>CM066733.1:36920833-38176250 GCA_033961575.1 Aselliscus stoliczkanus
TGCCCAAATTTGTGAGGGAAAAATAAGGTTGTACAGTATACATGGGTAATACTAATTCCGTATCTATATAAATGTTTTTAATTTTTTACTTATGCTTATGAGTTAAAAGTGTAACTCTAGAAATGAATAACAATTTCCATATGCAAAATAATACCCTGGAAAACAATAATCAGTTTTATTGAACTTACCATAAACACAACAATGAAGAGTTCTTGGCCTTTCATGATGCATAAATATTGTAAATTTGTTACCGGTACATAAAATTTCTTGTACCTTGTATCTGTTCTTGTGTTCTGTAATTATTTGATACATAAAATTTCTAGTAACATAATTTGTTAAAAGTTAAATGCTAAAATTCCTTTATGATACCTAAATGTAATCAAATAAAATTTTGAGTTAAAAAATTAAAATTAAAGTTTTCCCTAAAAGTTTGGGCCAATAATGTGGGTGTGCATTATACACGGGAGAGCATTATACATGGCAAAAATACGGTAGTTCCAAGGACAAAAGATGGTGGCTTGGACCAGGAAAAGAGCAATAGAGATGGAACGAAGGGGCAAATTCTAAACATATTTTAGAAAAGTAGCTAAGAATTGCTTATGAATTTGAAACAGGGTGAGATAAAGGAATCAGAGGATAACACACAGGTTTTGGCATGGGCAAATGTGTGGATGATATCCTTTATTAAACTGGAGAGTACTAAGCTTGAGAATGTAAGAGGGAATGAGGAGACGGAGAACCAAGAGTTCTGTTTTGAACATGTTAAATTTGAGGGGGCCATTAAATACCCAAACAAACAGCTGGGAATCTGCTGGTTGGCTCAGGTGATTAGAGCAGGGGCTCTTAACACTAAGGTTGCCGGTTTGATTCCCACATGGGCCAGTGAGCTGCACCCTCCACAACTAGATGGAAAGACAACATCTTGACTGGAGCTGAGCTGCCAGAAGGTGGCTGACTGGCTCAGTTGGTTAGAGCGTGGGCTCCTAATGCCAAGGTTGCCAGTTCGATTCCCACATGGGCCAGTGAGTGAACTGCGCATTCCAAAACTAGATTGAAGATAGTGACTTGACTTGGAGCTGATGAGTCCTGGGAGAACATACTGTTCCCCAAGTAAGTTTTTTAAAAAAACACACCTGGACATATAGGGACATATAGGTCTAGAGTTTAGGAAAAAAGTTAGGGCTAAATACATAAATTTGGGAGTCATCAGCACATAACCAGTGCTTAAAGCAATGAGATGATCATCTAAGAAGAGTCAAGCAAAAGTAGACTCAGCAAAGGACAGTATGGTGTGGCCAATGAAAAAGGAGTTATGAGATTATAATGCCATGGAAGCCAAGAGAGTAATGTTTTTTAAAAAGGGAATAACCGGGCCAGCCGAGTGGCGCGGCGGTTAAGCGCTGGCTTGCAAAGCCAGCGGCCCCGGTTCGGGTCCCACTTATAAGGGCCAGTGACACTGCTCTCAAAAAAAAAAAAGAAAAAAAAAAAAGAAAAAGGGAATAACCAACTATATCAAATCTGCTGAGGAATTACCTACAATTAGAAAATAACCAATTTATCTGGCAACATGGAGATTACGGTTGACAAGAACAGTTTTTGTAAGGAAAAAAAAAAAAAATCCAGGGTCGGCCGAGTGGCGCAGTGGTTAAGAGCTGGCTTGGGATGCCAGCGGCCCCAGTTCGGATCCCATATATGAGCCACATATGAGGGCCAGTGACACTGCCCTCATAAAAAAAAAAAAAAATCTGAACAGAGTAGGTTGAGGAGAAAATAGGATGCAATGAAGACAATGAGTACATACAACTCCTATGAATTTTTGCTATCAAGTGGAACAGAGAAGAGGTAGTGGCCAGAGGGTGGTTTGGAGTAAAGGGACAGTTCTTTGTGTATTTGTAGACTGGAGCTACTAGAACATGTTTACATGTTGATGTGAATGACCCTATAAAAAAGAAAAAACTACTAATGAAGGAGCAAGAAGGAACAACTAAAAAGCAAAATGCTTGACATGACAAAAGGGATTGGATCCAGCCTCCAAGAGGAGCTGGTTGACCTTTAGATAAAACAACATACAATTTACCCTTTAATAAAGAAGAGAAAATAGATAGTATGGGGTACATATGCAAAGTAGTTTGGTAGATTTTATGACTGGAAAATGAGGGACATTTCATCTCATTCCTTCTATTTTCTCAATAAAGTACAAGGCAAGATCATCAATGAAGAAGAGTAGATTCCTAGTAGGTTTAAAGAGAGAGAAGGTATGAACAGTCACTGGAGAGAGGGCTCAGTAAATGCACTAAATGGTATTTCTAAGAGGAAAACTAGGAAATACTGTACTTTCATTATTACAGTTATCTGTAGTCATATAAAAGTAGAAACAGGGCTGGCCGAGTGGCGCAGTAGTTAAGCACTGACTTGGGAGGCCAGCAGCCCCGGTTCGGGTCCCACATATAAGGGCCAGTGACACTGCCTTCAAAAAAAAAAAGAAAAAAAAAAGAAAAAAAGAAAAAGTGGAAACAACTTAAATGACCATCAACAGGGGGTCAGTTAAATAAACTATAGAATATAAACTCAATGGAATACTATTTAGTAAAACAATGAAATAAAAGTGTGTGTGTATATACAGAGTGCCAAAAATATAAATATACATTTTAAGAAAGGAAAAAAACTGTATTAAAATTGTAATACTCGGGTTGGCCGAGTGGCGTAGTGGTTAAGAGCTGGCTTGGGACGCCAGCGGCCCCGGTTCGGGTCCCACATATGAGGGCCAGTGACACTGCCCTCAAAAAAAAAAAAAAAAAAAAATTTGTAATACTCAATATATACTAATAACAAAAGATGAATACAAGACATGTGTGTTCATTTTTTTGGCATCCCTGGTATATACATATAAACATATATGCAGTACGTCACTGATTTGTACAGATAAATAATAAAATTTTTAAATGTGTTAAAATACATATGTGAGTATATTACATACACACACAGATGTTTTCATAAACACAGAAAAAAGCCTGGAATAAATAAACATACAATGAACTCTTGTGGGGGGAGGTATTGAGAGAGGCACATGACTCCACTATAGTATATGAAACAGAAAACATCTATAGGTCAGGCCAGCAAGTGGCTCAGTTGGTTTAAGAATTGGCTTCAAAGAGCAAGGTCTGAACAACAGGGCCACCAGTTCAATTCCCACATGGGCCAGTGAACGCTGCGCCCAAGCTGGGCTGTCGCTGAACTGCCAACAGGTGGCAGGATGGCTCAGCTGGTGTTACAACAAGACCGCCTGTTCAATGGTGGGCTATGCCCACCCGCATGCAACTAAGACTGAACTCGGCACCTTGAGCTGAGCTACCACCTGGATGGCTCAGTGGATAGAGCATGCGCTCTTAACAACAAGCTGCTGGTTCAACTCCCGCATGGGATGGTGGCTACGCCCACCTGCAACTAAGATTGAACACAGCATCTTGAGCTTAGAGGCCACGATCTGCCGACGGGAAGCCACATGGCAACTGGCAACCTCCACAACAAAGATTGAAGAACAACAACTTGGCTGGTCCCCTTCCCCAATTCCCCAACACTGTTCTCCTCCCCCAATTTCCCAATAAAAAATCTTCAAAAAAAAATTTTAAAAAATCTATAGGTCAACATATGCATAGAAAATTCTATGTCCTTTATACACACTAATAGTATAAACACCATAATTCAGATTCATACACAAAGTTTCATCATGGTACGCTTTAATGAAAAGCTAAAAGCAATTAAATATAATAAAATTATTCAGTTATTTAAAATATTCATAAAAGGTTACATATTTTGAGGAAATATCTCACACATACAAAAAGTATAAAGATTAAAAGAAGCACCCATGTTCCAAACACCCAAATTAAAATTTTAATATGGTTTTTTAATGACATGAGACTTTATGATAATGTTAAGTGGGGGAAAAAAAACCTCAGAATACAAAATTCAAGTATACTTCAGCAATGTAAAATAATACGTAAAAGAGAAGAAAATGCATAAAAATGTCAACAATGGTTTCCACTGGGTGCTAAGACTGTGTGGGTGACTTTCATATCTCTTTATACTTTCCCAGTGCCAGGTTTTCTACAATAAGCTGTTATCACTTTTATAATTATAAAAATTTTATTTTAAAAGTTCAAAATTTTACTAGCACCATTACCTTGGGATCATGAACAAACGTATTCCCTTTGGTTCCAGGAGGGAAATCTCCAGTACAAATATATTTTAGACATTCAATGATGGTCTAAAGAAAGAGAAAATTATATTATTTAGTTATAAGAAAATCAA
The DNA here is from genome assembly GCA_033961575.1 of Aselliscus stoliczkanus. NCBI lineage: Eukaryota > Metazoa > Chordata > Mammalia > Chiroptera > Hipposideridae > Aselliscus > Aselliscus stoliczkanus. The sequence continues at coordinate 36,925,142 of CM066733.1, forward strand.
TCACATAAGCTTACCATAAAATGTTAATTCATTATAAAAATATTCTTTACCATTGAGACTATAAAGGATACAAGCAGATAAAATTGACATAAAACCTGTAATAAGATATGATTAAATGTTAAAGAATAATTGCTATGAATTGACAGAAAGGCCAGATAACTAAGAAAATAAAATAAACAATCACTATTTGGAATTTTTTTTTCTATTTCCAATTAAAACCCTTTAAACTAATTTAGGTTAATAATAACAATGGCTAATGTAAAACATGGCTATCATAGTTGATAACACTGTATTGTATAATTGAAATTTGCTGACAGAACTTAAATGTTTTCACTAAAAAAAAGATAAATATGTGAGCTAATGGATGTGTTAACTAGGTAGGGGGAATCCTTTCAGAATATATAGGTATATCAAATCACCAGATGTATACTTTAAATCTTACAATTTTATGTCAATTATACTTCAATAAAGCTGCAATTCTAAAAAAGTTAAAAAAAAAACAACCTACCAAAACCAATGGCTAAGTTACATAGATCTTACTATGTGCCAGTTATTGTACTAATCATTTACATACATTAATCATTTAATTCTGGTGTTAATCTTAGGCTGTAGAAACTATTTTTATCTTCATTTTATAAATGAGAAAACTGGGCACAGAGCATTTTAGGTCACTTTTGCCCACAATCACACAGGTAATGACGAAGCAAAAAATTTGTATTCAGGCAGCTAGCGTTCATGAACGTTAGTCTCCTTTACAGCAGTAGTGTACTAACTACAATGCTAGGTACATAATTGGCATTCAATAATGATATTTTAACATCAACAGAAGTGGACAAGTCAGGCTTTCAAATCTAAACATTAAACCTTTCCTCTTTCTCTACACGTTTCACAAAACTGCATTTACTCTTCTCCCTGTTACACTGTGAACACCTTGCTTTTTCTCAAGCCACCCTTCCAGACCAGACAGCTTCTTGGCTATACTTTTTCAGTAATTGCTTGCCATTCCTGAGCCCAATTCAAACTTCTAAATATTTCCAGTGCTTTAAAAGGTCACAGTAAATAAGTTGTGCTCAAATTTTTTTGACCAGGCAAGAACATCCTAACAAAATACAGGCACACCTGAGATATTGCTGGTTTGGTTCCAGACCACAAGAGAGTGAGTCCTAATCTTTCTGCTGGGTGGAGGGACTTGCCTTCAGTAAAAAACGTAACACCTGTGAAGCACAGTAAAGCTCTGCGCAATGAAGGACGCCTGCAGCTTTCCAATTTAACTAAGCCCCACCGCATCAGTTTCTTTTTAAAACTAAGGCATGTCTCCCATTTATTATGCTTAGACAGTTGGCATACTTGGAAACTCATAAATTTATATTTTTTAACTTTTATAGAAATCCCTATTATGGGACAACTACCAGGCAGTGGGTGCTATGCTTTGGGGGCAAGGCGAGCATTAAAAAACATCAATACGGGGGCCGGCCGAGTGGCGCGGTGGTTAAGCGCTGGCTTCCGAAGCCAGCGGCCCAGGTTCGGGTCCCATAGATGGGGGCCAGTGACACTGCCCTCAAAAAAAAAAAAATCAACACGGGCAAAGAAAGCTTATTATAGGGCTGTGAACTCTTAGGAGTGCGAAGCGGTAGCTCCGGGTCTCGTGGGATTCTCAAGAACGTCCTTGGCCACCAGACAGGCGTGGACACCCCCCGGACGCTGGGTGTGGTTGGCTCCTCCGGTCGCTGTGTCCGAAAGGCCACACCAGGCCACGCCCCGGGCCGGGGAAGCCCCCAGAGCAACAGGCACTTCTTGGAGCCCCAAGAACGGAGCCGCAGAGCCGTATGAGGACGCGTCTCGTCCTAACCAGCGTATCGAACTCTACAGATACTTTATTCTCCAGATTCGTAAAATGTGGGGACACGAAACACTGAAGGCGGCTACTTAGGACTTACCGTCTTCCCCGCCCCATTGGGTCCAACCAAAATTGTGAGAGGACTGAAGAAAGTTATAATTTGCTTATCTTTGTCCTCTATTCCAAAACTCCGCACGCCAAGAATGCTCATCTTTTCGATCCGGGACATGGTTGTACACGTTTCTATCTCAACAGCAGGGGCCTAGAGCCCCGCGAGGTTTAGCAGAGAGGCCGCAGCAGGGCGAGCCCGGGCCGTGAGGCTCCAGGGGGCGCGAAGGCTCTGGCCGGAACCCCTCCTCTCACACCGGCTTCCTTCCCGGCTGGCGGGCGACAGCGGGTGGGGGCCGGCCAGGGGATGCCCACGGGACACGCAGAACACGAGCACAAGAACACCGCGACCATGCCCACTCACAGATTCCCGCCTCGGCTGCCACGGGTCACGTGAGCCGCGTCGCCCTGTGTGCATTTACGCCGCAGCCCCGGGGCACGCCGGGATGTGAAGGCCGGCGGTGCGTGCGCAGCTCTGGCTTCCGGGAGCAGTTCCGCCCAAGGGGGTTGGAAGCTAGGACGTTGCAAGGGGTGGATGTGGATTCAGACTCGTTGCTGGGGACCTGAACAACAGCGGGAGGCACTGACTCTAAGGGAGGACGAAGACTTGTGACGGACAGCCATTCTTAAAGTGTAATCCTGGGACTCTGGAATAGAAGCGGGGGTGCGGAATCCGCTAATGTCAACACGGTTTTTCTAATAATACTCAGACATGATTTGCCTTTTTTACTAATTCACTTCCTGATGTATTTTTCCAGTGATCACATGATGTGTGGTGATGCCAACGCAATGGTGACTCTTGGAATGTGTGCTTGTGTATTCTTGTGCTTAAAAAAAAATCAATTTTAATTTCTAATTGAGTTAATATTGACGGTGGTAACACATAAAAGCTTTTTGTAGTGGACAGCACAGGGAATATAGTCAATAATACCGTAATGACGCACAGTGACAGATGGTTACTAGACTTCGTGTGATGATCACATCATAAGGTATATAAAGTCAACTCACTATGTTATATACATGCAACTAATATTGCATGCCAATTATAATTTAAAAAAATTTTTTTAGAAAGTTCTTTGGGGTCCTCAGTAATTTTTAGGAGTGTAGAGATGGGCCGGCCGAGTGGCACGGTGGTTAAGCGCTGGCTTGGGAAGCCAGCGGCCCCGGTTCGATCCCACATGTGAGGGCCAGTGACACTGCCCTCAAAAAAAAAAAAAAAGTGTAGAGAGATGTTTGAAACAAAAAGCTAAATGCTGTTATAAAACTAAAATATTATGCATATATGATGGAAAGAAATCCACTCCTATAAGTACTGACACAAGATAGAAATAGAGACCTTTCAAAGAGATAGTTTTGGTTATGCAAAATGAGTAATAAGACATCTACTGTATACCATAGTGTCTACAGTTAACAATATTGTATATAAGAATTTGCTAAGAGGGTGGATTTTAAGTGTTTTAAAACAAAATAAAGGTAGGAGGAAACATTTGGAGGTGATGGATATGCTAATGGTATTGATTATGGTGATGGTTACACTGGAGTGTACTCACACTTACCTCCAAAGCATCGTATTGTATACATTATGTACAACTTGTTGTATGTCAAAAAAAAATTAAATAAGGGAAAAAGAAATCTCCTTTCCCAAATATGAGAGTATTGCTTTTTGGAAACCAACTTAATGGAGGGACATATAATGGAAGACATTAAAATCAATTACAAGAACAAGAGTGGAAGACATTAAAATCAAAACAAACAAAGATTTTGGATTACTGAGATAGAAAATGTAGGAAACACTCTCGAATCACACACTCCCAAGACAATCATTTATAGAACTTAATACCTAAACTAAAAATATTCACATGTCAGAGGATGCAAGTGAGGAAGGCCAGTGAATTGTATCTTAATTTACCAAGTAAGGAAATATGAAAATGTCAGTTATTACAGTAAATATTTTAAATTACCAACAGAACAATACAGATTGAAATTATACAGTAACACCTTATGTGACCAACCAAATGTAATAAAACAATGACAAAAGATTAAAGCCCATTTTTTTAATTAAAAAAAGCTGGGGGTTTTTTTGTTTGTTTGTTTTTTACTCTATACCGGAAAATTACTAAGAGGAGCAAAAGGAATGAATGTTTAGCATCTTTATTTGGCTGTATCTCTCACATACAATTTTTCTCATTGGGGTTTTTACAAGGTTTCCATAGAAGACAATTCAAAATTGACCTTACTGGTAAGTTCATTATTGTCATATCTATTCTCTATGACTGATTGAAAGGAGATTCTCATATTAGGACTCCAGGCATGTTAACAGTGAGGAAACTGGGATATCTGATTTATGCTCTTGCCCAGTAGTAGGCCTTAACATAGTGAAAGCCCATTTTTTTAAAGTCAGGTTTACTGAAGCATAATTTACGCTTTCAGGTGTATAATTCCATGCGTTTTGACAAATATAACCAGGTATGTAACCACCAAGACCATTTCTCACCCCACCCCACCCCCACCATTTAAATAAATACTTGGGTACATACGTGGATGTCAATAAGAAGAAAAAAGCAAATCTATACTTTATTGTACTTACCACTCTAAATTCAAGGTGAGTGGACCTAGATATTTCTGAAAGCAATAAAAATTCAGAAATGTAATTAATTACCCTCACTTTCAAAGCAGAATTTTATGACTCAAAAAGTAACACAAATTTGCAATGACTGGGACAACCAGACATTATATCTCTTCCTGTGATCGTAACATGAAGTATCCAACCAACATCACCTCTTATGTGGTTTTGTTTTCTTTTAAAAAGTTAAACTTGAGGGCAGGCCGAGTGGTGCGGCGGTAAAGAGCTGGCTTGGGTAGCCAGCAGCCCCACATATGAGAGCCAGTGTCACTGCCCTCAAAAAAAAAAAAAAAAAAAAAAGTTAAACTTGATATCTAATCACACCTTTAAATTGAACTTCTAGTTCACAGGAATTAAGGATTACTCTAATAACACCACCAGCATGGAAAAGATAAATCTGGAAGGTGGGATGTGTTACAAGACACTAGCCCAGGCTCAAGACACTAGCCCAGGCTCTCCTTGTCATTAAAACAAGGACTGTTGAAGATTATAAAAGACTTTTTTTAAAAAAAAGACTTGCAAATTAAAAGAGATTTGAGTTACATGTCACCCAGATGCAACACATGGTCCCAGATTGGATCCTGGTTTGGACATACAGCTGTGAAGGGAATTGGGGAGATATATAGGGAAACGTTTTCTGAATGTGGACAGGAAATTAAATGTTAAAAATACAGTTACTAATTTCATTATATTAGATGTGATGATATTTTGCTGTGTAAGAAAATGATCATTTTTGAGGTGCATATGGAAGTGTTAATGATAGTGTCATGCTTTCTGTAATTTAAAATATGTCAGAAAAGAAATTACAAGTTGAAGGTCAACAATGGACGTGAGAAAGTAGCCAGATTCCATTACAAAAGTTTTCAACTTTGTAACAATAGGAAACTACACAACTAAGATAATTCTAAGAGGAGGGTGGAAAAGATTTGCAATAAAATTGATAAATCCATAAAAATAAAAAGAACTAAAAAGGTAAATCAGTCAAGTTCCCAGTTCTCAGTAAACTACTACTGGAAAATGTTTAGTTTCTCTTTTTTCTAACTTAACAAAATGGAAAATAAAACTACCATGTGACACCATTTTATACCTTTTAATGAATCTCTTTATCCTTATAATATTAATACTTTCTCACATAAATTCTTTTTCTGATGTCGGTTTTCGTACATCAGATTTCCTTTGATTAGTATTTGTCCAGTCTTTGATTTTCAATGCTTTAATGTCATTTCTCATGAAGTGTATCTCTTGAAAAGAGCTGAGATGATTTTTGACACAATTTTGTAGTGTTTTCCTTTTAATAGGTGAGTTTACTCTGTTTTCAATTACTGTGATTCCTGACAAATTTGAATGCATTTCTCATGTCTTTTTCTGTGCTTTTTCTTTGCTTCTTTTTCTCCTTTCCTGGTTTCTTGATTGATTGAGCTTCCTTCATTCCCGTGTTTTATTCTAGTGGTTTTGGGAGTTTTACATTCTATTTCTGTTATTTTAGTGGCTATTTTGAAGTCTAAAGTTAATATCTTTAGCATCCTTCCAAATAGTACAAGAACCTTAAAATGTTTCAACTCTGATCACTCCTTCCATATCCTATCAGTGCTTAGTATTTTTGTTGTTCCTCATAGTCTTGAAATCCCCTAAATAAGTCATTTTTAAAAACAGCATTATTTATTTAGGTTTACCAATATATTTTTCCATCTCTTTGATTACCACTGTTTCTCGCATCATACCTTCCTTCGGGGTTCATTTCACTTATTATATTAGTAAAACTATTGAACCCTAGTGCTAAAGAATCTTCAAGGAAAGAAACCTATTCCACAGTAAAAATATGAGATTTTGCATTGAATATTTTCAGAGGGGTGATCTGGTAAAATGTAATAAAAGCTATAAAAATGACCACATGCTAGGGAACTATATTTTTTTTTTTGAGAAAAGTTCTCTGAAGTGTTCACATAAGAAACGTACAATCCTGTATATCATTTTTTTTTTTAGGATTTTATTGAAGAATTGGGGAAGGGAACAGTGTTGGGGAATTGGGGAAGCGGAACATAGTGTTTTTCCAGGATCCATCAGCTCAAGACAAGTTGTCTTTCAATCTTAGATGTGGAGGGTGCAAGCCCAGCTCCATGTCCAGTTGCCACTTTGAATCTAGTTGCCTGGAGCAGCAGCCCACCATCCCATGTGGGAGTCAAACCAGCAACGTTGTTTCAACTGAGCCATCTTGCCACCTATCAGCAGCTCAGCAGCAGCTCAGGTAGGGCGCAGCTTACTGGCCCATGTAGGAATTGAACAGGTGACCCTGTTGCTCAGAGCTCACGCTCTAACCAACTGCACCACCCGACAGACCCCAAACTGACAGATAATTTTTATAAGAATTTAAGCTAAACTGATAACATATGCTCCCAAGGAAACATATATTTTTTAATTATACAAAGCTTCCTAATAGCATTGTTTACACTTGTGGAATACTAGAAACAAACCAAATGGTGAAATAAATCGTGGTACATCAATTTCATCTAATAGCAGTTAACCTTTAAAATAGAGGGGCCGACCCAAGTGGCTCAGTTGGTTAAGAGCTCACTCAAGATTGCAAGCTGAGCTCTGAGCAACAGCAGTTCAATGCCCAGCCTGAGCTAAGCTGCCGCTGAGCTGCCAACAGGTAGCAGGATGGCTCAGCAAATAAATAAATAAAATAACAAGCAGATACATAAAAGAGAAGTATTAATAATCAAAAAAGATAAGCGCAAATTGTATATATTCATTGATTACAACTCTGTAAAGCCATCTATGTGTTAGGAAAGATTGGACAAAGTCATCAAAAAAACTGATAGTTGCAAAGCCAAGAGGAAGAAGTTCTGTGTTTATTTTTCTATAATGTTATTTACTCAGTAAAAAATTATTTTAAAGATGCTCAGGGATTGAAAAGATGGAGGTTAGAATAGGGGCAAGGAAAACAAGAGATGCTATCATTTTACATTTAGTCACTGTGAAAATGTTGTGGCATCATGCCCAGTTGATTGATTAGAATCAGTTCATAGAAAAGTCATTTGACCTTAAATGACTACACAGTTAGTAAAAACCACAATTAACAGTCTTTAAAATCAGTTTGCCAATTTGGAAACCACTAATAGAAATACAGGTTTGGGGGCAAAAGAATGGATGTTACTCACTAACACAACTTTTCACCACTATTCAAACTACTTTTTCTAATTTATATAATTACTAATAATTCTTTAAAGTTCTGAATACTGGTTGCTAATTTCTTTCTGTTCTGCTAAAATAATGTGAGTTTTTAAAAATGCCATGGAAGTTCACATTCGCTTGCTCTTTAGAGCTTAGCCTCCTTAAAACTTTGCTCTATTTTTTTTTAGAAGTCCTATTAAAGTTGCTTCTATTCCTTCAGACTCCTTGAGTTTCTACAGTATTCATATTAATTTGTTCAACTAATACAACCAAATGCCTGCCTATTCATTCAATTATTTATTCAACAAACATGAATTCAATACCTACAATAGGCTGGTCCTTGAGGACGAAGAGATCAGTTAAATAAAATCCATGTTTTCAAGGAGCACACAGTCTAGTGGCAAAGTAGAAAGGTCCCAAGTGTATGATATTTATGGGATATAAAGTCTCTTTAACAATAATAGTAAAAACAATCATTAACTTTTTTCAACTTGCAACGTTATTTTTAGTAAACTTTATTTTAAATAATTTTAGATTTGCAGAAAATTTGCAAGAATATTCTAGAGTGTTTCCTCTGTTGTTCACATTAGTAGGGCACATTTGTCACAACTAAGGAACCCACATTGACACGTTACTAGACTCCACAGGTTTTTTGGTTTTTTGTTGTGTGTGTGTGTGTGGGGGGGGGGTCCTTAGTTTTACCTACTGTTCTTTTTCTGTTCCTGGATCTCATCCAGGTATCACATTACATTTAGTCAGCATGCCTCCTTAGGCTCCTCTGGGTTATGACAGTTTCTAAGACTTTGCTTGTTTTGATGACCTTGACAGTTTTAAGGAGTATTGGTCAGGTATTTTGTCCTTCAATTTGGTTATGTGTGATGTGTTTCTTATGATTCGACAGAGCTTATTGGTTTTTGGTAGGAAGACCACAGAGATAAAATGCCATTTTTATCACATCCTATTAAGGGTACATGCTATTGACATGACTTACTACTGTTGTTGAACTTGATCGTCGGGCTGAGGTTTCACAGATTTCTCCACTACAAAGTTTCTCCTCTTATTATAATCCCTTTTCCATGCTGTAATCTTTTTTTTTTTTTTTTTTTTTTTTTTAGATTTTATTGGGGAATTGGCGGAGGGGAACAGCGTTGGGGAATCTGGGAAGGGGAACAGACAAGTTGCTGTCTTTTTGTTCTTCAGTTTAGTTGCGGAGGATGTTGCTTCACTGTTGGTATCGTCATTGCGCTCTTCCCAGATGAGGCAGATCGGTCGCTGGCCTCTGGATGGTCGCTCACCGCGGCTATTGGCAGCTCGCGCTGGCTGCTGGCCACTCATTGCAGCCCATGGCAGCCCACTGCAGCAGGGGCTGCAGCCCACACCATCACCGGGGCTCGCACAGCCCAGCTCCAGGTGGAGCTGTTGTTAGCTGTAGAGGGCAGTGTCACCGGCCCTCATGTGGGATCCGAACCGGGGCCGCTGGCATCCCAAAACCAGCGCTCAACCAATGCGCCACTCGGCCGGCCCTCCATGCTGTAATCTTTAAAATGAAGTCACTATAACTCTCATTTAAGGGGAATTATACTCCACTTCCTTGGAATATCTACATAAGTTACTTGGGATTCTTGTGAACAGGACATTAAAACTATTTTTTGTTTGGAATTTTATAGTAAAAAGTTTTTTTCAAACACATTATTTTATGGTCCCTGCTCTGAGAGAGTTTGCAATCAAGTTGGGGAGATCAGACTCATAGAGGAAAAGTTAGTGACCATGACAACATTATAAGAAATATAATTTTTGGTCTGCCGAGTAGTGCATTGGTTAAGAGCTGGTTTGGGACGCCAGCAGCCCCATTCGGATCCCACATGTGAGGACCAGTGACACTGCCCTCTACAGCTAACAACAGCTCCACCTGGAGCTGCGCTGTGTGAGCCCCGGCGAAGGTGTAGGCTGCAGCCTCTGCTGCAGTGGGGCTGCCATAGGCTACAGTGAGTGGCCAGGAGCCAGCATGAGTTGCCAATAGCTGCGGTGAGCGACCATCCAGAGGCCGGCGACCAATCTGCCTCATCCGGGAAGAGCACAATGACGATACCAACATGGGCCACTGAAGCAACGTCCTCCGCAACTAGACTGAAGAACAAAAGGACAGCAACTTATCTATTCCCCTTCCCCATTTCCCCAACGGTGTTCCCCTCCCCCAATTCCCCAATTTAATATATATATATATATATATATATATATATATATATATATATATTCACATTATTCACAATAGTCAAAAGATGGGGGCTAGCCGAGTGGCGTGTTGGTTAAGAGCTGGCTTGGGACGCCAGCGGCCCCGTTTCGGATTCCACATATGAGGGCCAGTGACACTGCCCTCTACAGTTAAGATGGTGAACAACAGCTCCACCTGGAGCTGGGCTGCGCGAGTCCTGGCGACAGTGTAGGCTGCAGCCCCTGCTGCAGTGGGCTGCCATAGGCTACAGTGAGTGACCGGCAGCCAGCGTGAGTGGCCGGCAGCCGGAGTGAGCTGCCAATAGCAGCGGTGAGCAGTCTTCCAGAGGCCGGCGACCGATCTGCCTCATGTGGGAAGAGGTCAATGATAATACCAAGATGTGGGCCAGTGAAGCAATGTCCTCCACAACTAGACTGAAGAACAAAAGGACAGCAACTTGTCTGTTCCCCTCCCCCAATTCCCCAATAAAAATCTTAGGAAAAAAAAAAGATGGAAGCAACCCAGTGTCCACTGATGGATGAATAAATAAACAAAACATGGTATATTTATACAATCAAATATTACACTACCTTAAAAAATGAAGGACAGGACCGGCCGAGTGGCACGGTGGTTAAGCGCTGGCTTGGGAAGCCAGCGGCCCCGGTTCGGGTCCCACATGTGAGGGCCAGTGACACTGCCCTCAAAAAAAAAAAAAAATAATGAAGGACATTCTGTCACATGCTACAACATGAATGTACCTTAAAAACATTATTCTAAGTGAAATGAGCCAGTAACAAAAAGACAAATACTGTATATAAGTTACCTAGAGTAGTCCAATTCATGGAGGCAGTAAGTAAAAGCATTGTTATGAAAGGCAAGGGAAGGGGACAATGGAGAGTTGTTTAATGGGTATATGGTTTCAGCTTTGCAAGATGAAAAGAATCTGGAGATGGATTGCACAACACTGAACAGTACACTTAAAATGGTTAAGATGTTAAATTTCATGTTGTATGTGTTTTGCCACAATTTTAAAAAATGTAAAAAGAACGTAATTTTGAATAGGAGGTTTTTAAATAACTAGCCCTCCAATAGAGACCCACAGTTATACTGTAAATCAGAGGCTATGAAATGGCACCCTATACATTTTTTAAAAATATGAATTGCCAATATTTAAAAATCAGGAGATGATACATAATAAGCAAGATTCCTGGCTTCTTTGAAAAATTGGACGATCTGGAAACACAAGCCCAGGGTGTCATACGGCAATAATCCAGTGGAGCTGAGTAGTACATTTAGACAGGGTATACTCGCTGCAGGTTACTGTAGCCCCACTACCTTTGTTGTGTTACACCTTGCTCATTTCATTCATTTTCATAGCCAGCCAATATGACTTTCCTGAAAACAGTGAGTGGTTGGTGAGTTTTCTCTTCCATAAGGAAGGCTGGTCTAGTGGCACCTCAATTATCTACTACATAGATTGCCCATGAGGCCCTATACTAGAAGTTAAAAACTCAGGACTTTGCATATTTAAGGTACTAAAATAACAAGTCACTTGGCAGTTTCCTCTAAAACCTTCATCTAAGGCCACACTTCCTCAGTGTAGCTCAAAGGGGCCAGAGGGGAGCCAGAGCCAGGAACACTCTCACAGGAAATCCTCTGGGGAGGGAAGGCTCCTGCCAGAACTCAGCTTTGGTTCTGAGAGTGCCATTTTAAGGATATCTTGAACCAAGTCTACTGGGATTCCTACCTGACTCCTGAAGTGAACCAGTATCTCTCCTGCAATCTCAAGGAAAAGGGCTTTCAAGTGTTCAAATTGAGACATGTATAACCAAGAGTCCAAACCTTCCGGAAAACAAAACCAGACATGGTACAGGAAAGCCGCCACCAAAGTCCTATGCTACCTTTATCCTACCTGTGCAGAGCGGTGATCACGTGCACGTAGAAGGCATGTCTGCCTCCCAGCTGCCTCTGCTTCTCCTGCAGAACTCTTATCTAGCTTTGGAAAAGGGTTCTGGATAGTCATTTGCATTTGGTTCCATCTGCCCTAGATGATCAAGATAGTCCTAAAGTCAGGCTTCCACCAACACAGAACCACTTTGGGGTGCTCACTAAAACCCTCCATTCAAAGCAAATGGCTTACAACTCCACTATGTGTGCTCTGGCCCAGGAAGAAGAGAGTGTGTGGTTTAGAAGGGGGCTTCATTTGCTCCTTTCTGGGATTACAGGTCTGAGCCTAAGGAACACAAAGGTTGAATCCCCTGATCACACATATTCATACATGGCCCACCCAGGGTGCAGAAGGACACCCCAACCCTGTCGAACATAAAGGAGAGGCCATGTCCATATATTATGTGGCTTTGACAGATGCTTATTGGTCACCTTCCCAGTAGCCATGTCTCTCTTACTACCACCTAGGACTTCAGATTGCTCAGGTATGTCATTTGGGTGTGATGAAGCCCATCTCCAGATCTAGGGAGAGCCAATCAGTATATCCCATACCTCTGGCCACTGTTTACGGGTGAACATGTGACTGCTTGGCAATCAGAAAAACACAATTTGCTTTCTCCTGCCACTCATGAACAGGATACATACAGATTCAGGGTTTTTGACATCATCTTGGGACCACAGTGAGAGAGGTGCCTGACAATGGAGTCGAGACAGAGTCACTGAGGCAAGCAAGATACAAAGGAGCCTCCATATGGGACCTTTTGGTTATCTGAGCCAATAAATTCCCGGTGGGTTCAACCGGTTTAGGTTTGGTTTTTGGTCACTGGCAACAGAAAGGATCCGAATCAAGACCACAGTGAACACAATTTGACCCTTCTAAGTTTTCTGGTTTCTGCTCTCATCACCATCTTCCCACCAGTATTTTCAATTCCTTTTAAGGCAGCGCAATCTAGCTACAATCATGATAGAATTTAGTAGACCTAAAAAAAAAAAATGCTCCCCATATTTATGTATTTTAGAGCAAAATTCTATTTAGTGGTTTATATTATACTTCTGTTTTTTATGTACATCTTTTATGAGGAAGTTCAATCTTCTGATTTTCAGAAATGCAAATGTGGGGCAGTGATGCATCAACCCAAAGATTTTCTTTTTTAGTAGAAAATGTTTTTAAAGGGGGAAAAATAGGGATTTTTATTATTAAAAGATAAAAGTAAATTATTGTTTAAGATACTAGGCATTGGAAACATTTGGTTTCACAACATGCCATTATTAGACATTCTCTATCTGATTGTTGGAAATTATTCATTTCCTCAAAGAGACAGAATAAATTGGTTGAGTACGTAATCTTGTACAATGCATTTTCTCTGCCCAAGGCAAAGGCTGAACATATCAGAGCCATGAGAATGCTTCTGCATTTGAGTTTCCTAGCTCTTGGAGCTGCCTGCGTTTGTGCCACTGCCGTAGAAAGTCCCATGAATAGACTGGTGGCAGAGACCTTGACCCTGCTCTCCACCCATCGGACTCGGCTGATAGATGATGGGGTAATTTTTTTTTTTTTGAGTCCTACAGGCATAGGTAATCATTCATGGTTGTTAATTGTTAAAGATTTTTTACCAATAATGAAATTATAAGTGTTAGTAATAGATAATTGATAACCATGTCACAACCATTTTATCAAAAGTTATGAATACTAGAGCACTTTTAAAATGAATGTATGTCCTTTCCTTTTCAGAGCCTGATGATTCCTACTCCTGGACATAAAAATGTAAGTTAAATTATGATTCAATAAAATGATTTCATTAATAAGTACATTGCATATTTTAATATATAAAACATTAGTTATCATTGGAACTATTTAATGTTCTGTATTGTTTTTATGTGTGTGTGTATGTATAGATATGAATATATATACTTATATATATTAGGAATGACTTTACAACAAGTACAATCCATTAAACAAGTGGATCAGGCTGTTTGGGGATGTTATCAGTTTCCCATCTCAAAGAACCTTGTCAGGCATTCTTTCCTGAAAATTCTACACTGGGTGAGAGGTGTCTCCTAGTCTCCATTCAGCTCTGACTATCTACTGCTTTCCTCACTTTAATGAATTTTTTGGAAGTAGTTGCAACTTACAATTATATTTTTAGAATCATGGTCAGTGGACCTTAAAATATATAACAAATGCCCTATATTAATAGTAATTTCCACATATTTAAATGATCATGACATATAATAGAAATGTATTCATTTGGAGTATGTCATAGTCATATTAAAATGTAAAATATATGATTTCATTAGTCTAAATGGAATTAAATTCCAGCTAAAACTATAAACCGAAGCTGATGTGAGGTTGATCAGTAATGTAGTTATATTACACATCCTAAATATTTTGTTTCTGATTAAGTACTTAATTTATATAGTTTGTAAAACTCCTCAGGAATTATATATACCTCATCTACTTTTAGAAATTATATCTCAATATGTGTTGATTTGCCACCTAGAAAAGGAACAAGTAAAAAACTCTTTGGAGAAGGGAACTTATATAAACACCACAAAAACAAGTTTAACTTTTTGGACCAAATTTTTATACCTGGATTTGATTACTTATATTATTTAAATCTTTCTCATTTAGCACCAACTATGCATTGAAGAAGTTTTTCAGGGGATAGACACATTGAAGAATCAAACTGCACAAGGGGATGCCGTGGAAAAACTATTCCAAAACCTGTCTTTAATAAAAGAACACATAGACCGCCAAAAAGTAAGTTAAAAACATGTAGTGGAAACTTCAGTATATTTGTCTGGCTGTTCTTTTTTTTTTTTTTTTTTTTTTTGAGGGTAGTGTTACTGGTCCTCATATATGGGACCTTAACTGGGGCCGTTGGCTTCCCAAGTCAGCGCTTAACCACCGCGCCACTCGGCGGCAAAAATTGGGAATGTTTGGTATATTTAGTTATCTCACTTAAGTTGTTCGTTCTTTTTTTTTTTTTTTTTTTTTTTGAGGGCAGTGTCACTGGCCCTCATATGTGGGACCTGAACCAGGGCCACTGGTTTCCCAAGCCAGCGCTTAACCACCGCGCCACTCAGCCGGCTGTGGCTGTTCTTTATAGGAATTGACAGCTCCCTGCAATACCTATTGTCTGTTCGTTTTCACAGAAACAGTGTGGAGGAGAACGACGGAGAGTGAAAAAATTCCTAGACTACCTGCAAGCATTTCTTGGTGTAATATACACTGAGTGGGCAACGGAAAGTTTAGACTAAAGTGGCTTCTTATAGTCAACAATTTTGGAAGAGGAGAAGAATGTTTTCTTGCAATGAGAATGAGGGCCAACCCAGGGTACGGCCTTCATGTTCAGTGTAATTAAACTCCCGAGGCAAAGTAGCAATTATTTCAGGCATACTGTTACTTTACTACCTCATAGAGGCAAAAAGCAGAAAAATAAAATATTTGCGATATATTTCAGATATCAGGATCACTGAAAAATGTTCCTCCAGTTTTCTCCAGTCAAAGTATATGTAAACTTTTATCTTATTTAACATAACATTCTGTAAGATGTCTGTTAATATTATTTATGAAATGGTTAAGAACTTGGAAATTTAATATTTATTTCATGTTATGCTATGTTCCAATAAAACAAAAATTAAAAACTCTGGTTCAATTTGTTGCTGGCCTTAGTCTAACTCTTGAAGTAAGCACAGTGTGTGTGAGAACAGGCTGAGTTTGGAGCGAGGATGTGTATGTGTGCCGGCTGAGCACTGCCATCTTCCAGCAGAAGTCACAGGCTTACTAGGCATATGACAGGTGGAAATAACCCAGCAGGCCTTGGTGGGGATGTGGGCATCAGAGACACAGGCCTGGGCTGAGACTGGTTTCATCTTCATGATACATCAAGAACATAGGATGGTGCAGGTTAAATAGTAGATGGTAAATGAATGAATGAATAGGCCTTCCAGGACTGGCCATAGAATTAAAATGAGTTTCAAGGCTCCCCCTGGGAAGAGAGGAGTGTAGGAATCTGTAACTAGGTCTCATCCCAGCCTACGAGAAGAATTTGGCAAACCAATCCCATTGGCAGTTCAGGAGAAAATTTCTCAAGGATCCAGAAAATATGTTCTTTACAATATGTCTTAAAACTGAGCCCTTGAGGAAAGACCCAGTAACAATATTCAGCTATACCATTAATTCCTTCATTTGTTTACTGACCACAGGCCCTACTCTGCATGCTGGATACAGTTGTGGGTATGTACTGGAAGTCCTTACAGATGGTGCCATTACCCTGGGCATTATCTGCATAGATTGCATGTGATGTGTTTGATTGCTTGTGTGAAGCAACCATTCCTACTGTTTCTGGGCGTGAGAGAGGGGCCACAACCATTAACACAGATTCCCAGGTGGGAGAGTGCAAGTCCTTCTGGGTAAGAAGACGTGTTTTCCTTCCTGCACCAATCCAGGCATGGTGGTCAACACTCTGCCGTAGTCCAGGCCCCCTGTGCACTCAGCAAGCCACAAGAGCTGGAGCTGGGCCAATGAAGAGGAATATGGGTCGGCACAGCATCACAATGACTGTTCTAGAAACTGACAGGAAGCAGGAAACTCAATTTGTGAAGAGACTGAATGTCAATTTCAGTCAATTCGGCAAATATTTATTGGGCTCCCTCCCATATGTTCCAGAACTGTTCTAGGGATGAGGATCCATCGGTGAATACAACAGACAAAATCCCTTGCCCTTGTACACTTATATTCTCTCTCAAAAAAGATCATTTTCCCACTTATTTATCAAGGGCCAATATAGTTAATGTGGATTTAAGACTGAAATATCCTATCTAAAGTCGCACTAATTAACTCTTACCCATTTCCCAGGTCTCAGAGAAGCTAAAAGCATTCAGAGCTGTATGCCATTAACAGAAATGGAAGTTCTTAGATGTACCAAGGATTCTAAGGCAGAAACTATGATCCTTCAGAGGATTGCACCCTCCCTATAGACACAAAGCCATCGTGATGCCCCTGGCCAGAGGGAACAGGGTTTCTGCCAGTAATATCAACTGCTCCCTCACCCAAGCCTCATGACTGTGGGGCTCCAGAACCCCGCGCATGGGGGGAGAGGGATTTGGCAGCCTCAGTATTATAGGAATACTTTTGTGAACCTTGCTTTTCCTCCTAAAAGCTTATCCCAATAACAGAGCATCTATCTTCAACTCTACTTAGTGATAACACTATTATTGTCCAGTGGGAGGAGCCAGTGTGGGCTATTAGGCTGTTTTTGGAGCAACCTTCCCAGGGAACACCTCAGGATGGGCACTCTTTGTCCACCATGCTCATCCCCTAAAACTTGCCACTGTTGCTCCTCCTTGTCCTTCTTTCTCCTCTTCCTTTGAGGTGTCCCATCTTGGCTAAAGTAACCATGACTACCCCCCCCCATCACCTTTCTGAGTGATTCCTTGCCTTTTACCCTCGGTGCTCTTGCATCCTATTCAGCCTCTGAAGTTTTTCTGATACCCGGTCTCCATTCCTACTGCCTCAGTTGAGGCCTTCACCTCTCACCTAGACTCAGCTACCACCAGCTTCTGACTTCAGGCTCCCCCCATGCCTGTAAGTCAGAGGCTGCTGATAAAATACACTCATTTCCTCATGTCACTGCTAGGCTCACTGCCATCTCAGGTCCAGGCTCCCTCACAGGTCATACCTCTGCCCGCTCTAAATCCTGCTAGAAATAACAGGCATCTCTCACTTAACATTGTTTGCAAGAAAAGGCTAACCAGAAGACAGGCCGAGTGGCGCGGCGGTTAAGCGCTGGCTTGGGAAGCCAGCGGCCCTGGTTCGGTCCCACATGTGAGGGCCAGTGACACTACCCTCAAAAAGAAAAAAACAAAAGAAAAAAGAAAATGCTAACCAGGAGCCTTATTCCCATTATTTTAAATTTGTGGTCCATTACATCTCAATGGAAAACCCTCAATCAATTTTCCAAAACATAAAACACAGTAAAATAACTGTATATAAGCAACAACCTAACACGTTAGGTTATAAAATATTTTGAATTAACTTTTTTGTATTTATTTATTTAATAAACTGTGGTAAAATATTTATAACAGTACCCGCTGATCACTACACCATTAATACGGCTGCTTTGTCTGTGTAACAGGGTACATGTCTCCTTAGCTGATATTCAGAGCCTTTCCAATTGTCATCTGTGAACTTGGATATGCTACCAATTATATTTGGAGTGAATCTAATAACTTTCTCTGTTGAGCTCCCTCCCATCAGTTTATTAAGAAATGTATCAAGTTTGGGGGATATAAACATATATATTTTTCCTATATAAATATTGTAGAAAGGCATTTTTTGAAAGACACACATGTTCTATGCAGAAGTGTGGAAAACATTAACTGGGACAAAAGTACAGACTTCCCAGTATCCTGCACCAGAGTCATACGTTTGTTATAATCCATGAACCAACATCAACACATCATTATCACCCAAGGCCCACAGTTTACATTAGCGTTCACTCTTGGTATTGTTCATTCTATGGGTTTTAGAAAAAGTGTAATGAATCTATCTGCCATTATAGTATTATATACGTGTAGAATAGTTTCACTGCCCTAAAAATCCTCTGTGCTCCACATTTTCATCTCTCCCTTCCCATTAACCCCTGGAAACCACTAACATTTTTACTATCTCCATAGTTTTGCCTTTTCTAAATATCATATCTTTGGAATCAGACAGTATGTAACCTTTTCAAATTGGCTTCTTTCACTTAGTAATATGTATTTAAGTTTCCTCCATGTTTTTCCATGGCTTGATAGCGCATTTCTTTTTACATTGAATAATATTCCAGTTACATTAAATGATACTCCATTCTATCTATTCTAAATAGGTAGAATTTATCTATTCACCTACTGAAGGACATCTTGGTTGCTTTCAAGTTTGAGCAATTATGAATAAAGGTGCTGCAAACATCCATGTGCAGGTTTTTGTGTGGGCATAAGTTATCAGCTTATTTGCATAAATACCAAGGAACATGATTGTGAGATCATACAGTAAGGGTAAGTTTGGTTCTTATAAGAAATTGCCAAACTGTCTTCTGAAGCAGCTGTCCCATTTTGCATTCCCACCAGCAATGGATGAGAGCTCCTGCTGCTACACATCCTTGTAAGCATTTGGTGTTGTCAATGGTTTGGATTTTGGCCCTTCCAATAGGTGCATAGTGGTACTCATTGTTTTAATTTGCAATTCCATAATAACATACAAGTATGATGTGGAGCATTGTTTTTTTTCTTTTTTAAGATTTTATTGGGGAAGGGAAACAGTGTTGGGGAATTGGGGGAGGGGAACAGCCAAGTTGTTGTCCTTCAGTCTTAGTTGTGGAGGGCGCAGCTCACTCAGCTCCAAGTCCAGTCACCATCTGGCTGCCCATAGGCAGCTCACGGCAGCTCGGCTCAATGTGCCATGTTAAATCTTAGTTGAGGATGGACGTAGCCACCATCCCATGCAGAAGTTGATCAGGCAACCTTGTTGTTAGGAGCACATGCTCTCACCAGCTGAGCCATCCTGCCACCTGTTGGCAGCTCAGTGGCAGCTCAGCTCGGGCACAGCTCACTGGCCCATGTGGGAATCAAACTGGTGACTGTGTTACTCAGAGCTTGTGCTCTTAACCGACTGAGCCACTCAGCCGACCCTGGAGCATCTTTTCATATGCTTACGAATACTTGCCATCTGTATATCTTCCTTGGTGAGGTGTCTGTTCATGTCTTTTGCCCATTTTCTAATCAGCTAAAAACATCTTGAGATGAATAAAAACTAAGAGAGCTTATTACCAATAAATTCTCACTAAAAGGGGGGCCGGCCGAGTGGCGCGGTGGTTAAGCGCTGGCCTGGGAAGCCAGCAACCCCGCTTGGGGTCCCACATATGAGGGCCAGTAACACTGCCCTCAAAAAAAAAAATTCTCACTAAAAGGACTTCAATAGGTTGTACAGTGGAAGGAGAAAAATCATCTCGGAAGGACTGCATGAAGGAATTACACAGTTACTGTTTTATACAGGATAATGAATGTTATCTTCCTCCAGAAATTATTTACTTTTCTTTTAGCAAGCAATTAGGGTAAAAACAGATCATCTTAATTTAGTCTGAGAAACAGCTGATGGAAAGCTGGGTTTTGGTTTTAGAAGATTGATCTATTCTAAGTTGGTTCTTATTTTTAAAGTATAACTCTTCAGAGGTCTCAACGCAAAGTCTGGAAGTATTTACAGAAACCCCTCCCTCCTAGTTGGTGGCCCTGAACTCCAATTTTTGTTCCTTCATATCTATGAAACAGCTCCAAACTCTGCTTTATCCACAGTCCCTCAGCCACAGGTTTTGCTCGGCTTCTCAATTTCTAGACCACAGCTTTCCAATCAGTAAATGCCACAAGGCAAAAAGCTATGGCAACTGTCAGGCTTACTTCTAAGCTTTCCTTCTCAGATCTTAGTCTCTTAAATCTTCATTGCCATATTAGCTCTCTGATTCTTTCAAGAAGATTTTAAAAAATATTTGATTTGGGCCAGCTGAGTGGCACGGTGGTTAAGAGCTGGCTTGGGATGCCAGCGGCCCTGGTTCAGATCCCACATATGAGGGCCAGTGACCCTGCCCTCTAAAAAAAAACAGAAAGAAAAAAAAAACAACCATTTGATTTTAAAAAGCTTTCCTAATTGTTCTTAGCTAGAGAACTAGTCTGTACAAGCTAACCTGCCATGGCCTGAATTGAAACTCTCCTGGTTTTTGCAGAGGCCAGAGGGGTAAATGGAATAGGAGGGTGAGAGGGGCCACTACTCCTGTATGTTCAAGCCTTTCATGGCAGCAATCACCCAGGAATACAGCATTGCTTGCTTTGATTTGCTACCTTGATCAGTGTTGGGATAGTTTCAAAGCCTTCTACTTGACCCTTCCTTCATAGATCAGAGAACTCATATGAAGGTTCTCCCAAGTGCTAGGAATGTTTATCCTATGTATACAGTAAAGAAATATAGTTAGAAAAACAATCACAGGGTATAAAAAAGGTTCATACCACAGCTCCATTTATCACTTGTTCTATATAAATTTCATTCTAACCAGGTGGCATTTAGGTTTTCCAGGCATCAGTGACAGCTCAGACTTCAAATGTATCAATTTTGAAAGTCTAAGGATCTCCTTTACCAGTGCATGGTTATTATGATGATGGCTCTAGGTCTCTTCAGTAAAGAACTGAAGAAAGGGGTGCCCAGGTGGCTCAGTTAGTTAGAACACATGCTCTGAACAATAAGGTTGTCGGTTGGATTCCCACATGGGATGGTGGTCTGGGCCCCCCGCAACTTGGAGCTGAGCTGTGCCCTCAACAACAATATTGAAGAACAACGACTTGACTTGGAGCTGATGGGTCCTAGAAAAACACAGTTACCCAATTTTTTAAAAAAATGACATAGAGACTTCCGGTAAGATGGCAGAATACACAGATGCTTTCTCGGCTGCCTCCCAGGATCGCATCAAGATTGCAGATAATTTATACAACATTTAACCCCGGAGGTCCCCTGAGCACTGGATGAACAGAGCCTCTAAACGAAGGACCTAGGGAGGAGGCCATGGCAGGTCTGGTGGGGGTGGCGCAGATGAGGGAGGACGAGCCCCGTGAGGGACACCCCAGCTGTGGGTTGGCTTCTCCGGTTGGGGGAGAGACCCTCCGGCTCCACACCGAGCTCACTAGCCCAGAGTTGCTTTGCCAGGAAGAGGAGTTCCACAATAGTGGGTAGTAGAAATTAGTGAGGACTCTCTTTGCCCAGCTCGGTGAGGCTGAGCGCAGCAGGAGGACCAGTGGGGCTGGCGCCCGGGTTCGCTCGCCAGTGAGCACTTACCTGGTTCCTGGTGGAGGGAGTAGCGTGTGAGCTGGGCCCAGGAGCCTGCGGGGAAGGATTGAACTGAGCACCTTTGGTGCAAAGGCTGGAGGTTTTGGGACCATTATTCCGCTGGTGTGGAGCTTGCATACCAGTGGTGTACAGGAGGCCGTCATTTTTTCAGGGTTAGGCCCTTCCACAGAGGGTCAGGTCCGGGACCTCATTGGTCTGGTGGAATTGGCGCAGAAGTGCGAGTGAGTGTGCGCATGCGGCCTTGGGTTCCCACCCTCCGCCCTGCTTGTGCTGTGTTGCCAGGGAAATGCAGGGCGGGTGCTCTCCAGCTCCATCAGGCTGTTCACTGAAACTCAGGAGTGAGCGAGCCGCCTTGGGTCCCTGCTCTCCACACTGTTTGTGCAGAGCTGCCAGGCTGGGGATTGGCTATTGGGCTGTTCGGCCTGATCTGCAGGCAGCTGATTGGGACAGGCTGAGATGGGGAGTTTTCCTGAGAATGTTGGACTGGGAGCTGTGTGCCTGTGTGATCCAATCGAGGCTTTCCTGGTGAGTTTGTGTGGGCTGGTTGCTGGTGCAGAGTGCATGCTGCTCTGACTTGGTGTGGGCCACTGACCACATCAAGTGGTGCCTTGGGGGCCTGCCCCACCCACCTAGAGCTGTGTTGCCAGAGGCACCCTGAGCCCCTGGTGCCTGGCCCACACCTCTGCAGGCCACAGAGGGTTTTGTTGCAGCAGCGGACAACCTGCAACAATCTGTGAGGATTTTTTTTTTTTGGTAATGAGCACGGGTGCAGAGCACACAGTAGCTAATTGTGGAAAGCTCACTGCAAGCCTGAGAGGGAGGCCGGCACATAACACATTAAGCTCTTCCCCTCAATAGCTGGTGCTGAGTTGCCCAGAAACTCCCTATTGCTGAGCAAGTGGTCTGCAAATTAAAGAGGATGGAGAGCCCCCCACTTCTTTTCTTTTCTTTTCTTTTCTTTTCTTTTCTTTTCTTTTCTTTTTCCTCTCTCTTCTTTCTAGGTGATCTATCTAATACATCGAAGCATTCACAGAATGACAGCCAGAATGAAGAAACAAAGAAACATGTCCCAAGTAAAAGATCAGAAGAAAACTCTAGAAATGGAAATAAATGAAACAGAGGTATCCAAACTTTCAAAGACAGAGTTTAGAACACTGATGATAAGAATGTTTAAGGAACTTAGCGAGGACATAAAAGAATAGGGAAACCATAAAAAACAACCAGTTAGAACTAAAGAATACAATAACTGAAATGAAGAACACACTTGAAAGAATCAGCATTAGAATAAATGAAGCAGAGGAGCGGATCAGCGAATTAGAAGACAAAATAGTAGAAATCACCCAGTTGGAACAACAAAAAGAAAAAAGAATAAAAAAGAATGAAAATAGTTTAAGAGACCTCTGGGATAACTAGAAACACAAGAACATTCGCAGCGTCATAAGAATACCAGAAGGAGAAGAGAAGAAGCAAGGGATTGAGAATGTATTTAAAGAAATAATGACTGAAAACTTCCCTACCCTGGTGAAGGAAATCGACATACAAGCCCAGGAAGTGCAGAGAGTTCCGAACAGACTGAATCCAAACAGGCCCACATCAAGACACATTATAGTTAAAATGGCAAAGCTTAAAGACAAAGACAGAATCCTAAAAGCAGCAAGAGAAAGACAGCAGATTACATACAAAGGAACTCCTGTAAGACTAACAGCTGACTTTTGAAAAGAAATTCTGCAGGCCAGAAGGGAGTGGCAGGAGATATTCAAAGTGACACAGGGCCAGCTGAGTGGCGCGGTGATTGAGAACTGGCTTGGGAGGCCAGTGGCCCAGGTTCGGGTCCCACATATGAGGGCCTGTGACACTGCCCTCAAAAAAAAACACACACAAAAAAAACAGTATGGTACTGGCATAAAAACAGACATATAGACCAATGGAACAGAATAAAAAGCCCAGGAATAAACCCATCCATATACGGTCATTTCATCTATGACAATGGAAGCAAGAATTTACATTGGAGTAAAAAATGGTCTATTTAATAAATGGTGCTGGGAAAATTGGACTGACACATGCAAAAAAATGAAAATGGGCCACCTACTTACACCATATATGAGAACAAACTCAAAATGGATTAAAGACTTTAACGTAAGACCTGAAACCATAAAACTCCTAGAAGAAAACATAGGGAGTAAGTTTGCAGACATTACCCTGAGTAATATTTTTACTGATATATCCCCTTGGGGAAGGGAAATAAAAGAAAAAATGAACATATGGGATTACATCAAACTTACAAGTTTTTTCACAGAAAGGAAATCATCAATAAAACAAAAAGGCAGCCTACTGAATGGGAGAAGATATTTGCCAACGATATATCTGATAAGGGGTTAATATCCAAAATTTATAAATACTCATGAAACTCAACACCAAAAAAACAAACAACACAATTAAAAAATGGGCAGAGGATATGAAGAGGCATTTCTCTAAAGAGGACATACAGATGGCCAACAGGCATATGAAAAAATGTTCAACCTCACTAATCATCAGAGAAATGCAAACAAAAACCACAATGAGATATCACCTCACTCTGGTCAGAATGGCTATCATCAATAAATCAACGAACGAGTGCTGGTGAGGCTGTGGAGAAAAGGAAACCCTGGTGCACTGTTGGTGGAACTGCAGATTGGTGCAGCCATTATGAAAATCAGTATGGAGGTATCTCAAAAAACTGGAAATGGAACTACTGTATGACCCAGCAATTCCACTCTTGAGTATCTACCCAGAAGAATCCAAGACGCTAATTCAAAAAAATATATGCACCCCTATGTTTATTGCAGCACTATTTACAATAGCCAAGACTTGGAAACAACCGAAATGCCCATCAGTAGATTATTGGATTAAGAAACTATGGTATATTTATACAATGGAGTATTACTCCGCTATAAAGAATGAAATCGTACCATTTGCAATGATATGGATGGACCTAGAGACTATTATGTTAAGTGAAATAAGTCAGTCAGAGAAAAACAAATACCATCTGATCTTACTTATATGTGGAATCTGAAAAACTGAATGAATGAGCAAAGTAAACAGAAACAGTCTCATAGATATAGAGGAAAAACTGATGGTTGCTAGTTGGGAGGGGGTGGGGCTGAGGGAGAAGGGGAAGGGATTAGACAGCATAAGTAGGTAACTACAATATTGCCACAGGAATATGAAAGACAGTTCAGGGAATATAACAATGTTGTAAATATTTCGTGGGGTGTCAGATGGTCACATGTCTTGTTAGGGAGACCACTCCATGGATGGAGTAGAGGCTTGATCACTGCACTGTATGCCTGAAACTGATGTTGTATAATATTGTATGCCAACTGTAATTCAATATTACAGATATTCAATATAGATAGTCATGGGATGTGGATTATACTGTGGAAGGGAGTTAAAGGAATTGTAATAGATATGTATGATATGCAGGGGAGGAGTGGGGTGGTGAATTGGGGAAGGGGGTTTGTCACTTTGAGGGGTAAAAAGTATAACTATTGCACTGTGTTGCACACTTGAAACTAATTTTTAAAAAAATGTTTGTTTCATAATAAAAGAATTTAAAAAGAAAAAAATGACATAACTTCCATCTCCCATCCTTCTTAATATGTTTAAAAAAAAAAGAACTAAAGAAAGTTTACTGCATGCCCATGCAGTGGGGTTGTATGGTCCTCCTGTTTAATAACTAGACACTGGGTTTATGAGCTGCTTTGGATCTGGAAAATGGATGCAGGGCCTGTTTCCCACTGTGGTGGCTTATGTCAGTCCTCTACCCACAAACTCTTAATTCTGTGTGACTACATATACATTGAATAGCATGTTGATTGATTATCTACCTCTTACCTCACGGAACACTTTAGTGTATCAACCACCATTACCTACCCTTGAGGGTCAATGATCAAGGCACGCTGATTGCCACTAGAAACTTGCTGCTCATTGTAGTAATTATGTCCCCTGGCCTCCAATGGTAAAGTGCTCCCAACCTAGCTTCTGCCATTCTAGAGTTCCCATCTCGCTCACTGATATTAGGGAGCCCATATCAATGGCAGCATCCCCCATCTTCAACCCAGCTTACAGAGAACACCTACTACCACGCTTTGCAATGATGATTATGTCTCCTTACTAGTGTATCTGTCGCTGAGTTAGAGAAAGGAGCGTTCTCTGTGCCCTCCAGGGAACATGGTCAGATAGTGGCTTCTCAGACCATATACAATAAATCCATTTAGTTTTCCCGCTTCCCCGAGCTATCCACTCTCTACTTCAATATAATGGAAAGGCAGTTCTGGCATCTCCATTTCATATTCTGTTGGCCATCATCAGGGTCAGGCTTCAAAGAGCCATTCCAAAAAACCATTAGGATCAGCTCTAGGTGTTCTTGCCCAAATATTAAATCCCGAGTCATAGTGAGTAACCCCCATATCAGTGAATTCAACCCTGCTGGACTCGATATTCTTCAGGACCCATTCTGCCCAGAACTCTGACAGTACCTATGAGGGGGCTCCCATGAGCCCTCTGGTTCACTGCCAGGACTGTATGTCAGTTGTGAAGCTATTGTCTTCCAGCTTTAACCCCACTTTCTTTTCTTACTTTCTTTTGTTTTGTTTTTTTTGGTTTTTTTTTGGATCTCTCCAGCTTGTGGGTCACAGCCTCTGGGGTGGGATCCTGGACCAGGCCGTATCTCTGCCTCTCCTACCCTTTTCGGACATCTCTTTTGTCTTTTGTTGTGGAGGCTCTGCTCCTCTAATCAAACTTACCTTCTATACTCTGCTGGATTTGGATTATGGAAACCAATTTCTCCTTTGCGAGGTGATGCTCTTTTAGGATCTGTCAATAAGGGGTGCTAGACTAGGAAGCTAGAGGAAGAAGGGACTTGTTTCCTCCTGTTTGTTTCCTATTCCTTGTTTTTGTTTCCTATTCCTGTTTTTCTTTTTAATTAATTTTTTTTTCAGTTACAGTTGACATTCAATATTATTTTATATTAGTTTCAGGTGTACAGCATAGTGGTTAAACATTTATATAATTTATGCAGTGATCCCCCGATTAGTCTAGTACCCACCTGGAAGCATACATAGTTGTTGCAACATTATTGACTAGATTCCCTATGCTGTACTTTTCATCCTCACGAATATTTTGTAACTACTGATTTGCACTTCTTAATACCTTCACATTTTTCATCCAGCTCCCCAACACCTCTCTCCTCTGGGAACCATCAGTTTGTTCTCTATATATTTCATGCTTTACTATTCCTCTCTTTTATGTTCCTATTCCTAAACCTAACATTAATCCCACAACAGCAGTTAGTTCCAATAGTAGCAGTTAATTACAGTTTGCAGGTTTTCCAGCATTCATGGAAACAACCTTCGCACACCTCATTCCCCTCTGAGACTCCAGCAGACCCCTTAGACCCCTTTTATGAAATCAGAAACACCACCAGCAGCACAGTAGTGGTCCCTCCACAGAGGTCTGAGTTTAGGGTCCACAAGTCCTGTCCTCCAAGTTTCTATTTCTTTTAATAAAGAATTGTGGGTTTTTTAAAGAGTTTATTGGGGAATTGGGGGAGGGGAACAGACAAGTTGCTGTCTTTTTGTTCTTCAGTCTAGTTGCGGAAAACGTTGCTTCACTGGCCCATGTTGGTATCATCATTGCGCTCTTCCCGGATGAGGCAGGTCAGTCTCCGGCCTCTGGATGGTCGCTCACCATGGCTATTGGTAGCTCACACTGGCTACCAGCCACTCATGCTGGCTGCCAGCCACTCACTGTAGCCTATGGCAGCCCACTGCAGCAGGGGCTGCAGCCTACACCGTCGCCAGGGCTCGCAGCCCAGCTCCAAGTGAGGTTGTTTTTAGCTGTAGAGGGCAGTGTCACTGGCCCTCATATGTGGGATCTGAAACAGGGCCACTGGCGTCCCAAGCCACTCAGCCGGCCTAGAATTTTTTTTTTTTTGGTTAATATTTTATTGGGGAATTCGGGAAGGGGAACAGTTTGGGGGAATTGGGGAGGGGAACAGCCAAGTTGTTGTCCTTCAATCTTAATTGTGGAGGGTGCAGCTAGCTCATCTCCAAGTCCATTCGCCCATCGACATCTCAGGGCAGCTCAGCTCAAAGCGCCGTGTTCAGTCTTAGTTGCAGGTGGCCATAGCCCACCATCCTATGGGGGAGTCAACCTAGCAAGCTTGTTAGGAGCCTGTGTTCTCACCAGCTGCACCATCCTGTCACCTGTTGACAGCTCAGCAGCAGCTCAGCTTGGGCGCAGTGTCACTGGCCCATGTGGGAATCAAACCGGCAACCCTGTTGCTCAGGACTTGCACTCTAACCAACTGAGCCAGCCACTCGGCCAGCCCCAAGTTTCTATGTTTTAATCATTCTGACCTCTTCCCTTTGATCCCCAGCCATAGGGACAGTAGCTGCTTCCCACAGTTGCCACCTTCATAATACCTTATTGTTCCCTTTTTGCCTTTCCAGTTTTCCAATACCTGCTTAACAATTATTGATATTCAATTCTCTCCATTAAAATAACTGGTATAGTTTGTGCCTCCTGATTGGGCCCTAATTGATAGAGGCTGTTCTGAGACCTGACTTGGATTTGGCCTGGAGGGCAGTTGAGGGAGGGTCATGAGGTGCACAAATGTCATCTCCTGAAGCACGAATTTGAAGAGGAAGAATCATTCTGTCTTCAATCAAGAAGATACTCTAGGGCCGGCCGAGTGGCGCATTGGTTAAGCGCTGGTTTTGGGATGCCAGCAGCCCTGGTTTGGATCCCACATGAGGGCCAGTGACACTGCCCTCTACAGCTAACAACAGCTCCACCTGGAGCTGGGCTGTGCGAGCCCCGGTGATGCTGTGGGCTGCAGCCCCTGCTGCAGTGGGCTGCCATAGGCTATAGTGAGTGGCCCGCAGCCAGCGTGAGTGGCTAGCAGCCAGCGTGAGCTGCCAATAGCCGCGGTGAGCGACATCCAGAGGCCAGCGACCGATCTGCCTCATCCGGGAAGAGCTCAATGAGGATACCAACAGTGAAGCAACATCCTCCGCAACTAAACTGAAGAACAAAAAGACAGCAACTTGTCTGTTCCCCTTCCCCGATTCCCCAACGCTGTTCCCCTCCGCCAATTCCCCAATAAAATCTTTAAAAAAAAAAAAAGAAGATACTCTACTCTGGCAACGGGAAAGCACTGCTTCTGCCAGTCAAGGAAGGCTCAGAAGAAATAGCAGTTTCAAGTGTCTCAGGTTTCTATACTCCAATGTTCCTATCCCAGGTCTCATGGTCCCACCTTTTTCCTATAAGGGCTGCAACTTGGACAGAGATGAGTGCTCAAGGTACACACTATTCTCCTTTGAAGCTCTACAAAGACCTGCACATCATCAGATCCTGAGCCCAGTTTTCTGCTCAGTCAACCCTGTGGCTGCAGGAGATAAGGGTCTCCTTTCAAGTTACCACAGAAGTCTTCTAGCATTCAGAGCACACCTTAAATTGGAATTAGATTGCCCTGAGCCTGTCATTCTCTTTTGGTGAGGTTTCCAGTGCTGTCAGAAGAGTCACTGTACTCTGCAATCCTTGTAATGAACATGGTTCTCATATATCCCAACCACTTAGTCTCCAGTTGCCTTGTTCTCCATCTGCACTTCATCCAAAAAAACCAGGGCTAAAAGCTTAAGAAATGGAAAAGCCACTGAATGCCAGAATTTATCGCCAACTTACTTATTCTCAGCAATAGGTTCCTATTATTATTTTTCTCTTTAGCTGAGCCATCCTGCCACTTGTTGGCAGCGCAGCGGCTGCTCATCTCAGGCCGGGAATCCAAACGGCAATGCTGTTGCTCAGAGCTCTCACTCTTGAGCAAGCTCTTAACCAACTGAGCCACTGGGCAGCCCTTAGGTTCCTATTATTTTAGAGATGTGAGTGCTCCAACTACAAAATTTCATTTCAAGGGTTTATTACATCTGATATGGCCCCAGGTCTCCTCAGAAAGCAGAGCCTGAAGCAAGGATTAGTGTGCTGACACTTTATTTGGGAGTTATAAGCCTAGGTTGAGGAGGTTGAGAAAAAAAGGGAAGTGAGATAGGAAAGATGTGTGGTAATCTGACATGATACATCGATGAGATGTGGCCACAGCTTCACAGAGGCATGAAGAAGCACAGCAAGTCTCTCAGCAGGTATGTTGGTTCGTGACATGGAATTTCTCCAGAAGTGTTGAAAAGAAAAAAGTATACCTTAGGGCCGGCCGATTGGCGCGGTGGTTAAGCGCTGGCTTGGGAAGCCAAAGGCCCCAGTTCAGGTCCCACATATGAGGGCCAGTGCCACTGCCCTTAAAAAAAAAAAAAGTATACCTTATAACACTGCAGAGAAAGGGCAAAGGAGATGGGAATTTATATGCCAGCCTCCCTTTTCTCTCCCATATCCCATGGGTCAAGGTTAACTCCACAGGTGTTTACTTCCCTGAAATTCCAAACTGCATCATCTGGTCATTGGCAGCCACATTAAAAGCTAGACCCCAGAGCCGGCCGAGTGGCGCATTGGTTAAGAGCTGGTTTTGGAATGCCAGCGGCCCCGGTTCGGATCCCACATATGAGGGCCAGTGACACTGCCCTCTACAGCTAACAACAGCTCCACCTGGAGCTGGGCTGTGCGAGCCCCGGCGACGGTGTAGGCTGCAGCCCCTGCTGTAGTGGGCTGCCATAGGCTACAGTGAGTGGCCGGCAGCCAGCGTGAGTGGCTGGCAGCTAGCATGAGCTGCCAAGAGCCACGGTGAGCGATCATCTAGAGGCCAGCGAACGATCTGTCTCATCCGCGAAGAGCGCAATGACGATACCAACATGGACCAGTGAAACAACGTCCTCCGCAACTAGACTGAAGAACAAAAAGACAGCAACTTGTCTGTTCCCCTTCCCCAATCCCCCAACGCTGTTCCCCTTCCCCAATTCTCCAATAAAATCTTTAAAAAAAAAGCTAGTCCCCATTCCATACAGTGTGGCATTTCATCTATGTCCAGAAGTGAAGGGGTGACTTGGGATGGGTGGGCTGCTAACCAAGAGAAAGAAAGGAGGAAGTGGAGGAAATCTGAGAAGGCACACAAATAAAAATGATGTGAGAAGACCGAAAATCTCAAGGGTTTTAAAACTATTAAATAAATGGAATTAGTTGTTAAAAAAAAAAAATCTCCTCACAAAGAATACACAAAGGCCAGACAATTTTATAGGTGAGTCCTCCCAAACTTTCAAGTCACCAGTAATTCCAAATATATATAAACTCTTATAGAAAACAAACAAAACAGAATATTTGCTAGCTCATTTTGTGAAGCTAACATATATTATAGTAAAATCAGAGGGGGATGGTATAAGAAAATTATGATCTTATATTCACTCATGAACATAAGCACAAAATTGTAAACCAGATGTTATCAATCTAAAACCAGGATGTATGAAAGGATATTACAGA
Source organism: Aselliscus stoliczkanus (assembly GCA_033961575.1). Taxonomy (NCBI): domain Eukaryota; kingdom Metazoa; phylum Chordata; class Mammalia; order Chiroptera; family Hipposideridae; genus Aselliscus; species Aselliscus stoliczkanus. Next base: position 36,956,376 of record CM066733.1, read on the forward strand.
GCAATAAAGTCGAGTTTACTCCAGATAGTCAAGGTTCAACATTAGAACATTTCTTAATGTAGTTTACCACATTAACCAATTAAAGAGATAAATCACATTACACCAATGTGCAAAACACATTATTGTAATTTAATATCAATTTATTATAATTTCTTTTAGCAAAGTGGAAACAGAAGGGAGCTTCTTTAAGCTGATAAGCTTATAGCAAATGCTGTGCTCAATGGTGTGATATGTCAAGAGGATCCCTTTAAAAACAAGAACAATTCAAAAGCCGGCGAAGTGGTGCAATGGTTAAGAGCTGGCTTGGAACGCCAGCTCTGAGCAGCAGGGCCCCAGTTCGGATCCCACATGAGGGCCAGTGACGCTGCCCTCTACAGCTAAGACGGTGGGTGAACAACAGCTCGACCTGGAGCTGAGCTGTTGTGAGTCCCCGGGCCGGCATAGTTGCAGTCCCTGCTACAGTGGGCTGCCGAGAGCTACAGTGAGTGGCTGGCAGCCTACGTGAGCGGCTGGCAGCCAGTGTGAGCTGCCAAGAGCTGCCGGGGGTGGCCGCCCAGAGGCTGGCGATCAATCTGCCTCACCCGGGGAAGAGCTCAATGATAATACCAACAAGGGCCAGTGAAGCGATGTCCTCCGCAACTAGATTGAAGAACAAAAGGACAGCAACTTGTCTGTTCCCCTTCCCCGATTCCTCAATGCTGTTCCCCTCCCCCAATTCCCCAATAAAAAAATCTTAAAACAAACAAACCAGGAACAATTCAAGAACACCTGCAGGACCACTGTGTGTGCACTGCACAATCCCAGGCAGATCCATACACAGCAGAGACATTGTAAATTTCAATATATATTATGAGATTTTCCCAGATAGAAGTAAAGTATCTTGAGGAAGAGGCTTGTTTTTCCAATTTGTACAAAGGCTTTATATGAGCTAGTGGTGACCTTAGATACTGTTAACTCTATTTCTATTAAAAAGGTACTGCCTTTGCAATTATATTATACATAGATTATAAATAGAACTAATTAATATGAGGATTGTAATGGGAGAAAGAAAATTCATATATAGGTATGTATAATGCATTACACATGTACGGATGATACAATATGACAAAAATAAAACCCAAAAGAAAGTAGAGTCAATCAATTTATTAAAAGGAATAAAAGTTTAGCTAAAGTTTCTGGATCAATATACAAAATCAATTACATTGTTAGACATCACCAACAAATAGAAATGTGATTTTAAAGAAAGTCTTTATAGTAGACAGACTCCGAACCGTCGAGCAGTTGCGATGCCGCGTGGAAGCCGAAGCCGGACCTCCCGCATGGCCTCTCCGCCCAGCTGGACACCTCAGATGAGACCTGTGCCCAGGCCAGTTCCAGCAACTCAGCCGCCAGCAGCAGCTCCACCAGCTGCTGTTGGCTCACCTGCTCCAGCACCCCAGCAGCCAGGTCTGATGGCCCAGATGGCAACCACTGCGGCTGGTGTGGCTGTGGGCTCTGCTGTAGGCCACACTTTAGGTCATGCCATCACTGGGGGCTTCAGTGGAGGAAGTAATGCTGAGCCTGCAAGGCCTGACATCACTTACCAGGAGCCTCAGGGAACCCAGCCAGCATACCACCAGCAGCAGCAGTTTGGCCCATGCCACTATGAGATGAAACAATTTTTGGAGTGTGCCCAGAACCAGGGCGACCTGAAGCTTTGTGAGGGTTTCAGCGAGGTGCTGAAACAGTGCAGATTTGCAAATGGATTAGCCTAATAAAGAAGTTCAAATTGAAGACATGGAAACGCATCTCTCATGATCAAGTTAATTTAGTATAAAAATATAATTGCTAGAGAAAGTATAAAGTATAAAACTACCAGTTAAACCCCTCCTCTAGCATTAATATTGAGTCGTCAGGAAAGTCGTGACGTATTTTTCTGTTTTTCAATGCAAAAATGCGTCATGACTTTCCCAACGACCCAATAGTTTCCTTGCCACAGAATTGCAGTGGACATGGTGTTTGTAGCTGTACAGAAGTTCAGTGAGATGGTACTGAGTTTGGGGCTGAGCAAATGTTTGTGTGGCCTCCTTACACAAGCTTTTGTGATACTGTTTGTGAATCAGAATAAAGTGATTTTCTTCCAAAAAAAAAAGTATTTATAATACTTACAAAAAATAAGGTGCCAAAGAATAAATCTAAGAAAATAATGGGAAAGGGCCAGCCGAGTGGCTCAGTTGGTTAAGAGCTCGCTCAAGAGTGCAAGCTGAGCTCTAAGCAACAGCAGTTCAATGCTCAGCCCGAGTTGAGCAGTCGCTGAGCTGTCAACAGGCGCAGGATGGCTCAGCTAAAAAAAAAAAAAAAAAAAAAAAAAAAAAAGAGAGAGAAAATAATGGGAAAAAATGTCAAACTTTATTGAAAGACCTTAAAGAGGACCTTACCAAATGCAGAGACTTACTATGTCCATGGATAGGAAAATGCAAAACTGTAATTTGGAAGCTGATCTCTAAATTTAATGTAACTCCTATCAAACTCCCAATGTTTTTGTTTTGTTTTTTATGGTACTTACTAAGCTGATTGTAAAATGTACGTGGAAGAATGAGGGTCCAAGAATGGCTGATACAATTCTAAAGAAGATCAAGAGAACTTGTGCCAGTAGATATCAGGCTTTAGTAATGAGGTCAGTGTGGCATGAACATGGGAGAGAGCAATGGTTTTCAACAGAGGGTGATTCCCCCGACAGGGAATATCTGGCAATTTTTGGTTGTCACAAATGAAGAGGAGGGACGGGATACTATTGTCATCTAGTGGGTGGAGACCAGGGATGCTGCTAAACAACACACAGGACAGCCTCCACAACAAAGAATTATCCCATTTAAATGTCAATGCTGCCAAGTTTGAGAAATCTCGGGGTAGAGATAGATCAATAAGAAACTAATTTAAAAAAAAAAGGAAAGAAAATATGACCTTGGGATGGACATATCCAACTGGGCCACTCCTATGGGCCACTCCTATGGGGTAACTTGAGGAGACTTTCTATAATAAAGGAACCATTACAAAAGTGAGAACAGGGTCTGGGGACGCAGTACCCTGGGAATAACAGGAGTGGTGAGAGGACCAGGAATAGTTATTAAAACTCAGAGATACAGAAGGTTGTGAAGAGAGGGCCACTGGTAAGAGCTGGGACCTTCAGTCAAGAGACACAGCCAGCCTGCAGCAACCTGGCAAGGACAGAGCTGGGGGGACAAGTACCTTGACTTGACTTACTTTTGATTGCCTGTCAGTGCTCCTCGTGACCAAACCCAACGCAGAGCCCATGAGCAAAGAAGTCATGAATGTGGTCCAGACAGGTCTGCCTCCCAGGACACAGAGGGGCTAAAGAAGGGTCAAGAGTGGATCTGAAGGAGCAAACAGGAGTTCTTCCGTACAAGTGGAAGGATTTCATAAATAAAACCCCCAAAGCACAGATCACTGAGGAAAAGATCAATGTATTCAACGTTCCTCAAATTTAGTATAAGGAGAGTGAAAAGACAAGCCACAAGCCACGACAAATATGTGAATCACTATAAATGACAAATGAGTAGTTTCCAGAATGTGTAACAAAGTCCTCTCAATCAATAGGAAAAAGATAAATAAACCACTAGAAAAAAAATGTTTTTTTAAGGTAAATGACATGAATAAGCATTTCTTAGAACAGGAAACACAGATGGCCAATAAGCATACAAAGAGATGTTCAACCTTGTTAGTAGTCAGGGAAATGCAAAATTAAACCACAGTGAGATAACCTTTCCCACCCACCAGACTGGCAAAAATTAAAAAGTCAGGTATTACACGTCTTGCCCAGGATGTGAAGTTAAAGGAATTCTTACATGTTGTGCGCAGGACAGTAAATTGGTACTTTCAAAAGGCGGTGCCTAGTAAAATTGAAGATGAGTGTAAACTATGACCCAGGACTTCAGTCTGGTGTGTATTCTAAAGAAATTCTTGCACATGTACATCAGGAAATATAAGCAAGTATGTTCCCAACAGTATTAGGTTTTAAAAAAAATAAACTTCTTTTAGAATAATTTTTAATTTACAGGAAAATTGTGAAGACGGTGCAGGGAGTTCCCATGTACTCCACACCCAATTTCTCCTCTTATTAACATCTTACATTTGTATGGTACATTTGTCACAGTAATGAACTAATCTCATATATTATTATTATTAACTAAAGTCTATGTCTTATTCAGATTTCCTCAGTATTTACCAAACATCCTTTTTGCATTATTGTTTTTAATAGCTAAAACTGGGAGAGAAAAAAAATACCTTAAATATCTATCATTAGAAAAGAGATAAATAAATTGTGGTTTATGCATTCATTGGGTTATAGTAAAGTCAATACAGTACAGCAAATGAATATACAGTTATATTGATCAACGTGGAAGAATCTGAAAACATTTTGTTGAGCAGTAAAAGCAAGTCTTAAACACATCTAATATGATTTATAAAAAGGTCAAAAATAGGCAAAATAAAATCATATACAATTTGAAGATATTCATACACATGTGATTGGACTATAAAGAATAGCAAAGAAATGATTAACCACAAAAATCACGATAGTGGTTACCTCTGGTGGGGAGGGACTGAGATGCTGGGGAAGAGACACCTTCGTGGGGAAGGGGGGTGGACACATGGGTTTTATTTTGTTATGTCTTAAACTGTACATGTAAGCTATATTTTCTTTTGTATGTGTATGTTTCATAATAATAATTTTTTTTTGAGGGCAGTGTCACTGGCCCACATATGTGGGACCTGAACCAGGACCGCTGACTTCCCAGGCCAGCGCTTAACCACTGTGCCACTCGGCCGGCACTTCATAATAATAATTTTAAAAGCTCTTATTCCCTTTCTTTTTTTTCCCCCCTAAAGCATATTTTCCACACAGTCCTCATCCTCTAGAATTCTGGTTCAAGGAAAAGGTGATGAATTAGAGTCAGAGCAAACAGGAACCCCAGCCCACCATGCCCAAACCAAAGAAATACGATCATGTCTCTTATCATCCTTTCAAACCCCACCACACATCATGGTTCTTCCTGTTTCTCAGAAGCTGAAAAAGGTGCTGACATAATGTGATAAGTGGAAGTGAAGCTGTTCACACAGAACCTCCCAGATCCCTGGGTCTCACCACCGTGGATAGGCTGGACTCTCGGCTATAGCCCAGAGCAAAGGCCAAACCCAGGCCCTTAGTTGGGGAATGGCCCCAAATTTGAAGATTCATCAAGCAGGTGGCTCTTGCTGTAAGGACAAGCGAGGCCACCATCCTCTGCCCCAAAAGATGCCTTCTGCAACAGCAAGAGGCAACTTCTTAGCAGGTCTCTTTGCCCAGGTACCGCTGGGCCTTGGGCATTGGACTCTAGTGGGAGCCTGGGAAAGTCTGCCCCCACTGCTGGGCTCCCATTCTTCCACATGCAGCCCTCCCCTCTCTGTTCACTTGGTTGTTTGTCCATTCACCCAGCCAGCAGTCACTGAGCACTTACAATGTGCCAGGCACTGTTTGTCCTAAGCTCTGACAACATATCAGGGAGCAGGACATGGCCCTGTTCTGGCAGCATTATACCCAGGAGAGGGGTCAGACAACAAAACCACTATACATTGTGCCAATTGCTCTCCAGGAAAAGAACAGACAAAGGTAGAGGTAAAATAATCCAAAGTCAAGGCATAAGCATGAAAGTCAAGGCTGCCTGAGTTCAAGTTTTGCCTCTAGCACCTATACTTTAAGCAAGTTAATTAACCTTTCTAGGCCTCGGTTTCCCTTTCTGTAAATTGGGAGTGATCATTGAACCTATGAATAGAGTTGACTGAATATTTATTCTTTCAAAAAATATTAATCAAGCACCTCTGTGGGCCAGGCACTGTACCAGGCACTAAGGCTTAGTAGTGAAGACGACAGGCAAGGCCTTGCCCTCAAGGTGCTTAAATCATAGTGAAGGAAGAGTCACTGGATAAGCAAAGGCCTTTTCAGATAGTGATAGAGCTAGGGATTGATGTGATAGAGAGATTAGGGAGGTGCTGGGGAGTGGGGAGGGGGGCCTTCTTATATGTCAGGGAAGTCCTCTCTGAGAAGGTGACATTTGAGAACAAAATGATGAAAAGGAGCCAGCCATATGAAAGTTTGAGGGAAGAGATAGCTGAACAAAAGGAATTGGCAAGTGTGGAAGTCCTGAAGTGGGAGTGAAGTTGGTGTGGTTGAATAGCAGGAAGACAGAAATGGCGGCACAGTAGTCAGTGGGTAGATGAGACCAGGGAGGAAGGGCGGGCTCACGCAGGCCACAGAGAGGACTGCGCATTTTTTCTGGTAATACGAAGTCACTGGAAGTTTAAAGAAAAGGAGGGATATTATCCAACTTGCACTCTTCAAAAATATCTTGCATCTGTGTAGAAACAGACAAGGGTGTTAATATTTAACCAGGGAAATAAGTTAGGAGGCTATTGCTCTAGGGCTGCTGGCTTGAACCTGGGTCTCTATGTGATATGGGGTGAATGGTGTGGGCTGGGCAGGAGGAGGCAGGATCCCATCATGCAGGGTTTGGGGTGGGCACCTGGTCTCCGTCTTCTCCCACCCCTGCACCTTCTTCTCTCCCATCCTGATCTGTATCTGAATTCCACTCTGCAGGAAAAGCTCTCCCCCACTTTGAATTCCATTCTCTCTGAGGGTAGTGGGGTTCCCTGGACCTGGGGTCACTGCCTCCTTTTTCCCCACTTGCTGCCTCATGACCCAGGAGCCCTCTCCTGTAACTCAGATGTACACTGTGGTCCCCCAAGCCCCCTGAGACCTGGATAAAAAGGATCAAACTCTCATTTGCCCATGTGCAAATCCAAACCCATTGCCAAGGTGATTGTAAGCCCCCAGGGGCCTGTGTTCGCATGAACACCACTGGGTCCCTGCTGCTGCTGCCTGTGTAGTTAGTTCATCCAGACATTCTACAGGGGTGCTGCTCCTGTTCTGTACCCCAGCAGGGTGCAGCCCTTTCCACTGAATCCTGTTCACATAGCAAAGCTGATCAGCCACATAGGTCTCTCTGTGGAAGAAGCAATCTCAAACTAAGTACTAGGGTTCCTGTTCTTTGAAATCCTGTGGCCACCCCATTGTGGTGGATTTTCTTTTTCTCCATTCCTCAGATCCTAGCACAGTGCTGGCAATCCACAAATATCAGATGGCAGAATGCATGAAGAAATGAATGAGTGTAATGAATGTGCCTCATTCACTCCCTCCTGCCTTGTCTCCAACCTGTTGCCATCTTGCCAGCTCCCCCTGTCTCCTCACCCAATTCCAGTTCATATACAGAGCAATTTCTGTAGCCCTTTTGTGACCTCAACTCATTGTTCACTTGTGGACCCGAGATCTCAGCTCCCTATCTATCCCTCTACTGGCTGATCCAGGTATTTCCCTAAGAATTCCTACTAACGCAGGATTCTGTGACTGGCTGCAAGACTACCATTGAAGCCCCTGCACACACTGTGTTTCTAAGAGTTTAAGGTGCTTAAAACACATCAGAAAAACAAATGAAGCCTGTCTAATGTGGAAGCCTGGGCTGCAGGAAGCCAAGCCCTACTTTACGGTCCCCTGGCTGAGGTAGTTTTCTGGTGTTGACATGCCCCCATACTGACCTCTAGTGGCTGACAGATGTTAATTCTACAACCACCTATCCCCACCTCAGAGGTGAGGCACCAGCCTTGCCAACATCACTCTCCCAACAGCCCACCCACCAGATATGAGCAGAACCAACTCCTTGGACAGAGTTCTGTATTCTACACAAGAGCCATTAGGTTTCTTGGATGGGGGGGGTCTACCTAGGTGACAGTCAGCAATGGCCTAAGTCCAGTCAAGGAAAGAGGTCCAGAGCAGGGGTCGGCAAACTTTTGAGACGGAAGAGCTGCCAGGGGTCGGCAAATTGTGGCTTGCGAGTCACATGTGGCTCTTTGGATACGTATATGTGGCTCTGAAGCAAAACTGAAAATGAAAATAAAATTATCATAGTTTCATTTATAATATTACTTTAAATTTTCCTTATTTGTAAAAATATATTTATGCCTCTCGAATAATTTTTAAATTGTTGTGAGGGACAGGATTGGCTCTTTCAGGGGTTGGCAAACTTTTGAGACAGAACGTACCTAAAGAGCTGCATGTGGCTCGCGAGCCGCAGTTTGCAGACCCCGGTCTAGAGAATCTACAGATTACCCAATCTTGGTCTCAAGTCCTTCTCTTGACCACTCCAAGCTTCACAGCATCTTGCTCCTCACCCTAAATATTGGACCAGTGTGCAGCAAGAATACACCCAGGAGAGAAGTGGGCACGGACAGAATTAGAATTGTGTCAACACATCACTTTTTATCTCCTCATCTCACAGGCCCATCAGTGTTCGCTCTATGGGGGAAAAGAACCTGTCTTACTCATCCCTCGATCCTAGCACAGTGCTGGCAATCCATAAATATCAGATGGCAGAATGGATGAATGGAGCAATGAATGCGTGTAATGAATGCGCCTCATTCACTCCCTCCTGTCTTCTCATCCTGCCTCAGAGTGCGGCACGCTGTATGTCTCCTAAAAGTTTCTCACTCAACTACCTCCCCTTGTCTCCCACCTCCAGCTCCCAAGCGACAATTTCTCTGGTTCTCCTTGTTGTCAGAGCACTGGGCAGGAGTCCCACCTCTGCCATCAATCATCAATAAGCTCTTTGTCTCTTGTGGCCCCATCTGTAAACTGAAATGGGGCTCTCTCTTGGCCCTTGGATGGAATAGTACCCAACCTTACTTACGACTCTCTCTCTCTCTCTCTCTCTCTCTCTCTCTCTCTCTCTCTCTCTCTTTCTCTCTCTCCAGCATCATGTCTTACATGCATGATATATTAATATATATGAGGTGTGATTAAAACATATGGTGAATGCTGCTGCCAAGTGCCATCCAATAGAAAGCCAGGGATCTTCAATACTGGAAGTAGCACATTGAACCTTAGTAACAGTGTGTGACAAATTTCATCTTGTTCGGTGCAGTCAGTCAGGCGTGAGCTACAGTTAAGAGACAGTGTGTTTTAAAATGTGCTGTAAATCATCTTCCATCATGACAATACTCCATGCACACATCACTTCTGGTATGTGGCAACTTCTGTCAAATAAAAACATCACGGTGTGTCCTCACCCACCTTATTCACGGGATCTGGCACCATGTAAATTCTGGCTCTTCCCCAGGTCAAAATGACCATGAAAGGTAAACATTTTTTTTTTTCTTTTTGAGGGCAATGTCACTGGCCCTCATATGTGGGACCCGACCTGGGGCCGCTGGCTTCTGAAGCCAGCGCTTAACCGCCGCGCCACTAGGCTGGCCCAAAGGTAAACATTTTGAATCCATTCAGGACATGGAGGCAGCCACTACAGTGTAACTCAAGATGCTCATGAAAGAGGACTTTCAGAACTGCTTCAGAAAGTGGCAAGAATGATGGGATAAGTGTGCTCAAAGTGAGGAGGACTATTTTAAGGGGGATTAATGGCAATGTGTCTTTTACTGTAATAAATTTTAATTTAAACATTCACCATATTTTTTCATCACACCTCAGATATATTGGGTTGTCGGAAAAATCATGACGCATTTTTCTATGTTTTTCGTTGAAAAAATGTGTCATGACTTTTCCAACAACTCAACATATTCATAAAGGTAAAAAACAAAATCCTCCCAGAAGTATCCTGTCAAATGGGGGCATGTTGTTGCTTTATGGCCTTGATGTCATTAACTCCTCACACCAACACTGCCAGGAAGGCACTTTGATTATCCATGTTTCATAGATGAGGAAAGTGAGGACCAGAGAGGATTAGAGAGGCCAAGTAACTCGCTCAATGTCGCACAGCTTGTGAATGGTAGGATGGGATACAGCATGAGAAAAAAAGATTAAATGGTGGGAGAGCATTCCGAACAGAGTAAAAAATGTCCTCTAAAGCCCAGCTGTATCATGAGCAGGCCCTGTGTTTTCTGTTGCTTAGGCCGTGGATGCAAAAAGTTAAACAGTGCTAGCTGTAACCGGCTATAGGAGGATTTCACAGTCTGACGAGTGTAGGTGTGGGCAGGGGCTGTTCCAATGTTAGGCTCCCGTAGTTTCTGTTTCTGGAACTCTGGGTTACAAAGCTGTTATTAGACGTGTAGTGTGGCATCTCATCGTATTTTTAATTTGCATTACCGAATGACTAATGATGTCAAAACATTTGCATACAATGTAATTATTGATATACTGGTATGATGGCCTGAGCCTCCCATTATATTTTGGTTCCTGTTCGTTCTCTCATATGTCATTTTTTTGTTTTCTTATTTCTGCCTTTTAAGGTCTTTATCTATTTTAGCTATAAGGCCTTTATCCAATACAGGATTTGCAAATATTTTCAAGTGAATGGCTTGACTTTCCATTTTCTTGATGACGTCTTTTGAGAAACAAAAGTGTTATAAGTGCAGTTTGTTAATTCCTCATTTATGTATTATGTTTTTGGTGTAGTAGCTAAGAAATCTTTGTTTAATCCAAGGTCACAAAGATATTCTCCTATGTTTGCTTCTAAAAATTTTATAGTTTTAGCTCTTACATTTAGGTCTATAATTCATTTTGAGTTAATTTTTATGTGTAAGTGTATAAATTCCTCTTTATGCATGTGGCTATTCAATTGTCCCAGTACCATTTATAGTTAATCCATTTTGGTTTAGTAATCCATTTTGAGTTAATTAATTGAATCGCTTTGGCACCTTTATTGAAAATGAATTGAGGGCCGACCGAGTGGCGCGGTGGTTAAGCGCTGGCTTGGGAAGCCAGCGGCCCCAGTTCGGTCCCACATATGAGGGCCAGTGACACTGCCCTCAAAAAAAAAAAAGTCTAAAAATGAATTGACTGTAAATGTAAGGGTATTCTCAATTCTGTTCCATGTAGTATAAATATAAATTAAATAAACATATGTATATTTGTGTTTGTGTCAATACCACACTGTTTTTATTACTGTAGCATTATAGTAAGTTTTTATTCTTATTTTATTTTTCATTTTTTATTGGGTTGTATTTGAAATACACATTACATAAGTTTAAGGTGTACGACATAATGGTTTGATATATTTACATTGCAATATGATTGCCATAGTAGCATTAGCTAACACTTCTATCTATTAGTGTCTACAATACATTTTTGTTGTCCACAATCACTGTACTGTGTATTAGGTCTCCAGAACTTACTTATCTACTAGTTGCAAGTTTGTGACTTAAACAATATCTCTCCCACCTCCCCACCCTCCCAGGCCCTGGTAACTACCATGTTACTCTCTGCTTTTATGATTTTGGGTTTTTAAGATTCCACATATAAGAGATATACCATACAGTATTTGTCTTTCCCTGTCTGACTTATCTCATTTGACGTAATGTCCTCAAGGTCCAGCCATGTTGTTGCAAATGGCAGTTTCCTTTTTGCTCATGGTTGAATAGTATTCCATTGTATAAATATACCATATCTTTTATACCCATCCATCCATTGACAAACATTTAGGTTGTTTCCGTATCTTGGCTATCATGAATAATGCTGCAATGAACATGGGAGTGCAGATACAAACATATCTTGGAGATACTGCGGGTTGGTTTCCAGACTACTGCAGTAAGGTGAATATCACAATAAAGCAAGTCACACAAAGTTTTTGGTTTCCCAGTGCATATAAAAGTTATATTTACACTATAGTGTAATCTATTAACTGTGTAGTAGCATTGTGTCTAAAGAAATGTACATACCTTAATTTTAAAAATCGCTTTAAAATGCTAACCATCATATAAGCCTTCAGTGAGTCATAATCTTTGGCTAGTGGAGGGTCTTGCCTCAATGTTGATGAAGACACAGTATCAGTGAAGTGCAATAAAAAGAAGCATAATTAAAACAATTTATGCCTGTATCTTTTTGATATCCTGTCTTTTTGATATCCTGTTTTCATTTCATTTGGATATATACCCAGAAGTGGGTTTGCTGGATCATCAGGTAGTTTTATTTTTTTGAGGAACCTTCATACTATTCTCAATAATAACTCCAAAATAACCTTCATAGGGCCGGCTGAGTGGCGAGTTGGTTAAGAGCTGGCCTGGGACGCCAGTGGCCCCGGTTTGGATCCCACGTTTGAGGGCCAGTGACACTGCCCTCTACAGCTACGATGGTGAACAACAGCTCGACCTGGAGTTGGGCTGCGTGAGTCCCGGCGACGTGGTAGCCTGCAGCCCCTGCTGCAGTGGGCTGCCATGAGCTACAGCGAGTGGCTGGCAGCCAGTGTCAGCTGCCGGGAACCGCCGTGGGCTGTCCATAGGCCAGCAACCGATCTGCCTCACCTGGGAAGAGCACAATAATAATACAAACATGGGGCCGGCCGGGTGGCTCAGTTGGTTAAGAGCTCACTCAAGAGTGCGAGCTGAGCTCTGAGCAACGGCGGTTCGATGCCAGCCCGAGCTGAGTTGCCATTGAGCTGCCAAAAGGTGGCAGGATGGCTCAGCTAAAAAAATAATAATAATAATACAAACATGGGCCAGTGAAGCAATGTCCTCCACAACTAGACTGAAGAACAAAAAGACAGCAACTTGTCTGTTCCCCTCCCCCAATTCTCCAACACTGTTCCCCTCCCAATTCCCCAATAAAAATCTTTAAAAAAACCTTCATAAAATTCCCAATAAGGCCAGCCGAGTGGCTCAGTTGGTTAAGAGCTCGCTCAAGAGTGCAAGCTGAGCTATGAGCAACAGCAGTTCAATGCCCAGCCCGAGCTGAGCTGCCACTGAGCTGCCAACAGGTGGCAGGATGGCTCAGCTAAAAATACTCAATAAACTGGCTGAACTAGTTTCCAATCTCACAAAGAGTGCACGAGGATTCCCTTTTCTCCCATCCTCCCTAGCACTTACTATCTCTTGTCTTCCTGATGATCCCATTCTGACAGGTGTGAGGTGGTATCTCACTGTGGTTTTGATTTGCATTTCCCTGATGATTAGAGATGTTGAGCACCTTCTCATATATCCATTGGACATTTGGATGTCATCTTTGGGAAAATGTTTATTTAGTTCCTCTGTCATTTTTAAATTGGAGTCTTTTATTTTGAATTGTATGAGTTCTTTATAAACTTTGGATATTCACTCCCTATCTGATATGGTAGCAAAGGTTTTCTCTCATTCTGTAGGCTGCCTTTTTATTTTGTTGATTGTTTCTTTTGCTGTGTAGAAGTTTTAATGTAATCCCACTTGTTGTTTTTTCTTTTTGTCGTTTGTGCTTTTTGTGTCATATCCAAAAAAATTATTGCCAAGGCCAACATCAAGGAGATTCTTTCGTGTTTTCTTCTAGAAGTTTTATAGCTTCAGGTTCTAATGTTTAAGTCTTTGAGCCATGTTGAGTTAATGTTTATGAGTGGTGTAAAATACAGGTCCAATTTCATTTTTCTACATGTGGTTATCCAGTTTTCCCAATACCAATCTGAGTAACAGTAAGAAAAAGACTTTTTAAAAATCTCAGGGGCCGGCTGAGTGGCGCGGTGGTTAAGCGCTGGCTTGGGAAGCCAGCGGCCCCGGTTGGGTCCCACATATGAGGGTCAGTGACACTGCCCTCAAAAAAAACCCCCAAAAATCTCAGCAATCCCCCAACAGGATAAACCAAAGAAATTCATGCCCACATGTATCATAATGAAACTAATCTGTAGGCTTATGTTCTTTGCCAAATTTGAAGTTTTCAGTCATTATTTCTTCAAATATTTTTGTCTTCACTGCACTCTTTTTCCTCTCTATCTGGAACTCCAATGACATGAATGTTAAACCTTCCGGTATTAATTTTGAGATTCTATTAATTAAAAAAACATCTTTTTCCCACTCTTATTCAGATTGGATCATCTTTATTGGGCTATCTTCAAGTTTACTTACTGATTCTCTCCTATGTCCTATGTCCTATTCTGTTCTTGAGCCTATCCAGTGAGTATTTAAATTTTAGATCTTGGGCCGGCCGAGTGGCGCGGTGGTTAAGCGCTGGCTTGGGAAGCCAGTGGCCCCGGTTTGGTCCCACATATAAAGGCCAATGACATTGCCCTCAAAAAAAAACAAAAAAACAAACAAACAAAAAAACTCTTAAATTTTAGATCTTGTATTTTTAAGTTCTAAAATTTGTACCAGTATTTCTTTATTTTTTACATCTTCTTTTGCTTTGTTGTGACTTTCTCTTTCAATTCATTTCAAGAGTGTTTGCCCTTACTTTTTGGAACATTTTCATTATAGTGTCTTAAAGTCTGTTACTTAATTCCAACATTTCACTGTTGCCCTTTTTTGATAGGCTTTTGCCATACAAGTTTAGATTTTCCTGGATCTTCATATGCCAAGTAATTTTGTTTTGAATCCTAGACATTTTAATTTTATGAGACTGGGTCTTGCTTGAATACTATGGAGAACATTGATATTTATATAATAGCAGGTAATTGACTCTTGAGCTCAGGCCACAAGTTCTGGCCAGCCTTCTGTGGATTGTGGTTTCAATGTTCCATTTTCAAAGCCTTTGCAGTACTGTTTTGATGTGTTCTGTCTGTGCACCCTCCAGTGGTCGGTCTGAGAACAGGGTGGTGGTTGATGCTTTAGTTCAGTTCTAAGTATTTGGTATGCTGTTTAGGATCAAATCCACATATATTCAACTTGGAGGTGAGCCAGGAGTCATAAGCAACTTTATGAGGTCAGTTTCCTGAGTTCCTCCTTCTCTACAATCTCCTTGGTGCTTTGGGATTCCCTGGGGCTCCTCATGTTGGTCCTCTGGTCAGAAAGCTGGAGTTTTTTTTGTTTTGTTTTGTTTTTTTAATGATTTTATTGGGGAATTGGGGGAGGGGAACAGCGTTGGGGAATCCGGGAAGGGGAACAGACAAGTTGCTGTCTTTTTGTTCTTCAGTCTAGTTGCGGAGGACGTTGCTTCACTGTTGGTATCATCATTGCGCTCTTCCCAGATGAGGCAGCTTGATCGTCGGCCTCTGGATGGTCGCTCACCGCGGCTATTGGCAGCTCGCGCTGGCTGCCGGCCACTCACTGTAGCCTATGGCAGCCCACTGCAGCAGGGGCTGCAGCCTACACCATTGCCGGGGCTCGCACAGCCCAGCTCCAGGTGGAGCTGTTGTTAGCTGTAGAGGGCAGTGTCACTGGCCCTCATATGTGGGATCCTAACCGGGGCTGCTGGCATCCCAAAACCATCTCTTAACCAATGTGCAACTCGGCGGCCCAAAGAAAAAAGCTGGAGTTTTATTTACTTTGCTCTGCTGTATACTTTCTGCAACTGTGCCCTCATCCAGGGCCAAGTGGCAAAGGGTTGGATAGAAAGAGAGAGCAAGAGTGAGTAACAGAATTTATCCCAATCTCTTGGGACTCCTCCAATCAAAGTTTCCCTCCCTTAGAGTTGTTGGTGCCTGCAAGCTTCAGATGGCACTAGAGCAGGAATGCTAGGGAGCTGGAGCATGAGAGAATGAAGAAAATTTATAAGGGAAGGTATTTCCTCATTCGCTCTAAGCATTAGGAGTTCCTTTCCCACTCTTCAAATCAGAACTAAAGGGCTTCTCCTAGACGTTTCACTGTCTGTACTCTATTGCCCACTTTCAATACTAGACTGCTTTGAGTCCAGCCCAGGGAGTACTGGAGGGAAAATGGGAAACACATCCTCAATTCAGTGGTACTCCAAATTCAGATTTTCTTCCTGAATTCACCTGCCACTACTTATATCTAATCTTCACAGTCCTCCATACATTCTGTCCAGGTTTTATTGCTACATTTAGTTGGAGAGACAGGGTGGAATATGTTTACTCCATGTTACTTATATTTTTTGCCAAGTGGTATTCCATTGTATAGATATGCTACAATTTATCCATTCTCTTGTTGATCGTCACTTCTGTTGTTTCCAGTTTTTGCTTATTACTAATTAAGTTGCTCTGAACAATCATGTACAAGTCTTTGTGTAGATACATACTTTCATTTATTTTGGATAAATACG
Source organism: Aselliscus stoliczkanus (assembly GCA_033961575.1). Taxonomy (NCBI): domain Eukaryota; kingdom Metazoa; phylum Chordata; class Mammalia; order Chiroptera; family Hipposideridae; genus Aselliscus; species Aselliscus stoliczkanus. Next base: position 36,972,364 of record CM066733.1, read on the forward strand.
GATGGGGAAACTAGGTTATATGGCAGATAGATAGATAGATAGATAGACAGATTTTTTTTTTTTAGGAAACTCAAAATGTTTTCCAAAGTAATTGTAGCATATTACATTCCTGCCAGTAGCTCAGGGGCATTGCAGGGGGCTCTATGTCATTACCGACACTTGGCAAAGTTAGTCTTTTTCATTTAGCCTTCCAAGTGGACATGTAGTAGTATTTCACTGAGGTTTTAATTTCATCAGTGAAATTAAATGACTTAATGACTAATGATGTTGAGCATCTTTTCATGTGCTTATTTGTCTGTCTATCTGTATATCTTCTTTGGTGAAATATCCATTCAAATCTTTTGGCCATTTGAAAAACTGTGCTGTCTTCTTATTGTTGAGTTGTAAGCATTCTTTATATACAAGTCCTTTATTGGAATACAATTTGCAAATATTTTCTCCATGTTTTAGTAATCTCTTTTGGCTCCCCCTCCACATTCTTTCTGAATCCATTTCCTATTCTTCCCACTGATACTACCACCACCCTGATTCATCTCTCTTGGGTCATCCTCCTACTCTGGCCTCCAATGTGGTCTTCTTGCTTCCACATTTGCACGAAGACTTAAACTGGCCTACAGTCCAGTCTGCAAACAACAGCCAATGAGCCTTTAAAAATGCACACTGCATCATTTCACCTCCATGCATAACATCCTTCAAAGGCTATCTATTCCCTTGGCATCAAACCCAAGCTGCTGACCATGGGCCCCAAATGCCCCCACATTGTCTGATCCCTGATCGTCTTACTGGTCCCGACTTCTATCATTCTCTCTCCTACCCACCATGCTGCAGCCACAAAGATCTTTTCCCCAAAACACACAGAGCTTCTCTTCCCAAGGCCTTTGAACTAGCTTAACTATTCCCTCTGCCTGAAGTACTTTTTGCCCTGTTCTGCACATTGCTGACTCTTCTGTCATATAGAAAGTTAAAATGTCACCACTTCAGACAGGCATTCCTTGCACACCAAATCTAGAGTCTCTACCTCCAGATTCTCTATGACATTGTGCTATTTTATTTCTCTGCAGAATGTTTCTCAAATATGACATTTCCCTTGTTTATTGCCTGCCTCCACTAGACTATGTCTCATGAAAGCAGGGACTTTGACTTGTACATTTCTATACCCATGTGTCTAGAGCCCTGCCTGGCACATAGTACAGTCCCAATAAATTTTTACTGAGTGCTTGTGTCCCCAGCACCTACCTCTGTGCCTGGCACCTGCCACAGAATGAATATTTGCTGTCTGAATTTGTCAAGTAATCCATCTACATGGCAACAATGGTCAAGAGAAGCAGCCCTTGGCTAGAAGAGTGAGAGAAAAGGCACACATGCAGGAAAATGACAAGAGAAAATGTGCAGAGTAGCCTAAAAGAGATCAATTTCTCTAGAAATGTTTTGGGACTTTGTGACAGAGTTGTCATGTCCCTGGCTGTGGCGTGGGCTCCTACCAAGGGACAGCCTTACCTTGGTAGCTGGACTGTTAGGCCCACAGAGAATGCACACGAGGCAATGGTACAGTTGACAGGCAGAGCCCAAAGGGCTTCACAAGGCCTGCTGGTCAGGAAATGAGACCGTTTTGTCCTCACCTGTATCTACTCTGCTCCTGTATTTCCCTGGGTCTGCAGATTGATTTTCCCATCCCACAATCCTCAGCATGGTGGCTCAGCCCTCCCATGAGCTGGTGGCAGCTTGTTGCTCTCATGGCTCCCACCCTCTCTCAGGCCATGTGGCATCAAGCCTGCTGGCTGAGCATGGCATCTAGGGTGCATGGATAGCTTCAACACACAGCGCCAGTTTCTTCTCGTCAGAGGCTCTCCCATAGGCCTCACCTCTCCCTGACAGCCCTGACAGTAGATGAGCTGGCTGAGGTGCCTCTGTGGGGAGCTTACATTGCCCTGGAGAATCAGGATGGCTGCTAGGGCCACATGGGGCAGGGGGAGGAGCTGCTTTCCTGAACACCAGGCCCTCTCTGAGTCCTAAAGAGAACAGCGGCCATCCACACCATCTTGGCTTGGGAGAGAAGTTGCCCTGGGGTCAAGGCCCCTGCCTGGGCTCCCAGCCTTCATTGTAATGTCATTGTAACTGAGTCATGATGTAAACAAACTCCCAGAAGCTTCTTATCTGAGGTGGGGACTCCAGATGGCAGGGCCATGGGTGGGCAGGGCTCATTGGGGAATGACACCCTCTTTTTCTGTGGCAGAAATTTCTGGGACATGGCTGCCCAGAGTACGGCCCTGTTGGTGGATTTCCTGGCTTAGAAATAAGGGATCGAGGTGGCACACATGGAGTCCTCTCACTCCTGTCCACTGGGCATCTCATCCCGCACTCCAAATTGATCCCTATGTCCCAAGGCACTGGCCCAGGGCTCAAGACGGGGAGTGAGTCCAGATGAGGTTAGAATCTGAGGAACCAGGCAGCTGCTCACGGACTCTCTGATTTCTGTTCTGCTGCCGTGACCCTGCCTCCATTGCCAGCCTAGGTTGGATATTTGGGACAGGAATTCTGTTGGGGAATGACCCTTCCTCATTTTAGGGCACTGTCTCTTCACAGGCCTATCCCTTGGCCTCAGCCCCAGGCCAAATCCTCTGTGGGCCCTTGGGGCTTGCTCTGAGGGAATGGGGATGGGGCGGGCTGAGCACCTAAGGAGATGTGTGCTCAGCCTGGGATGCAGGTCTTCCTCGGCCATGATGTGAGGGAAGAAGACAGACTCCTCATTCTCTGCCCCTTTGCTTGGGTCCCTGCTCTCTGCCACCTGCTCAAATGCTGCTGACCAGGAAGCAGGTGCTCTGTTTACCAGGTGGCACCTGCCTATCTGCCTTAATCAAAGTCCGTTCTCAATTCCTGTCCCTGCCCTTTGAGCCAGCATTGTTCCTGCATCCCTCTCTCTCCCTTGAACCTTCTCTTCCAAGACAGGGTGAGGGTGGGGGCGGGGGGAGTTCCTGGGGGTGGGGGTTCCCCCTCTGTTGGCCAGCAGGGGGCGCTATTGCCACAGGGTCAGACGCTTCAGGAGTCAGGCTGCACGAGCCAAACTGCTAAATCCCCTGGGAACACAGGTGACGCTAGGATGAACTCTGGTCCTGCTGGACAACAGAGGCACGATGGATTGATAGACACACCCCATCCAGCAGTGGGGTTATCCTTATACAGCCTTCCCTGCCTGTTGTGCACACATACCCAGTGTCAAAGGGCATGGCGGAGCAGTCTTGGAGTATCATTTCAGGTTCACCAGTGACCTGGGCATTCCTGGGGTAGGCTGTGACCTTTCTACCTCCTCCCCTACTTTCTTTAGCTCCATGCTCTCAACTTCCAGACTCAACCTAGGACCAAACCCAAGGCTCAGGGTCTTGCCTTGGCTGTGGCTGCAGGCATACACACCCCTTTGGCTGAGACGGGGGTTCTCCCTACACTTCTCCCCAAACGAGGAACCTAGGGAGGGCCTCAGAAGGGTCCTGCTCCTACATACCCCACATCTGGACATCGCCAAATCCTGTCCTCTGGTCCTGCTCTCAAGCAAGCCTGCTTTTCTCTGTCCCCCATGGCCACTGCCCCATCCACCTGGATCGCTTGAGCTTCCTCCTGTCCATCATCCTGCTTCCAGGATGCAGCAAGATCTCAGACTAGGGTGAGGTAAGTAGGTGTCTAGGGTGCAAAATCTAAGAAGGCACTCACTCTCAGGGTCATGCAGGCATAGAGTTGGTCCCCCGAGAGTGTCTCCTCAAGTTCTGTGGCCTAGGTAACTGTTTACCTAGCTTCATTCTCCCAGGCAGCCACAGGAAGTTTTCTAAAGCACAAGTCACACTCCCAGTTACCACAGTGCCTGCCCTAAAATTTACTTCAGCAAATATCTGATGACAGACCCTGGTGCTCCAAAAGGAGAGGAAGCATGAGTCCTGCCCCAAGGAGATCCCTGTCTGCCAGGATAAAGTCTGGTCTCCCGAGTACAGGTTTCAGGTTTCTTCACAGTATGGCCCCCATTGGCTGGTCCGGCCTCAGCTCCTGTGGCAGCTACACCACAAGCAGAATGTGTCCTACACTTTTGAGCTGCCAGGCTTTTCCTTGGGCTGTTCCCTCTCCCACTGCCGGCCTATTAAATTGACCCATCCTTCATGGCCCTGCTGAATGCCATCTTCTCAGAGTGAACACCGGCTGAGATAAACTGCTCCTGTTCCCACACTCCAGTATCTCTGTCCCTTTGCCTCATATTCCAGGTCTGACTGACCTACATCTGTCATTTGCAATCAGGGAGCTCTTACGGAAGTGCCTACTGTTTGCGAGGAGTATGCTGGGTGCCAAGGAGGTGGCTCTGTGAACATACCCTTCACATCCTTTGCCCTTGGAGAGCCTACGTCCTTGCTAGTGGTGGGGACTTGGGTGCTCTTGTAAGAGCCTCGCACGGCCAGCACAGGTGCAGGGCTGAGCCACATTCCATGACCATCAGGTGTCTCCAAGTCTTCAGCCTTCTAGAGTGACTGCTCTACTAAAAGCAAAGTCACACATGTGTGTTCCAGCCCATGAGACTTTGGGAAGCCCTCTTCAATATTCATGAAGCTACTTTAGGAAGGGAAAATGGCTTTTTTTTATTTGTTGGGAACAGTGTTGTTTTTCCAGGATCCATCAGCTCCAAGTCAATTAGTTGTTTCAATCTCATTGTAGAGGGCGTGGAGATCGAATTGGCAAACTTGGTGTTATGAGCCTGCGCTCTAACCACCTGAGCTAACCGGCCTCTCTGACTCCAAGTCAAGTAGTTGTTTCATTCTAGTTGTGGAGGGCACATCTCAGTGGCCCATATGAGAATCGAACTGGCAGCCTTGGTGTTATGAGCCCTGCGCTCCAACCAACCGAGCTAACTAGCTGCCTGAGAATGGTTTTTGATTCCTAGTGGTGACCAGTCACCAGAAGCCCCGTGGCTCAGAGCTCCTCCCAGCATGCCATGGCCCATTTTGCCCTATAGCATGGACCCAGTCCTGTGAAATACTCCCAGAGCATCCAGGCAGGTGGGTCTCTGCTGACCCTTCTTCATCCGTCCTACCTCAGCCAGCCAGTCAACAGATGCTTTCCTGAAGACTTATCCATGCAGAGAAAGGACTGGAACCTTTCACACCTCGCTGAGATCGTATCTAAATTGAGCCCCTTTATGGACCTACCTTTCAGAAGAGGAAGGGAGCACACACCTGATGTTAAAAGCCCCCTCCCCTTGTTCTGTGGCTTGTGGGAGCCCTTGTCTCTGGAATCCCAGTCTCCCTGCAGAACTTAAAGAGACCACACATATGAAAAGGACAATGGGAAAGCAGGGTGGGGGTGGGGGAGACCACCAGACAGAAATGACCACAGTGATGTTCAGGGAAACCATGCCCCTCCCTCCCTCGTCCACTCCCTTTGGGGCACTCACATGTTTCTGTGGAAACTGTCTTGTTGCCAAGATCATCTTAGGGAAATGTGCATGCTGCTGAGACTATCTGAATCCATCACTCATCATCCATCCATGCATTGCCATCCAAGCCAACTGGTTCTCAGGGCGCCTGCTATATGCTCAGCCAGAGTACTCAGGACACAGTGCCCACAGGGCCATTCCGTTCTTCTCCTGTCTCTTGCCCTGCTTTCCTTCCATGAATGTACCTATAACTCAGCACTTGCTGAGTCCAAGCTACAAAGACATATTCCTTTTGGTATTTTTTTTAGCTTAAGCTACATCTACCATTTCTGAAATGTGACTTCAAATGGAGTCCAGCACAGACACTCTGAAGACCAGGTGGCCCTCTCCAAGTCAAATTTATGGGCTAGGATCATGGTTAGGCTCCCTGCCTCAAAGACACTATTTGGGTTAGGAAGAGGACCGGCATCCGTGGGTCCAGCCTTGGGCCACCGGAGAAGGGGACAATAACCTATTTGATTTGGGGCCTCGATAAACTGCTGCCATGGTCACTGGGCCACTCAGGGGCACCCCCCTCATTATCCTGAGCCTATTTCCAGGGCAGCCCCTGGAACTGGGATTCCCAGTCTGAGTCACCAGGGTCACCAGGGGCTGTGTGCACAGCACAAGCTCCACTCTTGCAGCATTTGGAGTTTCCCTGGCCCTCTCCCAGGCCAGCCACCTGATCCTGAGCCTGGGCCAAAGGAAGTCAATGCTGGCCTGGATGAAGGATGCTTGAGGATCTGTCTGTCTGTCCCTACAGTGACTAGCTGGCTGCCTCCAGAGTGGCCACCGCTGCTATCTGCCCCACCCCCAGCTCTTTGGGGGGTGGGAGTGGTGCTCTACTTGTTTGTCTTTCCAAGAGTCACAGGCTCAGCGCTCTAAGGAAGGAGACCCCATCACACACGTAAGGTCTTCAAAGCAAGAATTCAGGAGGCATGGGCTTGCAGGTGATAGTGTCCCCCTTGATCCCAAGTATTGCTTTGTTCTGAAGAGGTCAGGGAGGGTGCTAGACTCTGCCTCACCATCCCAAACTTCCAGCCTCCCTGGCTGGGATCCAGGCCCAATCCACAATCATCCCTTCCAGGGATGCAGGGCCTGAGCTGCAAGCCCTGGGGAGGAAAGGAAGTGGCCGACCCCCACAGCCAGCATTCCTTTGTGATGACTACAGTCTGCTCACCACCCAACCACCCCATCTGGAGGGCAGTTCTCAGGGAGCTGCAGAGAGCTCCCTCCAAAGGGGCTGAGACCTCTTCCACACAGAGGGGCCTCGGCAGGACCTGACCTGGCTAGGGGACCAGGAGAACTGGAACTACAGGTCCCCTGGGAGCAGGAGAGAAGGCCACAAGGCCCACTCTAGATGCCTCTAACTCACTCCATTCCTTTACTCATTCAGTAAGCACTCACTGAGACCCTCCTTGTGGTTAGCCCCATTCTTGGCCCTGGGAATCCAACAGGCCAGACTAGGCAGACAGGACCACACCCTAAGGGGCTCCAAGTCACAAAGGAGGAATCCCCGACGACAAATAACATACACAAGTGGGATAATTTCAGCAACGATAAGAGCTATGAAGACAATAAAACGGGATGCGACGGTGAGTGGTACAACTGGGGACCTCTGCCGTTTGAGGGGAGGGCTTCCCCATTCCATAGGCTTCACCTGCCATTGCACAATCCCCTCCGGCCCTGCGTGTGTAGCCCCTTCACACATCCCCACTCTCCATTCTGCGTGAACATCCGGGAGGGTGCTGGGGGCAGGTGCATTCAGGTGGGGCTTTTCCAGGGCCGGTTTTCCCCAGCTCCCGTTGGAACTTCCAGAGGGCCACTGGCCCGCGACACTGGACGCGCGCCCGTCCTCCGCCCCCCGCCGCTGAGCGAACCTCAGCACTCCCGGCGCGGTTCCCGGAAACTCCTCGATTTCCCTGTCGCCGCGGCGTTTGCAAGAAACCGAAACCCAGGCCCCGCCCCTCCGGAGCGGCCTGGCGGAACCCGGCTCCGGGGCCGCAGCCTGCGCTAGGGTGCTGAGCAGCACTGGGCTACCGGCCCGGTCCCCCCGCCCCGCCGCTCCCCGCCCCACAGGGCCGAGCCGAGATGGGAGCCATCTGAGAGCCCCGGCTCGCCTCGGCTCGGCGCCGACCCCCGGCGGGCAAAGCTGCGAGTCTCGCCCGAGTCGCTCTGGCTGCAGCGGATGGCGGAGTGCTCAGTGCGCAACGCGACCTTCCCCTGCAACAGAGAGGTGGGCGCCATTTCTGTGCGCCTACTGTGTGTCCGCCAGCCCCGGGAGACTAAGGGAGGGGACGAAAGGTGCAATATGAAGGAAGGGCAGGGGCATTTACAAAGCGCTCTGCAGCCCCAGTGTTACTAGTTTCAACTGTGGGGGGGGCGCAAGGGGGAGAATGGACACAGAGAAGTTTAGTAACTTGCCCAAGGTCACACAGCCTGTAGCTGCGGTCCTGGCTGCAAAACCAAGGCCCGCAGCGGGAGGCTGGGCGGGTTAGGAGGAGGAAGTGGCCTGGGCCCCGGGCAGGTGAGTCGCCTGGCAAAGGGGGGGGGGGCAGCCAGCTGGGGAGGGGGGAGGGGCGGTCCCAAGCAGCTACCAGGGCAGCCCGGCTGGGAGGCTTTCCTTTTCTCCCGCCTTCCCTCCCTTTCCAGGAAGCCAGCCAGCCCGGAGCCGGCCGCTCACCCTAACTCACCCTCAGCCGGAGCTGATCAGGAATGTGGAAGTTGGCCCAAAGGGCTTGTGCCCCCTCCCCTCCAAATACACACACACCCAGCTCGGACCCAGGCAACGTGAGCGTTGGGTCACTGGGGGCGAGGAGCTCCAAACCAAAACTCAGATTCCCCAAGGCGAAATGGGGGTACTGCTGCCCCCATAAAGGACAAGAAACCTGGCGGGGGGGGCGCTGCTCTGGGCGAACGACAGTGGGCGCAGGCCGTGATGCAGGACTCATGCGCGCGGGGGAGGGAGGTGTTGCTCCTCTTCGGTCCCACCCCCGGTGGCGGCTGTTGCTGGGGCCCAGAGCCGTCCCCCACTTCCCCCACACACACCCCGCGCCTCGGGGATGGGGCCCACGGGGCGGATGGGGCGCTGAGGCCTCTTTCCTCCCAACGCAGTGTTTATAAGAAATGAAACTGCACAGGGCATCAGCGGCAGCCCACGTTGACACCCTGCTCCCCCTCCGGGGTTCCGGAACATCCCAGAGTCCTCGATCAATTCCTCCGCCCGGCTCTTAATGGCAAACCCCCTAGTGCTTTCTCAGCCAGCTGCAGCTTCCACTCTGCATTTAAGATTTTTATAACTGCACAACTTTTATTCTGCTGTGTCATACAGCATTTTTGCTAGAGCTCTGAGAGGGGAGGGGCTAGTCTCGTGCCCTCGCATTTCCCCGGGGCCAAACCTGGAGTTGACCTGGAGCCGAAGTATGATTTGTGTTTGTAGAATGAATTAAGAAACATCTTCCTTTCTCTCCAACTAGGCTTCTTTCAGGCAGGGTGAAGATGCCTGGCTTCTATCGCCAAGCTTTTGGATGCTTTCAGATGATTTTATGCCTGATTTGTGCTCTGAATTGAACAGTTTAGGACTGCCTGCCTCCCGGGTTTGCTGTGAACATAGAGATGATGGCTGAGAGGGACTTTGGGCACCTGAACCTGGAAGGCTGGAGCACCCGCTGGGGGTTTGTCTGCTTTGGGGACCATGGACACTTCTCTGGGTAGCAGCCCCACAGGGGCCCAGGGCTGCCCTACTCTCAAAGAGAGTTAAAGCCTCTGTGTCCTGCACTACAGGACAAACTGCACACACCTAGGGGGACAGCAGTGTGTTCTGAGAGCCTCAAGGAGAGGACTGGGGACAGAATTTGGTCCACCACGGAAGCGGCTCCCACGGGGTGAGTGATCTTGCTTCCAGCATCCTGATTGCTAGCCAGCCAGCCCTCCTGGCAGCCTAGAAAACCCTAATACAGAGAAACTGCCCAATCAATGTACCCTCTACCCTCAGTGAGAGACGGTATAGATGGGAGGGGCCCTGTGAGTCCCTGCTCCCAGAACTAAGCTGCAGCTCACTCCAGCTGCAGGTGTGAGGCAGTCAGGTCTCTTGCAGAAAAATGCAGACTGTTCCCCAAAAGGTGATAAGTGGAGAAAAGGCAACAAGAAAGTTAAGGGCCAGGGGGTTCTGAAGAGCAGAAGGAATTCTGACTGGCTGCTTTGGAGGTCCTTCATAGAAGACCAGGCATTTGCTCTGGACCCTAGAATGGAGACTGAAATGGAAGTGTGTGGGGAGAGGGGGTAGTAAGAAGGGGAGAACTGAGCTTGGAGGGGGGAGGGGAGTGTTGCTAAGTTTCCCGGGAAGTCAATAATGAGGAGCAAATGGAAGGAGCAAAGACATGAGGGAAAAATACAAAGTGTGTTCACAGAATGGAAATGCTGTGCAAGGTTCATGTCATTTGACTCATGTTTTACGGTTTAGAAAGGAGTTTGATAGTCTATTTCATCTTCACCATAATTAGGAGAGATGGTCGAGAGCATCTCTATTTTACAGATGAGAAAACCGAGGCCCAGTGACACACAGTAACTTGCTTAAGGCCACACAGCAAGTAGCAAAAGCACAATAACCCAGACTTTCAGACTCAAAATCCTGTGTTCTCTCTCCCATCGCCCTCTAGTTACTACCAAGGGTAGAGGAGCTGTGGGAGAGAAGGGTGGAATGAGGCCCTTGGGACCAGAGTGAGCAGCGATTTGAATGTGGGGTGGAGGAATCTGGGGGAACTCAGAAGGCTCCTGGGCGGACCTGAATGTTAGGAAGAGCATCTTTGTGCAGAGGCGCCTGGAGACGTGGGCGTCAGGGGAGGCTGTGACAATAACAGTCTGGTTCTGGAATGTGAAAACATGACTTGAGGTGGGGGAAGGAAGACCCAGAAGACCAGGTGAAGCAAAGAGGAAAGGAAGATGGGAAAGATCTCACCGGGAGCGGTTGCAATTAGGATTAGAGAAAGCTGATAGGGGCAGTGTGGAAAGCGGAAGCCAGTTCTGTCTGTATGTGTTTCAATCTGTGGATAGGGTTGTAGGGGAGTGTGCAGATGTCAGCCAGAGCTTGGGTTTGGTGGTCACCTGCCCAGAGAGGATGGCTGGAATACAGAGGGTGAGTATGTGGATTCAGAGAGTGGAAAGGGCCAGACCTGAATTACTAAGAAAAACCTAAGGAAGGCTCTTAGCATCACAGAGAATGTGTGATACATTGTAGAATGAGATTCGCCAAGAGTAGTTACAATAAAAATTTGAGGTACTTGAACACGGTTTAGGTTTATTTCATTGATTTGGCACCCTCAATCCTGATAAGCAGATTCTTCTTAGAGGCTTCAAGATAAAATAGAATCCCTAAAGTTAAAAAAATGATGTCAAAGAACACTTCAAAGATGTAAATGACAATTTCATTGGTAAATCCTAACATTGGGGAATTTCTCCTAAGCAAAAAAATCATTGATGTGTGCAAAAATTTAGCTACACAGTGTTGTTTGCATTATGAAAAAAATGGAAATAACCTAAATGTCCTACAATACGGGAGTAATTGGGTAAATTTTTATTTATCCTAATGATAGAATAATATGTACCCATTACAAATGATACTGCAGAAGTACATTTCACGACATGGAAAGATGCTCATTATATATGCACATACAGATGATTATCTGTGAAATAATATAAAATGCTTGTTTTAAAGCACCTTTTACAGTCCTTTGTTGCTTTTATAGGGTCATTTTGGTCAATTTCTCAGACCACATGAAATTCAAACTTCCTCTCCCTAATCTCATTCTGAATTTTCCAGTGGCAGATGTCAGGTTCTTAGGGACAGGACACGCATACATTTGCTTCACAAAGAACAGGCTTCACAACTTGGGAGCCATTTGTTTCTGCTCTTCTTGCTGAGAAGGTCTCATCTGTCACTTAAAGCACCCCAACCCTTCCCCCTCCAAGCCCTCAGGACCTTCCATTTTGCTTAATACCCAGCAAGGCTCATTCCTTGCAGTTCCTCCCTCCTTTTTGCCTCTCCCAGCTCCTGCACCCACCAGAATTGGCTTAACCCATCCATTTCTTCTGTGGGAAGGAGGCAGTGGAGTGACTGGCAGGTGGAATGCTGCATCAATATGTCTATTTATAGCCTGCATCATTGCAATGGGGTCCTGCTGTGGAGGGAGAGCTAGGGTGAAGGGCCTGACACAACCAGCTCTGCCACGGGAGAGCAATTTACTTCTGAGTCAGCAGCTTTGGGGAGGTGAAGGGAGTCCACTGGGGCAGAGTTCTGGATGGAAAATGAACGCCCAACCTCTAGGAGTAAAGGTAAAGCAGGGTCTAATTGTTAAGCACAAGAGTTAACTAGTCCCTGGGACAAGGGCTCCCCAACTCTTTGGCTGGACCCATGGCCTTGGCCAGCCCTAAAAAATTCTCCTATGCTGCCCAGAACCTCTCTGGGCCAAGTCCACGGACAACACCAACGCTGACACTGTGGAGCTCCCATGCGAGGGCCAGGTGATGCTGTGGAGGTGGCCTTAAGGCAGGAGTGCTAGGAGGGACCAAAGCTATCCCTCCTCCCCCAACACACACACACCCCAGCTCAGCAGTCCTGACTTCTCTGAAACTTTTCTTTTCCTTTTCCCTAATGCCAGCTGTGGGGCAGTCCCAAGGATGCGGACCGAGAAGGCGGAAGGTGTCTCCCTGCTCACTATAAGACTGGCCAGGGAACTCACAAACCATGCAGCATGGGGCACGGGGCTTTACAGATATCATGTCTCTGCCACTAAACCAGCGAGGTAGGGCTATTATTTTGTAGTTGAGGAAACTGAGGTCCGGAATCCCTTGGCAGGCTGCACCAGCAGCTGCCAGGCTAGGACTTCCTCTCGCTCGGCAGCACCAGCCAGCACCCTCAAGCAGGACAGGCTTTCTCTCCTTTAACTTCCTCAGGGCAGGTGAGTGGCCTGGAGGTGGGTCACCACCCCTCAAGAAGCGGGCAGTGTAAGGGCCGAAACCATCTCTTCTTGACATCCCATTAGCAGGCCTGAGGAACCAGCCTGCATTTCGGGACTTCAATCCCGGTGTCCACTCTGAAGAGGCGGCAGGTGCCCGGGTGACCCCCTCACCTGCGCGCAGGAGATACACCTCTGGAGGGTGAGCAGATGGCCCACAGGAGCTAGCAGGCTGGGAGAATGCGGTGCGGGGAGTAACTGCGGGCCAGGGGCACTCGGCTTTCCAGGACAGCCTTTCTCAGGGGCGAGCTGGGGTGGGGGTGGAGTGGCAGCTAGCGGGGCGGGCCCGCGGTCGCCCCGGGGCGGCGGCGCCCGGCCGGAGGGGGTGGGGAAGAGCTGCCGCCCTGTACTTCCCCTTCGCCGCTAGCTCTACAACAGCCTGATTTCCCCGAAATGATGGGGCGGTGCCGGCCAATAGGCGCCCTCGCGGCTCTTAAGGAGGCGGGGCCGCGCCTGGCTGGGGAATCCCGCTAAGTGTTTAGATCGCTGGCCGGCGCCGCTGCCCCGGCAGAGCGCGCCAGTCCTTCGTCGAGGCAGGACGTGTACTGGAGCAGAGGCCGAGCAGAGCCCAGCCTAGGCCAGCCGTGCCCAGCGGCCCCGCGACCCGGGCATCCTCTCCCTTCTCCCCGCTCTCACCCGGAATCGCGCTCACCGCGCCGGGACCCTCGTGCACAGCCGCCGGTTCGCGCCCGCTGCAGAGGTGAGCCCGCCCTCGCCGCTGGGGGGACCAGTGGCGTCGAACAAAGGCCTGCGGGGTACAAGGAAGTGGGGGCCGAAAACCCCAGGCGGGAGAGTCGTGGGCGCGCGGCGTTGCCTGGGCCCCGGGCGGGCTCGGGAGGGCGCTGGAGGAGCTGCGAGCTGCAGCGCGGGGAGGGCGGGCCGCGGCGTAGACCGCCCACTGGCGGAGGTCGCCTGCGCCCGGCAGCTTGCTCAGATCTGTGTGTGTTAAGCCGCCGGGGGCCTCTGGCTGGCGGGGTAGGTTGGTTGCGCGCATCCACAAACCGTGCGGCGGACTCGAGTGTACGTCCGCGCGTGGGCGCCGCGTGCTCCCCGCGGCGGTCCCAGCTCCGCTCCCAGGCCCCAGGTTTCAGGCTGTCCATGCAGGTGGCAGGGACTGGCGCTTGTTGCCCTGAGTGGCTGGAGGAACTGCGGGAGCTGCGGGAGGAGGCGCCACAGGTGTTCCTTCCGAGCACTGGAGCCAGGCCGGAAGGGTTAGCGTCCCAGCCTCCACACTGTGGCTGTCAGGGAGACATAGAGTAGGTGGGTGTTGGGGGAAGATATCCAGGGTGCAAGATGACTGCTTGCCTGTTAGGGAAGGCGCACAGCTCCGGACAACTCAAGCAGGGAAATTTCTTGGCGTCAAGCAAAAGACACCCCTCCCATCCCAAAGGATTTTTATTTTGGGAGGAAAGTTCTGCTATTAAGATATCTGTGTATTTTGTCTCATTTTCCTGCACATAAATCCTGCAGCCATCACTTGCATGCATGTCTCCTCCCAAGACTGTCTAGGGGGAGATGAGGAAGGGACAGAGGTGTTTTTGCCCAGGATGCTGAAAAGATTTGAAGGGCAGTTTTATTTCAGTGAAAACCTCCTCCCCCGCGATTGTAGTACCTGGTGCTTGGACTAAGGGCAGGGGAGGGTAACTGAATGACATGGGGTGGGGCAGGGTAGTGCCCAGGGGCTACTCAACAAACTCCAAACAGGAGCCTTCTGTCTTCTCTTTACAGCCAACATGCCCCTCACTCGGATGCGCATGCGACCATGGCTAGAGATGCAGATTAATTCCAACCAAATCCCAGGGCTGATCTGGATTAATAAAGTGAGTGTAACTCTTTGGGTTTTTCTGCCACATTTTAACCCATGTTCTTTGGGGGACCAAAGCTTCAGATGCAACTCAAAAAGGGAAGTGATAGGGTGGAGGCAGATGTGTTGCCCAGTGGGTCCTGCACGCAGGGAGTGTGCAAGGTTCAGCCTTGGGCCCCACTTGCTCATCATCTGCCTTCCTCCCTTCACAAAGTATGGACAGGGCACCCACCTGAGGTCACTGACAGTTTTCCAGCAGCTAGACAACTCCCAGCATCTGCGGAGCTGAACTTCTAGTCTCTCCTGAGAGAGACCTGTCCAGACACATGCGGCATCCTACAGGGAGGGCTCCAGTCAAACAGACAGGAGGCAGGGAAGTGGGTACCGCTCAGCAGGGGACCCAAGAATTAACCTTGCACCAGTGGCCCAAACCCCAAAACTCCTTGCTGGTGCATGAATGGCAACACAGACCTTGCAGACTTAGTAATAACAGTACTCATAATAATAGCTATTGCTTACTGTACACTCCCCACAAGTGAGTGTGGCACCATGCATGCCAAGTATGTTACTTACATTGTGTCATTTAATCCTCAGAATAGCCCTATGAGGTAGAGCCTATTAATATCTCCATTTTCAGATAAGAAAACTGAGGCACTGAGAGATAGATAATGGCTTTGATGCCAAGATTTAAACCTGAGCAGTCTGACTCAGAAATTCATACTGTTAACCATCAATAATGAAAACAGTGACGCCTTATTCTTTATATTTGTCACTATGTTTTCTTATTTCACAGAAGAGAAAACAGGGACAAAGAGGTACAGTGACAGTGCCAGGGTCACACAGGTAGTCAGCATCCAAGTCTGGCCAAGGGCAGCTCCTTCAGGTGTATGGCCAGGGCAGCCTCCTCTGATGGACAGAGTTCTTGTTTCCATGTTGGTGCTGACAAGCCAGAAAAGCATCCCAGGGTGCACTGTACGGGTTCCAGCACATCAGTGACAGGCAGAGGGAGCCTCTGTTAGCTGATAGAGCCACACCTTATTAGAACCCAGAGCCCCTTCTGAGCCATCCAGAGTGATACAGTAGCCTATTTAAGCCAATCTCAGGATGGGTCAACCCAAGCCAGCTGTCAGGGTAAAAAGAGGAAGTGGGCATTTTCCCAGAGCTGGGCAGATTTAGGCCAAAAGCTTGTGGTCTCTGAACTGACACAGCCATGTGTGCGTGTGTTTGTGCTGTTCAGGAGGAGATGATCTTCCAGATTCCATGGAAGCATGCTGCCAAGCATGGCTGGGACATCAACAAGGATGCCTGCCTGTTCCGGAGCTGGGCCATTCACACAGGTGTGTGACTCCAGCCCAGGAAGATCCAGGGAGGGAACATGGGGAGGCACCTCTGGGGTCTCTGAGCTCCGTGAGATGGTGCACAGAATTCGGGGGTGGGCAGGGGCAGACCTGTATTTCTGGGAGAGGAGCAGTCCTTTCAGCAAGTTCTTAAAGGAATTTGTGAAGCCAAAACCTCAGAGAGTGTGGCTTCAGGGAGTTTGGCTAAATTTCTCCCTGGCAAAGACAGCTGTGAGCCAGGACACTAAAAGAGACCCAGGCCTTGGGCCGGCCGAGTGGTGTGGTGGTTAAGAGCGGGGTTGGAACGCCAGCGGCCCCTTTTCGGATCCCACTGTATGAGGGCCAGTGACACTGCCCTCTAAAAAGAAAAAGAAAAAAAGGGAGACCCAGGCCTTCCTTTTTCTTAATGTTGACCAAGGTCCTTGGCCCAAGACCCATCTGGTTGGTGGCCTTCTTTCATCCTTGAGGGATGGGGCTCTTGGCCTATTTCAGACCAGTCAACCCACCTATCAGTAAGTGTTCTTTGATGCCTGCTTTGTGTTTGGAAATATCAGATAAGCCCCAGTCCCTACCCTCTGGCTGCTAACAGCCCAAGAAGGGAGACTGCGCATGTCCGGGACAAAGAGCACTTTGGGGTATATGGGCCCTCTGGTGCTTCCGCCTGGGCCCTTCAGTGAGGCCTGCTGGATGGATGGATTTGAGTTAAGCCTGGACATTGAAAGTCCCAGGGCCCAGGACTTATAGACTGTCACCCAGGAATACCTGCTGGTTTGACCAGTGAGGATCTCTGGCAGCAGGAGAGCTTGGGAATACCTTTGCCTTCCTCCTCCCAGGCCAGGAGGCAGCTGAGGATCCCCACTTATGGCCCTGACAATCCTCTTCACTCTCCTGCCCACTAGGCCGATACAAAGCAGGGGAAAAAGAGCCAGATCCCAAGACATGGAAGGCCAACTTCCGCTGTGCCATGAACTCCTTGCCAGACATCGAGGAAGTGAAGGACCAAAGCAGGAACAAAGGCAGCTCAGCTGTGCGGGTGTACCGGATGCTTCCCCCGCTCACCAAAAACCAGAGGAAAGGTATCCAAGGCTTTGGGTCCTCAGGAAACCCTCAGAGAGGGAGGGAGGGGGAGGAAGGGGGGCCAATTGGGGCTGGCATGCCTGTATCAAGGCTGACAGCCTATCTGCCCCACAGAGAGAAAGTCCAAGTCCAGCCGAGACGCCAAGAGCAAGGCCAAGAGGAAGGTGAGTGTGGCTCTAAGCAGCCGGCCTTTGGTCATCCGTGAGTCAGGGAGGGCAGGGGAAGAAGCGCCACAGCAGTGGCCTGAGCTTCTTTCTCCCTCTGCAGTCATGTGGGGACTCCAGCCCCGATACCTTCTCCGATGGCCTCAGCAGCTCCACCCTTCCTGATGACCACAGCAGCTACACAGCCCAGGGCTACATGGGGCAGGACATGGAGGTTGAACGGGCCCTTACTCCAGGTGAGATGGGCTGGGCCTAGCAGGGACCACACAGATCAAGGGGGATGGCTCTTTCTCTTGGGTCTAGGAGGCATTGGTACTTTTGGGTGGTGCCCTGTTGGAGCAGGCTGCAGGGTGGGGAGTGCTGGGTGTCTTGAGACCTAAGAAAGCTCACAGCTCTGACCTGTGGTTTCTGCTGTCCTGAAGCACTGTCCCCGTGTGCCGTCAGTAGCACTCTTCCCGACTGGCGCATCCCAGTTGAAATTGTGCCAGATAGTACCAGTGACCTGTACAACTTCCAAGTGTCGCCCATGCCCTCCACCTCTGAAGGTTTGTGCTTCTGGAATCGGGCCTGTCTGCCTGACCGTTCGGTCCTGGGAGGGTTTTCCTGAGGGAGAAAAGATGCTCAGAACTCCCATCTGGCATTGAGCTGACTGGGGCAGGCTAGAGAGAAGAGGAAGGAGGCAGGGGCTGCAGTTTGGTCTAAGGTTGCTGGTTCTCCCGGCTCCTCTGCAGCCCAGTCTCCAGGGGTGAGGAAGGAAGCAAGGGGGTGGGAAGAGGTGTGGCTTCAGGGCTTGGGAGGCTGAGTCACCAGGACAGTGTCCTGTTCTGGAATCTCTGCAGCAGGCAGATGTCCACTGGGTAGCGTGTGTATGTGCGTGTGTGCTCGTGTGTGTGCATATGCAGGGACAGGGGGACCTGATAGGACTGGAACAACAGGATGAGCCTGGCTGACTGCCAATAAGAGTGGATCGGGAGGGGTATCTGCTCAGTGAACCGGGGTCCCAACCTCTCTGTTCTTCCCCATCCATAGCCACAACAGATGAGGACGAGGAAAAATTACCCGAGGACATCATGAAGGTAAAGCCTTTTCCTCTCTAGGCACTCTTTTGAAGTGGCTGCTACTTAGTGAGGAGAGAGAGAACCCAGTGAGAGCTTCCAAAGCCGAGGGTAGGCAGCTATGACCTGGCTGCTTGCATAGTCCTCCAAGTGCCACATCCATGTGGCCGGGGACCACTGCCCTCCTTGGCTGGTGGGAAAGACACTGTGGAAGTGAGGACAGGAGGGAGGCCTGGTTTCCCTGGGGCCTCAGAGAGCTCTGAGTCAGCCACCATCAGGACCACGGCCCTGGCCCACGTCCTCCGCCCCGACATGCCCGAGCCCTGCTCGTCTGGGAATGAACATCAGGTTTCAATAATCAGCCTTCGGGATCTGTAATATGGTGGCTTTTTTTTTTTTTTAAAAGCAAATTATTCTCTAGGGTTTTGTTTTTTTGGCTTTAGGTTTTTTTTTGTTTTTTTGAGGACGGTGTCACTGACCCTCATAGGTGGGTCCTGAACTGGGGCTGCCGGCATCCCAAGCCAGCTCTTAACCACTGTGCCACTCAGCCGGCCCTTGGCTTTAGTTTTAAAAGTGAATAAAAAAAAATTTTGCAGTAGTATGCAGGCCCTGTTCCATCAGTACAGAAAATGGCGACAAGGGCCTACCTAGTTCCTTATCCCTGCCTTTCTAGTAATCTTTTCTTGACCTATTTTGCTAACCATTGCTTTAAGCTGCACTCCCAGCTGGTATGTCCTTACCCAGTTGAGAGGGAAGTCTTGGAGATTTGGTGCCGGGGGGTGGATATGAGAATGTGGGTCCAGGGCAGACCCTCATGGCCCAGGCCCCTGTCCCTAAGTGCACTCGTCTGCATCCATCTGAGAATGTGAAAATGGCCGAGAGTGGGATCCTGAGTAGGAAGCTTTGGCTCATTAAAGGCAGGGCCTCAGGGTGAGTCTGCACTGGAAACGAGCTGATGGCTTCTTGCTCCTCTGTCCCCAGCTCTTGGAACAGGAGCAGTCGGAGTGGCAGCCAACAAGTGTGGACGGGAAGGGGTACCTGCTGAATGAACCTGGGGCCCAGCCCACTTCTGTCTACGGAGACTTCAGCTGCAAGGAGGAGCCAGAAGTTGACAGCTTTGGGGGTAAGAAGCCCTTGGATCCATATGATTTCTCAGAAAAGGGAGAACCATGGGGGTGAGAGAGCGGGGCGCTTAGGGGCGGGGCGTGGGAGCAGCAGAGAGAGGGAAAGCATCCTTGTTCAACTCATCTGGATACAGACAGCTTGTAAATTGGCTGCTGCTCCCATGCCTTCAAGCTTGCCTAAAGATGAGGGCAGTTGCTGCTATGGGATGGACAGCAGAGGCTGCTGTGTCTGGCCTTCAGGGGTGGGGGGTGAGGGGAGAGAACACCAGCTCCCACCTGCCATCCTCATAACCTTCTTCACATCTTCTAGGGGATATTGGCCTGAGCCTACAGCGTGTCTTCACAGACCTGAAGAACATGGACACCAGCTGGCTGGACAGCCTGCTGCCCCCAGTCAGGCTGCCCTCCATCCAGGCCATTCCTTGTGCACCGTAGCTGGGCCCCGGACCCCTTTGGCTTTTCTAGGCAAGCAGGACCTGGCATCATGTGACTGTGATGCAGAGAAGCAGGACTCCTGTGGGCCCCTTGACATGCAAAGTGTGACCCCACTGCTGAGTGGGAATGGGGCTGCCCTCCTTGGGACAGTGGCCTATCAGGCCAGGGTCTGGGCTCATCCTATGGGGTAAAGCAGGCCCTGCCTCCTGGGAAGATGGGCTTCTGAGACTGGTGTCAGGTGGAAGTCTCAGACAGGAGTCAATCCTCCAGCTTTTCCCGCTGAGCCCAACTGCCCAGAGAGGGCCTTGTCACTGAGTTGGCCTGAGGGAACAGACCAATGACCTCAGAAAAGCACAGCACCAACCCCAGGGCTGGCTCTGCACTAAGAGACAATTGCACTAAGTGAATCTATTCCCAAAGAACTGCCTCCCTTCCCAGCTGAGCCCTGGGACTGTTCCAAAGCCAGTGAAATGTGAAGGAAAAATGGGCCCTGTGGGACAGTGTTCCCTCAGCCTCAGGAGCTCTGCCCTGCTCCCTGCTCGTGCTGAGGGACTGAGGGGCTTGGGAATAACATGGCACTTTTTCTTGTGGATCTCGCCACATTTCTAATCAGAGGTGTACACTAAGTTTTCCATAAGCCTTTGCATTTATTTATACAGTGCCTTGCCCTGAGCCCACCTGTCCCCTCAGGCAGGCCTTGGCAGCCCTCAGCAAGCCCAGAGAGGGAAGTGTGAGTGCCCTGTTGTGACTTAAAATTGGAAAAGCCACCTCTAAGTCATATATGTACCACATATGTACAGTGTAAATATGTACACTTGTCTTTTTATAAAAATTAATTGTTCTAAGGGGTGTGGCCTTTTATTTAGAGATAAATTGAAGATGATTTTACTTTCTATAGAGACTTTCTGATAGACTCATTCTTGGCATCCTGGCTGAGCTTGACAGGTAAACAGTAACATGCATCTATTACAGAATCCTTTCAATAATGTTCACAGAGAAGAGGGCAGGAGGAGGGGACAGTCATGGCACGGGAACATGCTGGTGTAAATATAGTCACATGCCCTCGGCTTGGTAGCTAGTACTATGACTTGAATTTGGACTTCTGGGGCCTGGGGAGTATTAGACTTTGGGTTCTTTTCTGGAATGTGCCATTGACTGTATGTCCTGCTGAACTCTAAAGCACGTGTACTCAGGTGCTACTCCGGAAAGTTAGCAATTGGTTCTGCACAATCGCGGACAATCAGAACAGACACCAGCTCAAAAGAGGCCTGAGGCCCGCTGTGCTGGGCGTTACTTGCTGTCCAATTTCTGCGGTGACGGTTCTCTCTCTCTGTGCCGTCCCATACAGTAGTCTGTCACGTGCTAATTGAGCACTTTAAACGTGGCCAGTGCCGTGGAGGAACTAAGTTTTAAATTTAATTAGTATAGATAGTCACATGACCAGTGTCTACCACATTGGATGGTACAGGTAAAGACTAGATTGGGGGCAGATGTGAGGAGGAGGGGCTGGGGTGGCTAGAGAACACCGCGGCTTGGGGTGATTTACCTGCCAGTTCAAGAATATTATACTATTTTGATGGCCAACAGTAACTATTGGTGCTGAATACCAGCCCTGCACTGTACTGTGAAACAGGTCCATGCACGAGTGTGTGAGGAAAACCTTGGGTGACCTTACATGAAGCAGGTTTCCCTCCGTGTGTTTTCCGGGTTCTGGCTGGGCTGATGTACACAGAATCTCTGTGAAGGGCTGCATTTGGTCACGAGTGTTTCTGAAAACCACAGGTTGGGACCACTGATAGATGGCAAAGCCCCCTTCAGATAAGGCCCAAGTCAGGGATGTCAGGAGGAGAGGTGTGGGCGTGGACTTTCCTCATCGCCCTCCCCAGTCTCTGGCCCTGGGGCATAAACAGTACCTAGCAATAGGCAGGCTGGTCAAGGGAAGCCAGCTGGCATCACTGGCATCATCTAGGGAATGAGGCCATGGCAGTAGAGGTTGCTCAGGGAAACCAAGCCCTGTGGACACATCTTCCATACTTAGTCCCAGAAAACACCTGGACTGTGATCCCCTCTCTGGGCCCAGCCCTCTGGAAGGAGTATGGGCAAGGGAAGGCTGGGTGAGAAAATGATTAGAAAACTGGAAAATGGGCAAAGGTCTGTGTGACATTCTCTGCGAAGCTCAAGTATTGTTCTCTGACCTTGGACATGCTGTGTGAGTGGCAGGTGGCTCCTGCTGGGTAGGGGCATTCTGCATGTGGATGTCTGGAGAGACCCCAATCTCAAGCCCTGCCTATCAGAAGATCCACCTGGATTTTTCAAGAGGAGCCTCACCTAGAAGCACAGGGATGGAGATGACCTTTCCTAGCTCCTCCAGAGCCCAGCCCTTAGAAGAATCAGATTGGGGTGACCGGCCTCCTGTGGCTTCCAACTGGGGGCTTGGCAAGGTCTCCTAGTGCATGGCTTTTCCCGATAAGGCTGGCTGGGGTTGGTGTGAAGCCAAGTAGAGTGGACTGAAGAGGGATACAAAGAAAGAGATGTAACCCAGAGCAAACAGGGACTGCTTCTGACTTTTCTACTTCCTCTTGTCCTTCAACCTAATTCCTGACAGAGTATAGGCAGTGGGTATGTTGAAGTCCCAAGTAGCTGTGGAAACCTCTCAAGTTCTAATACACAAAGATCATCACTTGTAAGTTACCAAAAAGGGAGAGGAATTTCAACCATCGGCTCCCAATCTCCAGAGCCAAGATGGAGTCCTGAGCTCCTCGAGCTCTTCTTACCCCAGGAGTCCTAAACAATTGGGACCAACTCCTTGGGATGTCCTGTGCCCCCACCTCCCCATCACAAGGGAGCTGGGTCCTAGGGACCAGGCATGGAGTAGCCTGAGCTAGAGCCAGACCTCCCAGGACAGTGAGCTGTCGCACCATACCCTACCATGAACCAGCCCTTGCCCGACAGGAGAAACAGGAAAGTCCCACCACTCACCTGAGGGTGATGGCAGTTGGCACTAACTCATTAGCTATAAAAAGTGCCTGAAATGGAGCAACATCAGTATAATCTGAGCCAAATTTTGGCATCATTATTTAAGGTCATTCCGAAGACCTGCCAATGCTTTTGTGGGTCATTCCAAGAGTTTCAGTCTAAGCCTTAATGGTGGGAGCTCTTGGCTAATGGCACCAGGAAGTCATTGAAAGAGCTGTTTTGTTGGGATTGTGATGACATCACAGTGATGTAAACTGGCACAGTGGGGCTTAGCCGCACCAGCTAGAACTCCTGCCAAGCCTATAGATGTTCAAAGGTATTTCTGGTTAGTCAGTGTTTCTTTGCCTTACTCCAAAGGTGTCACTTTAATTGTGCTGGTTTATTTATTCAGCTCACAGCAATAGGAAGAAAGTGAGAGGCTAATAATGCTAACTGCCCACACAGAGGCTCAGTGGCAGATCTTTAGAGAAGACAGATGCAAACCATCCCTTCTTGGTATATCAGTTTTCAACATCTCTCAGTGCACTATGTGCAAGATAAGAGCTTTCTCAGATCTCTCTGGAAGTCTGAGGTGAGGACTGCCAAAGGCAGAACCGAGGTCCTAGGGACAGCCCAGAGCCCGGCTGAGGTGGAGTGCCTTCCTCAGGGAGTGATACCCCTGGTTGGTGGGGTTTGTCACGCCCAGGCTGTCATTCTCTGGAAACGTGGTCTTCTTTCACACTGCACAGATCCAAAAATCCTTGTATTAATGGGGTACAGGTTTCCTCATTAATGGGGTACAGGAGCCCTTTGGTCTCAGGTGTAATGCCCTTTCTTAACTTGGACATGATTAATCCTCCATTGCGAGGGTGCCTGAAATTCATCAAAACTTTGCACTAGGGCTGACGGAGCAGCGCGGTGGTTAAGCGCTGGCTTGGAAGCCAGCGGCCCATGTTCGGGTCCCACATATGAGGGCCAGTGACACTGCCCTCAAAAAAACAAAACAAAACAAAAAAACTTTGCACTAACCTTTCTCTGCTGTGCCAGTGGTCACAAGGGCCGGAAGCCTGGTGAGGGAGAATGGGGAGTTGGTGGACTCCCCTTTCCAGGATTGAAAGTACAGGGCAGAGTGAGACTTGTCTTTGTCAGTCAGGGTTCCCTTGTGAGGCCAAGCCGAAGGCAGCCATGTGGTTTTCCTAGCTCCAGGCAGCTCCCAAGAGAACCATTTCTGCTGATTTTCTGGGGCTAGGGAGTCGTAGGAAAAGCCCCCATTTCTGCAGTTGAGGTGGGCCTAGAGAGTCTAAGCTAAGAGTTTAATTTCAATTGGGAATACTGGAGGCAATGAAGCAAAGACATGGGGACTGAGGACAAGAGGAGAGGCAGACATCCAGCCTGCCTTCCCTTATCCAGCTCCACAAGCTCAGAAATGGGCGGAACTGGAATGGACCTCGGAGTCTGGGAACATAGTCCTTGAGTTGCATCAGGCACTGTACTGAGCACCCCATATGCACCATGACACTGGTACCCACCACAGTCCCTTGTTCACAGACCAGGAAAACAAAGCTCAACTGGCATAAGGCGCTTGCCTAAGATGACTCAGCTAATCAGTATCGAGCCTGAATTCCAACCTACATCTGTTTGTTCCCAGAGCTTGGACTGGTTCTGCAAAATCAGGCTGCCTGCAGAAGAGGAAACTGAGTCCTGGGGAGGAAGTTTGGGGGAGCTTGCCCAGGGTAGGACACTAGCACCTCACGCCAAGCAAGTATTTGGGGACACCGAGAGAAGGCAGCAAAAAAAGCTGCATCTTCTCTGGACACTGTACAGGACCCCGCCCCTGCCTGCAGCTCTTGCGACACCCCTCCCCCTAAGCAACATGGCTCTGGTGCTGCAGGCCCCAGGGCCCCAGTGGGGTGGGGTTTGGCTTGGTTCTCAAGCAGAGGGATGCCCCACCTATGCCCTGGAGGCCACCTGCAGTTTCCAGAAGTGGGGGCCCCAGGGGGACGGGACACAGACCATCTGTAACCTGGCCTCAGTGCACGGGGCATTTCAGCCATACAAGTCTGTTTGTGAACTGGCTCCTAGCTCCAAGGGACTCTGGCCTGCTAGGCCTTATCTCAGCGCTAGAGATCAAAGAGGACTTTTCAGAGACGTCTGTCTGAGCAATGTGACCAGGGTTCACTTCTGCTCTAAACCAGACCCTTTGTTGGGTCCTGGGGTCCTCAGCAGTCTGGACTCTATGACTGTATGACCCAGGACCACTCGGAGGTTGATCCTAACTCCCAGCCATATGGCTGGGGTCACCCTGTGGCTGTCGTGAGTCTAATTCCAGCTTCTCGGTCCCTGAGAAAACCCAGCACCCCTTCCAGCTGACTGGTGGCTGCCCTACATCAAGGGGCACTCAGACTCACTTGCAGGCTTCCTTCGGGGAAGACCCTCCCACACCCTAGAGACCCAGCGGAGGGTCAGCCTGGGTGGGGCCCTCACTTTTGCTTCTGGCCAAATGCCTTGCACTGGCCTGGGTCCCCTTCTTTGTCCCTGCCCTCAGATTTTCCTTAAAAGCCAGGTGTATGTGGGATGTCCAGCTCTGCCACCACTTCTCCCTCCTACTTTCAACCCAGAACCTGCCCAGAATTAGGGCAGGAGCACTGAGCTCTTCCATAGCAGTTAAAACTCCTCAGCCTTTGCTCAGAGAGTGGAAGGGACACATATGCCTAAGATCTTAGTTCAGGAGTGAGGTCAGTGGCCCGGAGCCACGTGAGTCCCGGGATGGGAGGAACCAGAACCGTGTGCCAGGCTTCTCTAATAAATCTGGCTTCATGCAACAAGGGAATTCTGTGGACACAGATGTGTTTGAGGTTCTGGGGTGAATAGGGAGAGAGTCATTAGGCCAGAAAAGCTATTACTTTTCTAAAACTAAGAACAAGTCAAGGAGTCCTGTCACGTTGGCCACACCAGGGCGATGGTGGACTGGGTGGGAGCGGCTGACCTTGGCTGTGGGAAGTGAAGTGGCAGCCTCCGCCGGAGATGCAGGGCTCCCCTCCCAGTGTTCCTTCTGGCTTGCCAGGATGGGGAGACAAGCTGCATGTCAGGATGCTGAGAGCCATAGGGAGGGCTGGGCTGGTAGTTGTGGGAGTCTGGCATTCCCATACGGGCAGGGGGTGGGAGTCAAGATGGGGAGTTCAGAGAGGACGGCTTGAAGGGGTGTACAACTTTTCAAGATTCAGAACAGCCAAGTGACTATTCATCACCATCCTTCTGTCATGAATTGTCAAGTAGCCAGAGATCTCAGCTCAGGAGACTGTCTGCTCCCACTTAAGGGACCTGCCTCAGGTCACTGGGGAGAACTCCATTTTTGGTCTCTGGCTACACTGAGACACATGCACTGGGGCCTTGGGGCCCTTCCACACAGGCAGAGTCTCACCATCCAGTGTCTGTCCTCTTCCTGTCTGCTATTCCCCAAGGGGACTGTGGGGTACCCAATCTCTCTAAGCAGACTGGAACTCTCCAGAGGCAAATGGCTTCATATTCAGACAGCGCTCAGGCAGGACCTGCACTTGAGAGCATCTCCTGCAAACCCTGACTCAGCAAAACTCTGTAGTCAGCACCTGTTCACCTACTTTGCCCACTGCCCACCTGGCTTCTCCAAACTCTACCCTGGGGTACAAGCCAGGCTGGACTGGGGGGTGCAGGGGAGTGGGCTGAGAGGCAGGGAGGGCACAGAGTTAGTGGTACCTGGCTCTGCCCCTGCAGTAGCGCCTTGGGCAGAACAGGCCATGGCCAGCCAGCAGCCAGGGTCAAAGGCCCCAGAACAAGGGCCACTGTGTCCCTCGGCGTACAGCATAGCCTATCCGTGTCCCTCAGTGGGACTGCTAGAGATGGGAGGCTAAGTCATTAAGTACTTTCTTTTATTAACAATGTACACAAGTAAAAGGAATATGGTTTCATTGTACAGATTAAGAAATACAGATGAGTAAATAGAAACATTAATTAAAGCCACCTGCAGTACACCACCCAGAAGTAATCAGGCTGTTACATTTTTAGAGACATGACTGCAAATACAATTTTTCACTCCCTTGTACATAGGCCTAGGAGCTCTGCCCCATGCAGACACAGGCATGGTCTTCACAAGTGATGCCTCTGCTGGGAACACGGTAAGCGTAAGTCCCTACTTCCCTGGCTCTGGCTTAGGACCCTTTCTCAGTCCCCAGGTTTCCCTGTGCCCAGATACTGTGCAGAGGTTGGCATCCCAGAGTCCAAAGGGCCAGCTGTCCAGGCTGCAGAGGTAGTCTACTAGAATTAGATTAGAAGGTACAAAGGGCCTTGTTCAGGACTGAGGTGACTCCTGGGATGTGGGGTTTTCAGTGCTAACACGGAAAATTCTGGACAGACTAAGGCAAGTTGGTCACACTTCTTGGAGGGCCAAAGCCCTTGTCCAGCTCCCCTCTCTCTTGCTGCCTACAGACCCTCCTGCTGGGCCTTAGATCCCCAACGCCCTTACCAAGTGACCCAGGAGAAAGGGAATGAGCAGGGCAGACAGGCAGTTATCACCTGAGGAAAGGGGACATGTGAACTCTGGCTGTCAAGTGCAGCCAGACATGCAGAGGTGGGGAGGGGCGAGGCTCTAGTACGTGGCCACCTGCCCCTCAAGTGTTGGAGTGACCCTTAGCCTTCCATGTCTGAATCCTCAGGGGTTAGGCTCTGGCCCCAGTCCTTGGAAAGTACAGGGCCTGGGTGGGAAGTGAACAGCCCCCAAGGGCCTCCTTATATCCCCCTCTTCTGTGTCCACACCCACTGGCTCTTACTTCCCAGCTCCTCTCATCCAAGACTGGGAGCAGCGAATGGGAGAGGAAGAGGCCAGGGCAGGTTGAGCTGAGTGAGGAGCAGGCAGGTGGGAGGGGATCTGGGCAGGAAGGACCTCTCTAACAGTGGCTGCCACATCCTGATTGTGGTCTGGCCCGGCCCCCTGTCTATGCCTGAGGAGAACCCAGTGAATTATCTGGATGAATCCAGTGTAATCGCAAGTTTCCTCAATTGGGGAAGAAGGAGGCAGAAGAATCACAGCCAGAGAGATGGCAGTGTGAAAGACTTGACCAACCTTGACTTGCTGGCTTTGAAGATGGAGGAAGGGGCTGCAAACCCAGGCATGCAGGTGGCCTCTAAAAATTGGAAAGGGCCAGGGAGCAGACTCCCTACCAGAGCCCCAGAAAGGCATGCAGCCCTGCTGACACCTTAACGTCAGTTCAGTAAGACCCATTTTGGACTTCTGAGTCACAGAACTATAAAATAATAAATTTGTGTTGTCTTAAGTGACTTAGTTTATGGTAATTTGTTACAGCAGCAATACTGAGAAGCAATACTGAGAAGCAATACTGGGGGATATAGCGGCCATAAATCCCTTGGTTGGTGTCAGTTTCACAGAGCCACGCAGCCCCACAGTGAGAGACCTGTTTTGTTCTGGGGGACACTGAGACTC
This sequence comes from Aselliscus stoliczkanus, assembly GCA_033961575.1. Lineage (NCBI taxonomy): Eukaryota > Metazoa > Chordata > Mammalia > Chiroptera > Hipposideridae > Aselliscus > Aselliscus stoliczkanus. Next base: position 37,000,244 of record CM066733.1, read on the forward strand.
CTGAGCCATGGGTAGGGAGTGGGCCCCCACAGCTTGGGTAGGTCAACAAGGATGCCCAGAGAATAGCGCCTCTGCTGAACACATCTACAGGAAATGGCTGCCTCCTTAAACCCACTCCCCAAACCTCCAATGGTGCTGGCTTTGAGTCGTCCTGGAAGCTGTTCTGAGGTCAGGCCACCCAGCACATCCAGTCAGGACCTGCAGGGCTTGGCTTATGACTCCCAGGACAGGGTCCTGTGTCCTTTCCACACACCCATAATACTCACAGCACTCAGTCCTCCGCGTCACTAAGGGGATCCAGGTTACTTCAGGAAAAACTGGGACTAGAGGGGAAAAACATTTAGAGGTCAAATCACTAAATTGGATGTTGGCCAGAACTGCGTGAAGTCCCTGCTCTGCCAGTGGCTAGCTGTGCAGCCTCAAATAAACCACTAGGCCTCTCGTAGCTTCAGTTTCTCCATCTGTACGATGGGTATAATAGGGTCTCGGGTGAGATAACACCTGAATAAATGTGCTGCACAGACTCAAGTGCTGCTGTTGCTAACAAACAGGAACAATCACAACCCCACATGCCTTTGGATGAGTGGATGACCACACATCCTGTGTCAGGGGAGGAAGGGTGAGTGCAGATTCATCAGCTCGGTCCTGCCTGCAGTTAGGAGGCTGTAGCCTGGCCAGGAGAGAAGAGATAGAGCCTCAGAGCTCACACAGGACGTGAGAGGAGCCACCCTGCAGCCCGCAGGATGGCCTCCCAACCACCACAGATGGTGGCTTCGTGTTTTCTTGCTCAGGATAAAGTTTTCTAGTTTCTTTTGCATGCAAACTGTCCCTCCTTTCATAAAACCCTCACCATTTTTACAGGGAAAAGATGGAACATGAAACTACACACACTAAAATTCCAATCTAATAAATATATAATGTCTAATTTTATGTGGAATACTTACTGTTAGAAATGTATCGGAATACTCATGGTGGTTGCCTTCGGTGGTGGGATTCTAGGTGATTATGTTTTCTTCTTTATATTTCTATAACTTAAAAATGCTCTATAATGACCTACAATTACTTTTACAGTCAGAAAAGAAATTATGTATGCGTGTGTGTATGGAAAGTGCCAGGGAAAAGAGCCACAAACTGGGCTCGAGGAGTTGTTTGAGCTGGTTTCTGCAGAGGCATGCGTCCTGGCCCTGGCCTTGCTGTGGAACCTTAGAGACTCATTTCATTCCCTCGCTGGCTTCTGTTGACCTGATGAGACAAGAGGCTGGACAAGAGGTGCTCTCTAGGATCCTGTGCAGATCAGTGATTATTTACTGTAGTCTCATCCACCTCTGCTATATGCCCAGTTTCCAGTGGTTTCCTAGCGAAGTCCTTACTTGGGCCTTGAGGTCAAGCCCACTTCCTTCACCAGCCTTGCTTCTCCTGGACCTGCCCTGGTAGTCCCTACCTCGTGGCATTTGTCTGCATCATAGACTGCACTTCTCAGGGCCGGCCGAGTGTCACGGTGGTTAAGTGCTGGCTTGGGATGCCAGCGGCCCCGGTTCGGATCCCACATATGAGGGCCAGTGACACTGCCCTCTAAAAAAAAAAAAAAAAAAAAACAGACTGCACTTCTCAGAGCCCTGCCCTTCCTTGAAGAACAAAGCCTGGCCAAACCCTGTGCAGCCTGCTGGCCTGCAATGACCCCTGCTTCCTTCTAACTTGTGTACAACAATAAACTACCATTTATTGATTGTTAACTTCAGGTCACACAGCATAAGAACTCTCATTTAATTCCAGGTAACCAGCAGCTGTATAGACTAAACTGTGAACAGCACCCCCTGGAGTTGTGCCCTATTTGATCCTCTCTTGCCTCTGAGGATGTATTGTTATCCCCATTTCACTGATAACTGAGGCCCAGAGAGGTCAAGTTACCTCATCCATGGTCACACAGCAGGTTTGTGGCAGAACTAGCACTTGATCTCCAGTCAGTTCACTCCAGGTGCAGTGGTTTTTCACTCTAACAGTGGTGTCTTCCTCAACTATCACCTTCTAGCACTGGTGGGCAGGGATGGTGTGTTCTGAGTTGAACATACAGAGAGATACCACCCAGTACAGGTCTCGTGGTGTCAGTGTTGATCACAGTGAGTTCAACCAGTGTTTATCATTCAATCAACAAGTCTTAGGGCCAGCCGAGTGGTGCGGTGGTTAAGCGCTGGCTCGGGAAGCCAGTGGCCCCGGTTCGGTCCCACATGTGAGGGCCAGTGACACTGCCTTAAAAAAAAAAAAATCAATCAACAAGTCTTCCCAGAGTGTCTGGGACCTCTGGGGAGCAGAGACAGGCCTATTCTGACCACAGCTATAGTCCCGTATCTAGCTGTGTGCAACACACAGGACATGCCCAGTTAATGACACTGAATTCATGACTGTTCATTCAAATAATAAAACAATAAAATAAATACTATGAGCTAACATCTGTGAGGTGCTTGCCTCAAGCCAGCTCTCGGAGTCTCCAGGAGAAATATAACACTGGTGACAAAGGACTACTGCATGGAGTTTTACATCAAAAAAGCATCTGTGGAAAGGCCGTGAGAACAAACACCAAAGGAAGAGAGATGATCAGAAGCAACCCAAAACTTTCCTGCCATGTTGGAAGCCATGCCAGCAGCTGTCACTGTCACAGCTCGAATACATCAAAGCACACACACCCAAAGTTTCCATTGGTATCCATGGATCTGCCTGCTCAGACCACATCTGGGTGCTTTTGCTGCCTCTCTGGACTGGACAACCAGAATGCTGAGGGCTCTAAAACAATCGCAGAAACTGGCGATATTTAGTCTGGGGACGAAAACGGAGGGTCATTTTTTTTTTTTTTTAAGGGCAGTGTCACTGGCCCTCATATGTGGGCCCAAACCGGGGCCGCTGGCGTCCCAAGCCAGGGCTTAACCAATGTGCCACTTGGCCGGCCCCCGGAGGGTCATTTTTAATGTCCAATGGGCTACCAGTGGGCAACAGCCCTGGGCTCCTGCTAAGGTAGCCAGCTCTCTAGAAATAGAGCAGAGAAGCAGGGAATCTGGTGGGCTGCCTCTCTGGGACCAGATGAGGCCTTACTCTCTACAACATACACTTTACACACTTGCTCACACAACCAACGTTTATTGACAGTCATGCATGGCCGATTCCAGGCGAGGGGAATAATGATTAATAAAACAAGCTCGTGACATTAGAAAACACCAGCCTCCTAGGGGACAGAGTCAGGAAAGCTCATCCTGTGGCCTTACATTCCTTATTATGCACTCCATAGGATCCCGCTCCAGCCACTGCGGGAGGCCATTTTCTTCCTTGTATTCAGAAGGGGCTGGGCATAATGGCAGATAATCAACAAATGCAGGCATATCTGAATAGGGAATCCTGGGATGGGCATTCCAGCTGAATCAATGCTCTGTGGGGGACAATGGGGGCTGGGTCTCAGACATGGTCATTTGCATGTGTCCTCTGTCCCATCAGATCCCCTCAAGTCCAGACAGGCCTTGACCATGGTGCCTTCCAGCCTGTTTCCACCAACACAAGTTAATCTTTGCCGGCTGTAGTGACATGTCAAAAGATGTCCTTCAAGCCTAAATTGCATACTGGTCTTTATCTTCCATTCCCTCCAAGGCTCCTCAGGCTGCAGTAACAGTTGTGGTTGTGTGGCCTCTTGAATGCTGCTCCGAAAGAGGGATCATTCTGCAGCTTTGTCCATTCACTGCACTGTCCACTGCTGGAGCTGACAGACGCACACACTTTTACTTCTCATTGTGAAACTACAATTAAGCAGATAATGCACAAAACATATGTTCCATTCACTAAGTATAAAATAGAAAGTAAATATTTCTATAGCCACCACCCGGTCTCCAAAGATATATATAAAAACAATGCCGACACCCTTAAAGAACCCTGGGTGTCCCTCCTAAACACAACCCCAGCCCTCCAACTTTAGTCACGACTAAATTGACTTTTGTGATAATAATTTGTGTCCTTTTTTTCCTTCTTCTATTTAGCTGAGCCATCCTACCACCTGTTGGCAGCTCAGCGGCAGCTCAGCTCGGGCTGGGCATCGAACTGCTGTTGTTCAGAGCTCAGCTCGCACTCTTAACCAACTAAGCCACTCGGCCAGCCCTTGTGTCTTTTTTTTTAATGGTTTTACCTCCTCAGCATGTCTCCTTAAATGATACAGTCCAATTTTGCCAGTCGTTAAAACTTTTCATGAAAGGAATTGTATACACATACTTTCATGTGTTTCACTCAACATTATGTCGGTGAGAGTCATCCATTATGACAGCATTGTTATACAATATTATAGGTATTGCAAGTCGCCGTGGTTCATTCATTTTCACTGCAGGAACGTTGCACAATTTATTTGTATTCTCTAGTGGTGATGGGCATTTCGACTCTTCCTGGTGCTGTGTGGCTATTCTGGGGCATGTGGGTAGGAGTTTGGTTAGAGAAGAGTGTGAGGAACATGGCTACTGGGTTATAGGGTAGAAGTATTTTCATCTTTACCAGATCACGTCAGTACTGTTTAATTCTGAAAATGTTTCTCCGGGAAACAGTGCTGTAACACTCCAGCATTGTCTTGGGTAGAGGAAATGAGGTATGCCTGCCCTTGCAGTTTGACTGGCCTCCCCTCGGTCCTCAGAACCTCACCCGCTGCAGCCCAGCCACCCTGCCCCACCCCACAGCACCCATAGGCTGGGGCTCCTCAGCACAGGCTCCTCTTTGGCCTCCCTCCCTCAGTGATGCAGTTGGGTGGGGATGAGAGGGGGTTGAGAATGAGGAAGTAGAAAGCAAATATGAGGGCCACAAAGAATTCTGGTCCACAGACCTCACCGTTTTAGCAGCATACTCTGTGGGAGAGGAACGTGCAAGCTGTGGTGGGACATGCAGAGCAGGTGCCAGGCCCACGGGTGCCAAGGTGTGCTACGGAGCAAGCCGCCACTTTGCACTAGGTTGCTGCACATAAGTCACTCTGTGCAATCATCATCCCAACCCTGCACTGAGTGACTGGCAATACAGTACAACAGTTCATAGTGTGGGACCTGGAGCTGTTTAAGCTGGGTTTGAATTGTGGTTTCCCTACTTACTGGTGCAAAGTGGGACCAATTATATGACTTCCTTTGGTCTCAGTATCCTCAACTGCAGAATGGGCTATCTGACTCACAGGGTCGTTTAGCTCTCGATAAAGAGAAGATGCTTAGCAGAGTGCCTGCACAAAGGAGGAATGAGCAGAGGTATGAAAGGGGAACTGTGGAGTTCCAAGGTGGACAGCTAGGACATGGCGGTGGGTGAGGGGGACAGCTCATCTTGGCAAGCTGAGGGAATTGATCTGGTACTATGTGAGGACACTGTCAGTGGCGTGCTGTCCAGGTGGACTTTGAAACGCAGGCATCCAGGCAGTCTGGCACCCTGGCACCTTTGCCCAGAGCTCTCTACCTATCTTGGCTGCCTCGAAGGGCAGTGATTTGTGACAGGGAGCAGTTGGGTCCGTGTACATGTGAGAGTTTCAGTGCTGGCCTCTGAGAGGCCACATTGGCAGGCGGCAGCAGTAGCAGCCAATGGGCAGCAAGCCTGTTGCTAAGGTCACTGGTGAACCTTATTTGGCAACATCGGGCTGACCCTGCATTCACCTCTGAGAACCCTGGGAAACGGCAACCACAGATGTGAAATGAACATCTTAAAACCACAACTGCATTTCCTTTGAGAAAAGCTTCGGCTCTCATCTCCAGCCTGCTTTTCTCTTGGGCTGGATGCCTTTTAGACAATACCTTGCAACCTCTACATGAAAAAGCTTGGGCAGGGAGAGAGGGCAGGGGCTACAGCACAGGCAGCCTCGGGACCCAGCAAGGAACTCGAAGTCGTCTGTTCTCACCCTGGCAGCTGCCGACCCCTGTCCAGCTACCCGCACACACCCTGAAGTGTTCCTGGCCCCACTTCCTGCAGCCTTGGGAAGCGGCTGGTAGGAGGAAGATCCATGACACACAGAGAGGAAGTGGGCCTGCCAAGGCCCTCACCATCTGCAGGGGCCACGCGGTGCAGCCTACAGCTCAAACGGTCGGCGGTTTCAGTTTTTCACCTCCCTTTGGAGCCTCTTCTAGCTTAACATTAAATACGTAAAACTGTTGCCCCAACCTAAATGTGGGAGGGAAGCTGTGCCTTCAGTATTTCCAAAATAATACTCAGTCCTCGTGTTTGTACAGCACCTTCGATTCTGGGACTGGGCTCACATTTGCTATCCTGTGGAATCTTTCTAAGCCTGGCTAAGGTGACAACAGCTAACAATGACTGAGCCCTCACCATGTGTCAGCAACATGAATTCACTCACAGAATCTGCTGTAATTGTTCCCATTTACAGAAGAGAAAAACAGGGCAAAGAAAGATTCAGTAATCGTCTCTAAAGTCACGTAGCCCATGAATGACAGCTGGGGTTTTATCCCAGATAGTCCAGTTCCAAACTCTGCCCTTATCTTCTGTTCTATTCCTTTCAAAGCACGTACACCAGGACAAATCCCATTACAGATAAGGTGAGGCTGAGAAGGCTAAAGGGAGGCACAGGGCCTGAAGTCAGCACTGCTTCCCTTGTCCTCATCCCCCCCCAGAGGACCGTCCACCAGCATCTTCATCTGTCCCCCTTCTTTGTTATCACTGTCACCCTCACCGGGCTTGTCTCCTGACCCACAGGCTAAAAGTGCTCCCTGGCAGCCCAGGGAGCCAAATGGCCCAGCCTGTCTGGAAGACGTTATATGAGCCCATCTGTCAGATAAGGGAGGCAAAGTTAGGGCCACGGAGAATGTGCCTCAGGACACCCCATCCCCTGACCCCCAACTTCCCCTGCTAAGCCTGAGGGCCTCAGAAACCTCTGCACACACCAGGACAGTCAAAGTATTCCAGGATTTGGGGTCTGGGGACTGTGGCCAGCAGAGCTGGAGGTGCTGCGAGGGGCTGCGGTGTGGCCTGGACACTGAGGAACACCAGGCCAGGTCCCTCGCGGAAGCGCTGCCCTTCTTTTGGGCTCTTCAGGCTGCCCATGCTCATTGAACACATACTTTTGTGTGCATCTGCCGTGTGTCAAGGCACTATTCCAAGCCCTGAGGACACAACAGTGAACAACACAGACCAGATTCCGGGTCTTGCAGCATTTAGTTCCAGTGAGGGAGACAGACATTAGGCAAATAATCACAAAGATAGCTGAAAACCACAGGGTGCTATGAGGGTGAAACTTCTGGGTCTTAATCTAAGGAGGAGTGTGTCGGGCTGGGAGGTTAGAGCAGCCATGCTCTGCGGAATGGCGTGGAGTTAGGGGGTGAGGACAGTTCTTGGCCCCTTCCCCACTGTCCTCTTCTCCCCTGCATTCCAGTCCCTTTCGGAATCGGCTTCCATGAAAGCTGCTCTGCTGGTCCCCTTAAAGGTGCCTTTGCTGGCAGCTGCTTTCAGTGTTTCTGCCTGGATGAGCATGGACTGGGATTTGGGTGTGTGTGCACATATGTGTGTGCATGCGCGTGTGTGTGTGTGTGTGTGTGTACTGGGGAGACTCGGGGGGGGGGGCTGGGGGTTTTGATCTTTGATCCTCAGCTAAACTCAAGCAGCTCCATTCCTCACCAGAGTCCCGTATGTGCATGTGGGAGAGCCTGGCAGGCCAACGGGGTGAAGGCAGTCGGGAGGGAAAAAGCTGCTGGTGTGAAATACTTAATTCTGAGAAACATTTTCAACATTAAACATTTTCAGATGAACTGAGAGCCAGGGCTTTTCCCAAAGTGCCTCTGAGAAGAATTTTTCAGCCAAAAGTGTGAAATTAGCTCTTCCTAGAGAGGAAACCCTCCCAGGGGTGACAGCGAGCTGGCCAGCCTGAGGGGAAGCTGGTGCATCATGCAGCCCTCCTGTCAGCAGGGCCCTGCGTTGGTGTGCCCACTGCCAGGCTGCTTCCAAAATACCCTTGTGGCCCTCACTAAACATGCTTCTCCCCCCTCCTCTGCTTCCTTCTTTCTGGGAGACTCTCCCTGAGGAAAAGGAACCCCCCCAGCACAAGGGGCTTTGAGGGTGTGATTTCCAGTTTCATTTTCCAGTTTCCATTTAGAAGCAGCTCTTCCAGCACTCCCGTCCCCATGCCACAAGGCACCACAGAAGCGGCAGGACAAAAGCGTCCCAGCCAGCACCCTGCTCCTGGTGAGGTTGTTAAAGTGCAGATTGCTGGCTCCCCGGTCTCTGAGGTGGTAAGTTTGGGCCTTTCGTGATTCTGATGCAACCGGTGGTCCCCACTGTGACAGTCACAGCCTCAGGGACCATCGGAAGAGCCAGAGCAAAGCTGAGGCACAGACAGCTCATTCCTCTCCAAGACTCTTTCCACAACACGTGCTTGTGAAAGTTTGTTCGGCCTCCCTGCCCCCTTCCCCACCAGGGGTTGGACACATTTCAGCTGTCAGTTCTTTGGGACTGGAGGTCTGTGGGAGGCCCAGGTTATAGTGTTCATACAGCTCCTATGTTCCCCATACTCCAAATTTCCCTTCAAGAGCTAATTTGTAATAGGCATTAATGGAAACAAAACAAGAAAGAAAATTTCTACTAAGAGCCCTCAGCCTCAGGTCCTTTGGTTCTCTCCCTTGTTCTATTTATTTTTAATTCATAGCCTGTCTAATTTTTTTAAAAGGATTTAAGAGCATTTACATCTGCCTTTTTTCCCTGTGTGTGTGACTATGGGTGGGGTGAGTCTTCCAGTGTACCCTTGTCCTGGTCTGACCTTAGAGGGAGCAGGTGGGCAAGTCCCCAAGCCTTGCAGATGTAGACCTTTCCTAATCTCTAGGGCAAATTTGTTCTTTAGTTTTCTAGTATCAGTGTTTTATCAATCATTAATCAAAGCTGCAATAAAAAGATTATCTTCTCAGGACTGGGCTGTAAAGGTCCTTAAATAAACCCTTCAGTGCAGGCCTCAAAGCCAAGGAAGAAGGTCTCATATCTATGGCTGGAGTTGGAAGCAAATAAAGGCACCATCCATCTCTAATCAGTGGGCACAGACAAGAACTTCAGTCACCTGGGCGGCTGTGGCCTACCTCGCGCTGCTGCTCAAGCAGCCATGCCCTGGTTCTTGGACCAGGCGGCAAAGCTGGGGAAAGAGGCAGTAGTTGGGCCCAAACGTGAGGGCCCAGCGGTCACTTCCATAGGGTATGACAGCTGTGGCATGGCTCTGGGACCAGGCCTAATGGCAGTGGAGGCCGGGGAGCCTGCAAGGCCCCCAGAAAGAGGGAGCCCCTGTCTGACAGCTTGGCTCATTTCTGCCGACGACTTAACGGCTGTGCTGGGCAGAGTGGTGCTGGAATGGAGGAGGAGGAGGAGGCCCACTTCTCATGGGAGGAAGAAAGGAAGTGGCCGCTCCTCCCAGGGCCCAGCAGGGGTCAGAGGCTGCAGCAGAAGGCGGGGCTCACTCCTCTCCAAACTCCCTCACAGAGAAGAGGGCGGGTGTGCTCTGGGGCATGAGGTCATAGACTCCTGACAGGCTGCAGAAGCTGTCTCTAGGAGCTGGAATTAATCATTACCAGGGATAATGTGAGGTGCAGTACCAGTTCCAAGAAGCAAGGACACCAAGGCAGGGCACGGGGACCTGGGCCAAGTGCAACTTGGCCATCAGATGTGGGATTAGCTGTCAGGGACCTTCACAGGAGCCCCAGCCATGTTTGCATTGTTCCAGAGAGTGTTATGCTCCCATGGACAGACCTCAGATGTGCGGTACCTGAGACGGTGGGAGAGGCACTCGCGATTTTCGGCACACCTTCTCACATATTTCTGGTACCACTTTTTCAGACACAAGGAAGAAATGGGCATTTTCAAAGAAGTGCAACCACTGCGGTGCAAGGGCGTGAAATCAGGTGTGAGAACTTGTTCAAAGTATTGGTGTCTAGAACCAGGCCTGACTTGTTCTGCATGGTTTGAAGGGAGGAAGCAGCCTCAATGGGAACAGTGGAGATATGGATGTGAGGAGCAGACTTCCTACATGTCCAGTGTGGTCTCCAAAGATAGATAGATACACACACACACACACACACACACACACACACACACACACACACCACATTCTCTCCCTTTCTCTTTGAAAGAGAACAAGCAAGGAATGGAAAGATACACACTGGAATTTTAACAGTGGCTGTCTGTAGCTGGTCAGATTTGGAATGATTTCAATTTTTTCCCCATGTGCTTACCAATAGTTTCTAAAACGTCCGTAATACACCCAAATTATTTTTTTATCGTGGGAAAATATACATAACATAAAATTTACCATTTTAACAATTTTGAGGTGTGTGATTCAATGGCATTAAGGTTTACACTCACATTGTTGTGCAACCATCACCCCCATGCAGCTCAAGAATTTTTTCATCACCCTCAACATACACTTGGAACTCATTAAACTAATTCCCCATTTCCGCTACCACCAGTCAGGGGCAATCACCATTCTACTTTCCATCTGTATGAATTTGACTACTCTAGTGACCTCATGTGAGTGGAATCATACAATATTTGTCCTTTTGTGTTGTCTGGCTTATTTCACTTTTTGGCATAATGTTTCCAAGGCTCATCCACGCGTTAGCACGTGGCAGAATTTCATTCCTTTTTAAGATTGAATAATATTCCACTGAGTTTGTACTCCATTCATCTGTCAATGGGCATTTGGATTGTTTCCACCTTTGGGATATTGTGAATAAGGATGATATGAACATGGCTGTACAAATACCTCTTTCAGTCCCTGATTTTAATTCTTTTGGGTATAAACCCAGAAGTGGAATTGCTGGGTCATATGGTAATTCTAGATTTAATTTTGTTTTTGTTTTTTGTTTTTTTGTTTTTTTGAGGGCAGTGTCACTGGCCCTCATATGTGGGACCCGAACCGGGGCTGCTGGCTTCCCAAGCCAGCACTTAGCCCCCGTGCCACTCGGCAGGCCCTAGGTTTAATTTTTTGAGGAAACACCATACTATTTTCCACAGTGACTATTATTTTACATTTCCCACTAGCAGTACAGAAGAGTTCCAATTTCTCCACATCCTCACCAACACTTATTTTCTTTTTTTTTTTTTATAATAGCCATCCTTAGAGTGTGAAGCAGTATCTCATTGTGTTTTTTTTTTTCCTAAGTCAACAAAGTTTTACTATTATTTTTTTTTTTTTGAGGGCAGTGTCACTGGCCCTCATATGTGGGACCCAAACCAGGGCCGCTGGCTTCCTAAGCCAGCGCTTAACCACTGCGCCACTCGGCCGGCCCCAACAAAGCTTTATTAAATGCTTGCAAAGTTACTGGGAAGAGGCCATGATGCTGGACACACTGTCAAAGTTGATCTTCTCTATGATGTTCTTGGGCTTAATGCTCTCTTCCTGGCTACAGATGAAGATCTGACCTGACTCATCAGCACTCCAGCCATATTTGCTCATCCACACCTTTAGTTGGCTGTCCGTCAGGTCCCCAAGCATCTCGGCCAGCAGCCAGCGATTGATGTGCTGATAAGTGATGCCCACGACATGGCAGATAAATTTCCGGACAGAATCTTCAAAACCAGTTATACCTTCCAAGAGGTCCATATTTTCATCCAGGGCTTGCCAGAAGGCCTGGAAGTGGCAGGTCTCCAGCATGTCTCCGAGGTACTGAATCTTTCGGATGGGTGGTTCTTCTTGCCCCAGGCCTGGGAGCTGGAAGAATACATGTGATTGGTCGATCATGCACTTGCACAGCGTGAAATCAGTGTGGGGCAGGTTGGTGAGGGCCTTTAGCAGGATCTGGGCGGTAACTATGTTCTGACAGAAGGCTGGGTTGAACTGGTACAGCTTCAGAACAGCCAGGTTGGCTTCTAGATCATAGGTATTCTCCTTGGCCTGTGTCTCCACATAGCGTTCCAGGGGAGCCAGATTCTCAGGATTGTACCTGTCGATACCCTTCAGCAACTTGCCCACGTTGGCTCTCATCTGCTCAAACATCGCCATGACTGCTGTCGCTTCCCACACCTGGGCAGGAGCCGAATTCCCTGCTGCTGCACCCTCCTCGAGGACCGAGGACCGGAAAAGCCTCATTGTGGTTTTGATTTGCATTTCCCTAATCCAAGCTACTTATTTTTTAATCCAGTTCTGTCGGAATCAAATCCTTTGTCTTCTATTTCTTGATAATGTGGACGTTTCTCCCCTTTCCACCCTTTTTTGTACTTATTCTTTACATTATGTTTGTTTCAACTGTGGTAAAATACATACAACAAAATTCACCATCTTAACTATTTGTAAGTGTCACAATGTTGTGACTTAACCCAAATTACCTTTATAATGATAAAAAGAAACAAAAAGCTATTTAGAAAGAAGAAGAAAGCAATGAGTTCTTAGCCTCTGGTGACGTTCACGTACTTTGGCTCAGTCCAGGCAGGGACTCATATCCGTCTACTGAGCACCTCCAATATGTCAGGCTCTGTGCCAGGCTGGGGGCTCCAAGGTGGGTGGGGTCTGCCCCCTGCCCTTGGATTTTAGCCTCTGTGGAAAACAGACTGTTGTGGGCCCAGAGGGCCACCCTGTCATGTGGGTGTAGCACTGGGAAAGGTGGCACAGATGACGTGGCACATGATCTGGGCCTCAAAGGATGAAGTGTTTGCAGGTGTGCAGGTGCAGAAAGTAACTGGCCTGTGCTATTGGGCTGTGGCAGCACTTATCATGGCTGCCATCACATAAGCATTGGTTAATTTATGTCTGTCTTCCCCATTTGATTATGAGTGTCATGAGAGCAGGGCCAGGTGGTCTTGTTCACCATGGAACCCCACAGTGCCCAGCACCAGCAGATTAAAACGAATACTTGCTGAATAAATGAGTGGCTGAGGAGGAGAGAGGAGGCATCTCCTTCCAGAATCTGGGCCTGAGAGGCAGAGTATGGCTGTACTTCACAGGGAAGGGAGAGGAGGGAAGCACGACACAGACGTTGGAGATGGGTGCATGCCAAACGCTGTACCACAGGAGTCAAAGGACGAGGAGAGTCTGAAGACCCAGGATTGAGAGAACTGAAGGCCATGATTGCTGGGTAGAGGCCCTGGAGAAAGGGGAGAGGCTGGGATGCAGCCTCCTCTCAGGAAGGAGAGGGGTCTCTCTTTTTATGAGACTCAGATGAAAAAAAGAGAAAATGCTAGTTGTTGACAAGAATGTGAAGCAACTGGAACTCTCATACACTGATGGAGAGCGTGTTCTTCCTATTCTAGGCTTCAGACGGCACTCCAGTCACTGGTTGGTTCAGGCTCCCGTTTGGGCCAATCAAGGGAACCCCAACATCTGCACTTAGGCTATCAGACATGAATGTTGTCTGTCCAGAGCAATTTCCAAGAAGGGCCTGAGTCCATGGACATGGCATAAATGAGAGACCAGAGTTGGCTCTGTGCTCACCAGTCTCCAAATGTCAGCTTTGCCCACATGCCTCCTCACTCATCTCAGATCACACAGCTGACAGGACTGCAGTCAGAAGAAGGTGGACCCTGCCTTTTCAAAGAGCACATGGGATGGGCACTGACGTCCCACCCTGGCTTCTGAGCACTGTGGTGAACTGACTCCATCAGGGTGCTCAGAGCCCTGCTGCCTGAGGGACTCTTAGGCACCCAGTCAGGCTCCAGCATCCTAGCCTCCTGCTGGTGGTCCAAGACTCACCGCACATAATTCCTCGCCTACCAGATGTGCGGCACAAATGCCCACAAGGAGCCCACATAGCGCCGCTCTGCTTGACGCCTGCACAGTTCAAGTCTGAGGGAAGCAAAACGCTGACTCTGTGTGTGGTTTGTATTTTTATTGCATCTTCCTTCTCAAGTTGGAGGATGTTGTCACGGAGCTACCAAATGCCATAGGTCCAGCAGTCCCTGGGATGAGGTCGCAGGATGAGATGAATACAGGTGACATAAAGGGGACTTAGTACAAGGCAGTGTGTAATCAGGAGTCACACTGTAAGCTCTCAGTCTGAGTGCTACAGAGGCTCAGAAGAGTGAGAGGTCAAGAAGGGGTAGGGTGGCCAGGGAAGGTCCTGGAGCACAGCCCCCAAAGTGGGGAGCAGAAGATAGAGGAGATGGTTACAGGTGAGGAAAACAACAACTGGGACCTGAATGCAAACCCACCAGAATTGAAGAACTAGCCAGGAGGGCCCCACTAGCTGCCCTTTCACCCGGGAGAGAGGTCACAGACAGCAAGCCTCCCTCAGCCCCACCTAGGTCCCTGGAACACATGCTCCACTGTCCCCAGCCTGACCACAACCCCCACATGAGCTGTGTCCCATTCATTCTGGCTTAGAAACTGGGAAGTACCTGGCATGGGGCCCCTCCACTTCCTCCACATGATTGCCTGGGGGCTCCGAGGGGACCAGCAAGGGTCATTTTTGTGGTCAGGAAATGTCTGTGGTAGCTGGACACCACAGGCCTTCCCTGGACCCTTCTGAAATGGAAGCCACATTCCTGAAGATGCTTGACGGCCAGAACTCCAGCGCCAATCTCTTGCTTCTTCCTGGTAGGCTCGTCTTGGTGTGGGGGGTCCTCAGATCCAAAATACTCAAAGTTCAAGGGCATGTCTTCGAGAAACAGAGCAGCAGATACTAACTTGTGGTTTACTTCAATGCTTTTCAACTTTGGCTGCACATGAGAGACACCTAAGGAGCTTCTTAAAAATATTCAAGTCCAAATACTTTCAGACACTTTGCAAAGAGAGGATCTGAATGACTAATAAACACGAAAAGGTGCTCAACTGTATTAGTCATCAGGGAAATGCAAATGAAAACCACATTGTGATACTATTACATATCCACTAGAATGGCTAACGTGAAAAAGACAGAAAACAGCAACTGTTGGCAAAGAGGTGAAGCAGCCAGAGCCATCATACAGAGCTGGAGGGTGTGTGAATTTGGTACAGTCACTTTGGAAAACTACTGGCATAAGGTACGAAAGCTGAACAAGATTGTATCCATATTCGCTCAACGATTCCACTTCTAAGTATGTGCCCAACAGAAATGTATATGAATGTGCTCCCACAAACACCACTCAGACGCTCATAGCAGCAGGAGTCATAATAACCCCAGGCTGAAAACACCAATCCAAATACCCAAACGTTCATCAACCGTTAGAGTGGACAGGTAAATTGAGAGCTATCCATCTGGTGGAATACTCTATAGCGATGAGAACAAACGAACTACAAATGTAAGCAACAGCTTGGTGAATCTCACTAACACAACGTTGAGTAGAAGAAGCCAGGCACAAATCATATATATATATACACACACACACATATATACTGTATGATTCCATTAATGCAATACAAGGCCTCCAAACAGGCAAAACTAATTTATACTGTTAGAGGCGAGAATGGCGATTACCCTTTGGGGCATGCAGGGAATGCTGGAGATATTCTGTTTCTTGATCTGGTTGCTGGTTACTCAAAATAAGTTCACTTCGTGAAAATTCACTGAGCTTTGTACTTATGGTTTGTGCTTTTTTGGTTTCTTTCTTTCTTTCTTTTGCATATATGTTATCCTTCAAAAACAAAAAAAAGACTTCATTATTATTTTTTTAAACCCAGATCAATTTAGTCAGTATCTTTGGGGTGAGGATGAGGCCCAGGCATCAATATCCCAGATGATTGTAATGTGCAGCCAGGATTGAAAGACACTGGTTCAATTTCTTGGGAAAAGTAGATCCACTTAAAGGCTTCAAATGGTGCTGACGGAAGGCACTTGCAACTCGATGGAGTGAGGTTCTGGGGTGGGAAGAGGTCTGTCTCGGCTGATGTGAGACAGCCTCCTGCACAGGCAGAGGAAGTGCTGTAGCGTGCTTTTGTAATGTGTTTCTCCCTGGCAGTGTCTGTTGAAAGCTGGTTGCATCAGTTTGGTATGTAATGGGAACAAGGTGGGCCCTGGCCCCGCCCCAAGGGAAGTGGTCACTCAGCACAGCTGCTACAGGGTTCTTTACAGAGAGGTGGCAGCTGGGCCTCCAGGGACTGCTTCCAGGGCTGGAGGTGCTGCTGAGGCTGACACTGGGTGTGGGGAGGGGCGGCAGTAGGTCCCACTTAGGCTGTCTGTGTTTGTGGGGAACAGCCAACTCTGGGTTCCAGATGATGCCCAAACTCCCTGGCCTCTGGGTCCAGATTAGGAACTTGCAACATCTTGCTGAGGACCGCACTGAGCTTGGCTCAAATGCCTGGGCTAAAGAGTCCTTCCTCTTCTTGTGGTTAGTGGCAGCCACCCTAGCAATGGCCAACCCTTCAGCATACTCTGGTCAAACTATAGACGGCTTGGACAGGACAGGACACGGGCTTATACACAACACAGATGTTCTGCCCACCTGGCCTCATCCATCCTCCCTGCAGTGCAGGCCCCATGAACCTGGCTGTGGGAGGGGCTGTGCAGAGCAGCCGTGGAAGCTTCCCCCAGCCCTCCAGGGCCCTCCACCACCAAGCTGCGGGCTGGATTTCCTGGCTTGTTCCTGCATGTCTGCCTCTCAGCATTGCATCTACAGGGCAAGAGTGAACAGGAAGGGGCCTGGGGTTTCATGCACGTCCGCGGGGAGGGATGCTGGGGTCACTTGGCTGTGGGACACAAAGTGGCGTGGGCTGGAAGAGGACAAGCTAAACTGATAAAGTCTACATCAGTCAAAGGTAGGCATCACATGTTAAAAATTAACAAGCCTGTCTAATACTGCCCAGCCTCCACTCCCCCAAATCACAAAAACAAATGCCTAGAGATAAAAGAGTGAGGAATAAGAAAGCCGGGGTGTAAGAGTGTCTCTCCACTGAAGCTGCCACTCCCCACTTCCCTCCTTGTGAAATGGGGGTGATGCCCCCCAGGCCTTTCCTCCTGCCATGGAGGGCTGAGGACCTATGACTCTGCTGAAGTGGGTTGGGGGGCCTGGGCCCTGAGGGCTGCCCCTGGCTGGGACCTCAGCCCCCACGTGCCACCTCACCTCACCTCCCTTGTCTGTAAAATGCCACAATGGCAGCCCCTGCCAGCCAGAGTGGCACTATCCTTCCTGTTGTCTTTTTTAAGAAGCATTTATAAAATGTTTCCTTTTCATGCTTCAGGAAATGGGGGGCCAGAAAGAGTTCTTGATTCCACTGATTCCCTAGAAGTGTGCTTCAAAGGGGTGCACAAACTAAACAAAACCGAGGGCCGACAGGCGGCACGTAGAATGAGGAGGCAGGTGAATCCAGGGAGCGTTCGGGCTGGTCTCAGCGGTGGCTCCTCGCGGTCTAAGGTGTAGCCATGACAAGGCCGTGGGCCTCTCTGGGTGCCAGTTTATCCTCATCCAAGTGGACAGACAAACACACTGTACTCCTCAGAGCAAAAGCATCAAAGAAACTGCTAACCTGAAAGCACTTAGGCCTGGCTGGCGGGTCTGACCTGAGGGACAATTAATGTCACATCTGGGGAATCCCACCCAGACGTAGCTGGATGTCCCCGAAACATCTTAAGAACCAGCAAGGATCTGTTATCCAGGAAGGTACCGAATCCTTTTCTGAAACTGTTGATATTTCCCAGTCTGACAAATATTTTCTAAAAGTCATCATAAATTCTCTCTCCTGGTTTCCTTTTATTTACATGCTTATTTTCTTTCTCAAAACACTCCAGTAAGTAATAGTTCCCCATGTGGAGAAGTCACTAATTCAGTGCCCTCTGTTATGCATTATAGTTAAAAACTAGGAAGTGAATTTAAAAAAGCCCCCGAGTAGCCCAGAGACATCACAGAACCCCCACACAGGACTCCCAGGGGGATCTCTCAGACTTCCTCAGGGACTATTCTTGTTTTAGATACAATTCAGAAAAAGTTTCTGTAGTCAGAGTGCCAGCAGGAAACAGATACGTACTGCACCGTGACAGGAGAGCTTAAGGAAGGCTTGTGAACAAGGGGGTGAGCAGGATAAGGGGACAGATAAGGGCAAGTAGAAGCACCTGGAGCCAGTAGCAGTGGGGAGTGGTCACAGCAGGCCTCAGGGAGGGGGAGGGGGGAGTGACTACTAGAACCTAGAGAGAGCTGTAGGAGACAGCTGCTGGGACGAGCTGTGGCTTCAGGATAGAAAACACAGACCCTTTTGATCTGAGGCCTGGCAAGGGAAGGAGCTGGGGGAAGAAAGCACCCTAAAGCACCCCAACATTCTTCTGCAAGGTCTTCAATTGGCCAAACCCACCTGGAAGAATGAGGGCATGGAGACTGGTTGCCCCAGTCCACAAAGGTCAAGTACTGGGAGGTGTGGGAAAGGGTAGAAAATGGGCAAGGGTGGGGCATCAGGGGGGATACCTGCACAATTATCTGGCTTAGTCATTTAAAAGGAGTAATGTAGAAGTTAATGTGCTGTCATGTGGCACCCTCACCACAAATAAATGGGATAAGGGGTAGCCAGAGACAAAAGACGACCATGAGAAAAAATTTAAGGAATTTTATCACAGTGAATCTGGGTCCCCATCACAGAGGGACAAATAGCTCTACTTAGCTTAATAATTCCAAAGTAAACATGTATGTTCATAAAAGTGATGCTGAATAACCAAAAAAAAAAGGTTAAGTGTGGTCACTGTGCTACTTAACAGAGCTTTAACAGGGCAGGAAGATTATAATACAGTTTAGAGATATTTCCATCCAAAAAAATTACAGTAGGGCTTCCAGTTAATTATGTCAGATTATCCACATATCCCAATCTCCTTTCTCTCCTGAAGTGCCACTAAAATGTCAGCAAGAAATAACATGGTATAAACCCTCCAGAGCAAAGAGAATGGTTAAGGACACATCAGTGGGTGAGAGATTTCAGCCACCTCTGGGAAGCAGGTGAGGGATGCTCACAGGGAGGACGCTGGCCTCTGAAGGGCCTGCAGAGGACACCGACAGGAGGCCAGTCGCTTCACCCCCAGGACCCTGGAGGAGCTCCGACCTTGGAGAGACCAGACCATTATGATGCTGGGCAGGAGGAGGTTGGGTAAGGAACCAGGGAAACGGGTTAGAATCCTCCCAGGTCCCACCCATAGTCTGCCCCACACGGCAGGAGACTGAAGACACCGAACAGGAGAGACTTAGGCAGAAGAGAGACAGATGAACACAAGAATGACAACAGGGGCCCACCGAGTGGCGCGGTGGTTAAGCGCTGGCAGCAGCCCCGGTTCGGGTCCCACATATGAGGGCCAGTGACACTGCCCTCAAAAAAAAAAAAAAAGAAAGAATGACAACAGGAGGACGAGGGCAAAGTCTGAACACTGAACAGTGGGACTCAATGTCCCTCCGTCCGTCCCCCCCCCCCCCCCCCCCGTCTTCACACCCCTCCCTACCCCAGGAATACATCACTCCCTACCGGGGTGTGGTGAATTTAAAACATGGCTGCCAATTTTTTTGACTCTTCTTTCATTGAGGTCTCTGTCTCCTTCCCTGAATCTGGGTGGGCTTATGACTAACAGCAGAAGTGATGCTATGTGACTTCCAAGGCTAGGCCATAAAAGGCCATGCAGCTTCCATATTGCCAGTTGGGACATTCACACTGAGCTGCCACGTAAGAGGACCAACTCCCAGGCCCTGGTTATAGAGAGGCCGTGTGTCGCTTCTTCAATTATCAGTCCCAGCTGAGCCCAGTCTTCCAGCTATCTCTGCCAAGTGGAGAACCATCTTGGAAGTGGATCCTTCAGCCCCAGCTGTTCTAGCCACCTTCTGTCAGTCCAGTCATCCCAGCCTAGGCCCCAGACATTGTGGATCAGAGGAGAGTTGTGTCTTTTCTGAATTCCTGACTTGTAGCATAATAAAATGGCTGTTTATGCCGCTAAGTTCTGGGGTGATTTGTCACGCAGTAATAGATCACTGAGACAAGGAGTTAGAATTCTTCTCTTGAGCAGCTGAGTGGCTCTAGAGTAGTGATACTCAATGGGACGATTTTGCCCAACAGGGGACATTTGGCAATGTTTACAGACATTTTTAAAAATTTTTTAGAAAGATTTTATTGGAGAATTGGGGGAGGGGAACAGCGTTGGGGAATCGGGGAAGGGGAACGGACAAGTTGCTGTCTTTTTGTCCTTCGGTGTAGTTGCGGAGGACGTTGCTTCACTGGCCAATGTTGGTATCGTCATTGCGCTCTTCCCGGATGAGGCAGATCGGTCGCCGGCCTCTGGATGGTTGCTCACCGCGACTATTGGCAGCTCACGATGCCTGCCGGCCACTCACTGCAGTCTATGGCAGCCCACTGCAGCAGGGGCTGCAGCCTACACCGTCGCCGGGGCTCGCAGCCCAGCTCCAGGTGGAGCTGTTGTTAGCTGTAGAGGGCAGTGTCACTGGCCCTCATATGTGGGATCTGAACCGGGGCCACTGGCATCCCAAGCCAGCTCTTAACCAACGCACCACTCGGCCGCCCCTACAGACATTTTTAGTTATCAAAGCTCTGGGAAGGGGTTGCTAACTGGCATCTGGTGAGCAGAGTACAGCAATGGTGCTAAACATTCTGCAATACACAAGAGCCCCTGACAACAAGAAATTATCTGACCCAAAATAACAACAGTGCCGAGGTTGAGAAACCTAGCTCTAGAGAAAAGAGTCTGATATTTAGAGGCTTGTTAATGAAAAGACTGGCTTGCTTCCTATAGAGAAGCCCCAAATGGGAAGTTCTCCAGTTAACACACAGTTTAATTCAGCTTTTTATCGTTCCATTCACAGACAGCCAGCACATTTGACACCTTAGGAAGGCTTCCAACATGAAGGAGAGGAGAAAACAAACAAAAAGTCTATTAAAACAAAACAAACAGACAAAAAATAAATAATACCTTCAGAGAGATAAGAGGGAGATAGTATATCCATAAAAAAAGAATGTGATATTATGAAAAAGGAACAATCAGGGTGGCTGGGTGACTCAGTCGGTTAGAGTGTGTACTCTGAACAACAAGATTGCCGGTTCGATTCCTCATGGGATGGTGGGCTGTGCCCCCCTGCAGCTAGAATGAAAATGGTGACTGGACTTGGAGCTGATGGGTACTGGAAAAAAAACACAGTTACCCAATAAAAATGAAAAAAAAAAGAGTAACAATTAGAAGACAAGAATGAATACTTATATATTAAAAATAGGAAAGCCGAAATTAAAAAAAAAAAATCAACAGAAGCATTGGAGGATAAAGTTAAGAAGGTTTCCCAAGGAAGTAAATCCAAGAGGCAAAGGGAGGGTAAATAAGAGAGAAAATATTTTTAAAAACTAGAAGACTAATCCAGTAAGTCCAACAGATAAAGAGAAAATTGGGCCGAGTGGCATGGTGGTTGAGTGCTGGCTTGGGAGGCCAGCAGCCCCGGTTCGGGTCCCACGTATGCGGGCCAGTGACACTGCCCTCAAAAAAAAAAAAAAAAGAGAAAATTATCAAGGAACTAATAAAATTTTTTAATCCAGAATACAAGGACATATAACACAGTACTTAGAGTTAACCAAAAATCATGTCATATACTTATTGGGAGGATGGAGGGAGGAGAACTGAAGGGGGTTTATAGGAAAGTTCAATTCGCATCTACCGCAAGGAGTCAACATGTCTAAAATTGGTAAATCAAGAAATAATGACATAAACTAATTAGAAATACAAACGAATCAGATGGTTGAAAGAGGCTACCTCTAGAAAGTAGGGGACTCTAAGGTGGGGAGGAGATTTTTATTATGAGCCTCTCTGTACTATTGATATTAAACCATATGCATGCATAACTTTAATACATTTGATAAGAGTAATTAAAATGAATACAATAAAAAATTGGAATGTGATGGGATTAAATTTAATTATTTGGAAAATTCACTTATGCGGATGGCCATGCCCCAAGAATGCTCAATAAATTGGTGTGGGTGGGCATAAACGAGGTTTAGTTAATGTGGCCAGTAAGGCAGTTGAGGGTCAGGGGGTGTGGATGGGAGCTGGCTTAGCAGCCCTTGGGTGGTCACTGGCCCTCTCTCCTGGTTGTATGTGATGGGGAGACCCTCCTCTTCAATGTGGGTCCTACCAGGCTGCCAAAGAAGACAGGGGCTGGTCATCCTTTCAGGATGACTTCCGGGAATTCACTAGAGCTGTGTATTGGTTTGATACGATTTCAAACCCACTTCCTTATGACTTAAGTGAAGTTGTTTTAATCTACCTTCTTATGACAAAGACAAACAACAACAACAAAAGTTGTTTTTAGAAGTAAAGTTGTTTTGATATGAAGTAATCAAGTAATGAAGTAAGCTGTGTCAGGGCGTCGTCATCTCATCTGTTGTTGATAAGGGCTCAATAGCTCAGCTGCTGAAGCGCCCTGCTGGCAGCTTATTGATAAGAACATGTGGAGGAACCACTCTGGCAAGTGGACATTCAGACTATAAATACTGAGAGTGTGAGGAGTATCTGACAGTTTTGGTATGGGCGAGGCAACTCTTTGCTGACCTAAATAGTTCTCCGAAGACCTTTGGGTCATAAGCTCCTTCCTGGGTAAAGGTGACTCTCACGGGCAGTGGTGAAAGTCCTGCAGCAGCCGGGAGAAGATCATCTCGCCCTTCAACATCGGTGCCACTGTTTCCTAGCAACAAGGGACTTTTACTTTTTGCTCTGGCAGCTAGCTGGCTGTCAGCTCTCAGTTGGCTAAGCCATCCCTCCCAAGTACAGACTCGCATGAAGGTACACCTCAGTTAAATCTGGATTTTTTCCCTTTTGTCTCCCCTTGCCTGTAACAAGAGTGTAATTAATCCATCATTGCTTTTGAGTATGCTGTTTTTTTTATTGGCTTAAAGACATTATTCTATATGCTATTGGCTTGTGAAATTCCCTCAGTGAACCTGTGCAAATAAACTATTAGCAAAGACAAGCTGAGTCTCTGAGCATAATTTTGCCCCCCAAAACCAAACAACTAGGATTCCCCAACTTTCCTACTTTGGACATGGACAAGTGGCTGGGATTCTGAATGTGGGTGAGAAGCCTGGTCCAGGGCTGGAGCCCTGAGATGTGCTGGAGTAAGGCGGTCTCAGCAGCTGAAGGTGACTGCACATACTCATTGTCATCTAATGAGATAGATGGGCCTTGGGTTACCATATCTCCTACCAGGGGCTCTCCAGGAGGGGCCAAAGTGTGGAACATGCCAGTAGGGCTTCAGCCTTACCACTGAGGGCCTCTGCTTGGCACCAGCCCAGCCCGCAGGACTCACCGTTTTAGTCTTTCTTTTCCCTCACTCTTTCCTATTCTCCTTCCTCCCTGCCTCTACCTCAGTCCTCCATAGCTCTGCCCTGGGGGCTGCTCAACTGTCTTGCCTACCAAACACACTGCAGTTTCTTATTTTTATTTATTTTTATTTTTTTTATTTTTTTAAGGGCAGTGTCACGGGCCCTCATATGTGGGATCTGAACCCGGGCCGCTGGCATCCCAAGCCAGCTCCCAACTACTGCGCAACTCGGCCGGCTCACATCCTTTCTTTTTTATTACATAATCATTATATAAGTAATATGTATTCCTAGTAGAAAAATAAGAAACTATTGAAAATCACCCATTATTCTACCAGCCGAATAAAACCACTATCTGTCTATGGGTTTCCAGAACGTTTCCAGGCTTATACACAGGTAATGTACTATTGGTCCACACCTCACCTGGGTCCCCATCTGCTAAGCGTACACCACGTGCTGGACTCTGTGCTGGGGCCTTTAGCTGTGCTAATCCCACTGAATCCTCACAACTCTGAGGCAGGTGTTGTTCTGTCCATTTTATAAGTGGCAAACTGAGGCTTTGGGAGACCACATCCCTTGCCTGAGTTCCCACGCTGGTTAAGAGACCGATCTGGATTTCAACCCTCCAGGCTGAGTCCAAAGCTACTTTCCTTGCATGTTTTATAAGCTTTTTCCAGTTTTCTTTTTCTTTCTTTCTTTTTTTTTTTTACTTAGCAATATATGCAAACATCCTTTTTGTCAATAAACATACATCTAGGTCATTCTGTGGCACGACATGTCCCTGTATGAATGTGCTTGATTTTAAACAACCAATTCCTTTTTGTTGGTCTTCCCAATGTTTCCTTTTTTTTTCCTATTACAAACAATGCAGTTATAAATATCTTTGTACATACACCTTCACAAACGTGATTATTTTCTTAGGATCAACTCTGGAAAGTAGAAGTGCTTGGTCAAAGGCTAAACACATTTTTTAAAGCTGCCCCTTTCCAGTCACATCAACAGTACACCCATCGGGGTATATTCCCCCGAAATCTATGATTCATTATTTTCACTTTTTGAAATTTGGACTGTGATTTAACACAGAATCAAAGAAGCCTTATGCCCGAAGCTTCCTAATATATTCACCTAGATCTAGAACCAAACCATTCTGCTTTAAAGAGAGAGAGAGAGAGAGAGAGAGAGAGAGAAAAAAAGGAGCCCCAGATACTCTGCAGAGGCCTGCTCTGACTTCAGCAGGCCAGGCAGAATCTCCCAAGAGAGTAAGGAAGGGGAGGGGCCTGGCAGGGGCCAGGAAAGCAAAGCAGGAAGGCCAGGCTGTGGCCCACAATGACTGGTTTGGGGGAGGTTGCCATGTTTTCCCAAGGAAGGCACTGTCTTCCTGGGGCTACAGACCTCACAGGCACCCCTGATGATCCACTCCTCGGTACAAGCTGTCCTCATTGTCCCCTGCACCCACACTCTATCCAGGAAGTCAACACAAGTCCCCTGGACCTCCACTTGATCCAGCCGCCAACACTTCAGCCCTCCGGTCTTTCCCTGAATACCTTCCAAGGCCTTTTAAGTTGAGAAGCCCAAAATTTGACAGTCTTGCTGTTCTCTTACCTTGAAACATCATTTTCCTCTAATGGGCCACAGACTCGGGTGCCTGGGTTGTGGGGCAGGGGAGGAAACTAAGTGACTGAGGCAAAGCACTGAGGGTGGCTCTTGGGCAAAGCAAACCTGGATGGAAGTTTAGTAACATGTGCTCATTGTGGCAAGTTCTTCAGAAGCCGCTGAGGTGAGTTGTCTGCTGGCTGGATCAGGGCCAACACAGGCACTAGGACTGCCACTCAGGGGATTCTCCATTAGGGCATTTCTTTCTCACTAGCCTGTTAATACTCCCACATGGGCAGAAACTGCAGTGCTCTTTACACCTTGTCTCAGGGCCTTGTATAAACAGTAAGTGGTCCTTTCATCCATTTTTAGACATACAGCCATTCATCAGCTACTTATTGAGCACCTACGATATGCCAGGCACTGTCTTTGGGCTGTGGGGAGACAGCAGTAGACAAAACAGATGAGACCTCCTGCCCTCAGGGAGCTTGCAATCTATTGGGGGTGACCAACCAAATAAATAATAAATAAAATAGATAGTAGTCAGGAGAGGTAAGTGCTCTGGAAGAAAAATAAAGCAGGAGAGGGGGGCAAGGGAGTGTTGGAGCAGGAGGTGGGAAGAAGTGCTGACTAAATAATATGGCCAGGGAAGCCCAGACATCTGACAAGATGAATTATGAACACAAAGACCTGAAAGAAATGAGAACATGAGTCCTAAGAACTAATGGGAAAGCTTTCCCGATGGAGGGAATAGGCCCAGAGGCGAGAGCCTGCCTGACATGTAAAGATCAGCTGGGGAGCGTGGTGTGGTCAGAGTACAGTGAGTGAAGGGGAAGTAAGAGAGGGGATCAGAGGGGAGTGAGAGGCTCCAGAGTATGCAGGGCATTAAGGGAAGGCCCTTATATGAACTTGAGTTGACTCAGATGGGACCCACTGGGAAGTTTTACATGGAGAAGTGACATGACATGACTCACACTTTAACAAGATCACTCTGGATACTGTGTTGAGAATAAACTGGGAAGCATAGGTGGAATGTAGGCAGAAATCCTGGCAAAAGACAATAGTGGCTTGGACTAGAGAAGTTACATGGAAGTACAGAGATATGGTCAGATTCTAGGAGGTAGAGCCAACAGGGTTTGCTGATGTATTCAAAGTAGGAGATGAAATAAAGGACTCAAAGAGGACTTAGATATTTGGCCTGAGCAAATGGGGCTACAGACCTCACAGCCACCCCTGATGATCCACTCCTCGATACAAGCTGTCCTCATTGTCCCCTGCACCCACACTCTATCCAGGAAGTCAACACAAGTCCCCTGGACTCCACTTGATCCAGCCGCCAACACTTCAGCCTTCCGGAGCTGCTGTTACTGAGCTGCAGGAGCCTGCCGATGGATCACATTTGGGGGTAGATAAGGAACTCAGTTTTGGACATGGTGGGTGTGAGTTGCCTGTTAGACACTCAAGTGAGGAAGCATATAGACAGGCGAATGTGCGTCTTGAGTTCAGCGGAGAGGCCCAGGTGGGAATTGAAGATTTGCAAGAGCTCAGCAGGAAGCTTTTTTTTTTTTTTTTTTTTGAGGGCAGTATCACTGGCCCTCATATGTGGGATCCGAACCAGGGCCACTGGCGTCCCAAGCCAGCGCTTAACTACTGCGCCACTCGGCCGGCCCGAGCAGGAAGCTTTTTAAGGCCATGACATAGGATGAGATCACCAAGGGGGTGACTGTGAGAAGCTATCTCAAGGCTGAGCCCCATTCATCGCTCAACAAAGAAGACTGAGGAATAGCCAGTACAACAGGAGGGAAACCAGGAGAAAGGGCTTCAAGGAGGTGCATGCAGCAAGCAATCCATGTGATAGGTCAAGTCCTACAAGGACAAAGGGCTAATAATTGGATTTAGCACCTTGGAGTCACAGGTGATCCCGGTCAAGGGCAGACTCAGTGGAATGGTGGGGATGAGAACCTGACTGGAACAAATTCGAAAGAACAGAGCTGAAGTCGTGCGCCGGGGGACAGAATGCTGGAAGCAAAGGGGAAAGGGATGAGGAGAGAAATCCCTCTACTCGTCTGTAAAGTGCAAAATGCAAAACTGGCACTGCCACAGCACCTGTAACTGGCAGCAGTTGTTACCAAGCTGGGCCAGATGCTCCAGGTTACTGAGCTTCATGTAGTTCTGGCCCCAGGAGCTGGCTACCTGCCAATTTCTAGACTCCTGTTTAGTTATTTCCGTGTTCTCACCGTCACGTGTAGCCTTAGGATCAATGCCCACAGCTTGGGGCTGCCCCGCTCTTTACAAACCAAGATCTCACTCAGGCCCCTTCTCCTGATAGGAAGTCAGAGGGAGCGAGACAGGCAGGACCTTGCTCTCAGAAGCCTGTCTTCCAGTGGAAGAGACAAATAATCACCAAGTTTCAGGTGAGCAGGCAGGTCACTTCAGATGCGGACAAGTGCAATGAAGATGATAAAATAGGGTGAAAGACAGAGAAAAAGTGTGGGAGGGGCCTTCAGCCAGGTCGAGTGGTCAGGTGGCCTCTCTGGGAGATGACATTAAGATGAGACTGGACCATGGTGCTGGACAAGCTGGCCCCTCCCCTCCGATTCTCTAGGGCTTTTGAATCTCCCAAGGTTGGGTGGGGCCTAGGGCCATCTGAGTACACGGCCAAAAGATGACATTCTTTTTTTTTTTTTTTTTTTGAGGGCAGTGTCACTGGCCCTCATATGTGGGACCCGAATCGGGGCTGTTGGCATCCCAAGCCAGCGCTTAACCACCGCGCCACTCGGCCGGCCCAAGAGATGACATTCTTGCTCTTCTCTCTCTAAAATACAGTGTGGGGATTTCCCCTCCATGATTACAAAAGACAAGCATTTTCAAGGAATTGAAAAATACTGAAAACAAAAAAACAAAAGTCACAATTCTACTCCCCAGAGATAACTACTGTTTGCATGCATCCTGTTGGTATGCATCCTTCTAGATGTTTTCTATGCATACAAAGACATTTAAAAAAAAAAAGATCCTGTTATATATTCTGTTTTGTGTACATTTAGTCATGAATTTTGATAATCTATCATGAGTACTCTTCTTGTGTCATATAATTTTCTTCTACATGATGATTTTCAATGGCTGCATGGTATTTCCTTGAATCCATACTTTTCCCATTTTTATTTAATCCCCAAACCTTGGCCATTTAGATTGCTTCCAAGTGACTGCTACTATGAGGAAATGCTATAATGAAAGATCCTGTATGTTTTTTTCTTAGTGGAGGAGGCTTGCAAATTTCTGACTGTTTCCTTGGGTTAAAAGAAAATGTCACTACCCAGTAGGAGTGCCACAGGTCTCCTGAAATCAAGAGGCAGCCTGAGGCTGAGGGCAGTGCAAGAGCAGAGCTGAGAGAGCCTGAACCCACAGAGCCCAGAGGCCACTCAGATGTCCGAGGCTGAGTGGATCCTCTGATTAACCATAGACTTATTTGCTCCCTCCAGGGCCTGAGAGGTAGAAAAACAGCAGGCCCCTCCCATAAACCCAATGAAATCCAAAGGGATTCCCCATCTCACCAGGAAAAGGGTGTCACTCTCTGAGTGAGCACTGATGGCACCCCCATCCTCTCTCGAAATCCCCTTGGGGAAGCTCCTCCCTCCATGCCTCCCCAGGGAAAATATCCAAGTGGTCAGACATTCAGCCTTTCTTTGGGGGCAGGGCTCTGGGGAAACAGAGGGCTCTTTAGAAATGGCAGCCCCTCTCCTTTCCCTGACCCAGCCTTGCTCCTGAAGCCTTGAATTCCCTGGAAGTGCCGGCAGGGACAGTCTATACCCACTATGGGAGGAATGGCCAGAGGGACAGTGAGCTCTGGGGTGAGATGAGAAAGCACAAGCCCAGGAGACCACCAGACCTGGGTTTGAATCCCAGCCCTGGCACATTCCAGCCTCATCTTGCGGAAGTGACTGGTGGAATGCAGGCTCCAGGAAGGAGGGACTTGGGTCTGTTTTTACCGTTATATCTGCAACACTTAACACAGTGGGCAATGCTCAGTAAATACCATGCCAGGTCAAAGCATGATCCTTTCTGAGCCTCAGTTTGCTCATCTGTAAAATGGGGGATGACAAAACCTATCTCATAGGCTTCTTGTGAGGATTCAATAAAACACGAGTAAAAAAGTTAACACAATGTCTCATGTTCAACACCAGAGTCCAAAACCCTGGAGGGTTGCTTCCACCATGCTCTCTGCCCCATGCCATTGGCAGGAAGCTCTGCAGTCTCCCCGTTAAACAAAATTAGTTTGCCTCCACTCTGTTCACTACTGCACCCCAAGCACGCCTCTGGTATGTTCACATCACATGGTTAGGCTTCAGGGCAGTTTAGAGATAGGAATTTTGCCTCTGTCTCCTCTGTGCCTCTGAACAACATTAAGCGAGGTCATTCATCTCCATTCTACACATGAGGACACAGACTCAGACACACAGCCAGGGAGTGGCAGAGCAAGATTTAAAGCTGGCTCTGATTTCTGTGCCTCTGCTCTCTTCTAGGTGATTCTCTTGCAAGTGGGAGTTGGGAGTGGTGAGGAGGAAGCAAGCCAGTTCCCGTGTCCCTGAGGGAAAAGGCAGGCAGAGCTCCAAGAGGAAGGAGGTCCTCAGGCGGTCAGCAGGACACCAGCAGTCCCCTGAGCCCCATCTCATCTTCTTGCGACCATTGTGTGTGCAGCAGCCCTCCAGGGGCCTGTGGTTTGGCTGGCCTGGAACAGGCTGATGCAAAGGCAGGCACCCCCAAGTTCCCTCAGTCCACCAAGGTGACTCAGGTTTCCTCAGCCCAGAGTTGACGGTCACAGCCCCAGCAGCAAGGGTAGTTGCTGAGGGTACCTCCTCAGGACTGGCTTAGCTATGTGACAGATAGGGCTCTCCACCAGACCACAAACATCTTGATTTACTCCCTTCTGTGACTCCAGGATTCTACTGACTGAGTGAGAGCCCCCAGCTGCAAGCACTGGGGAGTGATGGAGAGGAAGCAGCTAGACCTGAGCCAGAGATGCACAGGAGGAAACAAGGGACCAAGTTGGAGAGTTTTTAATGACTAAAAATGACCAGTCTGCCCTCCCCCTGACCCACTAAATTGGAGGGCAGATCCCAGCTGATTTATCTGTGTCTCTACCACACCCAGTAGATTACTTTGTATTGGAGGTGTCACTGGAAGCCAGTCCACAGGATGACAGATGGCATTTGTTTTTCGTGCCTGGGTCATCCGGGAAAGGGCCAGTCCTTCTGATCTGGTGCCCTGACCATAATGGCCCTGGGAAGGGGCGGTGACCCTTGACCAGGAAAACTCTGAATGTGCCTCCCTACCAATCCCCCAACCTCCACACCAGGCGACTAACTCTCCTTCTTTCCCAGGCCAAAGAGAAACCATTTGGGGAAACCTCCTGAATCTAGGTGTCTCATTGATGATAGAAATGGATTGGGTGTGTGGTGTAACATCCTTGCCCTTGGGAATCTGGGAGGGCTGTGAGTCATGAGAAAGAAAAATTCAGAGCAATTATCTCTTTATTGAAAGTCAAACTGCTGCTTCTGCCTAAGTGGTCAGATCAGCGGATTCTTCTCCCCGCTGCCATCCCCACAGCATGCATATGCTACAGGGCTACAAATAGTCCTGATGTCCCATTAAAATAATGTCTTTAATCCTTCTTTGTGCATCAGGGTAAACTGTGTCTCCCTCTGCAGATGTGCTGTGTGCAGGGCTAGTCTCTACAAGGCCAATCTCAGTATGCATCTATCACCTGCACATCTATAAAGCCTTAAACTTCAGGCTGAGGGTCCCCAGACCTTGCAGTGGGACATCCTGGAGATTGGTTATTACACATGTCCATTCATGTGGCCCTACGTTAAGTCTACAGAATTAGGTCTGAGCTCCTGACACAGCAGCCAAAGATCTCCAGGCGATGGCCGATTCCACCTGTCCACACCACCTTCCACTTCACTTACCTAATGCTATAGCTCAGATGAGATGCAACTGGCTGATCCAGCTGGTTTGAGCTTACCCCAGTGGTTCTCAAAGTATGGTTCTCAGACCAGCAGCAGCACCTGAGACTTGTTAGAAACACAGATTCTCAAGCCCTACCCCGGACCTACTGAATCGGAGCCTTTGAGGTGGCCCAGCCTTCTGCGTTCTCAACAAAGCTTGAGAACCACCTGGTTGTACCAATCCCTGAACCTGGGCTGCCCTTCTCAGGCCTTTTCTGCCTGTTGTCATCTTAACCACCTTTCAAAGCTCAGCTCCATACTCTCCCTTTCAGGAAACCCTCCAAGTCCCCAGAGCAGCTGTGAATGGGGCCGTGGGGCTGGAACCCACAGCCCCATGCTGACGAAAGGGCTTCATTTCTGCTTCTCTTCACAGCAGGAATTTTCTGCTTCATTTTACAGCAAACCGTGAGCACTTGTTAACTGCCTCCCAGACGCACTCTAGCGCGCACACGCACACACACACACACACACACACACACACACACACACACACACTACTCTGAAAACACTTTCAGGAATAAAGGCCACATCTTACATCACTCACTCTGTCAACAAACACCTACTGAGGGCCTGTTGTATGTGACAGGAGCTGTGCTAGGCACCGAAGGGTCGAGATAAAAGGTGCGGTCCTGCCCTCCAGGAGCAAAGAGTCATATAATATGTACTTTTTTGGTGCCTGGCTTCTTTCACCCAACAAGTCTGTGAGATTCATCGATGTTGCTAGGTGTCGCTATAATTTGCTCTTTTTAAAAATTACTGGGCTGGCCGAGTGGCTCAGTGGTTAAGAGCTCGCTCAAGAGTGCGAGCTGAGCTCTGAGCAACAGCAGTTCAATGCCCAGCCCAAGATGAGTGGCCACTGAGCTGCCAACAGATAGCAGGATGGCTCAGCCAAAAAAAAAAAAAAAAATTACTGTGGTGTATTCCATTGCAAGGATATGACACAATTTATTTTATCTATTCTACTGATAGACATTTAGGCTGCTTCCAGTTTGGGGCTTCTATAAATGAAAATACTACAAACACTGGTTGGACATATCCCTTCATTCCTCTGGAGTATATATCTAGAGTGGGGTTGATGGTTTATGGAATGGGTAGAATCTTAGCTTGTGTAGATACTGCCAAATAGTTTTCCAAAGTGTTTGTGTCAATTTACACTCTTACCAGAAATGTATGAAGGTTTGCAAATATTTAGTATTATCTAAATCTTTAAAATTTTAGTCATTTGGGTGGGTGCATAGTAGCAACTTATAAGTTATAATTTGTTTATTGACTAGATATCTACTTTTAAGATGTTCCTTTTCAAGACTCTGACCTATTTTGTCTGCCTTTTTCTTATTAACTTGGAGTTCTTTGTACATTCTGGGTACAAGGCCTCTGTCAGGTAACGTGACTGAAGATATCAGTCTGTGGCTTGCCTTTCCCCTCCCTCTTTTTTTTGAGGGCAGTGTTACTGGTCCTCATATGTGGGACCCGAACCGGGGCCACTAGCATTCCAAGCCAGCTCTTAACCACTGCGCCACTCAGCCGGCACCCCTTTTTTTTTTATTATTGGGAGAGGGGAACAGCATTGGGGAACGGGGGAAGGAGAACAGACAAGTTGCTGTCCTTTTGTTCTTCAGTCTAGTTGTGGAGGACGTTGCTTCACTGGCCCATGTTGGTATCGTCATTGCGCTCTTCTCAGGTGACGCAGATGGGTCGCCGGCCTCTGGACGGCCGCTCACAGTGGCTCTTGGCAGCTCCCTCTGGCTGCTAGCCGCTCACGCTGGCTACCGGCCACTCACTGTAGCCCATGGCAGCGCACTGCAGCAGGGGCTGCAGATATGCCGTCCTGGGGACTCACAGCAGCCCAGCTCCAGGTGGAGCTGTTCTTCACCATCTTAGCTGTAGAGGGCAGTGTCACTGGCCTTCATAAGTGGGATCCGAACCGGGGCGCTGGCGTCCCAAGCCAGCTCTTAATCAATGCGCCACTCGGCCGGCCCTCCCCCCTTTTAATGGTACTTTTGATGAACAAAAGTTCACGAAAGATCAATTCACCTATCTTGTCATCTATGACTAGTGCTTTTTGTATCCTGATTAAGAAATCTTTATTTTGGGCCAGCCAAGTGGCGCATTGGTTAAGAGCTGGCTTGGGACGCCAGCGTCCCTGGTTCGGATCCCACATATGAGGGCCAGTCACACTGCCCTCTACAGCTAACAACTGCTCCACCTGGAGCTGGGCTGTGCGAGCCCCGGCGACAGTGTAGGCTGCAGCCCCTGCTGCAGTGGGCTGCCATAGGCTACAGTGAGTGGCCGGCAGCCAGCGTGAGCAGCTGGCAGCCAGTGTGAGCTGCCATGAGCTGCCAAGAGCCGCTGTGAGCGGCCGTCCAGAGGCCAGCGACCAATCTGCCTCACCCAGGAAGAGCGCACTGAGGATACCAACATGGGCCAGTGAAGCAATGTCCTCCTCAACTAGACTGAAGAACAAAAAAACAGCAACTTGTCTGTTCCCCTTCCCCGATTCCCCAATGCTGTTCCCCTCCCCCAACTCCCCAATAAAATCTTAAAAAAACAAAAAAGAAATCTTTATTTTAACATCAAGAAATCCAGTGAACATAGAAATAGCAACAACACTCACTAATACTCAAAACACAAAGAAGCGAAGGAGAAAGTTCGATGGTGAGTGAGAGAAGCACGGCCTCTGATTATGAGGGTGTGCCCGCCTGATATGTTGTGCATAGCCTGGGCTTTGTTCTATGACGTGATGTAGGTGAGAGGTGAGCCTCTGATCAGTTCAGAGAGCATGTTGTGGTGCCCAGTTTGGATGGGGTGCTGTGCCAGGTGCTGGGGTGGCTCTGGGGGCAGGGGGACCCTGGCTGACTGGTCAAGAGAAGGACCACCCTTTTTCATGTGTGATAAACTGGTTCCAGCCCCCCAAACCCTGCAGACTTCCCAAGTCAAGGCCCTGCCCCACTCCTCTGTACCAGAGCCTGCAGAAAGAACAGTGTTGACACTTGTCCAGCTGGCTCAAGATGGGGAAATTCTCCTCCCCTTGAGTCACCACACACAGGGGGAGCTTTGCAGAGCAAGCACGGGACTGTAGATGATCACTATGCTTGTTTCACTATGCTGCTCACTTCCAAAATCCCCTGTCATGCTTTTGGATGAAGTCTAGATCCAAAACTTTCCCCATGTTTCCCCCAGTTTGAACAGAACAATACCCAGGGAATCACAAGCTGCCTCTTAAAATTGACTTCCCCAAAGAAAATAAAAGAGATGTCAGACTGTAATGATGAGCTTCCACACAGACTCAAAGGTATGAGTATGTAGTCTGGAGTGACCAAGCCCCCGCCTGTCCTGCTGGGGGCGGTGGGGGTGGTGCCAGGCTGGTGGTCCCTTGTCACCTTCACCAGGTAACACAAGGTGTTTTTTCTTCCAGAAAAAAGCCAGTTCCAGCATCCCCGGGGTGCGTTTCTGCCTATCCAGCTCCAGGGAGATATACTGCACTTGGTCTTGGAAGCTCAGAGATACGATGCATAAGTCCCCAACATCTCTGCTAACACAGCACACCTTCTTTCTAGGGCAGGGCAGTGATGACAGCAGGGTGACAAACATTCATTGCTGATATGTTCACATTACTGGTCGTAGCAAAACCATAAAATGATCTCTAGCAGCACCCAGGTTCCTTGTTTGTCCCTGTTGCCCATCTCTCACCCACCTTTTCCCATTTACCATCCTCTCTAAACTCCAGGGTTTACCATCCTCTCTAAACTCAGATCCCCAGGGTAGGGTCAAAGGGGTCCTTGAAATCCACAAATGGTAGGCAAACCTCTGGATGTTTGTGCATTTTCCCAGGGAACAGGTCCATCTATTTCCTTAGATTCTAGAAGGGGTGTGTGACCTCAAAGAGGCCAAGAACCACTGGACAAGGCCCTCTTTATTTACATACAGTGTATCAGTTTGATCAAGTTAATTTACACTAATGAGTAATGCATCTTTAGCTAACCAAGCTTCCAAAATAACACCTGGGTAAGGAGAATGCTTAGCTGAAAATATATTCCTAATGGCAAAACCGAGGCAACCTGTGGAGCAGGAGAAGGGAGCTGTGTTGACCCTGCTAGGCATGGACTATCTATGAGAATAGAATATTTCTAAGCTTTTAAATGAATTCCAGCATAGTCATTCTAAAAACCCCAAGTTTTGGGTAGATTCTAGTCTCCTTTTCAGGAAGACAGGTCTGATATTCCCAGAAATGTTCAGGAGTGTATGGTGCACAGCAGTAGACAATGAAAGAAAAGAAAACCAGAAAATGGGGGATGTGCATAAAAAGAAACTTCTCAAATTAGAGTTAAATATTAAACTCAGTTGCCAAAAAGCACAGAACTTGAACTTGACAGCCTCTCTGATTTTTGACAACCCCTCTACTTTTATTTTTGAAATCCTGGCTACAATTATAAATAGGGTACCATGTCTGTTGAGACTTCCCAAGGGCTACATAAACGGTTTGGATGGTTTTTTTTTTAAACAACAGTTTCTGAAAACACTGAAAAAAATCCCACTTATTTAACAGCCGTGAGCCAGCCCTGGGAGTCCCTGGGAGGCCTTGCAGAATCATTTCCGCCAGCCTGCAGCGGGGGCAGGGCCCTGCCTTGGTCAGGAAGCTCAGAGAGAGTCTGGGAGGAAGAGCCCATGCCTTGGGAGGGAGCCCTTAGAATGCTCCTGGGAAGGACAGCTGCATCTTGTCACCAGCAGAAAGTAGGGGCCCAGGATGCAGTAGACATAAGTCTTCTGGGGACTTGGCGCTCTCAGGAGGGAGCGTGTGCTCTAGGCAGGCTCTTCCAATCTGACATCTGATATGGCTGATGATAGAAACAGGGTTCCTGGGCCCCAAAGTCATGGTGGGAATCTCCCATCTTTCTTAAAGTCTTAGCAGCCTCAGTAGCTTTGAGGGTTTCTCAAACCTGAGGGGCTGGGTTTCATCCGAGAAATGCCTGTGTAGTCACCAACCCCTGTCCCCACTCCACTAGCCTCTGAAAAGCTATCTAGACAGGAAAACTGGTCTTATGCCCCAGTGCTAGTTGCATAAGGGGGAGGCAAGATTAGGCCCTCCTGCTTCAAAGTCATTGTCCCCCACACCTGGGGGGGGTGCGTTCTGCTCTGTCTCTGGGTTGTTCTCCTTGGAGTGAGGCATTAGACCCCGGTCCAACTCGCAGGGGTTCAGCTCTCAGGATCTGTGTCAACTGAATCCACATGATCCCTACCACAAACTCTGATTACAGGGGGACACTCACAGTGTCAAGGTGATGATCTGGGCGTCTTCCTTGAATCACCCCGGGGATACTCAATTACTCAGTGCTGGCCACCCAACTAGAACCTGGTTCTTGTAGGGAACACATCTTCTCCTTTATTAGAAGGGCTATTCTTCTTTGGGGTAAAACAGTGGTTTGGATCACAGACTTTTCTGGTAAAAAAAAAAAAGAATCTGGTGAGAGTGAGGCCTCCACCAAATGCATAGTTTGATGCCACCTGAGGGGCGAAGAGCATGTGGACCTAGAGATAAGGGCCTACAACAGGATTCCTGCCACTACACAGCCTCTAAAAACTCCTAACCACTGCCAAACCAACACCAACAGCCAGAGCCTCGGCCTGGAACCCCCCTGCTTCCACTAGCACTGAACACCCCAAAAGAGAAGTCAGGCACAGGGCCCTTCAGCCCTAGGGTTTCCCCTGAGGGCCCAACAACTTGGAGGGATTGAAAGGACAGTGGAGGGTGTGGCGATCCCAGTGCTGGTCTCTTTCAGCTGAGGGACAGTGGCCGAGAGAGACATCTCACGGAGAATAGAGAGGCTGGGCCAGTGGTTCTTCCTCTCTGTCCTCTCCACCCACCCTTATCCCCACCAAGCCCTGATGTCATCCCTGTCATGCCTGCCCAGGAAACCCTCGGCCACTTCCCACATGTCCCCTCCCAGGGAAGTTCTTTAGCTGGTGGGTGTGGGAAAGAGGAAGAGGAAAAATATTTCCATTCCTCCCAGCTCCCCCAGACTCCATGAACACGCAATCAGAAAATGATTATTCATGTGACCTGGAGATTTCATCCCAGGTATCATAACGGCTCTTCTTAACACCCATAAGGAGAATAAGGGATGAAGAATTGCAAAATTCCAACTCATAAAAATGTGGTGAAAAAAGGGAAGCTCCCCCTCCGAAACTTCCCAACTGTTGACCAGGGGCAATTAACATGACTTAAAAAAACAACAACACCTTTGGGGTCTTTCCAAATCATGAAGGAAAATATAAACAGGGAAAGGCATGCTTATCTTAAAACTCGGACATCATACCAAACCAGATGAGGTAAACATCCTCTCCCCAGCACCCTTCTGCCTACCTTGCCTCAGCCATACGCAGTTGCAGACAATTCATCAAACATTTATTGACCACGAACTGTGTGCTTCCAACCATGTCAGGAGTTAGAGTTGAGCAACCTCGACATGCTTTGAGAGAAGCAGGGAAAAGGTTCAGTCAACACTGACCGTGTATCTACACTCTGCTGTATTTTGATGTTGTAGAGGACAAGAACCTGAGAAAAGAGCAGCTAAGAGTACTCCAGCCTGGGAGGGACTAATCTATAAATAGCACCACAGGCACAAAGAGCAATCAATTCTGCATGGTGGGACCAGGAAAGGCGACATCTGAGCTGGACTTCGGGAACATGTTGGGATTTTGATAGGTACAGCTGGGAAGGAGAGGCATTCCAGGCAAAATGAACTGAGTGACAAAGGTCAGGGTTGGGGGTGGGAGGTGGTATGATCCATTGGTCATACGGGGCATGGCATATAGTCAGGCCAGTGGTGCCAACGCATGGGGTCCAGGTGCAGGAAAAGAGAAAATAAAAGGCCATGGACAAGTGCCATTCAGGGAACCTGCTGCAGAGGGACAGACTGCAATTTCAGGGTCTGCTATACCACTCAAGTCAAGGCCACACTGCCTCCTGGGAAGCTCCCAGCCAATGGCACATTGTGGCAGGGGTGCTAGGGCCTGTCCATTTCTGCCCCTGGTGAGACTTCTCTAGCGGGTCTTTGTGCTGGAGCTCCCCATCGTGCTGGGAGAGACGTTCTCAAAGCTGCATCTCAGTCGTAGGATCTTCCTTCCCAATCCTCCATCCTTTCCCCCTCCTTTGCCACGAGTTAGACCTCATCTGCAGTCTGAAGCCCGCCTTCTCCCTGCCCGCTATCTCCCTGCTCCCCTCCCTTTAACTTTCACAGGCATCGCCCCCCAACGAATCTCCTATACTCCAACTCCATCTTGGTGTCTTCTTCCCAGGGGACCCAAACGGATTGAGAAGGACCCTGGACGAATGCCCAGTGTCTGAACTCTGTCTTGTTGGCAGTGAGGAGCCATTCAACAAGAACCCATGGTCAGATCTGAATTTATAGAAGTAATCCAACAGCAGAGTGAGGAATGACGCAGTGGGAGGGAATGGGGTGGTGAAAGGACCACTTAAAAGGATATTATAAGGCCGGCGGAGTGGCTCAGTTGGTTAAGAGCTCAGTCAAGAATGCGAGCTGAGCTCTGAGCAATAGCAGTTCGATGCCCAGCCCGCACTGAGCTGCTGCTGAGCTGCCAACAAGGATGGCTCAGCTTAAAAAACAAAACAAACAAACAAACAAAAAAGGACATTACATTTATTGGTACAAGGTTTTGACATGAGGCAACAGGCAGGCAGCATTTATAATTTACTATGTTTGGGCTGGCGGAGTGGCGCAGTGGTTAAGCGCTGGCTTGAGAAGCCAGTGGCCCCAGTTCGGATCCCACATATGAAGGCCAGTGACACTGCCCTCAAAAAAAAACACCCAAGAATATAATTTACTGTGTATACACTCTTTAACTCAACAATCCCCATTTTAGAAATCTTATAGAAACACTTGCACAAATGCATAAAAGTATAAGGATGAAGATGTTTATAGTAGCCTCATATATATCAGCATTGGAAAACTCTATGTTCATCTGTAGGAGGAAAGGTGAAATCATGGTACATCCATGCAGCGGAATAATAACATGCGGCCTTTAAAAAGAACGCAGTAGGTCTCTTTGTACTGTCTTAGAAAGAGGTACATAATCTATTGCTATTTGTAAAAAGCCAGTTGCTGAACAAACTATACAGCATGATCCAATTTTCATGAACAAAATTATGCATAGGTATATCTTTTGCATTTGTTTGTAAAAGTTGGGAAGAAGATACAACTGTTGCTACAAATCACTTCTTGGGGGTGGTAGGGCTTTCACTTTTTACTTCATGTGTATTTACAAAATAGTAACAGATATTCAGGCTTTCATTTTTATTTTGTTTGGTGCTTTTCTGCATTTTCCAAGTTTTCAAATGATAAACATAGTTCATTTCTCTTATCAGAAAACAATATTTTAATTTAAAAAGCTCCATGTGTACTTGGGGATAAAATATAAAAATTCTTCATATTGCCTTTCCAGAGGAGGGAAAAAAAATAAGATAAACCTCCTGGGATAGGTGGGAAGTCTGTCACTAGCCTGGTCTAGATAAACAGGAATTAGAGATGAGCTGGAATAGAGCTGAACACAGGGTGACAAAGACAGGAGTTCCAGAAGCCTGGGGGCTATCCTGGGTGGCAGGTAGATGACCCACAGAGCAGGAAGACGTATATGTGCTGAGTGTGCTGGACTGCAGGAGGTTCAGGTCAGGACAGGTGGTGTAAATGAGAGATGACGCTGGCTCCTGTCCTAGAGCCCAGGAGAGCAGTTAGGGCTAGAAACACGTGATCTACAAAAGATTCAAAACTCGCCGACAGCATTCACCCAAGAACTGAAGTGGAAATATAAACAGTGAAATCACACACACACACACACACACACACACACACACACACACACACACACACACAAAGTAGAAAGCATATTAGTGACTATCTGATCTGAATAGAGAAGGACTTTACCTACAAGAGCAAACAGCATTTTAAAAGTCTGGAAATTTGAGCAACATTCAAAATAAACACCATCCTTTAAAAACAAAACTCATAAACAAAATCAAAAGGCAACCAAAAATGGGGAGAATAATCACATTTACAGAGAGGAAATATCCTTTTTTTTTGAGCGCAGTGTCACTGGCTTTCATATGTGGGACCTGAACTGGGGCCTCTGGCTTCCCAAGCCAGCGCTTAAGCACCGCGCCACTCGGCCGGCCCAGAAATATCCTTTATATGTAAGAAACACAGGTCAATAATGAGAAAAAAAAAATGCTCCAGAAAAAAGAAACCAGTTAGAGCATTTTGTACTAGTTAGAATTTGGTTCAGTTACATATAACAGAAAACAACAGTGGCTTAAACAAGATGGAACTTTATTTCTCTCACACATTAAGGGGGAAAAAAAGTCCAGAGGTTGTCAGTACAGGGCTGATATAGTGGCTTCAAAAGTCATTAGAGACCTACGTTTCTTCCAGCTCATTTTGCCCCATCCCTAGGGTACAGCTCTCATGGTCCATTTTGGGCTCTAGAGCTCTAATCATCATACCCTCATGTAAGGAAGTAGGATAGAGAAATGGAGGGTGGGTAGAAGGGCACATCCATCTCCTTTTCAGGAGGCTTCTTGGAAGTCCCACATAATACTTATACTTACATCTCATTGGCCAGAACTCAGTCACATGCCATTCATAGCTGCAAAGGAGCCTGAAAAACACAGACTTTGAGTTGGGTAGCAAAGGGCTCAGCTAAAAATTGGGTCTGTGGGCCGGCAGGGTGGCGCATTGGTCAAAAGCTGGTTTTGGGATGCCAGCGGCCCCAGTTTGGATCCCACATATGAGGGCCAGTGACACTGCCCTCTACAGCTAACAACAGCTCCACCTAGAGCTGGGCTGTGCGAGCCCCGGCGATGGTGTAGGCTGCAGGCCCTGCTGCAGTGGGCTGCCATAGGCTACAGTGAGTGGCTGGCAGCCAGCGTGAGCGGCTGGCAGCCGGTGTGAGCTGCCAATAGCTGCAGTGAGCGACATCCAGAGGCCGGCGACCAATCTGCCTCATCCGGGAAGAATGCAATGACGACCAACATGGGCCAGTGAAGCAACGTCCTCCACAACTAGACTGAAGAACAAAAAGACAGCAACTTGTCTGTTCCCCTTTCCTGATTCCCCAAACGCTGTTCCCCTCCCCCAAATCCCCAATAAAATCTTAGAAAAAAAAATGGGTTTGTTACTAAGAAAGAAGGCTCTTAACACCAATGTCACAGGTTCGATACCCACATGGGCCAGTGAGCTGCGCCCTCCACAACTAGATTGAAAGATGATGGCTTGACTTGGAGCTGATGGGTTCTGGAAAAACACACTGTTCCCCAATGAAGTTAAAAAAACAAAAGGGTGGAATGAATATTGGTAGGCAATTAGTAGTTTCTAACATACATGTGAACAGATTATCAAATGAAATACAAATGTAAAAGATTTTAAAAAGGATCAACCTTACTAACAATCAAATAAATGGAAAGCAGCCCAGTTATGGTCTCCCCAGCTCAGAGCTTGAAGGGCTGACCAGACATGCCATCAAGAGGACAGTCAGGAAATGAGTGTCTTAGTAACAACCTCCGTACAGCTGCCCACAGAGTCCCAGGGTAGGACTGCTGATGGTTCCTTGTCCTTCTCCTAGAGTCTCCCTCCAACCTTAAGTGATGTCAGATTCTGTAAATGCTGGAAAGTGGAGAAAATTCTGTACTCAGGGATTCTGTAGCTAAATTATATCTACCATTAAATTTTAGGTGTTTTTGAAAGTTCCTTAAAAAGTAATATCCTCATGCAAACTGAATCAGCAGTTTCAGAACTAAAATGAACCTCTTCCCTGTACTTGGGGTGTCATACACTAAGCTTGAAAACTGGGCGTTAAAATAAGGACCTGCATCGTAGCTTAGGCAACTTCAAGTTAACTCTTTTGGCAAATTCAGAACTTTACTTCAGGCTCCTGAGAATGATAATGCCAATGCCACCATCCCCCAGAACGCACTGAAGACACAGCAAGTGTGGGCTCTGAAGTTTTCTTGAGTTCTTAGGCCCTTTTTTTTTTTTTTTTTTTTTTTTTTGAGGGCAGTGTCACTGGCCCTCATATGTGGGATCCAAACCAGGGCTGCTGGTGTCCCAAGCCAGCTCTTAACCACTGCGCCACTTGGCCGGCCCCTTAGGCCTGTTTTTAATAGTTACTATGCCTTTTCTCCATCTCAGACTGTCACCAGTCTGCTTGAAAGCCTGCTTTTAGCACCCATTTTTTTTTTTTTTTAATTGGGAAATTCGGGGAGTGGATCAGCCAAGTTGTTGTTCTTCAGTCTTCGTTGTGGAGGGCGCCAGTCGCCATCTGGCTGCCCAACGGCAGCTCGTGGCCTCTAAGCTCAAGGTGCTGTGTTCAATCTTAGTTGCGGGTGGCCGTAGCCACCATCCCATGCGGGAGTTGAACCAGCAGACTTGTTAAGAGCAGACACTCTGGCCTCTGAGCCATCCGGACGGCAGCTCAGTTCAAGGTACTGAGTTCAGTCTCAGTTGCGGGTGGGTGGGCATAGCCACCATCCCACACGGGAGTCGAACCAGCAGCCTTGTTGTTAAGAGCGCACACCCTATCCACTTAGCCATCCAGGCAGCAGCTCAGTTCAAGGTGCCGAGTTCAGTCTTTAGTTGCAGGTGGGCTTAGCCCACCAATGAACAGGCAATCTTGTTGTTACACCAGCTGAGCCACCCTGCCACCTTTTGGCAGCTCGTCGACAGCTCAGCTAGGGCACTGCATTCACTGGCCCATGTGGGAATCGAACTAGCGGCCCTGTTGCTCAAAGCACGTGCTCTAAGCCAACTCTTAACCAATTGAACCAGCCACTCAGCCGGCCCTAGCACCCACTTTTAAGTTTTGCTTTTTTATATGGTTATGGATTGGGAAACAAA
This sequence comes from Aselliscus stoliczkanus, assembly GCA_033961575.1. NCBI lineage: Eukaryota > Metazoa > Chordata > Mammalia > Chiroptera > Hipposideridae > Aselliscus > Aselliscus stoliczkanus. The sequence goes on from CM066733.1 coordinate 37,042,885, forward strand.
ACACAAGAGCAAGTGGATATTTCATGGAGTCTGGGCAGGTGGTCTTTAGTGCTTGGGAAGCAATGTGATATAATGACTAAACATACACGTACTTAGTCACATGTATCAGGAACACCTGGGTTTAAGTCCTAGTTCTAGCATTCACCAGCCATGTGCCCTTGGGCAAGTTATAAAGCTTCTCTGAGCCTCGGGTTCCTTGTCGTACAATGCGGGTATTTCCTCATAAAGTTTATCGTACTGTCAGGGTTTTATAGGAAACAGATGGCATACTCAAACTGGAAGGGTTTAAGGAAACCAACAAGAGGGAGTAAAGCACCTTAGGGCTAGCAATGGTGGGGAGCTGTTGCTACCTCTAGCTGAAGATGTGAAAGATAGGAAAAGCTAAGGGAACCCAGAGATGGCTGCTGTTGGAATGGGTGTCTGGCAGGAGCTGTGGGCTCCAGTGAAGGATGCTGTTGGCCTGCAGTGACCCTATGGGGACATAGGGAAAAAATCCTGTGTCCACTGATCTCCTTTCAGTGCTCCCCATCGCCCAAACCTAGTCAGAAGCCAGAGGCAAGATAGGGAGTGATGCAGAGCACACAGGTTAGCCTCCCAGGGCACAGAGCAGGTGGGGAGGGGCATCTGGAGGGGAACATGGAAGAGCTCTGGGGAACTTTCAACAGAATAGAGAATGCAATGAGCCTTGTTAGCACCGTGCCTTGGACATCAAGTCTACAAGTCCTCAGTAAATGTTAATTAATTTTGGACTTTGGTCTTCTCTCTCCCTCTGTCTTGCTCTTTCTAGCCGCCTTTTTTACTTACTGCTTACTTCCTGGTTTTCAACAGGTCACGAATGGCTGAGGTAACTTCCAAGTAATCAAGTACAGTGTATTGTTATCTATATGGGAGGGTTTTGAGGGAGTAATGAGGGTATAAAAAAGATAACCAGGGACTCTGGGGGCTGGGGATGAGAGGGAAACAAAAGAAGAGGAAAAGGTAAGAGGAAAGGATGAAAGAAAGGTGTATGTTCCCTATCAGGCTGGAGCGAACACAGGATAATGTTACTTTATGATCAAATTTTGCATCTCTGAGGTGTGATAACCATTCCTTTGTAATTGTACAGCCTAGTGAGAGTTGCAAAAAAAGTCTTCCTGCCATAAATGCAAAACCTTGTTGTAACTTCTGGATTAATAGGTTTCATTTCAGTGCCCCTCCAAAACCAAGGAGTCAGATGTTTCACAAGGATGTTCAGGTACTTCCATGCTCTCATCTAGGTGCCTGCTTCAGGTGCATCTTCTGTTCTGATCTGGGAAATGGCTTCTTGGAGGGACTCGGTCCTCCCATGGGGTGACTCCAAGCGGGAAGGGTGGCCCAGAGAGTGGTCTAAGCTCGTGAACCTCAGTGTCCTTTTCTTAAGTCTTTGCCTGCTATTGACTTGGCCCCTCAGGAATCTGTCTTCACTCCACAAGCTATTCTCGAGTTTGTGGTACAGGCTCCAGAGAAGGGAATTCTGCCACTGTTCTACCTCCAAGTACCCTTCTCCCATTGGCTTACCCTCCCTCCAGGCCTTTGCACAGGCCACTCTCTCTGCCTAGAACACACATACTCTCTTCTTTGCCTGGCTAACCTCACCTCAGCCTCCAAGACCCCTCAGGTGTCATCTCCTCCAGAGAGCCTTGCTGGGCAATGTCTCCTCTGCTCAGTGCTCACAGGGGTCGGGAAGCCCCTCTGTATGCTCCCATTAGCCCTCTTTGATTCTCTCACCCATAGTACTCAGCACACTACCTTGGAATCCTGGCCTAACTCTCTCAACAGATTGAACACATCTTGAGAAGAGACCCTGACAGATTCACCACCGTCCAGCAGAGTCTGCTGGCACACAGAGGACACTCGACTAAGGTTTACTGAGTGAGTGCTTAGGGCATAATTCAGAAAATAAGAAGTGTCACCAAATCCCAAAGCATCAAGTTAGCCAAGCTTTATGTTCTAGAACATTCTCCCTCTCCTCCTGTCACCCTGGCTCTCCTTCCTCAGCAGCAGTTAGGACAGGTAATCTACGACTGCTCTTTCCTCAATCTTCTTTTTCAAATGTCCTCTGAAATGCTATTTCCTCAGATGCCGTCCTGACCACCCAATCCAAAGTATTTACTAGGCCACTGGCTTACCCATCAGTGTATTTTCATTTGCTACCCAGCACTTATTGCTAGCATTAACGTTTTATGCATGTGTTTAATTGTTGTCTACCTCTACCACTAGACTGTCAGCTCCTTTTGAGTAGAGACCTCATCTGTTCACAGTTGTATGCCAGGCATCTCTTACAGTGTGTGCTGCATTGCAAAGTGCCCATTTAGTATTTGTTAATGAATGCAAGCTACTGTTGCTGCATTCTGATACAATTTGATACATGTCTTCTACTTGACTGTTGGATGAGGTGCTCCAGAGAGACTCAGAAGGCCCTCCCTCATGGCACTGGAGGGTGGGAAGGCCACGTCCATTCCCTTCCTAGGCCAAGGTGGAGTATGCTGTCCACCTACAGCTTCCTTGTGGCCAGATGCTGAGGAAACTCAGCCCACGTTTCCAGGCCCCAGATGCCGGACATGCTCCTCCAGCTTTCTGTGAGAGTTGCTCCAGCTACCCATGGCCCCGTCTGACATGGCCTGTCCCCTGGCTCCTAGCTGGCCTGCCACCCAGCAGCAAGCAGGCAAAGCGGTCAGCACTGAGGACAGATGTCTTCCTTTTCCTATATTGCCACCCTGAGAGTGCACGTAGCTGCCTGGCTGGGAGCAGAAACTGGCCCTGCCTTACCGGTTGACCCTGCCCCACCCGCTCCTGCAGAAATTGCTCTGCCAGCTCAGCGGAGGGCTAGGCCTGGAGTCTCTCACCTGCCCCTGGCCCTTCCTTGAAGGCCTCTGGTTTACTGGAAATCATAAACTGTGAGAGACAGCCTTTATCACACCCTGAACAGTGCACTCTTAATATTTAACACCAGAGGCTGAACCGGCCGCTGGCCTCCTGGTTACTCCCACTGACTATTTGCACCTGGTAATTGAGGTCAGATTTGCTTCTCTTAAGTCACATGATTTGCCTTAAGGCAGGAAGGTGTCAGGGCCACTGGTTGCAAAGGGAGCAGGAGGTGATCACGGAAAGGCTGCAAACCAGCTCTGGCAGCAAAGGCTGTGTTTCCCAGGCACCCAGCCCTGGCAACACGGAGCTCAGCTGGCAGCTGGTGAAGGACCCACAAAGTGTCTAAGCCCCAGCTTTAGAGTCAGTTTAGGACACCTCCTTTCCTCTAAGACACCTGCTGAAAGGAGCCACTTTGAATCCGTTTTGGAATAGGGTGGGACATAAATTAATTAACAGATGAATTAAGCATTTTACATAGGCCACCCCAGAGTTTCTGGTCACCTAAAATTTTCCAAATCACAGTACAGGTTCCACTCTAACCAGACACTTAATCTTGCTCCAGGCTGTGCTTAACCTCAGGTATTTATCTCCTGGTTGCCATGGAAACTGCTCAGATAAACAGCATCACAGCCAACCTGGCCCCTCCGCCAGCCTTGGATCCTTCGGAGAGCAGCGGAGCTCCCTGGTGGCCACTGGGGGCCACTGGGGGCGCTGCCCGCTGGGCAGGAGACAGCCCTACACCACCTCATCTGAGGTCTCTTTCACATGGCCTGTGAAGGCACACAGTAGGTGCTCAATAAATACTGGCTGAATGAAGACACCACCAGGGGGTATGTTAGTTCTCAGGCTTCAAGGTCCCTAGATAAACCCTTAGTGGCTACTGTGGCAAGAGCAAATCCACCTCTACCTATCACCTCAGTTACCCCAGGGACTACAGGCCAGGCCTAATCATCTTCTCGAGTGATCTACTTCCTCTGCACCCAGAGCCAGGGATGCAGACCTGTGAGGAAGGAGCCAGCTGTGGTCAGGCTGGAAGGCAGGTGGGCACGATGTCTTGTTACACTCACACTAGACACTCCACTCCACAGTCAGAGCAGCAGAAGACCCCACCACCCGCACTCCAGCGGAAGGTCACCTTCACGGTCCTTGTGTCTACCTGAGGGCTAAGCACACTCTTACAGTGTCCCTAACTACTCTTGAGGATGGAGGGCTGGCCTCAAGGGGACATTGCAAGAGGATTAAGGAATCAGCCACTGTCCGTGCAGACCCTGACATGGCTCCCAAAGGAGGACCCACAGTGTTCTCAGGAAAGCTTCTAAAGACAGACAGGTTTTCCATGACTGACACACAGCTCAGTCCAGACAGGGGTCTGGGGGATGGACTAGGCTCCCTGATCTCTCAAGGCCACCGAGTCAGCCAGTGCCCTGGGTAAGGAGACAGTACAGGGGCTGAGCATGGAGCTGGACCTGCGATGACCAGGTTTTCTGCATGAAACAGTGCAGCCTTAGGCATCATTTAACCTCCCTGTTTCTTCATTTGGTTGCTATGTGAATTAAAGAAGATAACGTAATGTATATAAAACTCTTAGTGTAGTAAACCCTCCTACATTTTAGCTCTGTAACTATTCTTTCTTTCAAGAACACTGAACTAAATAGAAAAGGAGCGGAGAAATAAAACGGCATGACACCAGCAGAAGCTTTATCTTCTAACCTGAATAACAGAAATGACTGCAAATAACAACATAGCAAAGAAGGGGTTGAGATTTTTGGCTCGGTCATTTTAGGCTCCTGCGTTACAGCAGATGCACAAGGAAGCTGTTTCCACCCACAGACTGGTGGAGCCCACTGATATGCTTAATAATGACTACGAGGATGATAAAAATAGCTACCACAGGCCATGCATATGCTAAGCAGATGATTTTATTTAATTCATACTGTAAATCTGTGAGGTAGGTATTCTTGGTCCCATTTCACAGATGTAGAAACTGAGATTTGAAAAGGCTGAATAATTTCCCAAGCACACCGTCCCCCATCCACTTGTTACCGGCCAACTGGGCAGCAACACCAACACCACTGAGAAACTTCTAAGTTTTCTTTCCTATGGAAATGTTAAGTCTCCTCCCTAGTTCTTTAGTTTTTTTAGTTCTTGGTTTGGATTACTCTTCTAACCAGTTTGTGAATCTTAGACTAAAGATCCCCCTTGCTTCTTGATTGCTTTGTAAATCAGTTTCTGAATCCTAAACAACAGAAGTCTCCTACCCTTGCTTCAGATAACTAGTTGAAAGCCTGTGACTTCCTAATATCCCCCAGGCCAATAAGCTAAATGCCAAACCCATTCTGGGTCCAGACAACTAATGCCGCCTGAGTGATGGACTGAATAGCCACAAGTTTCATAAGAGCTAACAGATTTATTAATTAAAATTTATTTTTCCTCATCTAGGGGCTTTGGGGACACAAGGGATATCCCAACAAGATTGCCGGTCACAACCAAAGAAGCCAGAATGGTCTTCCAGGCAGAGCTTGAGACCCCTTCTTCTCATCTAAGACCAGCTAGGGTGAGAGTTCTGTGAACCCCAATAGGCAGGGACAGCTCTACGCCCCTGCCCAGCAGGAAGCAGATACAGAAGAAAAGACCTTCTGTCCCTCAACTTCCCTTAGAGATTTTATGGGGTTCTTGTCTCTCAAGGGGAAAACAATGGGGCAGTTAGAGGCAGGCATTGGGTCTCTGCATTCCTGCACATCCCACAGAGTGTGACCACCTGGGGGACATCCCCTCTCCACCCAAAACTCCCCTTCGTGTTGAAATTACCTACCCCTGCAGGAAGAGCAAATGGGCACAAAATACCCAACTAGATCAGACCAGTCATTCCCACCTGCGCAGTACCTCTTGTCAATCACAGGTGCCAATCAAGTGGTCCCCGCCCATAGGGGAACAGCCCATTCTAGAGAAAGGGGATAAAAACCCCAAGTCCTGGGAAGCCCGCCCTCCTTTTGGACCACTTAGCTTCTTCCCTTTTTGACCCCCTTCCTCCCTTTGAGCCTTTTGAGCATCGCCTTTGCACAGCCCGCTCCAAACTCTTTGTAATGTAATTCTAATAATGGGCCCTTGAGCCATTCTCTACTGCTCAGGCCTTCTTCTACTTCTTTGAAATGTACTATCTTTTCTAATAAGCTACTTTTACTCCGGTATCTCATTCAGTTCTTTGCTCGAGTTGCCAAGGACCTGGACTTTGCGCGGAGAAAGGCCTACTCTCCAACAACACACTCACCCACACACAAATAAGCAGAGCTGGGATTCAAACCCAGGTCTGACTGGCTGGACTTCCCCGCTGTGCTACACTACCTGAAGCACAATTTGAAGTGCTGTCCATTTCCTGGGACAACCCACCTGGGTAGTCCTTAAATCTACTTTGCCAGGAGCAAGGGCGCCATCTAAGACCAGTGGGAACAGTTCTCAGGCGACCGGGTGACCAGGAAACTGTAAAGGGTATGTGCTGCCCCTACCCCATAGGGCAAAAGTCAGGTCTCTTTTTCCAAAGAACCTTGGGGAGACTCGGCCCACACCCGTTGCTCAGGCCTGAGCCGCAGCCCTGCCACGGGAGTGAGCGCCCAGCTTTGTGAAGGGAGGGGGAGCCCCAGAGTGCCCACCTGACACCTGCATGCCTGTGCTGCCCCCTCCACACTCCAGGTTCAGTCTTGTGATGCCCAGGTAGGCGTGGGGGTAGGGGAACTCCAGTATCTGGCCAGCAGCAGGCAAAAGTGGGGAGATGACTACTGGAAGCACACCATCCTCAGGCAGCTCCCTGTCCTCAGCTCCCATGGATGCCCCTCCCTGGGGAGCTGTTAATGTCCAGGATTAAGGGACATGTGTGCTGAGGAAGCTTTGTTCCCCTACCCCTTACAAAAGCCAGAACCAGCTGCCAAAGGGTTAGACTCAGATACAACTGTCTGTACGTTAACATTTTCTCCTGGAGACCAAAATGAATTCCAGGAAGACAGCACTGGCCTGGGACCTCTGGAGCCCAGGCTCTGGTTTCCGGCTTTCCCCGTAACTCTCCATATGACCTTAAGCAAGTCACTTAACCTCCCTGGAATCGGCTTTCCTTCCTGTTGCAGGGGAAGAATTACATGTAGTCATCATTGTGGCTGACATTCACTGAGGTTTTACTCTGAACCAGACTCTATGCTGGACTCATCAGCACATTTATCCTGAGTACCCTTTGAGGCAGGCACTGCTTCCATGCCCATTTTCAGATGAGGAAACTGGAGGAACAGGGGTGTCAGGGGAACATGCCCACAGTCACACTAACGGTTCGTAAATGTGGACCTGGCTCTCAGCACCATGCCTGTTTTTCCAAGCTGTTGACCATTGTGACATACAGAGTTACTTTATAAAGATGAAGGAGAGATTTAAACATGTTTTGAAAGCAAAAGGGGGAAGGCTACATAATATAATCATAAATCACAAGCCCCTGGAAATGACTTAAGGAATATTCCTAATTTCCTTAAGAATAACTCTGGAATCTGTGCACAGAATCACTGACTTCCAAGATGAGAAAGATCGACAATAAGTCACTGTCTTCTTCCCACCTCTGCTTGGGCAGGAATGCTGTGACTAGCCAAATTCTGCAGGTGAGACCGGAAAGGTCAAGGGTGATGAGCTTAGGCTCTCAGGGGGCAGGTGAGGAGGGAGACAGAACCCAGCCTCCTGTCTCCTAGGGGAGGGGACAATGATGATAAAAGGCCTACTCATAGGCTGGCCTGAGTGGCATGGTGGTTAAGCACTGGCTTGGGAAGCCAGTGGCCCCGGTTCAGGTCCCACATATGAGGGCCAGTGACACTGCCCTCAAAAAAAAAAAAAGGCCCATTCATATCAAAGTGGAGCCCCTCCAAAGAAAATTTAAACAGTTTAGCAGAATATCCAGGTATGTCTTTTCTAACCTTAAAAACAAATTTTATTTCACTACCAAGTGGGTCAAAATTCAGTTCTAAATGTAGTGAGTCCTCCTCCCCTCCTCGCTAAGCTCTGTATGGGACAAGGCTCACAGTTACAGACATTAGAACTAATGGTGGTTAATATCGCCAAAAAGGGACAATGTCTGTAGGATACTGAGTAGGTCAAAAGGCTCCCCAGAAGGGCTGCTGATTTAGAGGCCAACCAGCCAGGAACACACACCTCAAACACACCTTCTAACTGAGCCAAGAACAAAATCCCGTCCTCCTATGGTGGCCTGCATGGCTGCGTGGCCAACCCTCCTTCGGCGGCCTCTGCTCCTCCTAATCTCCTCCCAGCTCCCACAGGCACTGGCCTCCTTGTTGCTCCCCACACAACCCCATCCCAGGGCTATGAACTTGCTGTTCCCTCTGCCTGGGTCACAGGCATTCATCTCTCTTGATCCCTGGCTTCACAAGGTTTTTGCTCAAATACCCCCTCCTTAGAGAAGTCTTCCTGGGCTGCACCTGTCACTCTGTGCCCTCAGAGCACCCATTGCTCCCGGACACTGTGTTAAGCATTATCTACTCCCAGATGGGACTATAAGCTCCATGAGGCTAGGGGTTTCGGTTGTTCTGTTCATTGCTGTAAGCCCACAGCCCAGAGTGAAGCCTGGTTAACAATATGCTGAATACTCTAGGAAGGAATGAACAAAGGAATGAATGGAAAACTTCGGTGCAAGGCAAGTCCTTACATTCTCCTGGCTGTGCTGGAGGATTAGGGCAGTGACAAGAGTCAGCTTGCGCTGTGGCTGCAGCTGTGCTGTCACCCTGCCCGGATTACAATCAGCCCTGCGGCTCCCACTTGGGAGGGAAGACTTGTCTGGGGACCTGTATCTCCAAAACTCCCCGACAATCTCTGCAACTCTTGGGACTTGTCTGGGCTGTTGCTGTGCAGACCACGGAGGCCTGGCTGGGTTCCTACCCCAGGGCCTCAGATAGGCTGGGAAGTGACTTACCCAAAGTCCTCCTTCTTTCCCTAAGCAGCTCAGTGATGGGAGTGACTCTGGCAAACACATGCAGTCTTGTATAGACTCACAGGGTCACACAAAGTCAGGGCTGGGTGAAGCCTTGCTGATCTCAAGACCAACCTGTTCTCCGTAGGAAATGCAGGAGTGAGAGTGCCCGTGGACTTTGGGGTCTGGCAGATCCAACCTCCACCAGCCGTGTGACCTCAGAGAATTATTTGAAAAGACAATGTTTAAGGGCCGGCCGAGTGGCACGGTGGTTAAGCGCTGGCTTGGGAAGCCAGTGGCCCCAGTTCAGTCCCACATATGAGGGCCAGTAACACTGCCCTCAAAAAAAAAAAAAAAAAGAAAAAAGAAAAAAGAAAAGACAATATTTGAAAAACACTGCTTTTCTCAGGTATAAAATGGAAATAAAAGTCCCTCCTTTAAATGGGAAGCTTGTCTTCCTATTCAAAAGTCCGTACTTCCATTCTTTATGATATTAATGTCAAATTTCTTGGCTTGATAGTCAAATCCTACCATCACCCAAAATCGGGTCAACCCAACTTACCTGGTGTGCTTCCCCGGACTCCTCCAACATCCCTGCTCCCTTCCACCTGTGTGCCTGGAACAACTACCACCTTCTTTTCTCCCACCTGAGTTTACAAAAGCCCCAGGGGCAGGCCTCACAAAGTCTTCCCTGACTTGGGCTTTCCTGGGCACTCACAACTAGACATTCAACAGTATATGAATTGCATGTCAACAGGCAGGTTGACTCTCCAATCCGAATGTGGCATTCCTTGAGGGCAACCGTCTCTTCTCTTAGGATGTCTCCCATCTCACCCACCAGGCATTAAATAATCCAGAAAAATTCCTGCAGACTGACTCAAATGCGCCCCTTTTCCCCCAGTATTCCTTCTATTTTCCAAGGGAAGGAAAAGAAAGATATCGAAATAAATTAAAGTGGGACAAATTCAAATCACTCCTATTTCTTTGCTCTTGCTGTGTGTGGAAAAAAAATAATCCTCTCTATCTGCAAACCAGACTTGACAAGTAAAGGAACGCCCTAAAAACAATGTACAGAATAAATCACAAGGACCAGCCTCACTTAAAGATTTCAGGAAGGAAAGAACAGTTAAACTGTTAACCAGTACTTAAGAAAAAAACACTACAAACAGCCCGGAAATGTTTTTAGGACTGTGTCTATCAAAATCCCTCAGGGGCTGATTTGTCCTTCAATGAGGTCTCCCTAACACCTGCTTTTACAAAAAACCAACAGCCCCACACCAGAGCTCGGTGAGTCAGAAGCGGAGTGAAACGGGACACAGAGGTACTCGACTGTGAAGCGCGTAACCCAGTATTACTGGCCAGTGCCCTGTGGCCACCGGAGTGGACCATGGGGCAGGTGAGTTCAGAGCAGGTGGGTGTCCCACATCACCCAGATTCTCCTGCATTCTTCCTCTCTCTGGTTCAGGCCTCCACTTCCCCTGCCCACCTGCTTAGTACATCTGGAGGAAAGTCCTTGCACAACCTTCCACCCAAACTGATTCACATTATTTCAAGTGAGACCTCAGGCCCAACACATATTCCTTTCTTACGCTTTTTCAAACAAGAATATTTAAAACAGAGCTTAGAAAACTCAAGGCATATGGAGAAGAATTAGATCTAAAACCTTTCGATTTTAACCTCATAATAGACAGTTGATCTTTTTGAATGCAATTCTACATCTACACAAAGAAGTTGACCTTTTACATTTCAAACATCAACTTAGTTCTCTTCCTCTCTCGGATTTTGAAAAACAGGACTTGCTCATTGCAGCTTAACAGAGTCATGAAACACAATCACGGTCCACACAAAAACCTGTACACAAAAGTGTTCATAACAGCATTATTCATAAACTCCAAAACATGGAAGCCACCCAACTGTCCATTAAATGATGAATGAATAAACAAAATATGGTATACCCACATAATGGAATATTATTCGTCAGTGAAAAGGAATGGAGCACTGACACAGGCTACAAACATGGGTGAACGTTGAAAACATCCTGCTAAGTGGAAGAAGCCAGACACAAAAGACCACATGTTGTATGGTGCTATCTATATGATATCCAGGATAGACAAATCTAAAGAGACAGAACATAGACTAGTGATTGCCAGGGACTAGCGAAAATTGGGAGACTGAGGAGGTGATAATTTAGGGGTATAGAGTTTCTTTTTAGGGTAATGAAAATGTTTCAAAACAGACTCTGGTGATGGATACACAACTCTGTGAATACACTCAAAACCACTGAATCATACATTTTAAATGGGTGACTTGTATGGTATGAGAATGACAATAAAGCTGTTTAAAAAAAAAAGAGGACAAGGAAAAACCCTACAATCATAAATTAGTGGCTATCTGTAAGAGTAGCTGCTGTGTAAGTGTATCAGTTTGAAACATCCACAATTAATGTGTCCTTGTAGCTCTTTGTCCCTAGTGGCCAGAGAAGTGCCCCAAAACAGTGCTCAGAAAGGTGCCCCTGGGACAAAGGAAAAGCTTTTCTTTCACTGACTACAGTTTTAACTATAATATTTTTTAAATATTTTTAAAAAATTTTCAATTACAGTTGACATACAATAGTATATTAGTTTCTGGTATACAACACAGTGATTAGAAACTTACGTAACTTATGAAGTGATCACCCCAATAAGTCCAGTACCCATCTGACACCATATATAGTTATTACAGTACTATTGACTATCTCCCCCATGCTACAGGGCCCAGTGGCACAGTCTCCCTCATCACCTGAGCTGGGCACTGCAGGTGTGTCCCTTGTGTGGGTTGTGTGTGCCCTCCTGTTGTAGTTGAGCCTTGGCTGCTATTTGCACATCAGTGGGAGGGACTGACCCTCAGGCTGATTGGTTGTGAGGACTGGCTGTGACTACAGTGGAGAAGCTGTTGTGCAGGGGCTGATCCTACGGAGCAGGATTTGCTTTAGCAGGGCTCTGGTGCTTACCCAGTGTGCCCTTTGGGTGTGTCTTTTGTGGAGGTGGTTGGGTGGTGCTCTGGTGTTGTCTGAAGCTGGCTACCAGGTGTGTTGGTTCTGGGGCCTCTTGCAGGCCAAGTTCAGCCACTGCCTGTGCCCTGCCCTGGGCCACGTGGTATGAACTATAAAGTGATCTGCAGATGATTGCCACTTGTGCCACTTAGGCTTGGAAGTACCTAGGAGAGGCTAAGCTGCAAATTTACGCTGGCTGCCACTACTGCTAGACTTAGAGCTGCTCAGCAAGAGGTACGGAGCATGATGAGGCCAGATACTGATTGCTTGGGGCTTGCAAGCCTTTGAGAGATTTTGGGAAAGTCCACAGCACGAGCCAAGACAGGCCATTTGTACATAAAAGCCACTGGAAATGGCTTGGATGGCCTGCAAGTTGGGTGGGGTGGGGTCTCAAGAAATCACCAGTGTGGGGCATATGGTTTTAGCCAGGTTGATGGAGATTCAGATACGGTGGCCACCTAAATCTGGATGCTGGGAGTGGGGAGGTCTCAACAAAGAGACAAAATGGCACCTGCCTCAACACAGCTACCCCTCCAGCCCTCACCCTGAAGCCAAATACACAGTTCCTCCCCGTATGTCCCTGGCACTTTTCCAGCGGCTGCCCCAGCGCTGGAGCTCAAAGAGAGTGGGTCCATCAAGATGTCCTTGTGCGTGGTACCTTTAAGAGGAGCATGTGGAACTCCAGCCACCCTCCATCTCACTCAGTCACAATTTCTGCTGGTTTTCACAGCCAGAAGTTATGGGGACTTCTCTTCCTGGAACTGCAACACTGGGCTGGGGAGCCTGGTGTGGGGCTGGGACCCCTCACTCCTCAGGAGGGGAGGGACCTCCATAGCTGAGATATCCCTCAAGAGTTTTAGTCAACCTCCCATGGGTGTGAGACCAGTTCTTCTGCATCTCCACCCCTCCTACCAGTCTCGATGTGACTTCTGTATACGAGTATCCTTAGTTACAGGGCTTCTGTTCAGCCAGACTTCAGACAATTCTCAGTGATGGTTTTTCTGTAGTTTAGTTGTAATTTTGATGTGGTTGTGAGAGGGGCAAGTGCAGTATTTACCTACTCCACCATCTTGCTCGAAATTCCTTTAGCTATAATATTTTTTATTTTTCTTTTTAGAGGGCAGTGTCACTGGCCCTCATATGTGGGATCCAAACCGGGGCCGCTGGCGTCCCAAGCCAGTTCTAAACCACCACTCAGCAGGCGCATATATATATATATATATATATAATTTTTTTTTAGCCATCCTGCCACCTGTTGGCAGCTCAGTGGCTGCTCAGCTCGGGCTGGGCATCGAACTGCTGTTGCTCAGAGCTCAGCTCGCACTCTTGAGCGAGCTCTTAACCAACTGAGCCACTCAGCCAGCCCACCTCAGCAGGCACTTATGAATGACGCGGTTTATAAAAGAATTGATTTCGACAACAACTTAGGCTGCATCAGTTTCCAGAACTAGCCTGAGACAGTCATGTTCAGCGAGCTTCGGGTTTGTCAGTGTGTGTGTGTCTTCAAAGAGATCACCACCGAACCTCCTGGGCACTTTTCAAATTTCTCAAATCAAACTTTTCCAATCAGTGGAGGTTATAGGTCCTTTAAATTAACAGCAAAACTACCTTGCATCAACTGGTCCACAGAACGATGAATACGAAGCAAATAGTAATAAAGGCAAATTTTATAAGTGTGTGCCAATAATTCAGGTCAAATAAAATAAGAAAGAAAAATAGTATTATGTAAAGTTAGGATAGTAAATTTAGAGATGGGGGTTGTTTGGGAATTGTGTATTTGTCCCAGTAATCTCACTTTGTCCCTTTTTCAGGGCTACAAGAACAAATGTGATTCATCTTCCACCCATAAGTGGTCAGCCTCACTTTCTGATAAGAAGCAAGAACTACAGGGCCCTGGGGCTGCCACTCTGGCTTGCTACATCTGAGCTTTGAAAGTAATTTAAGTCTGAGCCTTGGTTTCCACATTTGTAACAAAGGAATAATATCACCTATTTTTGTGGGGACTGAATGAGATGTAAACTGTGTAGAATAGCGTCCCAGGTTGCGAGCAGAGCTGGCACAGATTGCGCTGAAGGATGAGGGATCATCAAGTTCCCTGCAAAGGAAGACTTGTGACACTGAGGAAAGATATCACAGAATCCTTGTCAGGCAGAGCCCCACAGGAGTTGCAGCTAAGGGAAGGATATCACCAAACCTAGCAGAAGCTGAAAATCAGGAAGGATCTTTGCTAGACCCCTCATTAGAATGCCAAGCAGTGGTGTAGTTGCCCTTGGCATTAAGGGCAGAAAGTACCTTTATGCCCAAATATGAAACTTAAAAGGGCAAAGTTAAGGGCAAAGTCTGTTAAGGGCAAAGCTAACAAATGGGGTTAAAATAGAACACAAACAGTCCCCACTCAGCTGCTGTGACTGCAGCACAAATAGGGTTTGGAGATCAATAAGCAGGAGCTTTGCAATCACCAGCTGTGGGAGGAGGGGAGAGGAGGGGGAGAAGCCCACCAAGGGGGCTGCAAGGTCTGGGTGAACAGACAGACCCTGGGTTCTGCTAGGCTAGGGGCAGCAGAAGACGAACAGTCCACCCTGTGAGCAAGTGGAAGAAGGACCACAAGGTCCCTGAGAAGAACACCTCACCTTTCCCACTTACCACACAGTTGTTGAATTAAAGGGAACTGTTCTGGGTGGGTACCGCCTCCCTGGATGACAAAGGGGACAGGCCTAAGCTGCAGATGGGGGGGACACCACACTCACAGTGCAGAGGATCACCCCATTGCTCCCATCCCCTCTGCAACATTCTAGCAATACTTCTGGTTTCACGGGTTTTGGGTTTGTTTTTGTAAACAAATTGTGAAAATCAACAAACTACCTCAAACTCTAACACTGGTGATTTACACCAATTCCTATATTAAAAAAATAACGTGGAACAAATAGGAGGAAAACTGTGGGCAAGTTTTAAACTCACCCTTGGTTGGTGACTGGCATTCACGTCCCCAGGAGAAGGGAGTCCATTTTCTTGAGTCCCAGCTGGTCCCAGCCCCAGGCCTGCCTGCAATGCAGCGAGGGTCAGGCCGTGCTGCCATCTGCAGGCAAAGCAAGAAACAGCATAATTATGACTCAAATCGCCCACCTGAAGCCCCGGGCCTGGCAGCTGGAAGACCTGGGTGGATGGACCAGGAGAACTCACTCAGCTCTGTGTTTGGGATCCCACCACAGAGCTGCGACAGGCATAGTCAGTAAAAATTCTAAACTGGCAAGGGCTCAAGTATTCCTGAACAACAGCAGGAAACTCTTACACTGGGCTCACCATGTGCCAGACACTTATTTACTCTTACATTTGTGAACTCATTTCATCCTCACACAAACAGGTGAATATTTTAGGTCTCTGCCACTTTTCCTGATGATTGAATTAGGTTGGATAACTAAAGTGAGGAACTTGCTAAAACCTGATTTCAAAGAAGGGTCAGGTATGAAAACTGAGAGATTGTGAGCATCCTGCAGATCATTCATTCCCCACATATTTATCAAGTGCCTCTAGGACCGAGCCCACAAGACAAAGTCCCTGCTGTCATGGAGCTTCCATTTTGATAGAGGGAGGCAACACCAGAAGAGGTGATAAATGCTGTGCAGAGAAAAAGCAGGATAAAGGGGATAGAGTGATGACAATGCTGTTAATATCATTCAATTATTCATTCATCCCCAGGCTTCCCAAGTACTTACTATCCACCAACCATAAGCCATGCATTGTGCTGGGATGCAACGAGGGGCAAAAACCAGACATGGTCCCTGCTCACATGGAATACTTACATAGGAGAAGCACATATTAACCAAACGATCCCCAAAGGAAATGCAAAGCAGAATGGCACAGGTTCCTCTGAGGGCATCCCAGGGATGCCTGACTTTGGAGCCTCGGGAAGGCCTGGGATGGAGTGCGGGGAGAAGAAACATCCTTGAGAAAAAGCACATTGTGTGCAAAGGCTGGACCATGAACAGTAAGCCAGAGATAGAGTGGGGAGAGGGGAGGCAGGAGGTGGTGGAAAAGGGGTGTGGGCAGCCCTACCTTGCACCACACTCTCAGCCACAGGAGGTCCTTATCCTCTGGTAATGGATGCACAGCGCAAGGGTCTTAGGCAGAAGAGCAATGTAGCTGGATATGCGTGATTTTAAAAGATTATACTATGTGGTCAGCTGAATAATAGCTCCACCAAAGATGTTGATGACTGAATCCCTGGTAGCTGTGAATATGGACTTTGCAGATGTGATTCAAGATCCTCAGATGGGGAGATTATCCTGATTATCCAGGTGGGGCCACACCTGATTATCACAAGTGTCTTTAAGAGGGAGGGAAGCAAAGGGAGATTTGACTACAGAAGAGTTTCAGAGTGATGCAGTATGAGAAAGACTTGTTGGTTTTAAAGACCAGGAAGCAGCAATGAGCCAAAGAATGCAGGAAGCCTCTAGGGGCTGGAAAAGCCTTCTTTGTGGTAATTTGTTACAGCAGCAATAGGAGACTGATTCACACATTGGCTTCTGTGAATTAACAGACTAGAGGTAAGGGGAAGGGGAGGCAGGGGCCAGTCAGAGGTCATTGTGTTATCCAGGCAAGAGATGTGAGAGCTTGAACAACAGCTGTGGCAGTGGAGGTGGAGAGGAGTTGAAGGACCCCAGGAGCGGAGGAGTCAGCCAGTGCTGCAACCTGGCAGATGTTAGTGGGATGCCACAGCAGGCCTCTGTCAGGCTCAGGGCCAGGCTGGCTTGCCCTGGGCAGAGCCCAGCACCCTTTGTAGAAGGAGGAAGCTCGCACCAGGGCTGTAAGACCACTCCTTTACTTGCTTCACAGGGACCTGCCAACCGCATTCCCACAAAGGAGTCCAAGGGTTTCCAGGAACAAGCTCTAAGAAGTAACAGCCAGGGAATTTATACTAGGCAAAGGGTAGCAATTGTTTCTGCCAAGCATTAGGCCTTGCAGTGAACATTTTTTTGTTGTTGTTCCAAACAAAGAGATTTCATAATTCTGGAAATGAGGCGTCCAAATTTAAATACATATATCTCCAACTCAGGTGATGCATAATCACAATTGTATCCAACATGTAGAAATTTCATTGTCAGTAGAATAATACAGAAATTAAAGAAAGGGAATAAATGAAAAACTAGGAGACCCCCTCTCAGTATCTACTCCATTCCTATTTAATGATACAGACCTACTGAGGAAGTGGGATCCTTATTTGGTCCTACCTAATAAGGCTGTTGAGAAGAAAAGGCAATAAAAATAATTTCAAAGAATTTTAGATATATTCTTCCTATTTTACTCTAAAAGTATAAATATACAGCCACCAAGACCAAGCACTTTGAAGCGTACTGAGGGGTGACAAGGGAGTCTTGGGGCACTACTCCCCCAAACCACCCCTAAGTGGCTTTGCAAAGGCCTCAAACCTAACTGGATTCTAGAAGCATATAGGGACCCAGAGTGCCTGCAGATGGCAAATACCAGGTGGTCCTGTTAGGGTTGGAACAAGTTAAGCAAAAACTATGTATGTATATATTATTTTTCTGGTGACAAAAGTAAAATATGTTTATTATTAGAAAACAGAAAACTCTTCTGTGGAGGCAGCCGGTTATCTCAGTTGGTTAGAGAGCAGTTCTCATAACACCAAGGTTCCCAGTTTGATTCCTACATAGGCCACTGAGATGCACCCTCCACAACTAGATTCAAACAACTACTTGACTTGGAGCTGATGGGTCCTGGAAAAACACACTGTTCCCCCCGCTCCAAAAAAAAATCTCCTGTAGTCCCAACCATCCAGTAATAGCGTATTTGGAAATATTTTCTTCCAATCTTTTTTCCAATAATTTTAGTGTGTGTGTGTGTGTGTGTGTGTGTGCGCGCGCACGTGTGCACATGTATATCTCTATATCCACATCAATATCCATACTTTCTTTTTAATAATATTAGGATACTGTGTATATTTTCTTTTGCAACCAGTTTTATTTAGCAGTATATACTTTTTCCATGTCATTAAATATACTTTTTTAATAGTTGGCAGTATTCCAAAATGGAAAGGTATCAAAACCACTTAAACACAATTCCTTATTGCTGGACAACTGAGTGGTTTCTAACTTTATGATAGCAGAAGTCACACTGGGAGGTACAGCCCCATATATAAGAACACCCCAAATTCAAATCAATGTCTGAAGTGCTGGTTATTCCTTAGGGTCAGGTTTTGCACATTTCAGTCATCCACACATCACCATTACTACTTCACCATGATTATATCCCATCTGTAACATATTTAACATTTCTCTTTAAATCAACTCATTTTTTTTTTTTTTTTTTTTTGAGGGCAGTGTCACTGGCCCTTATATGTGGGACCTGAACCAGGGCCGTTGGCTTCCCAAGCCAGAGCTTAACCACTGCGCCACTCGGCTGGCCCCTAAGTCAACTCATTTTTGCCCTTAAGTAAACGTGATTTAAAAGCACACCTTATTTACTCTTGTAAATAGAAAACCGGCATCATATGTCCTAAATGAAGGCAACAGTAAAAATAAATACAGTGGAAAACAAAAGAGCGTGGTGAAAATATAGTTATGATACTGCTGTCCCTTGGCTCATTTATTATATCAAAAAGGAGATTAGGAAGGTTTAGAGAGGTGTTAAAGACATACTATCACCAAGATGAGATTTTTCTGCTTCCCTTGATCAGAAGACTGAAAAGAAATTGAGCAGGAGAATAACTTCTCTCTACATGAGTCAGGGCTAAACAATGCCGCAAATGTGTTCCATCTACAGTTACCCTGCACCAGCTGAAATAACTTCATATGGGAAGCATGTCTTAGGATATACTCATGGAAGTAAAATTATTGGGATAAAAGGTATGGACATTTAAAAAAGCTTTTGGTAAACACTAGCCAAGTTAGTTTGACCATAGTTTTACTACGAGAGTGCCCATTTTACTTCACCCTTAAATGCTAAGGAGAAACAAAAACGTTAAAATGTTAAGCTTTTTTTGTAAGATATTCAGCAGCTGAATTTTCAAAGCTATTTTCATATTCCTCTAGCCAATTTCTAGCCCCGGGCAGGGCCATTATATGAACCTTCAGTTAGCTGTAAGTTTACACAAAATGATATTGCACTTGGTTTAACCAAGCTAAAGTAAACTCAGTAAAACATGAGGAAGTGACTTTAGCATTTGCAAATATTTCAGGATGTTTTTGTGCCAGCAAAGGTCAAATGAGGATCAGAATAGCATGGATTCCAAAGTATACTTTTGAGAAATCAGAGACCCAGAGAAGCATTACTCATGAGAAACAAATCACTACAAATGTTCAGTAAGTCAATAAAAACTCAAAGAAACACATGTTTAAGCTTTCTGATAGGCAGTTGCACAAATAGGTTATAGATTTAATGCAATTGTTATGAAAAGATTTCTAGAATAGAAGAAAAGCATGTGGCCAAGTCATCCTAGGTTCTCTACAAAGTTCCCCATATCTTCAAAGTCTACTGACATTCAAGGAACATTGCCTGCTTATTAACCACCCAGGCAGACAATTATGAATCAGAGTGGCATGTGTCTCATCTTCCTACACAGGTCTGCTGGTTCTAATAAAAGGTTAAGGGAAAAAAAAAAGATTTCTAAAATGGAAAAAAAAGACTGTATTTTGAAGCATGAAGAATTAATAACAATAGTAAGCTTTCAGATTATTTCAGTAATTCCTAGGCAGATACCCATGTGTGTATGTGCCTGTGGGGAAACGTTGGGGGAAGGAGAAGATAATTGAAAACATGCTAAAAGTTTTTTAAGTTTGGAAAGAGGTTAGAGATTCTTATTAATTTTTGGCATTTATCTATGCTTAAGAACTTAATGAGGGTTCCTACTATGATACAGAATTCCAAGTCACTGAATAAAAAGGAAGGAAAGAAGGGATAGGGACAAAGACACCTTGATGAATCTAGAAAATGTCATAAGAAAAAAAGAAAAAAAGAAAAAAGGAAGAATTCATGATAAATATATGGCAAAACAAGATGGCAGAAATAAGGTTACACTTATCAGTTTTCAAAATAAATATGAATGAATTAAATTTTACTATCAAAAACCCAAGACTTTCCATCTAAATGCCTACTAATGGAAAATGGTTAAATAAATTATGATATTCCCTTTTTATGGATGTGTGTGTATATGTGTACACCACAGAAAAAGAGCCATGCCTTACATAGTTTTAGAAAGTTGTAGAAAAATGTATAAGCAGAGAAAAGGGCCCAGAAAAACACACCAATTTGGTAACTGGTTGCCTACAAAGAGTGGGATTATAGGAGACAAGAATGGACTTTCCAATCTCACTTTATGAGCACCTACATTGTTTGAATCTATTATAAGTGCCATGTAACCAGAAAAACAAGGTGAAATGAAACAATAAATCTAAGGGTAGAATCAATGAAATAGAGGATATAGAGAACAAAAAAATAACAAACCCCAAAGTGTTTCTTTGAAAATAGACAAACCTCTAGGGAGACTGATCAAGAATAACTGACAGAAAATGAGGAACAAAAGACTACAGAAAAAAGAGGAAATTACAAATATAGTAGACTTTTTTTTTTTTTTTTTGAGGGCAGTGTCACTGGCCCTCATATGTGGGTCCCGAACCGGGGCCGCTGGCTTCCCAAGCCAGCGCTTAATCACTGTGCCACTCGGCTGGCCCTATAGTAGACATTTTTAAACTTATAAAAGAATAATATAAATAACAATATGATAATACATTTTGAAAATATAGATGGAATGAATAAACTTCTAGAAAACTTGTCAAAATTGGCACAAAATGATAGAAAATGTGAATTTAAGAAAATGAAATAATTTTTTTTTTTTTTTTGAGGGCAGTGTCACTGGCCCTCATGTGTGGGATCTGAACCGGGACCGCTGGCATCCCAAGCCAGCTCTTAACCACCGTGCCACTAGGCCGGCCCAAAATGAAATAATTTAAAGAATTTCTTCCCCATAGAGTCTCAGGTCCAGAAGTTTCTACAAGTGCATTTCACCAACTTCCAAGGTACAGACAATCTAATCTCTATCTTAAAAATGTTGCTTAAGAAAATTAAAAACTGAGAAAACATTGCCCAACTTAAGGTTACTATAATTTTGAAATTTGGAATATGGACTGTTCAAAAAAAGAAAAATACAAGCCAGTTTCACTTATAAACATGGATGCAAAACACCTAAACAAAATATTATCTAATCAAAACCCGAGTGTATTTTCAACCTCCTGGCTAAATCTAGTTGGGAGCCCATGAGAAAAACCTTTGTTTCATAAATAGATAGATAGATAAATAAATAAATATTATCTAATCAAATCCAAATGTGTATTAAGAATATATTATGATTGGGCTGGCCGAGTGGCACGCTGGTTAAGAGCTGGCTTGGGATGCCAGCAGCCCCAGTTTGGGTCCCACATATGAGGGCCAGTGACACTGCCCTCAAAAAAAAAAAGAATATATTATGATAATATAATAAAAAATAGTTCAAAGTCAGAAAATCTTTCAATGTACACGTGTATCACTACATTAATGCGTTATGGGAAAGGTTAATACTCTCACCACCTGTCTGTTCTTCTTTGCCTCCTGGGAACACCATTACACCACCCAACCACCTTACCACTAGGTAGGACCATGTGATTAGTCCTTGCCAGTAGAAGTCATATTTGTCATCTCTGGCCAACATAGAGGATTTGTTGAAGGACTCAGGTCCCAGCAGATGGGGAAGCAACTGGCTAAAACAAGTCTGGGTTCCTGAACGACTAAGTGAAGAAAATCCCATTACCTCATCAACACACTTAGACTGTGTCATGAGTGAAAAATAAATAGCTGTATTGGTTTAAGCCACTGAAATGTTGAAGTTGTTACGATAACTAATATTATATACCCTAATAAAACATGGAAAATTGATCATCTCACAAGATACAGAAAGAACATCTGACAAAGCTCAATGATGAATTCAGTATTTTCAAAAATAATTAAATGCAACTCTTAGAGAAGTGGAATTAGGATACCAAACCCCTATCTTCCCCACCACCTTTTCTTCATAGCTTGATTACTCATTGGTTTAGCTACCACATTTTGTTATTAAATTTTTCATTAGAAAGCAATACATAGGGGGCCAGCCGAGTGGCACGGTGGTTAAGTGCTGGCTTGGGAAGCCAGCGGCCCCAGTTCAGGTGCCACATATGAGAGCCAATGACACTACCCTCAAAAAAAAAAAGAAAGTAATACATAGGATTGTATTTATTTTCCCTGGTATCTCAGATCCTAAGAAAAGGGACTTCCTTTACTTGATAAAGGCTACCATCTACAAACATACAGTAACGTCATACTTAGTATATGTGCTGCCGAAGCGAGCACAGTAACGTCATACTTAATAAACTATTCTCTTTAAGGAATGGAACCAGACAAGGATGCCTGCTTTCACCACCACCACAATATGATAGAATTATATAGGCGGTAGCCACTATGAGGAGACAATAAAAGGAAAACAAATATAAAATTGGAAGGAAAGAGACAAGTTGTCAGTGTTTGTGACAGTATAATTATTTACATAAAGCTTTCAAGAGAATCCACAGAAAAACAATTAGAAGGGATAAGAATTCAGAAAGGTAGCTGGATATGAGACCAACTTAAAAACAATCAGTTATATTTCTCCACACCAGTAGTAACCAACTCTCACCCAGCAGGAGAGAAAATGTGAAACAGAGTAACAGGCAACAATGTAACAAAATAAGATACCGCTTATAATAGTACTATTATTGGGCCCGGCAGAGTGGCGTGGTGGTTAAGCACTGGCTTAGGAAGCCAGTGGCCCCGGTTCGGGTCCCACATATGAGGGCCAGTGACATTGTCCTCAAAAAAAAGAAAAAAAAAAAAAAAAAAAAAGAAAAAAATAGTAATATTATTGAATCTAGGAATTATCTTAATAAAGAATGCAGAAGAGTCCTGTGGGAAAACTTTTAAAACTCGATTAAAATACATAAAAGAAAGCATGAATAAATACATAGGCCATATTCATGGGTGAGATGACTTGACATTGAAAAGTATCAGTATCAATTAAATGATTTCAATTAAATTCCAATCAAAATTTCAGGACTTTTTGTAAACTTTCCTAACAGATTTTAAAATGTTTACAGAAGAACAAGTCCATGACGAGCTAAGAAGAGCTTGAAAATAAAAGACGAAAAAAAAAATATATATTAAGACACATAGGGCCGGCCAAGTGGCTCGGTGGTTAAGCGCTGGCCTGGGAAGCCAGCGGCCCCGGTTCAGGTCCCACATATGAGGGCCAGTGACACTGCCCTAAAAAATAAAAATAAAAAAGACATATAACACAGCCATAGTAATAAAAATAAAATCCAATTGGATTAAAGATGTAAAGGCAGAAGACACAATGAAGTCAGTAGAAGAAACTACAGAATAAAATTTTTTACCGTCTTCAAGTAGGCAAGGATTTCTTAAATAAAACTCATATACTACAAACTAAAGGAAGAAAAATTATAGGTATGACTATATAAAATTTAAAGATTTATGCTAAAAAAAAGAGAAGTAGGCCATAAATCTAAATGTAGGAGTTAAAACCGTAACGCTCTTACATGAAAACATAGGAGTGATGATTTCTTCATGACCTTGGATTAGGCAAGGGTTTTTGTTTGTTTGTTTTTTTGTTTGTTTGTTTTATTTTTTGATTTTTATTTTTTTGAGGGCAGTGTCACTGGCCTTCATATGTGGGACCCAAACCGGGGTCACTGGCATCCCAAGCCAGTGCTTAACCACCGTGCCACTGGGCCGGCCCCAGGCAAGGGTTTTTTAGATATGGCACCAAAAGCATAAGAAATAGAAGAGAAGATTGATCAGTTGGATTACAACAAAATTTTTTTTTTTTTTTTGCTTCAAAGAACACCATCAAGAAAGTGAAAAGAGGGCCGGCCAAGTGGTGTGGTGGTTGAGAGCTGGCTTGAGATGCCAGTGGCCCCGGTTCAGATCCCACATATGAGGGCCAGTGACACTGCCCTCAAAAAAAGAAAGTGAAAAGACAACTCACGGGGAACTATTTGCTACTCATTGATCTGATAAAGCACATGTTTCAAGAATATATAAAGAGTTCTTACAACTCATTAATAAGTGACAAATAATCCAGTTTTAAAAATAGATCTAAATAAACATTTCTCTGAAGAAGATATACAAATGACTAACAAGTGCATGAAAACATGCTCAATATTAACAATCAGGGAAATGCAAATCAAAACCACCACGAGCTACAATTTCACTCCTACTAAGGTGTCCATGATCAAAAAGGCAGACAAGAGTTCGTGAGGATGTAAAGAAATTGCAACCCTCATGCACTAACCAGTAGGACTGTAAAATGTTGCAGCTGCTTTGGAAAGCCGTCTGAAAGTTCCTCAAAAGTTTAAACAGAGATACCACATAATCTAGCAGTTCCACTTCTAAGTATATACCCAAGAGAAATTAAAATATATGTTCACACAAAAACTTGTACATGAATGTTCATGGAAGCACTATTCATAACAGCCAAAAAGTAGAAACAACCTCCATGTCCATCAACTGATGAATGAATAAACAAAATGCTGGATATCCGTATAATGAAACACTATCGGGCAATAAAAAGGAACACACTACTGATATGATGCATGCTATACTGTGGATACACCTCCCAAACATTATGCTAAGTGAAGAAGCCAGTCACAACAAACCACATATTGCATAATCCCATTTATATGAAATGTCCAGAAATAAGCAAGAATATAGACACAGAAAGTAGATCAATGCTTGCCTAGGGCTGAGAAGGGGCATAGTGAAAGATATTGGAGAGTGACTGTCTAATGGAGTAATAAAAAGGCTCCAAAATTAGATTATGGTGATAGTTACACACTTTCTAAATATACTGCAAACCACTGAATTATATACATTAAATGGGTGAATTTTATGGTATGTAAATTATATCTCAGTAAAGCTATTAATAATAAAAAGGAGACCATAAGTGAGGTTAATAGATGGGTGACAAGATTGAGGGGAAGACTTCTAACATCTACATTTGACAAAGGATTAACATTTTAATGTGTCAGGACATCAATATATAAGGAATAAAATGCAAACCAGATAGAAAAATATTAGAAACATAAAAAAAAAAAAGAAGGGCAAATGAGATGGCTAGGCAATTCACCAATGGCAAAACAACATGATGAGATGCTCGATTAAACAGAAATGGAGTGCTGCTTTAATTTACCAGATTGACACGAATTAGTAAATTAGATAATAGTAAATGCTGACAGATGTTGGGAATGATGTTCATGTACTGGTGGGCACAAATTGATGAAGGCATTCTGTAGCACAAAGTAGCCATTTTTAGAAAAAGATATCATGCAAATATCCTACAACCAGAAATCGCCTCTATCATCCATCTATCTATCTATCTATCTATCTATCTATCTATCTATCTATCTATCTCAGAGAAATTATTTTTTCTTTTTTTTAGAGGGCAGTATCACTGGCCCTCATGTGGGATCCGAACCGGGGCCGCTGGGGTCCCAAGCCAACTCATAACCACTGCGCCACTCGGCCGGCCCTCTTTCTTTAATTTTAATTTTATTTTATTTTATTTTGAGGGCAGTGTCACTGGCCCTCATATGTGGGATCCGAACTGGGGCCGCTGGTATCCCAAGCCAGCTCTTAACCAACACGCCACTCGGCAGACCCTCAGGTCCTCAGAGAGATTCTTGCATGAGACCACATGGAGACACCACGTGCAGCACTGTTTATGGAAGCAAGGAGTTAAGGGGCCACCCGATATCTATTCTCAGGAGATTGGTTAAGTACTTATGGTGTACACTTTTGATAGAAAACTATGCAACAGCCTGGAGTAATGAACTACTTACATATAGCAAAGTGGTTTGACTCAAAAATACAATGCTGAGGGAAACAAAAACAGTATGAGATTTTATAGCACACTGCTATTTATGTACATACAACAAAAGCAAAACATGACCTATCTTTCAAAGATACACATTTTTCTAAGAAGCTTAATGAAAGGTAGTTTGGAAGAACAAACAAATATGCCTAAGTTTGTGTGTCGGGCGAGGGGAGAAAGAGGGGCAATGAGAGATAAATGGAGGATAAAGGGAGGAAATAGCAAAATAAAAAAAAAAGAAAGAGTGACTCTAAATGGATCAAGGATAATAGTGTGCCATGAACTAAGGAGTATGAGCAACTCAATTCTGTATGCCCGAGATCCTAAAGAAAATAAATAAAACCCCAGGCATTACTTTCTAGGGAAAAATGTAATAACAAAGGGCATCACATGCTAGTGGCTAAACCAATGAATACTAAAGCTATGGAGGAGAAAGGTCCTGGGGAAGACGTGGGCTTGCTTGGTCTTCAGCTGAGTCACTCAGTTTTCAGGAACATGGAAGCAAGAACCTGGGGTGGTGAAAATGGGGAGGATGGTGTCACCTACACTGCCCCTCCCTTCTACTTGCAAACAGAAGGTTAAGAATGTGGGAGTGTAAAAAAATTTTCCTCCCACCTTTCTAAATTCTCCTGACTGGATTAATAATCGAAATAACATGAGAGATTAACAGGAGAAAATGTCCAAATTTATTACATATGGGGGTTCCATAAGAATATGAGACACTTAGCGCATTAGGCAGTTGAGGTTTATATGCCATTCTGGCCTAAGGAGAGGGAGGCAGGGCTCTAGGATTTCAAAGGCACAGTAGGCAATTCACAGGTAGATGAGAAGGAGCAAACCTGTGGTAAACAAATTCTTGCTGTGCCACCCAGAAACTGTGGGAGTCCAACAAACAGCCTTTGCTAGATTTCTCCCTGTCTGCCACACTTAATTCATATATTAAGCTGAATATACTTAGGTGACTATTCAGTGGCCTTCCTGAAGCAGTTTTTCTATCTGAATTCCTTTAGGCAGGTAAGGACCTGAAGTTCTTTCTGAGTTTTTTCTTTCTTAAAAATAACCAGTCAATATCCCAAAAGGTGTATTTTGGTGGGGTGGCAAATTTTGGTCCCCCTCAAGAAGAAAGGGAGAGAAGCATCTATGACAGTTTAAATGTAGTTAGCAGGAGGGAAAGAGAAGGACATTAGGGAACTCGGAAGAAAAGGAATAGCTCAGTGAAGGTTAGTCACAAAAATCAAAGAATCTCATTGTCTGGTTCATGATAAAGGCAGTATTTTCTAAAAGCAACGAATACTCACCACCCTTCTGGGGCAGGGCAGAGCAGGGACTCCATGTTTTAAAAATTAGGGTGTTGAGTCATCTTTTGTCAAATTCAGATGGCTATTTTCACAGTTAAGATCATTCCAGATTTGTTTCAGTAATGGGTGTTATGATCAGATCCATGTGATTAGGCTGAATTCCTTTTTATTGAGCCAAAAGTTGAGTAGAAGAGGGTTCTTGGTATTAGCCACAAAAACAGGCATCACTCAAATTAAGTCAAGTGTCTGCAGATTTCATCACTTCCAACATTCAGTGCCTCCTCTCACCTGTCCTTGTCCCACACTGGTCTTGTGGGCAACTTGCAGACATATCTTCTCTTGCCAGGGGATGGGGAACACCCCAAGGGCATGGGCTGTCTCCAATGCCTTGAGGTGGCGCCCAATTCTCACGTACGACAGAGGAGCTCGGTAGACTGGACCAAGGGCAAAGATCAGGGCGCTCATCTTTCATCCTTCTGCTGGCGGACACAGAGGACAGAACGTTTCCTGGTCTGGGAATGACTGGGTCCTAGAGTGCACCCATGCCTGGCTATTTCTGCCAGCTTTGGGGGTTGGGGTCCCTGCAGAGTGAGTCTTCACACAGGCGGGCCTTGGGGAGGGGAGGCATCCTGGCCTAGCTGCTCTCCAAGCCTGCAACAAAGAGAGGGGAGCTGCCAGACGCATGCTGGGCCCCGCAAGGGCGCCCAAGTGCGCCAGATCTTAAAAACAGCAGAAAGTCAAACTACACGAGGGATGGGGCACAGTGCGGAGGAGGGGTCTAATAGGTAAGAAGCGTAAAATATGAGCTCCTTCCTCCTCCCTGAGCTCAGGTGAGGCACTCTGCATCCATCCATCCCACTTCGATTTTACGAAACCCGGGCTGGAGGAAAGGGGTTCGGTGTTTTACAAAAAGGAAACGTGTGGTGGGGGCGGTGGTTGATTTGCCATGGTGCCGTCTCGACCCCAGGAGACCAGATCTTTGGCACGTTTGTCGGATCTCCCCAAGATCTTCCAGAGGGCCTGGAGACTCCGAGCCCCGAAAACCCCAGCAGGCCGGCCGCATTTCAGGCCCTTGCAGCCCCCCGGCCCGCGTCAAAAGGCCGCCTGGCGTTCCGCCCGCCCGGTCCGCAAGGAGGAGCCCGCGAGGCGGCCGCGAAGGGGCTGCGCTTACCTCGCCCGGCGCGGGCTTCGCCCGGGGTTCCAGATTCCAGGCTCCAGACCCGCCGCCGCCGCACTCTGCGCCCCTCGCCCCGACTGCAGCTGCACCAGCCCTGGCCACTTTCATTTTCCTCAACTATATCGGCAGGAAAGCGAAAGCGAAAACTGCCGAGAGGCGGGCCCGGTCCCCAGCGCGCGGTGAGCGCCGAGAGCGGGCCGGTAGCCAGAAGCGGGGACTCGGGGCTGCGCGCAGCAGGCCGGGCAGGGTCCAGGCTGGAGCCCATCCACCCGAGAGGCCGGGGTTGGGCAGGAAACTGGGCAGCCCGACAGCAGGCGGACAGGCCCGCGCGCCTCGCTCTGTCGGGATGCTTCCCCGGGCCCTGACTGCTGGAGCCTCTTCGTGGGTTTCTGGCCTGGGGACTGGGAACAAACCTCTGAGGAGTACTGGTTGGAGGCGCTAAGCGAACTGGGGCGGGTGTGGGTCGCAGAATCCAGGGGTCAGCCTTGCTCCCAAGCCCAAGCACGGACACTGGTCCCTCTGCCATACTGGAGCACCATCACTTCTAACATGAGGTACCAAGGCTTTTCATCCTAGGTTAGTGGAGAAATCAAAAGTCAATGGTATCAGTGAAATGGGGGACCCTTCCTTTGGTAGAAAAACTGGTTTGGGCTTCCTGGCCTAAATGGTGCCCATTAATACCCAAGGATTGAGACTCCAGGCTTCAAGCCCTGGCTCTGTCACTTACTGGCTCTGTGACTTGGGGTAAAATATTTACTCCCTTAGCCGTATAGTTTCTTCCCCTGTGGGATAGGGATAATGACCATACCTACCTCAGGGTTTTAGGAATTAAATGAAACCAAGTAAGGGAGAAAATACTTGGCATTTTCTTTTAGGCTCTGTCTAGGTCAGTTCTTTGAGGGTGGGGACTAAGTCATTGTTTTTCTGGATGCTTGATAGACATTCTCTAATGCTCAACTGATAGAATGGGAGGTCTCTGATGAAAGGAAGGTTTTCAAACGTTGGACTGTATTATCTTGACTTGGAAGGTCTGGGGTGAGGGGGCCGTGGCACTGCAGGCTTTTTCTTTCTTTTTTCTTTTTTAGCTAAGCCTTACTGCTACCTGTTGGGCATCGAACTGCTGTTGCTCAGAGCTCAGCTCGCACTCTTGAGCAAGCTCTACTGCAGGTTTTTTTGAAGTCACCACACATTGTGCCTGACAATTAGCCCCTGTAAGTATGCCATGGGACCAAGTTTTTGTTCGAGTAGAGCACTGCTACAAAGCTGGAGGACATCCCTGCAGCCCCGTCCAGCATCAACCTCTGAGACCTGAAAATACTTTTGTAAGCATTCCTACTTGGAAAGACTCCATGCTCCAAACACAATTTGCCACGTGTTTGTTTGTTTGTATTTGTCATAGAGCAGTCTGATAACTGGGACAGAAAAACAAATAAACTGCATAGTCTGCCTGAGTCACTTTGGCTTACCTAGTGTAATTTGGGGATGATCCCTGCATGATGGAGGCCTTGATCTGTGACTGATGCTAGGGCTTTCTTGGTGTCCTTGCAGTATTTCCCTCAAGAGCAGATGGGGAGGTGCGGCAGGCCAAATGATGGCCTGAGGAGAACAAAAGCCCATGTTTCTCCTGCTAGATGAGGATGTTCTTGGTCTGTAGTAAGAAGGAAAAAGAAAAAAACAACAAGGCACGCCTTGGAGACTATTGCTTTTTGTAGAACAATAATGTTTGACTCCATGAGAGTAAAGTAGAGCTGAATCTGCTTCTGTATAAAAATCATGCCTGGGAAATGAGAATCAGGAAAAGAAAGGTAGAGATACACGAAGCTAAAGCCAAATCCTGATTCCCTGATACAGGTGTGAGGTATGTGAGCAGAGGTGCCAGGAGGCGAGTGCTAGTCTGAAGTCTGTCATCGTGGTGATTTCCCAAGGCCCCCAGATTTCATGTTTTCAGTGTTCCAGCACTGGTTAAAAATCAGTGTCGTATAATATCAGCATGCCAACTTACTGAGTCCATTACCTATATTTGCTAGCCTCTATGCCAAGTGCATTACATACTTGCTTTATTTAATTCCCCCTATAATCATGTGGTATATTATGATTTTGTTTTTTTCAGTTGTGGGAAAAAAGGTGAAGGAAATCCCCAAGGTCACACAGTTAGTACGTATGTCAGTGGTAGAGTCAGGGTTCA
Source organism: Aselliscus stoliczkanus (assembly GCA_033961575.1). NCBI lineage: Eukaryota > Metazoa > Chordata > Mammalia > Chiroptera > Hipposideridae > Aselliscus > Aselliscus stoliczkanus. Next base: position 37,073,357 of record CM066733.1, read on the forward strand.
AATAAAGGCCATCTGATCCCAAAACCTGGAGCTTAGCCTTTCCTGCTAGAAGCAGAAAGGTCAGGAACACCAGACTCTTGAGGTTGTCTGGTGAGTCCACTCTCTTCTTGTCACTGCGTAATTTGTATCCCAACTGTCAGAAGCTGTCTCTGTGAGTTTGAAATCAGAATCAGAAGAGGGAATTATCTGGTTTAAATGTTTAATGATATCAGCCTTGGACAGCCTGGTGTGTCTTCCTCCACATGAAAGTCAAACAACCTGCTGGGAGGACTGGTCACTCATGTTAGCTGGCCTGGCTGGCCCTTCTCCTTGAGATGATGCCCAGTGGACACTTCTTCTTGCTGAGGCCCTCTTTATTATGCTGCCTGGGCTGCCCCTCCTCAGGGAGACACGTTTCTTTTTGAGAGAGAGCAAGGCTTTACTGAGAAATAGTACTATTAAGTCTTGTAGGTCCTGGAATCCTTATTTCTCTTTACAGAGGCATTTTGTATATCTTTGCTCTGATTGGCTTGACCTATAATTTAACTTTCAAAGAGAGACTTAGTATCCTAGCTCTTTGGAGGAAACTCACTTTCTTTTCCTTCCTACCTTCCCTGGCCTCCTAACTCTAGAATAAAATCTTGTGCGACAGCAGCTTGTGCAATAAGCACTTTATCCAGGCTGTAAGGCTCATCGATGAAGACCCAAAAATTCAAGTCGAAGGCCATCGCTCAAAGATTTTACCATGAGGGAGCGGAAGGGTGGATCATGCAACACACCTGGAGAACAATATAAATGGAAAGAAAGATAGAATTCACTGGTTTGAAAACACCTGGTGTGTGATTCACATAAAAAGGAAATAAAAATCTTTTAGGTACTTCATTCATTTAACAAATATTTTGTGGCGACTACAAAATGCAATCACTCTGCTAATGCTGGGGATTCAGAAATGAGCAAAAATAGACATGTTCTCTGCCCTCAGGAAACACACTTTACTGAGGTAGTCAGATAATCGCATGATCAGTCAAGTATAGAATACTATCCTAGATGCTACAAAGTGTATTTAATTGTGTGAGAAGAAATAAATAACAAAGGATTTGAACTTGTCTAGGGGTCAGAGAAGGAATGTTGTTTGAATTGGGAGCTAAGGAATGAGGATTAGTTAACTGGGTGAACAGGCATGGGATTGGAAAAACAGTATGTGCAAAGGTCCTGAGGCAAGAAAGAGCTTGGAGCATTTGGGGACCTGGAAACAGTCTGGATTTGAACCATTACTTATCTGATGCCCAAATGTTTGTTTTTATTTCAAAGACTTTATTGGGGACTTGGGGGAGGGGAACAGACAAGTTACTATCCTTTTGTTCTTCAGTCTAGTTGTGAAGGACGTCGCTTCACTCGCCCTTGTTGGTATTGTAATCATTACTCTTTCCTGGCTGAGGCAGTCGGTCTCCTGCCATTGGATGGCCACTTACGGCCGCTCACGCTGGCTGCCCGCACTCACCATAGCTCATGGAAGCCTGCTGCAGCCCCATTGCAGCCTATGCTGTTGCCGGCAACTCACAGCAGCCCAGCTCCAGGTGGAATTGTTGTTCACCATCTTAGCTGTAGAGGGTGCAGCATCATTGGCCCATGTGGGACCAAACCAGCGGCCCTGCTGCTCAGAGCTTGCGCTCCCACACCAACTCATTTTTTTTTATTTATATTACTTTCAGGTGTACAGCACAGTGGTTAGACATTTATATAATTTATGAAGCGATTCCCCTGATAAGTCTAGTGCCCACCTGACACTAAACATACTTTTCATAATATTATTTTATTTTATTTTATTTATTTATTTATTTTTTTTAAAGGTTTTTTATTGGGGAATTGGTGGAGGGGAACAGCGTTGGGGAATCGGGGAAGGGGAACAGACAAGTTGCTGTCCTTTTGTTCTTCAGTTTAGTTGCGGAGGATGCTACTTCACTGTTGGTATCGTCATTGTGCTCTTCCCGGATGAGGCAGATCGGTCGCCGGCCTCTGGATGTCGCTCACCGCGGCTATTGGCAGCTCACGCTTGGCTGCCAGCCGCTCACGCTGGCTGCGGGCCACTCACTGCAGCCTATGGCAGCCCACCGCAGCAGGGGCTGCAGCCCACACCATCACCGGGGCTCGCACAGCCCAGCTCCAGGTGGAGCTGTTGTTAGCTGTAGAGGGCAGTGTCACTGGCCCTCATGTGGGATCCGAACCGGGGCCGCTGGCATCCCAAAACCAGCACTTAACCAATGCGCCACTCAGCCGGCCCTCATTTTTTTTTTTTTTTAGAGGGTAGTGTCACTGGCCCTCATATGTGGGATCTGAACTGGGGCCACTGGCGTCCCAAGCCAGCTCTCAACCACCACGCCACTCGGCTGGCCCAAGAATATTAGTTTGTTGTTTTTTGTTTTTTTTAGCTGAGCCATCCTACCACCTGTTGGCAGCTCAATGGCAGCTCAGCTCGGGCTGGGCATCGAACCCACACCAACTCTTAACCAACGAGCCACTTGGCCAGCCCCCTGATGCCCAAATGTTAATGGAGCAGAGAGAGTCCACAGGAAGCTGAAGAATAAGGCAAAAGCCATAACAGGTAGGGCTTTGAAGGCCATGGTAAGGACTTGGGCCTTTATCCTGTGAGCACTGATATTGTTTAAGCAGGGGATTTTATCATCTCACTTGTGTTTTGAAAAGTCTGCTCTGTCTGCTGTGGGGCAAATGGACTGAAACATAGTCACCAGTTGGGAACAAGATGATGGTGGTCATGGGGGAGGAGATGGAGAGAAATGGACAAATGAGAGATATTTAGGAGGTAAAGTGGTCAGAAATGTGGTGATGGATTGGGTCTTAGAAATAAGGGAGAAGGAGATAGCAAGCATGACTCCCAGGCTGCACAAGTGAATGAATGATTGTGGCAACCCTGTAGGTGCTCGGATCTCTCTTCGAGAGAGGCTTCTACAAACAACATAGCTGGCTGCTGTTGCTGCACCCTCAGCTCTGCTGCAGTGTTCACCAAAGGCCACGCACTCTCTGGCTGCTCCCAGCCAATGAATGAGCACAGTAGGGATATCAGAGCCAGGCCATTTCTGCCCAAGGTGAGACTCCTCCAACAGGTAATCTGTACTCTGGGGCTTCCCATCAGTGTGGCCAACACTCTCTCAGAACTGCTTGGCATCTGCTCTGGAAGGACTCATACTGACACAATTATGCCCTTCGTTGAGCTGAAAAATCTTGGAAAAGGACCAGGTTTTGGAGGGCTTTGAAGTCTGCACGTGTTGTATGATGTGTCAGGTGGGCAGAGAACTTCCATATCTACTTTAGTACTCATAAAACATGTTTGTTTGTGGTTTGTTACTAAACTATCAGCTATGTCCTTTGAGTTAGTGTCTGGTCTTCTTTGTGAAATGCTTGCTCCATGGATAATCCCCAAACTTCAGTTTAGAAATCAATGCTAGAACTGTTTGCCTCTAGCAAATACGACTTACCAATAGCAAAAACATCCTTAACGTCCTCGAGGAGGGGTCAAAGATAATAAAAAAACAAAAAAAAAAAAAACAAAGGGAGTAACAATGGTTCTTGCTTGAACAATCAAAGGTAAATAATTTTGTTTTGGGGAGGCCCTGGTTTTCTGAGAAAAAGGAGTAGTCTTTTATAAACGTTCCTGAAGGGAAGTATTTACATATTTGGCAATGCAGATGGAAATTTCTGCTACTCCATGGGAAAAAAAAGCTAGCACTCCGAACAGCACTGCTGCTCTAATATGTGTCCCCCAGCAACATGCCCTTGGAGAGCTGTGTGGCATGGGATGAACCCACCACGGAAATTGCAGTCATGAGCAGCCTGTCTGAGTGAATCACTGATGAAAGGGCAGAGCTGTTCTGATCCAACATTATTAGTTCATGCTATTGAAGCAGGCTTGAATAAAATTATGACTGCTGCATGAATATTCACACACTGAGCTCTCTCAGAGGGCAAACAACATTTCTTTCACTAATCACAGACCCCAGGCTGTATGCACCTATCTCACGGTGAAGTGTGGAGGCTGGCAGTACGTGAGTTTACATGTTTTGTTACCAGGCTTTCAGGAAGCCCAGAAACCATTAGTCTGGACTAAAAATAGAAAGAAGTAGGTGTAGGCATCATAAAGTACCTTTTCCTGAGGGCTCACACTCTCATTGAAGAATGAATGCATAATGAGGGCCAGTGACACCTGGAGCTGGGCTGCTACGGTGTAGGCTGCAGCCCCTGCTGCAGTGGGCTGCCATAGGCTACAGTGAGTGGCTGGCAGCCAGCGTGAACTGCCAATAGCTGCGGCGAGCGACCATCCAGAGGCCAGCGACCGATCTGCCTCATTCGGGAAGAGCGCAATGATGATACCAACATTGGCCAGTGAAGCAACGTCCTCCGCAACTAGACTGAAGAACAAAAAAAGACAGCAACTTGTCTGTTCCCCTTTCCCGATTCCCCAACACTGTTCCCCTCCCCCAATTCCCCAATAACATCTTAAAAATAAAAAATGAATGCGTAAACGTATTTGTTATCAAACAAATAAATAAATAAATCTCAAAATGGAAAATGAATTTACTATTTAAGTACCGTAGGGATAGGAGACCTGTCTTTTCACCCAAAGGTAGTTATAATTTCCCTTGTGGAAGCACAGCGTATGATAAGGACTAATTCTTTGTAGAGTCAACAATTACATTAAGGAGCAGGCGGGATGGCAATATTATTACTGTCAGTACCAATTTAGTACTACTAAGCATTTTACATGCATGATCTAATTTAATCCTTATAAAGGGCCGGCCAAGTGGTGCATTGGTTAAGAGCTGGTTTTGGGATGCCAGTGGCCCCGGTTCGGATCCCACATATGAGGGCCAGTGACACTGCCCTCTACAGCTAACAACAGCTCCACCTGGAGCTGGGCTGCGAGCCCCGGCGATGGTGTAGGCTGCAGCCCCTGCTGCAGTGGGTTGCCATAAGCTACAGTGAGTGGCCGGCAGCCAGCGCGAGCTGCCAATAGCTGCGGTGAGCGACCAGCCAGAGGCCAGCGACCGATCTGCCTCATCTGGGAAGAGCGCAATGATGATACCAACATGGGCCAGTGAAGCAACGTCCTCCGCAACTAGACTGAAGAACAAAAAAAGACAGCAACTTGTCTGTTCCCCTTTCCCGATTCCCCAACACTGTTCCCCTCCCCCAGTTCCCCAATAAAATCTTTAAAAAAAAAAAAATCCTGTAAGATAGGTCATCTGTTTTACAGATGAGGAAACTGAGTCTCAGAAAGGTGAAATGATTTGCCCAAATTTAGTGAGCTAGTCAGTGGAGAAGCCTATTTTGGGACTGCATGGGACACAAATGTACTCCTGGTGTGGGTACTTAGCCAATAAGCTACAGTGCCTCCCAGGAAAAGGGTGTGCTTGAGGTGAACCTTGAAGATGGGTAGAACTGGGATAATGAGAGACGAAGGGGAACAATGGATGGATGGAACCAGGAGTGTCAAAGAGAAATATAAAACTAGAATTGTGTCGTATCAGCAGTTAGACTACTGTAAAAATGTAGGTTGGGAATGGATTGGAGGAGTTTGTTGTTTTTTTGAGGGCAGTGTCACTGGCCCTCATGTGGGATCCGAACCGGGGCTGCTGGCATCCCAATCCAATGCTTAACCGCTGTGCCACTCGGCCGGCCGTGGAGGAATTTTTAAAAATACTGAAAAGTAGGGCCAGCCGAGTGACGCAGTGGTTAAGCTCTGGCTTGGGAAGCCAGCGGCCCCGGTTCGGGTCCCACATATGAGGGCCAGTGACACTGCCCTCAAAAAAAAAAAAATACTGAAAAGTACACAGAAGAAAATAATTCATCCTTGTTCTCATCTTGCATATTTACCTTCAGTTTTATGTTATTTTTACCAATTTTATTGGTTAATTAAAAATCACTTCAAAACTTATGCACACTCATTATAAGGAATACAAACACTATAGAAAGTACAAAAATGCTTTAAAAGCTTTCCCAAATCTTACCATCTGAAAATTATTAATGTTAAGAAAATATTATTTGATACAGAAAGGATGGATGGATGGATGGATGGATGGATGGATGGATGGATGGATGGATGTAAATGATACCTCAACATAGTTTTCATTTATATTTCTCTTATTAGGAGGGAGGTATAGAATTCTTTTCATGTGTTTAAAAGTCACCTGCACTTCAATTTCTGTGTGTTGTTTATATCTCTTGCCTAAGTTTCTACTGGAGTTGCTGATTTTTCCTTATTTATTTGTAGGAGATCTTTTTATCTTAGGTAAATTATCTCTTTGTTATATCAGTTGCAAATAGATTTGTTAATAGTTTGGATTTCATTTTTACATAGTTTCTTTCAAAAAGGATTTATGGGTATCCTATTGCTTGAATTTAATATTGAAGAATGTTTAGGGCCGGCTGAGTGGCGCATTGGTTAAGAGCTGGTTTGGGACGCCAGCAGCCCCAGTTCAGATTCCACATATGAGGGCCAGTAACAGTGCCCTCTACAGCTAACAACAGCTCCACGTGGAGCTGAACTGTGCGAGCCCCGACGATGGTGTAGGCTGTAGCCCCTGCTGCGGTGGGCTGCTATAGGCTACAGTGAATGGCCGGCAGCCAGCATGAGCGGCTGGTAGCCAGCGTGAGCTACCAATAGCCACGGTGAGCAACCATCCAGAGGCCAGCGACTGATCTGCCTCATCTGGGAAGAGTGCAATGACGATACCAACATGGGCCAGTGAAGCAACGTCCTCCGCAACTAGACTGAAGAACAAAAAGACAGCATCTTGTCTGTTCCCCTTTCCCGATTCCCCAACGCTGTTCTCCTCACCCAATTCCCCAATAAAACCTTAAAAAAAAAAAAGTTTATTGCTATCATACAGTACTTGAACAATTTTTTTTTTTTTTTTTTTTAAGATTTTTACTGGGGAATCGGGGAAGGGGAACAAACAAGTTGCTGTCCTTTTGTTCTTGTCTAGTTGCGGAGGACGTTGCTTCACTGGCCCATGCTAGTATCGTCATTGCGCTCTTCCTGGGTGAGGCAGATCAGTCACCGGCCTTTGGATGGCCGCTCACAGGGGCTCTTGGCAGCTCACTCAGGCTGCCAGCCACTCACTGCAGCTTATGGCAGGCCACTGTAGTTATGGCAGCCCACTGCAACAGGGGCTGCAGCCTACACCATTGCCAGCATTCACGCAGCCCAGCTCCAGGTCAAGCCATTGCTCATTATCTTAGCTGTAGAAGGCAGCATCACTGGCCCTCATATGTGGGATCTAAACTAGGGCCACTGGCATCCCAAGCCAGCTCCCAACCAACGTGCCACTCATCTAGCCCTTGAACAATTCGTTTTAAAAGTTAATTATTGTTGGGCCGGCCTAGTGGCTCAGTTGGTTAAGAGCTCGCTCAAGAGTTGGAGCTGAGCTCTGAGCAACAGCAGTTTGATGCCCAGCCCAAGCTGAGCTGCCACTAAGCTGCCAACAGCTGGCAGGAAGGCTCAGCTAAAAAAAAACAAACAAAAAACCAGTTAATTATTGTGATAAACTATACATAACATAAAATTTACCATTTTAGGTGTATACGAGGTTGGACAATTAAGTTTGCAAACTCATCCTAGAAAAAGTGCTACATACCTCACTGCTGAATATCATTGCGGTTACTTTCGAAGTACTCCCTTTGGGAAGCTATGCACCGATGCCAGGGCCAAGTCCACCCTTCGAAGCTATTTTGGAACTCTTTCTGGAATGGCCAACTGAGCTGTTGTTGTATTACCCGTGATGTCCTGAATGTCATCAAAATGTCTTCCTTTATCTTCAGGTACAGAAAGAAGTCACTGGAGGCCAGATCATGTGAGTAGGGAGGGTGTTCCAATACAGTTATTTGTTTACTGGCTAAAAACTCCCTCATAGACAGTGCTGTGTGAGCTGGTACATTGTCGTAATGCAAGAGCCATGAATTGTTGGTGAAAAGTTCAGGTCATCTAACTTTTTCACACAGCTTTTTCAGCACTTCCAAATAGTAAATTTGGTTAACTGTTTCTCGAATTGGTACATATCCATAATGAAGGGCTGGCCGAGGGGCGCTGTGGTTAAGCGCTGGCTTTGGAAGCCAGCGGCCCCGGTTTGGGTCTCACATACGAGGGCCAGTGACACTGCCCTCAAAAAAAAACACAAAAAACATACAAATCCATAATGAATAATCCCTCTGATATAAAAAAAAAAAAGGTTATCAACATTGTTGCAACCAGCTTGCAAACTTAATTGTCAAACCTTGTAATAAGGGGATAATAGTGAAAACATAAAGAATACCTATTACTCAACAATTAAAAAATTAAAAATGGGCAAAAAGGCTTGAGTAGACAGTTCTTCAAAGAAGTATACAAATGGACAATAAGCACATGAAAAGATGTGCTAATCATTAGGGAAATGCAAATCAAAACCACAATAAGATACCACTTCACACTCATTTTGATGGACACGTATTTGTGAGGATGTGGAGAAGTTGGATCCCTTGTGCATTGGTAATTGGAATGTAAACTGATACAGCTGCTATAGAAAACAGTAAGGTATTGCCTCAAAAAGTCAAATAGAATTATCATATGATCCAGCAATTCTGAAAGCAGAGGCTCAAACGTATTTGTACACCTATGTTCAATGCATTATTATTATTATTATTATTTTTTTTTGAGGGCAGTGTCGCCCTCATATGTGGGACCCGAACAGGGGCTGCTGACTTCCCAAGCCAGCGCTTAACCATTGCGCCACTCGGCCGGCCCTCAATGCATTATTTACAATAGACAAAGGTGGAGACAACCCCAGTCTCTATCAATGGATGAATGGATAAACAAACTGGTATATGAGCATATAAATATCTGCAAATACTGGTAATACTGCATGCATTTAGCAGTCTATCCTTGATGGGTAGAGTATATTTCCATACCTCCTTCACACATCCATGAAGAGTTTCTGATGTGAGACTTCTTCTGTGGTAAAAAGCGTCAGTCAGGCGACTCTTTTTGTCTGCTGCCTCCTGGCTGGCCCAAGAGATATGATGTCCCAGCATCGCTGGCAGCGTCTTGCACAACTGTCCTTGAGATTAGGCCCCTTTTTCCCAAGGTGAGACCTCCTGGGGTGGGCCTGCCTGGGACTCCAGGAAGACATGTGATTTGCACTGAGATACCTTTTTTTTTTTTTTTTTTTGAGGGCAGTGTCACTGGCCCTCACATGTGGGACCGAACCGGGGCCGCTGGCATCCCAAACCAGCACTTAACCACCGCGCCACTCGGCCGGCCCTGAGATACCTTTTGATTCTGTCATCCTAGGCATCCTCTATCAATCTCACTGGATTTTTTGTTTTGTTTTAGAGGGCAGTGTCACTGGCCCTCATACGTGGGATCTGAACCGAGGCCGCTGGCATCCCAAGCCAGCTCTTAACCACCACGCCACTAGGCCGGCCCCAATCTCACTGGATTTTTATGAAGATCAAATGAGATAACAGGTGTATTTTCCAAAGTGCTTTTGCTATAGGAATGGCACACAATATAAGGTATTGCTATTGATGTATTGCATCAAGCCTCTTTCTATCAGCTCCAAAGCCCTCTAGGAACAGGAACTAAATGAAACGGGAGATTTGTTGTGTTACTTATTACCTGACAGAACAGGGTCCTCTGCCAACTCATTCACCATCACTTAGACCAGGTGTTAAGCGGAATGTTCTCTCTGGTAAACATCTGCCCTGGAATTCAGGGGGGTATTCAGGGAACTTTGATGGAGACAGGAACTAGTTGCTAAGATTAGGAAAAGATTATGGGGTAAACTCTTATTTTCACTTTGATCTGTAGTAGAATTTTTATTATATTTTTAATCTGAATTGTTCCTCCCTCTCTTTTGCTTTGCCCTTCGTTATTTCTACGGGTATCCTGGCTTCTAATTCTTAGTGTTAACTGAGCAGCTCATCATTCACCAACTGTCCCTGTGACTACAGGTTATGCATGCCTCTCTTCCTAAGAGGAAACCCCTGGTGAGGGCAACTTGGTAGGTCATCCCAGGCACAGGTCTGATGGAAACAAGCCACACGAGTCCAGCAGGCCCAGACAGAGGCCTTGGATTTCCAGATATTTGGCTCAGCCCTGGGAGTAGTGACTTGGGTTATTGCCCGCTCCCCTTCCCCATAAGAGCTCCAAGCCTTTAGGTAGTAGTGGGTTTTTTGTTCCCAGAAGGCCACAAATGACTGGAATCAGTGACACTGAGTATAAAAGAGAAAACTCAGAAACTTTCGTTCATGCAAGAGGAGAAAGGACAGGTAGGACTGTAAATCATATTCTGGAGCCAATGTATATTCAGTTAATCAGGAACTAGCACAGGACCAAGTTTAAGGAGAATAGAAATGCCAAGTTACAGAAAATGAGCTTCCTTCTTACCCCTGAGTTTGATGCTGCTTGTTTTGTTATGCAACCTGCCTTTTGAGTTATCTAACACTGGAGCTTTTTATCCAGATCTACCTACACATTCTAGCTCAAATTGCTCTGACACATTATATATACGATGTATGTCTGTGCACCATGTCCAACCCCCAGTCCTCTCAGCCCCACCACTTACTCCAGCCACTGTTGCAGTGTCCAGTTCAGGTTTTGACCCTGGTAGGGCAGCCGGCCAGTGCGTTACCTCAGGCCTGCAATGTATTACCTCTTGCTTTCTGTTTGGGACTGGTGCATGTACAACCTGGAAATGTGGGGAGCTGGCACCTGTGGGGCTGCTTTTGATGAATGGGGTGTGGGGGCCAATATAGAAATGCTTCCCTTTTTATCCATGGTGCAAATGGTTTTGAGACATATTTCATAAGGTGCCTCAGAAGTTCTGGCTGGCTGGAGCCGTGCCCTTGGCTCTGGCCGACCTGGAAATGTATCCTCGTAGTGGGTCTCACTTCTTCTGTTTCCTCCCCCATCCTTTACTCCTGCTCCCTGGAATCTTGTTCCCAGACTATCTCAGTGCACAGAAGCACTGGTGTCAGGCTCTGCTTTCGGGGGAACCCAGGCTAAGACACTTGTGTAAGAAGGCTGGCTCAGTCCACAGTCAATGAATAGGGTGAAGGTTTCTAGCACACAGGTAGTAACTCTTGGCCTTAGAGACTAATCACAAACCACTGGTAGAATTAACCCAAGGTGGGCCGGCCGATTGACTCAGTTGATTGGCACAGTTGGTTAAGAGTTAGCTTAAGAGCACGAGATCTGGGGCCGGCCGAGTGGCTCAGTTGGTTAAGAGCTTGCTCAACTGTGCGAGCTGAGCTCTGAGCAACAGCAGTTCAATGCCCAGCCTGAGCTGAGCTGCTGCTGAGCTGCCAACAGGTGGCAGGATGGCTCAGCTGGTGAGAGCACATGCCCCTAACAAGACTGTTCAATGGTTTCAGTGGTGGGCTACACCCGCCCACACATAACTAAGATTGAACACAGCACCTTGAGCTTAGAGGCCACGAGCTGCCGACGGAAAGCCACATGGCAACTGGTGCCCTCCACAACGAAGATTGAAGAACAACTTCGCTGGTCCCCCCTCCCCAATTCCCCAATACTGTTTCCCTCCCCCAATTCCCCAATTTAAAAAAAAAAAATTAGCCCAAGGTGACTCAGAGAAGTCAGGTGGTAATGTGGCACGGCTCACCAAATTTTGGAAATTTTGGAAATAACGGTTGTTGCCAGTTACTATTATTTAAAAAATCATTTTATTTATTGAAACATCCTCATTTCCAAGGCACTTCAATAGCTTTCCCCCAAATGTGGTTCTTTAACCAGGTGAAGCCCATGCCTTAGGAGCACCGCAGTAACAATCAGAAAGAGAAGACAATTACACTGAATACAAAATATCTCCCAATGTCACACGACTGAAGTGAGCAACTCTGAAAGGCTGTGAACATGATTTAACTTTCTTCTTTGTAAATTTTTTCCATGATTAGGCATCACAAAAAGAACAGACACAATGGCATCAGTTTCAGCACTCGGAGAAGTGCTAGTGGCTAAGGTGGGTAAGGCCTCGCACAAGTGGCAACTGCAGACCATTGCCCGAGTGATTCTACGTGGAAAAAAGAAAAAAAGACACACACCAGGAGGCCAAGGAACCAGAATTTCCTAAGTCAATTCTGAAGGGCAAATAACTTAAGGAGGAAAATGTATAACAACAAATAAACAACAAACAAACAAAACACAGAATCCACATTATGGTTTTAAGAGAGGAGACAAGTTTGGTTGTCTTTCTCACTGACACATTTCCTTCAAACCATACATCGAAACTGTAAAAGCCAGGAGGTTTGAGTCACATGGCACGAACGCAAGAATAGTGGGTTCAATGGTGTGTGTGCTATGGGCCCGGACAAGCCCAGTGCTTCGATCAGATGTAAACACGTCTCCCCAGTAGTCACACTGAGTGGTCCAAGTGCTACCATGTCAGCATACCTGCGCTCTGTACCTGCTTAGTCCCCTCCTGTTAATTCCCTTCCGGTTTCCCCAGACCGTGGCTTCCTGCTCTGGGGAAGCAACAATCCCAGTTACTATCCTTGGTAACTGAGAAAGCGTGAGAAATCAAACTCCCTTTGAAATGATTGCTTTTCCTCTAAAGTGCACCTTAGAGGGAGAGGGGGAAAGGATTTTGGGGGTAGTAGTGGTGAGATTAGACCTCCAGTTTTATCGGGGGCCTTTTTAGGCCATCCGAAATTAAAGTGTAAATTTAGCAGATGCCTCTCATATTCTTCCAAATCCCACTGGTTCTAGTGGGTCGTTAACTTCTCAGGAAGTGCACTGTCCGTCACTGTACTAGTTCGGGCTTCTCTAAGCTGTCTGTCGGTGGTCACAATGTCCCCGAGGGAAGCTGGCGCTCGAGGACCACGCACAGCCTCTGCAGCCAGGTGCCCACCCATGAGCAAGCCAGACACAAAGTCAACAGAATGAACAGTGAAGACCTTTGGCCCTGAAGGACTCAGTGTCTGCACCAGCCGTTTCCAACAAGACGCAGTCACTCTTCACTTTCTCACGCTCTGGAGTTTGTTAGAAGGCTGTGCTTTTAAGGACCGTGGTGTTTTCTTCACCATCTTTTAACATCCCTTTGTGGTTTGGAGTTTGCCTGTACTTTATTCTATAAAAACGAGCAAAACATGTTAGTGACAAATCTTAAAAAGACGTCTACCAGTCTTACAGCAAACACACCAAGCAAACCCAGAACTGAGGATATTTCGCTAAAGGGTTAAAAAGTCATACAACAGATGCTGAACGTTTTCTCCTAGTCTGCACTACCCCAGAGCTGCTGGTGCTGTGGACATACACATGGCGACACGGTGGTCTGGGCCAGACCAGAGGACAGGATGTAACCTCCTTGGCGTTTCTAACCCTCCGATGGCTAAACTGGGTCATGGCGTATGCGAGGGCTTGTGGGGCACTCGCTGCCAGGCCCAGGCCCAGTGCACCAACATTGTGAAGGAAGGAGGCCTCCTTACCCTTTGACCCTGAGCATCTGCTCAATGGTGTCTGGGAGGGGGGTGCCGAAGCTCTCTGGGAGGAACAAGGTGAGGATGGCTGTTACGATGGTCAGACTTCCCATGAGAATGTAGGGCAGGAAGCGGTCATAGGCACCTATGGCAAAGCAGACAGGGCCCCAAACCAGGGTACAGTTAGACCTGGTCTCCCTCCAACCCTTGTGTTCCCAGGACTCTTCGCAGGGGATCATGTGCCTTCTCAGCCTCAGCATGTCTCACAGTCTGAGCTGTCAGATTAGAGTCTGGCACCTAGACAGGTGTCAGAACCCAGAGTTGGCACCGACATGCCCACACGCCTGGCAGTGCCCAGGTGCAGGGGAGGGGAGGTGAGCCATGATTACAATTCCTATTTCCCAATTTTCCAAGGAACTCAAGGTACTAATCCAGGGACTGAAATAGCTCCTACACCTCCCCAGATGTGTCAAAACCCATCTGCCTACAGGCCAAACAAGGTGTTTCTGCTTGTCAGATCTATGTAGCATGTGCACCACCAAGCATTCTGGTTACTTTCTGGTGGGTGCCGCCCCTCCCCAAAGATGTGCCAGTGAGGGATATACAGGGGAACCGCAGCTGCCATGAGAAAACTGGTGTCCTGCTACAGAAAATGGCACAAGTGATCTTCACACAGAAGAAAAGCACTGTGTCACTTGCTCCCAGTTACAGAAATTCTCAGTCCATCAGACCTCTTGAATGGACATCTTTGCCCTTCATGTTCCTTTTAAACTCTGATTTCAGGAAGAGATGTCTGCACTCGGGTACACGTCTCCCTGGGCCACCCGCACACAGTTCCTGAGGACAGATATGTATTCTCTGATGGAAGGTCTGAAACAGCAGCAACTCTCTCCTTTGCTCATTCCTGTCTAGCTAGTCGCTCGGCTGTTTCCCATGTCCAACTGAGTGCCTCCCCAGCCTCGCACCTGGACAAGAACCTTCTCCAGGCACAGATCCAGCACGGGACGGATCCGATCTGCTGTGTGTGCTTGTTTTCCTGTTACCAAGCCATCTCTGGCGCACATTAAAACTCATGAGGGCTCCCACCCCATCACTTCTGCGGGCCCTCTGCCCAGGGGACCTACCAAGGTAAATGAAGTAGGGAGCCAGGATGCTGCCCAGACGGGATGCCATGGAGCTGACTCCCACGCCCATGTTTCTGACCACTGTGGGATACAGCTCGGCTGTGTACACATAGACCATGGAAAAGGCTGCAGTGACTCCAAACTTGCCCACCATCACCAGGGCTGTCGCCAAATAATACAAGTCTGGAGAGGCAAAGAGAAGAAAGTAGGAGAATATACCAACCCAAGGTACACTGCTACTGAGAGAGAGAGAGAGAGAGGCCTGAAACAAACACACTTTCTCCCCTTTTGGGGGCGGGGACAGTTTCTATAACTTCCTATTGTGGGATAAGGGGCAACAGCCTTCCAAGTTGATTACTGTGAGGAGGTGGGGACCTGCAGTTGTGAGGACATGCTCGTCTCCTCAGCCTACAGACCACCAGAGCCCCTCAGTAGCCCAAACAAACCTGCTTTCCAGGCCAGAAGTCATTACAGACAGCCTGTAAGGGGACAGCTGGCACCCAAGGGCTCATGCTGCAGGTGCAGTAGAACTAACTGATGGCTTGTGGATAAACAGGGAGTTCTTTCTAACTCACTTCACTCAGACCTCAACAATTCACAGACCAGCAGGCCCTCAAGACCGATCCTCTGAGCTATCCTGCTCACTGTGCCAATGAGATGCTGTGAGCACCTAAGAACCTCCGCACATGTCCCTGGGCTCCCTGCCATGCCACAGCGGGGGGCTGTTCCTGTGCAATGTTGCCTACCTCAGGGGCCCACAATCCATCACCAGAGGCTCCCAAATCCATGGGTACACTGACAAGTCTAGGCACCGTGATAAGCCCATGGACTGTGCTATAATTTTCGGAAAAGGCTGCCTCCCCTACCTGCGGGATACAAGGCAGTTTTAAGGAGAAAGTCCTACTAATGGCCTGTGAGACCCACTCTGACCCGGGCCCTCCCTTCTCCCTCTCTCCTCAAACATGCCAGGCAGGCTCATTCCCTCTTCCATGCCTTTGCTGCTACTTTGGCTGGAAACGTTCTGCTCTTAAACTTTTTCATGGCTTTCTTTCTCCATCACTTCATCTATGTTTCCGTGCCCCCTTTTCAGAGACACTGCCATGACTACTACATAACCAGCTCTCCACAGTTCTTTATTGTTATTATAAATGGTAACAGTCTGTACCATATTAAGCCTTTATTTACTTATTTGGTGTCTGTCTTCTCAAATAAAGTGGAGCTGCAGGAGGGCCTGGGCCTCTGCCCGCACTGTTTACTTCAGCATCATTGGCCCAATACGCAGTACCCAGTCCACAGCAGGCACTCCCTACCTATTCGTTGAATAAATAAATGATTAAGACAGGGCCAGGTTCAAAAGGAACGGGGATGGGTCTCTTTTCTCCCCATTTACTCTACAGAGAAAAACAAATATGCACATCCTAACTTGGGTACAGTAAATTTAACCACCAGCTCCACCAGTCACTCTGGCCACTCTGCCCACACCCAGGCCACGAGGAGTGTCTGGTCCCAGGAGACAGTTTCTCTTGACTTTTGGGCCAAGAATGAAGATATACCGGTGAGCTGTGACAGCATGATTTTATTCTATCAACTGGAGGAGACAGCCTGGTAGTAGAAGAGCAGTGTACCCAGACCGCAGGTGCACATGGTCCCTACCTGGGGGCACCAGCTGCACGAACAGGAGGATGCCGCCGCCCAGGAAGAGGCTGATGGCCATGGAATATCGCCGGGGCAGGTGCTGCAGAAGCAGCCAGGCCAACACGTACGCTGGGACTTCAACCACTGCCGAAAGGAAGCAGTTCACATAGATGTCCCCATGCAAGTTAGGGGTATCCAGGGAGAGCCCGAAGTAGCCCACTGATATGGTCATCCTGAAACAGTGCAGAAGAAAGCTGGAGCAGCAGCATCCAAGCGGGCACCTCCAACCTGGACAACTTTTCAAACACAGTTATTGCAGGAAAGTCAACACTGTCTTTACTGGGCAGCAGGTTTAACCCTGAGTCTTACTTCTTAGAATGAAAGATGACTTCCTCCAGCCCTTTGGGAGAGAAGTGTCAACTCTGGGCCAGAACACTTTCAGAGCATCCCAAACCGAAAGAAGGCTTATATAACTCAGACAGACTTACTTTGTTGGAAAAAATGAACAAACCAACCCAACTCCAACCTGCCTTTCAGCTTTAAAAATCCTAAGCCGAAGCTTTCACAAAGCCTACCTCCCCACTCTCTGGACCTCCCCAAACCCAGCAATTGCAGGAGCAGCGGGAGAATGCGCAAGGAGACAGATAACAAGGGGAGTGGGGTAGGATTCGAGGGATAAGATAAAAGAGGGAACGATTATCAGGTCAAACATTTGGAGAAAGAGCACTAGCAGACCCTCTGCGGCGACTGCCGAGGGAACTGAGCCCAGAGCTGTGGTGCTCATGGAGAGAAAGCTCCCAGTGGTGGGGCCTCCACATCGCCTCTCATCTGCACGCCTCCTGGCCTGGTCCCTGGCCCCAGCGGGCATTCTCTCTGGCAAACCAGACCTTTGTGGGTCAGACTGCGCTCATCTGCAGGTGGAAACCACAGCTGGTACAACCAGAGAAAGGGCACGTGCAGGAGCTCTGGGGAACTCACAGCAGGAGAGCCTGTGTGAACCACAGGATGGTGATTCATCAGAGGCTTGGACGTTTGTGGTGAAGACTGAATGCTGGCCCTGTCTGAGGCCGGCTCCTGGGTGGTACATGCCCTGAGGGACCCTGGGCCACTTCTTGGAAAAGGATGACTCATCATCCCCAGGGAGCAAAATGGCTGGCTGCCCCAAGGCTGGCTGAGTCTAGTACCAGGGACTCTGCGACGAAGTCCGCCTTCCTCACCCAGCAGGATCAGGCAGGGGCCTGGAATCCCGAGGGTCTGGCCACTCTCCAGGCACTCGATGTGTTCCCTGTGTCTGGTAACTCAGACCCCTTCCTGACAAACTGGGTGAAATGCCTCATTCGAAGGAACCTGATGAGGACCCCTAGGCTGGGGCACTACCTCCAGCACAGTCTCCAAACATCCCAGAAAGGGAGACCCTGCTTCCACATTTCCAGGAAGTACTTAGCAGCCTCTGTAGCTGAAAGAACACCATGTCTTCACTTACAGCCTTCTCGGGGCCTCACCTGTCTTACTCAGTCACTGTCTGAGGCAAAGGGGACAGGAACAGCTCAACTAGGACCCAGAGTGAGCAAGGATTTGCCTCAAAACCTGGAGGGATTCCCAAAGATCCCTTATTTCCCAAAAAAGCCCACATAACAATTTTCATTCTCCTTTTCTGAGATTCTGTCAAGTTAAGAACTGTGACATGCTCATTTCTTTGATCGCAAGGCACATCTCTTGCCTTTTCTGATGACACAGGCTTTCAGCTTTGGCCTGAGACATATCTGCCAACAAGAGGCATGAGAGCCGCTGCCAAAGGCTTTGTCTGGAAGCCTTGGCAGGTCTCAGTTACGCACCACAGGAGTATGGACATGACGGTGACCATCCGGATGTTCCGGCTTCGAAGCAGATCCAGAATGCTGTGCGACTGCTTCTGGGACCTCAGGTCTTGCAGCTGCAGGAACGATATGACAAGGGTATCAGAGGGCGAGAAGGTCGGAGACTCAGAGATCCAATGACATACCTGGAACCCTGACATCTTAGCTTTCTGTGTCTGTGAGTTGGGGAGTGTTTTGTTTCTTTCTTGAAAAGAACAGTAAGTGTAGTGACTGTATTTTGGCCAGCGGAAGGCTTCCCCAGGCCTTGTCAGTAACAAATTAGTGAACACAAATGAGGAGGAAGAGTAGGTGAGCAGTCCCTCAGGACGTCTGTCAGTGGCCACATTCCAGGCAGGCCTCTGAGCATTCCTTCCCAAGGCTGGATCCCTGCCCTCTGGGTCAGAGAGAGAAACTGGCCATGTTGTTTATTGATCTGATATTTTAGAAGAGTTAACGTTTCCAGTCTTCATACCATGTAGTTACTGGTCTACTTCCAAAACCAAAAAAATTTCAAATAGCAAAACAGGAAAATTGACCTCAGCTTCACCCAAAGTAACTTCCTATGAAAGTCAGTACAGGCAAGGTCATTAATAAACCACACGTCTAAACACACTGATGTTGCTTTCTTAAGCAAACCCAGCTTTGGAGCTTGTTTTTCCCGAGTTAGCAGTTCAACAAAAGGTCAACTTTTGACTTAATGGATCCCCTGAAATAGCCTCATTTCCTCAAGGGTGCCAGTGGGACTTATGGGTTCACCCAGATTGACCCCTCACTGAAAAGCCACCAAAGCTGCCTCACTTGAAAGTCGTCTCTGCCACTGACTCCTGTCCTGACCTTTGTACATCAGAGCCCTTTCCAATCCATGCTGACGGTGGTTGCTGGTCACTTAACTGCAAGGCTGGCAGGGCTCGTGGCAGCTGGTGGCTTCCCTGGGACCTATAATAACTAGTCATTTCCCAAGCCTCAGGACTACATCTCGAATCCCGAGTGTCTCTAACATGCCTTCCACGAACACTTCAGCAGGACTGCTGGTAGCTGTTCTCACAGCCAGTTCCCTGTCTTCCTGTCAGGTCAGACACACATCCCAACATCCTATCAGCAACTGCAATATCCAACCTCTTTTATAGTCATGAGACTGAAGAGAACTGCCTGCTGCCGAGAGGGTGGAAGGAGAGAGAACAAGAAGGAGAAGCAAGACCCAGGGATGAGGCAGACCCAGGAAATCACTCATGGCGAGAGAATAGGGCCTGCAGGGTGGGGTGGGGGTAGGGCAAAGGGGCAGATATGAAAAAGGGCCTGGCTGCAACATCAGGCCACAAACATCTAACCCCTGGTGGGTGGAGGGAGAATGAACATAGCCAGTTCCAAATCTATTTTTGCTTCACATTTTACATACTGCATTATTTTTTTTACAATGAGAAACTACGTAAAGTATAAGAAACAATAATTTCCCAAAATGCCAACTTCGTGAAAGGACTATTACTCATAGAGTATTAATTATTAAAAGTAATGGTTAGACTATATGATTATCTAGAAAAGAAGTATATCAAGTATGAAAACCTAAAACCCATGGGAAAAGTGAAGAGATTAAGGCAGCTGGAACGTTCTCCTCAGCTTCTGAAATGTAACAGGGCCTGCCTTGGGTGCAGCTGGGGCTCGGGCAGGAACAGGACTGAGCTGCGGCGTGAAGGGAGGGCTTCTGGCATTTGTAGTGCTTCCCTCAAATCATGATGACCGAGACCCTCCCACCAGCTCCCACGCAGTACTTACCTCACTTGGTTCAAAGATGGTTGAGGGTGCAACAATCCCATTGATTTTGGCAGCCTTGTGAATGATCATCTCTGCCTCTTTAAATCGTCCCTGCGAGATGAGCCATCGGGGGGACTCAGGGATGAACCTACAGTGTAAGGAGCAATCATGAGGTCTTCCTGCCCAACAGCCCACATGGAGCATAAGTAGAGGTGGGAAATGGGGTTACAGAACCAAACAAGGTTTGGGGAATGGTTGGTGTTTCCAAGATACAAGCAAAAAGATGGTCTACACCATAACCATTAATGACCTGAAGGGTGAGTACACTGGAGTGCACAAAATTTGGAGGGGCCGGCCCACAATAGGACTCCTACACTGGCTGGCCACTTCCATTCTGAAGAGCAGTAGTGACACCTGCTGGGCACTAAGGAGATGGTGCAAGATAGGCTCCTGAAGCCTGACTTCTGGTGTGGGCTCAGCCCAGCCTAGACCCTTGTCCTGCTTGTCCCTGGCATCCACAGGAGCTTCTACGCTGGTCTCTTAGACTCTAGTTTTTCCTCATCCCCCAATGATTCATCCAATTGACTTTTCAGACTCTCTACCTATGCTTATTAAGGCATTGGGGTGCTTTGAGACTTTGTGGATCTTCTTTTCTACCTCACCAGGTAGCCCCTGCCCTTCAGTCATGACCAGGACCCATGCTGTGCTCTGAATCCTCTCCCACTAAGCTCTGAAACATTCTCAGCAACACGTGGGGGCCATGCTCTCACCATCCCTGCCTGCAAGGTGCAATCCCACCTCAGCCCCTCTGCTGTGCCCCTCTCCTGGTGTGGGATGGCCTCCTGTCTGCCTGTGCAACTCCTCGGACTTGGAGGCTCAGATGGAGCCTGGCCTCCTCCCTGCTGCTACCCTGAGGACTCTCGCTTGCACTTTCTCCCTCTTCTCCCAGTGCCTGTAGCATGAGGCCTCGCCCTGTGGCCTGATAACTTCCTGGAGGTCATGCAGGACCCCATCATCTCACAGCTACTGCTTCTGCCTCTCCCTGGACTCCAATCGATCCAGGCCAGGGCTGAGAACAAGTCTGTTGATCTCTTGAGATTTTGTTTGGTTCTGGCTTTTCCAAGTGAGAAAACATTCTGAAACAACTTATAAATATTTATACTTCCGGTCTCTGGAGGCCCAAACAAGGATTTGTGGGTTGCTGCTGCCCCCTAGTGAAGGCCCAACAGAAGACATCCTGGCCTGTGGCCACACTCACCACCAGAGCGCCGCGCACAGCACGCCAGGCATGGTCAGCGCCAGAAGCAGCTTCCGCCAGTCTCTGATGAAGTAAGCAAACAGTGGCAGCAGCATGTAGCCTACTGCAAAAAATATGCACACTCCTAATGTAGAGAATATAATACGCACTGACTTGCCAAGAATTTCTGTTCCTGTTCAAAACAAGGGGAGGAGGTATTAGCATTTTAATTTAGGTTATTTCCTTATTTAATCTTCTCTCATATAATTTTCGAGCTTTTTTTTTTTTTTTTAAGCTGAGCCATCCTGCCACCTGTTGGCAGCTCAACGGCAACTCAGCTCGGGCTGGCCTCGAACCGCGCTGTTGCTCAGAGCTCAGCTCGCACTCTTGAGCAAGCTCTTAACCAACTGAGCCATTCGGCCGGCCCTCTCTCATATAATTTTCAACATAAAGACACGAAAGCAGCTAGAATGAGCTCCTAAGTTTCCAAGCCCTAAGGAGGGATGGGATTCTGAACCCAGTGACAGTTCTCTCATGAAAATGTCATCACTTCCCAAAGTCATATGCTAAAGATGCCATGTTAGGCCTCAAAATTTAATCTTCACATGAGGAAGAATTCATTAAAGGGGATGTCATTACTAAGGCTGCACATGCTGACTGTCAACCTTTAAGGAAAAAAAAACATTATGTTAAATGTGAAAAGAAAGAAGTGATCCTTTCAATAGTTCAACCCAAGGAAGCCAAAGACCAATAAGCTAGAGTTAGATTCCTCCGAACAGTGAGGCTGGCAACTTCTCAGTGAGAACAGGCCAAAGCTTTGCAGTGTGAATTCTGAATCCAACCCTGAAGGTCACATGACCAAAGTCCATTCCTATCAATTCATTCTTGCCAGTCAACTTCACTGACCACAGTGTTTTGCAGAAGAGGCGGGTTTTTTCCTTGGCGAGCCTGTAAATCTTGGCCCTTGTTCATGTCATACTTCCCTCTTTCCTTAGCTACCTCACAGTGGCAGCCCCTTTATTTGATGGATGCTCCTGGGCGAGTTTTAGTACAATGGCCATGAAGCACTAATGAGATCCAGGTGCCACACCTCAGAGGCCAAAAAGAACTGGAATGCAGCAGTCAGGTTATGGTGCTGCAGGGACCCAAGGCTGGGCACTTGGTGGACTCAGTTTCCCTGCCTACAGAATGGGTTCTCCAAGGAGCCCTGGTCAGTGTTGCTAGAGACCACGTCCCCATGAGGGATTTCAGAGCTGTCTCCAGAAAGTGGGTGGTGAGAGGATGGTGGAACACAGCGGCAAGTACTCTACTCCAACTGGATGGCCATACCCAAGACAAATGCTGCCACATAGTTGGAGATCTGGCCCATGCCTACAAGGATAAACAGCACGGCGAACATCTCGAAGTTCTTGGAGAAGATCTGCAGGAAGCTGAAGCCTGTCTGCATGCCCATGGTCACAAACAGCACGTTCTTCCGACCAAACCTGGGAAGGAAAGGGCAGTGACAGAAGCAGCTAGGAGAAGGCGGCAGGGATGGGCTCCACCAAGAGGGGCTTTCCCCAGAGCCATTTGGGGAGGGGTCACAGATGGTGCTGGCAGGGCACCTGATGCAGCGACAGTCCCAGTCTCCCAGCCCCTATGCTGTTACCCTCCCACCCCCACTCCTTAGAACCAACCTGCAGCCTGGGCACCAGGGTTGCCAAAAAGGCAGTGCCACAATTATGATGATGATTACAAAGGATTGCAACACATTTATTATGTGTAAATCTATACATTCATAATGTATTTTTTAAAAAGAACTGGTTTATATTGGAGGATGATGGAGAAACAATTCATGAAATCTGGTAAATAAAGGGAAAGAAAACTTGTCCTGACTTCCCTATGTAAACGATGTGAACAGTAACCAATCATAGATGAGAGGAAGTGTCATTGTATAAAAGTATGCCAACTATGTAATGAAAAAGAAGTGATCAGATTAGAATATCACAGTTTTACAACCCCCTGATGAATGAACAGATATGAGCATTGTATTTCTATGACTGTTAACATCATGAAAAGAGACAACTGAACATTGTATGAATTCTATAGTCTTGCCAAAGGGACTGAACCTAGATCTGATCACGCCTCTAGAGCCAGCTGCCAATTTGCAAGAAATGCAGAGAAAAGAGGAATATGCTGAACTGCAATCAGCCAACTGAGAAATTCTACAAGTGGAACAGTCCAGGATTCTTCAAAAACATCAACTGTAAGGCAGAAGAAGGGATGGAGGGAGAGTCCCTAGATTAAGTAGATGAAAAGACACATCAAATTTGTTTTAAGGGGGCAACACTAAACTTGTGTTTAAGGATGCAAATTTGGATGATGAAACTACAAAACACCCATAAGGAAGCAATTATAAAAGTCAGACTAGTGGTTACTTATGTGGGAAGAGTACATGGGGCTTCTTGGTGGCCAGCGAAGTTCTATTTCTTGACTTAGTGGTAGTTATGAGGTTATTTCCCTGGAATAATTCATCTAGCCACACATTTGGTCTGTGTGGTTTTCTGTATTTGTGTTCATTTTTAAATTTAAAAAATGTTGGGTTTTGTTTGTTTGTTTGGTTTTAAAGTTGGCGCCACAGACAAGTCAACCTTTTTCATTCAAGCCATCAGATTCAGCCTGAGTCAGCCAGAGCAGGCTGACATCCCTTTTCAATCAGTGAATGTCTGTTTGAACATCTATTATATGCTAGGCACTAGGGGTATATAGCTGAATAAAAAAAGATGCTGCTTTTGCCCTCAAAGACCTTATACTCTATAAGCGGTTAGACAGGTGGTAATCATATTTTAGTCAGACAACCACACCACTGAATATACAGTTACACTAAGACAAGCACACTCAAGGGTCAGCACACAGCTTCCTAAGAGACATCATGAGGGAACCTGCCCCAGGCTGGGGACGCAGGCATTCAGGGAGGGTCTTCCTGATGATGGGACAATGAGATGAGGCCCAAAAGAAATGCAGTTGTTGACAAGGGGAAGCAGGGATAGGGACCAAGTTTTCAATGATATTCACAGGATAGCAGGGAGACCAACATTAAACACATGAGGACAATTTCTGATAGGTGCTGTGAAGGACAGGCACAAGGGGCCAGGGTAATATAAACCAGGGACCTGAGTTAGCCTGCATGGTCATGGGAGGCCACGAGGGCAGGGTAGGGAATGCTTCAGACTGAGAAGTGCACATACAACTGTGGCTGGAGGGGCATGACGAGCGTCAGGGGACAGCATCGCTGGTGTCAGCTATTCACCAGACGACTGCAGAGGTAAGCAGAGGCCACACTGCACAGGGCCTTGCAGCCAAGTTCATGAGTTTGGTGCCTCTATTCACTGAACATGCTTTTTTTTTCTTTCTTTTTTTTTTTTCTTTTTGAGTGCTGTTGGAATCTAGCAGGTAAAGTATTCTAGACATTGTAAAATGCCCAGGATAGCCCCCGACAACAAAGAATTCTCTGGCTCAGATGTCGATAGCATCAAGGTTGGGAAACCCTGGTCTAGAAGGAGCCTCTGACTCCCCCTGTGTTTTCTTGTTACAGAGACCCCCTACATGCCATCCAAGGCAGTCCCTTACCGCAGGCAGACGGCTGTAACCTCTACCCCCGCCTTCCCCGCCTAAGGGCTCCCTGGGATGGTGGGAGAGAAAAAGACCCAGGGAATCCTTACACAGCACCAGTCCTTGGCAGGCTGGGGTTGGGCCTAGAAACACTCACTTTTTTTTGTTTTGTTTTGTTTTGAGGGCAGTGTCCCTGGCCCTCATATGTGGGACCGAACCAGGGAGAAACCCTCACTTTTACAGTCTGTCAACAAAACGTCAAACGCACACATACCTACGAAACCAAGAAACATCAGTCTTTTTCTTCCCAGGGTTGTGCCTCTTATAATTCATACACTTAAAGGTATTAGTAACTCAATAATGTCAGATAAAAGGCTTTGACAATCCAGGATTATTGTACTGATCTTGAATTTCAGCCTTATTTATATGCCAGAGAGAAGGGTAAACCTTTGTCTGATATAAAAAGTTACTGTTAGCATGCCAGACAATTGAGGGCATGAATCTACTGCTCTTAGGTAAGTTGTTTGGCTTGAGTTTTTTTTTTTTGTTTTTTTTTTGAGGGCAGTGTCACTGGCCCTCACATGTGGGACCGAACCAGGGCCAATGGCTTCCCAAGCCAGCACTTAACCACTGTACCACTTGGCCGGCCCTGGCTTGAGTTTTTTTTAAGTAGCTTACTTAGATATAATGCGATGAGAAACTGTTCACGCCACAGAGCCCTGGGCCTCCTGTGGGGGTGCAGACAAGCTTGATGGGTGGCGCTGGGAGCTGAAGGCAGCGGACACAGCCAGAAAAGCCACACTTTCAGCTATTTCATTTATTGAACTCAAATGATTCTACTTTAAAGAAGTAGTTTGCTGACAAAATTTTATTTTTAAGTTTTGAAAAACACTGTACTAGCCCTTCTGAAGACTAAGGTGGTCCTTAACATACTCATTCAATTTCCTCCTGTTGCCTTGGGAGCAAATCTTTTGGAACCTAAACACCTCCCTCAGGTAATCGCGTGTTACAGTAATCGGGGCCTCAGGCTAGCCCACAAAGACCTACCTAACGCATGACACAACTGACCCAGAAAAACACACTGAGTTCCAGCTCTGCACTTGGGGTAACTCCTCCTTGTTTTTCAAATCAAAGTAATTCCTGAGTTTCAGCTGCCACTCAACCCTGAGAGAGGGGATTTCTCACCATCCCATTTGGAGGGCCTCTAAGCTCAGTCCTGGGCACCCCCTCTTCTCACTGTACACTCTTCCCAGGCAATCTCATCCACGTTGGGGCTGTGATGAGGGGTCTATGAGCTGACAATTCCCAGATGTGTTTCTGCACCCAAACCTCTAATGGAGCACCGTATCCATACTATCCAACTGCATATTCAATTCCTCCACTTAGGAGTCTCCTAGTCACCCTGAATTCAGTATGTTCAAATTGAACTCAACGTCTTCTCCTACAAACATGGTCCTCTTCCAGAGTTCTTTGTCATAGAGAAGGGTATCATCACCTACTGGCTGTGCAGGTCACAAACCTTCTTTTCCTCACTTCTCCCACCCACCCCATAGCCAAGTCCTGTTGGTTTGACCTCCTACCACTCCTCTCCATTTCTACCACACTCAGCCTAGTACAAGCCACCACTATATCCTGCATAAATTACTGTGACAACTTCTTAATTGGTCTCTCCACAACCCTTCATCTTTTTAATCCTTTCTATCAAAGTTATCAAATAATCTTTCAAAAATTGCAAATCTGATTGTCACACTCCCAATTTAAAAAACTCTCGGGCCGGCTGAGTGGCACGGTGGTTAAGTGCTGGCTTGGGAAGCCAGCAGCCCTGGTTCAGTCCCACATATGAGGGCCAGTGACACTGCCTTAAAAAAAAAAAAAAAAAAAACAAACAAACAAAAAAAAACAATTAGCTCTCAATGCAGGGACGGCCAAGTGGTTCAGTTGGTTAAGAGTTTGCTTAAGAGCACGAGCTCTGAGCAACAGGGTCACTGGTTCAATTCCCAAATGGACCAGTGAGCTTTGCCCAAGCTGTGCCCAGCTGAGCTGCTGCTGAGCTGCCAACAGGTGGCAGGATAGCTCAGCTGGTGAGAGCTCGTGCTCCTAATGACAAGATTGCCTGTTCAAAGGTGTGGTATGCCCACGGGCGGCTGGGACTGAACTTGGCACTCTGAGCTGAGCTGCCACCCGGATAGCTCAGTGGCTAGAGTGCGCACTCTTATTTTTTTATTTTTTATTTTTGAGGGCAGTGTCATTGGCCCTCATATGTGTGACCGAACCAGGGCCGCTGGCTTTCCAAGCCAGCGCTTAACTACCGCGCCACTAGGCCAGCCCTTTATTTATTTTTTAAAAAGATTTTATAGGGGAGTTGGGGTGGGGGGACAGCGTTGGGGAATCGGGGAAGGGGAACAGACAAGTTGCTATCCTTTTTTTCTTCAGTCTAGTTGTGGAGGACGTCACTTCACTGGCCATATTGGTATTATCATTGCGCTGTTCCTGAATGAGGCAGTCGTTTGCCGGCCATTGGATGGCTGCTCACGGTGGCTCATGACTGCTCACACTTGCTGCCTGCCAGCCCACTGTAGTCTATGCCATCGCCATCACCTCATGGCAGCCCAGCTCCAGGTCAAGCTGTTGTTCACCATCTTAGCTGGAGAGGACGCAGTGTCACTGGCCCTCATATGTAGGATCCGAACCGCGGCCCTGCTGCTCAGTTGGTGTCTCAAGCCAACTCCTAACCAACGCGTCACTTGGCCGGCCCCAGTGTGTGTTCTTAACAGCAAGGTTGCCAGTTCGACTTCCGCATGAAAAAAAAAAAAAAAAACCTCTCAATGGGGGCCGGCCAAGAGGCGCGTTGGTTGAGTTGCCTTGGGAAGCCAGCTCTGAGCAGCAGCGCCCCAGTTCGGATCCCACATGAGGGCCAGTGATGCTGCGCCCTCTACAGCTAAGATGGTGAACAACAGCTCCACCTGAAACTGGGCTGCCATGAGTCACTGGCTGCAGTGGGCTGCCATGAGTTACCATAAGTGGATGGCAGCCAGTGTCGTGAGCTGCCATCCAATGGCTGGCGAGTGACTGCCTCACCCAGGAAGAGCGCAATGATAATACCAACATGGGACAGTGAAGCGACGTCCTCCACAACTAGACTGAAGAACAAAAGGACAGCAACTTGTCTGTTCCCCTTCTCCGATTCCCCAACGCTGTTCACCTCCCTCAACTCCCCAATAAAGTTTTATAAAAAAAAATCACCTCAATGGCTCCCCTCTGCTCAGTGATTAAAGCCCAAAGTTCTGTCATCTGCTAAGCCACCTGCTCTTCTGCTTGGGCTCGATTGCCTCACCACTTCATCTCTATGCCAACTCTCCACATCTCCAACACAGAGGACTTTGTTCTCGTTCCTAATGTATTCTATAACTCTTCTTGAGTCTAGGTTTATGTACATGCTGCTTTCTGCGTCCAGAATGCTCTTTCCTCTCCCCACCCCCTTAGCTGGCTCACTTCTCACCTTTCAACTCGCAGCACATGCTTCACCTTCTCAGGGCAGCCTCTCATGGCCCCCTCGATCAGAGCCTCTCTTAGCATCCTGCACTTCTCTGTCTCACCAAGGACAGCAAGTGCTTCCTTCAGTTAGTTGTTTAATACCTCTGCCTTGCTTGAAGAGCATGGCTTAGAACAGTAGTCCACACAAAACTGAAGATCGAGACTCTCTGGACCCAAACCCTAGCTCTGCCACTTCGGCAACTCATTTAACTCCACTGGGTTTCATTTTCCTGATCTGTAAAATGAGAATACTTATACCTCCTACTTCATAGGGTTATGAAGATTAACTTATTAGTGTTAATTAATTTGTACAGTGCTTATAAGAGTGTCTAGCACATATTAAGTGCTATGTGTTTGTTAAATCAATATCAGTAATCAGCTGATGCTTGCTACTCGATTTAGGATCTGGGGAAGCATAGGCCTTTCCCAAAGGGGCAAGTGTCTCAGCCTCCTCTAGAATTGCCAGTCGTGGTCATGGCCTACTGCACTCTTAATGCTCACTGGTGACTGTAGGAGTTTGTCACTTTCTTAAATCTCTAGATGATATTCTAGAAAAGACCAATCTACTGGGAAATGTACTTCTCAGGTAAGGACAATAATCCATAGATATAAACATGCCAAAACATCACCCTGAGTCTGTGCTACGGGATAAAATGGCTTTGTTCTTAAGGTAGGATGACAGTCTCATCCTGAACTTCTCTATTAGAGGCCCCAATCAGTGGGGACAATGCTGGGACTCCTCTCTACTGGGTGACACAGTGCAGCCAAGGACCTTGCTGAAGGCCACTCCTCTCCCCAGGGGCTTCTCTGACACCCCCGCAAACCTTGTGGGTAGGGAGATACAATACAACAGACCCCTCTGAGAACTTCAAGGAAACTATGGACCTTTCTCCAGAAAAATACTCACATACAACCTCTAAAATTTTGCATATAATTTGCATATGGAGTACATGAACTCCCTAAGTCATGAATGGACCTTGAGTTAAGAGCCTTGAAGCTACACAAACAACCTGCTTATGGGTCAAAACAGCACATTGTGAAGTAAATGCTTGTTGTGAAGTAAATGCCATAACCACAGGCCTCTTAGCTAAGGGGCATCAGTCCTGTGGACACAAGAGTTCTGCCCATCATGCCACTACTGGCTAATGAGACTTCCTCTCACGTTGTAGAGAGAGTGATGGCTTTGGGAATATAGAGGTGGCCCTCCATGGTGTGCCTTAAGATCTGCAATACAGTTTAGGTGCATGTGTGAGGTGTCCACTTCTCCCATGCTTGGCAACATGGAAGAGTCATGCTCACCTTGGGAAAGCCAGCCAGGCTGGTGCAGAAGTGAATCCTGACATATTATCTGGTCAAATCCAATTGATCCAGCCCAGATACATTCAGCTCAGCAAGAATTATGGAGAGGAGGCTGCTGGCTCTCCTTACTTGGTGTGGAGTCTGTAGATTAAGCTTCCCCTTCTTTTAAAACGCAAAGCCCTGGGCTAAGAATGCTACCCTTTGATGTCAAGGGCAACGTACATCCATGTTCCTTGCTCACTGCTGGGGTCCCCTGCAGCTGCAGGAGATAGACACCCACCTTACCTGTCTGAGAGCTGCCCCGAAACGAAGGAGCCAACCAGCACACCCCCGAAAAACAAGGAGGTCGTGAACGGAACCTTCCAGTCGTCCTCACACACCAGGTTCCACTGTAAGAGGAGCAGAGGGATGTGTCACTCACTTCTTTTCAAAAATGTTATCAATTTACTCTTCTCATCAAATGCAATCAGAACACCGGCCTCCCTGCTCCCTCTGCTTCCATGCCGCACGGGTGTGGGAGCTCAGGCAGGAAGTGGCTCTTCTGGGCAGCCAGGCCAAGAGAGAGCAGGTTCCCCACAGGGAGAGTGGGCTCCCTCCCCATTCAGTTTTTCATCGCTTTCAGCTCCATTGTTTTGCTTCCGATTTGAGGCAGGGAGCAAGTACTCTGCCCATGTTCTCCTGCCCATGTTCTCCCCCTGGAGAAGGCAAGGACTCTGGTAGCTCTTAAAAATCTGGGCAGAGCCCAGTGCTGTGGACAGGGCAGGGTGTCCTTTCGGTGGGTTCAGGACATTGGCAGGACTGGCACAGGAGTGGTTCTGGAGCAGGGTTCTGGGACTCTAAGGGTCCAGGCATTCAGCAAGGGGCCAAGGCCAGACGAGCTGGGGTGCTCCACATGGATCTGCCCCTTCAGCCTGCTCCAGTCTCCGTCCTGGGCCTCTGGGTCCTGCTGGTGACATTTACAGCTGGGATCCCTGATGCTGCGTTAACAGCACTGGCCCAAGTAGAGCCATGAGCTTTGAGCTGGGAGTCAAGAAACTGAGGTTTTTCTCAGGCCGGCCGAGTGGCGCGGTGGTTTAGAGCTGGCTTGGGACGCCAGCGGCCCCGGTTCGGATCCCACATATGAGGACCAGTGACACTGCCTTCTAAAAAAAAAAAAAAGAAACTGAAATTTGGGGCCTGCCGAGTGGCTTAGTTGGTTAAGAGTGCAAGCTCTGAGCAACAGGGTTGCCAGTTTGATTCCCACATGGGCCAGTAAGCTGAGCGGAGCTGAGCTACCACTGAGCTGCCAAGAGGTGGCAGGATGGCTCAGATGGTGAGAGCACGTGCTCCTAACAACAAGGTTGCCGGTTCGACTCCCCCATGGAATGGTGGGCTGTGCCAACCCGCAACTAAGATTGAACACAGCACCTTGAACTGAGCTGAGCTAGCTGCACCCTCCACAACTAAGATTGAAGGACAACAACTTGGCTGTGCCCCTTCCCCAATTCCCCAATAAAATCTTAAAAACAAAAAACTCAGGTTTAGTTTCTATTCCACTGTTAACTAATTATCCAAACTCAGATAAGGTCCCCCTCCCCACCCCGCATTGTGCCTTAATTTCCTCATTTGTAAAACAGGGATTGCCATAGGGAACAGGCTACACTGCTTGAGTTTCCTAGCACCCAATGTGTAGTTCTATCTATGGTTACCATGAAAAGAGGTCTGCGGGCATATGTAAGCAACTGAGCACTCAGATGTGAGGTCACCCAACCTAACAAGGAGCCAGAAGAAGGAAGAAAAGCCAAAACAGGAAGCTGGTGGTTCCCAGAAAAATGTTTCCCAGAACAGAAAGATGGCGTTCAGCAGTAAGCTAGCGGGACACCCTCTAGTGAATTCAGACCCTTGCTTGCCTGGCACCAGGCTGCTGGCTTGCCCTCCAGGCAGTCTTGGGCTCCCCAGTAATACACAGAGGCAGGGGGAGTGTGTGACTTCCAAGGATAGTGAGAGCAGGAAAAACAGGTCTGCTTCTCTGCCCTGCTGGGCAGGGTAGGCACACAGCTGCTGGGCACCACAGGGGCGTCGGAGGGCAGCCCTCAGGCTGAGCATGGGGTGGTGGTCCCCACCCCGGGGAAGAGTTTGTGGTCTCCAACTCCTACATCTACAGGAAGTCGAGACTAGCAGGAAGCCAGAATTTCAGAGCACCAAGACCTGAAATGCTCAGGCTACAGCAGCCTTCTCATCTCCACAGTCTCAGTGGTGCCAGCACACAGATACCATCTTTTAGGAGGGGGAGAGCTCCTAGGGCAGTCCCTGTCCAGACATGGCTGCTCAGGTCAGGACAGTCAGGACAGGGGGGACTCAAAGATGGGTGCTGGAGTCTGGGTGTTAGGTAGGGTGTTAGGCAGAGCTTCCGGGGCCGGATCATGGAGTCTATTCTTGAACATGATGGGATCCATTCTCAGCTAGCATGCATCACTTTTGTAGCAAGAGATTAATAAATGAATAAAGAGGGCTGGCCGAGTAGCACGTTGGTTAAGAGCTGGCCTGGGACGCCAGGGGCCCTGGTTCAGATCCCACATATGAGGGCCAGTGACACTGCCCTCTATGGCTAAGATGGTGAGCGGCAGCTCCACCTGGAGCTGGGCTGCTGTGTCCCCAGGGACAGCATAGCTGCAGCCCCTGCTGCAGTGGGCTGCCATAGGCTACAGTGAGTGGCCCACAGCCAGTGTGAGCGGCTGGAAGCAGGTGTGAGCTGCCAAGAGCCGCTGTGAGCGGCTGTCCAGAGGCCGGCGACTGATCAGCCTCACCCGGCAAGAGTGCAATGACGATACCAACATGGGCCAGTGAAGCAACGTCCTCCACAACCAGACTGAAGAACAAAAGGGCAGCAACTTGTCTGTTTCCCTTCCCTGGTTCCCCAACGCTGTTCTCCTCCCCCAATTCCCCAATAAAAAAAAATGTTAAAAAAAAAAAATGAATGAAGAGTCAGTAGCTGCATCTCAACAGGTCTCTCATGAGGGTTGGGGACTAACACAGCTGAGCCAGACTAGAAATTCACAGGGAGTTATGGGGTGGTAGACCCCCCCCACCCCCACATCAGGTCTCCTGATATAGGATTTAGAGAAATGTGGCCTGGCAAGGCCAGGTACTACCTAAAAACAGGTCAGGCTATGCTCTGCAGGAGACAAGGTGACTACAGCGCTCTTCTTGGGAGAGATCCCCAGGGCACGTCTCCACCTCCTGCAGCCTCACCCCCGCCGCCTGGTCCAGCCTGTCCTTACTCCAGGCAAGCGTATAACTCCCTGGGGTGACTGGGCTCTCTATCCACCATAGACAATTTTTAACAATTCTCAGGGCCTGGCATTGGGCCCTCCAAAAGCAAATGGGGGCTAACGCTTCCTACTGGCCACACGGTGCATGTGTGTATACTCAGGAAAGGTAATAGGTTTTAAAAAATGAACACAAGGGGCTGGCCAAGTGGCTCTGTTGGTTGAGAGTTGGCTTGGGAGCACGAGCTCTGAGGAGCAGGGACACTGGTTTGGTTCCCACATGTGCCAGTGAAGCTATGCCCTCTAAAGCTTAGATGGTGAACAGCTCAACTTGGAGCTGGGCTGCCATGAGTGGCCGGCAGCCAGCGTGAGCTGCCATGAGCTGCTATGAGCGGACAGAAGAGCGCAATTATAATACCAACATGGGCCAGTGAAGCGACATTCTCCACTAGTCTGAAAAACAAAAGGAGAGCAACTTGTTTGTTCCCCTCCCCCAATTTCCCAATAAAATCTTTAAAAAAAAGAAAAAATTTGAGGGAGAGAAGTGTGACTCTTGTAAGCATTGTAATTGGTGCTGATTTTCAGTTATGGAAAGTATAGGGATGATGCCATTTTGGGGGACTAAATGTTCTTTTATTATTATTATTATTATTATTATTTTAAATTAGTTTCAGGTGTACAACACAATGCAACAGTTATACTCTTTACCCCCCAAAGTGACAACTCCCCTCCCCCAGTTCGCCACCCCACTCCTCCCCCCCCATATCATACATATCCACTACAATTCCTTTGACTCCCTTCCACAGTATACTCCACATCCCGTGACTATCTATATAATTCAGTTACAGTTCGCATACAATATTATACAACATCAGCTTCAGGTGTACAGTGCAGTGATCAAGCCTCTACTCCATCCATGAAGTGGTCTCCCTAACAAGACATGTGACTCTCTGACACGCCACAAAATTTTTACAACATTATTATATTCCCCAAACTGTGTTTCATATCCCTGTGGCAATATTGTAGTTGTCTATTTATGCTGTCCTATTCCTTCCCCTTCCCCCTTATCCTCACCCGGGACTAAATGTTCTTAACTTGTGAGTTGGCTGGAAGGGAAACAAGACATGGTCTGTGCCCAGAGGGCAAAAGCTCTTCCCTGAGATGTACCTGGCCTGACCACTTCAGTGGTCAGACATGCTGGTTGGCACCACCTGTTACCGAATGCCATGTATTACTGCACACATTTCATCCTGCCTCCTGCTGCAACTAATGTCAGATCCTTTGTCCCCAGGCTGTCAGGGCAAGGAGAAGTATCTGCTACCATGTCCTTTACAATCCTAGCAGTGCACTGCAGAGGAAGGGCTCAGTAGCTGTTTGGTATATAGGTGAGTGAGTGAGTGAGTGAGTGAGTGAGTGAGTGAGTAAACAGGTGAACAAAAGGGTTGTGAACCTTCAATACCATAGCACCCTTTGGGCTTGGTCTTTCAGTTTGGCTGCCCAAAGCCCAGATGAACCCTGAACTTCAATCTCTAGAATAGGTTTTCTTTGCTTCGTCAGCCCCTTCCCTGTGTCAGCTGTCAGGACTTTGACCCAGGGTGTGAGTTCTTGGGCAGCCAGAGAGGGGCTCAGCCTGACCACTCATGGCCTGCTGGGTCTGCTATGACCATGTGTGCACAGGGGGCCCAGCAAGTGGCTCCTCTGGCTTGCCATGAGCTGCAGAGGCAGGGATGGTCTGTGCTTCTCCTGAGTTAGAGAAGTCAGCAAAGGCATGGCGGTGGGGTAGAAGCTCCAGGTCTGGCCCTGACTCTCCACCCAGTCAGCCAAGCCCCACCTCCCTGGTGGACTCTGGCTTTTCCTTCAGATGATGAGGGCTTGTGGATAACAATGGGGGCTCTTTTATCTTCCAAGACTATCTATGCATGAGGTACTGGTAGAAAAGTTAGTCCAGACAAAGAGGCTTTCTAAGATAACAGGGAGTGAGTCAATGAGTCAGAGTGTTACCAAGGGCTGCAGCAGGGGACTTCCGGGAAACAGAAACAGGCTAGGGGCAAGGGGACACAGAGGATTGTCAGGTCTTAGCTAAACACATACAACTCATGGGTGCTAGGAGAGCTACAAATTTCTAAATGAAACTTTCTGGCTGCAGGCTGGGCTATGGAAACACCAAAATACAGGTGAGAAATCACCCAGGTTACCAGAGGAGGGGGCAGTTCTGGGCCAAGAAGCACTCTGGAGCTGCAAGGTGGAGTGGCTGATTCCCCAACTCCAGGGATGAATGAGGGACCAGAGAAGGGGCCAGCCTAGAAGCACATGGACCACCAAACTATTCCTGAAACATGGGAGAACAACCTCTTTCATCTCATAAGTAGTATCCCATTCTTTCTGCCAATCCCAATGCCTTGTGGGAGATCCACATATGGGTAAGCCCCAGTCCGTGGAGGTAGGGTATCACATTTTCTTTAAAATATTCAGTCAGGGGCCGGCCGAGTGGCGCGGTGGTTAAGTGCTAGCTTGGGAAGCCAGCAGCCCCGATTCGGTCCCACATATGAGGGCCAGTGACACTGCTCTCAAAAAAAAACCCATAAAATATTCAGTCAGGAGCTGGCTGAGGGCTCAGTTGGTTAAGAGCTTGAGCTCTGAGCAACAGGATCGCCGGTTCGATTCCCACATGGGCCACTGAGGTGCGCCTGAGCTAACCTGCCACTGAGCTGCCAAAAGGCAACAGGATGGCTCAGCTGGTGAGAGCATGTGCTCCTAACAAGGTTGTTGGTTGGACTCCCTCATGGGATGGTGGCTACGCCCACCCACAACGAAGATTGAACACGACACCTTGAGCTGAACAGCAGCGAGCTGCTGAGGAGTGGCCAGATGGCAAGTGGACTTGGAATTGAACTAGCTGCGCCCTCCACAACTAAGACTGAAGGACAACAACTTGGCTGTTCCCCTTCCCGAATTCTCCAATAAAATTTAAAATAAATAAATAAATAAATAAATAAATAAATAAATAAATAAATAAATAAATAAAATATTCAGTCAGTGCTTTTCAACCACCCCCAAGTTTCACTTCTATGAATTAAACTGTCTTTTTCTTCTTCAGTTCTCAAACTTTAAAGGTTTCTTAAATTATTCACTAATCCATTCAAGAAAAGTTTTCCTGAGCACCCCTCTGTATCCAGCATTATGTCAGGACCTGTGGGAGATGCAAAGATGTAAATCTACCGCTAATTATTGTACTACACATACACACTTTAACGTCAACAGAGACAAAATATCATATGGAAGACCTGAGGTTTTCATCTGTTGGAAAATACATCTAGGAACTCAATACTGGTATACTTATGCATTTTGTTTTTCTTTGAGGGCAGTGTCACTGGCCCTCACATGTGGGACCTGAACCGGGGCCGCTGGCTTCCCAAGCCAGCGCTTAACCACCACGCCACTTGGCCGGCCCGATACTGGTATACTTATAGACACCTCTACATATGACATGGGGTAGAGGACAGACCTGGGGACATTTTGCAGGCACAGGACTAGCTGCAGTGGTCAGCAAGGCCAGGTCTGGGTTGAAAGAAAATGGGCCTTAGAAAAACAGAGTCATCAGAATGTTAATGCAACAGCTTCCAACAGTGACTGAGAGGAAGAAGCAGTCTAGATGTCAAGTCAAGCTTCCCAACATCCCCAAACAAAAGGCCTAAGTAAGGTATTCATCTAGCCTCCCAGTAAAGACTGGCGACCTGTTAGTAGGTGAAAGGGCACACAGCTCTTATGAAACTGCTAAGACAGTGAAATAAATAAGCTAAATATAAAAAAGGAGAGGCTGCAACATTGGCAGCAACATAGCTCAAGGACCCTTCCAAAAGTGCCACCAACATTTTCAATGAAGCAAGAACAGGTTACTCGAGGAAACTGCCAAGGGACCCCAGGGACCAAGGCAAACTGCAGAGATGCCATGAGCTTCTTCTGACGCCACTACCTCAGGGCCTTGGAGCATCACCGCCCGCCCGACGCCCGGGCTGCAAGGGGGCATGCTCTGGATGGACGCCACCGCGCCAAGCGTTCCCGAGCCACCTGGCTGGGGGATGCAGGCCCATCACCAGTGTGTATTGTGTGGGAGAAATGAAAGTGACAGCGTGCACCTTGCGGAGGTGGGGTGGTGGCGGTGGTGGGTGGTGTGGGCAATGCTCTACAAAGGCAGAGGTCCTCCTCACACGCCGGCCCCCGGCCCGGTACCCACCTCGGTCACGATGGTGGACAGGTAGATGTCCTGGCTGAACTCCCAGCCATCCAGGCAGCTCTCCTGCTCCAACTGCTCCAGGTCCACATCGCGCCCCGGCTCCAGCCCGAGCGCTGAGAAGTTGGAGATCGCCTCCAGCCGGTAGCGCCTGCAGCTGTGAGGCACCTCACGGCCGTCCTGCAGCCGCAGCGGGACACTGTGGTTGCGCCACGCGCTGCTCAGGTTCGCGGCGTCCGGCACCCGGCAGCGGTGCTCCGGGGTCCCCGCCAGGAACACGACTGACATACCATTGAAGCCGTTGGGGATGATGCTGGCGCTGAGCAGGAAGAAGATGAGGCGCTGGAAGGGCCCCCACTCGCCCAGGAAGGCAGTCACCTCGTCGTAGTCCCGCATGCCACCCTCCGCAGCCGGGGGCGCGCGGCCCGGGGTCGAGGGACGCGGCGGCGCGCGGGGGCGGGGCGCGGCCGGCGTGTGCGCGTGCGCAGCGCGCCCCCGCCGCGGGACCGAGCGAGGGACGAATCCCGGGGCTGGCCGTCGACTGAGCTGGCCCGCGAGCTGCCGTCGCCACCGCGGCGCCGCCGCAGCCACCGGCCTTACATAGGCCGCGAGGCCGAGGAGGGTTCTGGGGTTGGGCTGCAAGGCCCGCCCCGCCGCCCGCGGAGCGGGGCCGACGGGGGCGGAGCCGAGGCCGCGCGTGATGTCGGGTAGGCGGCCCCGGCCTCTGCGAGCACCTGGGACTCAGGCCCGAGGCGACGGCCAGGGAGCGCTGGCTGCGTTTCGAAAGACAGCGGGACTCGCAGCCTCCGTGTCTGAGCCAAGCTGGCCCGGCGGGAAACCAGGGGAAGGAACGCCTTGGCGATGGGGCAGCGAGGCTCAAGCACAGTATTAAAAATATCACCCCATCGGGCCGGCCGAGTGGCCTGGTGGTTGAGCGCTGGCTTGGGACGCCAGTGGCCCCGGTTCGGGTCCCACATGTGAGGGCCAGTGACACTGCCCTCAAAAAAAAAAAAAAAAAGATGTTGATTATTTTAAAAAAAAGAAAATCATCCATCTCAACTTTTTGCTGAGGCCTACAGGGGGACTGTAAGTGGCCCAGGGTCTCACTGCTGGTTAGCTGCCCTTGGCATTGCGCATCCTTGTAAGAACCACAGGGATTGTTTTGAAACCTCGACCGTTAACTCCCCCAACGGAGAGGCTGGGAGCAATGACTTTTAATTCTAATCCAAGTGCCCTTTCCATGTTTTGGTCTGTAATAACCCTTTATATTGTCCTTGAAGGAGTTCGAACAAATGTAACCCAGCTTAAGATTAAATATTCTCCTTAGATTAGTTATTTCTGCACAAGAATTAACTCACAGTTGACTGCCAATAAAAAAAAAAGTAACTAGAGGATTCTAAAGCTTCACTGTCCAATAGAGTAAGTAGCTACATTTATAATTTAAAAATTTCTAGTAGCCATATTAATAAAGTTACCAGATGTAGCCAATAAAAATATAACACACCTAGTTAGAATGTGAGTTTCAGATAAACAACAAATAATTTTATAGTGTTAAAAAATACATATGGGGGGCCGGCCGAGTGGCCCGGTGGTTAAAAGCTGGCTTGGGATGCCAGCGGCCCAGGGTTTCGGATCCCACATATGAGGGCCAGTAACACTGCCCTCTTAAAAAAAAAAAAACATACATATATATATATATATATATATATATATATATATATATATATATATATTTTATGGCTGGCAGGGTGGTGCGTTGGTTAAGAGTTGGCTTGGGATGCCAGCTCTGAGCAGCAGGGCCCCAGTTCGGTTCCCACATGAGGGCCAGTGACACTGCCCTCTACAGCTAAGATGGTGAACAACAGCTCCAATAGCTCCACCTGGAGCTGGGCTGCCGTGAGTCGCCGGCAACGGGGTAGGCTGCAGCTCCTGCTGCACTGGGCTGCCATAAGCTACCATGAGTGGCCAACAGTCAGCGTGAGCAGCCGGCAGCCGGAGTAAGCTGCCAAGAGCCACTGTGAGTGGCTGTCCAGTGGCTGGCAACCGATCTGCTTCACCCGGGAAGAGTGCAATGATACCAACATGGGCCAGTGAAGCAATGTCCTCCACAACTAGACTGAAGAACAAAAGGACAATAACTTGTCTGTTCCCCTTCCCTGATTCCCCAACGCTGTTCCCCTCTCCCAATTCCCCAATTAAAAAAAAAATCTTTGAAAAAAAAAATATATGCATGGGGCAGCTAGTTGACTCAGGTGGTTGGAGCGCAGACTCATAACACCAAGCAAGGTTGTTGGTTCGATTCCCACATGGGCCAGGGAGCTGTGCCCTCCACAACTAGACTGAGGACAACTACTTGACTTGGAGCTGATGGGTCCTGGAAAAACACACTGTTCCCCAATAAAATTTCAAAAAAAATAAAAAAATAAAACATAATATGCAAAGACATGACATTCAAATGGAATTGGGCATCCTGTATTTTATCTGACAGCCCCACATATTAAAAAAGTAAAAAAAAAAAAAAGTGGGTGAAATGAATTTTTTTTTTTTGAGGGCAGTGTCACTGGCCCTCATATGTGGGACCAGAACCGGGGCCGCTGGCTTCCCAAGCCAGCGCTTAACCACCGCGCCACTTGGCCAGCCCTGGGAGAAATGAATTTTAATATATTAATTCAATATATCCAGACATTATCATTGCATTATGTAATCAAATAGAAATTATTGATTTTATATTCCCATATTAAAATTCATTGGGGGTGGGCCAGCCGAGTGGCGCGATGGTTAAGAGCTGGCTTGGGATGCCAGTGCCCTGGGTTCGGATCCCACGTATGAAGGCGAGTGACACTGCCCTCTACAGCTAAGATGGTGAACAACTGCTCCACCTGGAGCTGGGCTGCTGTGAGTCCGGGGCGCCGGGCGTAGGCTGCAGTGGGGCTGGCCGGCAGCCGGCATGGGCTTTCATGAGCTGCTGTGAGCGGCCATCCAATGGCCAGAGAGCAACTGCGTCACCTGGGAAGAGCGCAATGATAATACCAACATGGACCAGTGAACTGATGTCCTCCACAACTAGACTGTAGAACAAAAGCAACTTGTCCCCCTTCCCCGGTTCCTCAATCCTATTCCACTCCCCCAATGCCCCAATAAAAAAGAACTTGGGCCAGCCGAGTGGCTCGGTGGTTAAGCACTGGCTTGGGAAGCCAGCGGCCCCAGTTCAGGTCCCACATATGAGGGCCAGTGACACTGCCCTCAAAAAAAATTAAAAAAAAAAATCTTCAAAAAAAAAATTATTGATCTTACTTCTTTTGTACTAAATCTTAAGAAGCCAGTGTGCATTTTATAGTATTGTACATTTCAAATTGGATTAGCAACACTTTAAGTGCTCAGTAGCCACTTGTAGCTGGTAGCTATCTTATTGTACGGCACTAAGGCCTTTAAGAAATGGGCCGGCTCAAGTGGCACGGTGGTTAAGAGCTGGTTTGGGACATCAGCGGCCCTGGTTCAGATCCCACATATGAGGGCCAGTGACACTGCCCTCTACAGCTAACAACAGTTCCACCTGGAGCTGGGCTGTGCGAGCCCCAGGGAAGGTGTAGGCTGCAGCCCCTGCTGCAGTGGGCTGCCATAGGCTACCTGAGTGGCTAGCAGCCAGCGTGAGCTGCTGGGAGCCAGTGTGAGCTGCCAATAGCCGCGGTGAGCGACCAGCCAGAGGCCGGCGACCTATCTGCCTCATCCGGGAAGAGCGCAATGACAATACCAACATGGGCCAGTGAAGCAACATCCTCCACAACTAAAGAACAAAAAGACAGCAACTTGTCTGTTCCCCTTCCCCAATTCCCCAAGCTGTTCCCCTCTCCCAATTCCCCAATAAAATCTTTTTAAAAAAAATTAAGGCTGATAAATTTAACATTGCAGCATATTCTTTTTTATAATATTAGTGGTTTAGTGATAGAAAGAGAATTAAATGTACACTTTTAAATGTAATCTGTTGGATAAACACTTCCGTAGTGATTATATTCTAAATTGGATAAAAAAAGAATGAGAAGCTAACCTTGCCAGCAGCTTTGACACAAGGAAATATTAACATTTCCATAAAGCACAATAGATTTTTTTTAAATTGGGGAATTGGGGGAGTGGAACAGCGTTGGGGATCTGGGAAAGGGGAACAGACAAGTTGCTGGCCTTTTGTTCTTCTGTCTAGGGCAGTTTTTTGGTTTTGGATTTTTTTTAACAGTATATTGTTATAATTGTTTTATTATTAGTTATTGCTGTTAATCTCTTACTATGCCTAATGCAGGACAGTTTTTAATCCCATATAAATAATTATGCATTGCTACCAACTTGAGTAGCAGTAGAAATGTAAACACACTTCCTTCAGGAGTGAGTTTATACCTATATAAAATGAGATTTGAAATAAGCTACTTGCATTTCAAAGACTGGTTATCTCATTCTAGAAAAGATGGAAAAGACATAGTGATGACTAATGTTAGAAATACAAGTTTTCCCAGAGGGTTTTATGTATATATAAAGAAAACTGGAGGGCCGGCCAAGTGGCACATTGGTTAAGCGCTGTCTTGGAACACCAGCGGCCCCGGTTTGGGTCCCACATATGAGGGCCAATGACACTGCCCTCAAAAAAAAAAAAGAAAACTGGATCACTAATGTTATTTACTTTTTCATTCATTCAGCAAATATTTCAATAGCCTGTTATGTGCCGAATACTGTTCTGGGTACTGGGAAGTGAGGAAAGAAAAACGATATTTGTTCTCTTGGAGTTCACATTTTAGTTGAGAGATGGTGAAACTGACAATAAACTTGAAAAAATAAATACAAATTTCAAACATAGGCATATCTCAGCGATATTGCAGGTTCAGTTCCAGACCACCTCAATAAAGCAAGTATTGCAATAAAGCAAGTCTTAATCTTTTTTGTTGGTGGAGGGTCTTGCCTTCCATTTGTAAAAATGCAACATCTATGAAGCACAATAAAGTGAAACTCAATAAAATGAGGTATGACTGTTGTGGTTGCTTGCTCGCAGGTTGTGAAAGAATTCAAGAGGCAGGTAGAAATACAGAAGGAAGATTCATTAAAGTAAGAGGAGGGTCAGCTGGGCAGAGTCTGCTGGAAGCTACTGCCTTGAGTCTGTTTCATCTGAAGTTTTATATTTTCTAACCAGGATGTAAATTGCTTCAGCCTGTAGTGGAATTTTCTATTGAGTTTTGCTTTGTCCATTGGTAGGGGAAGGTGTGGTTAAACTGGTTATCACAACATTTGCATATGTTGTGTAGATTTAAGTTGGAACCAGGAGTGAATCCCACACAAATGCCAAACCTTTCCCTGAAAGGCTGAAGTAAACAGAGCCCTTGAAACTGGTATGGCATGGTAAATGTAGAGTAAACAGAATTATTAAGGTTTGGTGTGAGGGTAGAGAGGCAAAAAAAAGAGAAAAAAAAACTTTCTAAAAGCCCCAGAGTTCCAAATATCAAAATAGAAGATTTAGTGCCACAATTACAACCCCCTGTCATATCAATGCCTCAAGTGGTAAATGCCAAGAAGAGGCAAAAGAGGATGATGATATAAAGAATGAAAGTCAGTGGTTGGCTACTTTAGATTGAACGATGAGTGAATACTTTTCTGAACAGGTGATATCTGAGCTGAGATACAAAGAATGAGAAGGAACCTATCATTGTGAAGATCTGGGAAGAGAGTGTACCAAGCAGAAGAACAGCAAGTGCAAAGGCTGTGAGATAAAGACATGTGCTTGGGGTGTTTCAACAACAAGGAAGACCAGCATGACAGGAACATAATGATCAAAGTAAATAGTAATGGGACATAAGGTCCAGACATAGGCAGGCCAGTTTACATGCAGACCAGGTCTTCTAAGTGACTTGAATTTTTTTCTAAATGTAATGAGAAACTTGCAGAGTATGTTTAAGCTGAGAAAGGATAAGGTGTAATTCCTGTTTTTTCCTTTTCTTTTTTAAAAAAATTTTTCAATTACAGTTGATATACAATATTATTTTAGTTTTGTACACAACATAGTGATTAGACATTTATATAACTTATGAAGTGACACCCCCAATAAGTCTACTACCCATCTGACACCATACACAGTTATAATATTATTGACTATATTCCTTGTGCTGCACTTTCTGTAATAAGCAGAGCACCCTGTTGACAGTAGAGGACAAGAGTGAAAATAGGTCAATTGGTCAGGAAACTACTGCATCAAAATAGGCAAGAGCATGTAATGGCCTGAACCATTATACATATATGTATCTGTGGAAGAGATAAATGGATGAATTCAGAATATATTTTGGGGGCCAGCTGAGTAGGTCATTGGTTAAGAGTTGGCTTGGAAGAGCAAGCTCTGAGCAGCAGGACTGCTGGTTTGATTTCCACATGGGCCAGTGATGCTGTGCCCTCTATAGCTAAGATGGTGAACAACAGCTTGACCTGGAGCTGGGCTGCCGTGTCTCCGGCAATGGCATAGGCTGCAGTGGGCCTGCAGTGGGCTGCTGTAAGCTACCGTGAGTAGCTGGCAGCCAGAATGAGCTGCAGTGAGCCACCGTGAGCAGAGGTCCAACGGCCGGCAACCGATCTGTCTCAGCCGGGAAGAGCGCAATGATCACAATACCAACATGGACCAGTGAAGCGACGTCCTTCACAACTAGACTGAAGAACAAAAGGACAGCAACTTGTCTGTTCTCCTTCCCCGATTCCCTAACGCTGTTATCTCCCCCAGTTCCTCAATAAAATCTTTAAAATTTGGAAGCAAAGGTAACATGAATTACTATTGGATATGGGCATGAGGGAAGAAAATTAAGTATGACTCCTGGATTTTTGGACTAAACAACTTGGTGGCTTTGGTGCCAGTATTTGAAATGGGGAAGTTAGGTGGGATGGGGTGGGACTTGGGAAATTAGGAGTTTTACTTTAATGAAAAAATTTTAGGGCCGGTCGAGTGGCTCGGTGGTTAAGTGCTGGCCTGGGAAGCCAGCGGCCCCAGTTCGGTCCCACATATGAGGGCTAGTGACACTGCCCTCAAAAAAAAAAACAAAAAAACAAACAAAACAACAAAAATTTTAATGTGGTAAAATACATATAATGTAAAATTTATCATCTTAACCATTTTTAGTGTATGGTTCAGTGGCATTAAGGCATTAAATATAATCACATTGTTGTACAGTGATCACCACCATCCATCTCTAGGACTCTCTTCATCTTGCAAAACTGAAACTCTGTA
Source organism: Aselliscus stoliczkanus (assembly GCA_033961575.1). Taxonomy (NCBI): domain Eukaryota; kingdom Metazoa; phylum Chordata; class Mammalia; order Chiroptera; family Hipposideridae; genus Aselliscus; species Aselliscus stoliczkanus. Next base: position 37,117,565 of record CM066733.1, read on the forward strand.
CCCATTGAACAGTAACTCTGCACTTTCTACTCCCCCACCCCGAGCCCTTAGCAATCACCTTTCTACTTTCTATCTCTATGAATTTGACAACTCGAGGTACCTTATATAAATGGGATCATACAGTACTTGTCCTTTCATGGCTGGCTTATGTCAGTTAGCATTCAGTTAGCATAATGTCCTCAAGGTTCATCTGTGCTATACCATCTGTCAGAATTTTCTTCCTTTTTAAGGCTGAATAATATTCCACTGTATCTATATGCTACCTTTGTTTTGCTTTTCTTTTCTTTTCTTTTTTTTTTTTTTTTTAGGGCAGTGTCACTGGCCCTCATATGTGGGACCCAAACTGGGGCTGCTGGCTTCCCAAGCCAGCGCTTAACCACCGCGCCACTCAGCCGGCCCTCTTTTCTTTTTTTTAGCTGAGCCATTCTGCCACCTATTGGCAGCTCAGCTCGGGCTGGGCATCTAACTGCTGTTGCTCAGAGCTCAGCTTGCACTCAAGTGAACTTTTTATTTTATTTTTTTAAAGATTTTATTGGGGAAATGGGGGAGGGGAACAGCATTGGGGAATCGGGGAAGGGGAACAGACAAGTTGCTGTCTTTTTGTTCTTCAGTCTATTTGCGGAGAATGTTGCTTCACTGGCCCATGTTGGTATCGTCATTGCGCTCTTCCCAGATGAGGCAGATAGGTCGCCGGCCTCTGGCTGGTCGCTCACCGCGGCTATTGGCAGCTCACGCTGGCTGCCGGCCACTCACTGTAGCCTATGGCAGCCCACTGCAGCAGGGGCTGCAGCCTACACCATCGCTGGGGCTGTAGAAGGCAGTGTCACTGGCCCTCATATGTGGGATCCAAACCGGGGCCGCTGGCATCCCAAAACCAGTTCTTAATGAATGCGCCACTCGGCAGGCCCTCAAGTGAGCTCTTAACCAACTGAGCCACTCAGACGGCCCTACATTTGTTTTTCCATTCATCTGTCAATGGACACTTGGGTGGCTTTCTCCTTCAGGCTATTGTGAATAATGATGCTATGAACATGGGCGTATAATATCCCTTCAAGTCTCTGCTTTCAGTTCTTGGGCATACCCAGAAGTGGAATAGCTGGATCACATGGTAATTCTACTTTGAATTTCTTGAGGAATTGTCACACTGTTTTCCATAGGGACTGTAATAATTCCATAGGGACTGTCCCACCAACAGAGTTCCCAATTTCTCCACATCCTCACCAACACTTGTCATTTTCTATTTTTTCATAGTAGCCATCCTAATGAGTGTGAGGTGATATGTCATTGTAGTTTTCATTTGTATTTCCCGGATGATAGTGATGGTGAATATCATTTCATGTGCTTATTGGCTATTTGTATATTGCTTTGGAGAAATGTCTATTCAAGTCCTTTGCCCATTTTAAAATCAGGAAGTTTTTTGTTGTTGTTGTTGAGTTGTAGGAGTTCTTTATTTATTCTTATTTGGGTTAATATCAAATATATGAATTGCAAATATTTTCTCCCATTCTATGGGTTGCCTTTTCACTATATTGCTCATGTCCTTTTATGGGCAGAAGTTTTAAATATTGATGTAATCTAATTTGTCTATTTTTTTTTCTTTTGTTGCCTGCGTGACAGTTTTATTTAAAACATAAAAAATAAACTTATATTTAAATATAGTAATTAAAAATAAACTTATATTGAAATATAATAATCTTTTTTTTTTTTTAAGCTGAGCCATCCTGCCATCTGTTGGCAGCTCAGCAGCAACTCAGCTCGGGCTGGGCATCGAACTGCTGTTGCTCAGAGCTCAGCTCACACTCTTTTTTTTTTTTTTTTTTTTTTGAGGGCAGTGTCCCTGGCCCTCATGTATGGGACCCGAACTGGGGCCACTGGCATCCCAAGCCAGCTCGTAACCACTGCGCCATTTGGCCGGCTCTCAGCTCACACTGTTGAGCGAACTCTTAACCAACTGAGCCACTCGGCCGGCCCTAAATATAGTAATCTTTTTAATTTATTTTTATATGTAAGTTTAGAGACAGTTGGATATGAGACTGAAGGTCATAAAAGAGGTCAGCATGAAATATAAATTAGGGAGTTATCCACATATGGATGGTATTTAAAGCTATGAGTCTAGACAAAATCACCCAAGAGGGAAGATACTTAGGAACGCTTGGGTCCCCTATGGGATACAGTCATCTTAAAGTAAGATTCCATAGAAAGATATCAAGAAGTTTTGACTGAGGACTGGCCGAGTGGTGCAGTGGTTAAGAGCTGGCTTGGGATGCCAGAGGCCCCGGTTCGGATCCCACATGAGGGCCAGTGACACTGCCCTCTAAAAAAAAAAAAAAAGGAAAAAGAAGTTTTGACTGAGTTAAATTTGGATAAGACAAGTTATTCATGATCTTAATGTGCTCTTCTGAGCTAGATGGCAGGTTAGGGTGGATATTATTAAGTCCTGGGCAAGTATCAATATTGTTTTCTATTGTATTATTACAATTATAATACTAACAACAGCCCATGGCATTACTGAGTCCTCACAACAGCTCTATGAGATAAATATTCTCATTGTCTTCATTTTACAGCAAAGAAACCAAAGAGAAGTTAAATAATTTACTGTTGCTATAGTTAGTACGTGGCTGGTCCAAATTAGAACTCTTGTCGGTATGTTCCTAAGCCTATACTATTAATTATTAATGCTACATCTCATTATCCTGAAAAATAAATTCTAGCCCTCTGCCCTTACCAGCTGACTGCATTTGTTCTCCTTAGGTTTCATGTCACCACAGTCACATCTTTGTGGTGGTGAATGGTCCAAGAGAGATGGGGCTGGTCCTGTCAACTTGGTGAGGCTGACTTGTATGTAGTCTCTTCCTTTGAACACTCTGGATCTTAAGCCTATGAAAATTCTCATACACCCCCGAATAAAGGAAAAGATAGATGGACACAACATACTAGGACCAAAAGAAGTTGTCATGTTTTTATTCCCTTTTCTCTTCAATCTAGTACTATGTTCTTTTATTTCAGTCAATTTCAGCTCCTCCATTGTCTAGTCATTCTGCTAGCCTGTACTGCAAAGACCCAAATCCAACCATTTGTGCAACATTACCTACCCTGGAACACTAACATAACCATGTGAATTGATGTCTCTACAAATTTACATTTCCAATTATAACTGGACCCCCAACCCAACTGTTCTTCCAACCCCTCAATGATCCCCTTTCTCTCCTGTATCTTAATTCAGCAGCTTCAACTGAGAGTGAAGAGTAAAATGGCTTAGCTGATCTTGGGATTAGATTTTGCAAGAGAACCAGTGGTGTGAGTGAATTGTGGGGATCCCCGGAGCATAAACTGGAAGAGAAAGGAAAGGATGTCAATATCAGAGTTGAACGGTGGGGAGGAAAACAAAGTCCTGGAATGAGATGCTTATTGTGACTGATTAGGTTGTCCTTAGCAGGGAGGAGCTGAAGTACAGGAAAAAGGTCAAGTATTATTTTGAGGCTAAGGTGTAGGATTACTCAGCCTCTTGAACACAAAAGCCATCAATACCTTGGGCTGGGTTCCAGAGACCTCACAGAATGTGGACAAATGGGCAGACTGTTGGTAATAGCAACCAGAAAACATGGCACAAACCTCAAAGGACGTGTCATATAGATGTGAAGGTGAAGGAGTTATGGTTTGGAAGCAGCAGTGAGGAACAAGGAAAATGCTGAAACCTTACCTGGCTCTGAATTTCACAGGAAGTGGAAATGAACAGCCTTAATCTGAGAGACAGGAATAAGCACAAGGGAAGTGGCGGCCTCAGGAGGCCAGGTCTCTGTCAAGGTGAGGACATGGGGAGCAACCAGAATTATATTTGCAAGAGGAGAGTTGTTGGTCCACAATGGAATGGGGGTTTCAGAGGACAACAGTAGCAGGGAAAGCGACAGGGGGAGGGTGAGATGGTGGGCTCTGTGGGGACAGGGCGTTAGAATGAGGGTATTTGACAAGAACAATTATATTTGTTGTGTTGGGGAAAGACTGTCTCAAGGTTCTCAAAATCAGCTTTAAGACTTTTTTGTGCCAAGACGGAGGCATTGGGTGATAGTTCAAATCCTCATAATATTTTACAATCCATTCAGCAGTCTGTTAAATATAACCTCAAGTGATAAGGTAATTTGCCTCAGCTGAGCTAATTTGGCTTGGTCTAAATCAGGGGAGAGGTGACTGCTGCTCAAGTTCAGTGGAGGAGAAATACAAAAGTGGCCAGGTCTGGATGGGAGAAAATGACTTTGACCTGGGTTTCCAGTCCACAGAGCTCTGCCCCAGGTGGGGCACTGACTGGGCTGGTTGCTTAGGCTTCAAAGGTAAGAGTTTATCATCTGGCTAGACTGAGCCCACTAACAAAAGCTCCATTTTTCATGACCTTCATCTTTGCTTCCCAAGACTGTGCTTCACACTTAGCTGATACTCAATAAAAGTTTTGTTTTGTTTTTTGAGGGCAGTATCACTGGCCCTCATATGTGGGACCTGAACCAGGGCCGCTGGGCTTTCCAAGCCAGCGCTTAACCACCGCGCCACTCGACCGGCCTGTCAATAAGTTTTAAACTTCTTTATGATCGTAAAAGTAATTTATGTTATTTGTGAAACATAATGTTGTCAGACAGTGGGCCCTTCTTGGCGCAGAGTCCAGGTCCTTGTCGTCTCAAGCAAAGAATTGAATGAGGTACCGAAGCAGAGTACTGAAAAAGCAGTTTATTAGAAGAGGTAGTATCTTTTAAAAAAATACAAGTGGGCACAAGCAATAAAGGATGACTCAATGGCCCATTATTAGAAATTACATTCCAAAGAGTTTGGAGCAGGCTACGCACAAAGGCAAGGCTCAAAAAAGGGAGGAAAGGGTCCAAAAAGGAAGAAGTGGTCAAAAAAGGGCCAGGCTGCCCCGGACTTGAAGTTTCTAATCCCTTTTTCTCTAGAATGAGCTGTTTCCCTCTGGGCATGGGCCCACTTGATTGGCACCTGTGATTGACAAGAGGTACTGCGCAGGTGCGAGTGACTGGTCTGATCTAGTTGGGTATTTTGTGTTCATTTGTTTTCCCGCAGGGGTAGGTAATTACAAAGGGGAGTTTTGGGTGGTGAGGGGAGGTCCCCGGGTGGTCGCACTCTATGGGACTTGCAAGAATGCAGAGACCCAATGCCTGCCTCTAACAGCCTGCCTTGTTTTCCCTTTGAGAGACAAGATCCCCATAAAATCTCTATGGGGAGTTGAGGGACAGGAAGTCTTTTCTTTTTATCTACTTCCCGCTGGGCAGGGGTGTAGAGCTGTCCCTGCCTATTGTGGGGTTCACAGAACTCTCACCCTAGCTGATCTCAGATGAGAGGAAGGGGTGTCCGAGCTCCACCTGGAAGGCAGCGTTGACTTATTTGGTTATGACTGGCAATCTTGTTGGGGTATCATCTGTATTCCCAAGGCCCCTGAATAAGGATAAATATAGATTCTAATTAATAAATCTGTTAGCTTTTATGAAGCCTGTGGCCATTCAGCCTGTCACTCAGGTGGCTGGGCCCAGAATGGGTTTGGTATTAAGCTTACTGCCCTGGGGAATATTAGGAAGTCACAGGCTTTCAAGTAGTTATCTGAAGCAGATTCGAATAGGAGATTTCTATGAACACTCTATTGTTTAAGATTCAGGAACTGATTTACAAAACAATCAAGAAGGGGGTGATAGGATACTTTTATGATCCAAACTAGGAGCAATCTTTAGTCTAGGATACAGAAACTGATGAGAAGCAGTAATCAAAGCCAGAAGCTAAGGAACTAAGAAACTAGGGAGGAGATTTAACATTTCTATAGGAAAGAAAACTTAAAAGTGTATCAGTGGGGGTTGGACTACTAGATTGGCCCACAACAATAAAGTATAGAAAAGAACAGAAATGGGGCTGGTTGAGTGGCTCAGTTGGTTAAGAGTTTCCTCAAGAGCATGAGTTCTGAGCAACAGGGTCGTAAGTTCAATTCCCACATGGGCCTGTGAGCTGCATCCAAGCTAAGCTGCCACTGAGCTGCCAACAGGTGGCAGGATGGCTCAGCTGGTGAGAGCACGTGCTCCTAACCACAAGATTGCCTGTTTGATGGTGTGCTGTGCCCACCCGCAACTAAGACTGAACTCAGCAACTTGAGCTGAGCTGCCGCCTGGATGGTTCAGTGGATAGAGCGTGCGGGTTTTTTTTGTTTTTTTTTTTTTAAGAGCGTGCATTCTTCTTCTCTCTCTCTTTTTTTTTTTTTAAAAGATTTTATTGGGGAATCAGGGGAGGGGACCAGCCAAGTTGTTGTTCTTCAATCTTCATTGTGGAGGGTGCTAGTTGCCATCTGGCTTCCCATTGGCAGCTCTTGGCCTCTAAGCTCAAGGTGCTGAGTTCAGCTTTTAGTTGTGGGTGGGCGTAGCCCATCATTGAATAGGCAATCTTGTTGTTACACCAGCTGAGTCATCCTGCCACCTGTTGGCAGCTCAGCGACAGCTCAGCTAGGGCGCAGTTTTCACTGGCCCATGTGGGAATTGAACCGGCAGCCCTGTTGCTCAGAGCACGTGCTGTAAGCCAACTCTTAACCAACTGAACCACTCGGCTGGCCCCTAGAGTGTGTGTTCTTAACAATAAGGCTGCTGGTTCGATTCCCACATGGCTGGTGGCTATGCCCACCCGCAACTAAGATTGAACACGGCACCTTGAGCTTAGAGGCCACGAGATGCTGAAGGAAAGCCAGATGGCAACTGGTGCCCTCTACAATGAAGACTGAAGAACAACAACTTGGCTGGTCCCCTTCCCCAATTCCCCAACACTGTTCCCCTCCTCCAATCTCCCCCGCAAAAAAAAGAACAGAAAAAAAACCTAAAACGGAAGTCATCTATAATCCCCCATCCAAACATACCTACTGTTAATACCTTGAAATATTTCCTTCCGGTTTTTTTCTTGTCTTTAAGCATAGTTTATTCATACATGCATTCATTATTTGGTTAATACTATTACATGCTGTTTGTTAATATTTTCATTATATTGTAAACATTTTATCATGCTATTAAAAATAATTCTTAAAAGCTTTTTAAAGGCTGAATAATATTTTCATAAGGGCACACCATTATTTATTTTCATACTTTTTTTTTTCATTGTGGCAAAAAAAAACCACATAACATTAAATTTTACCATCTTAACCACTTTAAATGTACACTTCAGTAGTTATCAAGTATATTTAACATTTTTCTTTTTTTTCAGGACAGTGTTACTAGCCCTCATATGTGGGACCGAAGCCAGCGCTCAACCACCGCGCCACTCGGCTGGCCCTCAAGTATATTTACAAAAAAAAAAAAAAAAAAAAAAGGGCCGGCTGAGTGGCGCGGTGGTTAAGCGCTGGCTCGGGAAAAGAGCAGCCCCGGTTTGGGTCCCACATATGAGAGCAAGTGACACTGCCCTCAAAAAAAAAAAAAAAAAAAAAAAAAGTATATTTACATTGTTGTACACAGATCTCCAGAATTTCTTCATCTTGCAAAACTGAAACCCATTAAACACTAGTTCCATCTCCACTGTGCCCCACCCCACCCCTGCTAACCATCTTCCTACTTTCTCTTTCTATGATTTTGATTGTTTTGGATACTTCATTTTAGTGGAATTGTTGTAGGCCAGGCAAGTAGGGCCTCCCCCAAACCCCCTGGAAAAACTTTTAAGTTTTCTTTCCTATAGAAATGTTAAGTCTCCTCGCTAGTTTCTTAGTTCTTTAGCTCCTGGTTTTGGTTATTCTTCTAATCAGTTTGTGAATCCTAGACTAAAGATTGCCCCTAGCCTGAGTCATAGAAATCTCCTACCCCTGCTTTCTTGAAAGCCTGTGACTTCCCAATATCCCCCAAGCCATCCCAGAGACTAAATAGGTTTTAACATTTCCCTAGGTCAGTATACTTGTTGATTGTAACCACTGAAGCTTAATGATCCTTTCCAATCCATTCTGATCCTAGACAGCTAATGCTACCTGAGTGACCGGTTGAATGGCCACAGGCCCCATGAAAGCTAACAGATTTATTAATTAAAATCCATTTTTCCTCATTCAGGGGCCTTGGGAATACAGATGATACCCCAACAAGATTGCCAGTCACAACCAAAGAAGCCAACACGGTCTTCCAGGCGGATCTTGAGACACCTTCCTCTCATCTGAGATCAGCTTAGGGTGAGAGTTCTGTGAACCCCACAATAGGCAGGGACAGCTCTACACCCCTGCCCAGCAGGAAGCAGATACAGAAGAGACCTCCTGTCCCTCAGCTTCCCTTAGAGATTTTATGGGGATCATATCTCTCAAGGGAAAAACAAGGCAGGCAGTTAGAGGCAGGCATTGGGTCTCTGCATTCCTGCACGTCCCACAGAGTGCGACCACCCGGGGACCTCCCCTCACCACCCAGGGACCTCCCCTCACTACCCAAAACTCCCCTTTGTGTTGTAATTACCTACCCCTGCAGGAAAACAAATGAACACAAAATACCCAACTAGATCAGACCAGTCACTTGCACCTGCGCAGTACCTCTTGTCAATCACAGGTGCCAATCAAGTGGGCCCATGCCCAGAGGGAAACAGCTCATTCTAGAGAAAAAGGGATTAGAAACTTCAAGTCCGGGGCAGCCTGGCCCTTTTTTGACCACCTCTTCCTTTTTGGACCCTTTCCTCCCTTTTTTGAGCCTTGCCTTTGTGCATGGCCTGCTCCAAACTCTTTGGAATGTAATTTCTTTGTTTTTCTTTTTTCTTTTTTTTTTTTTTTAGAAGGCAGTGTCACTGGCCCTCACATGTGGGATCCGAACCGGGGCCCCTAGCATCCCAAGCCAGCACGCTTAACCACAGCGCCACTCGGCCGGCCCTGGAATGTAATTTCTAATAATGGGCCATTGAGTCATCCTTTATTGCTTGTGCCCACTTGTATGTTTTTAAAAGATACTACCTCTTCTAATAAACTGCTTTTTCAGTACTCTGCTTCGGTACCTCATTCAGTTCTTTGCTTGAGATGTCAAGAACCTAGGAATCGCACTGAGAAGGGCAACAGAATTATACAGCATTTGTCCTTTTGTGACTGGCTTACTTTGCTTAGCATAATGTCCTTGAGGTTCACCCATGTTATAGCATGTGACAGGATTTCCTTCTTTTTTAAGGCTGCATAATACATATCTCACTGTATGTATAGACCAAATTTTCTTTATCCATTCATCTGTCGGTGAATACTGAGTTGCTTCCAGAAGCTCTTGGCAATTGTGAACAATGCTGTGATGAACATGGGGGTGGAAATGGCTCTTAGATCCTGCTTCGAATTATTTTTGAAATAGACCCAGAAGTGGGGTTGCTGGATCATGTAGTAATTTTTTTTTTTTGAGGGATCTCCATACTTTTCCCATAGTGGCTTCACCACTTTACATTCCCAAGAACAGTTCACAAAGGTTCCAATTTCTCCACATCCTCACCAAAACTTGTTTTCTGTTCTTTTGATAGCAGCCATCCTAAATGTGAGATGATATCTCACTGTGGTGTTGATTTGCATTTTCCCGATGATTAGTGATGTTGAGCATTGTTTCATATGCTTGCTGGCCATTTGTATATCTTCTTGAGAACTGCCTATTCAAATCCTTTGCCCATTTTATTTTATTTTATTTTTTGAGGGCCGTGTCACTGGCTCTCACATGTGGGACCCGAAGCAGGGCCGCTGGCCTCCCAAGCCAGCGCCCAACCACCGCGCCACTCAGCCAGCCCCCTTTGCCCTTTTTAAAATCAGGTTATGTTTTTGTTGTTGAGTTGTAGACGTTCCTTTTATACTCTGGATAGTAACACTATTTCAGATATAAGATTTGCAAATATTTTCTCTCATTACATAGGTTGCCTTTTTACTCTGCTGTTTCCTTTGACACTCCCGAAGTTTTTAAGTTTGATGTAGTGCCATTTGTCTATTTTTGCTTTTGCTGTCAGTGCTTTTGGTGTCATATCCAGGAAATCATTATCAAACTCAATTTTCTGAAGCTTCAAAGAGTTGTATAGTTTTAGGTTTTGCATTTAGGTCTTTAATGTTTGAGTCTATTTTCTTTTTTTTTTTAGAGAGCAGTGTTACTGGCCCTCATATGTGGGATCCGAACTGGGGCCGCTGGCGTCCCGAGCCAACTCTTAACCACTGTGCCACTCGGTCGGCCCTGTTTGAGTCTATTTTTGTATGTGGTATAAGGTATGGGTCTAATTTCATTCTTCTGCATATGAATGTCCAATTTTTTTTTTTTTAAAGATTTTATTGGGGAATTGGGGGAGGGGAACAGCGTTGGAGAATCCAGGAAGGGGAACAGACAAGTTGCTGTCCTTTTTGTTCTTCAGTCTAGTTGTGAAGGACGTCGCTTCACTGGCCCATGTTGGTATCATCATTGTGCTCTTCCCTGGTGAGGCAGTTCTGTCGCCGGCCTCTGGACAGCCGCTCACAGTGGCTCTTGGCAGCTCACACCAGCTGCTGGCCGCTCACACTGGCTGCCTGCCACTCACTGTAGCCTATGGCAGCCCACTACAGCAGGGGCTGCAGCTATGCCATCCCCGGGGACTCACAGCAGCCCAGCTCCAGGTGGAGCTGTTGTTCACCATCTTAGCTGTAGAGGGCAGTGTCACTTGCCCTCATATGTGGGATCCGAACTGGGGCTGCTGGCATCCCAAGGCAGCTCTTAACCATCGCGCCACTCGGTCAGCCCTGAATGTCCAGTTTTAACAAAACTATTTGTTGAAGAGACTGTCCTGTCCCCACTATGTTGTTTTTGGCACACTTGTTGAAAATCATCAGGCCATATGTGCAAGGGTTTATTTCGGGGCTCTTTATTCTGTTCCATTGATCTCTATTTTTCTTTATGCCAGTAGTACACTGTCTTGATTACTGTTGCTTTGTAGTATGTTTTGAAATTGGGAGGAGTGAGGCCTCTAATTCTTTTTCAAGATTGTTTTGGCTATTTGTACTCCCTTGGGATTCCATATGAATTTTAGAATGTTTTTTTTCCTAGTTCTGAAAAAAATGCCATTGGGAGTTCGATAGAGATTGCATTGAATCTGTAAATCAATTTGATTTAGTATGGACATTTTAATGTTTTTTGAGTCTTCCAATCTATGAGCATGGAGGTCTTTCCATTTATTTGTATCTTTTTGGATTTCTTTTAGTAATATTTCAATGTACAAGTCTTTTACATCCTTTTTTTTTTTTTTTTTTGAGGGCAGTGTCACTGGCTCTCATATGTGGGACTGAACCGGGGCTGCTGGCTTCCCAAGCCAGTGCTTAACCACCATGCCACTCGGCCGGCCCTACATCCTTTTTAAGGCCATACTTAGTTTTTTAAGATACAAATAATTTGTGTGAAAACATCTATGTGTATAAATATTTCATATAGCTCTGATTATTTCCTAATCGTAGAGTTAATACATCAGAAAAAAAAAAGTCCAAGTATTTTAAGGCTCTGGAAACATTTTGTCAGTGTTTTCCAGAAAAAAATAAAAGTTTACATTCACACTAGAAGAATATGAGAGTGCATTTCATCATATTGAATACTGTCATTTTGTAATCTTTGCCACTGTTAGTTGGAAAGTGGCATCACAGTGTCAGTTTAATTAGTATTATTTTGATTACTTGCGAAGCAGAACACTTTATTTTTTTATTTTTTGTTTTTTTAGCTAAGCCATCCTGCCACCTATTGGCAGCTCAGCGGCAGGAATCTAACCAGCAACCTTGTTGCTCAGAGCTCGCACTCTTGAGTGAGTTGTTAACCAACTGAGCCAATGGGCTGGCCCTTCTTTTATTAATTAAATTTTTTTTTTTTAAGATTTTATTGGAGAACTGGGGGAGGGGAACAACGTTGAGGAATCGGGGAAGGGGAACAGACAAGTTGCTATCTTTTTGGTCTTCAGTCTAGTTGTGGAGAATGTTGCTTCACTGGCCCATGTTGGTATCGTCATTACGCTCTTCCCGGGTGAGGCAGATCGGTCGCCGGCCTCTGGATGGTCGCTCACCGCGGCTATTGGCAGCTCACGCTGGCTGCCAGCCACTCACGCTAGCTGTCGGCCACTCACTGTAGCCTATGGCAGCCCACTGCAGCAGGGGCTGCAGCCCAAACCATCGCTGGGGCTCACACAACCCAGCTCCAGGTGGAGCTGTTGTTAGCTGTAGAGGGCAGTGTCACTGGCCCTTATATATGTGGGATCCGAATCGGGGCCGCTGGCATCCCAAAACCAGCTCTTAACCAATGCGCTACTCGGCCGGCCCCAAAAAAATATTTTTTAAGCAGAACACTTTTTTATGTTTATTGACCAATATTTTCTTATTTGAAAACTAATTACTTTTGCCCCTTTAACTATAATAATAATAATAATAAATCTATTCATTTTTGCCAACAAATATTTATTGAACATCTCCTATGTGCCAAGCACTATTCTAACTGCTGGGGATACAGAAGTGCTCCTTATGGAATGTTAAGTTCCATGGAGAAAGAGGAGAACAATAAACAAAATGAAGAAGTAAATTAGTTAGGATGTCAGAGAGTGATAAGGAATATGGAGAAAAATGAAGCAAGGATGGGTATGGTTAGAACAGAGAGAGAACAGCATACAATTTAAAATAGGGTGGTCACATAAGGACTTATTAACAGGTGACATTTGAGTAAAGACATAAAGTAAGCTGTGCAGATGCCTGGGAAGAGCATTCCCCCAAAGAAGAAACATGCAGAATCGTGTCTAATATGTTCAAAGATGAGCAAGGCTTGGGCAGCCTGAATGAAGAAAGCAGTAGAATAATAGATGATGATGTCTGAGAGCTAAAGGGTGGGGTGCACAGAGTAGGACCCTATGAGAAGGTGAGCATTCTATCCATTCAGGATCATCGCATGTCTCTATTTGTCTTACTAAAACGGAGTCATTTCTTCACTTAGGTTTGACACATTTCCTTTTTTTCTTTTTTAATTAATTAATTAATTAATTTGAAAAACTGAGCCATCCTGCCACCTGTTGGCAGCTCAGTGGCAGCTCAGCTCGGGCTGGGCATCGAACTGCTGTTGCTCAGAGCTCAGCTCGCACTCTTGAGCGAGCTCTTAACCAACTAAGCCATTCGGCCGGCCCTGACACATTTCTTATTAGGATTAGTTCTAGGTATTTTATGTCTTTATGACTATTATGAATGGAACCTGTTTTCTTTCAGTATGTTTTCTAGCTGGTATTTCTAGTACATAAAAAGTGGCTGACTTATGGATACCTCTTATATGCCTCCACTTAAACTGAACCTCTCAAGTGTAAGAATTTTTAGTTAATTCTCTTGGATTTTAAAAATAGAATATCATATGCTTCTCATAATATTGATAATTTTGTCTATTTTCTAACAATTTAACTTATTTTCTACATTTTGTGCTATGACTACAGTTACTAAAACTTACCCAAAATGTTGAAAAGAAAAGGTGCTAAAATATGTATCCATAGTTTTCTGTTGATGAGATGTCTCTATTGTGTCACTCTAATGTGCAGTGTAATACTGGCTGTAAGTGTAAGGTTAATATTCACAAGCAAGTTCAGGAACTTGCTTTGTAGACCTAATTTTAAAAGTAGTTTTTAAACGTCAGGAATGTGTCTTGAATTTTGGCATGTATTGACAGACTTGGTCTTTGAACTACCAAAAAGATCATTTGAGTACTTGCATTTTTATAAACATATTTTAAAAAGTCATCTTACAATAGTAAACTCTAAAGCACCCATACAAACAGCAATAAAAGGTCATTATCACATCCTTACTTTTTAGATTGAAAAAAAGCTTTAAGAGCATTTTATTACTTACGTGGTTAAAAATTCAAACACTGATGTATCAAACCTAACATTTTTACCAAGCTAAAGTTACAAAGTATTTTAATTAAAATGAATATTTATCAAATGCCTTTTTACATGCAAGATAGTACTACACTAAGAAGCACTACAGAGGATAAAAAGATAAGCAGGGTAAGTTCCCTTGCCTTTCAGAGACTTATAGCTAATGGGATTTGGGGCAACAAGATAAGAGCCCAACTGAGTGAGGGTAACAAGTATCAGAAGAGCACAGAGTGAACAGTCACTGATGGTGGGAAGGAAGTTCAAAGACAGCTTGGAAGGCAGCTTGACCTGCTCTCTGCAGAAAAGGAAACCTAGTGCCCAGCAGGGTAGGTGGACCAGCGATTAGAAAGGCTGCATCAATGGGGTAGATAAATGGGCTGGGTGGATGAAGCAACATCCAATGACCCCAATGACAAAGCAGAAACTATTCTAAGATACCCCCGTGGATTTTAAAGTCTCAATTAAAAGCAGGATCAGTGTGTCAGTAGGATATAAAGTATGTGTTAGAAATATGGCAATATATTACCATTTGACATGGATAGACCAAGTGGGTATTATGCTAAGGGAAATAAGCCAGGCAGAGAAAGACAAATACCATATGATCACACTTACATGTGGAATCTAAAAAACAGAATAAACAAACAAATAAAACAGAAACAGACTCATAGATACAGAGAACGAACTGATGGTAGCCAGGTGGTAGGGGGGGTTTAGGGTGGGTGGGTGAAAAAGATGAAGGAATATACAATCTGGTAGTTACAAAATAGTTATGGGGATGTAAAGTACAGCCTAGAGAATATAGTCAATAATACTGTAACAACTACGTATAGTGCCAGGTGGGTACTAGACTTATTGGGGTTATCACTCCATAAGTTATATAAAAGTCTAGGGCCGGCCGAGTAGCGTGGTGGTTAGGAGCTGGCTTCGGAAGCCAGTGGCCCCGGTTCGGGTCCCACATGAGGGCCAGTGACACTGCCCTCAAAAAAAAAAAAAGCATATATAAAAGTCTAACCACTATGCTGTACACTTGAACCTAATATAATATTGAATATCAACTGAAAATAAGAAAATAATTTAAAAAAGAAATATGCCGGGCCGGCCGAGTGGCGCAGTGGTTAAGCGCTGGCTTGGGAAGCCAACAGTTCCAGTTCGGGTCCCAAATATAAGAGCCAGTCACACTGCCCTCAAAAAAAAAAAAAAAAAGAAAGAAAGAAAGAAATATGCCAATATAGAGAAAAGACTGAGTTAATCAGAAAAATTCAAGATAAGGATTTTGAAATAATGACTTTATCAGGATGTTATATCAAATGTTCCTTTGAAAAATATTTAGATAGTGAAAGTTTACAGTTGGGAATAATTACTTTGAGAAGATGATGACACCAAGCAGCATATTAAAAACCAGTGGTTGGGCCGGCCAAGTGGCGCGGTGGTTGGGAACTGACTTGGGATGCCAGCGGCCCTGGTTCGGATCCCACATATGATGGCCAGTGACACTGCCTTCAAACCAACCAACAAACAAACAAACAAAAAACAGTGGTTGCCTATTTCTATGAGCGCACCGTAACTGATCTCAGATAAGCCACTTTCAATGAAAGCATGATGCCCCAACCTCCACGATTAACTTCTTGCTATGTTATCATCTCAGCCTGCCAAAAACATGGCGAGACACAGAGCTGACTTTTATTTTCTGAGCTATGGTAACACGTTATCCCATTAGTAGCTTTGATTTTTTTATACTCATTCATTAAACTGAGGTTCCACTATTGCTGACCAGATACACGCCTGGTTGGAGAGGATACAGCTGTATACCACGCCATATGAGCCAGCTACTTGATCTCTTGCTGCATTTTACTTCCAATTAACATCTGCCATCAATTCCTCTCAAAGGAGTGTATAAAAATTTCTGGCTTGGAATGCTGCATATAATCTTTTGGTTACAGTAGTATATGAGTTTACTTCAAACACTAGGATTTTGAATGTGTTGATTCACTTACACACACACACACACACACACACACACACACACACACACACTGTTGTCACCTGATAGTAGTGTTAATACAATGCCATTCTTTTTATTGGATAGCACTTGTATATTTGAAAAATGAGTATTAATCTTTATATGGATTTACCAGGCTTTAACCAACACATTTTCAAAAAAATCTTACAAACCCATTTCATCGACTTAATTAGTAAGGAGGACTTTCTAGAAATGGTTAGTTTTTAAAAATGAGGAGATTATCTGGAACAGTGCTCCAGAATTTGCATGACAAGCATTTCTCAACAGCAAGGTCCATTCATTGTTACAGTCAGTCCATTCCATCTGGAAAGGCTTTGGTTTCTTCAGAGTCTTATGTGTCTGTTTTTCAGTTCATCAAATGGGGTGGAAATTTTTTATCAAAATGGAGTTATTAGAACTTTGGGATTTTCTTCACTGTCCACTGAATTTCTTGTTTTTTTCCCAGACCTGAACCTGAAAATGAGATAGGTGCTAAAGAAAATTAAATATTCAAGACTTGCTTCCTCAACATGCCAAACTGACACTGAAAAACATTTCTCCAGTCAATGAACAAGTAATTATTTTAACTCTAATAATTAGAACCTCAGAAATCTAGAACTAGTATTTTATGATTCTGAATATTTAGAATCATTTTCTTAATTAAACATAAACAAAACCCAGAATTTACACTCTTTTACAATTTTCTTGGGAAGAGGGTAGAGTTTGGTAAGAATGAAGTTCTTGGCAAGCTAAAGTTGATACTGAAGTAGTTGTGTGATTAGAAAAAAACAACTTATCAGAAATGGGCACCTTTTGTTGTGTGTGTTTCATCAGAGATCAGAAAACATTCACGTGCAGATTTATCTTTATCCTGGCCAGGTACTAAAAACCCACTACTTTATATAACAATTGCCATAGGAATTATTCCCATAGAACAGATGGGAATATTGAAGTTCAGTAAAAATCAAGTTTTGCCCCCAAAATTAAATTTGCCCAAATTTATGCAATAGATTTGGAATGTGAAGCCAGGCGGTTTCATTCTAGAATCTAAACTTCTGTCATACTGCTTATCAGTTAAATGTTTGCCAATCTGTGATATCAGAGAAAGATACTTGGTTTTGTCCCCATTCCAGACACAGAGCTCTTAAATCCCTTGTAATTTCCTGGGTGATAAGAGTAATAAGAAGACCATCTTGACTTCTGATCTAATGAGGCAACTCTTGGCTGGGCCCCTGTGGATAACAGGATGGGGGCTGGTCGCCATAAACACCAAGCTTTAAATTGAAGCCTGAAACTTTTACCCCATCCCCCAACCTCCATGGAGGGACAAGGGGCTGGAGATTGAATTAATAATTGACCACACCTATGTGATGAAACCTCCATAAAACCCCCTGAACACAGAATTGGAGATCTGAACTGGTAAACATCCACATAGGAGGACGGTGGCACTCCCCAACTCCACAGGGACAGAAGCTCTTAGACTCTGGACCCTTCGGGACCTCACCCCATGTACCTCTAATCTGGCTGTTCATTTGCATTCTTTACAATAAAACAATAAGTGTTTTCCAGAGTTCTGGCAAATTACTGAACTTCATTCAGGAGGGGGGTTGTGGAAACAAGACTTTGCAGCCAAGTTCGACAGAAGTGTAGATCACCTGGGGACCTGATACTTGTGACTGGCCTCTCAAGGGAAGGCAGTCTTAGGGGACTGAGCCCTTAAACCTGTGGAATCTGATGCTAACTCTAGGTAGTGAGTGTTAGAACTGAACTAAATTATAGGACACTCAGCTGAAGTCAGAATTGATTGATATCAGGAGAAATTCCAGCCCCCATACACACATGCAATCTCACAGGTTCAAAAAAAATGATACTGAATTGTTTTATTTTATATGTTTTTATTAATGTGGGTCAGTATTTTTCTTTCATATATAATCTGCCACTGAAATTTTCTTTCTGTAAAATGCTTGTTCATGACTTTTGCCAGTTTCCCTACTGAGTTGGTCTTTTTCCCACTGATCCCTAAGAGCTTTTTGTATATCAGCTCTATCAGTTGTGTGTTGCCAGTACTTTTCCACTGGCTTGTTGACCTTTGTCTTTATTATTGTTTCTTTTTTGCTGTGCCAACAAGTTCTAAAATTACATAATTAGATATATCAGTCTTTTCATTTATTGCTTTCCATATCATGCCGAAAAACGCCGTCCCTAAAGTTATAAAAATATTTATGTTTTATTTTGGTGCATTTATGATTTTAAATTTTTAGGCCTCAATTTTTAACCTTTCTGGAATTCATCTGAATGTATTATGAAGTAGGAGTCAAGTTTTCATTTATCCAAAATGGCTGGCTGACTATTCTAACACCTTTTACTGAGTAATCAAAATTTTCCCCACTGATTCTGAATTGCTACTCTTTATTATATGCTGAATTCTCATATTTTCTTGGGTTTAATTCTGAACTCCATTCTATTCTAGGGATTTCTATTCCCATACTATTAGCACACTGTTTTAATTACCATTGCTTAAAAATATGCTTTATTATCTGACAGAGCTATTCTATAGAGAAGCTTCCTAGCCATTCTTGCATGTTTATTCTTTCTGAGGAATTGTGGTATCATTTTTTTAAGTGCCACTTACCATTTCACTTTCTGCATCTCCTCTAAGGTCTCTGGTAGAGTCATTCCAAAACTTTCAGGGAAAAACAGGGTGACAATTCCAATCAGGATGGTCAGGCTGCCCATGAGGATGTAAGGCAGAACTCTGTTGTAAGCACCTGTGAGGCATGGGATACGAAGACATCAATTAGATACTGGGATTCTCCAGGTACTCCTGAGAATCATTTCAGAAAGGTGGCAAATAGTATTTGAGAGCAGTTTCAAATGTAAACATTTTCAGAAGATAAACAGTATGCAAAATACATTGTTTTTTGTTTTGTTTTGTTCTGTTTTGTTTCGTATTGGCAGATGCCATTGCCTCTGTATTTCCATAATCATTTACCTGCTTGATTGTGCATTATCAGGTCTTTCATATCAACTGGTATTCTCTAAGCAACTACTTAATCATGTGTGACAGATGTTTCTTTGACGGAAATCTTTGCCAAGCAAAGTCCACCTCTGAAGATGGGGTAACTGGAGATGGGGTGGAATGGGAGAGCATCCAGGGGAAGGAAGCTGACCAGGATGTTGCCGGCACAGGTACTGGCCATTATGACTGGTGTGACCTTTGCTTTTGCCCAAATCTGTAGGCTGCAGTGGAAAGCTAGATCCACAGAGTCATGAGACTATATATATAAATATATAAAAATTTAGGAAATATGTTCAATCCAATTTAAATCAATTAATGTCAGGCACTGTGAAAACACAGTGCTTTTGGTGTCTTTTTGCAGCATTTATAAGTCCTGGTTTTATATGTAATTGGAAAAACCACTTCACCTCTTCTTTATTTGGTGCCACTCAGGAGAATAATAGATCCTCAATAGGGCTGGCCGAGTGGCTCGGTGGTTAAGCGCTGGCTTGGGAAGCCAGCGGCCCAGGTTCGGTCCCACATACGAGGGCCAGTGACACTGCCCTCAAAAAAAAAATAAAAAAAATAGATCCTCATTTTGCTTCGCTTCCACATACAGAGATTACAGGGGAACAACATACCCAAAGATTTTACTTGACAAAAAAACATTAATCTTGAAACTTCTCTGAGGCGGCTGTGTCACTAACAGGAGTAGCCATTGTGGAACTTAGAAAACTCTGTCTTGGACTCCTCCATTTTTTTATGTACCAATGGTCCACCATTAGACCATGTGAGCATGGTTTGAAAGCATATAAAAGAACAAAGGGGAAATTACACCATTATATATAACAATGTGCTTTCTTGGGAGTTGTTCAGGGCAGCTGTGCAGAGCATGTTTAAGGCACGATACTGTTTCTCTTTCTGTGTAATGGTTGAGTGTACCTTTTCTGAGAATTCTTATATTCTTTGGGGATGCATATGTGTGTGTGAGTTTGAACCAACAGGTAACCAATGGATGGCCAGGAAGAATAAGGAGGTGTGTCTACATCTCTCATTAGCAGAGTCCTTAATGAGGATTCGGTCCTGAGTGCCAGATCCTGCATTCAGGAAGGTCTCACTAAAGCACCTCTGGGGTGTTATTACAGACTGATAAATTTGACTACATAAAAACTCAAATTTCCTGCATTGTAAAAATTTTCATAAAGTCAAAAGGTAAATGATAAACTAGGAAAAATACTTACAACATATACACAAAGGGCTAATTTATTTCAATTCCAAAGACCTCTCACAAATCAAAAATAAAAAGTTGAATAAACCATTAGAAAGATGGGAGGGCCAGCAGAGTGGCTCATTTGGTTAAGAGCTCACTCAAGAGTGTAAGCTCTGAGCAACAGGGTCGTTGGTTCAATTCTCAGCCCAAGCTGAGCTGCCAACAGGTAGCAGGATGGCTCAGCTAAAAACGAAAAAACAAAACAAAACAAAACAAAAAACCAAAGATGGGAGAAAGACATGAAAAGACAGGTCACTAAAAAATAAATAGAATGGCAATAAATATATGAAAAAAACATACAACCTCATTGATAATTAAAGAAATGGAAATGATAACAATAATGATATCCATTTTTCACATAACAGATTATCACTACTTAAAAAATTGGATAATACCCATTGTTGGTGAGTATATGGAGAGACAGGCACTCTCATGTATTGATAGCTGGATTGTAAATTGGTACAATATTTAGAGGTCAATTTGACAATATCTATGAAATTTTTATATTACTCCAGCAATCTATGAATCCAAATAATCAAATGAACAACGGGTGTAGGGCCACAGGGAAATGTTCACTGTAGTATTATTTATAGTAACAAAAATCTGGAAATGGCCTAAATGTCTACCCATTGAGCCTAATTAAACACATTATGTATATACATACATTGGAAGACTAGGTACTAACTAAAAAAAAACGGTAACAGAGCCGGCCAAGTAGCGCGGTGGTTAAACGCTGGCTTGGGAAGCCAGTGGCCCTGGTTCAGGTGCCACATATGAGGGCCACTGACACTGCCTTTAAAAAAAAAAAAAAAAAGGTAACAAAGCTTTATATACCACTAAAGATATTCTGATCCAATGTTAAGTTAAAAACTATATATATAATTTTGTGTGTATATATATATATTGAGGAGCTGAGAGAGAAGAGGTGGACTTGTACTTTTTCTAGTACTTTCTATGCTGTTTGAATTTTTCACAATGAAAATCTATTACTTTTATATTTATAAAAAAAACAAATTCATAAGATGCATCTCACCAAGGTACACAAAGTAGGGAGCAATTATGCTGCCCACTCTGGAGGCCATGGAGGTGATCCCCACAGCCATGTTTCTGACCAGCGTTGGGTAGAGCTCCGCAGTGAAGACATACAGCATGGAGAAAGCAGAGGTGATCCCAAATTTTCCCAACATCACCAGACCAATGGACAAGAAGTCATAATCTGGAAAAGAGACGCAGTGTAAATAGAGGTGCTTTTAGAAGTGATAGGTTCTTAACTCAGTTGCTTTGATTGTCCTCTTTGCTTGCATACGAATGTTTTTATAATGTAAAGACATTACCCAAATAAGACTTTCTCTTCAAATGCCTTAGTAATTGACATGAACAAAGGTGGAGAATGAGGGGTTGCTTTGTGTTTCACTCTGCTGTTAATCTAGATCATTTATGCGTTCAGTGACCTTTGTCCACTTTTATTTGTTACAACAGTTTCATGGTAAGTTGTTATTAGCATGTTACTATAGTTAAGTTTAATCTTCAAAGAGGAGACTCCTTTTTATCCTGTTTATTATTATTATTAAGAAAAACGTATTTCTATGTATAATACTATGTATCAATAAGCTATCACCTTAACATTTTTTTATTTAGAGGGTAATGTCACTGGTCCTCATATGTGGGATCCAAACTGGGGCCGCTGGCATCCAGAGCCAGCTCTTAACCACCACGCCACTCGGCCGGCCCAAACTTTTTTTTTTTTTTTTTTGAGGGCAGTGTCACTGGCCCTCATATGTGGGACCGAACCAGGGCCAGTGGCTTCCCAAGCCAGTGCTTAACCACCGTGCCACTTGGCCAGCCCTCACCTTAACATTTTAATAATGTGAGAAAGACAGAGGGGAAAAGGGAAGCATATATCCCTTCATGTGCTCTTTAACTACTTAAACATCACAGACCATTAAAAAAATCACTAAATTTATGTACTGGAACTGGCATGTACTACCAAGTCTGACACTTGAATATGCACCTCAGAGAAAAGCTTTGAAAGTATTAAGAAAGTACTGAGAAATTAGGAATCAGGGTTGTGACTTGAAAGAGGTTTGAGGGTGTAGGTGAATGTTTCTATGAAGTGGGTGACTGGGAGCATTACTCTTCCTCTTCAGGTAATGATTTCTGATTCTCTGAGACTGACTCATTTGTTTGAGGCGTGTTGTTTTGAACACAGGAAATTACATACTTTCACTTGTCTAATTGATGAATAGTTTATGATGTAAAAAGGCTACATAAACAAAGAGCAGTGGCCAATAATTAGCCTAAATCAAGGTGTGGCTCTTTTCCAGTAAGCTGTTAATATTGGTCAACTTCTTACCTGCAGGTACCAACTGAATTAGGAGAAGAACACCTCCTCCCAAGAACAGCACTCCAGCTATGATATAACGCCTGGGCAGGGTTCGCAGGAGTAGCCAGGCTGTAATGTAAGCTGGAACTTCAATCAAAGCCGAGAGGAAACAGTTCAGGTAGGCATCTCCATGCAAATTAGGAGAGTTGAGAGACAGAGCGAAGTAACCTATTGACGTTAGCATCCTGAAACACAAAAGAAAAAACTCAAAAATGACAAAAAGATAGCTTGAATCACTCTAAAATTTCATAATGGTCATCAAATTGTCTAGATTTTGTTTTTTCTGTAAGTTGCCACTAGCCACGCATGCTATTTAAAAGTAAATAACACAGGAAGCTGAAGTAGAATAATGTTGTATGTGAACAATAATTAAATATATATCATGGGAGGTGGAGTACAACATAAGAAAGATAGTCAATGAGCTGAGCTCTGAACAACAGCAGTTCAATGTCCAGCCCAAGCTGAGCTGCTGCTGAGCTGCCAACAGGTGGCAGGATGGCTCAGCTAAAAAAAAAAAGAAAGATAGTCAATGGTATTGTAACAGCTATATAAGATGTCAGAGGGGTAGTAGCTTGAGGGAGGAGGGTTATTTTTTTTTTTTTTTTGAGAGCAGTGTCACTGGCCCTCATAAGTGGGACCCAAACCGGGGCCGCTGGCATCCCAAGCCAGTGCTTAACCGCCGCGCCACTCAGCCGGCCCGGGTTATCACTTTTTGAGGGATGTAAATGTCTATTATGCTGCTTTGTACACCTAAAACTAATAAATAAATGTAAATAAAGTAAAATTAAATAAAATCAAAGAGTCAGTTCCTCAGTCACACTAGACACACTGGCTAGTGGCTCCTATAATGGACAACACAGATATGAAACACTGTCATCACTGAAGCAAGTTTTTTTGGACAGTACAGTCTAGAATACCAATATCCAACAATACCTATCCTGGGGTAGTTAATTTTACATTTTAGTATTTCCTGAACAGTCTGCACATTCTCACTTCCTTAGAGCTATTATTTGAAGAAAGAATTTCAGTCATGTCAGTAAACATAAAATCCAGACTTCATTCTTTTTTTTGTTTTAAAGACAAAGGCCCTTTACAGAGGGGTATATTCTTTTTTTTTTTTTTTTTTAAGATTTTATTGGGGAATTGGCGGAGGGGAACAGCGTTGGGGAATCGGGGAAGGGGAACAGACAAGTTGCTGTCTTTTTGTTCTTCAGGCTAGTTGCGGAGGATGTTGCTTCACTGTTGGTATCGTCATTGCGCTCTTCCCGGATGAGGCAGATCGGTCGCTGGCCTCTGGATGTCGCTCACCGCGGCTATTGGCAGCTCACGCTTGGCTGCCAGCCACTCACTGTAGCCTATGGCAGCCCACTACAGCAGGGGCTGCAGCCTACACCGTTGCCATGGCTTGCACAGCCCAGCTCCAGGTGGAGCTGTTGTTAGCTGTAGAGGGCAGTGTCACTGGCCCTCATGTGAGATCCGAACCGGGGCCGCTGGCATCCTAAAACCAGCGCTTAACCAATGCACCACTCGGCCGGCCCCAGACTTCATTCTTAAAAAAGGAGGAGGAGGGCCCGCCGAGTGGCGCGGTGGTTAAGAGCTGGCTTGGGAAGCCAGCAGCCCCGGTTTGGGTCCCACATGTGAGGACCCACAGTGACACTGCCCTCAAAAACAAACAAACAAAAAAACAAAAAAAAAGGAGGAGGAGGATCAGGAGGAGGAGGAGGAGGAGGAGGAGGAGGAGGAGCAGGAGGAGGAGGAGGAGGAGGAGGAGCAGGAGGAGGAGGAGGCTGAAGTGGAGCAGGAGGAGGAGGCGGAGGAGGAGGAAAAGAGGAAGAGGAGGAGGAGCAGGAGCAAGAGGAGGAGCAGGAGGAGGAGGAGGAGGAGCAGGAGCAGGAAGAGGAGGAGCAGGAGGAGGAGGAGGAGCAGGAGGAGGAGCAGGAGAAGGAGGAGGAGCTGGAGGAGGAGGAGGAGCAGGAGGAGGAGCAGGAGGAGGTAGGGGAGGAGAAGAAGAAGGAACACAAGTAATATGGGATCCACTTATAGTAAATTCTAATTGATTTTAGTAAAATCACTTTAGGGAGAATGAAAGTCTCATATTGCTTCAAAGTATCAAAAAGTGCACACTACATATCCTGTCATCAGTTAACTTCCATGTAAGGGCTTCTTTGTGGAAAAAATAACTGCACTATGGCAGACTCCCCTGTGCAGAAATTACTGTTAACATGACTGAAAAGTAGAGAATAGGTGAAAAATCTTTTCAGGGACACTGTTGGATATTTTTATACATACTCCACTAGGCTGAGTAGCACATAGGCTAATTCAAAACAATATGAAAACATTAAACTTCATTGCTCTAGGAATCTTAGCGATTTTCACATTTGGTAATAAGAGCAGCATAGGTAAAACTAGTGACTATGCTGAATTCACACTTGCTGAACTCGGGTCATAAACTCTGTCATTGATTTCCTCGAATTGTAAAACAGGGCACACCTAAAAATAGACAAGCTGCAAGCTGAGCCAACTAGTTCTGATAATCATCTTTTTTTGTGGAGTAAGCATGTTCTTTCCTTCTTCTTCCTCATTTCCTTGCAGATCCATTATTAAATCTAGTCTAAAAAAATTCATTATTTCTATACCTTAAACTCACTTGGTGGTTTGTAATTAGCACGTGTGAAACCCCAATCCAGGCAGTGGGGATTCAGGTTATTCTAACCTCACTATTCAATTGCCAGTACAGCTTCTGGAAGCAGGAGTTGAATTAGCATCTTGCCTTCAGGCACCAAGGACCTCATGAGTCTTAATTCCAATAACTTTAGGAAGAGAGGCCCTTTCCCTGTGGGTCAGAGAACTGCAGACTTTACTTATTTATTTTTTAACAGGGCAGTGTCACTGGCCCTCATATGTGGGATCCGAACCGGGGCCGCTGGCATCCCAAGCCAGCTCTTAACCACTACGCCACTTGGCCGGCCCACTGCAGACTTTAATATTGTTCCCTAAGACTTCTTTCCGCCCCCCCAGTATCCAGTTCTAGGAATTGAGTCATTTCCAAATAACTTAGAATTTTATAACTTTTATTTTGTCTCAGGAAGAACCAGATCTTGCCCTGAGGTTCCCTTGAATTAAGAAAATCAGTCGTAGAGCTGACCAAATGACTCAGTTGGTTAAGAGCTTGCTCAAGAGTGCGAGCTGAGCTCTGAGCAATGGCAGTTCGATACCCAGCCCGAGCTGAGCTGCCGCTGAGCTGCCAACAGGTGGCAGGATGGCTCAGCTAAAAAAAAAAAAAAAAAAAAAAATCAGTCGTATACTTAGTGCTGTACGTCACACTTCCAGATGGCTTATTACTTACCATAGCAACAAAGACATAGTCGTTATTGTGGCAATATTCCTAGTCCTGAACAGGTCCAGAATGAAAGCTTTCTGCTGTTTCGGAGGTTTTAGCTCCTGTAGCTAAAATAATGCAAATAACCACGAGATTAAGAGTTAGCGACACAACTAGATTGAAACAACGACTTGACTTGGAACTAATGGGTCCTGGAAAAACACACTTCCCCAATAAAATTAAAAAAAAAAAAAAAGTAGTGAGGAAATATCTTTGGCCATGACAACATGGGAAAAACTTATGCATGTAACTCTAACTTTACCTTAAATACGGTTAGAAGTCTAGAATTTGTGGGGAATATGGGGTCTGCATACATGACACTTAATTCTAGCACTTTAAAATGTTTGTGGCCCATTTTAGACAGAAGCCTTTTAAATATATAACATTGGCTCTACTGTCTCTTTATAGGAAAGCCTGGCTGCTAACATGGCCCTTCCCTGACATATGCTCATCACTGTGGGTCGCCTGAGCTGTGATCCTGAGGTAAGGGCCATATAGCCCCCAAACTGCCTTGAAATCCCTGTTTTTATACTTTTCTTGTCTTTTTCTTTTCTTTTTTTTTTTTTTAAGGGCATGTCACTGGCCCTCATATGTGGGACCAAACCGGGGCTGCTGGCTTCCTAGGCCAGCTCTTAACCACCGCACCACTCAGCCGGCCCTATACTTTTCTTACTGTTGTCTCAGTGTAAGGACAAATATGGCAGACCTAGGGCAAGTTACTATTTATGTTCTCTGAGCCTCTTTACTTCTCTGTAAAATGGGTACAATAATTGGAAGTTAAGATTAAGTGAGATCATATATACATAAAGCTTAGCATAGTGCTTGAACCATGGTAAATGCTTAGTAAATTTTAACTATAATATTATTACTGCACTGTTGAGGAAAAGATGCTAGCTCAGCTTTCACTCTTGAGCAAGCTCTTAACCAACTGAGCCACTCGGCCGGCCCTTCAGCCTTAATTCTTTTTTTTTTTTTTTTAGGGCAGTGTCACTGGCCCTCACATGTGGGACCCGAACCAGAGCCGCTGGCCTCCCAAGCCAGTGCTTAACCACTGCGCCACTCGGTTGGCCCTATTCTTTTTTTTTGAGGGCAGTGTCATTGGCCCTCATATGTGGGACTCGAACCGGGGCTGCTGGCGCCCCAAGCCAGCTCTTAACCACCGTGCCACTCGGCCGGCCCATTCCCTCCTTTATTTTAATTTACATCTGACCTCCAGGCAACCCTAATTAACTTGCCATGTGTTAGGAATCTAGATAACCAAGCTTATTAGAATTGAAATAAAAAGCTACAAGGCTCTGCAGTGGGGAATCTTTTTGGGGTGAAGTACAAGGACTTTGTGGCCCTATGGTATGTGTGCAGTAAGAGGCTGAGGAAAGGGATTCTATGATGAAGGAAGTGAGGGTGCCAGCCCTGCCTCTGTAGCAGGCGTTCCCCAGATATAAACATCCTTCTTTCGGGAATAAACCTCCTCATGCAACTCACAGGCATAGTACCTTGTTTCTTCTACACTATTTGCAGTGTGCAGCTCTACTGTTATGACTAGATGTCCTCCTGGAGGGCTCTGGGTGTGGCACCACACACAGATGGGGCCTGTGGGTCAGGCCTGTGCTAACTCTTAGTGCTTCCACAAGGCCTTTGTGAAAATGCAGACTGCCAGGTCCCACCCCAAACCTGCTTCAACGGAATCTTCCCTGGGGTCCAGAGGCCTGGGAATCTGTATTTTTAAAGCCCCTTGGGTGATTGTGATAAGCAGCCAAGTGTGGAAACCTCAGGACCAGAACATTCTTGTATCTAGGCCTGTGTGGTGCCACCAAAATGCCTTTGGACCAGGCACCATGAGCAG
This sequence comes from Aselliscus stoliczkanus, assembly GCA_033961575.1. Classification (NCBI taxonomy): domain Eukaryota; kingdom Metazoa; phylum Chordata; class Mammalia; order Chiroptera; family Hipposideridae; genus Aselliscus; species Aselliscus stoliczkanus. The sequence continues at coordinate 37,145,267 of CM066733.1, forward strand.
GTTGAGGTTGCTTCAGAAGGAAAGTCAGAGAAGCCTGAGATAGCTTTCCAAGATGAGGCTACCTTATACTCTTCCTGTCCAAGTTAACGCGACTGCCCCAACACCAGGTAAGAAAGCCCCAGAAAGCCCTGTGCTTTTTGGCACTGGAGAGACCTAATGAGACTTCTAGCTGTGTGATCCTGGGCATATCACTTAACTGCTCTGTCTCTCAGTTTCCTCTCCTGAGAAATGGGCTTGCATGAGCATCAAATGGCTGAATATGGTGCCTGGCATCTGCTGGGCTCTCCATCATTGTCCTGAGCAGGCTGCATTTCTGGCACAGGGCTCTGCAGATGCTGCTAAAGGGGACTTTACCAGAGAGGTGAGCAGTGGAGGTGACTGGGCCTCGGGAAAGCACACGCACCCTTGCCCTCGGCGGGCTTGACTAGTTCAGGTTCGATATGCCTCATGGCAGGGGGAAACAAGGTGCTGTCAGACGCATGTGTTTTGACCCTGGACTTTATTCTTCTTTATCCATAACTCTATATCCCTTCTATGTTTTGTGATTGCTTTCACTCATGTAGGTCTGATCTCTGTAAGTTCCTCAAAGACAGAAATCAGACCACATTTCCAATAAATATCAATAAATATTCTGTACAGCTCTGAGATGCAGAAGTGTTAGATACTCCCAGTGTTATTTTTTCTATCCAGTTAAACTGACTAAGGCTGGGAATGGAATTCTTGATCTGAAGAGTAAAGGATTAAGAAGAGATGTTTGTCCTGGCAGCCCTCTGAGAGTCAAGTTCATGGCCAGTGTAATTAATCCTCCAGCCATTGCCCGGGTGTCTGCTTCTGTCCAAGGTCTCGAAGGCCAGGGGTGGAGGAAGCTTGTGGGTGGAGCGCTGGCATGCCCGTCACCCTCTACAGAGCCCTGCTTTCTAGGGTAGCCAGCAGTGCAGACTTACATACTATTGCTACAGCCACCCTAATCTTTTCAAGGTGTCCTGAGAAGCCCCTACCCTTCTCCTAGACAGGAATGCACCACCCCATCCTTTTCATTCATCTAAGTGTCCTCCCTGGTTTGGACCAGGCTCTTCAGCCCAAGTCACTCACTCTGTTCTCTTTCTCTCCAGGCACACAGCGTCCACTCCTTGGGTACTTAGCATTTCCCCCCTCATATCATCATTTATCTTTCATCTAATCCTCTTGACACTCCTGGTTCCATTCCATGACCCTTAAGCATGGGAACTCTGCCTAATTTTTCTTGTTTTCTCTAGGAGCTGGCACAGGGCACGGTTGAGAACATGGCGAGTCCTCACTGACTGTCAGGAAGGGCGGCTGCTTCCATAGCATATCAGCTTTTCCTCGCGGCCTCCTGCTTTCTGGGGTGAATCCTCAGCCTGTGCTCTCAAGCCTTAAGCTTCTAGACATGACATAGCAAGACTACGGACATGCACAGCTTGCTCAGCAGTCTTTGGTAAGATTCAGGGTACAGTGGGGAGCCCATGGGTGGAACACCCCTCAAACACATTTTTTTCTACTAAATCTAGACATTCAAAAATCACAAGTATGTAGCTGCATCAGAGGTTGGAGATGAATAAAAAGTTTGAGATGAATTTGCAAAGGGAAAGGAAACTAATATTTGGACAACGCTTGCAGGCAGTTTTCATATATTATTGCACTGACATTTTTTGTTTTTTGTTTTTTGAGGGCAGTGTCACTGGCCCTCATATGTGGGACCCGAACCGGGGCCACTGGCTTCCCAAGCCAGCGCTTAACCACCGCGCCACTCGGCTGGTCCCTACATATATTATTGCACTTAACTGGCACACAGCCCTTGGAAGGGGGTTTTATCTCACAGAACTTAATCATCATGGTGTCTCTAAGGCAGGGGTCGACAAATGTGGCTCATGAGCCACAGGCAGCACTTTTGGTATGTTCTGTCTCAAAAGTTTGCAGACCCCTGGAAGAGTCAATCCTGCCCCTCACAACAATTTAAAAATTATTTGAGGGCCGGCCGAGTGGCGCGGTGGTTAAGCGCTGGTTTGGAAAGCCAGCGGCCCCAGTTCAGGTCCCACATATGAGGGCCAGTGACACTGCCCTCAAAAAAAAAAAAAAGAATTATTTGAGAGCCATAAACATATTTTTACATAATTACCATTATGTGACTAATATCCTTTAAAAATTTTATAAATGAAACTATGATAGTTTTATTTTCATTTTCAAATTTACTTCAGAGCCTGCAGCTCAGCAGCCACAGTTTGGTGACCCCAGGCGACTCTTCCATCTCAAAAGTTTGCCGACCCCTGCTCTAAGGCCTCGCACAGAAGCCGGTATTTAGCGGGCACTCAAAAGTCACTGAATTAAATTCCATAAAATCTGGAAAATGACGCTGATCTCAAGAGGAAACATCTGCAAAAGCTTACCTCCACAGGATCAAAAATCACCACTGGAACAGCTACGTTATTCATTTTTGCAGCTTTTCGGATGATATCTTCAGCCTCTCTAAGTCTTCTCTGGGATATCAGCCACCGGGGAGATTCAGGAATAAACCTGGAATTCATTTTTAATGGTTTATGATTTTTCACACTAGCAGGGTTCGATACTATTAACCATAAGTTGCCCCCCCAAAGAATTTTTGTTTTGTAAAATTCTAGTTTGTCTTTCTTTAAAAAAAAATCAGGGTGGGGGGAGGCCTCATAAGATTTCCACTGATGATAGGCATAAACAAAAGCACCTTCAGCCTTCAAAGTTGTGATGAAATCACAAGGCCGAGCATGAGTTGTACTTGAAGTCAGGAGCAGAGAGGAACGTTAACTGGGTGTGTGTAAGCCAGGGCAGGTGGAGTAGGCCATCCAAACCCAGCAGCCAGTGTGGCTCATAAAAGAGACAGAGTCTAGTGTCTTTTCAGTGGTCCACCCCCAGGAGAATCCTGGTGCCCCAGCTGGTGATGCTCACCAGTTGATTGTGTAAAAAATAGCCAGGGCTTCTACGCTCCCTGGGCTTTTATTGGAGTCAGGGAAGGTGGGTGCACTGACACCCTCCTATGGCTGTCCCTTGATTTTCAACAGATTACCAGATACAAAAGTACCCAAACCAGTTTGGGGAGACAGCCAATGCTGTCTTTTTTCTTTTTAATGTCTAGAAACTTAATTTGTTTTGTTACACAATCTCTCTACATGTTTAACTGATGTTCAAAGACAGTTGACTTCTCTTCTTTCCTAATTAGTCTATTTTTTCTTTTTACATTTGTTTGTGTCATACTTATGTTTGTTGATATTTTTCTATTCTTTCCTAATTTTGATTTCTCAGAATCTCTAAGCTATTCTTCCGCCAGCTCTTGTTTTCCTTACTTATTTGTCAGTACTTAGTTATCCTAGAAAACAAACTACATGTAGCAGACACAGAGGCCTCCTATAATTAACGGGCCCCTCCAAAACCTCGGTAGGAAGGCTCTCAGAGCAAAACACAACGTATCAAATGGCCAAGCCCGCGCCCCCTGCCCCAGCCTACTAGCATATGGCTTTAAAAATGAACCTAGTTCGAGATTTTTAGAATACGCCTTTAGTTGGTCCCCATAGCAATTATGATGGTGTTAGGTCACGACCTTCAATAATTGGAGCTGTGCTGTCCAAGAGAACTTTCTGCCGTGTTCTGTATCTGTGCTGCCCAATACAGTAGCCACTAACCACATGTGGCTATTGAGCTAGTGGTGTGACCACTGTGACTGAGAAACTGAATTTTTAATTTTACTTACTTTTAATTAATTTTAATTCAAATAGCTGCATGTGGCTAGTGGCTACCATGTTAGTGCAGAATTAGAGGCCTTCCTATACCATGGGCACTTCTCCTTTTGAGAAGTGAACAACCCAACCAGGTTGTTCTTAGAAACATCCTACCTTTTTTACTACAGGCTCTGAGGGCCACCACTGGCCTCAGGTTCCTAATGTTTAGGCAGCTAGATGTTGCAAAGCTTTCCCCATGTTGTATCTATGGCTTCTACCCCACCTCCTACACACATACTCCATTCATACCTGTGGCCACTTACTTCCAAGCCCTTTAAAGGGAACTGGGACATAAAAATATCCCCAAACCACCTACAGTGGCTCTGTGTAGATTCTCCTCCCATTTCCAGCCCATGTACTCAGGCCTGCTACAGTCTCTGCTCTTGAATTGCCATGGTTTTTTGTTTTTTTGTTTTGTTTTTTTTTTAGCTTAGCTGAGCCATCCTGCCACCTGTTGGCAGCTCAACGGCAACTCAGCTCGGGCTGGCATCGAACCACTGTTGCTCAGAGCTCAGCTCACACTCTTGAGCGAGCTCTTAACCAACTGAGCCACTCGGCCGGCCCTTGCCATGGTTTTTTAGGGCACGGAGAATCAAGTCTAGCTGATCATCTCAAAAATTGGTGGAGCCTCTCTGCATATTTAATTCAGATTGAACAGGGGAGGGGTGTTGCTGGAGAGTTGGTGTCATACCCTGAGCTGGCAGCAGGGGGCCCAGCAGCCTGGAGCATCCCTCACATCATCCCAGCCCACGTGGACCAATGAGCATCACTTCAGAAAGGCCCAGCAGCAAGGACGGGATGTTCAGAAGAATGCGATTTTGTTTTTATAGGAAAATGAGAAGACTGTAGTTTTAAACTTTCAGGAGGAGCGTGCAGCTCGTTAGTGCTGGCCCTGGGCTGCACTCTTTTGGGACATTGCTGTGTCTGGAACAGTGTGCCCACAGCCAGGGGCATTCAAGGACCAGCCAAGGGTAGCAGGAGAAAGAACTCCCCTTAGGGCAAGAGTGAGGCGCACCTTGTGGGATGGGCCTTCTCTGCTGGAACCTCAAGGGGCTGACCTATCAGGGTTGTTTCTTGCTGTGCTATTCGGTCCTGTGGCAAAGATCCAAGGCCCACAAACAAATCCCTACTAACCTCTATGGTCAGTCAGAACCCTTCTGTCTCCAATCCTCTCTCTCTCTCTCAGTAATACAGTAATAAGTCATTATAACATATATTAAAAGTACTGGTCTGTTATGCCAAAAGGACAACTAGACCCAGGGAACATCGATTATTAAAATCACTCATCTGATTTTTTTTTTTTTTTTTTTGAGGGCAGTGTCACTGGCCCTCATATGTGGGACCGAACCGGGGCCACTGGCTTCCTAAGCCAGCACTTAACCACCGCGCCACTTGGCAGGCCCAGAATCACTCATCTGAAGAGGCAGAAAATAACCTTTGAATGATCTTGTCTTATGTCTTGAGAGAACCTCGGGTCACCAACATCATTGACACTGCATTCAGTTAGCAAGGGGGTTGTGAGGACAGGGCTAGAGGGTGTGGTGGTGGTGATGATGATGATGATGATGATGATGACGACGACCGTCATTTCAGAAAATTGCCCTGCTCTTGTAAATCTGGAATGCTTGCTTTTCTTGGAGACAGAGTGTAGATAATGGCCTGCCCTTATTCACCATAAGCCCTCCTAACCCTCAGACTGAGTTCCAGAGAAAAACCTCCAAATCAGAATAGTACCTAATCTCTAACATGCTCTCTCTCAAATTCCAGGGAAGTAAGAAAAAAAAACAAAAAAAAAACCCTGTTCCATCTCCCCCACCCCCAACTACCCCCACACACCATTGCTAAGAATTTACACTGGAAAACCCTTAGAGGACACAAAAAGACAGTAGCTTGGAGTGGTCCAAACTGAGCCAAGACAGCCTCTCTAGCTGCCTAACACTTGCAGCAAGATAAAGGACCTTCCTAGGCAGTGTGTCCAGAGGACAGGGCAACCATGAGGCCTCGTCTAAACTGTTAATTCCAAAAAATGATCAAAGAAATGTTCATTGTGTGTATGCAGGTAGAGATCAAGCAGTTCAGTACAATCAGTCACTGATGGGACATCTGATTTTGATATCATGAAACCAAACCAAAAAGAATTAATGAGAGAGAGAGAGCATGCGACAGACCCACCAAAGGAAGAAGTCCCCTTCCTCTTGCTTAAATCTGAAAAACCAAAGGAATGGTGAATCCCCAAAAAGAGGGTATGGCTGGGACCTTAATCCCTTATTCTTAATCTGTTCTCTCACCTGAAATCTACCACATAGCTGTACTGGGTGAAACTGGAGCCAGTATCTCCAGACTTTGTTATTCCTATACTGATGTGCCAAAATTGGGTTGGAGGGTGGAGGGAGGACAGAAGAGACTATTTCTCTAACAGTTCATCAAACAAAAGTAATTCATGTTCTTCTGAACAGAGAGGATAAACAGGCAGACCTTAGAAGCTTGAGGAAATTACGTTACTTGGGTCCATAAGGAGAAAGAGATTTTCCTATAGAGAGAAAAGTTTCAAAAGAGCAAGGGGGTAGAGTTAAAAACAACAAAACCCAAGCGTATCATCTCCACAAATCACCACCAACAGCAGACAAAAGTGGGGAGAGCCTAGGCGGAGGCTGGAATTCCTGAAAAAGGTGCTTTGTGGGATGGTGGAGAATGAAACCCCAGCACATGGGCCCACCCACAGCCAGGCAAACACTCTCTGGGCTTGAGGCTCTGGCTCCAGGCACAGCAGGGGGCTGTCTGGGGCCAAGCCACACTCACCACCACAGCGGGACGCACAGCACCCCGGGCACCGTCAGCGCCAGAAGCAGCTTCCGCCAGTCTCTGATGAAGTAAGCAAACAGTGGCAGCAGCATGTAGCCTACTGCAAAAAATATGCACACTCCTAACGTAGAGAATATAATACGCACTGACTTGCCAAGAATTTCTGTTCCTGTTCAAAACAAGGGAGGAGTATTAGCATTTTAACTCACTTTAATATTTGCTTTTTACATCATTACCTGGCACTTAAGATTTGAAACTACAGCCACTTAGGAAAGGAAAAACGCATTTGTCTCATGGCCCAGGGCAGGAGTGGTTAGGGCAGAGGAAGGTGGGAAGTGACCCAAGACTTATCACCCAATAGAAGGTAAGTTTTCATGAGATTTTAAAGGAAACGTAGATTTTTTTTTTAAGATCATTTTATGTCATAGAAATAGTGTGCCCAGTCCGAAGATGCAATCTCTTCTGGAAATGCCACATTTCTAAAATCAGAGTCCCAGGGTGAGAAGCAGAGAGGGTGTTCTAGGGGAGTGGGCGCTCTTCTGAGGGGCTCTTTGGGGTCATTTAGCCTTTCCCACAATTCTCCACTGCACATAAATAGACACTGGCCTCTCAGGGAAAAAGTACTGAGTTCAAAGTTACTGAGTTGTGTTAGGAAACCGTTAGACACCCTTATCATTGAGAAATGATAAGTTAGGATCCAGCCAGCTCTGGAGGTACCCAGGGCTGAATTCCCCTGCAGCCACATTGTGTCCAGGCAGACAGTCCATTCAGACCAAGGAAAGAAAAGAAAGGGCTGCCCTGGGCCGGTAGGTGGCAGTCCTGAGCTGGCCACACACCCAGGTAACGGCCCAGAGCTTCCCCAGAATGCCACCAAGGCCCAAGACTGCTTGGTGTTGGGCTCTGTTTTGGGAAAGAACACGCAGGTGTCTATTGGATCCTGGTCTGCTCAGCACCACAATGGATGGCTGGGCACCAGGTTCCTCCGGAGATGCTGCCTGGCCCTCAGAGTCCAAGAACAAGCTCCTTCTGTGGTCACAGAGCTCCAGGCCCTTCCACAGAGTCCACTCTTGGTCCCCTGCTCCAAGGGCGGAGATCTGGCCAATGGCAACTACAGGCCTTTTGTGTGAGATCTTCCCACCACTACAGAGAAGTAGCCCAGATAATACAAAACAGACCATTCACAGGCCATTCGGGCTTGTCTTGAACAGAGGTTTTCTCAATCCTGTTTACATGTCCTGAGCACAGACCAAGAAACTAAGAGCTAATTCCAAAGAAACAGTAAAATTGCTACTTCTCCCAGCTTCCTGTTCCCAACATCTACCTGTTCCTATTGCACCTCACTTCTCCCTCACTCAGCATAACTGACAGATGGGTCTCAGTGCTTCCCTCTGGAACAGCCATTTCTAAAAGCCAGGCTGACAGAAACGGGCAGTACTGTGTGCCTCTTACATCCCAGCTCCAACCACCCAGGACACTTCTCAGCCTCGAAACTCATTCCCAAGGATTGGGCCTGACCTCTGGGAGGATCGTGAATGTTATTTCCAGATTCTTTTCTTAGTCGGTAAGGACCTTCTTACCACTCCACAGGAAGGCTCCCCATGCCATGGTTTCTAAACGTGTTGGCTGTGATTATCATGATACGGGAATGCATAGGGGGTGCTTTATTCTTAAGCGGAGATTCAGAAGTGAAGCAGCAGAGGATTTGATTGCGAACAAGAGAAAAAGTGCACAGGACCAGGCGAGAATCTTGTAGAATCGTGAGGCCAAGGGAGCTCCCTCATAGTTCCAAGACCCTGATAAGAGAGAGAAGTTGCCTTGGATTCCTGGATATCCCTCTCTCTTGTGTTCTCAGTCCAGAACACAGTTGTTCTTACTTTGCAGAGTAACCATGATGGGCATAAGCTTCTTAAAAATCTACCTCTCTGCCTTTCTGGGGAGCAGCATGGATGACATGAGCCTGAATAGTTCCTTGTTAGCACAACTTCCTGCTTTCTGGCTTTTAGATAATCACCCTTCCTTAACCATCACCACCATCATCATCATCATCAGCATCAGCATCAGCATCTTCATCTTCAGTGCTGGCATTTTTTTTTGAGCAGGCACCGTGTCAGGTTCCAGACTAAGTGTTTACCTATAGTATCTCTTTGAATCTTCACAATTTCGAAAGAACTAATATTAGTTCTATTTTAAAGATAATCACCTGAGATTTAAAGAATTGGAACAAATTGCCTAAATGCATACATATGTAATAAATAGGGCAGCCAGGATTTAAGTCTGATCTGTTTCACTTATGGATGAAGTCTAGAAAAAAATCATATGGGGCAAAGCCTTGGCCCTATAAAGCAGCCCATCAACTACGATTCTGGTGGAGAAACGCATGAGAGATGGGTAAGGCCACCTCCCTTTTGGAGGTGAGGGTTTACGTTTTCCCTGCCTGGGCTGGTCTTCGAACCAACCAGAAACCAACCAGGCCCATCTAAGGAACACCAGGAGAGGAGTCCTGATTCCTGTAGACCTTTTTGTGGCCTGTAGCTGCCACAAACTTTCCAAGTGCTCAGCTGGCAGTGGGACAGGTGACACTGATGATTTCTGGCTCTGCCAACTGGGGATCCCTCACCTGGCCTCCCTCACTCACTAGGTTTTTGCTCCTAGGGCAAAGCCCAGTTGGTCTTGGTTTAGTTGGGCCTCCCAGTGTTTCTCAGGAGTGAAACGCTGACATCTAAGCCAAAGGGAGAGAATGTTTGTCCACTGCCTTTCCCTACCAACGGAATCTGAGTGCCCTCTCCAAGAGAGAGGGTCAAGCTCATTTCCATGTTGATCAGGGCACTTCTGTGGCAGTCAGTCAGGGATCCAGTCTGGGACCACTGGATCCATTGCACATAGAGGCAGGACCTGCCCCTCCATGAATGAACAACAGAGACATACAGCAGACCCAAGCTTAAGAAACAAGACTATGGCACTGTTGCCAGGATATGGGGTCGGACACAGGTGTCCCTGGGCTGGGAGTGGCCTCCATCAGGCATTGCAGAGAGCCTGGGTTCCTTGATGCTCCTTTGTTACTAGAGTGACTTTGATAGTCCTACTTCATGGAGTAGTATGGGAACTACGATAATGTATGTAAAGTGCCTGGCCTGTGGTCAGAGCTCAGGAATAGATAATTCCTTTATCCTGATAACAGTTGAAATGTGCTAGATATTAGGGAATGATGGAAAGTACAGTGGCTTCGAACAGGAGACCCAGTGGAAGACAGCAAAACCTCTCTTTGCTCCCTGGAAAATACTCAGAATTCTCCTCAAATTAACATCGTACTCAGGGCTTCCTCTCTCCCCTCTATAAACCTTCATTCTAGTTAAAAGTAACCTTTCCTATCTCTGCAGATACCCAGATAAGTTATCTGGGCTCCTCCACCCCCACCACACCCATGAGGACTCATGTCCTCAGTAACAGCAATTGCTGCCTCTGCCCACCAGTTGTGAGCTCCAGTAAACAGACAGGAATGAGTCCTTGTTCCTCCCAGGGTCCTCCAGTGTTTCCCTCACACAGTGCAGTGCAAACAAGGGGTACCAGCAGATTTCTGCATCTTTTAAAATGCATTTATACCCCATTTCATTCCTTGAAGATTTTGAGGTGGCTTATAATTTGAATACAATAAAATAATACTAGCATTAATGTAAAAGTAAAGGAAGATTAGAAGTTATGACTTGGAAAAAAGAACAAAAGTATGCAACTGATCACTTTGAAAAAGTCTGGCAGTTCCTTAAACAGTTAAACTTTCATTACTCATGACCCAGCAATTACACGCCTAGGTGCTTATTTACCCAAGAGAACTGAAAACTTATATCTACAAAAAACTTGTATTGAATATTCATAACACATTATTCATAATAGCCCCAAAGTGGAAACAACCTCGATGTCCATCGACTGATGAATGGATGAACGAGATGTAGTATGTCTATACAATGGAATACTGATTCATGCTACTACATGGACCAATCTTGAAAACATTTAAGTGAAGGAAGTCAGTCACAAAGGCCACATAATTGTATGATTCCATTTATCGGAAATGTCCGGAATAGACAAATCAGTAGAGACAGAAAGTAGATTAATGGTTGCCAGGGGCTGGGGAAGGAGGGGGATGTGAAGTGACTGCTAACGGGGACAGGGTTTCCTTGGGGGTGATGAAAATGTTCTGGAGTTAGATAGAATTGATAGTTGTACAACTTTGTGAATATACTAATAACCACTGAGTGAGTTATTAGTATTTAAAAGAATGAGTATTATGGTATGCAAATTATACTTTAAAAACATTTGTTTTAAATGTGGCTGATAAAGGCTGCATAATTGATACAAATTTCAATTTTGACTGAGCTTCCTGGTAGCCAAAGTGATAAAGGAAGATGCAATCAGTTGCATACTTATCAAAAGGAAAAACACATCTAGACATCAGAAGAAGCAGAGCTTTAAATATTAATAGTTCAACATGCTAGCATAAATACTGCATAGGAGATTGAGGTCAGGAGTACGGGAGAAAACACTGGATTAATGGATCAGTCAAGACAGGAAGCAGTTAAGTGTGTGAAATAAATTTAAGGAGCTAGTTATAAGGGATAAAGGAATGCCATTGGCATTTTACCCAGGAGATTGTGGACAGATTGAAGATGTTATTTCTGGAAAACAGTAGGAGATTGTGAGGGGAGTTGGAATGTGGGGAGGATCAGTGTCCTTGGTCTTGAGCGGTCATTTCCTCCTAAACCAGCATCATTTGGGCAGCTCCCTCACTTCCGGTGTAGCCACTTCTGTTCCTTTGGATAGCACTGTTCCTTCCTTTTCTTGTCTCCTATATATACTCTGGCAGGCTTTATAATTTTAAAAAAGCAGAGCAAGGAGTGGATCTATTTCTACACCACTTTGGGAGTAATTCAAGGGAGAAATTCAGTTGCCCGAATTAATGTGAAGACTCTTAAAACTGGAGATTATCATCTCAGAGTCTTACCAACCCTTCCCTAGGGCAAAGTAAAATTCCAGACAGAACTTGTCAGCCCAGAATCCATGCTCCAAGAGTTCACTATTCTAGCCCGGAAACACCAGAGGGCGCCGCTCTGCTGCAGGGAAGCTAGCCACTGCATGCCCTCAAACTGGATCCCGCCACGCCTCTCCATCCCGCCCCAGGCGTTGATGACGGAGTCAGGCTGTTCCAGGGAGCAGGTTGGTTTTCAGTGGCTCTCTCAAAAAGGTTCAGACTTGAGAACGCAACTCAAAGGACCTCATACTAAGTCAAAGTCAGCAGTTTCCCCCAGAGCACAAGGGAGTAAAACTACAGCCAGAGAGGCTCCCAGAGCACCCCCAGGGGCCAAGGCTGATGGGGAGCCTTTTGCACCCAGCATCCTGTCCACTGATCTCTGGCTGGTACATTAGGCCCTGACTGATCTCACATGATCTCACTTTCCCTTTGGTCCTCTTGGGTTCTCAGCATGGGCAGCAGGGAGGGGAGTAGGTTGCAGTGTCAGAGCCATCTGGGCAGGACTTTTCTCATTCACTCACACAGGGAGGCTCCATGGCCCCAGAAGCACCCTGTATGACTGGAAAGACAGGTCTCGATGCGGGTCATTCAGCAGAACCTGAGGGATGCCATGCCTGGCACAAACCCCACCTGGCTCCCCCTCCCACTGATAGGACTTCCCCAGCTTCACCACAACCCTCTGCCCTTCCATTACAGATGGTCCTTTAGGTCTTCCTAAAGACATCTTCTCACCTTGGGCAGAGCCCTCTGTTTTAGGGACATCTGTTTGTCTCTAGTGTGTCTCTGGCCCAAGCAGAGCCACTCATTGGACCTTTCAGGTATTGGGAGGGTCACCACAAGGTAGATGGATTGTGGGGATTCAGACCATAGGTCTTGCTATGCCTGAGTTGGGCCATCGGGCATTAGGAGTTGCAATTTCTGTCCTCAATTCCTCCTGTCTCCAGTTTCCAGTACCACTGGCCTGAAGCTCTCTGTGTCCTCTACACAAATGTTCTTTAAGAAAATCTTGCTCCCTTTCTACCCCCTATAGGGAAAACAGAGGGCCCCCTTCAGCTGGAGCCTTTGAAGAGGGTGCTATCTCTCAGGTCCATGTGGCTTCAGCATGCTCTCCCTTCCTCCCCTCTTTAGTCACTGAGGCTGGGCCCATGGAAAGGGGTTCTTCGCAAATGATTAAAAGAGTGGAATTTGAACAATTCCATCTTGGCAACCTGACAAAGGGTGTACACATCCTCAACTAAGAGAACACAGCATCTCCAGAGCAAATGCGTCACTCAGATTCCTAAAAATGATCAGCATCATCTTATCAGATTCAGGCTTTTGAGAAAGCAGAATCACTAGACTTACATGAAAAGGGCACTGCTGTGTTTCCCTGAAAATAAAACCTAGCTGGAGAAGAGGCCCTAGCATAATTCCTCCAGGATATGGAGGGCACACACCCCTCACATGAGGGTTTTATGACGTGTTTCAGGGAGAAGGGTGCCTTTTCCACAAACTCCTTCAGCTTAACACATTGTGGACTGGTGACGCAGGTTTGTGTTTATCTTGATCAAAATGACCACATCTACCAAGACAACTATTACAATCATGTGACAATTGCTGAAACTCTCCTTTCAAGACAAGTTAGTGTGGAACAATCAGAGTGAACAGGGTCTTCCTCCAGAAATGAAAAACGAAGCACAGCCTCCAAAATGTGGTGAAAAACACCTTCAGGAGAAAGGGTGAAATTCTTCTTCAATCCTGGAGGGATACTCGTGTTGTCAACATGATTTCCACAATTCACGATTCAACAATGGCTGATGTTCCACGGAGAAATGAAGAAGTAAAGAAAAAAACCTATTTATATTTTTCAGTATAATATGTTCATGAAGGGTGTTGATAGGGCAGATCAGTACTTGTCTTATAATTCTCTCTTGAGAAAAACTGTAAAGTGGCCAAAGAAAGTTGCATTTTGGCTTCGAAATTGTGTACTTTTCAATTCTTTTCGAATTTATCAAAAACCAAACCCTACATCAAAAATGAGATACAAAGAATTTCTGCTTCAAGTGACAAAAGACTGGGCTACAGATAAGGTGGAGACATACTCAGACACAGACACAGATGCAGTATGCCCAGGAACATCAACCCAAACCCCTCGTGTACCTCATGAGGACCCCCCTGGGAGGCTTTCGGGTGATATGCGCAAACATGTACTAGAGAAAATTGTTGGAAGTGAACAGGGTAAAAGAAAATATCCTGGGGCCGACTGAGTGGCAATGTCCTCCACAACTAGACTAAAGAACAAAAAAAGGACCGCAACTTGTCTGTTCCTCTCTCCCATTCCCCAATAAAATCTTCAAAAAAAAGAAAAAGAAAATATCCTGCTAGGAGGTGCCATGTTTGTGCTGCCCACGAAAAAAGAAGTCAGACTCAGTACATCTGCAAGTTCTGCCTGGTGCCACCCACCAGGGGGAAGGATGCCAGAGGTATCACATCCTCCAGCACTACCAGGGGCTTTGGGGAGTATTTCCCAAAAATTTCAGTTCACAAAAATAGTTAGTGAATTTGTTATAAATTTTTAAAGAAACACAGTACAGAAGTTGTTTAAATGGTTTAAACCCCAGGAACATGCATTTAAACAATTTAAATGCCCCGTCCTCAATGTGTGAAAATATTCAGTATGCCAAGGTACCACATTGTGGCACCTAAAATCATGCTATGGCTTATTTTCTGGCTAGGTCTGATTTTCGGGGAAACCAGGTATTAATAATTACACTGTGACAATAAGGATAAACTGGGACAGCACAGAGCCCCCAAGGATGTATTATCACATCAGACATTGTTTGATGTCTATTGTCCCAGAGGTGCCGTTCATTTCCCCTTCTTTCATCTGTTCAGAGAGAGCAGATGGGCTCAGAGAATGTTGGGGGCTCTCACTCATGGGGGCTCCCTTATGAACCTGTTTGGAGCTCACCGTACTTCCGCCCTGGGGGCTACCTTGGACCTATAGCTTATGAGTCCCCCTCATGCAGCCTGATATTCCAGCAGCAAGGCTGCTACTAGAAGACAGGACTGCTATCAGCAGTGAGGCTGGTCCTGCAAGTGGCTGATATGCTCTGGGGGTGGGGTAGGGCTCTGACACAGGGTGAGAGCAGATCTGCCCAAAGCCAGTGGGCTGGCACTGAACTTCTGTCTGACCCGTGCCTCCTCTACCTGTGTACCAGCTACTCCAACGACCCTAAGTCCCTCCATGGGCCATGCACGGTTGCCAGGAACACCCTTTTGCCCTGTTCCAGGCAGAAGTCTCAAGCTTTTGCAGCTCAGATGACAGACATCCCTAGGCCATCCCTCTTGAGTGCTTCTCCCAAGCCTTGTGTTCCTAAAATGTGTCTCAGTTGTTGTGTGGTTGGTTCCCACCAGCTCCAGCTTTTATTCACCACCACATTTCAGGACCCAGCACAGAACTGGCTCCCTGTGAGTGCCTGCCTTGCCTGTGGCCAGATCAAAAAACTTGTGGCTGCAATCCCCTCCCCCACATACATCCAGGCTGATCATATTTTGGAAGCACAGCCTATGGATGAGGTGCTTCCTTCTGTGCTGCATCAGAGCATTCCCTGCGCCCTTCTCAGTGGCCCCCTCTTCCTGGGCCTCTCGGAGGGTCGGAAGGAGAAGTCTTGCGAGTCAGAAGCCATCCCTACCTAGTATGAAGGCCACCACGTAGTTGGAGATCTGGCCCATGCCGACGATGACAAATAACACAGTGAACATCTCCCAGTTGATGGAGAAAATCTGCAGGAAGCTGAAGCCAGTCTGGATAGCCATGGTTGCAAACAGGACGTTCTTCCTGCCAAACCTGTAGAGTACAGCACAGCACAAAACATGGCACGCGCAGCTCAGAGCAGCTCTGCTGCTCTGGGTGTGCGGCAAGCGGTCAGGTGTAGATACAGACTTTGCTTTTTTCAGGGGCTATGACTGACTCTTTTCCCTGTCACATCCTCCCAGGTTCCTCCTTGGTGAGACCTCCAGCATCCTGAGCTCAGGAGGGAACTTCTGAGATTCTAAGCCCCCTGTGGAAGCACCATATTTCGAAAGCACAAAGCAACTTACGCAAGGACCACATGGAACTCTCTTTAAAACGAGCCACAAGTAGAAGCTGCCACATTTCTAAAAGGTAGATATAGTGTGTGTGTGTATGTATGTGTGTGTATATATATATATATATATATATATATATAGTTTGTTTGTTTGTTTGTTTGTTTGTTTTTTGAGGGTAGTGTCACTGGCCCTCATATGTGAGACCCGAACCAGGGCCGCTGGCTTCCTAAGCCAGCACTTAACCAACGCGCCACTCGGCTGGCCCGACAGATACAGTGTAGATAGCAGCTACATTTAATATCAGCAACATGGGAGTTCTGCCAATCCAGAACCAAGGCTCCCTCTATGGCAGTGGTCTTCAACGTTGGCTGTACTTAGAATCACCTGGAGAGCTTCAAAAAATACTGGTGCCCGCACCCGCCTCCTGAGATTCTTAGTGTCTGGCATGCAGTTTGGGCCTTAGGGGTTTAAAAAAATTTTCTGGGTGAGTCTAATGTGCAACCAAAATTGTCAACCACTGCTCTATGGGAAGTGTAGCTTCCACTAGTGACACTATGGTTGGCTTAAGTCTTCATGTCACATTCTGATAGTAACCGATGGGAAGGATGGAGCATAGGTACGAGCACAACAGTCTCCCACCCCATTTTCCAAACTCAGGTCTCAGGCTGTTGAGCTTGGGGTCCCACTGGACTTTGTAACTGGGGGAGGGACACTGCCAAGATTGCCATTTAGCACTCCTACCTTCCTGCTCTGGTCCCCACAGAACATTCGGGGGCCAGTGGGGCACTTCTCCCAGAGCTGTGATGCTGTCTCCTCCAGACTGAGAGCTCCCGGTCAGCTCTGCGGCCCCCGTGGTCAGGCCAGGGGTCCCACCCACAGCAGAGGTGGGTGCACAGTTAGCAAGGGGTTGCTCGCTATCTGGCCCTGACTCTGGCTGATGGCTGTTTGTGGACAAATCACACGTCACCCAAGAGTTAGGGGTGGGGTGGGAGGCAGTGGTGATGGCAGCAGTGTCTTTTTGGAAGGGTTTGAGGATATGAGGACTCCACTTTCCAGTGTGTCCCAGCAAGGGGCTGAGAGTAGGATGAACAGGTGATATCATGGCTCCTTCTATCACTGACTTGTTGGTCTGAGGGACCTCCCTTTCTGTGGGTGGAAATACCCCCAAGACAGGCAGTGAATTGACAAGGGGCCCTTTCCCACTTTCCCTTCCTCCCTCCCTCCTCACCTCCTTACCTGTCTGATAGCTGCCCGGACACAAAGGAGCCAAGGAGGACGCCTACGAAGAACAGGGAGGAGGTGAGGGGCGTCTTCCAGTCTTCCTCACACACCAGATTCCACTGCCAGGGAAGACAACATGAAGCGTGAGCCCAGCTCCCCAGCAGGCCCAGCCCCAGCCCAGCTCCAAGGGAATATTAGCATGGCGGCCGGGGTCGGCTCGCCTTTGTGCAAAGGGGATAGGCCTCACAGCCTTGGGGTCGACTCCTGACTACCATTTACTGGTAGTCATTTACTGTCCTCCCTGAGACGCTCCTTCTTTTCTGAAAAGGAGGGTGACACCTCCAGCTCTGCTTATATCACACAGTGAGAAGCAAGCTGAGGCCATGGCTGTGACTGGTGACCCTCAGCTGCGAAGCAGTATTAGTAGAGGGGGCATGTCTGCTTCAGAAGGCATCAGAGCATGGAGGGAACTGTTAGAAACTTCTGAGGGACACGACAGTGGGCATGGTCCCTTAGTCCAGGGTTAAAAGTTTCCTCCGCCTTGCTGAAACGTGCAAGAGGTCTTGGGGAGGTTGGCGATTATACGCTCCCAGCAGACTCCTCGGGAAAACCCTCTGCTCCCTGGTCTGTTCACATCAGAGGCCTATTTTGGGGACTGATCCAGGGCCCCTCCGTGGGGGAGGGGAGAGTACCTCATCTCTCATCTACACTCCTTCACTCTCCTTCTCATCCAGACTTCCCAGAACTGTGGGCCCTCCCATCCCCAGGGCCATGGGCTGTGTAACCCCAACAAGTCCCGGCTGGCAGATCCATAAAATCAGGGTTTCAGCCAAAGTTTCAATTTCCAGCTCTTGACTTAATTCAGCAAAATCTCAAGGGAAGTTGCAAAAATTTCAAAGCGTGTTCAGTGAGCTTTTATTTAAAAAATAAGCAGGTGCCAGTAAGTATTCGGGGGCTGTGGGTCAGGGGCTTGCTGTGTGTGGTCAGCTGATGGGATCTAGAGGAAAGACTCCCTGCCTCCCACCCCATCCCAGCTCCACTCGGTGGTGCTGCTGCTTCCATGACATTCTCAAAGCAACTCAGTTCTTAATCCTCACAGCTTCCCTGAAGTAGATTTAAAAATGAATTCACATGTTTACATCACACCTCATTTTGCAGCTGAGGGAGGTGTGTATAAGGACACATACCAGAGAACAGTGTGAAACAACCAAAGCCAAGAGAATTGGGGTCAACAGAAAGCACAGGGGAGGAGGGGTTGCAAAATAACCAAGCCAAGGGTGAGACTGACCGCCGGCCAGCCTGCCCTAGGAGGCCCTGAAACCGGGCTCTGAGTGTCCCAGCCGCTCAGCTCTCAGGACCACAGTGTGCAAAGTAAGAGTGTCATTCCGCAGAAGCTCAGTTTTTCCGAGGACCGAGACCTGAGAAAAGTCTCTCCTCGATTCCTCCTTTCACAAAGAGGTCACTCTGTGATGCTGAGGATAATGTCCTCGAGAACACCCCTAGATAGAAACAATAGCAAGATTCATGAGGCTGCCTCTCCCAGTGCCCACGGTGCTGGCCGCAGGCAGGACGCCAAGCACAGCTCTGCAGAAGGAAAACAGCATGGCCAGGAACTCGGCTCTGGGCCTTTCAGCACAATCCAGGGACAAATCTGATACCATGCCCTCGGTAGGCTGGATTCACCTGGGGTCCCTCAATAGGCTTCCAAGGCATGAACCCTCCCAAATTATATGGCTTGACTCATGGGCCCGGCCAGCCCAGAGGTCGGAAAAGGTAGATAGGACATGTGCCTGAATTAATGGCCACCCACTTCCAAAAAAATCACTGGCCCAAGTGTCAGAAAAGAGCTTGGGAATCTGCCCCAACATACAGCAAGATTGGCAACCGAGGCCCCAAAGCTCAATGATGTGGACTGCGACCCATGTTGCAGAGGAGTAAACTGAGGTTCTAAAACTGGGGTTTGTCTGAAGTCATAGCAAGTAAATGAGCATGGGAATTACTACCTCACGCCTTAGAACTCAATCTTGTACACATCTCCGGCTTTGGACATGAACTCCAAAGGCCAGACAAAATGAGCTTATTAAATTCCATCCCCTACACTTCGTCAAGGAATGTGACAGCAGGATAGGGTAGGAGGCCCCCACCACTGCCGGCAGCCTTGCGCAGAGCAAAGAAAATCTCAAGCTTGCTAGGGGCATATTAAGGTGTCCACTATCAACCATCACCACTCCATCTGCAGTGGAGCAGAATTCTTCCAAAGATAATGTGGTCTCTCTCCTTTGTGGTTTTTTTGAACTCTTTCTGTCAGGACTCTGCTTTAGAGGAGGATAGATAGGACTTAAGAGACAGGAAAGAAAGAGGAAGGCTATCAGATGTGGAGCCAGCCAACACATTAGCAACAGTAATGGGCAGGACTGACTACCTAATTCCCAGGCCCCATGCAAAATGAAAGTGCAGGAAGCCCTTGTTCAAAAATTATTGACTTTCAAGGCGTGAATGTAAGAGCATAAAACCAAATGTGGGCCCTGTGTGACAGCACAGGTTGCACACATGAAGCTTGCCTGGTAGTGGGTGGAGTCTGGTCTTTTTGGGAATGGAGAAGGAGATCTGTGCTGGGAAGGGTGAGGTGACAGCCAGCTCCCCATCACTCTCTTACCGGAGGCCATGCACTCATGATTCTAGGTCCCCCTTCGCTCCCTGAAAAAAGGCCCAAGAAGCCCTGTCAGCATCATCAGAACAGGAGGCCACCTGTCCCAGACCCATGCAGGCTGCCATCTGCCTTTGGAGAGCCAGCTCATACCCAGCAGGGCAAGGCAACTGGACCTCATGGCTACCCGTGGCTGGCTCCAGTGTGGGCCTTCTCTTGGGGAGTTACTGTGCCCAAGGAGTCCTTTTGGAAAGCTGCAAGAGGCCTGGTAATAAGGACACAGGATTGGCAGACAAAGTTCCAGCTGGGGCTCATGGGGCTGCAGTTTAGTAAATCAGCTGTCAGCCTGAAGATAGGTCCTCTTCTCCATGGGGCTATTCTTGGGGAGGCCAGGTCCTGCCTGTTTCCAGCGCCTTGGAGTATGAGGGATGTGTCTTGGGGCCCCACTAGCCAGGGCCCAAGGGATTACTACTGGTTAACATGAGACAGTCTTTTCATTGATGGGACAGAATGGTCCCGCAGGTCTCTGCGCATGTGTGTATATACATGCACACACAGACACACATCTACATGCCCTGCTCAGAGGCTAATGGCGGATGACCTGGTGAGGAGTTGGCTAGCACTCCTTTGGACCTGTGTGTTCAGGTCTCAAACAGTAACATTTCCGAAACATAGCCCCACCACACACACATCCTTGGATACACAGTGGTTTGTGAGAACCAACTGGCCCAAGCTGGGTGTGCCCCCACCCCAGGGTTAACATGTCCTTCTCATCATCAGGTTCTCAGACCAAGCTTTCCCCAACAGAGCAGAATGAGCTCTGTGTAGCTGGACCACCTAGACTTCAGCTCTGCTTTAGGAAATAAAACCCAGGTCACAAGGTAAAAGAGAATGGGAGGTCACTCTCGGCATGGAAGGATGTGCCTCTCTCCCTCCCAACAGTAATAATGGGAATAACCACAGTGCATTGAGTTCTCACTGTGCGCACTGTAGTATCTCAGGGGATCTCAGGGTTGCCATGGGAAGTCGGTACTCTCTATCCCCATTTTACAAATGAGGAAATGAAGGCACAGAGCATTAAAGTGACCAGCCCCCATTCTAGTGGATTGGTAAATCATTAATCATTTATCCAACCATCATTGAGCACCTGCTTAAGGCCAGACCTTGTGTGGGACACAAAACAGACCTGGTTGCTGCCTCCACAAAGCTCAAGGTCGAGCATACTTTATAGGACAGATCAGGTATGCACATGTGCATGCATGAGCCCAGGAATCGTGGGCAGGGCGGGCTCTATTCTGGGCAGCTGTGCCCTTACTCTCTGGCTAAGAGAGGAAAAGGGCACCCCGTTCCTCACCTCCCTCCAGAAAGGCAGAGTTCTAAAGCCTGAACCCATTTGTATAATCATTTGAGATAACTAATGCTTGCACAAAGCTAGGCACATGGTGGAGGCTTAACAAATTGGTGGTGAAAGAATGCTGGACAATTAGGAGTAATGGAAAACAGAGTTTGGAAAACGTATGGATCACACACTAGCCTTTGAAAATCACCCGCAACCGTGAATTCTCCAAGTAGCCAAAGTTTCAGCCTTTTCCAAAGCCAGAAAGGATCATAAAGATAAGTGTACCCCTCTGACCACCTGGAAGGCAGCCTGATGTTGAACAGAACAGGCTCTCTTGGGTTCTGCCATTTCTGGCTGTGTGACTTTTGGTCACTCATTCACCTCTATCAGCCTGCTTTTTCATCTTCAAAGAGATGACAATAATACTCCCTTATGGGGATGCTGTGAGTGTTGGACAGGAAATATAAGTAGAGTATCTGACACTTTACAGGCCTCATTCAACGGCAGTTCCCTTTCTACTAACCTCACACCTTTGTCCTAAGCAAAATCATGACTTAGAACAAATAGCATGAATGAATAAGCAAAGCAGGTTACACTTAAACCTGACCTAGGCAAAGAGATTCTGAGAAACAAGAACTTTGTATTCAATGACTAAAAACCAGAAAAGCGTTTATCACAAAGTGTAAAATCCTTTCATAAATGGACTTCAATCTCAGAGATGAGTGTAAATGAAAATTTAGCATTAATCCATTTGAGAATGAAAAATGGATTTCTCTTGTGTCCTGTTATAGTTATTTTTCATTTGGGGGGTGGGGTGGGGGTGGAATAGAGAGCAGTAGTTAATTACTAGAATATACATTACCCCAATTTCTTCTTTATAACTTAGTTGCAATTTAAACCTGGAAATGTCTTTCTTTTTTTTTTTTTTTTTTTTTTTTAGCTGAGCCATCCTGCTACCTGTTGGCAGCTCAACAGCAACTCAGCTTGGGCTGGACATCGAACTGCTGTTGCTCAGAGCTCAGCTCACAGTCTTGAGCGAGCTCTTAACCAACTGAGCAACTCGGCCGGCCCAACCTGGAAATTTCTTGACTTTGGGGAAAAAGAAGTTGGCTATTTAATTCTTTTTGTTTATAACAGTTATGTCGAGATACAATTTATATGCCATAAAATTCACTTTTTTAATGTGTACATTTCAGTGGGTTTTAGTATATTCACAGACTTGTGTGACCATCAGCACTAATTTTAGAATGTTTCGCCACCCCTGAAAGAAACCTTATACTCATTTGCAGTCACTTCCCATTCTCTTCCTCAGGTCCTGGCAACCACTAATATACTTTCTGTCTCTATTGACTTACCTATTCCGGACATTTGATATAAGTGGAAACCTACACTATATGGTCTTTTGTGACTGGCAACTTTCACTTAGCATAGTGTTTTGAAGGTTCATCCATGTTGTTACAGCATGTGTCAGTACATAATCCGTTTTTATAGTTGAATAATGTACCATTATATGGAAATACCACATTTCATTTAGCTATTCATCAATTGATCAGACATTTGGTTGTTTCCACTTTTTGGCTATTACAAATAATGCTGGTATGAACTTTTGTGTACATGATTTTGCATGTATTTTTTATTTCTCTTGGGTATATATGTAGGAATGAAATTGCTGGGGTAGGGGGTGACCAGTTAGCTCAGTTGGTTAGAGTGTCATGCTGATAACACCAAGGGTGCCCCGGTTCGATCCCCGCATGGGCCACTGTGAGCAACACCCTCCTTAACAGAGTCACTATGCCATTGTAGCATGAAAGCAATGTGTAACCAATGACCATGGTTGTTCCCCAATAAAATTAAAAAAAAAAAAAAAAGGGAAATTGCTGGGTCATATGGTAAATCTATCTTTAACCTTTTGAGGAACTCCCAAGCTATTTTCTGAAGTGGCTACACGATTTTCAATCCCAAAAAACAATAAACAAGGATTTCAATTTCCCCATATTCCTCCCAACATTTGTTATTGTATGTCTTTTTAATTTTAACCATCCCAATGGGTGTTAAGAAGTATCTCATTGTGGTTTTGACTTGCATTTCCCTAATGACTAATGATTTGAGCATCTTTCGTGTTAAATCTATAGATCAATTTGGGGAGCATTGCCATCTTAACAATACGAAGTCTTCTGCTTCCTGAACAGAACATGAGATGTCTTTCCATTTATTTAGATTTAACTTTTTTCAAACATGCTTTGTAGTTTTCAGAGCATAAGTTTTGCATTAAAAAAAAACAAAAACGTTTATTCCTGAAGAACTTCCTTTAGTATTTTTTGAGGAAGTATTGCTAGCAAAAAATTCTCTGTTTTTGTATATCTGGAAATATCTTTATTTTTAAAAGATACTGTTGCTATAGATAAGATTCTTGGTTGACATCTTTTTCTTTCAGCACTATGAATGTTATCCCACTGCCTTCTGGCCTCATTTTTTCTAATGATAAGTCAAATGTAAATCTTATTGGGGTTCCCTTGTATGTGACAATCATATTTTTCTAGCTGCTTTAAAATTTTTCCCCTTGTGTTTGTCTTTCAGCAGTTTTACCATGATGTCTCTGTGTGTGGAACTCTTTGTTTCTTCTACTTGAAGTTCATTGAGCTCTAACCTGTGTAGACTAATGTTTTTCATCAAATTTGGAAAGTTTTCAGATGTTACTTCTTTCATTAGTTTTTTTCTGCTTCTCTCTCTTCTCATTCTGGAATTCCCATTATGCATAATGGAATTCCCATTAATGGTGTTCCACATTTCTCTAAGGCCCTGTTCATTTTTCCTTGGGGAACAGTGTGTTTTTCCAGGACTCATCAGCTCCAAGTCGAGTAGTTGTTTCAATCTAGTTGTGGAGGGCACAACTCAGCGGCCCATGTGGGGATCGAACCAGCAACCTTGGTGTTGTGAGCACTGCGCTCTAACCAACTGAGCTAACTGGCCACTCCCCATTTTTTCCTCCCTTTCTTTTTTTTTTTTTTTTGATTGCATAATTTCTACTGCTTTATTTCCAAGTTTACTGATTCTTTCTTTTACCTTTTTCAAATCTACTACTAAGGCTCTCTATTGATTTTTTTCTTTTTTCTTTTTAAGGGCAGTGTCACTGGCCCTCATATGTGGGATCCGAACCTGGGCCGCCAGCGTCCCAAGCCAGCTCTTAACCACTGCGCCACTCGGCTGGCCCGATTTTTTTCTTTTTAATTTCAGTTACATTTCAACTCCAGAACTTCCACTTAATTATTTAAATAACTTTAAGTTTTTTTGTTTGAATTTTTTTTTTTTTTTTTGGTTTAAAGATTTTTTATTGGGGAATTGGGAGAGGGCAACAGTGTTGGGGAATTGGGGAAGGAGAACAGACAAATTGCTGTCCTTTTGTTCTTCAGTCTAGTTGTGGAGGACATTGCTTCACTGGCCCATGTTGGTATCGTCATTGCGCTCTTCCCGGCTGAGGCAGATCAGTTGCCAGCTTCTGGACGGCTGCTCATGGCGGTTCAAGGCAGCTCATTCCGGCTGCCAGCCACTCACGCTGGCTACCGGCCACTCACTATAGCCTATGGCAGCCCCACTGCAGCAGAGGCTGTAGCCTACACCATCGCCAGCAACGCACAACAGCCCAGCTCCAGGTGGAGCTGTTGTTCACCATCTTAGCTATAGAGGGCAGTGTCACTGGCCCTCATGTGTAGGATCCGAACCGGGGCCCTGCTGCTCACAGTCAGTGTCCCAAGCCAGCTCTTAACCACAGCGCCACTTGGCCAGCCCTATAACTTTAATTTTTATCTCTTAATTGGTATTCTATATTTGATGAGACATTGTCATCAGACCTTCTTTTATTTTTTTTTATTTTTTAAAATTTATTTATTTATATATTTTTTAAATTAGCTTCAGGTGTACAACAAAGTGCAATAGTTATACTTTTTACTCCTCAAAGTGACAACCCCTCTCCCCCAATTCCACCCCCTCATTGCTCCCCCCCATATCATACTATCTATTACAATTCCTTTGACTCCTTTCCACCATATAATCCACATCCCGTGACTATCTATATATTCAATTACAGTCGGCATACAATATTATACAACATCAATTTCAGGTATACAGTGCAGTGATCAAGCCTCTACTCCATCCATGAAGTGGTCTCCCTAACAAAACATGTGACCATCTAATTTTATTTTTTAAAGTATAACTTCCCTTAGTTCTTTGAAAAATTTATAATGCTGTTTGAAGCCTGTCATATCTGATATCTGGGCCCTTTCAATCAGTTTCTGTTGCCTGTTTTTTCTACTGTGTATGGGTCATATTTTCCTGTTGCTTTTTAATTTTTGTCTTGTTATTTTTTTTGTTTAAAACTGGACATATTAGGAAATGTTGTGGAAACTCTGAGCAGTGAACCCCACCCATACCCTAGAGAGGCTTGTTTTTTGTTTTGTTTGCGTGTTTATTTGTTTAGTGATTTGGCTGGGCTCTTAGTGAAGTCTGGTTCCCCGACAGTGTGCAGCCTCTATGCTGCTCCTCAGAGGGCACAGTCTTGGGTGTGTGCACAGTCCCCCTGGGATAATAATGGTTTTAGCAGGGCTCTCCAACTGTCTCCTTCCCTTATTTTTCCATTATGCTGTCTTCTGCTGACATCACATCCAGCTGATAGCTTTATTGTTTTCAACAATGCCCTGGCACATAAATCATTCCATAGTCTAGTTCAATTAGATTCAAGCCCCTTTTCAGCAATAGTTTTTGAGGCAAGTCTTTGAGGTTTGTTCTGATTGTAGGAGGGCCATTCTGAGCTGTTTCTTTTCCTTCTCTCTGGTAAACTGGCTGACCTACTGGTTTTCTTGTTGCTCTAATGGAGCTCCCATTCTCGTCATCTTTATCACCCCAATCTCCAGTGTTTACAAAAGCACTCTTGGGCCGGCCGAGTGGCGCTGTGGTTAAGCGCTGGCTTGGGACGCCAGCGGCCCCGGTTCGGATCCCACATATGAGGGCCAGTGACACTGCCCTCAAAATAAATAAATAAATAAATAAATAAATAAATAAATAAATAAAGCACTCTTAGTCTTCAATTTCTGCACACTCTGTTTCAAATGAAGTTATTTCCTGTAGGGACAGCTTCAGACATCTCTGGTCTAATGGAACTACCTCTCCCGCTGGGCAAAGTCTCTGAGCTCCTGCTCCAGAGCTGGGGACAGGGAAAGCAGCCCTCAGACTGATACAGCTACTTTATGAGTTGGATGCTGGGTGGGGGTGGTAGTCTCTGTCTTTTCAGCTTACATCTCTTGGCATGGAACCTCCACTCTACAAATAAGCTGCGACAGAGGCAACCAGTCCCACCCTACAAATTGGGACAAGGGTCCCAGTATTCTTGGCCTGTGGAACCTGGGGTACAGTTGCCACTATGTGGGTAGGGGCTGAGTGGAGGATGGGATTCCCCAATCTCCTGACTGCATTGATCAGCAATTAAGGCTCTGCAACTCAGAGCTCAAGGGATTGAGGTGGGCTAAACCTTAAAATGTTCTCAGTTATCTTTCTTTCTTCATATTAAAGGTAAAGGCCAGGGGCCGGCCGAGTGGCGCATTGGTTAAGCGCTGGTTTGGGGATGCCAGAGGCCCCGGTTCGGATCCCACATGAGGGCCAGTGACACTGCCCTCTACAGCTAACAACAGCTCCACCTGGAACTGGGCTGTGCGCGCCCCTGTGATGGTGTGGGCTGCAGCCCCTGCTGCAGTGGGCTGCCATAGGCTACAGTGAGTGGCCCGCAGCCAGCGTGAGGGCTGGCAGCCAGCGTGAGCTGCCAATAGCCGCAGTGAGCGACATCCAGAGGCCAGCGACCGATCTGCCTCATCCGGGAAGAGCGCAATGACGATACCAACAGTGAAGCAACATCCTCTGCAACTAAACTGAAGAACAAAAAGACAGCGACTTGTCTGTTCCCCTTCCCCGATTCCCCAGTGCTGTTCCCCTCCGCCAATTCCCCAATAAAATCTTTAAAAAAAAAAAAAAAAAAAAAGGTAAAGGCCAGCCAAGGGACTCAGTTGGTTAAAAGCGCGAGCTCTGAACAACAGGGTCACTGGTTCGATTCTCACATGGGCCAGTGAGCTGTGCCCGAGCTGAGCTGCCGCTGAGCTGCCAACAGGTGGCAGGTTGGCTCAGGTGGTAAGAACACATGCTCCTAACAACAAGGTTGCCAGTTCGACTCCAGCATGGGATGGTGGGCTACGCCCACCTGCAACTAAGATTGAACACGGCACCTTGAGCTGAGCTGCCCTGAGTTGCTGAAGGGCAGCTGGATGGCTCAGCATTTAGAGCGTGCGCTGTTAGCAAGATTTCCAGTTTGACTCCCGCATGGGATGGTGGGCTACACCCACTGGCAACTAAGATTGAACACGGCACCTTGAGCTGAGTGGCCCCAATCTGCCTATAGGCAGCCAGATGTTGACTGGACTTTGAGCTGAGCTAGCTGCAACCCCCACAACTAAGATTAAAGGACAACGAGTTGGCTGTTCCCCTTCCCCAATTCCCCAACACTGTTTCCCTTCCCCAATTCCCAAATAAAATATTTTTAAAAAATTAGAAAAACGAAAAAAAGAAAAAGCAATCTAGGTGGAGAGGCCTCAGTGAAGAGTTCTGTGGTCATCGGACGTTAAACCAAAGCAAAAGACACAAGCAGCTTGAGTGGGATGGTGGGGATGGAAATGGAGAGTTTGAGGGAAGAAGAGGCACCCAGGGACCTGGCTTTCCCCTTGCATCCTGGCATGGAATCCATTACAGTTCTATCAGACTCCACTCTGGGAATGTGACCAAATAGAATGGGGTTTGCTCCAGCCACCTAGCACCAAAGGGTGCCACTGTGAACCTGCCTGCAGTCCTGCGAACACAGAGCAAGAACTGCCCGTCTTGGGCTGTCTGTGCCAATTGCTAGGGCATGTGAGTCAACCTATCCTTTCCCCAGAGCATCCATTCTCTCTGAAGCATCTCTGCCAAATGGGGATCCTTGCCTTTCTTTGGGGCTCCAGAGACATGCTTAAAATTACACCAAGGGTTCAGATAACAAGGCAGACCTGGCTTAGCCTTTATATAAATCGAATTTGGCCTGTCACAAGGGAGAAATTACAGTCCTTTCAGAGGTCCGAGGCATCGGCAGCTCGTCGGATCAGCCCTGCCAAAGCCTTGTTTTTGACAACACGCCATCCTACCTCTTGGACTCTGTGTGAGGGTTCTACTGCCCACCTGGAGAAACGAACAAAGTCTGTTTATCCAGAAACTTGGCAGGAGGTGTAGGTGAAGCAGCTCCTGGACAAAGGCACACTCTGAGATCCTGGTGGCCATTGTCAAAGGAACATAGCTGAGATGCAACAGGCAAACTGTTTGGAGTGAGGCAGTTGATAAACAAACAGGGAAACACATTCAGGTCAGATCTCTGGTGAGATCTTTCTGTAGCATTGACTGGAAATAAAAGTCTTGCTGGTGTTGGCTGGAGGCAGAGGTCCCCACACCTTTCCCCCTTTGGAATCTGCCAGAGGGCAGGTCTGAGTGTGAGCTTGGTTAATATTCAGGCTGTCCTGTCAGCCAAACTGCCACGGCCCACACTCGCCAGCAGTATCGCAGGGCAGCCTGCAGGCCTGATGGAAAGAAAACAGCTTAAAGCTGCCTACTGCTCAAAGTCTTCACCTCTTCCAGAGCCCGGCCAGGCCCTAGGGGAGGCACATCCCTGTGAGCTGCTGTTTGGAGTCCCATGTAGTGGCCAGCCGGATATCAGGCTCACTGTTTGGAGTCCCATGTAGTGGCCAGCCGGATATCAGGCTCAGTCTGTCCCATTCCCTCCTCTGCTGCTCCCAGTGCCTCCCATAAGTGCTTGGTAGGCAGAGATGAGGACCCCGTGTTCAACCCACCTCGTATCTTTGGGCTGTGGCTGGAAATCAGTGTGTCCTGCTCTGTCCATGCCCTGGCCCAGGTCCCAGGAAAGGCAGCACAAGGCTAGTGCTTCCAGAAGTCCAGGCCCTTTGAGGGAGACTCTACCATGCTTAAGGGCAAAGCCATCAGCAGCTCCTCCCACGGGTTCCAAGAGGATGCACCCAGCTGCAGGGTTGGCGAGAAGTCTATCTGGTGGGGAAGCAGCCCTGTCTCGGGCCACTGATGGCCTGCCACAGAAGGCTGGGCCTTACCAAACCAGGTTCTTTCAGGGCCTCTGGAGCATGGGGTTAGGAGAAGTGGTGCCTGGCTCAGAGGTGACTGCCTAGTTTTCCTAGCCTATGGACTAAAGGGGAGTCAAGGCTATCTGATGTTCCATGGGAAAAGAGGATGTGTTTGAGGCAGAGGTCAGCCCGTATTTACAACCTGGCCAGACGCTAGGCTCACCTCTACTGCTCAGCCTGTGACTCTGCTGATGGATCTAGGCCCCCTGGAGAGCCGGGCATGTGCTGCCCTCCCTGCTCCTTCAGTCTCAGGGCAGGAGACCTCTGAGCTTCCTCACACATAGGGCCTTTGCTCCCTGGGTCCATGACACTGAAGGGCAGATGGAGAATAGGCTCACCATGGCAGTAGGTCTTAGTGACAGGACTCCATCATCAGACCACCTGGGGAGCTTGGGGTCCCTTCCTTCCACAACAGAAGCTTCAGCCCCAACCTGTTAGGCCAGATCTCACACATTCCTGCTATTCCAGGCCCAAACACAGGCTCCTCTGGCCCTGACTCCAGAGACAGCTGAAGGACCTTACCCTCACCTTTATATTCTTTATCCTTAAAGTGAAAAATAAATTGGCTCAAGCTGGCACAGCCAAAGCAACAAAATAAAAAAGGATAGTATTCGATTATAACTCATGGAACAATTTAAATATGTGTGAGTCTGTAGGGACATAAAGTAATAACTGCATAAATAAATAAATGGGAGTGAAAAGAAAGCTCTTCTTTGCAGAATTCCAACTGATACATTGGAAGGAATGTGGCAGATGCAAAGCCCCACCAGGCAAACGCCACAGAATTAGTTGTTTCAGAAACAGGATGTTTGTATAGTCTCAAAGTATCTTCTCCAAGATATTTATTAATTATAAAAGGAAAAAATAGGCCCAAGCTAGCAGCTTAGTTGATTAGATTCCCACATGGGCCTTGTGAGCTGCACCTGAACGGAGCTGACGCTGAGCTGGTTAGAACGCATGCTCTCAACAACAAGGTTGCCAGTTCAACTCTCACACAGGATTGTGGGCTGCGCCCACCCCCAACCAAGATTGAACACGGCAACTTGAGCTGAGCACCAGCGAGCTGCTGATGGGTGGCAGCATACTCAGTGTGCAACAAGGTTGCCGGCTGGACTCCCGTATGGGATGGTGAACTACACTCCCCTCTCCATTGCAATTATAGAGAGAAAGCAGCAACTGGACTTGGAGCTGAGCTTGCGCCCTCCACACTAAGATTGAAAGACAACAACTTGACTTGAAGCTGATGGGTCCAGGAAAAACACAATGTTCCCCTTCCCCAATTCCCTAACACTGTTCCCCTCCCCAGTTCCCCAATAAAATCTTTTAAAAACAAACAAACAAATAAATAAACAATAAAGGAAAACACAGTAACGTTAGAGTGGAGAATCCCAGCAGACACCAACTCACCCAAGTGACCAAGGTTAACATCACCAGGAATAGGCCACTGGGATGATGCCTCAAGCACATGTCACTTCTATGGTATTTTCACCAAAAAGCTCACAAACTCCATGTTACCATGAGAGAAATCACATAAACCCAGATTGAAGGACATTCATCACAATAACTGATAAAAAGTGCTGCAGTCATGAAAGATAAGGAAAGACTGGGAAACTATCAAAGATTGGAAGAGACTAAGGAGAACTGACAACCTGGACTGGATCCTAAAACAGAAACAAGCATTACTGGAAAAACTGGTAAAATTTGAACAAGTCTGAAGTTTAGTTAGTAGTATCATAACCAACATTAATTTCCTGGTTTTAATAAGGTATGGTTATGTAAATTGTGAACATTAGGGGAAACTGGGTGAAGGGTATATGTGAATTCTCTGTGCTATTTTCACAACATTTCTCTAAGTCAAAAATTATTTCAAAATAAAGTTTTAAAAAAAGCAATAAAGGGCCAGCCGAAGGGTGCAGTGGTTAAGAACTGGCTTAGGATGCCAGCGGCCAGGGTTCGGATCCCACATCTGAGGGCCAGTGACACTGCCCTTGAAAAAAAAAAAAAAAAACGCAATAAAAAGCAATTCTTAGTAACTGCACAGGATGAATAAACTGAACTTCACAAACAGTCCCGGAGGAAGGAAACTACCATATACACATAAACGTGCATCCACTGTACACATATATTATAGTGCATTCCATTTATCCGTTCATGTGTTGATGGACACCTGGGTTGCTTCCACCTTTGGCTATTGTGAATAATGATGCTATGAACATTGGTGTACAAATATCTCTTTGGGACCCTGCTTTCAATTCTTTTGGATATATACCAAGAAGTGGAATTCCTGGATCATATGGTAATTCTATTTTTAATTTTTTGAGAAACTGCTATGCTGTTTTTCATAGTGGCTGCACCATTTTACATTCCCACTAACAGTGCACAAGGATTCCAGTTTCTCCACATCTTTGCCAACACTGGTTATTTTCTGTTTTGGGATTTTTGTTTTGTTTTTATAGCAGCCATCCTAATGGGTGTGAGGTGGTCTTGATTTGCATTTCTGTTTCCCTAGTGATTAGTGATGGTGAGTATCTTTTTGTACCCCCTTTGTACCCCCTTTCATAGATATGGAAACTGAGGCTTTGAGCAGTGATGCAACCTGCTGAAGTCAGCTGGTGGTCAGTGGTGGAGTCAGGATTGACCCTCCAGTCAGACTCCAGAACTCCTCCTTGTGCCACCACCTCCCTGGGGAGAGCCACCTCACTCTAGTCACCCTGGGACTTCTCCCTCCTTCCTCCCATCCACCAATGCTCGTTTGCTTTTATTTTACTCCTGCCATCCAAAAAAGGAATGAAAAAAAAAGGAAAGGCTGCTGAAAAAAAGCAAATCCTGGTGTGTGCTTGTGAGTGTGTGGTGATGTGCACCCCCAGAGGCACCCAAAGTCTCTCCCACAGCTTCCTCACTAATCTTCTTGCTTTTCATAGCAGCTAGAGTTAGCACTGTCTAAAAATCTGGCCATGTTACCCGTTGTTTAGAACCCTTACTATTTCTTCACCGTCCTCAGAATAAAGTCAACTCCTCTACATTCCAACCAGGCCCACTGTGAACTGGCCTTTGTAGGCAGGCATTTCTAGCTTTATCTGCCTCCCCTGAGCTCCAGCTACCCTCATCTATGGACTTCCATTCCCAGAATCTGCCATGTTCTTTGCCTGGAAAGTCCTGCTCATATTACCAGACTCAGCTCACATGTTATCACCCCATATTGGAGTATTTCCTCACTCTGTTATCCCCACAGAGAGGGTAAAATATTTGCCCCAGGTCACACAGCAAGCCAGTCAGGATTTGAATTCAGGCTCTAGAATTCTATTACCAAAGAGGGTTGTTGTTAGCCTTCTCTGTAACATGGCCAATGTGCCCCATGGGCATCTGAGCTTTGAGATGTCTATGGCCTAATGCCCAGTACAAAGCTAGCCATGGTATCTGATTATTGCCACACTGTGCTGAGGGAAAGGGATGAAGAACTAGCGAATGCCACTCTCAGGTTTTTCTTTGGAGAAACATAGAGCAGAGGAAGGGCCAGAAGCTGGGGGAATCCTACCTGCCTGATCAACAGCAGGAAACTAGTCTGTGAGGATATCTTCCTTCGAAGGAATTGTGCCCTGGCTCAGCATCTCCTGGCCCTTACCAGATACAAAATAGGAAACACAGGAGGCCAAGTGTGTGTGTATCCTGACTCCTGAAACTTGGAAAAACTGCCACCAAATCTAAGGAGCTAATGGTATAAGCTGGAGGCCCTGTCTGCCACCCGGCCCAATGCTTACAGGGGGCTCTGTGAGTCTGTTTTCATGAGGGCCTTGGGGCCAGGGTTATGCCTCTGGTTCCCTGAGCCCAGCCAGCATCAGGAGGCCCTCTGCTGCTTTCCAGAGAAATTGGAGCCTCAGGACAGGACCCCAAGCCTCACCATAGGCATATGGGAGAGCAGTAGACCCCCACCCCATGCTTCCAGAAGTCTGTGGCCAGGAACAGGTAGACCTGTCCATTTGTGTCTGCATGTGGGCTCAGCTGCAGCTTCCACACCTCTCCTCCAGCGCTTGGCAGGATGTTGACTCAGCGTGGGGCTGGGCCTCCCCAGGGCAGCATCTAAGTCCTTGAGAAACAACTTCACTGTTGTGAAACTCAGACGGGAAAAGACAGTTGGTGATAAAACTCTTTCTTTCCCTCCATACTGGACAGAAAGATCAAGAATGAGCCTAATGTGGGTCCTGCTCTGTTGGCCTGCACACAGGCGTTAGAAGCATAACTCAGTGACGGATGAGCCTGGTTTGATGGGGAGTGGGGAGTCTCATGGGGGACTGACGCAGATGGAGGGTTGCTCACACACTCACCTCGGTCACGATGGTGGACAGGTAGATGTCCTGGCTGAACTCCCAGCCATCCAGGCAGCTCTCCTGCTCCAACTGCTCCAGGTCCACATCGCGCCCCGGCTCCAGCCCGAGCGCTGAGAAGTTGGAGATCGCCTCCAGCCGGTAGCGCCTGCAGCTGTGAGGCACCTCACGGCCGTCCTGCAGCCGCAGCGGGACACTGTGGTTGCGCCACGCGCTGCTCAGGTTCGCGGTGTCTGGCACCCGGCAGCGGTGCTCCGGGGTCCCCGCCAGGAACACGACTGACATACCATTGAAGCCGTTGGGGATGATGCTGAGGCTGAGCAGGAAGAAGATGAGGCGCTGGAAGGGCCCCCACTCGCCCAGGAAGGCGGTAGCCTCGTCGTAGTCCCGCATGCTTCCCGGGGCAGTTCGGCAGCTTGCAACAGGGGTTGATGATAAGAGCGTCCCCCGGAGAGTGTCGCGCGGTCGAGGGTGTTATCCAAGGGTGTCAGAACGTTCTCGAGGGAGTCAGGCTGCGGGAAATTGGGGTGCGCGGCCGCCGCCCGTTACCGGGAAACCTGCTGCGGGCTTTGGAACGTTCGCAGGATCTGGACGCAAAGCTGGAAGTCACCGTAGAAACTCCGGACCAGACCCCCATCCCGACTGGGGAGGGGAGGGAGGCCGGGCCGGCTCCGCCTTGTGCCCCGCCCCCTGCCGCCTGCCACCCGGCTGTTGACTCCGCAGGCGCTTGGAGCTCAGCGGTGCCACCTGCGTGCGAGGGAGGACGCTCCGTTCCCGCTCACTCCGCCTCCTCGGCGATCCCAAAGTGCTGAACCACCCGGCAGGGGCCACTGAGTTGAGCCCCACGGGGGAGAGCTGGCGAACGGGAGGAGCCGACGCCGCAGAGCAAGGACTTTGAGAGGTCGGCTCTCGGCCCTCGGTGTCGGCGTCACCCCAGGCCTCGCCCAGGGCAGGAGTCTCGCTGCAGTTTCTTCCAATCCGGAGTCTGAGCTCAGGTGGCCTCGAGCGGGCGGGGCGCGGATGGGAGTCCCTGGAGTCGGTGCTCCGGGAGAAGCTCTGCAGGCGCAGCGCGTACCGGAGCGCGCCGGGCGCCGGGCGCCGGGCCCTCCGGCGTGCACGCTGCGCAAGTGGCGGGCACCAGCCGGCAGGGCGCGCACTCCGCCCCGGCCCTACAAGAGGCTGGATCAGTCACCAGCGGCGGCGCCTTCCGGGCAGCCAGGAGCCTCACCTTGAAAAAGGGGAAGCAGTCCCAGAGCCCGGAAGGGATGAGCAAGGTCTCATTGCGTCAGAGATAGGCTGGGAGGAAAGGGGGAAGGGCCGTCTCAGGGACCTGCTGGGGCCTCTGGAGAAGACTTCGGCTCGGATCCTGGCCCAAGTGAGACCACGTAATGGAGACTCGGCTGTCACCACGCCTGGGTTCTGATTTTGATCCTTTTCGCTCTCCCCACGCCCCCAGGGCCCTTTATGGGGCGGCAGCCAGAGCCTTCTTGGACTGGAAGGCCTCTTGTTGACGGAAGGGACAGCTCCCAGTCCAGGAACAGAGGGAGAGAAGGAAGGTGGGAGGGAGGAGAAGGTCCAGTTTGGCGCCTAGATCTGGCAGGGTAACCAGAGCAGGGACCACAGTCTGTTTGGTGTCCAGGCCTAAGTCCCTTCTGCGGTTGTGTGAGCTAGCCTGGGGCTGCGGCCTGAGTTCTGGGGTTCATGAGGCAGATAAGATTGACAGAGTGAAGAAGGGCCCACCTCTTTGAAGATTTTGTACAAGTGTGTTTGCTTCTCCAGGCCCTGATTAAGAGGCCGAGGGACATCTCTGCCTCAGTCAGACCCACTCCTCTTAGCCTGGTTTCCACTCTTTGGCACCACAGTCTCGCTGTCTGTAATAAGACCATATGTCCTGATACCAGGACAGTTCTGATTTGTGCCTAGTAACCCAGCAGAATTATTAATAGCACTTCCTTTTAGAAGTACTCTTCTTTCAACTATATAGATATATACAGCAGGTCCTCACATAAGGTGGCTTCATTCAACATCATTTCTTTATAACATTGATGAGAAAAAATTGATTCCTGGCTGGGGCCACTGTCAGTGTGGAGTTGGCATGGTCTCCCTTTGTTTGCATGGGTTTTATCTGGGTCCTCCGGTTTCCTTTCACAACACAAAGATGTGCAAGTGAGGTGAACTGGCATGTCTAAATTGTCCCAGTCTGAGTGTGTGTGTGTATGTGTGTGTGTGTGTGTGTGTAAGTAAGAGAATGCACCCTAAGATGGAAGAGTGTCCTATCCAGGGTGGGTTCCTGCCTTGCACCCTGAGCTGCTTGGGTGGGCTCTAGTCACCCATGACCCTGTGTTGAAAGAAGTGGGTTGGAAAATAATGTTTTTACTTTTGTTTTTGTTAATTTTTCTTAAGTGTATGTATAGCTCACATTTACTTCAGTGTTTACTATTAGAAGTGTTTGGGGTCTTTATTTTGAAGTTTGGTGATGTTTTTGTGACTGGAAATATGCAGTGGGAACTTAACTTTTTTTTTTTTTATATCAATTAGCCTATGGTAAAACTGGTTTCTTTATACATTGTTTCACTTAAAATCTCGGTTTCCAAAAACCTATTGATGATGTTAAGTGAGGACTTACTGTGATGTGGTCCCTGTCATATTTAGCTCCCCCAGCAAAAAAAGCAAAGCCTGAGACAAGAACATGTGTGGAGGTACTTTATTTTTTTTGAGTAGTGATCCAGGGAAAGGAGTGAGGGATTAGGGAGAGTGAATAGAGGAGGTAAGGGCAACACAAGACTGTATAATTTAGCTGGTCATTGGCCATGGCCAGGATCATTGACAGTGCTGTGCTGAGACATACTGGAGTCGGAGGCCAAAGTAAAAAATTAGTAATACTGATCTTGTCTTTGCTTAAAAATGTATGTTTTGGGCCGGCCGAGTGGCGCATTGGTTAAGAGCTGGTTTGGGATGCCAGTGGCCCCGGTTCGGATCCCCCATATGAAGGCCAGTGACACTGCCCTCTACAGCTAACAACAGCTCCACCTGGAGCTGGGCTGTGCGAGCCCCGGCGATGGTGTAGGCTGCAGCCCCTGCTGCAGTGGGCTGCCATAGGCTACAGTGAGTGGCCGGCAGCCAGCATGAGCTGCCAATAGCTGCGGTGAGCAACATTCAGAGGACGGCGACCGATCTGCCTCATCCGGGAAGAGTGCAATGACGATACCAACATGGGCCAGTGAAGCAACATCCTCCGCAACTAGACTGAAGAACAAAAAGACAGCAACTTGTCTGTTCCCTTCCCCCGATTCCCCAATGCTGTTCCCCTCCCCCAATTCCCCAATAAAATCTTTAAAAAAATATATATATATATGTTTTGCTCATCATGGATTTTTTTATACTGATTTTGATTTTTTTAAATATATTAAAATATTATTAATCTTGATTATTGAATTTCTTGGTGCCCCCTTAAATTCTGCATCTGAGGCAAGTGCCTCAATCATTTTACTGGCCCAACCCCCATGCCATGAATGATGGGAATTCAATCCCACTGGGACATTTTAAAGAGCTATGTAGAATGAGGAAACATTTGTTTCCTAGTTCTGGTTCCATTGGTCAGCTCCCCTGCACTTTCAGGTTGTTTTAAGGGAGAAGTATCGGTATAGCTGAGGTAGGTGTCATAGGAGTCAGAGTCACCTGTTCATTAACTTACATGAGCCTTATGGACCTGCGCAGTCCTGATCCTGACTCTACCATTTCTATTATATGATGGATTGCTGATGTGCCTGCTTAATCTTATGACTTGATGGAACTTGACAATGCCCAGCTTATACTGGACATCTCAAAGTTCATAGACCCTTGATGTCCCATTGCCATAGCTGCTTTTCAAAAGGCAAATAGCTATCTGCAGCAGAAGACATGACCTTACTTTGGAACCTTAAGGATCTATACTGAAACTCTCTTATTACAGTTTATCAGAGACTCTACTCAGCATCCATATCACCATGAATACCTCTAGTACTACTGTTCTGCTGGATCATATTGACCACATGGCAGGGAACCTTGTACTATAGTTGGACACACTAGTTCTCTTGCTCTGGGCTTCACTCAAAACTCGGAGCCTTCCAAATGGATCAGGGTAATATTTCCACCAAGCATGATGTCTTTTTTATTAGTGGTGGAGCGTACAGGGTACAACAACTTACAGGGGATGACCCAGAATGCTCCAGCCTGCTCAATCCCTAATAACTTCACCAATTTGCTTCAAAATAATATGGGATGGAAGAAGTGAGTGAGGATATAGATGGAAATATTGGCCATGATGGTGGTTCTAAGGGTTCATTTTACTAGTTTGTCAACTTGTATATACATTTAATTCATTCCAAAAGAAAAAAAAAAAACTTCACCAGAAAGGCAGGCCCTGAATACTTTTTACCTCCCATCTTCTGACATGCATGTATCTTACTAGGACATCTGGAGGACTTGGCCAAATTAGCATTATGGTCATACTGTGAACAATCATGATATTTTATGGAGTATTAAGACAATCAAAACCACTAAATACTATATTGTGAAAGAGAGCAGAATTCACACATCCCAGAGTAAAGAATGTAAATACTGGGGGTACCAAAAAAAATGTATAAACATGACTTGTATTCAGTATTCATCTTTTGTTATTAGTATATATTATGACTTTTTTTTTTTTTTTTTTTTTTTAGCTGAGCCATCGTGCCACCTATTAGCAGCTCAGCTGCAACTCAGCTCGGGCTAGCATCAAACTGCTATTGCTCAGAGCTCAGCTCGCACTCTTTTTTCTTTTCTTTTTTTTTTTAAGAGGGCAGTATCACTGGCCCTCATATGTGGGACCCGAACTGGGGCCGCTGGCGTCCCAAGCGAGCTCTTAACCACCGCGCCACTTGGCCGGCCCTCAGCTCGTACTCTTGAGCGAGCTCTTAACCAACTGAGCCACTCTGCCCAAGTATTGCAATTTTAATATACGCTTTTTCCTTTCTTAAAATGTGTATACATTTTTTGGCACCCTCTGGGTGTACTTCTGTTCATCCCACATAAAGGCAAACAGCTTTTGATCCCCCTTAATGAAGGATATTAAGAAGAAGATCTTTATGGGGCAGCCAGTTAGCTCAGTTGGTTAAAGTGTAGTGCTGATAACACCAAGGTTGCCAATTTGATCCCCGCATGGCCACTGTGAGCTGTGCCCTCCTTAAAAAAAAAAAAAGAAGAAGATCTTTGATGTTGGTGCTAATCTCTGCATTTCCTCCCAGGATGTGGTTTTACTTCTAAGTCAATAAATTGGTCAAAACTGTGGGGGTGTTAGAGGCTTCCATTTGGCCCTTCCCACCATAATGGCTCTTATTTAAGAGGAGAGAGATAGGGCCCGCCGAGTGGCAAGGTGGTTAAGCGCTGGCTTGGGAAGCCAGCAGCCCTGGTTCGGTCCCACATATGAGGGCCAGTGACACTGCCCTCAAAAAAACCAAAAAAACAAAAAAAAGAGGAGAGGGATAAATGTTAGGGTCATTCCAGCTGCTAAGTGTTGTATCTATCCCAATTATGCACTCGGGGATCAGGGAACTACAGTGTGGGTCTTACCCATTAGACCTGCTTGCACGAGAACCCCATTTACCACCAGGCTTTCATGAGCCTCCAATCTAACAGAGAAGTGGTGGGGGGCACATAATGCTGTTTTCCATCCTCTGGCATTGATGCCAGCTCATACTCTAAGTCCAGTAGCCGTTGAAAGGTCTGGGTCTTTCCCTTTCTTCAAGACGGAGTTACTCTAGTAAAAGGCCACTGTTCTGGACTGAATTATGTCCCCTCAAATTCATACTTTGAAGCCCTAAGCCTCAGTCTAATGGTAGTTGGAGATGGGGCCTTTGGGAAATAATTAGGTTTAGATGAGGTCATGAGAATGGAGCTCTCATAATGGGATTAATGTCCTTAGAAGAAAAGAAACCAGAAAGCTTGCAAGCAGGTGGTCATGTATAAGCCAAGGAAGACTCACCATAAACAGAATCAGCCAGCAACTCGATCTTGGACTTTCCAGCCTCCAAAATTGTGAGATATAAATTTCTATTGTTTAAGCCACCCAGTCTGTGGTATTTTGTCATGGCAGCCTGAGCAGACTAAGATAGCCACAGATCCCTTGTGGGGAAATAATGATCAAATATACTTTTGGCAGTATTGCAGGGTTCTTCCTTGAGACTTGGCCTCTTTTTCAGTCAATAGGCTCTGAGCCTATAGATTGGCCCAGATCTGGGAAGCTTATGAGGAAATACTATTTTCCCACTGGGGCAGCCGACATCAAGTTTCTGCTCACTAACTTTTGGTTTTGGGAATGAGGTTATTACACAAGTAACATCTGGTCATCTGCCCATTTATTTAACTGCTAGGAACTCCATTATCTATTAGCCATCACTACGGACCCATGGGTCGAAGCACTCTGGTTGCCACTCGAAGCACTCTGGTTGCCACTTTGGTCTTATAATTATGTCCACCCTGCCTCTGTTGATTAAGTATCACCACCCGGCCTCTGCTATTCTAGAGTCCTACCTTCCCCACTGACACTAGGCATCCTTCACCTGTGCATTTTGTATTGCCTTAGTGAAGGGACTTGCCTTGGGAATGTAAGCTGGTGGTAGGTTCTCTGGTCTTGGATGATAAACACAATCTAACATTCTTATTCCACTGAGCCTTCTGACTCCTTTGATACTCTGCCAGATACTCTGGCATCTCCACTTCATTTCTGTAGGCCGTAATTGTATCCAAGTTTCAAAGCGTCATCTCAGAAGCCTGTGAAGATGGTTTTCTGTATCCTTGCTTGGATATCAAACCCAGAATAATGAGACAGCGCTCCCAGGTTAATCAATTCCCATGTGTTACCCCTGTTCCTACAAGAACATAGGTCCCAGCAGTTTTTTTCAATGTGTATGATATTTCCGTGTGTGTCAGGAACTGTATTTCCCCACTTAGGCTGTGCCAAGGCCTGACCCTAGGTATTGGTCTGGAGGCAATGAGGGGAGATAAGGGAGGACTTTGAAGAAGATAAGCATCATCTTTGGAGCCACTAGCCTCAGAAGGAGTCTTGGCAGGGATTCCAGGTAAGGACAGGCTGCTCTCCTATAGCAAAGGGGAGAGAACTGCTGCTGCTGACCTTGAAGGTTTAGGGGAACTCTCATAATCTACCCAATGTCCCTATTCCGTGTTCCAGGGTTCTATGCATTTCTTATCAGGGCCATGACTTTGTCATAGGACACCCTCCCCCCCCACCACCTTTTTTTTTGGATGGCTCTCCAACCTTTACAATTAAATCAATTAAATCCTAGGCTTGATTTCTAGCACAATCTGCCCTGTGTCTGCAGGAGATGAGGGGATGGAGTACCCCTACCTTATACAGTGAGCCTTGAGTTTATAGTTGGCTGACCTGGACCTATCATTTTATTTTATTTTATTTTGAGGGCAGTGTCACTGGCCCTCATATGTGGGACCTGAACCGGGGCCGCTGGCATCCCAAGCCAGCTCTTAACCACCACGCCACTTGGCCAACCCTATTTTATTTTTTTTTAAAGATTTTATTGGGGAATTGGGGGAGGGGGACAGCATTGGGAAGTCAGGGAAGGGGAACAGACAAGTTGCTGTCTTTTTGTTCTTCAGTCTAGTTGCGGAGGACGTTGCTTCACTGGTCCATGTTGGTATCATCATTGTGCTCTTCCCGGATGAGGCAGATCAGTCGCCAGCCTCTGGACGGCCGCTCACAGCGGCTTTTGGCAGCTCGCACTGGCTGCCGGCCACTCACTGTAGCCTATGGCAGCCCACTGCAGCAGGGGCTGCAGCCTACATCGTCACCGTCACCGGGGCTCGCAGCCCAGTTCCAGGTGGAGCTGTTGTTCCCCATCTTAGCTGTAGAGGGCAGTGTCACTGACCCTCATATATGGGATCCGAACCACAGCCGCTGGCATCCCAAGCCAGTTCTTAACCAATGCGCCACTCGGCCGGCCCTCATTTTATTTTTTAAGACTTCTAAAGCACTTAACAAAAGCCAGTCAACTCCATGATCCTTATAATCACCATTTTCCTCATACATCCTAAGAGCCATAACTGGGGTTTCTCATCCTTGGCATTATTGAAGTTTTACGCCAGATAATTCTTTGCTGTGGGAGTTGTCCTATGCATTTAAGCAGCATCCCTGGCCTCTATCTACTAGATACCAGTAGCACTCTCCCTTAGTTGTAATGAAAATGTCTCTAGACATTGCTAAATGTCCCCTAGGGGGGGAAATTGCCCCTGGTTAAAAAACACCAATGCAAGCCAATGTTTTATGTTCCACTTGCATCACATTCTAATCTACCATGAGTAAATAGTAGGTGATGCTTCTGCATGCCAAGATTATTATCATTCACACAGCAGTGGGGTTCCTTATCGCTGTTAGAAAGGTGAATGTTCCTGGTCCAAAATTCCTTCCTTGTATGTCTGCTGCTAGAATGCTTCTGTTGGGTTGTCGGAAAAGTCATGATGCATTTTTTGCGATGAAAAACAGAAAAAATACATCATGACTTGTCTGACAACCCAATATTTGGGAATGGAGCTAAGGGAACAGAAGGGACTGCAGAGAATAAGACGAAGAAAAACAAGTACAAAGGTGTGGCTACACCTGTGGGAAACTGGGGCAGTGTGTCTCAGAAATGTCTGTCTAAGGTTCAGAAGTAGACATTTATCCATAGGTTTCTATCCCTCTGTGGTTCAGGTGTGCCCCACTGGGTGTTAACCCCCCTCCCCCAGTTCCAGACTGCACGTGCGTGCATGTTGAGCAGGTTTCTGTAGGTGTCTTATGCCTTAGCATCCGAGGAGTCTAGGAGCTGAAAGTGAGAAGTATGCAGAGCAGCTGAAATTGGGACAGCCGGGAGGAGGTGAAGTGGCTGAAGTAAACAGCAGGCCCGGAGACTCTGAAGCCATGAGTCATATGCCATTCATCCTGCTCACGCAGGACCAGGGAGGACACAGTCTCTGCTGCCCCTCCCTGGATGCTGCCCAGGAGCAGGAGGAAGGCAGGCCCCTGGCAGGCTCACTCCTGCATTCAACTCCTGCCTCTGCTTGTTCTAGCCAAGAAGGCCTGGAGTCAACAATGTGGGACAGTCCATGGGCCACCTCCTGGCACCCGAACAATCTGATCCAGACCAGACACTTGCCCATGTGAGCTCCAAACCTGTGGTAGCGGAAAGCAGGGGGATGAGATTGGGAGGGTTGGCAGAGGCAAACCATCCCTGACCTGAAAAATTCTTAGTTGTTAAATGGCTTTAGGTTTCATTCTGAGGCAATGGAAGTCAGAGGAAAACCTGATGAAATTTCTGTTTTTAGGAAGATCCCTCTGGTGGCCAACTTGAGAATGCAAAGGAGGGAGTTAGGGTGGAAGCAGAGATACCAGGGAGGAGACGGTTGTACTGTCCAGGAAGGTGATGGTGGTGGCGGCCAAGACAGAGATGGGTTCCAGAGCTCTTAAGGAAATGGGAAGGACAGGCCTTGATGACCAGCTGGATGTAGGAATGAGGAAGGAGGAGAAGGCGGGGAAGATGCCAAATTTGAGAAGCTGGATGAATGCGTTGTTGGTGATATTTTTGTCAGGGATGGAAGCATATGAGTAAGAGTAGGTTGAAGAGAAAATGATGAGGTGGGTTTGGGAGGATTTGAGGTTGAGGTGCGTTTGGGATCTAGGTAGAGACATCCAGTCAGTCAGATGTCTGGTTGGAGCTCTATATTTGGAAGTGGTCATGACTACAGAGTTCCTGAGGCCTTGGGCATAGATGAGGTCATCAGGGAACTCAGCCAGTCAGGGTTTCTGGTTGTAAGCAGGCTCCAAGCATTGATGTTAACACTGGGCAAGGACAGCAAAAATCAGTTGTGGAGGTGGCTCTGGGTCCTGGGAAGTTGACAAACCAAAGTGGAGTCCTTAGCAGGACACTCTGCTTAAAATCCAACCTGGAGGGGAAGAGCCACCCCTTGGGTGGCCAGGGTGGTCTCTGATCTCTGTCCTCCCAGACCAAATTCAGTGGGACTGGGTGAGACTACAAAAGGAGGGCACCTCCAAACAACCGGAGCCACTCCCGAAAATGAACATTTGGAGAGGAGAGGAGGAGCTGGGTCAGAGCCCTGAGGGGGTTGGTGCCTCGGGGACAGTCAGGAGAGTGGACAGGAATGCAGGCTGAGAAGACACAGCATGATGTAGGAGGACGGGCTGAGGGGTAAGAGACTATCCCCACCCAGGGCAGTCTCCAGCAATCAGAGAGAGAAAGCTCTGGGGGCTGGGAGGCGGCCACCCCAGGTTC
This sequence comes from Aselliscus stoliczkanus, assembly GCA_033961575.1. NCBI lineage: Eukaryota > Metazoa > Chordata > Mammalia > Chiroptera > Hipposideridae > Aselliscus > Aselliscus stoliczkanus. The sequence continues at coordinate 37,188,979 of CM066733.1, forward strand.
TCCCTGTTCTGTCTGTCTGTCTGTCTCTTTCTCTATCTTGGCAGCTCCAAGACCACTAAGGAGCTGTGAGCAGTCAGGATAGTGATTTAGCAGGGATTATGACCTGGTCTCAGGAACAAGTCAAGCAGGCATATGGGGTGTGTTCATGCATACCAGAATTTATGGTCAGATGCTGCAGGAACCAGCCTTGTTTATAATCAGACCCAAAACTTCAGGGGTTATCTTGACTAAGCTTCCACCATTCCATTCCCCATGGAAGACTGGGAGCCCAGCCCTGTGTAAGGAGTTGGTGAGTCTGACCCTTGCACTCTGGGCTGTTCTGGGGACCATGCCAAGCAGAGATAGGTTAGCACCCTTCAGAAGTGGCCTGGGCAAAGTCACCACCAGACCATTGGTAAGACAGGTAATGTTCTCCAAGGAGGATGAATATTTGAGGTTGCCCTGGGTGCTCTTGCCACTGAGATTAGCTAACCAGTGGGTGATCTTGGCAAGTTTCTCAACCTTTCTGAGCTCATCCATGAAATGGGGATAATAGTTGTACTTCCTTTCAGGTTGAAGAAAAAATTAGAAAAAAGTAATATCAGTTCACCAAGGACTTGGAGATGAATGCCTGGGACATTTTATTTTATTTATTTATTTATTTATTTACTTACTTACTTATTGGAGGGCAGTGTCACTGGCCCTCATATGTGGGACCCGAACCGGGGCCACTGGCTTCCCAAGCCAGCACACTTAAGCACTGAGCCACTCAGCCAGCTCATGCCTGGGACATTTTAGCTCCTGTTATAGTTCTTATCCACCTTGCGCCTCCTCCTCTGAGTCTGTGGCTGTGCTCTAGCTTCCCATGAAAACATGCCTGAAGTCCAAGAATGCCCTGGAGAATAGCCTAGTGTCCTTCCTTGGCCGCCTTTGTCAATGAAGAAGCTGCTGTGTGGTGCTTTGGCCTCTGATCTTGGCCAACCGGGGAACCAGACCTGCTCTGTGAAGAGCTGGTCAGTTGAGTTTCTGAGCCCACAAGGCTGAGGCCAACCCCAGGAACAGGTAAGGCCTCTGGCAGCCTCCCCTGGGATTTCTAGCCTCTGCCTTCAGCCACAAATGGTCCATGTCAGACAGCAGCACAGATGAAATTTGGTTCCGATGGGGGCCTGATAGAGTTTCCCACTTGGGGGGGGGGTAGTAGGGGCACAGGAGGACAATCTTTGCTTGTTAGACCCCTTTACTACCCTGAATCCTTTTTAGACTTCCACCTCCACTCAGGGGTGCTGAGAAATAGTGTGTGGGAAACTATTATTGAATATTGTGTGGAAAATGATAAACCAGGAAATTATCCAGAGTTATGAGGAGTCTGGGGCCCAAGGATAAGAAGCTGTGACGTTGGGTAAGAATGAGCTGTCCAGGATGGAGCAGGGAAGGTGGGAAAAGAGACCCAGAGGTGAAGAAGGGGACAGGGCACTCCCCAGGTGGGCAGAGGGACTCTCTGGGCCCATAGCCTAGTCATCTGGGCATCACTGTGCAGGTCACAACACTCCCCAGCTCAGCTGTTCATGGGCTTTGAGCCCAGGGCCAGGCTACTGTACCCCCTGGAGGGGCTGGGTCCTTGGCCAGGAAGGGAAGAGGACTGGCCTGAAGCAGCCTCTGGGTTTCTCCTGCCCTCCTTCCTTGGTTCTGAAGGAGGAAGGTGGGGGACTAAAGGTGTCACACCTTTAGGGAACTGAAGGGACAACTCAGTTTTCGTTTCAAGCTCCTTGGAGGGTCATGGAAGGCTGTGAGTCTGAAAGAGAGCTTGATAAAGCTGACCTGACAGGTCAGCGTGACTAAAATTGTGGGGACATGTGGCAGAGCTGTCAGCAGAGGTCAGTAGGGACTGTACCTCATGGGGCCTGTGGGCGGGGACTGGGAGGTTAGACTTTGTCCTGAGAGCAGTGGGGAGCCAGGAGTTTTAATAGGAGTGACATAATCAGAATTGCATTTTTAAAAACTCCCTTTGCTGTTGTGTGCAGCAAGGATTGAGGGGCCAGACAGGAGATAGGAAGGTCTGGCAGGAGGCTATTGCAGCACCAGGCAGGAGAATGTGGGGGCCTGGACTGGAACTGCAGCTTTGGTGGCTAAAGGAAGTGGGCTAGTTAGGGATTAATTAGGGATGAATGCAGTTATGCCTACTAACTGGTCTCCCTGCTTGCACCTTTGCCCCTTACAGTGTGTTCTCCATATAGCTGCCAGAGTGATCCTGGTTAAAACATAAAAAGCCAGGTCATGCCGCTCCTCTGGCTTCTCATCTGAGTACAAGCCAAAGTCCTTCCTGTGGCTTGCAAGGTCAACACGGTCAGCCTTCCTATCCCCACATCCCTTTGACCTCATCTTCTGCTGCTAGCCACCTCACATACCCCAGCCATTTCTTCACCGTTCTTAGGACTCGCTAGCACATGCCTCCTCTCTCTGCTTTACTCAGGGCCTTTGTATTTCCTGCTCCCTCTACCTAGAATGTCGTTTCTCCAGATACCCAGCCAGAGGCTTTTCACTACCTCAGGTTTCTGCTCGAAAGTGATCTTATTTGTGAGGTCTTTCTAAATTCCTCATTTGACAGGATCACTTATTCTCTACTGTGACAGTTTATTTCCTTTATGGCACTGCTTATAATATGTACTTACATTTCTTCAAAATGTTTTCCTAGTAGTTAGCACAATGCCTGGAACATAGTAGATTCTTAGTAAATAATTATTGGGTTGTCAGGAAAGTCATGACGCATTTATGCAATGAAAAACAGAGAAAAAATATGTCATGACTTTTCCGACAACTCAATAGTTTAATGAGTGAGCTGAAGTTGAGGCTGCAGGAGGAAGGCACTTGCCCTCCACGCCTCATCTCCGCTTGAGGGTTTAGGCAATATGCCAGCTGAAATCACGAAAGTGAGGTGAGGAAGAAGGTGGTGAGAGGCAGGGAGGCCCAGGATGTATGTGTGTGAGGGTGGGTGCTGGCCCCAAGGTTCCCGTATCTCTCAGTGCCTGGTCTGGGGTCTGGGCAGGACAGAGGTAGGTCTGGGCCAGGCTCTGACCAAGGTGGAAACAGGTGTGCCAGAAGCACTGGACAAAGATGGAGGGGATGGGGTAGAGGGCATGTGGATGGGAACTACTAACTCTGCCTGGGGCTGGGCAGGCTGAGGCTTTGCTCTAGGGAGGGAACAACAGAGCTGGGCCTTGAAGAGTGAGTAGGAGTTTGCTGGACGGAGAAGAAAGAATAAAGGCATTTTGAACTTGAGAGAAGGTCTGAGGGGTATAAAAAGGCAGATGGCTCAGAGAATGGAGAACTGTCTGGTGCAACAGAGGAAGTGAGGCCTCTGGTCCATAAATGATGGACCAGGGACTCCAGCCTGAGGGCCCTGGGAACCGTGGAGGGGTCCACGAAGGATGAGAGTGAGACTTCTCCAGCTGCCCGGAAATGGGCCCCAGAAATGCCTAGGTGGCAGAACCCCAGATGGAGTGATGGGTAGAATGGGATGGTTCATTGGGGTGAGGGTGTAGAGGATGACGTCCAAGTCTCTGGTTAGAAGGACTCCGAGGTGAGGACCTGAGACAGGGGCAGATTTGGGGACAATAGTGAGAGTATCGTCTGGGTCAGGTAAGCTGAGGAACTCTGGGTTGGGGATCCTGGATCTGTGTCTCCTCCTGGAGACTCAGCTGCCCCACCTCAGGACTGGGACCCAGGGTCACAGAGACATTGTCCCACAAGGGCCCTGTCTCAAGATTTTCATGTACCCCAGCCACATTTGGGTTCAGTTATGGCCCCTGGGCAGAAAAGATGTTTGGGGGACTGGGCAGAGACCTAGCCTTTGAAGCAAGGAGAGGACAAATGAGCTTGGCAGTTCTGGGAGCCATTCCTCTTAGCTTCTGTCTCCCCCACCCCTCACCAGGATGCCTACCTAACAAGGGCTGCTCTGGTTGCTGCATTCCTGTGAGGGTGGAGCTGATGGTCTTGGGGGTACTCAGGGTGCCAAGGTGGCTCAAGGACCCCTCAATTTGGGTGGCAGTCCTTGTGGGGGAGGGAGTGGTTATGTGTCCTGGGATGAAGGAGAGCGTGGGCGACTGGTGGACCTACAGCGAGGGGTGGGAGTGAGGAGCAGGCCGAGTCTCTTGCGGGTTTGCGTCTGAGAACGGGGCGGAGGCCTGTGCTCGTGGCTCCTGTATTTTTCCACCGTTTCTGCGCCTAATGGCTTCCCTGACGGCTCGTCACCTCCTCCACCCCCGCCTACTGCTGGGTGGGGACCTGACCATGTTTGCACGAGAGGCGGGGTGAGGAGGAAAGAGCCGACTTTCCCACCGCCCCACCCTGCTCGGTTGCAGCCGCGTGGTGCGTGAGTGTGTGTGTGAGCGCGCGCACGCGCGCGCCTCCGAGGTCGGGCCCTCCGCCAGCCCCAGGAGCTCACTGTCTGACCCCTTGCGGAGCAGAAGGAACAAGGGCGCGGCGGGGCGGGGCCGGAGTCAGCCGCAGAACCGGGGCCCAGGACTCGACCCCCTCTTTTCGCCTCACTTCTCAGGGGCACTTGCCCACTGCCCCGTCCTGTGTTCTCTCAGGGAGGGGAGAGGGCGGTGAGAGGAGCTTTTGGCCGTAATCCTAGCAACAAATTAAAGCAGGAACACAAGATCTACGAGAAGAAAACAAAAATGTACGAGAATGCGTACCGGCACCTGAATACACGGCACTGTAAGCACAGACCACAGTATTCCCCGGGAGGAAAGGACTCCACGCCAGTTCTCATCAGATAACTCTGTAGCGTCGGGGCAACCCCAGTCACGGTTCCAAGGGGTTTGTTTGCTTGTTTCCAGGACCTGAAGTATTGAATCTAAACTTCTGACAATTGGAAATGTGTACGAATAGCCTTGGCATGTTTGTAAACGAAGAACAAGGAGGAGAGATTGGCATAGTAAACTCTAAAATGGTAGTAATTAAACCAATGTGATACTGTCACAGGACTAGGGAAATAGACTAGTGGGATACAGTCCAGTAACAATGATTCTTACAAAAGTATGAAAAGTTCCATCCTTAAGAAGTTAAACCTTGAGAAAAAGGAGGGAAGGGTTTAGAGCAATTCATACAAGAATTCTTGGAGATAATTCTGTTCCCTGCTGTCCACTCAGCGCCCACCAACACACACAATAAATATTTGTTGAGCGAATGCTCACCACTGGTAATCAGAGAAGTGCAACTTGAAGCAACTACTTACCGCGTTTTACTTATCAGTTCGGCAAAAATGAAAAAAATAAAAAAGATAATGCCCTGTGTTGGCAAGAGCGCGAGGAAATGGGTACTGTCGTGTGCAGATGGTGAGAGTGTGAATTGATAACAGTATTTTGTGGTTTGTGATAGTACAAAGTTGAAAATAGGACAAACGTACATTACTGAGTTCACTAAGCAAACTGGGACTAAATAAACAAAGCTGCTTCCTGTACTGAGCAAGCTAATGAGAGGGTCAATGCAGGGGACCCGGAGTCCAGCATGCGTCCTCTGGTGTGAACAGCCACACTTCACTAGCTCCGACACCATTTATATTTTTAAAAAGCACGAGTCTGTACCGACGTATGCAACCGAGCCGCGAAAGACTCGAGACCGCCGCACACACGCTGTAACCCCGGGGCCTGGGAAGAGGGGTGGAGTTTACCCTCAATTTTGGAGACAGCACTTTGTGGAGGGTGCGGCGCTAGGCGAGTGTTCTTTTCTTTCTAAAATCTTCCCCTCTCTCTCCTTCTTTCCCCCTCCACCCTTTCTTTCCTCTCCTCCTTCCTTTCTCCTCCCCACCCCACGCCTTTCCTCCCCACCCTGCGCGCCCCCTGGTGGGGAGAGAAGGGAAGGGGAAGAAAAAGAGGTCGCGGAGGGAAGAGGGACAACTCTGGCAGAATGCCTACAACGCGGGGAGGCAGATTCGGCCCATGAGATCGCGGAGTCACATATCCCGCGGGACAATCCCTTCTGCGGCTGCTAGGGGCTGCCTGCGCTTGCGCTGGCGGCCAGACGGGGCCTTTCATGTCTATGCTCCCATTCACCATACCTTTGCACACAGTTCTGTACCCTTTACAGCTCTTGCCACGCATCCCTTAGTTCTCGACTGAAACCGTCCCTGACTCCATGCAGGTCAGACCCCTTGGCATAACGTCGCCTTACAGCACTTCAGCCCTCGCCTCCCCATGAATAGAACTGCCGCTTGTGTTTAGGTCTGTCATCCACCCAAGCCTCCTTGAAGACAGCACAGCACCTGTCTTGCTCCCCATAATACCCAGTGCCTAGGATATGTTTGGCACCTGAAACAGATAGCACTTGGGAGCTATGGCCTAAGCTAGAGGGAGGCTGGCCAGGGCACTGACCCGGTCGGGGCTGAACAGAGAGAGTTTATTAGAGAGACAAGGGGCAAACACATATTTACACGGGATGCACGGGGGCATTAAAAGAAGCAGAGGCAGAAACAAAAGGTTCCAGGAGAGGCTCAGACGAGTTCCACCTTGGCATTGGGGTACACCGCCACCACATCGTAGCCCTCGGGCGGCTTGACGCGCGCCTTGGCGTGGCTCTCGCAATAGAGCCGCTCGTCCAGAAAGAAATAACCGCGCTGCTTGAGATTCAGACCGCAGTCACTGCACATGAAGCACTCGGGGTGGTACAGCTTGTCCCGTGCTTTGACGATGGTGCCCCTGGTATGAGACAGAGGACAGCATGGGGTAACAGATTCACGAGCATGCCCGTGTCCAGGGCGTCGGGTAGGGTCAGGAGAGCTGCGGTCCGGGTGGGGAAGGCAGGGGACAGTACTCACACGATGCCGTGGCCACAGCGCGTGCACTCGGGTAGCCCCTGCAGGCCACTCAGCGGGGAGCCCAACTTGCCAGCCGTGGGCTTGAGGTTTCGGGGGCCACTAGGCCCCGGCCGCTCCCCTAAAAGCGAGGGCGCAGGTGGCATGAGCCAGGTACGGCGGACAGGCGGCGGTCAGAAAAAGGAAAAACTTCACTTCTGCGGGGTGTGGGGCTGGACCCTGTTTCTGGGGCCACCAACACACAGACTGGGGAGGGAATTTGGAGGGCAGCAAGAGGTGTGGGAACTTTGCGAGGAGCCGGGGAGGGGTGGATGGCTGGGAGGCAGGACGCGGGGTGCCAGGGTTCTGCTGAGGGGTGGCGACCTCAGTGGGAAAGCAGGTGGGGTAAGGGCGGGGAGTCTTACCGCCCTCGCCGGCCTCCAGCATTCCCTGCAAGTAGCGGAAGGAGCCGGACTGCTTGGGCTCTGCAGCTAGGGGCTCGGCGGGCTCCCGCAGCATCCTGTACACCTCCGAGCCCAGGTCGACTCCGCAGTCGCGGTTCCGCAGGAGGACTCTAGCTGGGTCATTGCTGGGCGAAAGAGATGCACGAAGGGAGAGGGTTGCAGTACCAGCCGTCACTCTGCCAGCTCAGGGGTCTGGTGAGGTTTCATAGGTCAGAATGCAAGCAGTTGAGAACCAGTGATTGTCAGGGGTCAGGATGGGACCTGGTGAGATTTGAGGGATCAGGGCTTAAGATGATATCTAGGTATGGCTGCAAAAGCCACGGTCTCAGTACTACCTGTGGGGTGGAGACACGTGCAGGGTGTTCATCTGGGCCAACAAGGTGGCCTCACTGCTGCTGCCATTGTGAGGGACTGGTAGGCGAGGTGGCTGCCCAAAAGGAGATCCCAGGCCTGGCCTACCATCTTCTAGCCCAATTCCTGTGGCTGAGGGCCGCCTGCTGGTCGCTGGACTGCCATCCTACAAAAGAGAGGGGCCTGAGACACTGGGAAACCCTCTAGGGTAGGGCCTCTGGCCATTCCTAGTACACCTCCCCCTACCCTGCTACACCAGGCCTTCGTGGATGTTGGTTAGCTACTCCTGCATTGGCATCTCTGGGCGATGGTGCCAAACCAGGGAGGGGATCTTTGGGGAAGGGCTGAGCCTTGGGTTTGGCTTAGTCCCTGCAGAAATGAGAAATGCCTGTGAAAGTCAGACACAGAAACCTGAGTGCCTAAGACTCTCTTGGCTCATGAGCCCAGTGCCCATGGGGGATGGTGTTGGGGCAGGACCGTCCCAAGAAGCCTGTTAAGGTCAGTGTGGCAGGAGCAGAGCGTGGTACAGGCCGTCCTTGTAGAGGCGGTCCTGGTGCCAAACCTTCCTACCTCCCAGAACTGTGCTAGGTACCAGATGGGCTGGGAACACAAAGAAGGAACTCCTGTCCTGCAGTCAGGAAGAGGCATCAATCATTGTGCACCCAAGGCCCTTTGGTGGGGCCAGGTTGAGGTTCAAGGGTGCCACTGAGAGGCCAGCCCGCTCCAGGCCTGTACCTCTGCTCCCATTTCCTGCTTCCTAGGCCCAAATGGTGGCCTTCTGCAGGCATAGCAGATGAGGGGCAGAGGCTGGGCCAGGGCGCAAGGCTCCCCACTCCATGGCCAGCCTGATGCCCATGCGGAAACATTTGGGGGAGGAGTGTCCTGAACACGCCTCCTCAGCCCATGAGAAGAGGGCAGTATCTCTGTGGGTGTGGGTCTGAACGGGGACTGGGGATGTCTGTCCCTGCAGTGTCCAGGCTGTGCTGCCCCTAGCTTGCAGGCACATGGCCACAGTAACACAGGCACATGCACTCTCAAAAGTACATTTACATACATACACCTGCACAAAGACTGGCACACTAGCCAGTCTGCCCACATACACCTAGTCACACATGCACGGTTACATATACTCAGAGTCACTGCTGGGTACCCTGGGGATGACCATGGTGGCCTCCAGGGCTGGGACGAGGTTGGTGGCCTGAGCAGCCTGACTTCCGGGGGCGGCCAGAGGGTCTAGGCTGTGAAGGTGGTTCCAGTCTGAGGCTGGGAGGAGACACGTAAATTTCCCCTCTGCTCTACAGTGTGGACATAGAGGCTAGGTGGGGAGAAAAGGATGCCTAACCTAGGGAGAAAGAGCCTGGCTTGGAGTCAGGCAGCCCCCAGCAATGGAGCATCGTCAAGCATGCAGGGTTTTACCCCAACTGCCCCTGCTTTTTACAGGCTCTGAGCTGGGTGGGAGCTTGAGGAATGAATGGACCAGTAGCTGAGTGGGGGTGGCGATCCTACTTCCCCCACTACACCAGACAAAAGAGAGGGTCTCTCACTGCCTCGGTGGGCCCCCATCAAGGAGGCAACAGCAGGAGGAAAACCCTCATTCCCATTGGGCCCAACAAGAGCCCCCGAGAAACCCGAGCACTCCCGCACATGTGTCTGCAGGGCAGGCAGGCAGGCAGGCTGGCCTGGCCTTTAATGGGGACCAGATGGGCCATGGGCCATGGGGGCAGGGCTGGGCTGGGTAGAGAGGAGGCTTCCACAGGAAGGGGAAGTCAGGGGGACCTGGAGGAAGGAGGCCCTCACTCACCCGCACGCAGCAGGGTGTGAGAATCTCTTGCAGGGTCATCAGAGTCATGCCCCTCCCACAGCCACCCATGCAGCAGCCTCTCTAGGTCTGAACTCACTGGGTAGGGCACACATGGTGACCTCAGTCTTGGTTTGACACTCAGTTCTATCACTCACTAACTGAGCAAGTCACTTCACTTTTCTGAACCTCAGTTTCTTCATCTGTGAAATGGGGAATATGGTCTCTATAGCATAAGTTCTTTATAGGGATACAAATGAGACAGTTGCATGCAAAGTACTTAGCATAGTGTCTGGCACACAGCAAATGCTTGTTGGATGAATGGGTGTTCTCGAGCCCCATTCCTGGATTTCTCCTCTTTGTGTGGTGGTGCACCTGGTCCCATATGCTCCCTGTCTCTGAGGAACCACCAGCTCTTGATCTGGTTGTTGAGGCCTCAGTGGGTTAGTCAGCAGAATGGACGTAACTGCCTGTTTGCTCATCAGGTCCCATATGACTGTGGTCAGAATGTGGGACATTCAGCTTGGACAGAGGTGGGTGCTGAGTCCAGATGAGCAGGTGGCACTTCCCAGAGGCCAAGCTCCAACTCTCTGTCAGTCTGGAGGGGACAGGCTGCATGTACAAGGGCTGCCTACTCCACCTGGCTTGCCTTAATCCATCACCTGGTTCTCAGCTTAAATGCCACCCTCTCCAGGAAACTTTTCCTTATCACCGTCCTTCCTCCAGTCTGGGCTATGCCAGGTGCCTCCTGCTTTCCCACATGAGGCCTGCCAAGAGAGTCGTCTATAACCCCACATGGAATGTGGGTCCAAACTCCACTTGGCCCTGTCATATCCCACTTGGGGGTGCGTGCCAGAGTTCCTTGTGCTGGTCTTAGGGCCAACTGTGGTTTTCTCCTCCTCTGATGACTCCAGCTGGGCCCACTCTCCTCCCCACTGTGGGCAGAGAGTGGGAGCAGTGTGGGACAATGGGCCCTGTGTCTGTGTTACTGAGGATACAGCCCTACAAGGCTGGGTGGGGGTGTTTCTTTCGCCACCCATGGAGCTCATGACCTTTTAAGTACAAAAGGAGGGCAGCAGCTGAGGGGCTGCCCTGTTGCTTGTGGAAAATCCCTCTACTTCCAGCCTGAGCAGCCTGGTTCTCAAGGAGGAGGCTGGTGAGGGAACATGTGGGGGCAGGGGAGTTGCTCTCCAGCCCTCAGAACCCCCAGACCCGCTGGCCCTGAGCCTCTCCTGAAGCCTAAACAGAGCAAGCTCAGTCCTCTTTGTCCTCTCCATCCTGGCACTGAGCCTCACACATGAGCTGGGGGCCTGCACTACGCTGCTCCCCTTTGCCTGGCCCATGTCAAGCATGGCCGATTTGTCTATTCCCTCCTCCCCGCCGTCCCAACCCCACGGGCCTTGGGTCCATGGAACTCTACCAGAGCAAGCTTCCCAGGCACAGGTGTGGCCACGAATCTCTGTAAGAACAGAGTGGACATAAGCAGGCCCAGGAGGCCATGACCCTACACGCTGAGGTCCTACATAGAGCAAACCAAGAGCCTCTTTGTGGCCCTGCCCCATCACCTTACCCCTTACCTCTAACTTCTCAACCTCTGGGGCCTTTCTTTCCTCTGAATCTATGGTGCAGTCTCACCTCTGGGCCTTTGTATGTGCTTCCTGACACACTTCCTCTCTCCACGCCCTTTTCCCTTCCTTATTCTTCCTAGGCCTTCAGGTCTTGGCTTGCATACCCCCTCTTCCAGGAAGCTCTCTCTGATCCCTTGACAGAGTCAAGTGTCTACTCTGGACTCCTTAGGCCTCTGGTGTCTGCCATCCCAGAACTGCTAAGTGCCTCTGCCCTCCAGAACAGGCACTCCCTGGTATGTGGTAAGCTTCAGAGATGCCAGTAAAGATAAGGTGGAGAACAAATTTCATAGCAAGATGGGACGGGGATAGATGGTAAGGAAGAAGCCTCAGCAGATCCTTCCCTCTGATACAGCGCAGCCTCCATGGCAAGGGAATGGACACAAGCAGGCTCAGGAGGCCACGGCCCTGCATACTGGGGCCCAGGGTCCTGGCTCCATTACATACCAGGCCAATCTCCACCTTGCCCCAACTCTGCGGCACAGAGATGTCAAACTGGCTCTGGATACCTCAGTCTTGTCCACTGGCTGTCCTCTAGTCCATGGCAAAACGAGTCCCTACAGCATCCTGGCCTCCCTCAGTCTCCTTGGGGATAGCACCGTAGCTGTGGCTCCTGTCATACACAGGTGACTGAGCAGATGGGCCTGTAGCCTGAGGTCTGCTAGACGCAATCACAGGATGGCCAGGAGAAAACCTCAGCTTTGGATAGGCAAGGAAATGCCTTACATTCTAAGATCAGCCCTGTGACCTGAGGTGGGCTCCGGCCAGGTGAGTACCCAAGGCTAGGGTGAGACAGAAGAATGCCCCCTTGCCTGAGGTCACTCTACATGAGGTTGTCCCCCATCCCACCGCCAAGCCTGGGACTTCCTCCTGGTCTGGTATCACTGAGCATCAGAGTGAAGCCCAGCTGGGAGGCGATAGCCCTGAGCCAAGGCCTGGCCCAGTCCCTCCTCTCCACAGACACCTTTGTTGCAGAATCCAGGACTACCTGGGGTATAACAAAGCCTCTAGCTGGTATCCATCACTTGGGGAGCATAGGATGGGGCATGGGCGCGGCCCAGAGAAGCCTTCTGCTTCAGTCTGGCCAGGGTACCCGAGAGTCTCAGTGAGGACATCCAATGCAGCTAAACCCATGGACCAGGCCTGGCCCCTCTGCCCTGGGCTTGCTCTGAGTCTGTACATACCTGGGACTCAAGGTCAATGTGGATCCTGTGTGCCTGAGCCTTGCTGTCATCTGGGGCACTGGGCCAGCTCCTGCCTTCAGGCCTGTGGCAGGAATTAGGATGGTCAGATACATCTGCTTATTATGCCCACCATGCCTGGGAACCAGGACCAAGAGGGGGCGGGCTCTAGGCCAAAGCCACTGAGGACCAGGCCTGGCACCCCAAATGGAGAAGGACACACCAGTGCTTTCCCCTGCACCAGAATGGTGGCTATACTGGCAAGGAGACACAACTTTAGATTTGCCACTCGCCTGGGATGGGCCTGTGTGTCCCTTCCCCACCAGCTACTCCACTCCTCTGTGGTCTGGTTTCTAGAGAAGAAGCTGTAGCTTCCCCGCTCTTCTACCCTCTCAGTGGCCTATGGGAGCTCAGCAAAAAGAGAGCCAGCTCATGGCAGGGCGAGCCAGGCCTCATACTACAATCAGCTAGAAGTCCATCCCCTCATCGATCCCTTTCTGTTCACAGCCTCTGGCGGGGCCTGATGGTCAGGCACCCACAGACTCTGGGGGAGGTGGAATAGAGACTCTGAGGGGTGAGCCTCCCTCCTCCTGCTGCCGGCAGAGTCATCACCAATGTCTGTCCAGCCCAGATGGGAAACAGGCCATTAGGAAATTCCTACTTCACCATAGAAACCAAAAGCCAAACACCACTCAGGAGGGAGAAAAACATCATAAACCTGCCATAAGCAGGGCACACAGGGCCGAGAGGCTACAGGCGGCCTGGGGCTCTGTCCTGCCACTTAGTAGCCCTGGGGGAAGGCAGGCCAGGAGGGTGCATGGACCTTGGACTGAAAAGTGGGAGTGTAAGTGAGGCTGCTTAGACCAAAGGGGAATAATGTCCCCACTCCACCCCAAAAGGCCTCCTGGGGCTTCTCAAGGTCTCACACTGGGCCAGCAGCTCAACCCTACCTCTCTCCCCAACTCAGGGGAGGGTTTTAACAATCTGTCTACACCTGTAATCCACACTCACTCTGCACTTCCTCACCTTTGCCCATTCCTTGGCCCCCTTCAGGCAACATCTCTCCCACACAGCTTTCTGGAGTTCTGTGGCACCATGTCTCTACTGCCTCAGGGCAACACCACCCCCACTGGCATCTGGCTCCAGCCCCTCAGCCAGGCTCCCAAGTGACTCCACTAACTTATAGTTCTCACTGTGGCCTCCACCCACTCAGAACTCCACTGGGGTGAGTCTAAAACATCTCGGGTGGCTTTCTGGCCCCATATTTCCCTGAAGTTCTGCCCAGAAGACAAGTATGAGTCTGAGGTCTGAAGGTCAGAGGGCACAAAATACCCAGAGCCAGGAGGATGGCTCAAGTATCATCAGAATGAAGGGCTTATTCTTGTGTCAACCTCCATCTCCAGGACTCCACTTCAGGCTAGGCAGGTGGCTCCATCTGCCATCTTTAAGCAAAATGACAGCCAAAGGGTAGGCTGTACAAACGCATCTTGTACTACACGTAATGGGCGATAGAGGCCCCACCAGAAGCCCCAGTGTTGGCGATGATGTCAGGAAGGTCCTGGACCTACAGAACATGCCCAGAAAGTGTGGATTAGCTTGAATTGTTGGACACTAGGCTTTAAGTTCCAGACAAATAAGCACAACAGGGCAACTGGGCCTTCACTTTTCATCCTGTGGCGATGTCTGTGGACGATTAGAGCCCTCTGCACACAAGAGGCCAGGCAGGGAGACTGGTCTGGGTAGAGCCCATGTTGCGGGGGCGAGGGGGTGTCCACCCCTGGACAGGTCCTGGCACAGCAGGCAGGGCCAAGAGCAGGGTCAGAGGCCTTGCAGGTGAGAAGGCGCCCAGGAGAAGGGATGCTGGCCCAGAGAGTCAAGGCGACCCCCATGTCTTGATAACCCAGAATCTGTATGTGTGAGAATTGGGGACAGGAGCTGGAGGACAAGACCCCAGATTTTCACCCTGACCAAGCAGACCTGGTACGTCATCGTCACTCAATCCACAGATCACAAGACAGTCCCCCTTTTGGAGCTGAGGAAGCTAAGGGCTCCGAGATTAAATCCCTTGCTGGAAGCCACCAGTTCCCAAGTGCAGAGCTGGCACTGGAACTGTGACAGGAGAGAATGTGTTCACACCTGCTCCACGGCCAGGCAGCATCTGGGGGCTAAAACGTCCAGAGTAGAACAGGTCAGTGGACCCCCGGCTCCATCCATGCCTGGCTTGGAACAAATGACCAGGGAAGGAAGGAAGGAAAAGGCCCCTCCACCCTGCCCCCACCCCACCACCCTGCCCTGACATCATTCTCTCTGGGAGCCTCCTGGTTCAGGCCCCCTGTGAGCCTCCCTACCCCCACTCCCAGCTCCACTACCACCAGGGCTTCCCTTGTTCAGCCACGAGAGTCAAGGCCAGAGGTGAGTCAGGGCCCAGGAACCCAGCCAAGGGGCGGCCTCAGAGGCCATTCATGGGCAGAGTGCTGATATTTCCCCCAACCAGCCTGTACCTCAGTCTGCGAGAGGGGGATGGATGTGATCCTGCTTTATGGAGAAGGAAACCCAGGCTCACAGAGGTCATCTGGGGTACCTAAGATTCACCGAGTCTGCATGAGGACCAGCTCTGCCCAACTGCCAGGCTGGAGGGCACAAGGCCCTGGACTTCCAGATGGGCCCACTTACCACGGACGGTATAGCCATGGGACCTGGACCTGGGCCAGACACAAATGGGGGCGAGTTCAGAAGCCTTTCCACCATGTTTAATGGCTCCAAGCCAATGGATCACCCCTCACCCTACCAGGTCTGAGGCATGATTAGCTGTGTTGCGGTTTAGGGAAGCTTCTCCCACACACGTCCACAGGGGGTCATGGAAAGTCCCTGTGAGTGGTGACTGTAGCAGAGCTCAGCAGTAACATCTGACTTCTCTGGGTCCAGGCAGGACAGAGCGCAGGGAGATCCCACTCAGCCAGGACCCGGCCGACTGCTGTCAGAGCGGAACAAATACCCAGAGCCTGAGCAAGGCTGGAGATGCCCCAGCTGGACCTTCCATCCTAGACCACCTCCAGGGCACAGATGGGGCTTGGTGACCCCTCAGTCCTCCCTTTCATGATGGGCTGTATAGCATGGCACAGTCCCTGGCATCCAGATTTAACCAGGGCAGAAGCACAGACCGTAGCGGTGACAACTGAGGCAGAGCAGTTGTGGCGCTGGTAGGAGTGGAGTCTGGGAGTAAGAAAGACCTGAGGTCAAATTCTGCTTCCCAACTCCCTCGCTGTGTGACGTAAAGCACCGTCTAGTCTTGCTGAGCTCCTAGTTGTCCCGCTTGTAAAGTGGAGACTATATTAGGTTTTACCTTATCAAGTTGGTTTGAGAGTTAAACAAGATGTTAGACAAGAAACTTCTTTGAAATGGTCATCAAGCTGGTCACTCAGGGGTGGGGAAAGATTGATGTCACCACCCATGCTGCCCCCCTACCCCCACCCCAGGCTACTCCATGCCTTATTTCAGCCCTGATTTGGGACTACTTTCCTCCTGCCATAAATCCCCCAAAATACTTCCAACCCTGAGTGAAAAGAGAACTTCTTCCCTTCTTAAACCACCCCCATATTCAGCATCTGCCAGGCCCCCATGAAAGCACTACCCCTTAGAATTGGGGTGCCCAGGAGCTGAGGCAAGAGAGGCTGTACAAGGCCCAGCTCACCCAGGATGCTGGCCACGCTTAACTTCTCCTCCCTTTAAATCCATCCCCCGCCCCCAATTCTCCTGGTGTAGCCTGCCCTATGCATACCTGCTGACAGAGAGCGTGAGGTGGTCATGGCAGCCTTTGATGCGGTTCTGAGCCTCCAGGTGTGTCATGAGCTCTGTGCTCTCACCATTGATGGCCTGGATCAGGTCTCCAGGGCACAGGGCAGCCAGTGCGGCCTTGCTGCCAGCATGGACCTGTGGGTTGACAAGCCAGATGACTGGGCATTGGTCATCGTGTGGCCTTGCTGCAGGCTTTGCTCTAGAGCCCCTCCAACCTCAGAACCTGGTCAGTGTGACCCTGCTGCAAACATGACCTGCAGGCAGGGGGCGTGGGCAAGCCGAGAGACTGGCTGAGTTCCATGTGGCCTTGCTGCAGCCTCTGCTCTAAACACAAGCAACTCCAGCACTTGGAGGTAGGGTGTGAAGGTATATGAGAGGGTCTTCCTCTGGGCTGGGACAAGCAGGATGTCACTCCTGCAGCCTTTAAATGTACCCAAGGACATGAAAGGGATAAATAGGGACACAAGTGCCCGTAGATACGTACAAAGCATGGACATGCCACAAATACCCTACATAGATAGTGCCCCACCCAGCCAGACCTCATAGCAATCCTTTGACCCAACATTTCAACCCTTAGTGACCTTGGCTCCGTACCTGTTTCCTCTCATCCCCATCCACATTCACCTCCATCCACCCACTCTATCCAGGCCATCTGAATGTCCAGGGGTATTCACGGGTACCAGGTATTTCTCACCTCCACCCTTCTGCAAATGCTGTTCCCTCTACCTAGAACATCCTTTCCCTTGCCCCCAAACCCTAATTACCAGCTCTCCTCCTCATCCTTCATGTCTCACCAGAGAGGCAGCTTCCCCTGGGAGCCTCTCCTCTGGGCTCTCACAGTACCCTGTGCATCCCCTGTACCACTTGGTTCCCTTAACATCGTTAGTGCCTCATTCTAGGTCTGTGTCATCACCTCCCCAGACAAGTCCAGGGCCATCTACTTCCAGCTGCCAGCCTGCCCTCCTGGGTCACAATTCCACCTCCTCTTCTTTTGCAGGACAGGCACTCACTCAGGCCACCCCAGTATCACTACTGACCCCGGAGGGTCAAGTAGTGTCCACATCTGGGTTCTCTTACAATGTTGGTCCCCTGATGAAAACCACATGAGGCTGGGGATGGGATCACAGGGAGGCCTAAGTAAGCAGCCCAGGGAAATTCAGGCAACAGGGCATCCTTCACTGTCTCTGGTCTTGCCACAGCCTTTGGAAACAGACTTTAGGTACCCCCACTCGTACCCAGCCTCTCCAGCAGTGCCCAGCTGTGGCTCAGGAGCTGTCAGGGACCCTGTTTCTATTCATGGGGGTGGGAGCTCCTGGAAGCCCGACCATTCTCAGTTTAGCCAGTTCTCAGTAGTGAGTGGAGAAAGATGAGGTGCTGGCAGCTTTTTGGCTGGTGTCCTGGTGTGGGCACTGCCCGAGCTGACCTGCCCTGAAATAGGCTGCCCCAAGGAATGTTTTTTTGGAGTATGACACCTTCAGACACCAGCCACCATTAATGTTCACTCGTAGGGCCTGGGCACCTGCACAGGCCTGTCCTTCTAGAGGAAGCGCCCACTTGGCTCCATCCCATCCCCTCATCAGTGCCCTGCTCCAGGCCCTCTCTTCTTCATGGAAACCTGCTCTGTGACATTGCCTGGGCTCAGTGCTTTACCCATAACTAGCTTGAGGCAACCTCTCAAAGTAGCTGATGAGACAGAGGCATTCTCATCCCTATTTACAGACAAAAAGAAGACAGGCTTGGGGGAGGGGTACCTTGTCCCAGTCCTCAGGCTGGAGAGAGGAGCTTTCTTCCTCAGGGGGGCAGCTAGCTGCAGGATGACTCAGCCAGCACAAGGGCGCATTCAGGCCCCTGTGGGTGGGGGAAGTTCTCGAAAGCAGAGGTGGCTGAAACTCTGCCAGCTCCACTAGCCCAGAGAGTTCTGGTCAGAGAGGGCTTGAGGCCAGGAAACGGTGACTCTCCCAATGGTTGCTTTTCCATGCATTGTCTCATTAATCCCCAAGGCAAGTCCATTTGCTAGATGAGATGACTGAGGTCCAGAAAAGTGCAAAAGGACACTCAATTGATAAATGGGAGCTAAGATTTCAATCCAGGCCAACTGGTTCCAAATCCTGTGCTCTTAACCACAGTGTGCTTTTTTGCAAAAAGGGACGGAGGGGAGAAAGAGGGTCCCAGGGGAGAGAGAAAGTCCTAGGGAGAAGGATTAGCATGTATAACGGCTCATCTGGGAGAAAGAAAGTAAAAGCAGGCTCCTATGGCCAAAGAAGCATCCTTAGTGAGGAGAGACTGGAAAAGGTCAAGTCAGAGAAGGAGCAGGCGCCAGACCTGTGGGTCTTGTAGGCCCAGGTGAGAAGCTTGCATTTTTCCTGGGTAGATGGGAATCATGGAGTGTTCTACACAGGGAAGTCACAGGACAGAATTGAATTCAAGCAGATCCCTTTGGCTACTGAGTGCAGGATAAACAGACAGAAGGAAGGAAGAGGGGAGCAGTGAGTCAGCTGGAGGCTGGGTCGTGAACCAGCCACTTCACCTGTAGGAGCTATATCCTCAGCCCCTACTCCACCCAGCCTAGAGAGTCAGGCGCTATATTGTTCCATACAGTCACAGCAAGCTCCAGACAGGCCTGGATTCCTGCCTCTGCTCTGCTTCTCTGGGTACATCACCTTAGCCTCTCTGAGCCTCAGTGTCCCCATCTATAATGTGAGGCCAGAGGGAGTCTTTAGTTCTAAGGGCTGTTGTGAGTACTATCTTAGATGATCAGGGCAAAAAGTTCCCAGAGGGGATTGGTGCTCATTCCGTGCACTGGTTGCTGGGGAGACGGAACCAACACCCTCTAAGGTGGGGCATGGAACTCTGGATGCTCCAAAGCCAGCAATCACTATCGTTTGTGGGGAAGAAGCTCTGGACAGTGTTCATAGGGGTTTTCCCGAATCTTCATGAGCCCCAACTCTAGGCAATCAGCCTCGTCCCTCTGAGTGTGGCTGTCCCCACTGGGTGGGGGGAGCCCCTAAAGTATGGGAAGGTTAGGTCTTGAACCCCCTTGGTGAGGACACTCCCACTTATTGTCAGTGTCTGCAGACCTCTCTTTGAGGTACCTGCTGGGCAAGCCATGGCCTGTGTCTCCCAGCCCCGTAAATCTCTTCAGATCCCACCCAAAACCCGGCTCAGCCATCCTGGCTCCTCAGGCCTGAGCTGCTGCTGCCGCGTGACTTTGGGGGACAAGGGGGGTTCTTCCTGGCAAACCCTCTTCCAGCCTAGCCTGCCTGCCTGCCTGCCTGCCTGGGGCCTGCATCCCGATCAGCTCCAAACAAGGCCGCCACTGCTGCCGTTGTGACGTGTGGAGGCCTTTCCTCGGCGGCAGGCAGCCGCGTGGGCAACAGATGTCTCTGCTCCCTGCCGCCTGCGGCTGTCAGCCGCCGCCACTGAGCCTGTCAGCGGCCTCACGCCCAGGGTGCCTGGCCTGCCGGCTGGCCTAGCACCCCCACCAGCCCACCTCTGTGGACACACAGGCAGGCATAGACATTCACACCACCCCCAGCAGGGCTCCCTCAGGGAAACAGAGATGAAAGGCTCCGGGATGTGTTGAAGGCCTACCTCACTCAGCCCCAGGAACCTGGTGGTGTGGGGTGAGGGCAGATGTGGGAAGTCTCCCAGGACAGCTGGGCCTGTCTGTCACCCTGGCCCCCAGAAATGGGATGCCATGATTCCACGCTTCACCAGGTGCCCACTTCTCTCCCAAGAACTGGAAAGAAGGGTCTGAAAACCCAGCCTGCTTGGTCCAGTCCCCAAGGCCAGAGGTGGTGGTAGGGTGGGGGAAGGTGGTTCTCAGTTCCCCTAACACAGGCCCCTGAAGGCCAGAGCAGCTGTGTGGGGGCAAGGGATGGCTCTCAGATGGCCCCAGGTCCCTTTCTCCCTACCCTCCAGACAGGGAAGCCCCAAGGACAGAGCCTGGGTTCTTTTCTCTTCTGTCCCCTAGGCTGGAACACCCAGGAGCAGGGTCCAAGTCCCCTCTTCTGGCCCTTCAAACTATGGGACCCCAAGGTTGGGCCCGGATCCAGTCTCCCTCAGAATGGACAGCCCCTCTGACAGGGCCTGAGCCCTGTCCTCTGCTCCTCCTCCCAGGTGCCCCTTCCTTTCTCCTCTGTCCTCAGCCTGGGACAGTGCGTGGCCCTGGAACCTTGAGGAAGTGGGCTGAGGCTCTCCTGGCCCCTGGCCTTGTGCTGTCTTGTGGGGAAAGCTCATAGTCAAGTGTCTCCTCCTGGAAACCAAAAACTCCTCCTGATCACTTTCCTTTAGGTCGACTGAGGTCATTGATGAGAGACTGGGCAAAACCAGAGTGGGGAAATGGATGGCTCTTTCTCTTTTCAGATTCAAGGAGGACCCCAGATCTCTCTGGATCTCCCAGTTCTACTGGCGGGGACCCTTGATAGGGGAAGGGGACTCTCAATCATTTTGCCCCAAATCTTCAGGCTGCGTTAGTCGAAGCAGCATTTCTGTGCTTTTGTTGATCTGCCCAGACCCCTGACATATGACTGTGGTCTTCCCTGGCCTGCAGAGATACCCCCAAAAAGAGGCCAGCAGGGAGACTAGTGTGTGAAGTCTTGGGGGGATCCTCCAAGGGGTAGGGAAGGCAGGCCGAGTGGAAGGGAAGAAAGGGGGTTGGGACGATGCTGCCCTGCCTGGAGGCCTCCTCTACATTCTGGGTGACCAAAGGTCACCCAGGTCAACTCGTGGCTTTCGAGCCTCAAGGACGTTGGAGACCCGGGTCCCAGGTGGACGCGGAGAACCAGGTCTCAGGTCCAGGACCTCCCCACTGCCACACGGCCGCCAGACTCACCCGCGAGATGGTGAGAGGCGCGCTGAAGTCCCGGCCGCCCACCAGGCGGAAGCCCCAGGGCGAAGGGCCGCGCAGGGTCACGGAGTGGGGCATCGCGGGCGGGAGCCGCAGCCGGAGCCGGAGCCGGACACTGGGGAGCCGCCGTCGCCGCCGCCGCCTGGACGCCGCGCCCCGCCCCCGGCCCGCCCGCCCCCGGACCCCCCTCCGCCGGCCCCCGCCCCCGCTCTCTGCGCGCTCCGATTGGCCCCGCCGTCCGCCCCGCCCCGCCCACTTCGGGGGGCTCTGAGGACCCGCCCCTCAGGCCCGGCCGCCTGCCTCCCGGCAGCCCCTCCGGGTACTTGGAGACCCCCGGAATGGGACGGCCCCGACGGCCGGAATCCTGCCCCGGCCTCCGCTGTGCGGGCGGTGAACCCGAGCCCGGCCTTGGAAACTCGGGCACAGACCCTTTGAAGGCGGCGCCCCTGCCAGAGGAGGGATGGGGCGGGGGGGGGGAGGGGGCTCTCCAGATGGGGGATGGGGCCGCGCCTTGCTGCGAAACCTCCTCCAAGTCCTGGCTGGCAAGCCTGCGGCCCCACCCCCCCACCCCCACCCCCACCCCCACCCCCACCCCCGGCATGGGGAGTACTCCCAACTGCGAGCACTGATGGGGAGCCCCGAGCCTGAACAGGCCTCGGTCAGGGATACAGACCCAGGATGACAGTGGGTATCCCCAAGTATGGGGGTGGGAACAGAAAGGTACCTAACCTCATTAGTGGAGGCCAGGAAGGCTGCCTGCAAGAGGTGACCCCTGACTTGAGTCTTGAAGCAAGGTGCCTTGTTTTGTTCTCCCCCGTGTCACTGCTTCCCCAGGACACTCAAGCCTTCCTTGGCTGCCCTCTCTGTCCAGTCCATCTCCCTATCTGCAGTCCCCTCCCCTCCTCCTTTGCAAGGAGCTTTGTTTGCCCAGGATTCCTGGAAAAGAAGCAGGGAAGATGGCTGGGATAGTGGCTGTACAACAAGGAGCGGGATGAAGTACCTGAGGGGAGTGGAATTGTGGGCAGTCCTGCACTTAGGGCCCTTCCTGGTCTTCTCTTCACTGTCAACCATTGTCGTCCTCCAGGGATGTCCTTGAACAACCTTTGCAGGTGCCATGGCGTGGCCAGGGCCCCACTCACCACCCTCTTGGCTCTCCAGGACACTTCGTGTCTCTATGTGAGGGCAACACTGTTTGCTTCTACAGACCCTGGGAAACCCTGTGTGTCCTCTTGGCCAAGTTCTGGTAAGGGCTCTGTCCTTTAAAGGCTAACAGACTGTGGGGTCTCTAACACCCCCAAGGAGGAGGGCTGCTTGAGAGGTACAAACCTAGGGTAGTCCCAGGAAAGGGGGCACACTTCAGGGTGGAACTTGGATGTGCTGCTGTCTGTTGAGCTGGCAGAGAAATGTGAGTGGTATGTGCAGCAATGGGGGGAGGGAGGGTGTCCATATCCACAGAGCATCAGCCATTGGGCACGCAATGCTGTGAGGTGAAGGTTTCTGTTCAACTCTGTATGGATTTGGGCCCCACATGGACAGAGAGGAAGGGCAAGCGGAAGAGCTGGTCTCTGGATGGTCCCTGAGAGGCTCCCTAGGACGTGGACCTAGGGTGCCTGTGATGTGGAGAGTAGGGGCAGCCATCACCTGTCACCAACTGTCAGAGGGTTAGGTGCACACATGGCTGGGTGGTCAGTCTCCTCATCTGGACTCCAAGAGCTATAGTGAATGTAAATGGCGCAGAGCTTTGCTGGGGGGGCGGAGGAGCCTCAAGAGTCTATGGAAGTTCCTATCCAAGGTGTCTCATAGTGGACTCCTGAAACTCCTCCTTAGACATTGCTTCCTTTTCCCAACTTATACACCCCCAAGGACTGCCAACCCCCCACCCCCCAAATCCCTATTGCCTTCTTGTTTACTACCTTTTGTGGAAACATATCACCCTTTCCAGAAGCGGTCCTCCTGAATACGATTTTCCAAACATTTGTGCAATATAGTTCATCTCTGATGGCTTCTCTCATAGGGTTAAAGATGGGGGTGGTGTGTGCAGTGGCTTTTCTAGAATCTGGCACATAAACTTTCCCATTTTGTTGTGCAGTTTCTGAACCAGTGTCAGGGTCCATGTCAGTCACCCCTGTGGTAGGTCCTTGATGACATCCCTGACTCAAGAGGATATTAGAAGCCCAGTTCTGACAACGCCCTCCCATAAGACACAGACCGAGGCTGGGCTCACTCCTGAGGTACCCTGCTTCTAACCCGTTTCCAATACTTTCTCCAAGAAGCCCTCAAAAACTCCTTTTCACTCTTAATGGCCTTGTTCCTGGGGAATTGCCATGCTGCTGAATCCTTATCGTGCTGAGGCACCAAGTCTCAGGTAGTTAGTTACAGGGCCCGGAAGCCCTCTCCAAGGTGGACATTGTGGAAGCTGGGTTGTGCCTTACCTCTGTCCTGGTGGCCTTCATGTGTTCACTGCATACCCCACCAGGCATTTGTGCTGCCAGGTATAATGAGGCTGCTTATTCCATGCATTCTTTATCCATTTAAAAAATATGTATTGAGTGCTTCCCATGTGCCATGGCCTGTGCCTGCCCAGGGCTGAAATCAAGACACCCATGGGGGTAGGGACTGTGTCTATCTTATTTATGTTTCCCCAGCACCCAACCGAGAGCCTGGCACACAGAAGGTATTTGAAAACAAAAACGTATTTGCTATTAACAACATTATCACTGTTATGGGAATGATTATCTCAGTTCACCCCTTGGTCACAGCCCAGAGGGAGGCAGGGAGGGCAGGAGGGGGCCTAGGAGGGGGAAAACTTCAGCTTCTGCTGCTTTGGAGGCTACACCCAGTGGCCCTGTCCTTCAGGGAAGCTCCCAGTGGCTCAGGGCACTATGCCCAGGTGCTCTGTGCATGGCCAGGCCTGTCCAAGGTTAGGAGAAACCACAGTGCTGTTTCCACAATGGGTTGGCAGGTTTCAGCAGGAGCAGATGCCCTTGGGAGGTGACCTTGGGGCTGAGCCTAGGGTGAGAGGGAAGGAAGGGCTGGGACAGGAACAAACTCAGGTTGAGAGTGAGGCCACCCCAGAGGACTGCCCAGAGGTGGAAGCAGCCCTGGGAGGAAGGGTAGGGTGAAGCCGCGGGAGCAGCCCTTGAGGAATTCCTGTGAGGTGCTAGGGGCTGGCCAGGTAGCTCAGACCCTGACTTTCCCCACCCTGACCCAGTGACCAAAGTTCTCTGGGTAGAGTCTGCCCCATTCAGGCTCAGTTCCTGGGAACAATACATCCTTCCTTAAAGGCCCATCTCTCTCCTCCTGGACAATCGCCTGGATTCCAAGGGGATTAGAATCCTTGATTGGCGCCCCTTCTTCGTGGGATGCCCAGTCCAATCCAGAGCCCCAGAGGGCAGCCAAAGAAGAACCTGAGAAGCCCCTAGTTCAGTGAGGCCTGACTAGCCCATTTCCAGGTCCCATGGCCTTTGGCTCTGCTGTCCAAGAGGTCTGCTGTTCAAGGCTTGGAGCCTGTGACTCTTGAGATGAAGAGAACAGCAGTCTGGGGCAGGGCTGGATGGGGCAGGGCTGTGTGGGCCTTCTGTGTGGCCAGGACTGGGCCCTACAGTGATAGGAAGCCAAGGTGGGCCCTAGGCAGTGTTTGAAGGGCTTTGAAAGGGGGGAAAAAGCCAAGGGCATGGGCAGCAGGCCACATCCAAAAGGAAGGTTTGGGGTGGTGTAGCCTGTGAGATGGGTTGAGGCCTGATGCCCCACATATCCTGGGATAACAGGACTCGGTTAAGGAGGTGGCCTTTGAGCTGTGTTTGGTGCAGCAGGACACACAAAGGAGGGCGTGCCTTTGACAAAGGGAGTTTCCCAGCTCTAGTTTTGTGCCATTCAATCCTTTAACAAACATTTATTGAGTGCCTGCTGTGTATTTAGCCTAGACCTGATCGGTTAGCCTCGGAATGGTGGTGGGGACCCCCAGGCTGCTGCGTGCCTCTGTTGGGAGCTGAGAGGCTAGAGGCTCTAGAGAGAGCCAGTCTCTGAGGGTCCCAACAGGGACAAAGCTGATTCTGACAGAGCCTGGTTACTGGCCCTGAGCCGAATTCCAGGGCCGACACAAAAGCAGAACGAGTTCTCATCAGGAAATGGCCTTGTGGAGGGTGAGTGACCACCCCAGGCTCACATAGTTTCTAAGCAGTTGATCTAAGCTTCTAAACAAGATTAGACCCTGCACTGATGACTTTATACCATGTCCCTTGCACCAGGGACTAGATGTGTCTCAGTCATACCTATAATCACCCACAGCACCCCTGCCAGACCTGCTTCGTCTCTGTTTTCACAGAGAAAACCTGTCTGCTCTGGGACCCAACAAAGGGGCTGCCAGGCAGCAGGGCGGAGGCCGGTTTACCCAGCTGGGCCCAGGGAGTCCCTGGCCCTGAGGCCTGGGCGTGGAGGGTGTTGGAAGAAGTGGCATCTCACACAAGTGGGGAGGCAGCAGACAGGTGGGAAAGCCAGAGGAAGCTCAGCTCAGTTCAGGCAGGGAAGTGACTGAACAGGCAGTGGCAGCGAGACCCATGTGATTGAGTGTTGTGCAACTGAGACGGACCTTAAGAAGGCAGCTTGCAAAGGCACGATGCCCTCCGCCCTGCCTCAAGGATACTCCCATCCTTACTACCCCTCCCACTTCTCTTTCAGGCCACAGAGTACAGGCAGCCTGCGCTAGATCACCCAGCCTTCCCTACCATCAAATGCCTCAGTTCTACCTGTAGCCCCAAATAGAAGCCCAACTAACACAGAGGTTCTCAGATCTCCAGCTTTCCGTGATAGTTGAAGGCTTCTATCAGCCAGCCATGCTGGTTCCTGTGCAAAGAAGGTGCCTCCTTTTACAATCAGCTCCTCCAGATGGAGCAGCAAAAGGATCGGAGAGCATCTGGACTATGTGCTCATTCTGGGCCCTGGACACTGTTGGTCCTGGCCTGACCATCACCATGCTCTGGGTCAAGCAGAGGTGCAGGACCCTTCTCTTCTCAGCCAAGGGAGAGACACCTGGCTATAAAGTGCAGGCAAAGCTCAACTAAAAGCACAGGGATGACAAAGAGGAAATAAACATGGGATACAGCATAGGAATTCAGTCACTAGGTCTCCTCAGACACACACTGCCCCTCACCTGTCAGCTTAGGACTTGCTGCCTGGCCCTGGACTCCTGGCACAGCTGAGCCCTACCCCAATCCACATATCCACAGACACTTACAATTGGTAGTTTCCTGGCAAGGATGCTCTCGTCTCCTGGCCGAGGACCCTTTTCCGCTTCCTGACCTAGAGTTGACATCCAGGGCCACTCAGAAGGGTGGAGAAATCTAGGTCGCTTCCATATTTATAGGCTCCCAATAAAATATAAATGGAAGAAATGTGAAAATAGCATTTTTTTTTTTTTTAAAGATTTTATTGGGGAATTGGTGGAGGGGAGCAGCGTTGGGGAATCGGGGAAGGGGAACAGACAAGTTGCCGTCTTCTTGTTCTTCAGTTTAGTTGCGGAGGATGTTGCTTCACTGTTGGTATCGTCATTGCGCTCTTCCCGGATGAGGCAGATCGGTCGCTGGCCTCTGGATGTCGCTCACCGCGGCTATTGGCAGCTCACGCTTGGCTGCCAGCCGCTCACGCTGGCTGTGGGCCACTCACTGCAGCCTATGGCAGCCCACTGCAGCAGGGGCTGCAGCCCACACCATCACCGGGGCTCGCACAGCCCAGCTCC
Organism: Aselliscus stoliczkanus; assembly: GCA_033961575.1. NCBI lineage: Eukaryota > Metazoa > Chordata > Mammalia > Chiroptera > Hipposideridae > Aselliscus > Aselliscus stoliczkanus. Next base: position 37,215,548 of record CM066733.1, read on the forward strand.
AGGTGGAGCTGTTGTTAGCTGTAGAGGGCAGTGTCACTGGCCCTCATGTGGGATACGAACCAGGGCCACTGGCATCCCAAAACCAGCGCTTAACCAATGCGCCACTCGGCCGGCCCTGAAAATAGCATTTTAAGGATTATGGCATATGTTATTTATGCTTTGTTTATATATTCAGCAGATATTTTTGAGAGCCCCTTATATGTCAGGCACTGTATTAGGCCTGAGTAGTGAGCAATTAAATGTTTGTGACACACATGTAAGATATATAGCATCATTTGGGGATGACTTCAAAGATTTAAATCCCAGTCTTCCTGGCCCTTCTCCTCAGGACCTCCACAGCCCCTGCCCTGCATGACTTTCTCACTGGTGTAGATTTGACCTCTGTCCCCTGATCCCAAGGGATGATGGGGACCACAATAAGATTGATGGAGGCAGCGGAGGCTTCCTCAGGCATCCAGAAAGCATAGGCCTGTCTCCAGCCTGTCCTCCTAGCCCCATCCTTTTCATCTCTTATGACTGCCCTCTCTCCTGCAACACCAGCTCGTTTAGTCACTGATTGGTCTTGGTGAAGTACCCTTCCCAGTGGTGCCCACCGCTGCCCAGTGGTGCCTCTCGTGGCTGAGTCACAGGTTGGCCAGATTGTTTAGGCTGACCTCACCTCCGGGCCTGGCTGTGGGATGCCCCAGCTGTGGCCACCTGGTGTGAATCTGGCTGTTCGTGTTACTGGAAGAGTGGGGCAGAGCCATACCACCAGAGTGCAGCAGCTTCCAGCTGGCCCTGAGGTCTGGGAATCCAGGTGCAGGGGACCACAGGGATTAGAGCAGAAAGAGCCAGCTCCAGGCCTTTAAGGGTACAGCTGGGCTGAGGGGTGGATGGGCTGGAGCAGCACCCATGAGTCAGCCTCATGTTCTGGGTGGCTATTTTCTTGGCTCCCAAGAATCTTCATAATTGTTTCCCATTTGTTTTCCCTCCCAAGGCCAGGACCATGGCTGTGCAGACTCAGGCTCAGCAGTGGGGAGTGGGAGGCAGAGCCCTCAGTGGCAGGAGCTGAACTCCTCACACCCACATCTCTCATACTCACCCACAATGACAAAAGCATAGATGAGACTTGAGCCCCCACTGAGGGGATACCTGATCAGATTGTTGGCTGCCTGTGAGATCACCCTATTTGTGGGAAGGTAGACTTACCTAAGGAGCAGGTGATGTGCTTCTCCTACACAAGAAGCTGGGATTGCTCTAAGAGAATGTATAATGAGAACTTCCACGTGCTGAGAATTAAACAAGAACTGTCTCATCTCAGGGAAGAGGAAGGGTCTGGACTAGAGATGCATGGAGTGTTGGAATGGGCCCTGCCCAGAACTGTGGGACCAGCAGTCTCTGAGAAATAGCTGTGTCTAGGATTAAGACTAGCTGACCACAAAGAGCTGTGACATCAGGCATTGAAGCATGAAGCATTGTTGGCCCAGAGGAGGACACAAGCATTCTCCCTCAGAGAACCATGTGTTCCAGAGCCAGAGACAGATGGAGAGCTTCCACAGTCCTTGTGAAGATCTGTTTATTGTCCTAACACCAAGACAGCCCCTGAAAAGAAAATAGCAAGTCCATCTAATTTGTGACTATAACCAGTTGGCTTCTATAGTATGTTAAAATAGTTACCAACTTGGAGATTTTCCGAGGATTACAAGCTTGATTTACCATTATAAAATCCATTGATTAATAGATGAAAAGGGATAAAAGGAACCTGTGATCATCTCAAAAGGCATTTGATAAAATTCACCAGCCACTCACAGTAAACAGTTGGAAAACCATGAAGAGGAGGAAATGTTCATAACATTTTTAAAAAACATACTAAAAACCAAAAGCCAATATCGAATTTAACAGTCTAAAATTCCCATTAATGCCAGAATCCAAACAATGTCTCTTTCACTACCATTGTGGGGTATTGCTCTGGTGGTCCTCACTGGGACAATAAGGTGGAAAAAAATAACAGACAAGTAGAAGAAATAAGTACAAGAAATAATAGAAAGGGTCAAAATGATCATTATTAGCAGATGATAGTATAATTGTGCCTCCATAAAATCCAAGAGAATCCATTGAAAAGCTATTATAACTATAGAAGGATTTAGACACATGGAGCAGAATAAGGTAAATTCATATATTATGTAGATTTTAATGGTTTTTAAAACATTAAGTCACAACTAATTAAAAAATTTGATGGGCTGGCCAAGTGGCGCGGTGGTCAAGCGCTGGCGTAGGAAGCCAGCGGCCCCGGTTGGGTCCCACATATGAGGGTCAGTGACACTGCCCTCAAAAAAAAAAAAAAAAAAAAAAAAAAAAAAAGGGCCGGCCAAGTGGCGCGGTGGTTAAGAGCTGGCTTGGGAACACCAGCGGCCCTGGTTCGGATCCCACATATGAGGGCCAGTGACACTACCCTCTAAAAAAAAAAAAAAATTGATGAAAACAATTTATCATTCACAATAACAGCAACACATGAAAAATAACTAGAAACTCACTTAGGACATATGAAAGGCATATCAATTTTGCTCAAGGATAGATAGAAAAGAAGAAAACATAAATACAGGCATATGTCATGTTTCTAGAAATCTCAATGCTGTCCAATGATCGGCGAGTGACTGCCTCACCCAGAAAGAGCACAATGATAATACCAATATGGGCCAGTGAAGCAACATCCTCCACAACTAGACTGAAGAGCAAAAGGACAGCAACTTGTCTGTTCCCCTTCCCCGATTCCCCAATGCTGTTCCCCTCCCCCAATTCCCCAATAAAACCTTAAAAAAAAAAATGAAAGAGTAAATATGGATGAAAAACCAACAATTGGATTGAAAGAATAATGAGTTTGGTTTTCCCTATAGGCAGCAAAGTGTGTGATTAAGCTGAAGTAAGTAAGAGCATGTTGGTAGTATAGGAGAAGATGTTATATCAATAGAATGAAAAGGGAGTTCAGAGCATGTGATAAAGGAAACATTTTAATTCAGAGGATAAAGAGTAGTTTATTTCAATAAACTATTGGGATATAAGCATGCTGGGACTTTTATTATCTATTTAAAAAATATAGTTGTAATTCTATATACTCCTCCACACTATAAAATGAATTTCAAATTGATTCATGATCTATGTTTCAATATTTGAAACATGTTTTCATAAACTATTCATATACTTAAACTCTAAAAAGGACTGGTAGACAATATAAATAATTTTATAGTAAACATCTATTCATCAAGAAAAATAAATATGTTTTTCTGTTACATATAGAAAAAGAAATCTCAGAGAAATATACTGTAAACTGTTAATAGTTGTTCCTGCTGACGATCATATTTTGGGACACTTGCATTTTCTAGGTTATGTATTTCTACAGTATTTTCATTTTATATAAATAAATTGTATTGTACTTGAAACTAGAACAATGAAGATAATAAAATGGAAAATAAAGACAAGAAAAGGATAAATACTGGGCCGGCTGAGTGGCTCATTGGTTAAGAGTTGGCTTGGGAGCACCAACTCTGAGCAGGAGGGCCACCAGTTCAGATCCCACATGGGCAAGTGATGCTGCGCCCTCTACAGCTAAGATGGTGAACAACAGCTTGACTTGGACCTGGGTTGCCGTGAGTCGCCAACGACTGGTGTAGGCTGCAGTGGGGCTGCAGTAGGGTTGCAGTGGCCTGCTGTAAGCTACTGTGAGTGGCCAGCAGCCAGTGTGAGATGCCGTGAGCTGCCATGAGTGGCCATCCAATGACTGGCGACTGACTTCCTCACCCCGGACGAGCGCAATGATCACAGTACCAACATGGGCCAGTGAAGCGACGTCCTCCACAACTAGACTGAAGAACAAAAGGACAGCAACTTGTCTGTTCCCCTTCCCCGATTCTCCAAAGCTGTTCCCTCCCCCAATGCCTCAATAAAATCTTTTAAAAAAAAAAAAGGATAAATACTGTTTCTTATATGATGTAAGAACCTTATAACAACATACTTCCATCAATCCCTCCCTTCCTTTGTGCTACAGTTGCTGTACATTTACTTCTACAAATATTATAAACTCCATAATAAATAGTTATTCTTTTTCCTTTAAATAGTTGTCTTGTAAATAATTTAAGAAATAAGTATACATATTTTATATTTACTTATTGTATTTACTGATAGTCTTTGTTTCCCTTCAGCTTTGAGAACTTCCTTTAACATTTCCGGTAGTGCAGGTCCATGGATGATGAATTCTCTCAGCTTTTGAAATTTTAATCCAAAAATATCTTTATTTCTCATTCTCGTTTTAAAGATAATTTCTCTGGATATAGAATATTAGGTTGATATCTTTTCTCAATGCGTACTTAATATTTAATATGTCGTTCCATGTGTTCATGTTTTCTGGCTTGCATTACTTTTGATGAGGGATATATGGTAATTATTACCATTGCTCCTCTTAATGTCATGTGCTTGTGTTCTTTCATTGTTTTTAATAAATTCTCGTTGGTTTTGAGGTATTTGACCATGATGTGCTTGGATATGGTTTCCTTTGTATTTATCCTGCTTGGGATTTTTTTTTCTTTCTAAAGATTTTTATTGGGGAATCTGGGAAGTGAACAGTGCCAGGGAACCGGGGAAGGGGAACAGACAAGTTGCTGTCCTCTTGTCCCCCAGTTGAGCTGTGGAGGACATCGCTCCACTGGCCCATGTTGGTATTATCATTGCCCTCTTCCTGGGTGAGGCAGATTGGTCGCCTGCCACTGGATGGCCACTCATGTCGGCTCTTGGCAGCTCCCTCAGGCTGTCTGCTGCTCACACTGGCTGCACCACTCACGGTAGCTTATGGCAGCCCACTGTAGCCTACGTCCTCGCCAGAGACCCATAGCAGCTCAGCTCTAGGTCGAGCTGCTGGCCACCATCCCAGCTGCAGAGGGTACAGCGCCACCGGCCCACGTAGGATCCGAACCTGCTGCCCTGCTGCCCAGACCCCGCGCTCCCAAGCCAAAGAGCCACCCGGCTGGCCCAAAAGTTTGCTTTTTTTTCTTTTTTCTTCTTTAGCTGAGCCATCCTGCCACCTGTTGGCAGCTCAGCAGCAGCTCAGCAGCAGCTCAGCTTGGTCCTGGAATCGAACTGGTGACCCTGTTGCTCTGAGCTCGCACTTTTTTTTTTTTTTTTTGAGGGCAGTGTTACTGGCCCTCATATGTGGGATCCACCGGGGCCGCTGGCTTCCCAAACCAGCGCTTAACCACCACGCCACTTGGCCGGCCCTCACACTCTTTTTTTTTTTTTTAAAGATTTTACTGGGGATCGGGGAAGGGGAACAGACAAGTTGCTGTCTTTTTGTTCTTCAGTCTAGTTGCAGAGGGTGTTGCTTCACTGGCCCATGTTGGTATCGTCATTGCGCTCTTCCTGGGTGAGGCAGATGGGTCGCCGGCCTCTGGATCGCTCACTGCAGCTATTGGCTGCTCACGCAGGCTGCCAGCCGTTCACGCTGGCTGCCGGCCACTCACTGCAATCTATGGCAGCCCACTGCAGCAAGGGCTGCAACCTACACCATCGCCGGGGCTTGAGCAGCCCAGCTCCAGGTGGAGCTGTTGTTAGCTGTAGAGGGCAGTGTCACTGGCCCTCATATGTGGGATCCGAATGGGGGCCGCTGGTGACCGAAGCCAGCTCTTAACCAATGCACCACTCGGCCGGCCCCAGAGCTCGCACTCTTGAGCGACATCTTAACCAACTGAGCCACTTAGCTGGGCCCCTGCTTGGGGTTTTATAATCCTAAGCTTCTTGTGATGGAGAGTTAATAATTTAAAATCAAATTTAGAATTTCAGTCATTATTATTATTATTTTTTAATTGTCTCAATCTCTTTTTCTCATATCCTTCTGGATCTTTAATTTTATGTATATTAGATTGCTTATGTTGTTTCAATGTTACTTTACTGAGGCTCTGTTCATTTTTTTTTTCAGCTTTTTTTCTTTCTGTTTCCATTTAGATAGTTTCTATTGACTTGACTTCAAATTCACTGAAATTTTTTTCTGCAATGTCCAGTCTGTTTTTAAACCCACCTAGTCAAATTTCAATTTTGTATATTGTATTTTTCAGTTCTATAATTTCCACTTAGTTCTTTTTTATAGTTTCCATTTCTCTGCTGAGATGGCACAAGTTCATTCATTATGTCTGTTACCATTTAAAATTCTTGAAAAAAAAATATATTTTTTATTTTTATTTATTTATTTATTTATTTTGAGGGCAGTGTCACTGGCCCTCACATGTGGGACCCAAACCCGGGCCGCTGGCTTCCCAAGCCAGTGTGTAACCACCACGCCACTCGGCTGGCCCTCTTGAAAATATTTATAATAGCTGTGTTATCTCTGAACCTGTTTCTATTTGTTATTTTTTCTCCTGGTTATGGATCATATTTTCCTGCTTCTGCAAATGTCTGATAATATTTGATTGTATGTTGGGAATTGTGGACGGTATATTGTTGAGAGTTGGGTTACACTATCTCCTTTACAGAATATTAAGCTTGTTTCATTAAGCAGTAAATTTACTAGAGGCTTAATTTGATTCGTTGAAGCTTGATTTTAGTCCTTGTTAGGACAGATGTAAAGAATCACATACTGTATGGCTAGCAGTAGCCTTATTCCTAAGGTATGGATTTTCAAAGATTTTAATTGAACTCTCAAGGAATTTAGCAAGGTCTTTCCACTCTGGCTGGCCAGAAGAGGTCTCAGCACTGTGTGGCCTCTGGAGTCCCATTTAGTTCACAGACAAAGAGTTTTTATCCACCAGGCCTCGTGTATTATTGCCCTGCACATGTGCAACTTAGATAAAGCCTCAAAAGGACCTTTTTGCGGATTCCTAGAGATCCTTCTCCATGCAGCTCTCTCTTCTTTGATAGTCAAATTCAGCCACCTTAGCTTCCACTATCTGCGATTTCTGTTTCCTCCACCCAGTGAGTGAGACCATTACTCTGTTTGGGTTCCACTTCCCTCTGCCACAATTCGGAAAGTGCACCAGGCAAAGAATTTCACTGAATGTAGAATTCACCTTACGTATTCCCTTTCTATCAAGGATGAAGGCTATTTTATGCCAATGCCTGTAATAATTGCCATAAATGCTTTATCTAGTTCTACAGTTATTTATGGTGGGGAAGTAAGTTTATGACCAATTACTCAGTCATGATTGGAATCCAATAAAAGTTTAAAAGAAGAAAGGAAAGGAAAACAGGGAGCTTTAATTCAGGATGTGGATCCGATGCTACACATGTCTAAGAATCTAAGGTTCAGCTGAAAGCAATTGGACCAGTGAGGCCTACCTCTCTTCAGTTCTTTCTAATCTGCCATCAGAATTTGACTGGAAAAAACATCCAGTTCTGCCCATGATGGTGGGTTGTATCAGATAATCCTCCTGCCAAAGAAAACTATAAAAATTGGACAAATATATATATAACTATTTGAGGGCATTGGAGAATAACCAATATAGGTGAGAGCTGAAAGATTATGACTCTTGAGAAAAGGAAATAATCTGTCATGAGTTCCACATTTACCCAGACTTTTTCCCTGGGGACGTTTCCCATATTGTTGTGGGGGGTGGGGTTGCGAAATAAGGACCAAGAAGAAAGTATTAGTCTTACCAGCCTGAGGATACAGGGGTTGGAGTTCAGGGATGCCAAAGAGGCTTGAACTTGGGGAGGAGGAGTGATTGTAGAAAGGAGGAAACAACAGAGAGAAGCCCAATGCTTGCATACACATTCCTCTGATTTATTGACCTAATAAACAGCAGCTTGGAGGCTAAAGAACGGAGCAGAGATTTTAGCAGCTACAAAGTCCTGGGGAAACAAATTGGAATTCAAGTCCTGCCAAGGTGGAGAGACTTTGGTAAACACCCAGGTTTTCAGCTGAGTCCCAGAAGAGTCACACCCTAGGAAAGAGGGCCTCATCCTGGGAATAAGGGTTATACACTTGAACAAAACAACTGAATTACAGGGCTGGCCGAGTGGCTCAGTTGGTTAAGAGCTCTCTCAAGAGTGCAATCTGAGCTCTGAGCAACAGCAGTTCGATGCCAGCCTGAGCTGAGTTGCTGTTGAGCTGCCAACAGGTGGCAAGATGGCTCAGCTAAAAAAAACAAACAAAAAACAAAAACAAACAAACAAACAAAAAAAACTGAATTACACTAGTCAAAATACAGCGTAAGACCAAGTCTTGATAGGAGTAAGGGGATCAATCAGTATCCTGCTTGCCAGAAGACAACTTAATCCTCTTTGTCTGGATGAAGATAATAACAACCAGAGGCTTTCCAATTATCACCTAAATGTGTTTCATACAACATAAAATTAGGAGACATGCTAAATGCCTGAAAATCAAGAACCAAATGACTAAAAATCAAGAAAAAGGGCAAACAATAAAAATAGATACATGGGTGTTTCAGAAATGAGGGGTTTCAAATGAGGGGTTTCAAATAATTATGATGACAATATTTAAGAAAATAGAGGAAAAAGATTAAATGAGTGAAAATCAGGAAAACTTAAAAAGAGATTTGCAATATATAAAAACAATGAAATTGCCACACAGAGCTGAAAAAATATAATGTCTGAAATTAAGAACTCATAATATAGGTTTAACAGCAGAATGGATATTGCAGAAGATAGGACAGTGAACTATAAAATATCCAAACTAAAGAACACAGATGAAAACAAAAGAAAAACAGAAGAGAGAATAAAAGACATGTGGGACGTTGTCAGAGTAATGTATATAAAATTGGCATCTCAGAGAGAGATGACACAAAAAAAACAGGGCAATATTAGAGGTAATGGAGAAGAATTTTCAAAAACTAATAAATGATAGGTATCAGCCCACAGATTCAAACAGCTTTAAAAAACCCAAATATCCCATGTAGGATAAATACAAAGAGAAGCAAATATAAGCACATCATAGTCAAACTTCTGCAAAACAAAAATCTTAAAATTAGTCAGAGGGAAGATTAACAGACATATTACCTTTAACAGAGCTATTATAAGACTGTCAACTCTCTTTTCAAAAGAAATGATGGAATTTATGAACAATGGGATATCTTTAAATTATAGAAAGAAAAAACCTACCAACATAGAATTCTTTACCCAGTAAAAATATCCTTCAAAATGAAGGCAAAATAAAGACATTTTTAACAAAGGCTAAATTTGTTACCAGTAGAACTTCACTATAAGAAATACTAAAGGAAAATAATCCCATATAAAAACATGGAATTATAGGAAGAAATGAATAACATCAGAAAGGGTACATATGTAGGTGAAATAAATAAATATTGGCTATAAAATAGCAATGTATCATTTCCTAGTAATGCATTATGGAACTTATAATATGTGTAGAATTTAAGATACACGATGATAATAGCACAAAGGGTGGAAGGAGTTACATGGAGTTCATCTGTTGTAATTTTTTGCATTATTCAGGCAATTGTGAAAGTTCTAATTTAATATAGACTGTAATAAGTTAAGGTTACATATTTTTTGTTTTGTTTTGTTTTTTAGAGGGCAGTGTCACTGGCCCTCATATGTGGGATCCGAGCCGGGGCCGCTGGTGTCCCAAGCCAGCTCTTAACCACCGCGCCACTTGGCCTGCCCAAGGTTACATATTGAGATCTCTAGGGAAACTTCTAAACAAATAAAAAATGCCTAAGTAAAAAGTTCATAGAGGAGAAAGTGGCAAAACAAACTCACATATATTTAGTCTCTTGATTTAAAACAAAGGCACTACTACATTTTAGTGAGGTAATGATCTTTCCAATAAGTAGTTCTGGGTGAATTGGGTATCCATATGAACCATGATTCCTCATTACATCATGAACAAAAATTAATCCAAGACAGATTATAGACTTAACAATGAAAGCTTGAGCAATAAAACTTCTAAAGAAACCATGGGAGAATATTTTTATGATCCTTTGGAAAGGCAAAGCTTTCTTAAATGGACCATAGAAAGCACTAATCAAAAAACAAAAGATGGAATAAGTTTATAAAAATTTAGAACTTTTGTTGATCAAAAGACATTATTGAGGGAAATGAAAAGTCAAGTTACAAACTGAGATTCAACAAAAGATTCATATCCAGAACATATGTAGACTCTTACAACTCAGTAAAAAAAAAAAAAAAAAATGCAGAAAACCCAATAGAAAAATGGGCAAAGACTTGAACACACACGTCATAAGAAATAACCAATAAACATTTGAAAAGGTGCTCAATATAATTAGTCACCTGAGAAATATTATTTAAAATTACAATAACACCCACCAGAATGAATGAAATTGAAAAGCTAACACTACCAAATATATGGAGCAATTGGAACCTTCCCACATTGCTGCTGAGAGTGTAATTTTGTGCAACCATCTAGAAAAGTGGTTGGAAGTAACTTATAAATAAATACATGCATATTCTATGACCTAGCCATTTCACACCTGGGTTTATACGCCATATAAATGAGTGTTTATTTCCACTAAAAGACATATGCAGATACATACAAAACAGTTTTATTTTAAATAACTGAAAACTAGAAACAACCCAAATATCCACCAACAATGGAATGGGTAAATTGTGGTATATTCAAGCTATGGAATACTACACAGCAATGAAGTATTGAGTTGTCGGAAAAGTCATGACCCATTTTTGAGACAAAAAATATAGAAAAATATGTCATGACTTTTCCAACAACCCAATAGAATGATGTAATAGTACAACAAACAGCAAGATGGGTGGTTATAACAGCCATGTTAAGTACAAATGTTACGTATAAAAAGCAGACATGAAAGTATATATTGTAGGCCGGCCGAGTGGCGCATTGGTTAAGCGCTGGTTTTGGGATGCCAGCGGCCCCGGTTCGGATCCCACATGAGGGCCAGTGACACTGCCCTCTACAGCTAACAAAAGCTCCACCTGGAGCTGGGCTGTGCGAGCCCCGGTGATGGTGTGGGCTGCCATAGGCTATAGTGAGTGGCCCGCAGCCAGCGTGAGCGGCTGGCAGCCAAGAGTGAGCTGCCAATAGCCGCGGTGAGCGACATCCAGAGGCCAGCGACCGATCTGCCTCATCCGGGAAGAGCGCAATGACGATACCAACAGTGAAGCAACATCCTCCGCAACTAAACTGAAGAACAAAAAGACAGCAACTTGTCTGTTCCCCTTCCCCGATTTCCCAACGCTGTTCCCCTCCGCCAATTCCCCAATAAAATCTTTAAAAAAAAAAAAAAAAAAAAAAAAAAAAAAGAAAGTATATATTGTATAATCCCACTTTTATAAAATTCAAAATCTAACAAAAATAATCAAAGGTGAAAGTATAAAGAATAGTGGTTAACTTTGGAAGGGTTTGTTGACTATGGGGTACAAGGGAGCCTCCTGGTATTGTGGAGATATTCTATACCTTGATCTAGGTGGTGATTACGTGAATTTACATGTGTGCAAAACACAATGAGTTGTATATTAAGGTATGTGTGGTTTACTATATGCTAATTATATCTCAATAAGAAAGTTTTAAACACAAGATTAAAATGGCACTGGCTGTCCATGCCATCCCACTCCTGTTAGTGGAGGTCTGTGAAGTTCAAGCAGGAGGTACTGGCTTTTCAGGGTGTGCAATGAGGCCCTGCCTGACCACAGGCCTTCATGTGAGTTAGCCATCTCTCACCCCAGCCTTTGCTCCTTCTGTCTCCCAGACCCCCAACAGTCCCCTTGGCTGGATTATTGGGGGAGCCTGTCACCTGACCACTCAGCAAGTGGAATGCCCCTTCTGTGGTCTCCCTCAGCCCCTGGGATTTACTGTCAGTTTCCTTTTCTGTGTCCCTGCTCCCCCGTCTCTCCGCCCGCCCCCAATCCCATAAACTCCATGGGGCAGGGCTTTTGTTAGAATCATCTCTGTATCCGTGTCCCTGGGCACCCAGGTCTGGGCACAGAGGGGTGTGTCAGTGAATGTTTATGTACTCCCTGAACATGGATAAGTGAGGGTGTAGAGGTCTTCCGAGCCCTAGGGCTGAGGGATCTAGTGTGGAAACCCTTCTAGGGCTATGGGCCTGGTTGCTCCTTAGTATGGCCAGGGAAGCTCAAAAACAATCCTGAGGCTAGACAGGTCATTGAACCAACCTCTGCAGTGTAGGCTGCAGGCAACTTCCCCAAAGTCCATTTTCTCCCTCTGGCCCATCTTTTCTTGGTACTTCCCATTGCTGAACCCAGTGAGAAGTCACAGGGCAGGAGGACCTATCGGTGTCATCCACACAGGTCAGCAGCCAGGGGCACAGAGCAGGGGAAATGGGGAGAGAGGGGAGAGGACCTGAAGGGGCAAGCAAAAGATGATGTCTGTCCTTTAGCACAGGGAGAGCATCCCACACATTAGCTGCCCAATCACAGAAGCAGCTCAGAGCATCGGAGGAACCCAGATGAAGACTGCTTGTTCCTGGCCTCTCTCCTTAGTGAGCTCACTTAACAGGAGCCAGGAGATTCTAGGTATGCCCAGAGTCCTGTCAATGGCCTCCCCCATCTCCTTACCTGTCTTCACTGCACTACTGGCCTTTGGTTTTTCATTAGGCCTACCAGCTCCTACAGCCTGAGTCTCCCTCAAAGCTGCAAGTCAACTTAACTGGCTGTGAAGACCCTGAATAAGGGGTTTGGGACCCTCCCCCTATCCTCCCTGCCTTCCCCACGTTACAGGTCCTAGCTTTGGAACCACACGTTACAGGTCCTAGCTTTGGAACCACTCCCTATGGCCTGGGGAACGTCTCTGTCTGTCTCAGTTGCTCTTGCTTATGCAGCTCTAAGCAAGGGTCCCAGCAAGGCCTTGGCAGCTTGGAGGGATAGGGCACAGACAGGATCAGGCCCTGAGGGGCTCTTTGAGCAAGACTGGGACTGTTCCTCTAACGGAGTGTCCACGATGGGCTTCGTGCGCCCCCTGCTGGCCTTCCTAGTTTTTGCAGCTGCAGCTCTGGGCAGGACCTGAGCCACAGAATTCTCCCTGAAGGGCTTCTCAAGCTCCATAGTCTTTGGCCTGGGACACAGATAGCTACTGGTCCCAGAATGGAGTGCAGAGAAAATCCCAGGTCTTGATGAGGGGAGGGGGTCAGTCTAGCAAACAGTTGTTGGGTGACTGTTGGGGTGAGAGGGCACTGCTTGCCTCCAAGACTGCTGTTTCTCAACAGTGTCTGATGGCCCAGCTGTTGTGGGAAAACCACCTGTCTACCTTCACTCTCTGGATCATTCACTCTTCAGCCAGGGAGATGCCCTGTCCAAGCCATCCTTTCTCCCCTTGGAGTTCTGATTCCTGCAGATGATGGAGGTGAACATTTTCCTGGTTCCAAACCTCAACTGGTTGGTTCAGAGTCCAGGATAAGATCCATGTGGTTCTGATTCAAAGGAAACAGCAGGTTCTGAGTCAGAGTCATGGTTACGGACAGAGCCAGGGTATAGAGCACAGAGCCTCCTCCTCGTGGGGAAGGCCAAGTCCCACAAGCTCGTGCACACACACACACGTCCCTGTGTGCCTGTATGCCTGTGTGTGGCCAAGTTGTTCTGACTTTCAGACAGGAGAGGAACAGGGATCATCAAGTTTCTCACAGATTTATGAAAATATTGGAGACAGGAAAACATGTAGAAAACCACGAAAAAGAAAATACAAATACTAAATGCTAGTGACTGTAATATTATGTCATGGAAAGTAGTCAACTGTGGCTGAGCCACATTCTTACTGTAAATATAACATGTACTTAATTTGTGGGTGTGTTGGAATACGTTGTTTGAATACGGTGTTGGAATACATGGTGGGAGGTAACCAGGGCCTCTAGAGGAATGAGTACCTTGGCTTCCCTGGGGTGAGTCAGAGTCCCCGGCAGTGTCCCACAGGGGCAGAAGACAGGGATCACCAGCAAGAGTCCACTTGAGGGAGTGGGGGAGACTCAGAGCCCCAGCCAGAGCTGATACAGGCAGGATAAGTGAGGGCAGGAGACAGCCCACAGTAGAAGTTGGGGGGTCTTTGAGGCAGCTGTAAGCAGGCCTCAGCCGCCCTGGTAACAGGCTCCTGTGATTATGTGGAGGTAGTGATTTCGTACAAATGAGCAAAGGATACCCTTTCTCCAATTTACTTTATTTCCGCTTACTGGAAAGTTGCTGTAATGCATATGCAAATCTACAACGCCTGTGATGGGAAGGGAGCCCTGGGCTTGTGCAGTACAGAATTTGCACAGCTGGTCTGGGCTAGCATCACTCACGGATGGATTGACCGACAGCCATCTCACCCCAAAAAGAATATAAAATGACTTGCAAATATGTATCACTATAGCAAGAGGAAGTGCGTTCATTTAAAAATAAGAGGGGGAAATGAGGCACAGGGAGAGAGGAAGGGTGGTGTTAGTGAGTTAGTGCTGAGACCATCATTAAACGGGTGGTTACTTTGTAGTGGAAGGAGTCTGACAATTGAGGAAACCAGACGCTGTGATTAGGATTCCATATCAGTCTGGAACCCCGAAGGGTGCTGGCGTGTTCTCTGTGGTTAGCCACCTCACGCCCCATACTTGTGTTGTCTGGGGGCTGTTGCTGGTTTTCTTTAACAGGGCCTGCTCTGGGGCAACAGGGCTGAGGGAGCCAAAGGGCAACGGCCCCATTCCAGATGAAAAACTGAGCCTCATCCCGAAGACAGAGCTCAGAATGGGGAGCAGAGCATTCAACGAGTATTTGTTGAATAAATGAGTGAGTGAGTGGACATATCCCCCCTGTTTTACCTCTTTATTTATTTATTTTTTTAATTAAGGAATTGGGGGAGGGGAACAGTATTGGGGAATTGGGGAGGGGGACCAGCCAACTTGTTCTTCAATCTTAGTTGTGAAGGGCACTAGTCACCATCTGGCTGCCTCTGGGCAGCTTGTAGCCCCTAAGCTCAAGGTGCTGTGTTACAATCTTAGTTGTGGGTGAGTGTAGCCACCATCCCACGCGGGAGTCGAACCAGCAGCCTTGTTAAGAGTCATCCACTGGGCCGGCCGAGTGGCTCAGTTGGTTAAGAGCTCGCTCAAGAGTGCGAGCTGAGCTCTGAGCAACGGCGGTTCGACGCCAGCCAGAGCTGAGTTGCCGTTGAGCTGCCAACAGGTGGCGGGATGGCTCAGCTAAAAAAAAAAAAAAAAAAAAAGAGTCGTCTACTGAGTGGTTGACTCTATCCACTGAGTCATCCGGGTGGCAGCTCAGCTCAGGGTGCCGAGTTCAGTGTTAGTTGTAGGCGGGTGTAGCCCACCATTGCACAGGCAGTCTTGTTGTTAGGAGCATATGCTCTCAGCGGCTGAGCCGTCCTGCCACCTGTTGGTAGCTCAGTGGCAGCTCAGCTGGGGCGCAGTGTCACTGGCCCGTGTGGGAAATGAACCAGTGGCCCTGTTGCTCAGATCTCGAGCTCTTAAGCTAACTCTTAACCAACTGAGCCACTCGGCCGGCCCTCTTAATTAATTCTTAAATCTACCCGCTTTTCTCTATGTGCATTGCCATCCCCAGTTCAGGTCACCATCAGCTATCATCTAGACTCTGCACCAGCCCCCTCTCCAGTCACATTCAGGCTCTGCTCCTCTTTCTCCCCCCTCACCAACAGAGGGGAGACAGGGTGCTGTTCCTAAATCCCAAATTGGATCCTGCTCCTCTCTGGCCTTCCTTCTGGGGTGCTGCTCCCTGCTGTCAGCATTACACATAAACCCTTTTTAGTGGCCCATGAGGTCTCAGGTGATCTGCCCCTGGCACCTCTCCAGCCTCACCTCTCATTTCTCCCCTACCCTCTGCTTCTATTAGATTCCTGACATTTTGACAATTTCCTAAAAAATAATAAAACCACTGAACTTTCAGCCTTTTAAACAGTAACTGAGTTAGATGTCCAATAGCTATCCCAACCCTCACTTCATCCTCACCCATCCCTAATCCCCACCCAGCTCCAATTTGTGCCCAAGGCTGGGGAGAAGGGATAGTGGTAGGCTTCTGTATTGTAATAATAATGATTTTTTTTAAAGTGTGCACCAAAACATCAGGATTTTTAAGCACCATACCTAGCTAATTCCTGGCCCCTCTGGGCATTTGCACCAGCCAGGGAGCTTCTTGCCCAAGACAGAAGGCATGAGGGAGGGGTGAGGAGGGAAACCAAAGTCTGAGCCCGCTGTCTCCAACATGAGGGCCTGCCCTGGACCTGCTGGGTAATTACAGCTCCTGAAGGCCCTGAACCTTTCTCCACCCAGTAATGACAGCCCGGCTTGTGCCGGCTCTGCTGTCTCAGGTCGCAGGCATTCACAGGGGAGGCAGCTGGGAGGGGACTTATAGCTATTCTATGGGGCCTGGTTCATCTTTTGCAATGCACCAAATGGGCTCAGGGATTTGTAGGGGGGCAGTCTCTAGGCACCCACTTGGCCCTGTCCACTTGGCTGGCCCTGTGGATTCTGCCAGATTCTTTCCCTTGCCCAGGGTCCTGCATCTGCCTGTAAGACCCGAGTGCCTGGGAGGCCCTAATTCTGAAGCAGTAAGGCCACCACTAGGTGGCTCCTCTTAAGCTGTACCTCCTGCCTTCTGTCCTTAGCTTGGAGTTAGAGCGCTGGGTGGATTAGGACACACCCAGTCTTTCTCCACTCTAAAAGGAGGAAACTGGGAAACTGGAGGGGAGGGTTGGTCCCAGAACCCAGTGCACAGCTGTATGCTGAATGTGTTGACAGTCATAGATGCGTGTCAACATGTATAATTCCCTGTGTGTGGCATTGGTCGATCCTGGAGACTCTGGTCTGGGGGATTCCATGGAATGACCAGGTTCTTATAAACCCTGACCAGGCCCCTAGTTGTCTTGGTGGTTGCTAGGGCCTGCAGGAGTCATGAGCTGTCACGGAGGGCTCAGTGTTGAGCAGCAGAAGCCTGCCCCATCCCTTCCCCAGGGAGGGATCACAGGTGAGTGGGGAAGGCAGGGGCAGGACAAGCTGAGGAGGCCTCTGGTGAGAGGGAAAGTCTGCACCCCACCTACCCTCCCATTCATCCAGTTACCTGTCCACCCAGCACAGATATTTTTGCCATCCCTTCTGGAGAAACACCAGGTCCTTCTCTTGAGATGGAGGTGGTGAGGAAACAAGTTTAGCCTGCTTTGAAGTACCATTGGCCAGGGATACCACATGGGACAACATGGGGGTAGGGCTCCACTTGGCAATGCTCCTGGTCATGCTGGGTTCAAAAGTGGCAGTCCATACTTGATCTTGTGCCTGAGAAGAGTCTCTTGTACTGGGACTAGGCAGGCAGTACCTCCTACCAGAAGCCTTCGCCAGTTAGAAAGGGCTGGGCCTTTCCCTTCTTGGACAAGGTTGCTATATGGGCCTCTGTTCTCCTGCTAGTTTTCCCCACTAGACAGAGCTTATTTGATATTTACGGTCGCTGAATTGCCAGCCAGGGCCTCAACTGGTACCCAGCAAATGTTTGTGGAGTGAATACATGAATGAACACAACAGAGCCCAAACCAGAAGGGAGGTGTAGCTTTGTTCACACATGGATTTGGGGAAAAGGAGTGTGACATGACTGTTCAAGATGGCTGTTGATTCATTAAGTGATACACAATGGGTGTATTTAGTAAAGTCTGCTGGAGGCCACAATAGTGGGCGGAATGTTTCTTCCTTCCTTCCTTCCTTCCTTCTTTCCTTCCTTCCTTCCTTCCTTCCTTCCTTCCTTCCTTCCTTCCTTCCTTCCTTCCTTCATGTATTTTTGTTTTCAACTCCCTGTCCAGGTCCTGGGTGTCAGGCCCTATGCTAGATCTGGAGACACAGTGATGAACAGGACAGACGCAGCCCTGGGAAGGCAAAGTGGTGAAGGAAGTAGACATGGATAATGCCAAGTAGCATGCCTGAAATTCATCCAGCAGGAACTATAGGGTCTGTGTGGAGCCCTGGCTCAGGCTGGGCCCAGAGAAGGCTTTCTTTGAGAACAATTTTTTTGGAGAGGAGTGTTCTAAGCAGGAAGAATGACACAGTCAAAGGCCAGGGAACTGAAAAAATATCTGGGGTGCTGGATCATCGAGTTTGAGGCTGCACATGGTAAGAGAGGCCATCAGGGACACCTCTGAGGGGTTCTATATATGGAAATGATGTTCAGAACACATTGTTAAAATATCACTCTGCCTATGGAGTAGAGTTAAGCTAGAGGGAGCTGGGTAGAAGCTGTGAGCCAAGATGGATGGTTCAGATGAGAGATGGTGGTGTCCTAAATTTGGACTGTGACTGCAGGAATGGAGAACAGTAAATGGATTGAGAGGTCCACCAGGTAATATCTACAAGGAGCAATGTGGTGGAGAAGAAAGAGGAAATGACTGGGAGATGTTAATTTTGTTTCCTGAGGTACAGGAAATGTGGGAGCAGAAGCATTTTGGGTGGTGTGCGGAGATAATGAGTACCTGTCAAGTGGCCACAAAGAAAAGGATATGTGGGTTTCGAGTAGACGTGGACTGGAGATTCAGAACCCAGAGATATGGATTTACATGGGCCCCACAGGCCCTGGAGGGAATGAGAGAATGCCAGGTATAGAGGGTTGAATGGTGGCCCATGAAAAAATATGTCCATATGCTAATACCTGGACCCTGTGTATGTGATCTTATTTGGAAAAAGGTACTTAGCAGATATAGTTAAGAATTATGAGATGAAATTATTTTCATTACCGGGGTGAGACCTAAATCAAATGAAAAGTGTCCTTAGAAGAGAAGAAAAGATTCAGACACTGAGGAATGAGTGGGGTCCAGGACTCTGAGGCCCTGTGGAGGCCTTAGTCAGTCCTTTGGCTACTGCTATATGGAACTAGGCGTTAAGGAGACATGCATCCCTTCGCGTAGGCAACAAATATTTATTTGTGGTAGGAGCTGAGGATTTGACGATGGGCAAAAACACATATAACTTACATACTGCTGGAGCTCCCAGGCCAGTGATGGTGGTGATGGTGGGGTAGATATTAATCAAATGATGATTCAACTTCCATCAACTGTGACAAGTCTTACAAAGTACATGGGGCATGAGAGGCTGTTCTAGGACATGTTGGCCTGGTCAGGGAAGTAAGGAAAAATCCCTCTGAGGGGATCAAGAGGGTTTAATTGGGAAAGAGGGAAATTTTTCTAGATAGATGGAACAGCATATGCAAAGGCCTGAGAGTGGGGTGGGGGGCGGGGGGAATGGCTAGTTAGAAGGACTGGATGAGGTCAGTGTGTCTAGAGAAGTGAGCAGGAGCGAAACCATGTAGGGCCTTAGAGACTACTTTTAGGGTTTTCCCCAAGAACAGTGCAATTTACTAAGCTGACAGTAATGGGTTCAGATCTGCATTTTGAGACCATTCTGGCTGCAGTGTGGAGGGGAGGTGGAGAAAACAAGAATGGAGGAGAGCAGCCAGCCAGGAAACTGGATTAGAGAAAGATATAGGTGGCAAGACTTAATGGAGATTGAATATGGAAGGGTAGGGTCTAGGGGTGAGGCTGCAGGTGGTGCTAAGCATGACTTTCAGGCTTCTGGTTAGGGAACCAATGCGGCGGGGGTGGGGTGGGGGTGGGGTGGGGGGTGGGGGGCGGTGCTTCAGGGAAGCAGGGAACATGGGAGGTATGGAGGGTAAAGGGGAGAAAGCATCAACTCAATGTTGGACATGTTGCAATTGAGATGCCTGTGGACACTTAAGTGGAGATGTAGACTCTTCAGTGAGTTATGTGATTCTGGAGTTCAGGAGTCAGGGTAAGGATAAAGAGAGAAATTTGTGTCGTCTCTGTATAGGAGGAAATTATAGAAAGAGAAGAGGGGAGTAGAGCACCTAGGCCTGAGCTTTAAAAAACTCCCAACCTTTACTGACTAATGGGGAGAAGGGAGAGGAGGATATGTTGGGCAGGGGGTGGGCAGAGGTGGCCAGAGAGAATGGTGGAAAACCAAGGGACATGAGTGTTCCAGGGAGGCAGTGGTCAGACTCTGCTCGAGTGTCAAACGCCACTAGGGCTTCAGCAGATGAGGACGGAAGAGTGGTTATTGAATGTAGGAGCTTGGAAGCTACAGAGAGTTTACTGAGACTTGGTTTGGTGTTAGGAGGGGCCCAGAAGGCCCACTGAAGGTGAACGAGGGATGGGAGGGAGGTGAAGACGAGGAGACAGACCACTCTTTCAGGGGACTTTGCTGTGATTGGGAAGGAGAGACACATTGCAGTAGTTGTTGGGATTGAATGAGGGATTTTTTTTGTTTGTTTGTTTCTTTCTATAGTACAGGCTTGAGCGTATTTATAGGTCAAGGAAAGTATCCAGTCGAGATGAGTAAGCTGAACATTCAGGAGAGAGGAGGGATTATCCACAGGGTAAGTTCCCGAGACAGGGGGACAGGATGGGAGGATCTGGGCAGACAGGGTGGCATAACAGGATGTAGCAGATGCAGGAAAGTTTCTGTTTGGTTTAACTGAGCTCTGGCTAGTGGCTGACCCAAGCCAAAACAGTGGCTCATTCCGTTTTTTTATGTGTGTTGTGTGTATTTGTGTGTGTGCTCGTGTCTTCCCCTGGTCTGGGCTGCCAGCCTGAACAGTGTGTATAGGGAACATCCTCATAAGGCTTGGGCAGAGGCTGGGCACCTCCCACTCCCGGCGAGCTCACTGATGAGATTCTCAGATGGTGCTTCCCATCATTCATGACCAGGGAGGTTCACAGAGCAGGCGTGGGAACCTGCTTGGCCACCAGGGCCTGGTCCAGCTCAGGCTGAGATTTACTGCATCTCTGCCTTCATTGCCTCCCAGACTGGACTGGCTGAAGGAAGTGTCCACTGTTTTTGGAAGGGATTGAGCAAACCAAGGGGGTAGCCCCAGTGTGCGAACCCCCCCTCTCCCCCAGTCTATAATGGGCTCCTTTCTCATCAACCCATCCTCTGCACATAAATCAGGAGGAGGGCTGTCTGGCCCAGAAGCTGGGACAGTCTGAATCTCTCTGGGAACTTGGCCCTGGGGGGTGGACACCAGGTCCCTAGTCTTCTTCAGGGCCTTCTCCACTGGTGTGTCCCTTCCTCTGATATCCGGGCTCCCCTCCCGGTGACACCTTACCCCCAACTTGCAGGTGGTAACGATGGGGAGGGGGCAGTAGAAGCCCTGGGTACCCAGCAGGACCACCAAGGCGCGAGCTGAGTGAGGCCAGGGGAGTCCGCCACTATACAGGGACGCTTCCCCTACAGCACGGGCGCCGGGATCCGGTCGTGCGCCCTTCTCCAGCCTCCCGGGGGCTGGGGAGGAGGGCGGGCCGAGTCCCACAGGTGGGAGCCGGGCTCGGGGAGGCGGCGTGCGTGCGGCCGGCTGCGGGCCGCAGGAAGGGCGCGCACCAGCTCCTGGCTCCTGCCCGGCGGGAGACCCGCTCCCCGCTCCGGCGCGGTCGGGATGCCCGGCTTTCCCCGGGGTGGGTGGCGACCCCTGGCCGGAGCGCCCCAGGCGCGGACCCAGAGGCACTGCAGGCCGGCTCGGGGGCGGGAGGTGGGGACGTGGCGGCGGCTCAAGCGGGCGGAGCCGGCCGCGGCGGGAGGCGGGGCGGCCGAGGGAGGCGGCGCTGAGCAGGCCGGGCGCCGCCGCGGGAGGTTCTGGAAGCGCCGGGCGCAGCGCGTGTTCAGGTGAGCGCCGTGCGGGCTCGGCCTCCCGGTCCGCCGCGGGGCCCCGGCGCAGGCCTGTGTCTCCGGGCGGTGCGTTCAGCCTGCGCGGGACAGGGGGCAGGGGGCTGGGGACCCGGGGTCCCACCGCTCGCAGGGCAGCCCGGGCCGCAGCCCCGCGCCCGCCGCCCTGTTTCTACACCCGTCTGGGTTTCTGCCCCGCCGCCCGCGTCCCCTCCCCGGGCTCAGGTGGGTGAGGTCAGCGGCTCCCTTCCTGCCTGTCCCCTCGGTGTCCGCGCCAGGCGGGGAACTTGGCTGTCCTGCCTTGTCAGGCTCCCCAGGAAGGGGCGGCCTGGCCCCGAAGCTTCCAGAAGTTGGAGACGGAGGCAGGGGCGTGGGCCAGGCCCCGAGGGGCTGCTTCGTGTTAGTGAGGTCCATCTGGCCCCCTCCAAGGGCAAAGGGCTGGGAGTCTGTGGGTTGATACAGCGGGGCCAGCTTGGTGCCCATTAACACAGGCTGTTGGATGAGAAAGTTGTTTTTTTTCCTCCTACCCTGTAAACATCCCTTTCGAATCCGCGTTGTTTTTCCTCAGCAGCTGTGGAGACCCTGTTATAACTACTTCACTAATTCAACAAACGGACCCTTCTGTGAGTCAGAAACTGTCACGGGTTTCTAGCCCAGTGGGGCAGACTGACTGGAAGACCAAGAAAATCCAGGCCCAGAGCAGTGTGGTGAGTGCTGTGCTATGGGTACTTGGTAGAGGACAGGAGGCTTCAGGCCAGAGGGCTTCCTGGAGGAGGTGACTCATGACCTGGAATGGTGAGATGAAGGCTGAATAGAGGATAACGGGACAGAGGAACAGCCTGTGTGAGAAAGAGCAGACCTGGGCACTCTAGTGGAAACAAGATGATGGGGGAAGGGACACTTTAGGGGATAGCTTGCCTATGAATCCTGTCCACAAGAGCTTCAAGTGAGAGGACAGTTCCCAGTACTGTGCCCTTGCATGTGCAGGGTGCTCAGTGAACCCCTGCAGCATGAAAGTGGATCAGGGCACTTCCTGGCTTCAGGACAGCATAGGTGAGCGCTAGGCCTCTGCATTCTAATCTGGCACCTTTAAGATGGTGTAGAAGAACGTTAAGAGTCCCTCCCAAGACTGAGACTGGTGTCTTCTGCTGCAGAGTGACACCTAAGGCTGGTGCCTGACAGTCTCACTCTCATGCAGGAGATCCTGGCCCTGAGAACAAGGGTTGGGGGATGTCACTTTGTATCTCAAAAGTCTCCGATTCTGCAGAGATCCACTGTGCACCTAAGGATTTATAGACTGTTTTTGCGTGGTTGATTTCTTTCTCTGTTAAATGTACCAAGATTTCCTTTGGCTTGTGCTTAAAGTGCCCCTGAAGTGTCCAGGGTGCAGTCTCTCACTGTGGTTCTGGGCCTTAGGGCTCAGCTACTGTGTTCACTTCTCCCACTCATGAGATCTTTCGGCTTTGAATTCTTCTAGTGTCTTCTTCTCCAATGACCAAGCGTGTCCACTATGCAGCCCAGCCAAGGAAGCCACGTAGCAAGGATGGAGTGAGCTGGCTAGGGGCCTCAGCCCAGAGATGCTGTCATAGTGGGCCATCCTAGTTCTTTCTCAGCAGGCAGACGTGGTGACAACTTGTCCGTGGCTTGTGATAGTCGTCCCTTTACCCTGTTGCAGGCTCTAAAGTGGGGTGCCTGGGAGAGTGCTTACTTTGTTACTGGTTTAATGTGGCTGCAGCTGATCTCTCTTTATTCCTTGAGTACCCTCCTGTGTGCCTGGTTTCTGTTTAGAGTGTGCTTGGGGCGCGGAATGAGAGAGGAGGTGGAATGAGGGATGAGGAGGAGGAAGCGGAGGCAGCAGCAGTGGTGGCACTGTTCTTACCCAGGGGTAGCTCACCTCTCTGAGATTGCTGCTTTATGCTGGCAGCTGGCCATGTGCCAGGGGAGGAGCCCAGACTGAGTGCATATCAGGAGAGACTGCTTTGGGTGCAGCCCTGAGGAATGAGTGGAGGGAGGGAATCTGGGGTCTACTCATTTTCTGGGAGAGCCTTACTTTTTGATTCTGCCCTCCCACATTCTTGGGAGGGTCTGAGCTGGATGCAAGACCTTGGCCAATTTGTGGCCACGCTGGCTATAGTGTGCATTGGGCTGCCTGGTGGGTGTGTCCTGGGCCCCTGGGAGCTGTCAAGAGTTTAATTTTATGCAGATGGAGGTTGACAGGAAATGCTATGATGCAGGCACGGGCAAGTCCAGATAGAGTGCTAGAGCCAGAGTTAAACTGAAAAAGTTGCTCGAATCTAGCAATTTGGACTTTTGAAGTGCCCCAGGGTAGGACATCAGCCTGTCCCAGAGTAGAGAGGGCTGGTGGCTCCTGTGGCCTCTGGGAATGTGGAATGAGGGCTATCGCTTTTATCCACTGAAGGGACAGAGGAGACTGAAAAGTCTGGATTAGACTTCTTGGAGCCCCTTTAGAAGAGAGCTTTTGTTCAAGTGGTGTCATTGCAAGGCAGAGGATTAAGTGTTTGGGGAGTGAGTTCTCCAGCTCAGGTAGGATGTCTGAGCCTGATCTCAGACCACCGTGTGCTCCAGACCTTTCAGGAAGTGCTTGCTAGAATGTAGCCTGTTCCATACCTGGCATTCCTGAAAGTCAACCTGTGGCTGTGATCCTGCGGCCTCATACTTGTAGGAACTTGGAGCGAAGAGGTCAGAGGCACAGAAATATGCGAAATCTTAGAAATCTTAGAGTATTGGTTCAGTGTCCTGCCTTTGGTCGAAGAACTGTCCTTCCTTGGTGAGCTTTAGAACCAGTAATTGACAGTTCCAGGGTTGTTCCCTGATGGCTGTTGTGCCGCATTACACCTCACTCCACTGTCTCCTGAGTTAATGTTTCATCTTTTTGTGCATTCTTAGGGCCTGGAGATTGATTGCCCAATTTCTGTCTTGTTTTCATCTGCATGGTCCCTTAGACTGGACCTTCTTCCTCTCCAGGGATCAGCTGGGCAGTTGGCTGCTTCAGGACTGCTGATGTTCCTCCAATACCCTTGGTGTCAATGACTGATATAAATTGTGCTTGGAGCTGCTGGGCTGCCCATTGACATCTGTCATCTCATTGAAGCCTCACAACAGCCCCATGAGATGTAGGTCCTAATATTATCTTCATTATATAGATGGGAAAACCAAGGCTCAGAGAGACCCAAAGCCAGGAAGTGATGGTGGAGATGAGATTTAACTCTGGGGCTGTCCTACTCCAGGGCAGGTGTGCCTGTCTACTCTACTGTACTACCTTGTCCTGAGCTGGGATGGTGGGTCATTTGTGAGTGCTGTGATGTCTGGGGCAGAAGTGACAGCCACCCGAACTCTAGGCAACATGTTCCTGTCTTTTGGGTCCATGTTGCTGTCTCTGCCTTCTGGTGGGATCCAGCCAGGAATGTCATGAAGCTGCTTTGTGAACCATGGCAAAGTGTGGCTCCCCTTTCGGGAAGCCCTTGTGCTGTAAGCCAACAGATGTTACCTAGCCAGATTGAATGGCAGCAGTGTCTAGTGGAAAGTGTGTCCTGGGTTTGCTTCTCTGCTCTGTCAGTGATGTACTGTAGCATGTCAGGTGTGCATGAAACCTCTCTCAGCCTCAGTTATCTATCTGCATCTGAGACGGAGATGATAAGCTAGTTTACAAGGTTTGGATGAGGATCAGAAGGTAGAAATGAAAGATTTTTGGAAACATAAATAGTGATTATCTAAGCCATATTCCCAAAAAACAGAGCCTGAGGCAGAGCTTAAGTGCTAAGTGCTTCGTTGGAAGGTGCAATTGCAGGGCAGCAAGGGTGAGGGAGGGAAATGGAAAGTGAGGTAGAGGAGGATGGAAGCAGATGCAGGCCTGCACAGACTGCACCCGTTGTTCAGCCACGCGGGCCCTCTCTGGGCTAGCTGGCAGAAAGTCCACGCCGCAGAACAGTTTCCCACTGGAGGCCTAGAGCAAGAATTTATCTGCTTCCTCCCTCTTCGTCCTTCACTGGTCAGAGCTGCCTCATGAGGAGTTATCACCTGCTGCTCCTCCAGTTGCTCTAGAGGTTCCCTCCAGCAACCACTGGGGAGGTGGGTGTGGCATGCCTTTGGAGACCGGAAGTAGTGGGAGGAGCCAGCGACTTGGGGCCTGACAGTCTCCTCCACTAGGTCTGAGGCAGAGCAAGTGACCCAGGGCCCAGGACACAGGTGAGGCCAAGACAGTAGGAGGAGGTCTGTGAGATGCACCCAATATAGTGGTGTGTGGATTTTGTCCCCATGTGGGGTTCCTTTTTGTGAGTTAGTCTCACCTAGATTGCCAAGTCTCTGTTGAGATGGTGACTGAAAATCCAGTTTGGCTTTTGCAGGTTGATTTTTACAGCTTTCTTTGCTACTTCATTGCCTATTTACTAAAGCAGGAAACTTTGTGGTTTTGATGGTACCCATGGAAAGTACAAATCTACATATTCATGGACTGTATGGAGAAAGTGTCAGGATAGGTACAGATAAACACCTAGGTTTCATTAGGTTCTCAGTGAAGGAGAATATTTTTCACATGCGGTAGTAGTTGAAGGTATGAAGTTTGGAGTCATGAGATGGGGCTGGAGAGGTGGTGGGGCCAGGTCATGCAGAGTCAAAAAGGCTCTTAGGGCTAAGGAGCTTGGACTTTACCCTGAGGGCAGAGGAGAGCTTCTGGAGGGTTCCTAGGGAGAAAGAGACCAAAGGAAGGGCTGCAGCGAGCCCTGCTGGCTACTTTGTAGAGCAGAGGTGGGTGGGAAGCCAGATGAGATGAGACACTAGTGCAGGCAGGAGCCAGCATGGCTGCAGGAGGGAACTGGGGATGGCTCAGACCAGGGTGATGACTGAGGCATGACATCCTGTAAAGAGCATAGGGTGCCTTCCATTCTTCCCTGGGGGGCCAGTGACAGCAGTTTGTGGATATGCATGTGCTTAGATGGCAGGGCCTCCTGGAGCCTTCGTACAACGCCTATGTTGAGCACGCCTGTCCTCGTGGCTCTGCCGTGCCAGAGTTGGCCACACCATTGGGAGGCAGGGCCACTGCGGGGAGCCTTGTTCAGGCAAGCCTGGCTCCTTCACTGAAGGCAGGCAGCCTCTTGTTCAGTGCCAAGCAAGACCTGTTTATTCTCAGCAAACCCATGTTCTGTCTCTAGGCTGTTAAATACATTGTTAAAACTCAAGCTGTTGCATTTGGGCTGCAGCTGGGAGCTTGGCAGAGGTTCCTGCCTGATGAGGTAAGGGGAGAAGCTAAGGACGCTGCTGCTTTGCAGCTGGAAACATCTTTTCATGGCCATTTGGCCAGGTTGTAAATGTCCTTTCCAAAGAGCAGACTTGTTAGGGACTCTGATTGTATGTCTTGGAATTGCCCTGTGCTTAGAAACCGGGCCGGTCACCTGGTCGGTGGATCACTGTCACTGGGCTGTTGGCAGGCTTTGGAGCACTTCCCCATGGGGGTCCAGACTTGGGCTGCCAGGGCCGTGTTGGAGCCCATTGGAAAGGGCCTGCTTTGTTTTCTTTTCATTTTAAGCATATTAGAAAATATGTGTTCAATTTCCCATAGAGTTCCTTGTAGAAAGGTTAGGAAATACAATGGAACATAAAGAGAAAGGAAAAATCATTTCACCAAGATACAAGTAGATTTACGACTCTCTTCTCACATATATATGTAAATTTGCACAAATGTGCACATACATTTTTCCTCGTAAAAATGAAATCGTAGAGTGCATACTGTTGGGAGCCTGCGTTTCTCACTTAACAGTAAGCTTTGATCTTCTCTCCATGTTAATATGCATATGGTATCCATTCTTATACAACCCATAACAATCCATTGTAGGGAAGATATGTAAAATCTTCTGTTGTGGCAGTTTCCTCACTTGAACAAGTCTGTGGCAAGTGTTATTTATTGGGTACCTGATATGGGCCAGACATTTTTCTAAACTCGGAGTGCAGCTCAAATAAAAGTCAGTATTGGTTTTCTGCTCAGGCGTGGTGCCACTTTGTTTTTCATGAAAGGAGGTTCAACACTGCCCATTTCCAGGCCTGTTCAGCATGGATTTCTGAAGATTCCTGGGAGGGCTTTCAGCAGCCACGGACACTTTGTGGGGACACAGGGCAGGCACACATCCTCCCACCTACTCTGTCTTCAGCAAGCTCCAGGCACAGGTGAGATGGGAGGGGGGCCTTTCCCACACTGCTGCTGCCCCCCAACCTGACCCTGGTTTGATGACCTTTGTACAAAGCCTTGAGTGTTCAGGGGCCCGAGATCAGGAGACATGGGATGGGGCTCCAGGCGCCCCCTGCCTGGAGTGGCAGTGTTGACTGTGGCAGTCTGGGGGCTGCTTGGGAGTGCCTGGCTGTCTGAGCCAGCAGTCACCATTCTCCTCCCCATCAGAGCAGGACTTTCGGGCTCTTGGTAAGCCATTTCCCAGAACCCCATCTGTGATTCTATGGGGCTCTGCCTCCAGGCAGGGTGCGTGGATGAGCTCAGTCTAAGCCAGACAACACATTCCACAGAAATGACAGCTGGTATTCATGTAACGAAGAAACCTGGCTGCTTTTTCCTACATGGAAAGTGTCATGAGTATGATTTGAAAGGAACAGAGCGATTTCTCCCTCCCTTGGATTTGTTACCTGATCTCTGAAGAGACACGCCGTTGCAACTGCCGACACAACAGGGGAGAAGCATGGGGCCCCCCTCTTCTAAACATGTCTGGTCTGGTCTCCTACTTGTGCCCTGCTCTCCCATCAGCCTGGCAGGCAGTCGGCAGGTCCCTTACTGTCCTGGTCCCGGGTTTTTACTGTCCCCTCCCTACACACATACAGAATGTGCTCTCCTGAGCTAGCCAGGCTTCTCGAGAGAGAAGGAACAGACACCGCCCTGGAGAAAGGGGCTTG
This sequence comes from Aselliscus stoliczkanus, assembly GCA_033961575.1. Lineage (NCBI taxonomy): Eukaryota > Metazoa > Chordata > Mammalia > Chiroptera > Hipposideridae > Aselliscus > Aselliscus stoliczkanus. Next base: position 37,244,032 of record CM066733.1, read on the forward strand.
TGTAAGCACTAAGAGAGGCCTTCTGGAGTCCTGGCATGGATTTGCAGTATGGTGAGCCTGGAGCAGGGAGGACCCAGACTCCACGTCAGGGTTAGTCACAGTGACTTGCTTTCCTCTGCTGCCTTCTCTCCATGGTGGATCCCTTAGCCCAGCATTCCACCCTGCAGCAGGTTCTGGGCTGAAAGATCTTGTCCCATGTATCTCTGGGCCCCTAGCTCCTAGTGCATGGATGGGCTTGCTGCCAGCTCTGCACACATCGGGCAGGGGCGTGAACAAATGAGGTCATTGATTTATTCTCTCCTCTTCCTGACACAAGAACGGGGTGGGGGTAGGGGCTGGGCTTCTCTGAGCCTAACCTGGAACACAGTGGACTGGAATTTCTTCTGAAAGGGTGAAGTGAGGAATGGTGGGTGTGACTGTGGTCTGATCAGCCATGGCAGGCAAAAAAATGGATGACCTGGCATTATTAGGCAGCTCAGACTTAGAGTTCTATTAGATAAGGCTTACATTTTTGGGGAGGAAGCATTTGAATTTCCTTTGTTTTCCTTGTTTTCTCTTAGTAAATTTCCAGTGGGGCTTGGCTGAAGTGGAGCAGCAAGCAGAGGGCCTGGCAGAGCTGGGCTGATGGTGCTGGTTCCCCAGCTCGGGACTGCGTGGCTGAGTGTGAGATGATGTCCGAAGCGTCTCTTGGGTACTTAGGCCCACTGCCAGTGGGGCTTGCCTCAGGCTGTGCCTGCTGCTTTCAGAGCTGGGTCTGGCTATTTCTAGGCCTCTGAGAAGATACACTGGCAGCAACCCAGCCCATTCTGAGGCTTTGGCCCTACATGGCTGATTCATTTTTGTAGCCTGAGTGCCTAGCTCAGTGCCTGGCATATGTGGGTCTTTCGTAAATATTTGTGAATGGTGACTGGCCAGGGAGGACAGTGTCTGCCGAGAAGCCTCACTACAGGAAGAGCAGTGTCTGCCCAGGGCGCCTACTGCCAGATTGCTCTCACTGTGGCCAGGTCCAGACTGGCAGGGGGCAGCTTTATTCCTCTTCTGACTGACCATCTGCTGTACATTTCATTTTGGGTGTGGGTCCCCTGGAACACATTGTGTCAAGTTCTCTTTCTGTCATTGTCCCTCCTGTGCTGTCAAGACTTCTTGTGCGCAGGGGCTGCGTGTCACATCCCTAGGACCTGGCACTGTCCTGGCGCATGTGTTGGAAGGAAAGACAGAAACAGACAAGCGGTCTGTGAAACAAGAAGGGGTGGGCCAGAGTCTTGGACTTAGAGGCTGTTAGAACCAGAGGTGACCATCCCCATGCCATTCAGCCTCCCCATGTTGCCCGTGGTTACCAGGAGCTGAGAGGGCAGATCCTCTCCCAAGGGCACTTGGCCTCCTAGCACAGGGCCCAGAATTGAGCACATATCACTGGTTCTGCACCCTCTGCCCTCCCCGTTGGGCTGGTGACGCTGAATATCCTTCGCTTCTGTGTGCCAGGTCAGGATTTTGGCATGTTTGAATGTGTGTATATGTGTGTCTCCTCACCTAAGTTGGTTTTTTCTTTTTTTTTTAGTATTGGTCAGTGAAACTGTCACTGAATACCTTGTAGACGCTGCCATCTGTGACCATGAAACGCCGGGTGTCCACGTTGCTGGTGGCCTGGTTTGGTGTCCTGGGCTGCGTGCAGGCTGAGTTCTTTACCTCTATCGGTATGTGCCAACCTGAACAGTCTTTGGCTCGAGCGCCAGGGGATGTCACTGCCTGGAGCCTGTTCTCATTCAGGGTGGGATGGCCTCACTTGCTGGTTTTGACCAGTTTCACGGAGAGTGGGACTTGCAGAGTTGCTCTTTCCCCCTCGGTGGCCTGGATGACCTGGGAGCCAGCTGTCTCAGCCACGTCCTGCTCCCTGGGGCGTGCAGGCTGCTCCTGGGCGGCCTGGCCTTCCTGTCTCTCTTTCTCCCGGACCAGAGTGGTTGAGCACAGGACACACTGTGGCTGGTAGATCCAGCCATTCTTCTCTTTCTGACCTAAAGTCTCAGAGCTTGTTTTCATGGGATGATACCTCCAGGATGTCCATGCCTCAGTGACATGACCCAGTGGGGTGGTGGTGTGAGAATGAGATTTGGGGCTTCTTAGGTACCCAGTGCACTTACCTCAACATCCCGTTGGGGCCTCTGCTTCTGTCTTCCTGAAGCTAGGGGCTAGACTCCTAGACCCATGTGAGTGCCTAGGTCCCCTTTAACTCTGAGCCCCCATGATCCCAAGATAGCTGACATGGCCATGGGCCAGGAGACTTGCCTCTATGCTGGGGTGTTCTGTGCCACAGGGAAGGGTGCTGGACATCTCCCATCCATTTCTCGTTGGCCCTCTCTCCGTGCAGGGCACATGACGGACCTGATTTATGCAGAGAAGGACCTGGTGCGATCTCTGAAGGAGTACATTCTTGAGGAGGAAGCCAAGCTCTCCAAGATTAAGAGGTGTCCGATGTCCTGAATTCCCACCCCTACCCCGAGTCAGTCCTCTAGCCCCCAGGAGCCCATCCAGAGGCTCATAAGAGGAAGCGCTTGAGGGCACTGTGAGGCTGGCCTGGAGGTTACTTCCCCAGAGTGGCTCTCCGTGGGCTGAGGACTCACTGCTTTTTCCTTCTATTTAAGGAGTACATTGGCATACATTGGGGTCCCCAGCTCCTATCTAGCTTAAAGCACTGAAAGAACCTGTGGGGAGTTACTTGTGTTCATATTCAATGCCTCTTCACGAAAGGGGTCCTCGCTCTCACCAGGGAAATTACCAGAGGTCAAGACCTGTGTGGGTAGGTGTGTTAGTCTTCCTTCTCCTCTGGTTCCACAGCTGGGCCAACAAAATGGAAGCCCTGACCAGCAAGTCGGCTGCTGACCCTGAGGGCTACCTGGCCCACCCTGTGAACGCCTACAAACTGGTGAAGCGGCTGAACACAGACTGGCCTGCACTGGAGGACCTGGTCCTGCAGGACTCGGCCGCAGGTGAGCGGCGGTGAGCAGGTGCTTGGCTGAGCCAGTGTGATTGTGTGCTTGCTGCTGGGGGGGTGTCGGAGCTCGTCCTGGCTCTGGGTGGGCATGCGCAGTGTGTGAACGGGAACCCTCGTGGCTCATGGCTCTCTCCCTTCTTTCTCTGTGGGGACCTGGCAGTTGGCTGTCCTTGTTTTTTTTTTTTTTTCCAGGGCAGTGTCACTGGCCCTCATATGTGGGACCCGAACCTGGGCCACTGGCTTCCCAAGCCAGCGCTTAACCACCACACCACTTGGCCAGCCCATGTCCTTGTTTTTTCATATGTAATAATAACCGATTCTTGCCTTTTCCTAGTGTTTTCACTTCCTTTTTTTTTTAGTAGTGACTTTTTTCTAATTATACTTCAGTAATACTTTTTTGTGTGTGGAAAATAGAAAAAGAATCATATGATAAAATTATCATTCTTAATTCAATTGCCTGGTGATAAACACTACTAAAATTCTAGTCTTTCTACACATGCAAATATATTTTTGACAATGGAACCATTTGTAGATACCAGGAATGCAAACTCACTTGCTTTGAGGGAACAAGTGAAATAACAGAAGTGAGTTAAGTGGGTTGGGTGCTAGGGACAGTGCAAGCTGGAGCTTGGGTCTCATCTAAATTCATTATCATTCATATCTTATAGAAATAAAACATACCTGTTGGCAGATTTGTGACATAAGCATATATTGTTTTCTTGAGTTTTGCAGCTTCTCTGTGTCCATTACATGTAACAAAATTTTAACGGCTGGACAGTAACATGTCATACTGATGTGTAAACTGGTCAAGTCAGTGGATGTGGCATTGTTTCCAAATTATCAGCAATCTTGCATACACATCTTGGGTTGTTTTCTTAGGATACATTCCTAGAAGTGGTACCTGCAGGTCAGATCATGCACTTTTTTAAAGCATGAACTGCTTGGTGCTTTCATTGTGGTAGTGCTTTCTATGCACCAACGTTTTCCTCTCAACAGGAGATGGTGGGACGGGCCCTCCTGCCTTGCAGGCCTGCACTCAGCCCCCTGGACTCTCCCTGAATTGGGAGTGCTGATTAACTTCAGATTGTTGTTTCTTTGGCTGAAGCATTTCAGCCCATGTGGCCAGACTGGGCTGGGCTTGGCTGGGGACAGGCTGGCCTCTGGGGAGGGATTGGTGAGCTCAGCCAGGCTGGAGCTGGGCCCAGTGAGCTCACTGCCTCCAGAAGCCGAGGCTGCCTTTCCCAGACCCCTGCCTCCCAGCTTGGGCCTGTAGCTCAGAACTGATTGTTCTGCCTGCACTGCGGGAGAACAAGGCTGCTCTGATGACCTCCCGGGATGACTTCCTGCTCTCCATTCTTCTCCACGCCCCACCCTCACCGGCTACTGCTGGTTTCTTTCGGAAACCTTACAGTGACCTGAAGGAGACAGGATAGGCCCAAGAAGCATAGGTTGTTTTCATCTCTGACTTTCAGAGCTCTTGCCCCTGACATGTGGCTTTTTCTGGGGGCGTGTTTTCTTTTTCCTGGATTATGAACTCTCAGAGTCCCTGACCATGCAGTCATGAAGAAGGCAGCATTGCAGCTTCTTGGTTCCTGGGTCCCCAGACTTGGCTAGAAGTGGGTGTTTGAGCCTGAGGCCAAGAGGCGGGGAAGAAATGGCCTTGGAGTTCCCCTCCCAGCTCTCAGCTCACAGGCAGAATTAAAGCCCCTGGATTAGCATGGGAGGGCCTGGCCCCCACCTGGAGTCATGAGATTGAAAGAGGCGCATATCTTTTTCACAGTGAGGGCTTGGAGTCCCAGAACATCCTTCTTTGGCTACTTCTGTGGTCTGGGGCTCTCCTAGGCCCCAGGCTGTGGTCTTAAGCACCACAATTGGGGTGCACCTGCCCTGAGCTCACAGCAGGACTGAGTAGTAGAGGAATACCCTAGAGAACAGAGCAAGGCCCAGTGTGGCCTCTCAGGGGACCGTGCTGGGCTGGTGCAGCCCCACTTCAGAGTTTGGCCTGGTCACATGGCCCCCCTGTCCTTAATCTGGGGGTGTGTGGGCAGTACCAGATACCTTCAGGACTGTCATCACTTTTCTGGATGATAAGGACCAGTGGTCAACTAGGCTCCCTGACCATCTCTGTCCCTTGGGCTCCTCAGCCTGAGATACGGCTGGAAGTCTTTGTTTACCTGAATGGCCCACTCATCTTGGATCAAGGTTTTTCATGTGCTTCATTTTCTTGTGTGTGTGTGTGTGTGTGTGTGTGTGTGTGTGTGTGTGTGTGTTGATTTGATACTTTTATTTAAAAAATTTTTTTATTGGGGAATTGGGGAAGGGGAACAGTGTTGGGGTTTTGGAGAAGGGAACAGCCAAGTTGCTGTCCTTCAATCTTAGTTGTGGAGGGCGCAGCTAGATCAGCTCCAAGTCCAGTTGTCATCTGGCCGCCCGACGGCCCCTCGCTGCTGCTCAGCTCAAGGTGGTGTGTTCAATCTTAGTTGCGGGTGGGCACAGCCCACCATCCCATGCGGGTGTCAACCAACAGCTTTGTTATTAGGAACATGTGCTCTCACCAGCTGAGCCATCCTGCCAACTGTTGGCAGCTCAGTGGCAGCTCAGTTCAGGCGCAGCTCACTGGCCCATGTGGGAATTGAACTGGTGACCCTGTTGCTCAGACTTTGCGTTCTTAACCAACTGAGCCACTTGGTGGGCCCTCATGTGGTTCATTTTCCACTAGGTGGTCAGCACATACTTCTGAGTCCCTCTCAGTGACCCTCTCTGTCCTCTGAACCTTTTATCCCCACTAGGTCTGAGTACTTTGGAGCCAGGACACCCACATGCTGACCACTGTGTGGGGCTGTTTCTGTTCAGTTCCAAACAAGCAGCACAGGTGGTCGGTACAGTGAGGAGGGAGAATGCAGAGGTCTCTGTGGACCGGAGCCATCAGGAGAGCATCCTAGTGGAGGGAGAAACAGTCTTTGATGCAGGGAGCAGGGAAATCGCACTAGCCAAAGACCCTCTAGTGAGCACCTCCCTGATCCCAGATGGAATTCTGCCCCTAGATGAAGGGTAATCTCTTGTTCTCACTCTCTGGTTTGAAAGGTTTTATTGCCAACCTCTCAGTACAGCGACAGTTCTTCCCCACCGACGAGGACGAAACGGGAGCAGCCAAGGCCCTGATGAGGCTTCAGGACACATACAAGCTGGACCCAGACACGATTTCCAAAGGGGAACTTCCAGGTAACTTACCACTGCAGGCTTTGCCTGTCCATTGATTTTATTACGGTGTCTGGACAGGGCTAGAGCCACTGCCCACTTGTGGTCCCTACCCTCAGGTGCACCGTGAGTCACCTCTGGCAATGAGCCTCTCTTGGGTTTCCAGTTGGTGCCAGCCCCACTTCCTATGACAGCTGCCTCCCCTCAGCCCTGACCCGCAGCCTCCCTCCATGTGCTAGCCACTGAGTTCCTATCCTCTTGCACCTTAGAGAAAGCTGAGGCTGCTGGCTCAGCACCCGCTCTCTCCCAGAGCACCACTCAGACCTGCTTCCATCGCCCACCCTCTGATTTTTTCTTGCCCAAGGCTGATCTTTTTTTTTTTTTTTTTTTTTAATTTTATTGGGAAATTGGGGGAGGGAACAGCATTGGGGAATTGGGAAGGGGAACAGCCAAGTTGCTGTCCTTTTGTTCTTCAGTCTAGTTGTGGAGGACGCTGCTTCACTGGCCCATGTTGGTATTATGGTCATTGTGCTCTTCCTGGCTGAGGCAGTCGGTTGCCGGCTATTGGACGGCCGCTCACGGCAGTTCATGGCAGCTCACTCTGGCTGCTGGCCACTCACGGTAGCTCACAACAGCCCACTGCAGCCTATGCTATCGCCAGCCACTCATGGCAGCCCAGCTCCAGGTTGAGCTGTTGTTGGCAATCTTAGCTGTAGAGGGCACAGCTTACTGAAACATGTGGGAATTGAACCGGCAGCCCTGCTGTTCAGAGCTTGCATTCTTACCAACTGAGCCACTCAGCCGACCTAAGGCTGATCACTTGACTCACTGCCCCATGTCCTGTGTGCCTTCAGTTACAGTCTCTGCCCCATTCATTCTGTGTGTACCCCGCTGGGCTCTACTCCTTAGCTCACACACAGGCTCTGTTCTCGCTCATCTTACAACCTGTCCCTCAGGATCCAAGGCCCTTTTGTGTGTTTGCAGCTGATCGAACTCTTCTCCCCTGTGGTGAGGCTACTGGACAGAGTTACCGATACTCTTTGTCACTTCCTTGGTGGAGGACACACACGCCCACCTGAACACACAAAGTCTGGCCTCTTTCCCCATGTCCACCAGTCCTGCCGCTGCAAGGTCACCAGTGGCCCCTCAGCTGGTAAAGCTAGAAGACAGGTTTTGGGCATAATGCTCGTCAACTTTGCTGCAGTGTTTGGCACACTGATTGCCCCTTCCTGATATTCTCCCCTCCTTTGAATTCTGGGGCAGTGATTTTGGCTGCTTCTCTTTCAGCCTCTATGGTCACATTCTCTCATTTTATTTCCCTCTCTTTTTTTATTAAAATAAATTTTATTGGGGAACAGCCATGGTCATTGGGTACACACCACTCCCATGCCACAGTGGCATAGCCAACTCTCCTAGAGAGGGCACAGCTCACAGTGGCCCACGTGGGGATTGAACCGGCAACCCTGGAGCTATCAGACCATGCTCCAACCAACTGAGCCAACCGATCACCCTCTCCCTTTCTTTTTTTACACACCCCTTTCCCATAGACTGTTCCAATGTGTTTATAAGAAGATATATTGGGTTTGGGGGCTATTAGAGTCCAATAAACCCAGGGATTCAGTTAGACTCCCTTCTAGACCTTGGATGCCACCTCACCCACAGGGACCCTGGGAATCCCTGCGTGTGGCAGAAAGAGGCTCTCTGTTGTTGGCTGGTCAAAGCCTGTGAGCCAGCAGGACGGTGTGTAGACTTCTCCTTATTCTTGCCTCAGTCAGGTCTTAGACCAACTGGGCCATGAGGCCAGAGAGAGAAGGCAGCTTGGGTATCTGTAAGGTCTCTTCCCCCTGGAGCTGTGAGAATGATCGGTGGGAAGAGGGGGCCACCTCCAGGCACTGACCTTTTACCTTCAGTTAACAGACCCGTGTGCATCCCAGAGCGGGAGTGAGAGGTGGGAGGGAGTTACTCGCCAGGATTCCACCCCCACCTCATGTTGTCCCTGCATACCTTCTCCGGATGAGCCCGGCCATTTCCATCACTTGAGGTGTCACCTGTACCTGGATGACATCCAGATGTGTGTTCCCTGTTAACACTTTGTAAGCGGGCATAAAAAGCTATATGACGAGGTTACTCGTTTCCCACAAAAAATGTGTTAAGGCTGGTCTCCTGGGCCTCCAACCAGTATAGGCAAATGCTGGTAGGACTTCTCTACTTGGATGTTCCACCGGCTCCTCAGAATTCACATTTTCAAACTGAAATGCTCATCCCTTTTTGAGCTCTCCAGCCTCCTCCCTCACCCCTTAGCTCAGCAAAAAGCACCTCCATCCACTGACTGCCTAAGCCTGAGTCCCGAGGCCTGTGGATTCTACCTCCCTAATGTCTTCTGTGCTTGGTGTCCCTGACTCTAGCCTCACGGTCACTTCTTTCTCAGCTGGATTACTGAAATACCATTGTGACTTGTGTACTTCCAGCTCACTGCTAAAAATCATCCTTCTTGTGGTCTTAAGCACTTGTCTGTTTATGTGAGTTCCTGATCACCATGCTTAACTTTCCGACCTAAACCTGAATTCCTCCTAGGAATTCCTGCGTGAAGTCCTGCGTGGTCCCGTCTCCCTGGCCACCTTGCCCACTCTACTAAGCTTCCCCACCGCCCAGCAACTTTGTTCACCCCATGCCCTCTGCAGGAATACCTTTACCCACATCAGCCAGGCTCCATATCTGATTGCCCTTCATTACTCAGCTCAGCTGGCACCCTCCAGGGAGCAGTCCAGAGAGCATTTGAGTTGGCTTCTGGGGAGGATGCTGAGCGTGTGGGAGCAATTCATGACATTCTTGGCATCTATGAGACATATTGATAGTAGCTACTGACTGTTAGCATACTGGGTATCATAGGAGATATCTCAATACATCATCTTGTTGAATTCGTGGCTCAAGTCCTCTAAAATTGATGGTTTTATCTCTATTTAGAGATAAGCGGACTAAAGCCCAGAGAGGCTGAGTAATTCGTCCCTAGTCATACAGTGGGTGGGTGCCACAGTGAGTCCCACCCAGACCCAGAGCCCCAGCTTGCTTGGCTCTGTCCCACTGCCTCCATCAGTGTGGCTTCCCTGGGCACACAGCCAGAGGAGCTCTGTGAGGGCCCATGGAGAGTGGGCAGGGGCTCAAGGCACCCCCTAATCTCTGGCCTGCCTACTAACTCCATCTTGTATTTACTGTACCCAATTTCCCATCCCACATTGCTCCTGAGCCGTCAGGGTGAGCAGTCTCTGATCTCTGAAGCAGCCAACCCATCGCAGCACGGGTTTCATTCTGGGCAGAGCCCCATCTTGGCCATCAGGCAGGAGGAGCCCACTGAGGCGGCTCTTCCATGCCAGTCGTGCCCTGACTGCTATTAGCAGGTTGTAGGGCGACTCCCTTGTTCTCCAGGGAGGGTCACAGCCCTTCCTTAGTTTCCACAGGACCTGCTTTCACATAGTTCTCCAAGGAACACACTCACAGCCCCTCCCACCTTGCCCCCACCCTAAACCCTGCATCTCCCCAGAGTTAACGCACCACATCTGCTTCTTGACTTAAAACTTATCTTCCTGATCACAGGATCTGCTGAATTGGTGCTCAGCAAGGTAGCCGCCACCTAATGGCCAAAGTTGGCACTGCAGCCTTGGCTGTGGCCTCACTTGGTGTCTGTCACACGGCTCCTGGTCCCTCTGTTTCTTCTACCTCGTAGGTCCTTCTCAGTGTTCTTCTTCCTCTGACCTTTCTATATAGGTGCTTCCTGGGCCTCTGGCCTCAGCTGCCTTCTCTACTCTTTCCTCAGGCTTCCTGGGAATGATTATCCTCATTGATGGCTTTAGAAGCCACCTAACTTCTGTTTTTTGTATTCAACTAAGTTCTCCTCCCTCCAGCCTCACGTGGCCAGCTGCCCAGGACCTTCAGACTCTCCTGAACAACATTTGGTGGGCTTCCTGGACTCCTCTGTAACACAGGCCCCTTCCCACTTGGGAGAAGGGGAGCCTGAGGCGGGGAGGCTGGCTGTGATCCCAGCCTGAGGCAGGGCCCGCCTGCTGTGCTCAGTGAACCAGTGGCCCTTTGAGGTGTGTGGTCTGAAGCCCTGTGAGGCTCTGCTGAGATGACGCCCCCTTCCAGTGGCCCAGCTTCCTCCATGTGGGAATCTCTCTGTCTAACCCAGAGGCTCTTTGGAGCCTGACCGTTGACCTCTCCGGCTGCAGGAACCAAGTACCAGGCAGTGATGAGTGCGGATGACTGCTTTGGGATGGGCCGCTCGGCCTACAATGAAGGGGATTATTACCACACGGTGCTGTGGATGGAGCAGGTGCTGAAGCAGCTCGATGCCGGGGAGGAGGCCACCACGACCAAGGCCCAGGTGCTGGACTACCTGAGCTATGCCGTCTTCCAGCTGGGCGACCTGCGCCGCGCCCTGGAGCTCACTCGCCGCCTGCTCTCCCTGGGTAAGGAGGCTCTGGGGCAGGGCTCGGCACACTTTTCAGACAGAAGAGCCAATCCTGTCCCTCACAACAATTTAAAAGTCATTCGAGAGCCGGCCGAGTGGCGCGGTGGTTAAACGCTGGCTTGGGATGCCAGCGGCCCCGGTTCGGGTCCCACATGTGAGGGCCAGTGACACTGCCCGCAAAAAAAAAAAAAAAAAAGTCATTCGAGAGCCGTAAAACAAATGAAATCTCCATTATGTGAATAATATCCTTTAAAAATTTTATAAATGAGGGCTGGCCGAGTGGCGCGGTGGTTGGGCGCTGGCTTGGGACGCCAGCGGCCCTGGTTTGGATCCCATATGTGAGGGCCAGTGACACTGCCCTCAAAAAAAAAAAAAATAATCGAGAGCCATAAAACAAATGAAATCTCCATTATGTGAATAATATCCTTTAAAAATTTTATAAATGAAACTATGATAGTTTCATGTTCAATTTTACGTCAGAGCCACATGTACGTACCCAAAGAGCTGCATGTGGCTCACGAGCCACAGTTTGCCGACCCCTGTTCTAGGGGAAGGTCCAGTGGGGGTGGGCAGCTGGCAGGAGAACTGGTCACTCTTCTGGCCATGACCTGACCATTCTCCTGGGACTGAGCCAGTCTGACCTGTTGCCCGGCCAGTGGCTAATGCCTTCCTCCTCTCGTGCCCAGTCCAGGTGCCAGTGAGCTCCTTGCCCACCTCAGCTCTGGCCCGAGCCTTTGGGCAGTCACACTCAGACCTGTAACACTGGGGGCCCTACATGCTCGCTTTGTAAATAGGAACCCAGTGCTGTGGTGCTTGTGCCACTGTGCAGGGTAGAGGCGAGCTGTACTTCAGGGTTGCTGCAGTGACAGTGATCTGACCCTTTAGAAAGAGGCCTGAGGTCTAACTGGTGGGACTTGCCAGGGTATTTGTATGTTATATCTTGTCCTGATGGACTGAGAAGATCAAAAGCACTGTGTCTTTTTTTTTTTTTTTTTTTTGAGGGCAGTGTCACTGGCCCTCATAGGTGGGACCCGAACCGGGGCCGCTGGCTTCCCAAGCCAGCACTTAACCACCGCGCCACTCGGCCGGCCCAAAAGCACTGTGTCTTTAAAAGCCATCTGGCCCGCCTCTTACTAATATATGAGAACATCACATATATCTGGAATTTCACAGATCAGCAAAGACTCTCTCGTGCTGCTGCTTTTCATGAGTCTGATGTCAGCCAGCATAGGAGGGTCCTCCCAGCCTGACGTGGGAAGAGAGCTTTGTCGATTCTGTCGTGTTCGTAAAAGCCTTGGGCTCGGGGACCCCTGGATTCCTGCTCTGCATAACCTTAACCTAAGTCTCTCACAAGGCCTTTGCGCCTCAGTTTCCTCATCTGAGAAGGACACAGAATCCTTCGTGTTGTGAGGCCCACAAGGCGACGCTCTGGCAGTGTCGCGTGGCTGTTCTTTCTGCCAGTATTTTAGCCTGCCTTTAGCTATGGCTAGCATGTGATGTGGTCACAAGTGATGGATGTACTCTAGGGGACAAATGTAGCTGGCATACAACCGAGTCAGGAGGAGGCGGCGGCAGGGCTCTGGACTGCTTTTCTAGACCTGTGTCCTCGGGACCTCCAGAGAGGCCCGAGAGGACAGCCCCCTTGCTGGCCAGCTGAGTGTCCCCTGCTTTGTTGCCCCTTTCTTATCTCTGACCAGAGCGGGGGTGGGGGGAGCCTCCGCCGGCTTTTCTGCTCTGACTGGCGAACCCTGGCGAGGTGCTATGGAAAGCAGAACACTGCGTGCGAGGGCGCTGCTGGGAGAGAAAACCGCTTATAGAATAATTTCTCTAAATGACCTAACAGATGTTTGTGGTTTCCTTTTCCTTCTTGTTCTTTGCTTTTTCTAGACCCGGGCCATGAACGAGCTGGAGGGAATCTGCGGTACTTTGAACGGTTGTTAGAGGAAGAAAGAGAAAAAATGGTATCAAATCAGACGGAAGCTGAGTCAGCAAGCCAGGAAGGCATCTACGAGAGGCCTGTGGACTACCTGCCTGAGAGAGATGTCTACGAGAGCCTCTGTCGTGGGGAGGGTGTCAAACTGGTGAGGCACGTGGGTGGGTCATAGGCCCAGCTGTGGACCTAGGCTTTGGCCCTGAGCAGGCAGATTTGGGGACGATGAAGGTGGTTTTTAAGCCTCACCCCTAGTTCTTCATAACATCTGCTGAGGCTGAGCGGTAGGCGTTCTTTGAGGTGTAAGAGACTGTCTCCCTTCATGTTCCAGGTAAAGTTTCAACCCTCTAAGTTATTAACGAGCACCCCTCCCCATCCCAACATGCCCAGCTTCTGCCTGACTCACTGTTGGGAAGAAAACCGTGGGTGTGGACATACCTCGGGCCCCAAGGGAAGTTATGGTCTCTGTAGTAAAGACAGGACACTCGCTAGAGTTTTGTATCAGGGATCACTGGCCTTTGGGATCCCAGGGCTCCCTCATAGAGGCTCAGGTGTGAGGCAGTCTCAGCCTTTTCCATGCCTGTCTGCTTGGCTCCCACTGGTCTTTCATCTTGGAAAGTCTCCTCCCCTGCCCCAGCCCTTCAGACCCATTCACATCTCTGTGAAAGCAGGGGTCAGGGGTTACCCTCTGCCACGGGACCTGTAGACGTGAGGTAGCCCCTGGAAAGAAGAAACGTTGCATGAGTTGTGGGATGTCACTTATTGCCAGTGAAGCTGAGGGGCTTTTGTTTCTTTCCATGGTGGGGTGGGAGGGAGCAGCTGCTGGACATGGGGTGTGAGCCAATGTCTGCGACAGCCGGCCTGGGGCGGAGCGTTAGGATTCGCTCAGCTCAGGGCCTGGTGCTCTGTGCTCCCCAGACGCCCCGGAGGCAGAAGAGGCTTTTCTGTAGGTACCACCATGGCAGCAGGACGCCACAGCTGCTCATTGCCCCCTTCAAAGAGGAGGATGAGTGGGACAGCCCGCACATCGTCAGGTACTACGATGTCATGTCTGATGAGGAAATCGAGAGGATCAAGGAGATCGCGAAACCCAAAGTAGGTGCCTCCGCACGTGCTTCTAGGGTCACTCACCCCTGGTACCGCAGGACAGGTTGTTGCTTACCCAGCTGACCTTGGCTGATGTTAGCATGAGTCTGCTGTGGGGATAGTGAGGTGCTGCAGACTCGGTTTGACTCTTGTGGGCCCAGCGGGGAAGAAGATTGAGGAACCCATGTGGGCAGCCAGGTGCCACGATAGATGGGCATACTGGGGGCAGGGCAGGCCCCAGGGAGAAGTGTCAGCTCACCTGGCTGAGGGCTGGTGGGTGTGGGCGAGTTTTTAGGACATTTGCCGTAGGGCATTGCCAGGTTGGGTCCTGTTTAGGATTGCCAAGGATGTGACTGACTCACAGCAAAATGAACCTCTTTATAATATTGAGTCTTCTCTTCCAAGAGCCCTCTGGGTGTCTTTACTTATTGATATTTTAAAAAATTGTCTTCATAAAGCCCTGCACATTTCTGGTAAAGTTTATTCCTAGGTAGTTTTTTGTTACTATAACTTCATTTGTTTCTTCATCATTATATTTTTATTGATTACATTATTAAATTAGTTTACTATTATATGAGGTTGGACAATTAAGTTTGTGAACTCATTCTAGAAAAAGTGCTATATATACCTCATTGCTGAATATCACTATGGTCACCTTTGAATTACTCCCCTTGGGAAGCTGTGCACCAAAGTCAGTGCCTAGTCCACTCTTCAAAGCAATTTTGTAACTCTTTCTGGAATGGCCATCTGAGCTGTCATTGTATTACCCTTGATGTCCCGAATGTTATCAAAATGTCTTCCTTTCAATATTACCTTTATCTTTGGGTAAAGAAAGAAGTCCTTGGGGGCCAGATCAGGTGAATAGGGAGGGTGTTCCAATACAGTTATTTTTATTTTTATTTTTTTAAAGATTTTATTGGGGAATTGGGGGAGGGGAACAGCGTTGGGGAATCGGGGAAGGGAAACAGACAAGTTGCTGTCCTTTTGTTCTTCAGTCTAGTTGTGGAGGGTGTTGCTTCACTAGCCCATGTTGGTACTATCATTGCGCTCTTCCCGGGTGAGGCAGATCGGTCGCTGGCCTGTGGATGGCTGCTCACGGCAGCTCTTGGCAGCTCACACTGGCTGCCAGCCGCTCACTATAGCCTATGGCAGCCCACTGCAGCCCCACTGCAGCCTACACCATCACTGGTGACTCACAGCAGGCCAGCTCCAGGTGGAGCTGTTGTTCACCACTTTAGCTACAGAAGGCAGTGTCACTGGCCCTCACATGTGGGATCCGAACCGGGGCCCCACTGCTCAGAGCTCCTAACCAGCGTGCCACTCGGCTGGCCCTACGGTTATTAGTTTACTGGCTAAAAACTCCCATGCAGACAGTGCCATGTGAGCTGGTGCATTATCATGATGCAAGAGCTATGAATTGTTGGCGAGAAGTTCAGGTCGTTTTCGTTTAACTTTTTCGTGTAGCCTTTTCAGCACTTCCAAATAGTAAATTTGGTTAACTGGTTGTCTAGTTGGTACAAATTCATAATGAATAATCCCTGTGATATCAAAAAAGATTAGCAATATTGTAACAAGTTCACAGACTTAATTGTCAGAACTCGTATGCTAAACTGTTGATTGTAAAAGTATATTTCATAGTAATAGCTAATGTGTACTGAGTTCTAACGTGTGACAGACCTTGCTCTAGTGCTTAGCATATGTTAACTGGGACATCTATTCAGCAGGCTCTGTCGTTACCTTCATCTCACCTACCAGGGAACTGAGACTTGTGTAGGTCACAGCTAGTCCTTGAACCCACTCCTTCCTTTTGGTTTTTAGCTGATTCTCTTGGGTTGTTTAGGTAGTATTATCATCTGCAAATAAGAAAACTTTTGGCTTCTTCTTAAGAGTTATAGTTCCTTTGCTTTTCGTGTCTTATTGAACTGCCCAGAACTTTTGGAGCCTTGATACAAAAGGCATCCTTGTCTTATTCCTGAATTAACTGAAAATGTGCTATTTCACTGCTAAGTATGTAGTTGGCTGTTGGTTTTGTATATATGTCGTCATGTTCTGAAGTTATTCTTCTATTTCTAGTGCATGAAAGATTTGCTCCCATTTGACATTTGTCAAAGAGAACTGCCTGCTCCCATATCCCCGCCCTTTTCCTATCACTGGTGATTAGGAAGGAGGATTTAGCTGGTCCCTCTATTGCTCTGTTCCTAATAGAATTGTAGTAGCTAGCTGGCCCAAAGCTCATGGAGAGACCTAAAAGGTTTCTGTCCTGGGCTCCTGGACCTCATCTTGGAACGACTTTGGTTTGAGGTACTAGGGCATGTAGGGCTCAGAATCAGTTCTTGTACCATTGATGTGGCTGAGGGAGGGTCTAGCCAGTGCTTGTGGAAAATGGGGACCAGGACCTAGCCCTTTGCACTCCCTGGATCAGCTCCAAAGCCCTCCTGGGAAGAAAACCACTTTCTGGATGCCCGGTGGGCAAGGTACTGTGTGCCTGAATTTCCTGAGATTCCTCCCTTGTCCCTCAGACCCAGGCACTGACACACTTCTGTGTGTGTGTGTGTGTGTGTGTGTGTGTGTTTCCATGGGGGTGCATATGTACACGTGTGTGGCAGGAGCAGTGGGGGGGCAGTGCTGGGAAAACTTGTCTTTGAACAGAAGCCATGTGAAGAGAACAAACATGTTGGCTATTATGAGCTGACCTCGTTTCCGGAGCCTGGGAGGGACAGATGCTCTGCTGGCTTTGAAGTGGGGCCGATGAGCTTAACTTGGCCTGTGTGGAATGCTTGGCAGCTGCCTGCGAGTCCCCAGTCTGCTTTCAAAATAGCCCTGTCTGTCCCTGGGAGCGGAGCTCAGCTGCCCAGAGCCTCCTTGTGGGCGTCAGGCCAGCAGTGAGGCTCAGATGATGGGGTCTAGTCGCGACTGCAGTTGTCGTCAGGCAGGAGCCATAGACACGAGCTCTCAGGGAAGCCCTGTGTCCTGGGTGCCCTGGCCAGGCCGCTGCAGCAGCAGTGTCCCCTGGTTGGCCGATCTCTCGCCCAGCCTTCTGCTCCGTCCACCCCTCTCTGTACCTTCTGCCACCCCCTGCCCAGGCCACCACCACCTCTTGCCCCAACTTCTGCCTTGACCTCCTCACTGGCCTTGTTCTGACTCTGGTCCCTCCTTAATCAGCTTTCCACTAGGCATCCACAGGGATCCTTCTTACATTCAGATTGTGAGTGTCCCTCCCCTGTGTAAAGCTTGCCTTGTTTTTCATTGGCCACAAGGTCACTGCTGGGCCCAGCCCTCACTGGCCTCTTCAGCCTGTTCTCTGACCTCTAACTTCTAATCCATAGTCATAGTGCCACACTGATCTTCATCCCTGGGCTCTGCATTGCTATTCCTTCCCTCTTCCTGTAATGCTCCTCCACTTCGCTAGCTCCTACTACCGTTCAGGTCTCAGCTAGGTGGTCCCTGCTGCAGGAAACCATTCTTCACCCTATAGGCTGAGCTCCCACAGACGTTAAGCTTACCCTCCTCCCAGCTCTCCCCAGGCTTTGTGGCAGTTACTCAGGTTTTCCGCCTTCTCCACTTGACTGTGTTGCAAGACGGCAGGGACCACGTCCTGGTCACCCAGCATAGTGCCAGGCACATAGTAGGCACTCATTAAGTATTTATTGAAATTAAGGGGAAGTGCTGTTGGGATGGAGCTGTGTGGTTCTGCGGTCCCACCATGTGAGGGCATTAGGACAGTTCGCAGCTGAAGCACAGGGGGCTGGCTGTGGGCAGCAGGTCCTCCCTGGGAATACCACCGCACCTGTCTGTGGAGCCTGAGGGAGGTGAGGGAGGTCGGAGCGTGTGTGTGTGTGTGTGTATGTGTGTATGTGTATGTGAAGTGTGTATGTGGGGTGGGTGGCTCCAGGCAGGAATTCACTTATTTCGACTTGTAGAGTCCTTTCCTGATTCTGTCATCTGACCTTGTAAGGCTGAGGGAATGAAAACTGCGCTTCCTGTGTTTTCTCCTGAAGCAGCAGGAGCCCAGGGTTCGGGTAGATTTCTTGGCAGAGGAGGCCACCGAGGTTCCAAAGGACGGTGGACTTGACCAAGTTGAGAGGAGCAGGCAGGGCTGAGGCTCAGGGTCGGTGACACATTGTGAATGCGGTGGGAGCAGCCGTCTCAGCTGTGTTCAGGCAGAAGAGGTGTGTGGGCCTGGTGAGAAAGGGGGCTGGCTAGGCAGGTGAGTAGTTGCACAAAGTAAACTCCACAGGCATCATTCTGCAGACAACATGGACCTGGGTGGGAACAGGCGGGCAGGGACCGAGCAGGTTGGGGGCCAGGTTCTGACAGCAGAGGAGAAATATGGAAGAGCCTCAGACACCTGGCCTGGCTTGCTGGATCCTGGGGCCTTGGATAGAACCACTGCCTGCAAAGCTCTTTTCCCCCACTGGCCTGACTGGCAAATCTGGTCCCAGTCTCTCCAGGAAAACACTTAAGGCAAAGAAGGATAAGTCTGCCCTCTCTTCCTGCCTTGCAGCTTGCACGAGCCACTGTTCGTGATCCCAAGACAGGTGTCCTCACTGTCGCCAGCTACAGGGTTTCCAAAAGGTTAGCAAAGGAGATGGTGGCAGGGTGACCATTCAAGCCCCAACTCCAGGGCCTCCCAGCCCCTACCCCACGACTCCCAAGGGAGGGTGGCTTGGCTGGTCCCACCTGCTGGCACCTCCCCCCCTTCGCACACTCACCCTGTGCTGCCTGTCAGTGCTGGCGCTGACCCTGGGGAGAGTGCAGGCCCTCATCCTCGCCTGCCTTCCCCAGCGCTCTCCCCTCTCCTCTGACTTAGCTCCTGGCTAGAGGAGAACGACGACCCGGTTGTGGCTCGACTGAATCTTCGGATGCAGCACATCACAGGACTCACAGTAAAGACCGCAGAATTGTTGCAGGTATGGCCAGTCCCTGGGACCCCGGGGATGGGAGGGGGTACTTCTGCCTGGATGGTCTCCCATGGTGCCCAGGGCCAGGCCTAGGGAGGCTTGCCCAACAAACAAGGCTGTGAATATGGAGCCATCTCACATTGGGAAGCCAGAAATTAAGCATGCCTGCAGGCATTCAACAGTTAGCATGCAACAAATACCGATTGAGTATTGTCTGTGTGCCCAGGTGTCATTCTAGGAGCTAGGGATCAGTGGTGGGCATGGCAGGCCCATTCTTGTCTCCTTGACTAGAGAAGCTGACATCCTGGGTTGTTCCAGGGACCCCTCTAGGAGAGCTGTACATACCTTCAGAGGTCACGGTTGAGTCTTAGTCAAATGCACTTGAAGATACAGTGTTCTGTGATATATTGGTCAGAGTGAGAGGCCTGCACGGGTTTGTGAAGGTGGAGTGCTCTTTTCAAGGTACCCCTGTGGAACCCTGGCTTCCTGCCTATTTTAGATTGTGAAAACATGTGGCAGCAGCATGCTAAAAAGTTTTAGGTGAAGCTCCTAATAATAATCCTCAATTGGGCCGGCCGAGTGGCACGGTGGTTAAGCGCTGGCTTGGGAAGCCAACGGCCATGGTTCGGGTCCCACATGTGAGGGCCAGTGACACTGCCCTCAAAAAAAAAAAAAAAAAAAAAGACAAAGTTTTCTTGTGAATTGGATGAGGGCCAGATAGACAAAGAGAAGCTACACGGCTAGACTTCTCTTAAGATGGAAGATACTTCTGATTCGATGTCTCAGCCTCACCAAAAAAGTGATTTCTAACCACTTGTTTTGTTTTGGCCTTCACTCTGATCTCAGTATCATAAAAACCCATGTCTGTACATGACTGGCTCTTGTACTTTTGTAACAACAAGTCTAAATATTCAAGTGAACACCTCCTCACAGGAATCAGCGTTGATGTCCAGCCGCTTGTTATTAAAGGTATGAATCTGGGGACAGGAATTTGTCCGGACAGTGAACCTGATTGCTACAAATTCAGATGTTTCCATGACACGTGCACTATTTGGGGACAGTATTAAAGAGTGCAAGTGTAGGTGTAGTCATGATCAGCTGTGATTCCCCAGCTGTGAAAAGGTGAGCCAGCTGGAGCAATGCCGCTTCTTTTGCGACCTGGGATCTGAAAGTGTAAGTGCTCCATCCAATAAGTGGGAGTGTTGGAAAATGCAGCCATGCTCTGCAGCCCCACCCCAAGCAGTGATCGAATTTTCCTGAGTATAGTAGCAGACTAACCATAGTGGTTTAAAATTTTCTTTAAGTTCTTGACTAGAGTGAATCCAAAGAAAAAGCATTTGTACTATTGCTTCCTCACCATTCTGGCACTTCCCTGCTCAGACGCACCACCTGCAGCCTGAGGGCCACCCGCTGAGCCAGGCCTCCTGCACAATTGACAGGATTTCCAGGTGTTTTTGGTGTGGGAATCTTGAAGGCTGAAGCAGTGGATGACGACATTTTTTCATCCACTGATTCTTCATATCAGAATTTTCATTTTTGTGGACATGAAAAATCATGCTGCCCCAATTCTACACTTCATCTCGTTAGACAAATACTGTTTGTGCTCCCACACGGAGATTTCCTCTCTAGTGAAGCCCACCCTCCTTTGCTTTTCTTCATGTCTAAGGTCCTCCATTATTGCCAGTTTTGCAGCATCTCTCACCTGACTATTGGAATCGCCAAAAACGATACACTACCAGTTTTCTGAGGAGTAATAGCGTTGGGCCCCAGAAGTGTTTAGGGTTTCAGTAAGATACAGTAGCCACATGTTCCCAGATGGACATTGGCGCTGCACCTGATTGACCAGCAGCAGGTCATGAGCTTCGCCTTGAACTTCGTCTCTCTCTCTGTCTTCCAAACATAAAATGACCGTTGTGGTTTAAGACTTGCATTTGCTGATAAACTGTTCACAAAGGCATTTACCATTTTCAAATCCAACTAAGGATGCCTGGTAGTTGCTGTAACAGAGGTGGCTCAGGTCCCATTCTGGGTGCAGGCTCCCACTTGCAGGTGCCACAGCGGGGCAGCCTGCGTCCTGCTACTTCACTTAGATGCAGAAATATTGCTCTCCTTGGGCCCCTGGGGGGTGGAAGGATATGTTAGTCCTGCCCAGCCTGACCAGGAACAGTTTCTGGGGCACCGGGACAGAGACGGCCAGGCACTGAGTAGCTCCCAAACTAGCATTAAAAAAAAACAAAATCCCAATCTTGAATTTGTTGTTGTCTTTCAATTACCTTCTCATTATCTCCCAAGCAAACGGGGTCCAGGCCAGGGCCTGCCCCCAGGGCTTCCTCCGCTGCCACCCGAGTGTCCCTGGAAGGCTGGCGCTTCACGGGGGCCACATGCGGTGGTCCACCTTGTTCAGTTTGGGAAGCCATGTTTGTGCTGCCCTTACTCTTCCGCTGGTTGGAGACCCGTTTGCAGCCTTTGTGCTGCCCGTGCTGCCCAGACGTAGTCACTCACCCCTTAGCGAGGCTGGTCTTGGGGGTTCTGGTTGTTTGGGGTTTATGTGATTTTGGTTGTTACCTGGAGAGACAGTACCTCTGGAAAGATGGGCTGCCTCACGGCTGTTTGTGCTGCTAACAAGGTCCACCACTGTTATTTCCCACCAGGTTGCTAATTATGGAATGGGAGGACAGTACGAGCCACATTTCGACTTTTCTAGGGTAAGGCCCTGATCACCAGTGCTTCCTAGAGCCTTGCTCTGATGGGTTTGAGAAGGCTGGAGCTTCTAGAAGCACCTCAGCCTCCACATCAGGCTCCCCAACCTCACCAGGGCCAACTCTTTGTTACTGGAGAAGCCCGAATCTGGCTCCATGGAGCCTACAGAGCCCAGTGCGGCCTGGCTGTTTGCCCTGTGATGTGGGGAGTGCTCTTCCCACCCAGCCCTGTTGTTCTTCTAAAGGAGAAGCCCTCACTAGGTCTGTGAAAACTGCTCCTGCACCCCTCCCCCCATCCCCTGCCAGGGTTTACTTGGCAGCCGTGGCCCATGGTCTAACTGATGTAGGGACCACACACTGATTACCTGCCCCGACCTTTTTGGCCCCCAGTCCTGTGGGTGGTGGGTGAAGTCTGTTGCAAACTTGGGTGAAAGTTGTTGTTTGTTGCAGCGACCTTTTGACAGCGGCCTGAAAACGGAGGGAAATAGGTTAGCGACGTTTCTTAATTATGTAAGTATCGGGTCCAGGCCTGCCTGTTCACTCTCCCTTAATTTTATAGAACGATGAGCAAGATGTTTTCAAGGATTTAGGGACGGGGAATCGTGTGGCCACGTTCTTAAACTACGTGAGTATGATGTGTGCGGTGTGTGGGCCTTCAGGGGAGCCTGGGTCTAGGGTGCTGTCATACCCACTCCTATCAGGGCTGGTACCGCCAGTGTAGCTCAGTAGCTGGGCCCTTCTGGCCCTCAGCGCCCTTCTGGGCTGGAGTAGAGAGTTGGCTCCCTGCACTCCGAAGACTGTCACATCCCTGGCTCCTTTGTGATGGGCCGAGTGCTAGTCTGAATTTCTGGCATGGACACTGTGCAAGCTTCCCTCCTTGGCAGCAGAGTTAGGAGGCAGCCGTGAGGTAACTTTGTTTCCCCAGACTCGGTGGCCTGCCTCCCACCTGCTGCTTGTGCTCCAGCCATGGGTTTACCTCTCACACGGGGAACAGTTTCCTCTCCCCTCTGCTGAGGGAGCCAGCTCTGAAGAGGCATAGAAGCTGTCAAACTTAGAGACAGAGCCCACGTCCATTTTTTTTCTTTGGTCTCTCATTTAAGTTTTTATGTGCCGGGGACTGCCATGAACACGCTGGTGAGCAGGACATGTGTGGTCTGTTTTGAAGGCTTACAGTCCAATAGGAGAGGCTTACTTTCACCATAGGAGAGGTAATTGTTTAGTCACCATGGTGACAAGTGCTTTGAAGAGGTAGCTCCGGGTTGGGGTTCAGAGAAGGCCTCTCGGGAAGTAACGTGTCAATATTGAGACTTGAAGGTCGAGTGGAAATTAGTTAGTGGAATTTGGTTTCTGGTAGAGGAAAGAGTGTGTGGAGACCTGGAAAAGGGAAGGAGTGTGGGATGTTAGAAAAACAGAAAAAGGCTGGTGGCTCAGAGGCAGCGCGTGAGTCGAGAGTGGCTGGAGGGAGGGGCTGGTGAGACTGACAGGCCTTCGGGTTCTAGGAAAGAGCCTGGATTTGATCTCCAGGACTGTGGCCATTAGGGGTTTTTGTTCATTTTCCATGTCTGTCGAGTGTCCTTCAGTGTGTCTGGTATGTGTCCTGTGGAAATATTTATTAGCTCAAATGTTATTACAGTACAGGCAGAAACCTTGAGGGGAGAGAGCCAGATGAGAAAGAAGTGGTGCTTTGGACATGAGTTGAGGCACAGTCCATGGGCATGAGTGCAGCCTTGTTTCCATGGAATTTGTGTTCTGTTTGGTTTGAGGCCTCAGCATGAGAGAAAGTGGGGCCTCTAGAGAGACAGTTCCTTCCCAGCCCACCCAGATGGCCCTGGGGGAGGTGCTGCCCTAGGCTGGAGAGGGTCTAAATGGATCAGCAAGTTATTAGAGCCAAAGAAACAGAGCCCAACAGTGGGGGCCACAGATCATGTTGGGCGCATCAGGGAGCTCCTGGTGAGGGCAGCTTATGGGGTACGGCGGTGTAGGCAAGGCCTAGGCTGGATGGGGATACAGTGACGGGGGGAGGAGGGGCAGCTTGGCAGGCGTTTTCTGAGTTCAGACTCAATTTGTTCTCATCTAAGGACAGCTGGGATGTGGGTCTCCTGCAGGCCTACAGCTCTCGAGTGTCCATGACGTGGAGCTTGTCCTTGTGAACCACACAGATTAAGCAGGGTTAATGTGCAAGGGAAGGGCAGGGCGTAGGAGGAGCCTTTGTTGGCTGAAGGGCTGGCCATGGAGCAGTCTCCAAGCAGTGCCACTCATGCTCAGAGGAGGGCGATCTGCACGCCTTGTTGTGTCCTCCGTGGCTCAGTTGCTCTGAGAGCCTTGGGTAGAAGGGCCCAGCTCTATGTCTTGTGTTCTCAGATGAGCGATGTAGAAGCTGGTGGTGCTACCGTCTTTCCTGACCTGGGCGCTGCAATTTGGCCTAAGAAGGTAAGTTCTGGTTCTTGTGGGTCAGATACTGAAGCAGGGTTTCATGTCCCTCAGACCCGTTCCCCAACCTCCCTGACTCTCCCTGGGAGGGGCCTTAGCCCCTTCTTGCCTGAACTCTGACCTTGTGGCCTCAGCTTCCATCTGGGAAAAAGGGATGGGGAGGGCGGTCCCTTCATGGGCAGGTGCATTCCCAGACGTCCACTCCACCTTGAAGGGTAGGTGCCTTCTGGGAACTTTGGTGTTGCCAGAGTCCCAGAGCCCCATACTCCTGTACACAGAAAGTGGGGTGTTTCTGCCCAGGGAGAGGCTATGTGGTGCTCAGAATCAGGTCCTCAAGTCCAGTCTCTAAGGATGTTGTGTGACAGGCTGTCTCTTTTTCCCAGGGCACAGCAGTATTCTGGTACAACCTCCTGAGGAGTGGGGAAGGTGACTACCGAACGAGACATGCTGCCTGCCCTGTGCTTGTGGGCTGCAAGTGGGGTGAGTGGCTTAAGGTGTGGTGTTGGCCTTGGTGGCCTGCTTCAGCCTGGGCTTTAGTGGTTGACCTTAGACTCTGAGCTGGCAGATAACTGCTGTCAGAGTTTCACAAAGCCAAGGCTGTCTCCCTTTTCTGAGTTTTTTCCCTCCTGCTGACTGGTAGTCCCATGCAGCTATGTAACTGTCTATTCAGCTGGTTACGTGCCGAGACAACCATTTGGGATCACTCTCAAGAGATGCCACGAGAGCCGAGGAAGCCCCCAGAAAGAATAGCTGCCCAGGCATCGGAGGTCCAAGTTGACTCCCCAGAGGAGCGGATTCTGACAAGGGTTCTGAAGAGCAGTGGGAGAAACCTGGAATCAGAGAAGCAAGGGATGTCCCAGGCAAGCAAGGCTCACATGGAATAAGGCACAGGCTAATGCCAGCGTCATAGGTGTGGGGACTGGCTGCCTCTGTCACTTGGAAAGGAGAGGCCTGTGGAACAGGGGCCAAGAGATGAGGCTTGAGGCTGGGACCAAACTGCTAAAACTTGAGCCTTATACTGGATGCAGCTGTGGTGAGCTATGGAGAGGCTTGAACCAGGATATGACAGGAAGTGATCCAAAGAAATGAGTTTGTAGCCTTCTTGGGGAGTTTTGGGGATAAACTCCCCAAGTGATAGGTTCACAGAAAATTCAGCAGATGAAAAAGAAAAGGAGACAGTTGCTGACTTGAAGGAAAAGAAAAAATTGTGCAAGAAAGGAAATATAATCTATTGGTGGCTCAGGTGTGAGCAATATATATGTGACACAATAATGTAAACACTGAATATTAATTGGACTGAAACTTGCGGTTGAACTATATTAGGAAGACAGGAGGGAATAAGTATGTGTTTTAGGGGTAATATAAAAGTATTCCAAAACTGCGAGTCAAGAAATAGCACTATAAGCATGTTCTTTAGAAAAATGAGGATAGGGCCGGCCGAGTGGCGCGGTGGTTAAGAGCTGGCTTGGGATGCCGGCGGCCCCGGTTCAGATCCCACATATGTGGGCCAGTGACACAGCCCTCAAAAAAAAAAAAAAAAATGAGGATAAATATCAGAAGAAACAACTAAAGTAGTTAAATATTCACTGGGGATTGGTGATGGGAAGGGGTAGATAGGAGATTGCTGTTTATCATTATAAGCTTTGTAGATGATTTGATTTCTTTAGTTAAGTGTGTGTATTACTTTCAATCAAAAATTATATTTAAAAAACTCTATGATTTCAGTAGTGCATCAGAATAAATTTGTTTTATTCGTTGTGAAAGAGTCTGTGTTGAGGAATGAAATCATGGTTCATGTGCCTTTGACAGTACATAGCCAGGACCTGCTGGCCCTTTAGCGCCTAAGGTTGATGTCCAGGCCCTACACTATCCACAATGCTTCCTCGTCCTCATCTCTCACCTTAGTTCCCATCCACCACATTCCAGTCCTATCAAGCTGCTTGGGGTCCTTACACACCAGGGTTCATGCTTGATGGCTTTCTCATCCTGTTCCCACGTCCTGGACCACCTTGGTATAGGAGCTATTGTGGTCTGTTCATCTTCTCCCCCGGACAGCTCCTATTCACTAGCCCTGGGGTTTCTTCTCCCACATGGTAAGGTGCCTTTTGGCCCTGTTTCCATGGCAACCTTACACACATGTATCTCGTCACTGGCTGACTTTTGTACAATTACCTGTTTATACATCTGTGTTCCTCACCAGCTCCTGAGCAACTTGAGGCCTGAGACCATGTTGTACTCAAGTCTGATTCCCAGGGCCCAGGGCAGGATTCATCCTGAAGGAGTCATTAATTTTGGGTGATAAGCTAACCAACAGGATGGTAACATACTTTCTCTTTGTTCACAGTCTCCAATAAGTGGTTTCACGAACGAGGACAGGAGTTCTTGAGACCGTGTGGATCAACAGAAGTTGACTGACATCCTTTTCTTCCCTTCCTCTTCCTGGCCCCACAGCTCTTTGTTTTCAAGTTCACCATGACAGACGCCTTTGTATGTTCCAACCTCTGTCAGGCAGGTCTTTGGAGTAGTGAATGTTTGTCTGGAGCAGAGAAAGCAGACAGGGGAGGGTCCTGAGTGACCTTGGTCCCAGGCGCTCTGGTCAGCCTGTGCCATCTCCGGTCAGAGCGGCTGCAGCAGAGTTGGGCTCTAGTACCTGGCAAGGTGTTTTTGTACCTCAGATGTTTTAGGTGTGAGATGTTTCAGTGAACCAAAGTTCTGATATCTTGTTTACATGTTTGTTTTTATGGCATTTCTATTAATGTGGCTTTAACCAAAAAATAAAATGTCCCTGCCAGAAGTCTTAAAGAGCTTTATTTGGAGTACTTTCTAAGATGGGGGAGCGTTTACAAAATTCACCATTCCCTGTGCATCTCTATGGAGGCAGAGCCTGGGTAATGAACACTTCAGTAGCAAAGCCCTGACTTTGGGTACTAGATATAGTTTCATCACTTACATCTCCTCCAAGCTTCAGTGTCTTTGCAGAAAGTGAGGGCAATAGTCTCTCCTTGCTCCCAGAAAACATAGAGATCGTGTATATACATGATTGTGATGCTGTAATAATTTGAAATTTATTTGTAAATGTTGAGATATACACACAGAATTGTGATACACAGATGTACAGTTTAAACAAGGTGGGCACAAGCACCATGGCACCACCACCCAGATCATTTTCACAATTTTTTTTTTTTTTTTTAGCTGAGCCATCCTGCCACCTGTTGGCAGCTCAACGGCAACTCAGCTCGGGCTGGCCTTGAACAGCTGTTGCTCAGAGCTCAGCTCGCACTCTTGAGCGAGCTCTTAACCAACTGAGCCACTCGGCCGGCACCCAGATCATTTTCAGATGCACACCCCAGAAGCCCCTTGGGAGCCTCTCCTGGATCACACCTCCTTCCCTGCCCCACTCCCCCAAGCCCAGTACTTTGGTGGGACTCTTGTCTAATGCTTTGTGGTACTCATTCCTTTGCTTTTCTTTGTAGTTTTATTCTGTGTCTATATCCCTAACTAAGCAGTCATTTTGTTTTCCTTGATTTTTGAACTTTTTGTAAATGGAGTTAGAGAGTAAATTTTGAGGGGTATTTAGCTTCTTTTGTTCAGTTATTTTTAAGATTCATCCATATTGTTCAATAGTTATAGTTTGTTTTAATTTATATAGTCATTGTTTTGTTAAGTATGTTGTAAGATGATACCTAATATAGCCAATATACTAATGATCGACATTTGAGTTGGTTTCAGTCTTTGTATAGTATCAATAATGCCATTTGCATTTTTTTAAAAAAATATTTTTTATTGGGGAATTGGGGGAGAGGAACAGACAAGTTGCTGTCCTTTTGTTCTTCAGTGGAGGACATTGCTTCACTGGCCCATGTTGGTATCATCATTGCACTCTTCCCGAGTGAGGCAGATCAGTCTCTGGCCTCTGGACAGCCGCTCACTGCGGCTATTGGCATCTCACTCCGGCTGCCGGCCGCTCACACTGGCTGCTGGCCACTCACTGCAGCCTATGGCAGCCCACTGCAGCAGGAGCTGCAGCTATGCCATCCCGGTGACTCACAGCAGCCCAGCCCCAGGTGGAGCTGTTGTTCACCATCTTAGCTGTAGAGGGCAGTGTCACTGGCCCTCATATGTGGGATCCGAACCAGGGCTGCTGGCATGCCAAGCCAGCTATTAACCAACGCGCCACTCGATTGGCCCGCCATTTGCGTTCTTATACATAATTCCTGGTACACATAAACACACATTTCTGTAGAATACATATCTAGAATGGACATGCTGAGTCTTACTAGGTAAGTCTTGAACTTTACCATATAATGTATTTCAGAGTGGTTATGCATATTTTTACCAAGAGCAAATGAGAGTTCACTTTATCCCATCCTTCTCCAATATTGGTATTGTCATACTTTTGAGTTTTAGCTAGCTTGTTACATGTATAATATTAATTTTAGCATGATTGTTAATGATACTGAATGCCTTTTTGTATGTGTATTCATCTTTAGGTTTCTTTATGTGTCTATTCAAGTCTTTTTACTGATTCATAGGAATTTTTGTTTTTTTTGAGGGCAGTGTCACTGGCCCTTAAAAGTGGGACCCGAATCGGGGCCGCTGGCTTCCCAAGCCAGCACTTAACCACCGCACCACTCAGTGGGCCCTAGGAATTTTTAATACATTATGGACACAAGCTCTTGATTATATGTTTTGCAGGTATCATTTTCTTCCTTTTTTTTTTTTTTAGAGCCATCCTGGCAGCTGTTGGCAGCTCAGCTCAGGCCAGGAATCGAACCGGTGAACCCGCGACCCTGTTGTTCAGAGCTCACACTCTTTTTTTTTTTTTTTTTTTAGCTGAGCCATCCTGCCACCTATTGGCAGCTCAACGGCAGCTCAGCTCTGGCCGGGCATCGAACTGCTGTTGCTCAGAGCTCAGCTTGCACTCTTGAGGGAGCTCTTAACCAACTGAGCCACTCAGCCGGCCCAGAGCTCACACTCTTAAGCATGCTTTTAATCAACTGAGCCACTCGGCAGGCCCTCAGATATCCCTTTTCTAGTTTGTCTTTTCATTTTTAGGTCTGTCTTTTGATGAACAGAAATTATCAATTTTTATGTCTAATTTATCAAGTTTTTCCTTCTTGATTTATGCTTTTTATGTCTTAAGAAATTCTTTTGTACTCCAAGATCATGAAGATATTTCCTGTATTCTTTTCTAAATGCATTACAGTCTCTTCTTTTTCATTTATGTCTTTAATACACCTAGGTTTTATTTTTGTATATAATATGAGGTGCAAGGGTTGACTTAAAAAAAATCTTTTTGCATATTTTATTAGGGTAGGATAGGCTTATGCACAGGAATAAAATAACCCCTACATTTCAGTGGCATAACATATAAAACTGTGTCTCATGCAAAAAAACCACTGGGTCTAGGGCAACTGCTACCTATCTACTGCCATCTAATTTCACCCTAATGCCTCCATTGACAGAAACTAACAGGAAGCCAATTGATAAGGGAATCTGGACAATGTAGTTTATAGACTTTCAACTCGACTCTAACAGCAGAGTAATAAAGATGAACTGAGCATAGAGCTGAGAAACAACACAAAAAGTACTGGCATACCAGTGTTTTATTCTTGTTGTAGATTTCTCGGCTTCTTGAATCTGTATAATCTTTAACCAGTTTTGGAAAATTATTAAATCATTTCTCTTTCAATATTTTCTGTGTTCCTTTTGGAACTCTGATTAAATGTAAATTAGACTATATCATACTATTCTTTTTTTTTTTTTTAAAGATTTTATTGGGGAATTCGGGGAGGGGAACAGACAAGTTGCTGTCCTTTTGTTCTTCAGTCTAGTTGTGGAGGACATTGCTTCACTGGCCCATGGTATCATCATTGCACTCTTCTTGGGTGAGGCAGATCTCTGGTCTCTGGATGGCCACTTACAGCGGCTCTTGGTAGCTCACACCGGCTGCCAGCCACTCACGCTGGCTGCCGGCCACTCACCGTAGCCTATGGCAGCCCCCTGCAGCAACGGGTGTAGCTATGCCATCCCGGGGACTCACAGCATCCCAGCTCCAGGTGGAGCTGTTGTTCACTATCTTATCTGTAGAGGGCAGTGTCACTGGCCCTCATATGTGGGATCCGAACCGGGGCCACTGGTGCCCCAAGCCAGTTCTTAACCAACACACCACTTGGCCGGCCCTATATCATACTATTCTTATCTCTTAACCTGTTTTTCATATTTTTATATCTATGCTATATTTTGGGGTACTCTTTACAACTGTCTTCTAGTTTACTCATTCTCTGTTCTATTAAATACATGGAGTTTTTCTTTAAATACTTTAAAGATGTAATTCCATGATTTTCTGGCTTATATACCATTTCTATTGAAAATTTAGCTATCTTGTCCTGTTGTTGTTTTTTGAAAGTAATTTTCCCCCCTTCTCCCTGCTGTCTGCTTTTTTTCTTTTTTCACATGTTAAAGTTTTTATTTTTGTAAATACCAACAATGCAGTTTTGCTAAAGTTACAATTTTAGAAAATTAACTGGACCTCAAAACCACTCCCAGTCTTCCTGTCAAATGTATCTGTGTCGCTACCATCTGAGTACTGCCTACATTTGTCCCAGAACTTGGGGGAGGGGTGAAAGGGTGAAGGCTGCCTGAGATATAGAGCCCAGGAGAGTCTGGGGTGGCCCTGGGCACCCTGAATGCTGTGTATAATAGCATCTCTGTCCCCCTGTCCCTCAGGCTCCCTTTTGCCTTCCTCAGGTTTGATATCTGGGAGGTTTGATAATCCAGAAGAAATTAAATATTTTTATATCAAATTATATTACAATAAATATTGGCAAATGCTTTCCTTTAGCATTGTTCCAAGTCTAAGTGTTAAGCTCAAGCAATTGAACTGTGGACGATGCGGTGAGTATGACCATCCACTCCAGGCAACCAGTGAGGCCTCCCCATATTCTGGTTTATGCCCCTCTCCCAACTGCTCTGCTCCAAGTTGGAAAGCAGCAGAAACAATAACAAAAAGCTGGCCTGAACACTTCTGTCTCCATCCCTTAGTCCTACCAGAGGGGCTCTCAGGGGTCTGGGAGGGTGACGTTGTAATCTTCATCTGTCTCTATGCCAACTTCCTCAAAGAATTGCTTCTTGCTCTTGGGGTATCCTTCAAGGATTGCATCACACAGCTCCGTTGCCAACCTCTTGCGCTTCCTCCACTCCTTGCAGTACTTCTGCTCCTCTCTGTACACCTGCTCTTTCTCTTCTGGGGTCACATGGTTGGTGGCTGCTTTGATGTTCTTCGGTCTTTCTGTGTAGCCAGCACATTCCTCCTTTAACTCTTGGATCTCCTGCATCTCCGGTGTTGTCAGGACACTAGTTAACTCCTTCAGCTCAGTTTCCATGTAACGGCAACTCCGCTGCAAGCTCTGCACCTTGGCAGCTAGGGCCATGATTTTGGCATCCAGGCCTAGGTGGTCGGCATCACTCACCATGTCAAACTGGTCCTGGTTCGCAAAATAAATCTGTTTGCCGTACATCTCTTTGATCTTGTCTTGTTGGGCCAGCTGCTCCAGCGCCTTCACCACCGCCGCCTTGCCCAGTTCGTGTTGCCGTTGCAGGTTCCCGAACACATCCTGGGCGCTGTAGGGCCGGTTTTGCTCCTGCAGGTACCTCAGAAGGATCCCGGGGGGCTACCGGGAGAGACGAGGCAGTGGAGGGAGATCACTCAGCCGACCCGCCTCACCAGCTCCCCTCTTGGTCTCCTGCTGTCTGCTTTTTAAGATTTTTCTTTGTTTTGGTTTTCAGTAGTTTTACTGTGATATATATAATGTGAGTTTCTTTGTGTTATTTTCCAGCTTGAGGTTTTTAGAGCTTCCTGAAATTGTGGGTTGGTGTCTTTGATCAGTTTGGGAAATTTCTCAGACATTATTCAAATTCTGTTTCTGCCCCATTTTCTACCTCTCCTCTCTGGGACTCCAATAATCTGCATGTTAGAGCTTTTCAGTGTGTTTCGTGTATTTCCTGCTCTCTTTTCTGTGTCTCCCATCCTTTCCCCGCTTTCTGCTTCAAACTAGATATTTTCTATTCATCTACCTTCTAATTCATTTATCTCTTCTGCTGCCAAACTTATCTATTGAGTTCTTAATTTCAGTTCTTGTAGTTTTTAGTTCTAGAATTTCCACTTGGTTATTTTTAATAGATTCTAATTCTCTGGGGGGAATTTATCTCTTGTTTTCTTCTGAACTAATGAATCAGTTATTTAAAAGTTCTTGTCTTATAACTCCATGATTTAGATTATCTGTGGATCTCTTTGTATTGTCTTTTTTTTTCCCCCTCAGTTTCTGGTCATTTGGTCCACTCTGTTGATATCCCTGGTAATTTTGGACTGAATGCTACAAATTGTAGAGGCTCTGGATGGTGATAATCTCCTACACAAAAGGTTCACAATTTCCTCTGTTAGGCAGAGTGGGGATCGATTAGCTTAATGCAAATCAGGGCCTGAGTCAACTTAATTAAGGGTGGGTTACAGCTTTCTTAAGACTGTATCTGTGGTTTACCCTTGTTTTTCCCCTCACAGGATATAGTCCTCCACAGATTATCCAGTTGAGACCAGAGTGTTCACTGGATCTATACAACCTGGCAGTTCCATAGTCCTAATCCTTATATCCTCAGTGTCTAGACACTGTCCCCAAAATTCATTTTTCTAGTTAGAGGTTTTCTTTTTAGCTTCTTAACCTATTTTGCACAGCTTCAGAATTCAGAAAATTTCCTAATGGGTAAACAGGCTGAGTGGTTGACTAAGCTCTCCACCCCTCTTTCATATTAATATTCTAACAACCTACAGCCTAATTTTTGTCTTTCAGTGCCCTTTGATACTGCCAAGAGCTCTGCTGGTTTCTCTGCTTCTTGGCAGTTGCCCATTGCTTGGATCCTTTCTCTGGGTCCTCATTCTCTTACCTCATGCCTAGAATCAATAAATGATCTAAGGATAAAAGAGGCTACAGGCTTTTGGCTCAGCAAGCTGAGATTCATCTTCCCCAGGATCTTGATGCTCAAGCCCTTTTTGCTTCAGCCATCTGTTGATGCCATCACACACATTTATAGGAGATTTTATCCAGCTTTCATGGTTGTTTTTGACATGAAAGTTGGTCTACGATAAGCTACTCTATCTTAGCTGGGAGTGGAAGTTTCTTGTTCATTTCACTTTTTTTTTTTAAAAGATTTTATTGGGGAATTGGGGGAGGGGAACAGCGTTGGGGAATCAGGGAAGGGGAACAGACAAGTTGCTGTCTTTTCTTCAGTCTAGTTGCAGAGGACATTGCTTCACTGGCCCATGTTGGTATTTGCGCGCTTCCTGGATGAGGCAGATCTGTTGCCAGCCTCTGGATGGTCGCTCACCGCGGCTATTGGCAGCTCACTCTGGCTGCCAGCCACTCACACTGGCTGCCGGCCACTCACTGTAGCCTATGGCAGCCCACTGCAGCAGGGGCTGCAGCTTACACTGTCGCCGGGGCTTGCAGCACAGCTCCAGGTGGAGCTGTTGTTAGCTGTAGAGGGCAGTGTCACTGGCCCTCATACGTGGGATCCGAACTGGGTCTGCTGGCATCCCAAGCCAGCTCTTAACCAATGCGCCACTCGGCCAGCCCTCATTTCATTTTTTAAAATTCATTTTCATGTGTAAAATACAGGTATAGAAAATCTATTTTTTTGAAATCTTCCTTAGTTATCTGGTATAACATGTTCCACATTCATCTTGGACATTTCCTGCATTAAGCATGGAATCAACCATAAGCAATCTGTTATGTGTCGGTGCCAGCCTGTCAGTCCAGTGTGATCCTAGAACCAAACACAGGATAACCTTACAGACAGGGTACTGTTTTCAGTAATCCTGTGTTTACTTAGCTTAGCATTATGATGTTCACCATGGCACCAAAGAGTTGAGCATTTCAGTATGTATTTGGTAGTGTGCTAGGGATGTTATAGTCTGTTATTCAAACTTACAATAACTCTTTAGGTAACAAAGCTGAAAGGTTAAATAATGTACCTGAGGTCACATAAGATCTCATTGCTGTTTAGTGAAAGGCCTGGGAATGAAATCCCCTAAAGCTTCCTAAAGCCTTTGTTCTAAAACAGTAATTTATATTTTCGTCCATTCAGTAGTTACTTCAGATCTGATGTAGAAGCAAAGATGAATAAAATACTGCCTTTTCCTTTACATAATTCAGAGTAATGGAAGATACATAGATGTATGAAATGTGAGAGGTCTGATAACAGAGGACTAATGCTGACGAGTAGCACAGGAGAGTGAGGGTCTAATTTAACCAGGGAAATAGGCACTACAGTAGGCAATATTAGACCTGGGTCTGGAAGCATAAGTAGAAATTTGCTTTCTCTGCTATTCCGCTTTAAAATACATGGACATGCCTTTAAAAATATGGAAAAGAAATATTACCATGAATAATTCTTCCCCACCCTACTGCTCTCTTCTGCTAGTCCTCCTTCCTAGAGGAACCTCTTTCAATTGTCTTTGTTTTTAATTTTTCTGACTATAAATTGTATATTTACAAAGTGCTGTCTCTTGATTTTTTTCCCTTCAGAAATTTGAGAGATGACTATCTTTCATTATACTTCCCCCTCCCTTTGCCACTTTTTGATAGTTATTTATAGTCCTCTCTTGGTTGCCTGGTAACATAAATCCTCTTTTTGTTCTAGAAGTCTAAGGTAGTATCTCTGACATTCTATTGGTAAGTGAGATGAAGATCTAGTGTTTGACCAAACAACTAGTCACTATAATCTAGCCAAGTTGATGTGTAAAATTAACTATCATATGCCTTTTTACCTCCCAATTTCTGTCAGTTATACTTTAGACGCTGTTGTAGTATCCAGGATAAGCTGATTCTAAAAGTTGAAAAGCCAAATACGTATTATGTTAATTGAATTACAGTTATTATAATGTTGATATAGCTATCACAAAAAGGAATCTGGTTTCCTGTCAAGATGATGGAGTAGGTGAACACTGCTTTCATCCTCCCATGACCACATCAAAATTACAACCAAACTACAGAACAACCATCACTGAGAGTCACCTGAAGTTCAGCTACACACAACTACACCTACGGATATACAGAAAAAGCCACCAGAAGTCTGGTAGCAGGGGTGGAGACAGGTGGTGGTTAAAAATCAGGAGGGATATCATGGCTGTGGAGCTCCCCCTTGAGGAGTGAGGGCTCCCAGCCCCACACCAGGCTCCCCAGCCCAGTGTTCCAGTGCCAGGAAAAGAAGTCCCCATAACTTATGGCTGTGAAAGTTAGCAGAGATTGTGGCTGAGTGAGACAGATGGCAGCTGGATTCCAAGGCATTCCTCTTAAAGGGCTCACACACACACAGACTTACTGACAGACTCACTCATTCTGAGCTCCAGCGCTGGGGCAGCAGCTCAAAAGGCACCAGGGACATAAGGGAAGGAGCTGAGTTGTCTGGTTTTAGGGTGAGGATTGGAGGGGCAGCTTTCTCCCAGACAGAAATGCTGGTGGAAGCCATTGTCCCTTTGCTGAGCCCTGGCCCCTCCCAGCATGCAGACTTAGGAGGTAGCCATGTCTGAGTCTCCATCAAACTGCCTCAGACCATTCACCCCACCCAACTTGCAGCCCCACCCAAGCCACTTCCAGTGGCTACAAATGGCCTGTCTTGGTTTATGCTGCAGACTTTCCTAAAATCTCTCAAAGTTTCACAAACCCCAAACAAGCAGCATCTGGCTACGGCCTGCCCTGTACCTCTTGCTGAGCAGCCCCAAGCACAGCATTGGCAGTAGCTGGCCTTGGTTTGAAGCTTGGCCTTTTCCGGGCACCTCCAAGCCTTGTGCTGGTGGTGGCCATCTGCAGATTGCTTTGTGGCTCATTCCAGGTGACGCCAGACAGGGAATAGGCTGGCGCTGAAGTTGGCCTGCAGCGGGCTCTTCCCAGGAGGCCTCAGTGTTGGCAAGCTTAGTGGGCAGCTTTGGACTGAACCGGAGTGCCAACCAGCCACCTCCAAAGATGACACACCGAAAGCGAAGACTGGCCAGGCACCAGAGCTCTGCTGAAGTGAATCCTGTTGCATAGTGGGGAGAGGAGAGAGAAAAAAGAATGTCATAACAAAAGAAAAGTTTTGCTGATCTTTTTGAAGAAATAAAGGGATATGGGTGATTCTATGAAATTTGTAATAAGAAAAAGATGATGTTGACATAAAAATTTATTTGAGGCCAGAATTATGATAATGGAACAAATATAGCAAGTGTGTATACAAGGGTGTACAAGCTATTATTTCCCCCCCAAATGATTATGCCAAATTTGTGCCTTGCTCAGTTCAGTCTTAATATGCAAAAATACTGCTTTCAATGAATTCAAATATAACGTTTTTAGTATTATACAAAGGATATACATATTTTTTTCTGAATTCAATGAGAAGATAGAATTTTATGCCTGTTCTAAAAACTACATTAAAACACATATGAATCCTGAGGCAGCATCAAGATCATATGCAATCAAGGCACTTCACACAAATTAAAGATTTTTGTCAAATATTAAAAGATATAACATCAAATGACAAAATACAATATGCTGAAATAGAAAGCAAAAATAGATTACAAATTATTATGCAACCTTTCTGTATGGGATGTTATTTTGAACTAAGTAGAAACTTAAAGGTTTACAATAAAAAAACCCATTACTATATACAAAGCTATGTGCTTAATAGAAGGCCTACCTCTTTGCTTATAACAAACTAGAGCAAGTAACTCCCAAGTATGTTTAATTAATGTAAAACTTTAGCAAGAGAAATGAATATGTTTCCTGAACTTGAAAATGAAAAAAAGGAATTGGAAATGTAAAAATCACTGGATGAGCATATCAACTATTATAGGAAAAGTGTTTATCAAATAGAAATTAAAAAGATAAATAGATGTCCTAGAAATGAAGATATGAAAAGTCAGATGAAGTGTCTTTAGTTATTTTTAATTTTTACCTTCAGAAGTTATTTTCTATGAATATACCTGATATATAAAAAGCAGCCTTTTCAATAGTTCTGATGATTTATATCCTGTGGAAATTTCATTTGAAGTAGTTTTAAGTAACATACAATATCAATAATTTGTAATATAAAATCAGCATTGTGTTTGGATCCTCTAAAACTGATTCACAAATTTTTCTTAGTACAATCTTATCCAAATTTGGAAGTGTTAAGATAGGACAACGGGGTCGCTGGTTCGATTCCCGGCCTGAGCTGAGCTGCTGCTGAGTTGCCAACAGGTGGCAGGATGGCTCAGCTGGAAAAAAAAAAAAAGATAGGACAGGGGTCTCAAGGTCAGGGTAGTTCTTACTAAATGCCATTCTTTCTAAATGCTAAAATGTAGCACAGTGTTTTACAGATGAGCTTGACCAAAACCACAACAGGGTAAGTTTTTGCCAACTGCAAAAAAGAAATCAACATGTAATTAACCAAATAGTGTATATAAGTAATGGCTAAGCCTCCCTTCTGAAAGAGCTTTGGATATGAATCCCCTTTCCTTTACTTGCTGCAAGTAAATAAAACTACCTTTATTTAAGTGAAATTTACCATATCTTGTTGATATGGTAACCACATATACCACAATCCCAAGTTGTGAACCTCTTGAGTTTGGTAACAGAAGTGGTCTAGGGAACTTTTTAAAAAACAATACCAGTCACAGTAGCATTCTACAGAAGAGGTTTCAGTAAACTGAAGTTAATTAAAAATTGTTTAAGATCACACTTGGTCAAGAGAAGTAAATTCTGAAAATTTTTATTGAGTTTGCATTCATCAAAGCTAGAAAAATAAAATTTATAGTTATTTTTATTTTTGGTTTAATATGAAGTCAGACAATTAAGTTTGCCAACTCATCCTAGAAAAAGTGCTACAGGCCTGGCCAGGTGGCGCAGTGGTTGGGAGCTGGCTTGGGACACCAGTGGCCCCGGTTCGGATCCCACATATGAGGGCCAGCGACACTGCCCTCTAAAAAGAAAAAAGAAAAAAAGTGCTACATACCTCATTGCTGAATATCACTATGGTCACCTTCAAAGTACTCCCCTTGGGAAGCTATGCACCAATGCCAGCACCTAGTCCACCCTTCAAAGCAATTTTGGAACTCTTTTTTTTCTGGAATGGACATCAGAGCTGTTGTATTACCCTTGATGTCCTGACTGTCATCAAAATGTCTTCCTTTCAATATTTTCTTTATCTTCAGGTAAAGAAAGAAGTCACTGGGGGCCAGATCAGGTGAGTAGGGAGGGTGTTCCCATACAGTTATTTGTTTACTGGCTAAAAAGTCCCTTGGAGACAATGCCATGTGAGCTGGTGCATTGCAATGATGCAAGAGCCATGAATTGTTGGCGAAAAGTTTAGGTCATCTAACTTCTCCATGCAGCCTTTTCAGCACTTCCAAATAATAAACTTGGTTAATTGTCCAGTTGGTACAAATTCATAATGAGTAATCCCTCTGATATCAAAAAAAGGTTAGCAACATTGGTGCAACAAGTTCGCGAACTTAATTGTCAGACCTTGTATTTAAACAATGAATTTTTAATATACCAACTTCC
Source organism: Aselliscus stoliczkanus (assembly GCA_033961575.1). Lineage (NCBI taxonomy): Eukaryota > Metazoa > Chordata > Mammalia > Chiroptera > Hipposideridae > Aselliscus > Aselliscus stoliczkanus. The sequence goes on from CM066733.1 coordinate 37,282,303, forward strand.
AATTTTTCTACTAATTTAATATTTTGGGAACATTAACCTTTAAAAATACACAAAAAGATGTGTATAAGGAGCACATGTTTTCTATTGCCTCAGGCTGCGATGTGGCTTGGCACAGCATTATTCTTAAAACTTCCAAACTTGGCATCTGAACTCTAACATTAAGATTGCCAGATTTAGCAAATAAAAATACAGGACACCCAGTTAAACTTTAATTTCAGATAAACAGGGAATAATTTTGCATGAGATGTACTAAAACTTTTTATGTTGCTTATCCCAACTGCAAATTTAACTGGGCATCCTGTATATTATCTGGCAACCCTAAACATAATTATCCTACCGGTGGAAAAAGCTCCTGGCTTTTGGTCCAATTTGACTATTCCACCAACACGGTCTGGCTACTCTGGCCGCTAGCTAAGCTGTGGTGAGGGCGAGCACGTGGCTTCGACGCACGCTGAGAGGTGTGGGCACGTCCAAGCCTTACCAGACCTGGAGGCCCCGTGTCCTCACCCCAGGGAGCCCAGACGGCTGGAGAGACGAGGAGAGCAGCTTCCCCTCTGTAATCCTCCCGCTGCCTCCGCTGCATCACACGCGCCTCCTCAGACTCGCTGTGCTTGCTGGTCCCTCGGTCTGAACTGTCTCCCCACAGGTAGTCACAGAGTTACCCTCCTCCCCTTCAGACTGATGAAACACCACCTGGTCAGGCCTTTCATGACCCCCAGAAGGCTTTGTGTCCTCGTTCCCCTCCCCCTAACCTTGCTTTATTTTCCTTAATAGCAATTACGGCCCCCTATTAAGTGACATATTTGTGTGTTAATTTATGGCCTGTCTCTCCCTGTTGGACTGGAAGTTCCTTGAGGGAAGGAGCTTTGTCCATCCACTTCGCTATCCCCGCTGCCCCGAATGGCGAGTGGCTGCCCACAATGGCGCGTGGCGCGCTCCAAACAGGTTCCCGTTCTAGAGGCTGTGAAGTGGGGCAGTCGGGAGGGACAGTAGCACTCAGGTGGGGGCTCGCGGGAGGTGTCGGGAAGGGGCGGCCTGGGGGCGGGGCTTGGCGTGGGCACCTCGGGGGCGGGGCCAGAGGGTTTCTGGTAAGGCCTTAGTCCGGGGTTGCGTGTTTTCAGGAGGCGAGGCGGTGCGAGGGGCTGGGCTGCGGGCCACCCGGGTGGGGGTTGGCGCTGTGTGTGCTCTGGTGCCGGGCTTCTGGTCGGGCCCTCCGTTCAGGCCTGTCTGTTCGGAGCGGCCCCTGAGGACCAGCTGGGTAAGGCCGCCTGAAGCCTGTGGGGCTCGGTCCCTGTGAGGCGGGCGCTTGCGAGGCAGGCAGAGTAGAAGGTACGCTCCGAGGGAGGGGACGATGCCCAGTGATGCCTTGGACATCATTTCCGAGGCCTCTTTAAAGAGGCTTATTGGACTTTCGTGAAGATTCTTTATTCCGGGGAAAATACATTCTTTTTTGGGGTGAATAAAGCTTTTGGAGTTTAAGAGAAGTAAATGGTAGGAAAAGGCCACGGACATGTGGCAAACCCCCAGTTTTGTATTTTAAAGGAAATCTTTGTTCTTTCTGAAAGAGCTTTTGTCATGTGGAAGTCTGTCTACCCTGGTATGCTCTCTTCTGTGAAAAATCGATCTCTTTCTCTTCATGAATTTGCAGACAGCAAAACCTCACTCAAGTAATAACCCAAACTCCTCTAGTGCCTGATGGGCTCACAGCTGTCATCTTGTTTGTCTTCTCGATTTCGTGGGCAAGCTACTTAAAACTATGTGCTCTATTTACTGTCCTCTCACCTGCCACCCTTCGCGTTTTTTTGACCGAAAGCCTACCCCAACTAATTCCCTGAAACTGTCTGGTGAAGTGTCAGGGTCCTCCTAGTGGCCAAACTCAGTAGACACTTTGGACTTTTTTGTTTTCTTCAATGAAGTGCTTGGTGATTTTTGGTTCTCATTTCTTTCCCAGCCTCCCTTGCTGGCTCCTCTTCATTGGCCCACCTGTCCCTTGTATATGTTTCCTAGCCTAGTTCCAGTTTCCTTTTCACAATACTATACTGTAAGAGGAAGATCCTATCCATTCCCACTGCTTTTGTTCTTAGGATTTATTAAACTGTTTTTTTTTGCACTCAAATCTTTCTCTTGAGTTCTAATCTAGACCCTTATATCTAACGACCTAGTGGACATTATCTACCTGGACTTCACACGTAAGTCTAGAAAGGATGTCACAAGTTATTCAGTGAATGATCATAAATAGAAAAAATACAATGATAAATAACCTTTGGGGTGACAGACCCTCTCGAGACTCTTATGAGAATCAAGGACTTTCTCCCTAAAAAGGTGCACACTAGTTTTTGCTTGTAGTTTCAGAGCTCCCCAGATCTGCTATAGTTTAAGAACTTGGATCTTGGGTAAGGGCTTTCTGAAATGAAAGGAAAAAGTGTGTTTTCCTAGATATACATAAGATTTAGAACCTTACAATGAGAATACATTGTATTCCAGCCTTCATGCACCATTAACCCAAAGTAATCTATTAGACTTGTTTATGGGAAAAGCTTTTAGCATGTAGGAGGAAAAGTCTGGAGCCCAAAGAAGAAGTTTCTGATTAACTGTGTGGATTGTGTGTTTCACAGTGTTTCACCTTAGCCTGGGCAGAAACCAGGGTCTGTTCCAGACCTTTCAGAAAGTGCTTGCTAGTTAGAGTGTAGCCTGCTTCTCTCCTGCGGACCATAGTACAGCTGAAGTTCTGACGCCTGGTGCATTGTGGGAGCCCTGAGTGAGCAGGCAAAAATGATACAGGTGTATGAGATTTCAGGAGTTTGCTTCTAGCAGAACCAACCTTCTTTGTAGGGTCAGTGACTTTTTTTTTTCTTTTTGGAGGGCAGTGTCACTGGCCCTCATATATGGGACCCGAACCGGGGCCGCTGGCTTCCCAAGCCAGCGTTTAACCTCTGTGCCACTCAGCCGGCCCATGGGTCAGTGATTTCTCAGTTCCAGAGTTATTCCTTTGATGGTCAGTGAGTGTTACTTTGAGATTGACCTCACTCTCCTGAATTAAATCTATTTTATTTCTGTTGTTCTTGTGCTAATAGGCTACTTAATATTTCTTTTTTATAGAGAAGAGATCTGAGAAGACATTAGCCGCTTTCTTTAAACCCTTCTCTTGGCTTTTATGAACTGTCTTCTGGTCCTTCTCGCCTCTCTCTGATTGCAACTTCTCTCCCCTGGCCCTCCTTTCTCACTCTTCAGTTATGGCTCAGAGTTTCTTTGGCCATTTTGCTTTCCCCGAAGACGCTTGATTTCCAAATACTACCTATGTATTGATAACTCTTGAATCTTTATTTAGTTCTAGCTTTTATCACTTTTCAGCTAGCAGCTTCAGCACTACTTAAATAGCCCACAAGTTCTTCCACCTTAATCTATCCCATAGCAGGTTCATTAAAGTTCCCTTAAATGGTTCCTATTTCTGTTGTACATGTCTTTGTGAATGACAAAAATAATTGATTAGGGCCAGCCGAGTGGAGCATTGGTTAAGAGCTGGTTTTGGGATGCCAGTGGCCCCGGTTCGGATCCCACATATGAGGGCCAGTGACACTGCCCTCTATAGCTAACAACAGCTCCACCAGGAGCTGGGCTGTGTGAGACCCGGCGACAGTGTAGGCTGCAGCCCCTGCTGCAGTGGGCTGCCATAGGCTACAGTGAGTGGCCGGCAGCCAGTGTGAGTGGATGGCAGCCAGCACGAGCTGCCAATAGCCGCGGTGAGCCACCATCCAGAGGCCGGCAACCAATCTGCCTCATCCGGGAAGAGCGCAATGAGGATACACCAACATGGGCCAGTGAAGCAACATCCTCCACAACTAGACTGAAGAACAAAAAGACAGCAACTTGTCTGTTCCCCTTCCCTGATTCCCCAACGCTGTTCCCCTCCTCCAATTCCTCAATAAAAAAAATCTTTAAAAAAAAAAGAATGAAGCAGATTATTTAGTTTCCTTAATTGGTCAGCTCAAGGGAGAGAATTATGACTGTAGAGTTCTGGATGAAATTACAACATCACCTCAAAGAGACAGCCATTTACCCCTTGGTCAGGTGTTCTTCCTGAAGTATTCCTTGGGGGTATTGGGTGGGATTGAGGATGGAGTCATGAGTCTGACCTCAAGTAACTAATAGGGAAATGGGTGGCCTGCCCATTTATTTCAGTGTGCTAAAAATAGATGTCCATTAGGGAAGACCTCCCTGGTGCTTCAGGTAATGTAAGTCCTTCAATTGCATTCTTTTTCAAAATTGTTTTGGCTTTTCTGGGTCCCTTGTATTTCCATATGAATTTTAGAATCAGCTTGTCAATTTCGGCAAAAACACCAGCTGAGGCTTTCATAGAGATTGCATTGAATCTCTAAATCAATTTGGGAAGGTATTGCAAACTTAATATTAAGTCGTATAGTCTACAAACGCAGAATGTTTTTCCATTTAGTTAGAGATTTTAAAATTTCTCTCAGCAGTTGTTTGCTAGTTTTCAATGTACAAGTCATACTTTTGTTAAATTTGTTTCTATGTATTGTATTCTTTTTGATGCTATTGATAATGGAATTGTTTTCTTAGTTTCATTTTTGTAATCTTCATCGTTAATCTATATAAATATAATTGATTTTTGTATATTATCTCATCTTCTGTGAGCTTGCTAAACTTTTTGTTTAGTTCTAGTAGTTTTATTGTGAATTCCTTGGATTTTCTACCTGTAGTTTGCGAATGACAGTCCCCCCCCCCCATTATAGATGATATACAATGTTATATGAGTTTCAAGTGTACAAAATAGTGGTTAGATATTTATATAACTTATGAAATGGTCACCCTGATAAACCTAGTATCCATCCAACATCATATATAGCTATTACAATATTATTGACTATATTCTTTATGCTATACTTTATATCCCCATGACTATTTTGTAACTACCAATTTGTACTACTTAATCCCTTACCCTTTTCCACCCATCACCTCCAACTCCCTACCATCTGACAACCACCAAAATGTTCTCTGTATCTCTTAGTTTGTTTCTATTTTATTTCTTTAATTTTTCTTTAGATTCCACATATAAGTGAAATCATATGGCATTTGTCTTTCTCTGTCTGACTGATTCCACTCAACCTAATACCCTCTAGGTCTATCCATGTTGTTGCAGATGGAAGATTTCATTCTTTTTTATGGTTGAGTAGCATTCCATTGTATATAACATATGCTACCTTTTATTTATCCACTCATACATTGATGGACACCCAGGTTGCCTCCATATCTTGGCTATTGTAAATAATACTACAATGAACATACAGATGCACATGTCCCTTCAAAGTTGTGTTTTGAGTTTCTTGTGATAGATGCCCAGAAGTGGGATTACTGGGTCCTTCTTTGTCTCTTGTTATAACCTTTGTTTTTTGTTTTTTTTTTAAAAGATTTTATTGGGGAATTGGGGGAGGAGAACAGCGTTGGGGAACTGGGAAGGAGAACAGACAAGTTGCTGTCCTTTTGTTCTTCAGTCTAGTTGTGGAGGACATTGCTTCACTGGCCCATGTTGGTATCATCATTGCGCTCTTCTTGGGTGAGGCAGATCGGTCTCCGGCTTCTGGAAGGCCTCTCACAGTGGCTCTTGGCAGCTCACACTGGCTGCCGGCAGCTCACACTGGCTGCCAGCTGCTCACACTGGCTGCAGGCCACTCACTGTAGCAGCCCACTTCAGCAGGTGGTGCAGCTGTGCTATCCCGGGGACTCACAGCAGCCCAGCTCCACGTGGAGCTGTTGTTCACCATCTTAGCTGTAGAGGGCAGTGTCACTGGCCCTTATATGTGGGATCTGAACTGGAGCCGCTTGCATCCCAAGTCAGCTCTTAACCAATGCGCCACTTGGCTGGCCTGATAACCTTTGTTTTAAAGTCTATTTTGGGGCCGGCCAAGTGGCCCAGTTGTTAAGAGCTGGCTTGGGATGCCAGCAGCCCCAGTTCGGATCCCACATATGAGGGCCAGTGATACTGCCCTCAAAAAAAAAAAAAGTCTATTTTTTCTGGTATAAGTATTGCTACTCTAGCTTTTTTGTTGTTGTTTTTTTTTCCATTTTCAGGAAATATCTTTTTCCATCCCTTTATTTTTAGTCTGTGTGTGTCTTTCAACCTGAAATGAGTCTTTTGTAGGTGGTATATGAAGGATCTTGTTTTCTTATCCATTCAGCCACCCTGTGTCTTTGATTAGAGCATTTAATCCATTTACATTGAAAGTAATTGTTGATATGTAGTTATTGCCATTTTATTATTCATATTTTTTATTTTTACTTTTTCTTCTTTTTTTAAGGAAGTCCACTTAACATTTCTTGTAGTATTGGTTTGGTGATGATGAACTCCTTTAGCTTTTTCTTGTCTGAAAGTCTGGAAAGCTCTTTATCTGTCCTTCGATTCTAAATGATAGCTTTGCTGGGTAGAGTAATGTTGGTCATAGGGTTTTTGCTTTTCATCACTGAATATTTCCTGCCACTCCCTTCTAGCCTGTAAAGTTTTGGTTGAGAAATCCGCTGCCAGTCTTATGGGGGCTACCTTATAGTTAACTGACTGCTTTCCTCTTGCTGCTTTTAAGATTGTCTCTTTGTCTTTAACCTTTGGCATTTTAATTATGATGTGTCCCAGTGTGGGCCTCTGTGGTTCATCTTATTTGGGGCTCTGCTCTTTTTTGGCTTATATGTCTATTTCCTTTACCAGGTTAGGGAAGTTTCTTGTCATTATTTCCATCTTCAAATAGGCTTTCATTTTCTTGCTTATCCTTCTGGTCCCCCTATGATGAGAATGTTGACACACTTGGTGTTTTCCCAGAGGTGACTTAAACTCTCTTCATTTTCTTGAATTCTTTTTTTGTTGTTGTTCTGATTGAGTGATTTTTGCTACCTTATTTTCCAAATTGCTGATATGAACCTCTGCTTCATCTAATTTACTACTGATTCCTTTTAATGTAGTTTTTGTTTCAGTTACTATATTCTTCATATCTGATTTTTTTTTGAGGGCAGTGTCACTGGCCCTCGTATGTTGGGGTGCTGGTTTCCCAAGCCAGCGCTTAATTGTCATCCCACTCGGCCTGCCCCTGATTTTTTTTTTTATGTTTCGTATCTCTTTGTTGAAGTTCACCCTGAGATCACTGAGCATGCTTACAACCAGTGTATTTTTTTTAAGGTTTTTTATTGGGGAATTGGGGTGGGGAACAGTGTTGGGGAATTGGGGAAGGGGAACATTGTGTTTTTCCAGGACCCATCAGCTCCAACTGAAGTTGTCCTTCAGTGTTTTTTTTTTAAAACTTTATTGGGCAACAGTATGTTTTTCCAGGACCCATCAGCTCCAAGTCGTTGTTGTTTTCAACCTCCTATTGTTTTCAACCTAGTTGTAGAGGGCACAGCGCACTGGCCCATGTGGGAATGGAACCGGCAGCCTTTGTGTTATGAGCCCACTCTGTAATGACCTGAGCCAACCGGCCACCCCTGTCCTTCAGTCTTAGTTGTGAGGGACACAAGCTCAGCTCCAAGTCCAGTTGTTGCTTTCAATCTAGTCACAGGGGGAGCATATTCCACCATCTTATGCAGGAGTAGAACCAGCAACCTTGTTGCAACTGAGCCATCTGACTGCCTGTCGGCAGCTCATGGCTACTCAGCTCAAGGTGCTGTATTCAATATTAGTTGTGGGGTGTAGGGGGGCAGGGTGCAGCCCACTATCCCATACGGGTATCGAACTGGCAACCTTGCTGCTAAGAGCGTGCTCTCTCACCAGCTCAGCGGCAGCTCATCTTGGCGCAGCCCACTGGCCCATGTGGGAATTGAACCGGTGACTCTGTTAGTCAGAGCTCACCCTCTTAACCAACTGAGCCATTTGGCCAGCCCGCACCAGTGTTTTGAACTCTGCATCTGGTAGATCACTTCTCTCCATTTTGTTTTTCTCGAGCTTTGTACTGTTTTTTCATTTGGGACATGTTTCTGTGTCTCCCCATTTAGGCTGCCTTGCTGTGTTTATTTCTATATATTAGGTAGAGCTGCTGAGTCACCCAGTCTTAGTAGAATAGCCTTATGTAGTAGGTGTCCTGAGGGAATCAGTGGCTCAGTTTTTCTGGTTACCTGAGGTGAGTGCTGCTGATGTGTCCCTTGTGTGTGTCATGTATGCCCTCCTGTTGTAGTTGATCCCTGGTTGCTGTTTCCATGTCAGTTAGATGGATGGATGCTTGGGCTGATTGGTTGTGACTACAGTGGAAAAATTGTGCAGGGGCTGACCCTATAGGGGAGGCTTCACTTCAGCAGGGCTCTGGTGCCTGGCCTGTCTTCCCTTTGGGTGTGTCATCTGTGGACGTGGTTGGGTGGTGCTCTGGCTTAGTCTGAAGTCATCCACTTGGTGTGCCAGCCCTGGGGACTCTGGACGGCCGCTCACAGCGGCTCTTGACAGCTCACACCGGCTGCCAGCTGCTCACGCTGTCTGCCGGCCACTCACTGTAGCCTATGGCAACCCACTGCAGCCAGGGGTGCAGCTCTGCTGTCCTGGGGACTCACAGCAGCCCAGCTCCAGGTGGAGTTATTGTTCACCATCTTAGCTGTAGAGGGCAGTGTCACTGGCCTTCATAATGGGATCCTAACTGGAGCCGCTGGTGTCCCAAGCCAGCTCTTAACCAACGTGTCACTCGGCCGGCCCAAATGTCCAGAGTAGACAGATATTAGATTAGTGGTTGCCTAAGGCTGGGGAAGAGGGAAGAAGACTGGGAAGTGACTGCTAATGGGTATAGGGTTTCTTTTTGGGGTGATGAGAATGCTCTGCAGTTAGAGGTGATGGTTGTATACAGTTCTGTGAATGTATTAAAGTCTACTCAACTGTACACATTAAATGGATGAATCTTTTAGTATGTGAATTATGTATCAATAAAGCTGTTGCTTTAAAAATTGAGTTCACAGGGCCGGCCAAGAGGCTCAGTTGGTTAAGAGTTAGCTTAAGAGCATGAGCTCTGAGATATAGGGCCGCTGGTTAGATCCCCACATGGGTCAGTGATGCTGAGCCTGAGCTGAGCTGCTGCTGAGCTGCCAACAGGTGGCAAGATGGCTCAGCTGGTGACAGCACGTGCTCCTAAGAAGACTGCCTGTTTGATGGTGGGCTATGCCTGCCCGCAACTAAGACTGTACTCGGCACCTTGAGCTGAGCTGCTGCCCGGATGGCTCAGTGGATAGAGTGTGCACTCTTAACAACAAGGCTGCTGGTTTGACTCCCGCATGGGACGGTGGCTACGCCCACCCACAACTAAGATTGTAACACAGCACCTTGAGCTTAAAGGCCACAAGCTGTTGATAGGCAGCCAGATGGTGACTGGCGCCCTCCACAACTAAGATTGAAGAAAAACAACTTGGCTGGTCCCCCTCCCCAATTCTCCAATCCTATTCCCCTCCCCCAATTCCCCAATTCAAAAAAAAAAGTGAGTTCACTCAGTTTTACATTAAAGACAAAAGATCTCCAGTTGCAGTGAATGGAAGAACTCATTTATTTCATCAAGGCAAATATGTTGGCCAAAGAACATTTCAGTGAGGAATTCCATCAATTCTTGAATTTCCTGATGAAGAAAATAGAATAGCAATAGAACTGGTTGGCTAGCCAGAAAAGCCCTAATTTTTCAGAAATTTCTCTGTGGTTCCTTATGTGGTCTATTAAAATATACATTAAAAATAAAGTTGTAGGGCCGGCTGAGTGGCATCGTGGTTAAGTGCTGGCTTGGGAAGTCAGCGGCCCCGATTCGGATCCCACATATGAGGGCAAGTGACACTGCCCTCAAGAAAAACCAAAAAACAAAAACAAAAGCAAAATAAATAAATAAAATTGTAGGGCTGGCCGAGTGGCGCGTTGGTTGGGAACTGGCTTGGGATGCCAGCGACCCTGGTTCAGATCCCACATATGAGGGCCAGTGCACTGCCCTCTACAGCTAAGATGGTGAACAACAACTCCACCTGGAGCTGGGCTGCTGTGAGTCCTTGGGAGGACATAGCTGCAGCCCCTGCTGCAGTGGGCTGCCATAGGCTACAGTGAGTGGCTGGCAGCCAGCGTGAGTGGCTGGCAGCCAGCGTGAGCTGCCAACAGCCGCTGTGAGGGGCCGTCCAGAGGCCGGCGACCGATCTGCCTCACCCGAGAAGAGCGCAATGAGGATACCAACATGGGCCAGTGAAGCAACGTCCTCCACAACTAGAATGAAGATCAAAAGGACAGCAACTTGCCTGTTCCCCTTCCCTGGTTCCCCAACGCTGTTCCCTTCCCTCAATTCCCCAATAAAATCTTAAAAAATAAAAAATAAATAAATAAATAAATAAATAAATAAATAAAATTGTAGAAATAAATCAGAATGTAATACTAAGAATAAGAAATGTAAATGCATTAAACTTAGCAATTAAAAGAGAAATATTCATTTAATAATGAGGCTCTGTTGGGGCATCAGCAAGTAAAATAGGAAAGAATAACCATCATCAATGAATTACCATTCTAGCTGAGGGAAAAAGACAATATTGTACACTGGATAAGTGTGTTTTATAGTATGTTAAACTGTAACAAGTGCTAGTGATAAAAGAAAAATAGAGTGGGGTAAGCAAGACTCAAGGTGTTGGGAAGCTGCACTTTATTTTTTTTATTTTTTTTATTTTTTAGCTGAGCCATCCTGCTCAACGGCATCTCAGCTCAGGCTGGCCTCGAACAACTGTTGCTCAGAGCTCAGCTCGCACTCTTGAGCGAGCTCTTAACCAACTGAGCCACTTGGCCGGCCTGGGAAGCTGCACTTTAATTGATATGTTCTCAGATTCAATAAGTAATTATAGCTATATTATGTTTACAAAAGATTCATAAAAACCTCCAAAATACAAAAAGGTTGAAAGTAATAGAATTTTAAAATATACACCAGGAAATGATTAAAGAAAGCCAAATGATAAATTAATATCAGACAAAATAATCTTTAAGGCAAATAATGATATTACAGATACTGAACTTGTTTGGGCATTATAATGTAGCATACGAATACTTATAAAAGTACTGGGAAGAATTGATAAAGACATAATTATTGTGGGATATTTTAATATACATATACAGTCATTGATAGATCACATAAATCAGTAAATGTAAAAGCTGTAGATGATTTGAAAAACTCAGTAAGCTTGATATAATGAACACATATGTAAAGAACCCTGCATGCTTATTTCAAGTGCATGTAGAACATTAAAAATATTTCTCACACAATAGGTCATAAGGCAAACTTCAACTTTAAGAACACGTATCAAAAAGACCATATTCTCTGATCACCATTCCATGAAATTAGAAAATAACAAAAGTAACTTTTAAAAATTTATGCTCACAAAATTTAAAATATACATGTAAATAACTAATGAATCCATAATGATATATCATCATAGAAATGAGAAAATGTTCAAAATGGAATGAATATAATAAAAGTATTATATTTAAAATCTTGAGGGATGCATCTAGATTGTCTTGGAGGGACATTTACAACCATAAATGCCTAAATCACCAAAGAAGAAAGACTGGAATTAATGAGCTAAGATTTGTTAAGGTAAATGAAAATTTTGCATTGTATTTTAAGGCTTAAATGCTGTAATCGCCTTATTTTTTAATTGTAAAATTGGTTTTATAAGGATGAAAGTCTTATCTATATTCTGAATGTTTAAAAAATCTTTAACATTTTTTTAAACAGTTTTTTTGATTGGCACATAATGCCTTAATTATCAGTAAGATAACCAATCTTAGGACAAATGTAGTTTAACATCTTTAATGGGCATACACCCTGTCTACAACAATTATTATTTTTTTGTTTTAAAGATTTTATTGGGTAATTGGGGTAGGGGAACAGTGTTGGGGAATTGGGGGAGAGGACCAGCCAAGTTGTTGTTCTTCAATCTTCGTTGTGGAGGGCCCCAGTCGCCATCTGCCTTCCCGTCGGCAGCTCGTGGCCTCTAAGCTGAGTTCAGTCTTAGTTGAGGGTGGGCGTAGCCACCATCCCATGTGGGAGTCGAACCAGCAGCCTTGTTGTTAAGAGCGAACGCTCTATCCACTGAGCCATTCAGGTGGCAGCTCAGCTCAAAGTGCCAAGTTCAATCTTTAGTTGCAGGTGGGCATAGCCCACCATTGAACAGGCAATCTTGTTACACCAGCTGAGCCATCCTGTCACATATTGGCAGCTCAGCGACAGCTCAGCTAGGATGCAGCGTTCACTGGCCCATGTGGGAATCAAACCGGTGGCCCTATTGCTCAGAACACTCGCTCTAAGCCAACTCTTAACCAACTGAGTCACTCGGCCGGCCCTACAACAATTATTTTTAAAACTTTCCTTTTTTACCGCAAACACTTGTAGTCTCAAAGTAATAAATTAAACATATTTTGGAATTATTAAAATAAACCTTTCAACATGACTTAGAAACTTGATTACATGTAATGACAAGATAAAGGATAAGTATAGTTATAAGTTAAACTTTATTAGAATAGATACTAAAGATTTGGTAACCTTTTTCATATTGATCTAATTAGTTGTATTCATAACATGACTAGTCTTTTAAATACCTTTAAGAATCTCGTATACTTTCCAATTTTATTCAGGCCAACCCCTGACTTCATTTACACTTCTCTAGACAAATTGAGTTAGCAACTGTGGGGCTTACAGTTTTCTATTTCCACAATGTCCATGTCAGAGTTAGAAAAATAACAACAGAGGAATTCCCCCAAGAAAGTAGAAAAGAGGAAATAATTAAGATAAAACAGAAATTAATGAAGTAGAATAAAAAGATGCAATGTAGAGAATCATCAAAACAGAAGCTGGTAATGTTTGTAAATCTTAACAAAATAATGAATCCTCTGGCCACGTTGGTCAAGAAAAAAAGAAAGAAAAATAAAAATAAACAATATTAGAAGTAAAAAGTGAGTCATAACTGTACAGAGAGTGAGGTTAAAAAAATGAATAAACACCCTGACTCAAAAATGGGCAAAGGACCAAAGAACATATACAAATGGCTATGAAAAGATGGCCAATGAAAAGATTCTCAATGTTACTAATCATTAGGGAAATGCAAATCAAAACCACAAGGAGACACCACCTCATAACAAAAACAATAAAGAGAAAATAACAAGTGTTGGCAAGATGTAAAAAAACTGGAATGCGTGTGCACGGTTAGTGGGAATGTAAAATGGTGCAGGCCCTAGGGAAAACAGTAAGACAGATCCTCAAAAAATTAAAAATAGAATTACTGCATGATCTGGCTGTTCCACTTCTGGATATATACCCCCATAAACTGGAGGTAGAGTCTTGAAGACTTATTTATACACCCATGTTCATAGTACTACTATTCACAACAGTCCAAACGTAGAAGCAATCTATGTGTCCATCAAAAGATGAATGAATACATACAATGTGTTATACCCATACTTTGGAATATTATTCAGTTTTAAAGAGAAAGGAAATTCTGGTACATGCTACCATGTGGATGAACTATGAGTACATTATACTGAGGGAAATAAGCCAGTCATGAAAAGACTACTATTGTATGATTCCACTTATATGAGGTATCTAGAGTAGTCACATTCACAGAAACAGAAAGGAGAATGGTGGTTGCCAGGACTGAAAGGAGTGGGTAAAACGGAAGTTGTTGTTCATAGAGTTTCAGTTTTGCATAATGTGAATGTTTTAGAGATTGGTTACACACCATTGTGAATATATGTGACACTAATAAACTACACTAAAAAATGGTTAAGATGATACATTTTACATGTATTTTACCACAGTTAAAATTTTTTAATTACTAAAGGATTTTATGTATGCTAATAATTTAAAAAAGTTACATTAAATGGGCACTAGCTTAGAAAAGTATAAATTACCCAAACTGAAAACATTAATAGACCTATAATTATTAAAGAGGTTAATTCAAAAATTTAATTCTGCCAGAAAAAGATAGTAACCACTGTGACTTTGGTTCCCACATTCTGCCCTGACTGGCCTTCTCTACCAGTGAGAGCGGTGAGGGAAGAGTTGATGGGGAGGACAGGTTAGAGGCTATGTCCCTTTTCTATGTGGTCCCTAGCCTCTTGGAGCTTTAAATCGTATTTTTACACCCACCCTCTGCTTTAGCCAGTCTAACCTATTCACTCTTTCCCCAGTAGTCTCTGTTTTGAAATTGTCTTTGTACAGCTTCTGCCTAGAAATCTTCGGTTTCATTTATTTTTTCCAGTTGTGGTCAATTCTTAAGATCCATTTTAAAATGTCAGTTGCTCAAAGGTCTTTTAAGACTCAAGGAAGTTGTCCCACTAGCCTAGTTCTTGATGGTTCATGCTCAAAAAATGTGGATTTGACATTTCACATGCTCACTTTGAAATTGCTCATTTTGCCCTGTCCTGTTTTGTACTTTCCCCATTGTCAGCTGTTCCATGTGTCTCTGTTGGTGTCATAGGTAGTACCTGGATAGTTAGGAGGTGAATCCAGAGTTCCTGAGGTAGGAAGAGAAGGGGGCAGTTACTCCGCTAAGAATACTTACCTCTTCAGTTAGCTGCAGAGACCGGACTCCTGTGCAGGCTCTATATCTGCTCTTTGCTACTCTAGGGTTCTGATCACACCCTGGATTCCCAGTTCACGGCACCCTTCCTGTACTGTACACTCGGCTGCCTGACCTAGTAAGACACGTGGATAGTTCCCTGACTATCTTAAGTTTCTTTTTACTCAGATAAGGTTGATTGAGAGGTATATTTGGAACAATGACAATGGTTTTATCACCCTCCTCCATTTATTCATGTATTTGATATTCAACAAATATTCAGTGAGTACTTATCATGTGTCAGACACTGTTTTTTGGCACTAGGCTGCAGTAGTAAAAAGCAAACAAATAACTGACAATTCTAGCCCCAGTGTAGCAAGGGGAGAGCAAAAAAAAAAAAAGCAAACATAATAAGTAAATTATTTAGTATTTTATAAAGTGTAAAGAGCCATGAGAAAAAGAAAAAGTAGAACAAGGTAAAGGGTATCTTGATTACTGGAAGTACCAATTAAATAGGGAAGTCAGTGTAATCCTCATCAAAGTAGTGATATTAAACAAGGACATAAGGAAGAGAGCCAGATGGCTAAACAAGGAAAGAACAATCTAGCTGTAAAGAACACCTATAGCAAAGGTCATAAGGGAGGACTGCCTGGTGGATTTAAGTAATAGAAGAAAACCCAAATGAGGAAGGCACAGAGTGAGCAAGGGGTTGGAGGGGTGGAGGGGAGGAGTAGAAGATGAGGTCAGAGAGGCAGTGAGGGGCCAGATTACATGGGAAATTGTAAACCACGGTAGGCTGATTTTCACTGAGTGAAATTAGGAGCTTTTGGAGGATTTTGATCAGAGGAGTGTACAGTTTACTTCTCTTTTAGAAGGATCCCTAAGGCTCCTATGTTGAGAACAGACTATTTGGGAGCAAGTATAGAAGCAGGTTGGCCTGTTAGGAAGACTGTTGGAAAACTCTTAAGAGAAGATGGTGGCTTGGACCAGGGTGTCATGGTAGAGTTAGTGAGACGTTGTCATAGTCTAGTTTTTTTTTCTTTTTTTTGAGGGCAATGTCACTGGCCCTCACATGTGGGACCAAAACAGGGCCTCTGGCTTCCCAAACCAGCGCTTAACCACTGCACCACTCAGCCGGCCCTAGTTTTGTTTTGTTTTTTTTAAGGATTTTATGTGGGAATTGGGGGAGGGAACAGCATTGAGGAATTGGGTAAGGGGAGCAGACAGGTTGCTGTCCTTCTGTTCTTCAGTCTAGTTGTGGAGGACGTCACTTCACTGGCCCATGTTGGTATTGTGATCATTGTGCTCTTCCCAGGTGAGGCAGTCGCTTGCTGGCCATTGGACCTCTGCTCACAGTGGCTCAGGGCAGCTCACTCCAGCTGCTGGCCACTCACGGTAGCTTACGGCAACCCTACTGCAGCCTACACTGTTGCTGGTGACTCATGGCAGCCCAGTTCCAGGTTGAGCTGTTGTTCACCATCCTAGCTGTAGAGGGCACAGCATCACTGGCCCATGTGGGATCCAAACCGGTAGCCCTGCTGCTCAGAGCTCGTGCTCCCAAGCCAACTGCTAACCAACAAACCACTCAGCCAGACCAGCCATAGTCTACTTTAATTTTGAAGGTAGAACCATTGTTATTTCATGATGGAGTAGGGAGTGAGAGAGGCAGACTGAGAAAGAAAATGAGAATGAGTCTCAGGTTTTTAGCCTTAGAGTTGGAAAATAGAGTTGCTGTTAGTTGAGATGGGGTAGGCAGTTGAGTGAGTGGAGCATATTTAGGGACAAAGTTCAGCAGCTGAGTTTGATTTATCTATTATATTTCTAAGTAGAGATATAAAAATATACAGTAAAACCTTGGATTGCGAGTAACATGGTTTGTGAGTGTTCTGCAAGATGAGCAAACATTTCTAATATATTTTAACTTGGTAAACGAGCAATGTCTTATTATATGAGTAGTTTGTTTCCAGAACGAATTATGCTCACAGACCAAGGTATTACTGTATTCACATTGGAAACAAAATTAAGACTATACAAAATATTTTAAATTAGTTAAGAGTTGCTTTTGTCAGCAAGTAATACCTTAAGTATGAGGAAAATGCAATATCACATGTAAAAAGAAACCCCAAGATGAGACAATTTTAGGGCTGGTTGAGAGGTTCAGCAATGTTATGAACTCTGGTTCTTTTCATCTTTTCTTTCTGCTGCTGTTAACATATCTGCTTCTCCTTAGATTAGCTCTCTTCAACAACGATGTCTTCCATGGTTTTAAGTGTCATATTTAGACACAGCACAATATTCAGCTAAAGAGCTATTTCTTAACTTTATTTATAGCACTGAAGAAACCTTTTCTGATGTCTCCCAGTAAACTTATGTCTCATTGGCCTAATTACTTGTATTTCTTGCCCATGCCAAAATAAATCACTGCCCAGGGGAACAGGCACCATGATTAGAGCCTTAGACTATTCATTATATGATCAGTGGATGGCCCTAGCTTTCCTTGAAACAAAGAGCTGTGTGGAAATGGGTGAACACAGTTATTTTCTTGGGAGGTGGAAAGCAATTACTAATATGACAGAAGAGTTGGCAGCTAACATGCTAATAGTAGGAATAAAGAAGCAAGTAAAAACCACTCAATCTACTCAATGAAATGATGCCTGTATGTTTATGGACTTTAAAAAAACACACACACTGGCACAAAATAAAGTATATTTCTTTTAACCAAACTTAATTAAATTTTCATCAAAATTGGGTCATAATATTTACTATTTTATGACATGGTTTGCTAGCTAATAATTACTGTTAGTAAATGTGGATTTCATTATCATTTTAATGGTGCCATATTCTATTTATAGCTGTATCACAATTTCATGAATTGATTCTTGTTGAATATTCTAAGTATTTGGAAAAATGCTTCAGTGAACAATGTTGTATTTCCATTTTTGCACACTTACTGGTTTTTTTTCTGGAGGTATAGTCATAGAAATGAAACTGCTAGATTCTATACTTGTACGGTTGTCCTTTAGAAAGATTATATCTAGCTGACTGTGTGAATATACTTCTTTCCTAACATATTCAATCAGATATTGCTGATATGTTTGCTGATCTGTGAGGCAATTATAGATAGTGGTTAAAAGCATTGGTTTTGCTGTTGCCAGGTGGATCTTGGACTTATCGGGGTGATCACTTTGTAAGGTATATAAACGTCTAATCATTATGTTGTACATCTGAAACTAACATAATTTTGTATGTCAATTAAAATTGATAATTAAATTAAAATATTTTAATTAAATTTATTGGGGTGATACTGGTTAGTAAAATTATATAGGTTTCAAGTGTACAATTCTATAATACATCATCTATATATTTCATTGTGTGTTCACCACCCAAAGTCAGTTCTCCTTCCGCCACCATATATTTGATCCCTTTTGCCCTCTTCTACCAGCCCCCTTCCCCACTTACCCTCTGGTAACCACGAAACTGTTTTCTGTGTTTATGAGTTTTTGTTTGTTTCTTTGTCTTGTTTGTTGCTTTCAGTTTTATATCCCATATATGAGTGAAATCATATAGTACTCAACTTTTTCTGTCTGACTTATTTCGCTTAGCATAATAATCTCAGATTCCATCCATGTTGTCACAAATGGAAGTATTTCATCCTTTCTTATGGCTGTGTAATATTCCATTGTATACATGTACCACATCTTCTTTATCCAATCATCTATCGAAGGATACTTCAGTTATTTCCATGTCTTGGCCACTGTGAATAATGCTGCAATGAACATAGGGGTACATATGTCTTTATGAATAAATATTTTCAGATTTTTGGGGTAGATCCTCAGAAGACGGATTGCTGGGTCATATGATAATCCTATTCTTAATTTTTTGAGGAGCCTCCATACTGTTTTACATAGTGGCTGGGAATTTACATTCCCATCAACAGTGTATGAGGGTTCCTTTTCTCCACAGCTTCTCCAACACTTGTTATTACTTGTGCTATTGTTAATAGCCATTTTAATAGGTGTGAGATGGAATCTAATTGTAGGTTTTTTTTTTAGGTTTTTTTTTTTTTTTTTGGGAATTGGAGGGGAACAGACAAGTTACTGTCCTTTTGTCCTTCAATCTAGTTATGGAGGACGTCGCTTCACTGGTCCATGTTGGTATTATTATTGCGCTCTTCCCGGGTGAGGCAGTCACTCACTGGCTATTGGACGGCCACTCACGGCAACTCTTGGCATCTCACGCTGGCTGCCAGCCACTCCCAGTAGCTTATGGCAGCCCACTGCAGTCCCACTGCAGTCTACACCATTGCTGGCGATTCACAGCAGCCCAGCTCCAGGTGGAGCTGTTGTTCATAATCTTAGCTCCAGGTCGAGCTGTTGTTCATCATCTTAGCTGTAGAGGGCAGTATCACTGGCCCTCATGTGGGATCCGAACTGGGGCCCTGCTGCTCAGAGCTGGCGTCCTAAGCCAACTTTTAACCAATACACCACTTGGCCGGCCCTCATTGTAGTTTTGATTTACATTTCCCTAATAGCTAGTGAAGTGGAGCATCTTTTCATGTATCTGTTGGCCATTTGTATGTCTTCTTGGGAGAAGTGCCTGTAAAGATCCTCTGCTCATTTTTTAATTGGATTGCTTGTTTTTTGTTGTTGAGTTGTATGAGTTCTGTATATATTTTGGCTATTAGTCCCTTATTGAAAGTGTTGTTTGCAAGTATCTTTTCCCATTTAGTTGGTTGCCTCTTTGTTTTGTTGATGGTTTCTTTTGCTCTGCAGAAGTTGTTTTGTTTGATATAGTCCCATTCATTTATTTTTGCTTTTATTTCCCTTGCCTTTGAGGTCAAGTTCATCAAATCTTCTGTAAACTCAAGGTCTATACATTTAGTATGTATGATTTCTTCTGTGCAATATATTGTTTTAGGTCTTATATTTAGGTTTTTTAATCCATTTTGAATTAATTTTAATATATGGTGACAGCAGTCTAGTTTCATTCTTTTGCATGTGGCTTTCAAATTTTCCCAGCACCATTTATTGAAGAGACTTTCCTTTCTCCATTGTATGTTTTTGGCTTCTTTGTTGAATATTATTTGCCCATATGTATATGGATTTATTTCTGGATACTGAATTCTGTTCCATTGGTCTGTGTATCTGTTTTTCTGCCAATACTATGCTGTTTTGATTATTGCTGCTTTGTAGTATAATTTGAAGTCAGGGAGTGTGATTCCTCTGGCCTTGTTCTTTTTTCACAGGATTGCTTTGGCTATTTGGGGTCTTTTGTGATTCCATAGAAATCTGATGATTTTTTGTTCTATTTCTTTAAAAAAATGCTATTGGGATTTTGATGGGGATTGCATTAAATCTGTATTGCTTTGGTAATATGGCCATTTTTACTTTTGATTATTCCAATCCATAAACATGGAATATCTTTTCATTTCTTTGTGTCTTCTTCAATTTATTTTATTAATGTCCTTTAGTTTTCAGTGCATAGGTCCTTCACATCGTTTGTTAAGTTTATTCCTAGGTATTTTATTCTTTTTGTTGTAATTGCAAGAGGAAGTTTTTAAATTTATTTTTCTGAAATTTTATTCTTAGTATATAGGAACACAGTGGATTTTTGTACATTGATTTTGTGTCCTGCAACTTTACTGTATTTGTTTATTGTTTTTAATAGTTTTGTAATGGAGTCTTTAGGGTTTTCTATATAAGAATCATGTAATCTGCAAAAAGTGACAGTTCGACTTCTTCATTCCCAATTTGGATGCCTTTTATGTCTTTCTCTTTTTGTTTGTTTGTTTTGAGGGCAGTGTCACTGGCCCTTATATGTGGGACCCGACCTGGGGCCACTCGCTTCCCAAGCCAGCGCTTAACCACCACGCCACTCGGCCGGCCCTATGTCTTTCTCTTTTTGATTACTCTGGCTTACCACTGTTGACTAACAGTGATGAGAGGGGGCATCCTTGTCTTGTTCCTGATCTTAGAGGAAAAGCTTTCAGTTTTTCACCATTAAGTATGATATTAGCTGAGGGTTTGTTTTTATGGCCTTTATTGTGTTGAGGTACTTTCCTTCTGTATCCTTTTTATTAAGTGTTTTAATCATAAATGGATGTTGTATTTTGTCAGATGCTTTTACTGCATCTACTGATATGATCATATGATTTTTATCCTGTGTTTTGTTTATATAGTGTGTCACACTGATCAGTTTGCCTATGTTAAACCATCCTTGTGCCCCTGGAATGAACCCCACTTGACTTGATCGTGATGTATAATATTTTTAATATATTGTTGTATGCAATTTGTGAGTACAGTAATACCTTGGTTTGCGAGCATAATTTGTTCCAGTAACAAACCACTCATATTGCAAGACATCGCTCATTTACCAAGTTAAAATGTATTAAAGGCAGCTGAGTGGTGCATTGCTTAAGAGTTGGCTTGGGACGCCAGCTCTGAACAGCAGGGCCCTGGTTCGGATCCCACATGAGGGCCAGTGACACTGCGCCTTCTACAGCTAAGATGGTGAACAACAGCTGAAACTGTAGCTGGACTGCCGTGAGTCACCAGTGATGGCATAGGCTGTAGCCCCTGCTGCAGTGGGCTGCTGTAAGCTAATGTGAGTGGCTGGCAGCCAGCGTGAGCTGCCGTGAGCCACCATGAGCAGCCATCCAATGGCTGGCGAACAACTGCCTTACCCGGGAAGAGAGCAATGATAATACCAACATGAGCCAGTGAAGCGACGTCTTCTACAACTAGACTGAAGAACAAAAGGACAGCAACTTGTCTGGTCCCCTTCCCCGATTCCCCAACTCTATTCCCCTCTCCCAATTCCTCAATTTAAAAAAAATGTATTAGAAATGTTTGCTCGTCTTGTGGAACAATTGCAAACCAAGTTACTCACAAGCCAAGGTTTTACTGTATTTTGTTTGGGAATTTTGCATCTGTATTCATCAGCGATATTGGTCTGTAGTTGTTTTTTTTTGTTATCCTTACCAGGTTTTGGTATCAGGATAAGCAGTGGTCTCATAAAATTTGTTTGGAAGTATTGCCTCTTCTTCAATTTTTTGGAAAAGTGTGAGAAGGATAGGTTATTAAATCACCTTTGAATGTTTGGTAGAGTTCACTAGTGAAGCCATCCGGTCCTGGACTTTTGCTTTTGGGAGGTTTTTGTTGATTTTTTTCAATTTCCTTACTGTTGATCTGTCTATTTAGGTTTTCCAGTTCTTTGTGATTCAGTTTAGGAAGGTTATATATCCCTAAGAATTTGTCTATTTTTTCTAGGTTATTGAGTTTGGTGGCATGTAGTATTCTTGTGTGATCCTTTGTATTTCTGTGGTATCCATCATAACTTCTCCTTTTTAATTTCTGATTTTGTTTATTTGTGTCTTTTCTCCTTTTTCCTTAGTATGTCAATTTTATTAATCTTTTCAAAGAACCAGTTCTTTATTGTATGATTTTTTTATATTGTCTTGTTGTTGTCTCTCATTTAATTCAGCTCTAATTTTTATTTTTTCCATCCTTCTGCTGACTTTGGGCTTTATTTGTTCTTTTTTTTCTAGTTCTTTAAGATGTAATGTTAGGCGGTTTATTTGAGATTTTTCTTGTTTTTTGAGATAGACTTTTACCACTTATTATCACTTTTGCAGCATCCCCAAAATTTTGATATATTGTATTTTCATTGTCATTTGTTTCTGTATATCTTTTGTTCTCCCTTTTTATTTCTTCTTTGGCCCAGTTGTCCTTTAGTAACATGTTGTTTAATCTCCACATATTTGTGTTTTTTTTCCCTCCGCTTTCTTTTTTGCAATTGATCTCCAATTTTAAAGCATTGTGGTCAGAGAATATGCTTGATATGATTTCAGTCTTCTTAAATTTGTTGAGGCTAGGTTTGTGTCCCAGCATATGGTCTATCCTTGAGAATGTTCCATGTGCGCTAGAGAAGAATGTATCATCTAGTGTCCTGGGATGAAATGCATTGGTTTTGGGCTTACATATACCTGGGCTTATATCCTGACTTTTATTTACCAATTTATGACTTTGAGAAGTCATATGACTTAACTTCTCTTAGCTGGTTTTATCTGTATAGTTGGGGGTGGGTGTTAATACTTGATTTATTGGATAGTTGGGAATAATAATGAAGATTTTTGTTTGTTTGTTTGTTTGTTTTAAAGATTTTATTGGGGAATTGGGGGAGGGGAACAGCGTTGGGAAATCGGGGAAGGGGAACAGACAACTTGCTGTCTTTTTGTTCTTCAGTCTGGTTGCGGAGGACGTTGCTTCACTGGCCCATGTTGGTATCGTCATTGCGCTCTTCCTGGATGAGGCAGATCGCTCGCGGGGCCTCTGGATGGTCGCTCACCGCGGTTATTGGCAGCTCACGCTGGCTGCCAGCCACTTACTGTAGCCTATGGCAGCCCACTGCAGCAGGGGCTGCAGCCTACACTGTCGCTGGGGCTCGCAGCCCAGCTCCAGGTGGAGCTGTTGTTAGCTGTAGAGGGCAGTGTCACTGGCCCTCATATGTGGGATCTGAACCGGGGCCGCTTGCATCCCGAAACAGGCTCTTAACCTGCGCCACTCGGCCGGCCCTGAAGATGTTTTTAATTCCGTATTCTGTAGCCTAGTACATAGTGAAGCCATAATATTTGAGAGATGTTTTTAAATTTGTTATAATAAAATATCTTAATTTTGATTTAATTATTATTATTATTTTGATTTAATAAAGTTTTATTTTTCAAAATGTACACTTGCTGGGACCTGTTGTTCCTGCATCTTCACCAGCAGCTGGGGCATCCCCACCCTTGGTGGTTCTGGTGTAAATTACTTGAGCTCTGTGCTTCCAAACTAATTTAATAAGTCCTTTACAAAGGAAGGGCTGCCCTGGCCAAGGAACTGTGGGTCTTCAGTCTCTCAGAGACAACAGCTGGGGTTATAAGCTTATAGGTAGGAACTTCCTTACAGAGTTTGTCATATGTTGCTTTGTCCAACAAGACTAGGTTGTTGAGCTTGTCCTGAACTTTGCCTTTGGACCACTTTTTCTTTTTGGCCTTGCCTCCAGATTGGTCACTGGGTCTTTGTTTTTCTTGGTGACTTTCTAGCATCTTTCTTCTTGTTGTTGTCTTTGGGTGGCATGGCGAAACTTGGAGAGCAGTGGCTACAACTACAGCCTTGCTAAGATGTTGGACAAAAAAAAAAGCTTGATTTATTTTATCTTTTAATTCACCTGCCCCCCCCCCAAACAAAACAAAACAAAACAAAACAAAACACAAAAAACAAAAAACAAAAAACCACCACCAACAACAAATCCTATAGCTGGGCTGAGAAAAGAGATGCATTGAACATTGTAATCCCTGAAGATAAGGAAGACTTGGGAAAATTAGTTGACATGTGCAAGGTGTTGTAGCATCTAAATAAGGGCTGGTCATTAATGGAGAGCTTTGTCCTCCAGATCCATCCATTGGTGAACTGGGCTATGTGTGTGTGTATGTGTGTGTGTACATGCACTCATGCCTCATTATGTGCACATGGGAGTGTACCCACATATGTATGTGAGCTTTCCCTCATATTCCTGAACCTGAGCTTGTGAAGGCATTTGAGAATGTGTTCCTTGAAATTTGATTAAAGCTCACAAAACTCTCAACACTTGGGGAATTTTTCAGAGACAGGTATTTGATATATTTTTATCTATTTAATGTTTATTGGCTATTAAGTTTTCTGTTTCTTGTACCAACATTTGCCATTTTTATTTTTCTGGGTTTTTTTTTTCTTTTTGAGGGCAGTGTTACTGGCCCTCACATGTGTGACCCAAACCGGGGCCGTTGGCCTCCCAAGCCAGCGCCCAACCACTGCGCCACCTGGCCAGCCCTATTTTTCCGGGTTTTAAAATTGACCTATACTTGTTCACAGTTATTCCTTTATGTATTAAATATCCTTTGTATTATTATTTTTATTCTTAACTCACTATTTGCTGATTTTTTTTCTTCACCATTTTGACTATTTGAAAATTTTTTTTAAAAAGATTTTTATTGTAGAATTGGGAGAGGGGAACAGCATTGAGGAACCGGGGAAAGGAAACAGACAGACAAGTTGCTGTCCTTTTGTTCTTCAGTTTAGTTGTGGAGGACATTGCTTCACTGGCCCATGTTGGTATTATCATTGCGCTCTTCTCGGGTGAGGCAGATCGGTCTCTGGCCTCTGGATGGCCGCTCACTGTGGCTATTGGCAGCTCACGCTGGCTGCCAGCCACTCATGCTGGCTTCCTGCCAATCACTGTAGCCTATGGCAGCCACTGCAGCAGGGGCTGCAGCCTACACCGTCGCCCAGACTCGCGCAGCTCAGCTCCAGGTGGAGCTGTTGTTCACCATCTTAGCTGTACAGGGCAGTGTCACTGGCCCTCATGTGTGGGATCTGAACCGGGGCCACTGGCGTCCCAAGCCAGGTCTTAACAAACGTGCCACTTGGCCGGCCCTATTTGAAAATATTTTAAAGATTCAGCTTTTGGTTTTATTTTTCTCTATATTTTATCATGGTAAAATATACATAACATGATATTTATTATTTTAACCATTTGTGAGTGTATAACTCAGTGACATTGAATACATTCGCAAGATAGTGGTGTACTCATCACCACTATCTATCCCCAAACTTTTTAAAATCACCTCCAACATAAACTATGTAACCATTAAACAATAACTCTCTCTTTTCCCCTTCCACTCGCGTCTCGTAACTGCTATTCTGCTTTCTGTCTCTTTGAATTTGCCTATTGTATGTACCTTATATAAGTGGAATCATAAAATATTTGACCTTCTGTGTCTGGCTTATTTTAGTAAGCATGTTTTCACAATCCATCCATGTTGTAGCAAATATCAGAATTTCATTTTTTTTTTATGACTGAATAGTATTCCGGCATATGCCACATTTTGTTTATCCATTCATCTGTTGATGGACACTTGGACTGTTTCCACATTTTGACTATTGTGAAGAATGCTGCTATGAACATTGGTCTACAGGTATCTGTTCAAATCCCTGCTTTTAGTTCCTTTGGATATATACCTAGGAAATCAGATAGACCTTAAAATCAAAAGCCAGCCTCTTCCTCCAGATAAGCCCCCTTGTGATTCCACTCAGAGCTGTTCCTGCCCTGGCCAGCCCTAGGATCCAGTGTTTTCTAAGAGTGGCATGCATTCCTTTTCAGCCTTTTTTCCCAAGCCACTTCTTATGTTGTGTTTTCTCTCTCCATCATGGACAAATACATGGATTGGTGGTTCTATGAATATAACATTTAGTCCTTGTATCTGCCTTCTGCCTGAGTTCCAGTATCACCTGCTTGTTTGCTCATGTCTATCCTGAAGGACTGGGGTGACCTCCATTTGACTGTGATGGACTTCTCATTCTCACAGCACATACTTAATTATGATGAATGGGAAAGCAACTGTTTTTCATGCTTCTTTGCTAGTTAAAACTAAGATCTGCATGTTTACTTTCGCTTTCACTGAAATTTCACAGGGATTTGATAATGAGCCTTTGGAGCCTGAAGAGACAGGGAATTAATTGTGTGGCCACATTGATGAGCTACATATGTATGATCAATACTGGACTGCCTTATAGGAACACGAGGCATGGGCTGGGAGGGTCGCCACTGAATCAAAATATTGAGGGATTTGATCCAGGAATTTTTTTTTTTAAGTTGTATCATATACTTTATTTTTTTATTTTTATTTTTTATATTTTATTTTATTTTTTAATTAGCTTCAGGTGTACAACACAGTGCAATAGTTATACTTTTTACCCCTCAAAGTGACAATTCCCCCAATTCTCCATCCCATTCCTCCCCCCATATCATACTATCTATTATAATTCCTTTGACTTCCTTCCACCGTATAATCCACATCCCGTGATTATATATATATTCAATTACAGTTGGCATACAATATTATACAACATCAGTTTCAGGTATACAATGCAGTGATCAAGCCTCTACTCATCCATGAAGTGGTCTCCCTAACAAGACTTTTGTTTTTCTTTTTTTTTGAGGGCAGTGTCACTGGCCCTCATATGTGGGACCGAACCGGGGCCGCTGGCTTCCAAGGCCAGTGCTTAACCACTGCGCCACTCGGCCGGCCCTAGGTTGTCTTTTTATTGAGTATAAGGTATGTGTTATTTTTATATCCTGGACACTAGATCCTTATGAGATATATAATTTGAAAACATTTCCTTCATTCTGTGGATTGTCTTCACTTTCTTGATGGTGTCCTTTGATGCACAACACTTTTTAATTGTGATGAAGTCCAGTTTATTTTTTTCCCCTTTGGTTGCTTGTACTTTAGTGTGACATTTAAGAAACCATTGCTAAATCTAATGTCACAAAAATTACTTTTTTTCTTTTGAGGGCAGTGTCACTGGCCCTCACATATGGGACCGAACCGGGGCTACTGGCTTCCCAAGGCCAGTGCTTAAGCACCGCGCTACTCGGCCAGCCCACAAAAATTACTTTGAGACTATGAAAATACCCTGTTTTAGTTTAAACTTTCACCTGCTAATTTAAGCATCCATTGGTAGGTTTTTCGAGAGTTATTACTATGGTATTCTAATGGTAATTTTCTATTTCCCCTCATTACTCCTTATTAATTGGAATTCTTCTATAAGTAACATTTGTCTCTTCTTCCTCATTTATATGCTTACTCAGTCATTTCTATATATTACCATGAACTCATAACTATTTATTTTATTCTTTGTGCTATACTGTAATATTTTTTGTCACATATTTTGTTGGTTAAATTGTTCTAACTTTGTCCATTTGGAACTTATCCCCTTTCCCAAGCTGCCATTTTTAAAGCTCTTCCTGACACCAAAAGATACTCCACGCTCATTTTATATTTTCCATGCGTCAGGAATCAATTAATTCTCTTGGAGCCATGGTTCTATTATTGGAGAATGGTATTTAGAAACCAAGCATGGGAACGCAGTGTGCTTATTGCTGCTGGAATATCACCACTTCTAGTGCTTTTCAACAACTAGTGCTAGAAAATAAATGTAGGTATACTAACCCATGCATATATACACATCTATATTTATTTTTCTGCCTACACACCTGTATATATTAAAAAATATATATGAGGGCTGGGTTGGCTTGTTGGGTTAGAGTTGGCTTGGGAGCACGAGCTCTGAGCCCCAGAACCACCAATTTGAATTCCATATGGGCCAGTGATGCTGTGCCCTCTACAGCTGAGATGGTGAACAACAGCTCCACCCGGAGCTGGGCTGCTGTGAGTGGCTGGCGACAGCGTAGGCTGCAGTGGGGCTGCAGTGGGCTGCCATAAGCAGTCGTGAGCAGCTGTTCAAGGGCCGGCAACACATCTGCTTCAGCAGGGAAGAGTGCAATGATCACAATACCAACATGGGCCAGTGAAGTCACATTCTCTACAACTAGACAAAAGGGCAGCAACTTGTCTGTTCCCCTTCCCTGATTCCCCAACACTATTCCCTCCCCCAATTTCCCCAAAAAAATCTTGAAAAAAAAAATGAGGGACCAGCCGAGTGGCGCAATGGTTAAGCGCTGGCTTGGGAAGCCAGCGGCCCCGGTTCGGTCCCACATAAGAGGGCCAGTAACACTGCCCTCAGGAAAACAAACAAAAAAAAGAGTCCATATGGATAATGCCAACTCTAGTGCAGCACCACAGGGTTCACACTAGCTCTTGCTTTTGCCTAATTCTACCTTCTTTCTCCAACAGTAAGAAACCAGATTCTTTTTTTTTTTTACATTTTATTGTGACATAAACATTTTTTGTTTTTAAATTAGCTTCAGGTGTACATCACATTGCAATAGTTACTTTTTACCCCTCAAAGTGACAACCCCCCTCCCCCAATTCGCCACCCCACTCCTACCCCGCATATCATACATATCTATTACAATTCCTTTGACTTCCTTCCACAGTATAATCCACATCTCATGACTATCTATATATTCAATTACATTTGGCATACAATATTATACAACATCAGTTTCAGGTATACAATGCAGTGATTAAGCCTCTACTCATCCATGAAGTGGTCTCCCTAACAAGACATGTGACTATCTGACACCCCACAAAATATTTACAACATTATTATATTCCCTGAACTGTCTTTCATATCCTTGTGGCAATATTGTAGTTACCTATTTATGCTGTCTAATCCCTGCCCCTTCTCCCTCATCCCCACCCCCCTCCCAACTAGCAACCCTGTTTTTCCTCAATATCTATGATGCTGTTTCTGTTTACTTTGCTCATTCATTCAGTTTTTCAGATTCCACATATAAGTGAGATCATATGGTATTTGTCTTTCTCCGACTGACTTATTTCACTTAACATAATAGTCTCTAGGTCCATCCATATCGTTGCAAATGGTACGATTTCATTCTTCTTTATAGCAGAGTAATACTCCATTGTATAAATGTACCACAGTTTCTTAATCCAGTCATCTACCGATGGGCATTTCAGTTGTTTCCAAGTCTTGGCTATGGTAAATAGCGCTGCAGTAAACATAGGGGTGCATATATTTTTTTCGAATTAGCATCTTGGATTCTTCTGGGTAGATACACAAGAGTGGAATTGCTGGGTCATACGGTAGTTCCATTTCCAGTGTTTTGAGATACCTCCATACTGATTTCCATAATGGCTGCATGATTTTGCAGTCCCACCAACGGAAACCAGATTCTTATGACCTACAATGTATTTATTTGTTCAATTTTAGTATATAAATAAAGTAGTATTAGAGTTGCTAATCCAAACCCCTTTGAGAAACAAATTTTACCAACTATATTACAGTGCAGTATTTGTGTACATTTCCTTTTATCTTCATCATTACCGTATCCAGTCAAAACACTTTTCTAGATTACTTAGGTCAGCTCTTTTATTTCCCATCTCTTTCTTTCTCTCTTTTTTTATTTTTAAATTTTTACTTATTTATTTTAATTAGTTTCAGGTGTACAAAACAATGCACTAGTTACACTTTTCACCCCTTACAAAGTGACAAATCTCCTCCCCTCACCCACTGCCCCCCCACCCCCGATATCATACATATCTATTACAATTCCATTGACTCCACTCCCCACACTATATTCCACATCCTGTGAGTATATATATATTAAATTGTAGTTGACATACAATATTATTCAACTTCAGCTTCAGCTGTACAGTGCAGTGGTCAAGCCTCTACACCGTCCATGAAGTCATCTCCCTGACAGCCTACAAAATATTTACAACGTTATTGATCATATTCTCCAAACTGTCTTTCGTATCCCTGTGGCAATTTTGTAGTTACCAATTTATGCTATTTAATCCCCTCCCGTTCTCCTTCATTCCCACCCCACTCCCATGTAGCAACCATCAGTTTTTTTCTGTCTCTCAGACTATTTCTGTTTACTTTGTTCATCTATTCAGTTTTTTAGATTCCACATATAAGTGCAATCATATGGTATTTGTCTTTATCCTACTGACTTATTTCACTTAATATAATAGCCTCTAGGACCATCCATATCATTATAAATGGTAAGATTTCATTCTTTATAGCAGAGTAATACTCCATTGTATAAATGTACCACAGTTTCTTAATCCAGTCATCTCCCATCTCTTTCAGTACTGTTATTCATTTCTAATATAATTAGTGAGTAAGCCATAAATTTAAGTTTCATTAAGTTAGATTAATTGGTCATAGTCTAAATTTTATTTATATCCTGATTGTTTTTAAATTTTCATACAATAAAATTTACTCTTTGTAGTGTACGATTCTATGGCATTTGATAAATACATAGGGTCATGTATCAACAACCACAGTTTTCATCACCTCAGTTATTTCCTGATCATTCCCCTTTAGAGTCAACCTTTCTTCACAACCTCAACCTTTGTTGGACAACCAATTATCTGTTTTTCATCCCTATGGCTTTGCCTTTTCCAGAGTTCAATATAAGTGGAATCATATAGAATGTATCCTTTTGAATCTGGCATCTTTTGCTTAGCATAATGAATTTGATATTCACCCATGTTTTATCAGGAGTTTGTTCCTTTAAATTAATGAGTAGTATTCCATTGTAAGGATGTACCACTATATCATATATATATATATATATATATATATATATATATATATATAGTCTCCATTCACTAGTTGAAGGACATACTGGTTGTTTCCAGTTTTTAATGATTATGAATACAGCCACTCTGAATATTTGCATGAAGTTTTTTGTGTGAAAATAATTTTTCATCTCTTAGGTAAATACCAGTAAGCAGGATTATTGGATCATATAATAAGTATTATATATTTTTTTAAAACTTCCCAAGTTGTTTTCCAAAATTATTTTACATTCCCACAAACAACATATAAAAATTATAGTTGCTCTATATCCTTGCCAGGACTTGGTATTATTTTGTTTTTAATTTAAGCCATTATAGGTGTTTAGTGGTATATCATTATGGTTTTAATTTCTGTTTCCTTAGTGATTAATGATATGTGCTTATTTGCCTTCTGTATATTTTCTTTGGTGAAAAGTCTATTCAGCTCTTCTGCCCATTTAAAAATTAGGTTGTTTATTTTATTACTATTGAGTTTATAGAATTGTTCATATATTTTAGATACAAGTGTTTTTTTTTGTTAATTATATATGTATATTATTATTATTATTATTATTATTATTTTAGAGGGCAGTGTCACTGGCCCTCATATGTGGGACCCGAACCAGGGCCGCGGGCTTCCCAAGCCAGTGCTTAATCACCGCACCACTCGACTGGCCCCGTATTTTACAAGTATCTTCTTCCGGTATATACCTTGTCCAATTTATCATTTGATTATGGACAATGATTTTTGTGCTATATCTAAGAAATTTTTACCTAATCATAGGTCACAAAGATTTTCTTTTATATCTCCCTCCAGAATTTTTTTTTTTTTAAGAGGGCAGTATCACTGGCCCTCATATGTGGGATCTGAACTGGGGCCGCTGGCATCTCAAGCCAGGTCTTAACCACCGCAGCACTCGGCCGGCCCATCCCTCCAGAAATTTTATAATTTTAGATGTTACGTTTTTGTGATCCGTTTTGAGCCAGTTTCCTGTGAGGTTAAGGACCGAGGCTCATTTTTTTCTTATAAATGACCAATTGTTCCAGAACCACTTATTTTTTTAAAAAAAGATTTTATTAGGGAATTGGGGGAAGGGAACAGCGTTGGGGAATCGGGGAAGGGGAACAGACAAGTTGCTGTCCTTTTGTTCTTCAGTCTAGTTGTGGAGGACGTTGCTTCACTGGCCATGTTGGTATCGTCATTGCGCTCCTCCCGGGAGAGGCAGATCGGCCGCCGGCCTCTGGATGGTCGCTCACCGCAGCTATTGGCAGCTCACGCTGGCTGCCAGCCACTCACTGTAGCCTATGGCAGCCCACTGCAGCAGGGGCTGCAGCCCACACCGTCGCCGGCCATCTTAGCAATAGAGGCAACATTCACCATCTTAGCTATAGAGGCAACGTTGACTATCTTAGCAATATTCACCGTCTTAGCTATAGAGGCAACCAGGTGGAGCTTAGCTGTAGAGGGCAGTGTCACTAGTCCTCATATGTGGGATCTGAATTGGGGCCCTGCTGCTCAGAGCTGGCGTCCCAAGCCAGCTCCTAACCAATGCGCCACTTGGCCGGCCCCAGCACCACTTATTAAAAACACTTTTTCTCCATTAAAATGCCTTTGAAATATTGTTGAAATCAATTGACCACGTATGTATGTCTATTTCTAGTCTCTCTATCCCTTTTCATTAATCTATGTGTTTCTACTTTCACTAATCTGACAATATCATGACCACTGTGGCTTCATACTAAGTCTTTGGAATCAGGTAATGTGAGGACTCCAACTTTGTTCTGTTTTGTCAAAATCATTTCAGGTATCTTAGTTTTTTTAGTTTTCCATATAAAGGTTAAAACCAGCTTATTGATTTCTACAAACAAAATTGTAATGAGATTTTTTTTTTTTTTTGAGGGTAGTGTCACTGGCTCTCATATGTAGGACTGAACCGAGGCCGCTGGCTTCCCAAGCCAGCGCTTAACCACCATGCCACTCGGCTGGCCCTGAGATTTTTTATTATAAAATATACATAACATTTGCCATTTAAAAAATATACGAGTCAGTGACATTCAGTACATTCATAATGTTGTGCACCCACCACCATGATCTAGTTCTAGGACATTTTGATCAACTCGAAAAGAAACCCTGTATTGATTAAGCAGTCATTGCTCATTCCCCCTTCCTCACACCTCCTGGCAACCACTAATCTGCTTTCTGTCTCTATGGATTTGTCTATTCTCGAAAGTTCATGTAAGTGGAATCATATGCATACGATGTGTAGCCTTTGTGTCTGACTCCTTTCACTTAGCATAATGTTTTCAAACTCATCCATGTTGAAGTGTGTTTCAGTACTTCATTCCTTTTTATGTCTGAATAATATTTAATTATATGATATAATGTCCCCCCCAAATATATGTCACTTCTTAACCCCCAGAACCTGTGAGTGTGACCTACTTTGGAAAAAAAGGTCTTAGCAGGCACAATTAAACTAAGGGGTCTCAAGATGAGAACATCCTGAATTATCCAGCGGGCCCTAAAACCAATGACAAGTGTTCTTAGAAGAGTTGGAGAATATAATTAATAATGTAAATATTTTGTAGGGCGTCAGATGGACACATATCTTGTTAGGGAGACCACTTCATGGATGGTGTAGATGCTTGACCACTGCACTGTACACCTGAAGCTAATGTTGAATAATATCGTATGTCAACTATAATTTTATATATATATATATATATATATATATATATATATATATTCATGGGATGTGGAGTATAGTGTGGGGAGTGGAGTCAAAGGAATTGTAATAGATATGTATGATATGGGGTGGTGGATTGGGGGAGGGGGTTTGTCACTTTGTGAGGGGTAAAAAGTATAACTATTGCACTGCTTTGTACACCTGAAACTAATAAAAAAAAAAAGGAAAAAAAAAGAGAGACAGAAGAGGATGAGACATAGAAAAGGAGAAGGCTGTGTAAAGATGGAATCATAGATTAGTATGATGCCACCAACAAAGCCAAGGAACATGGGGAGCCACCAGAAGCTGGAAGAGGTGGGAAGGATCTCCCCAGAGTCTTTAGAGGGAGTGCAGTCTGCTGACACCTTGATTTTTAGACTTCTGGACTCCAGGATTGTGACAGAAGAAATTTCTGTTATATTTTAAGATACTCAGTTTGTGGTAATTTGTTACCGGCAGCCCTATGAAACTAATACATATGGATATGTCATGTTTTATTTTTATTTTTAATTTAATTTAATTTTTTTAAGAGGGCAGTGTCAATGGCCCTCATATGTGGGATCCAAACCCAGGCCGCTGGCATCCCAAGCCAGCTCTTAACCACCACGCCACTCGGCCAGCCCTATCTTGAGTTAATTTTGATGTAAGGGAAGGTTCAACTTCATTCTTTTGCATGTAGATATCTAATGGTCCCCACATCATTTATTGAAGGGATTATTCTTTCTGCATTGAATGATCTTGGCACTATTGTCAAAAATGAATTGATCATAGATGTATAGATTCATTTCTGGACCCTCACTTTTATTTCATTTATCTATATGTCTGTATTTATGGCAGTACTGTACTGCTTTAATTACTGTAGATTTATAGTAAGTTTTGAAATAAATAAATATGAGTCCTCTAGCTCTCTTTGAATATTGTTTTGGCTACTTGTATTTCCTTACAATTTCATATGAATTTTAGTATCAGCTGTTCCATTTATGGAAAAAATGGCCATTGGCATTTTAATTGGTATTGCACTGAATTTGTGGATCTCTTTGGAGGAATATTGACATTTTAACAATATCATTTTCCAATCCATGAACATGGGATGTCTTTCAACTTTAAGTCTTCTTTAGTTTCTTTCTGCAATTTTTTTTTTTTTTGAGGGCAGTGTCACTGGCCCTCATATGTGGGACCCAAACTGGGGCTGCTGGCTTCCCAAGCCAGCATTTAACCACCACGCCACTCGGCTGGCCCATCTTTCTGCAATTTTTGTAGTTTTCAGTGTACAAGTCTTGCACCTTTTAGCTTAAATATACTCCTCAATATTTTATTCTTTTTGATGCTATTTTAAATGGAATTGTCTTTTTTTAACTTACTTTTCAGATGTTCGCTACTGTATAGAAAAACAACTAATTTTTGTGTGTGCTTGGATTTTGAATGGCATTGTATTGAATCTATGGATCAATTGAAGAAGAATTAACATCTTAACAATGTTGAACCTTACAGCCCATGAACACAATCTTCATTATTTTTTTTTTTTTTAAAGATTTTATTGGGGAGTTGGGGAAGGGGAACAGCCAAGTTGTTGTCCTTCAGTCTTAGTTGTGGAGGGTGCAGCTAGTGCAGCTCTAAGTCCAGTCACCATCTGGCTGCCCATCCAGATGAGCAGCTCACGGCCGCTCAGCTCAAGGTGCTGTGTTCAATCTTCATTGTGGGTGGGCATAACTCACCGTCCCATGCGGGAGTTCAAACCAGCAACCTTGTTGCTAAGAGTGCATTCTCTAACCACTGAACCATCCGATGGCCCATCAGCATTTCTGGGTAGCTCAGCACAAGGTGCTGTGTTCAATCTTAGTGGTCAGTGGGCATAGCCCACCATGCCATGTGGGAAACAAACCTGCAACATTGTTGTAAGGAGCATGTGCTCTTACCAGCTGAGCCATCCTGCCACCTGTTGGCAGCTCAGCGGCAGCTCAGCTTGGATACAGCTCACTGGCTCATGTGGGAATTGAACCAGTGACACTGTAGCTCCAAGCTCGTGCTCTTAACCAACTGAGCCACTCGCTGTCCCCTTCTTTGATTTTTTTTGTATCAGATTCTTTTTTGTTATAACTTTCAGCATACAGAACATTCACGTTTTTTTACATCTATGCATAAATACTTCATGTTTTGTGCTATTATAGATAGTACTCTTTTTTGAATTTTAATTTCCAGTTCACTGATAATATGTAGAAATACAATTGATTTTTATTTTGGCCTTTTATTCTACAACCTTGCTTAACTATTAGTTCATTATAGTAGCCTTGTTATAAATTCTTCAGAATCTTTTATGTAGACAAGCATGTCTGCAAATGGAGACAGTTTTATTTCTTTGTTTCTAATCTATGGGCCTTTTATTTCATTTTCTTACCTTATTGCACTGGCTAGGATGGTGAATAGTCAGATGGTGAGTAGGAATGGTGAGGGAAGATATCTTTCTCATTTTCAATTTTAGGAAGAATCATTCAGGTTGTTTTTTTTCCCCATCAAACATGAGATAAGCTAATGGTTTTATGCAGATAACTTTGTCTGGTTGTGAATATTCTATCTCTTTGTTTTCTGAGAATATCATCATTGGAAGTTGAATTTTGTCAAACGCTGTTTTTTTAACTACTGATGTTATCAATTATAGCCAAGCCTTGAACAACACAGGTTTGAACTGTGCAGGTCCACTTATATGAGGATATTTTCCAGTCCACCTGTAAGTGGAGCCATGCAGTTCAAATTTGTGTTGTTCAAGGATCAACTGTATTTACAACCCATGGCTGGGAATTTGCATTTGTGGAAGGCTGACTTAAATTATATGCAGATTTTCAACTGTGCGGGTGGTTAGTGCCCCAACTCCTGCATTATTGAAGAGTCAACTGTGTATGCGATTTTTCTTCTTTAGTCTGCTGATGTCATAAATTACATTAATTGAGTTTTAAGTATTGAACTCACCTTGTATTCCTGGAATAAAATCTATTTAGTCATGATGTTATCCATTTGATACATTGATGGCTTTCATTTGCTAATACTTTGTTGTAGGTGTTTGTGCCTATGTTGATGGAGAATGTTGGTCTGTAGTCTTCTTTTCCTATGTTTTTCTGTTTTTGTTATCAGGGCAATGCTGACCTCATAAAATGAGTCAGAAAGTTTTCCCTTCTCTCTTCCATTTTCCAGAAGAGTTTGCATAGAATTGCTATATTTCTTCCTTAAATTTTGGTAGAATCCACCAGTGAACCCATTTGTGCTCAGAGTTTTTTTTGTTGGAGTATACTTTCATAAGTAAGATTATTCAGGTTATTTACTTTTTCTTGAATGAGCTTTTGGTAGTTGGCATCTTTTTCCATTTCATCCAAGTTGAATTTATTAATGTCAGAGTGGTCTGTAGTGGTAGCCCTTTTTTAATCCTTGATATAGGTAATTTGTGTCTTCTTTTCTCAACTGTCAGTCTGACTAGAAGTTTGTGATTTATTGTTCTTTTCGAATGATTAACTTTTATTTTTATGGATGTTCTTTATTGTTTCTCTGTTTCTAGTTTCATTGATTTCTGCCCTTACCAAAAAATTTCCTTCCTTCTGTTTTCTTTGCATTTAATTTGGTATTCTTTTTCTATATGCTTAGGATAGAAGGCTAGTTTATTGACTGGACACTTTTCTTCTAATATAAGCATTTAATGATATACATTTGGCTGTAAGCACTGCTTTGGCTGTATCATGTAATAATTTTAATAAAACTTTTTATATCAGGATAATTTTAGATTTATTTAACAGTTGCAAAGATAGTAAGTACAGAGAGTTCCCATATATATATATATTTTCCCCACCTTCTTCTAATGCCAACAACTTACAAAACCATGCCATATTTTTCAAAACTAAGAAATTAACTTGAGGGGCTGGCTGAGTGGCTCAGTTGGTTATGAGTTAACCTAGGAGTGCGAGCACTGAGCAACAGCGCCACCAGTTCAATTCCCATATGGACCAGTGATGCTGCACCTGAACTGAGCTGCCGCTGAGCAGCCAACAGGTGGCAGGATGGCTTAGCTGGTGAGAGCACATGCTCCTAATAACAAGACTACCTGTTCGATGGTGGGCTATGCCTGCCCACAACTAAGAGTGAACTCGGCACCTTGAGCTGAGCTGCCACCCGG
This sequence comes from Aselliscus stoliczkanus, assembly GCA_033961575.1. NCBI lineage: Eukaryota > Metazoa > Chordata > Mammalia > Chiroptera > Hipposideridae > Aselliscus > Aselliscus stoliczkanus. The sequence continues at coordinate 37,319,786 of CM066733.1, forward strand.
ATGGCTCAGAGAATAGAGCATGCGCTCTTAACAACAAGGCTGCCGATTTGACTCCTGCATGGGATGGTGGCTACTCTCACCCACAACTAAGATTGAATACAGCACCTTGAGCTTAGAGGCCACGAGTTGCTGATGGGCTGCCAGATGGCAACTGGCGCCCTCACAACTAAGACTGAAGAACAACAACTTGGCTGATCGTCCCCCCCGCACAATCCTCCAGCACTGTTTCCCTTCCGCAAATCCCCAATTTAAAAAAAAAAAAAAGGAAAAGAATTTTACTTGATATATTACTGTTACTTTAAGTTCCAGACTTTATTCAGATTGCACCTTTTCTACTACTGTCCTTTTCTGTTCCAGGATCCAATCCCAGATTCATAGTACATTTAGTTGTCATGTCTTTTTCATTTATTCTTGTTTTCAATGGTGAAAGCAATTTTAAAGAGTACTGGTCGTATATTTTATATAAGGGCCATCAACTTAGGTTTGATTTTTTTTTTTTTTTTTTTTAAGATTTTTTATTGGGGAATTGGCGGAGGGGAACAGCATTGGGGAATCGGGAAAGGGGAACAGACAAGTTGCTGTCTTTTTTGTTCTTCAGTCTAGTTGCGGAGGATGTTGCTTCACTGTTGGTATCGTCATTGCGCTCTTCCCGGATGAGGCAGATCGGTCGCTGGCCTCTGGATGTCGCTCACCGCGGCTATTGGCAGCACACGCTTGGCTGCCAGCCGCTCACGCTGGCTGCGGGCCACTCACTGTAGCCTATGGCAGCCCATTGCAGCAGGGGCTGCAGCCCACACCATCACCGGGGCTCGCACAGCCCAGCTCCAGTTGGAGCTGTTGTTAGCTGTAGAGGGCAGTGTCACTGGCCCTCATGTGGGATCCGAACCGGGGCCGCTGGCATCCCAAAACCAGCGCTTAACCAATGTGCCACTCGGCCAGCCCAGGTTTGATTTTTTTTAATGATTTGACTAAAGTTATGGATTTTAGAGAAGAAAGGGTCCTTCTTGTTGAATCATTTTAGAGGCATATTACAACATAACTTATTACTGGTGATGTAAACCTTGATGACTTGGTCAAAGTCATGACATAACTTTTGGTATGTTGTGTTTTCATTTAAATTCAATTCAGAATATTTTCTGATTTCCTTTATGAATTCCAGTTTGACTCATGAGTTATTTAGGAGCATTTGCTTAATTTCCAAATGTTTGGGGACTTTCCAGATATCTTCGTGTTTTTTACTTCTAATTTAATCCTGTTGCAGTTAGAGAACATACTTTGTATGACTTTGGTTTTAAATTTTTGATGATTGATTTATGCCAAAGAATATGGTATACCTGGTGAATGTTTCATGTATACTTGAAAAGAATGTATATTGTGCTGTTTGTTGGGTGGAGTGTACTATAAATGTTACTAGATAAAGTTGGTTGATAGTATTGTTTAGGTTTTCAATATCCTTATTTCCTGTTCTATCAATTACTGAGGAATATTGAAATATGACTATAATTGCAGATCTTTCTATTTCTACTCGGCTCTGTTAGATTTTTTTTTAAAAGATTTTATTGGGGAATTGGGGGAGGGGAACAGACAAGTTGCTGTCCTTTTGTTCCTCAGTCTAGTTGTGGAGGACGTTGCTTCACTGGCCCATGTTGGTATCGTCATTGGGCTCTTCCTGAATGAGGCAAATCAGTCGCCAGCCTCTGTATGGCCGCTCACCACGGCTATTGACAGCTCACGCTGGCTGCTGGCCACTCACTGTACTCTATGACAGCCCACTGCAGCAGGGACTGCAGCCTACACCGTCGCCGGGGCTTGCACAGCCCAGCTCCAGGTGGAGCTGTTGTTAGCTGTAGAGGGCAGTGTCACTGAACCTCATATGTGGGATCCAAACCGGGGCCACTGGCGTCCCAAGCCAGCTCTTAATGAGTCACTTGGCCAGCCCTCGGCTCTGTTAGTTTTTGCTTTATGTGTTTTGAAACTCTTTGTTAGGGGCATGCACAATTAGGATTGTTATGTATTTTTGGTGAATTTATCCCTTTTTTACCATGTAGTGTCCATCTTATACTGGTAATATTTCTTGTTCTGAAGTCTGCTTTTTCAGGCTTTTGGTTTCTAGTCCAGCATATAAGGAGCTCAGAAGTTGCCATTCCCTCCGACAACAAGTAAAATTGAACAAACTGAAAAATCAACAACTCTTTTTAGATCCATCAGAGAAGTAAGGTCACAGGGCAAAGCTCTGCCCCATAAATTGGAGAGACAGACAGGTAGATAGACAGAATCACAACTTACTGAAGCAGAAACCCACCTTCCTGGAGATGGATACTGGGATAGAAAAACCTGAACTGTGATTAACAAGTTGCTGGAGACTCACTGTGGACAAGTTTGAGAAGTTAAAAACTCCAGAGGAATCCCAGTCATAAGGCTCTCATATTTTTATGAGTTTTACCTTCAGGAACTCTACCAATTTCCACAGTGAAGATGACAGAGAAATCCTCTCATGCATCTAGGAGGGGTACAGAAAAAAAGTTTTGAATTACAAGGTCTGACAATTAGGTTAACAAACTTGCCACTGTGCACTTATATTGGCAGCACTGTACAAACAGCTCAGTAAGGTTTCATAACCTTAGTATATCAGAGTCTCACAGCTATGTTTGTGTTGACATGTGGTGGTGTCTTGCTGAGTGGCGTTCATTTTTTATTTTTTTTATTTTTTTTTAGCTGAGCTATCCTGCCACCTGTTGGCAGCTCAATTGAACCGCCGTTGCTCAGAGCTCAACTCGCACTCTTGAATGAGCTCTTAACCAACTGAGCCACTCGGCCGGCCCCTGAGTGGCGTTCATTTTTGTTGTTGTGTGTTTTTGTGTGCCATTGTGAGAATGCCTGAGCTTGAATTAGAGCAATGAAGAAACATTAAATTTCTTGTTAAACTTGGCAAGAGTGGAGGTGAAATCAGTGACATGTTAGTCCAAGTTTATGGGGATAAAGCCATGAAGAAAATGGCAATGTACAAATGGATTAAATGTTTTTCCGAGGGAAGAGAATGCATCGCTGATCCAGGGAGGTGAGTGCGGCCAATAACATGTAGAATTGACAAAAAGATTGCAAAAATTCATTGAATTGTGTGTCAAAATCGTCGGCTGACTGGGAGAAGCATAGCAGACCAAGTAAACATTGAGAGAAAAACAGGAAAACCTTAATTGAAAATCTTGGCATGAAAAAGGTGTGTGCAAAAATGGTCCGGAAGGAGCTCACCGATGAACACAAAGGAGAATTGAAGTTTGCCAAGACCTTTTGGAGAGGCAAGACAATGTTTTGGGCCATGTTATCACTGGTGATGAAACATGGGTATACCAATATGACCCTGAAACAAAGAATCAAAGTGCCCAATGGAAGTCAGCCAATTCTCCATGACCAAAAAAAGTTCTGTCAGTCCAAATCAAGAGTTAAAATGATGTTGCTAACATTTTTTGATATCAGAGGGATTATTCATTATGAATTTGTACCAACTGGGCAACCAGTTAACCAAGTTTACTATTTGGAAGTGCTGAAAAGCCTGCATGGAAAACTTAGATGAAAATGACCTGGGGCCGGCCAAGTGGCGCATTGGTTAAGAGTTGGCTTGGGAGGCCAGGGGCCCAGGTTCAGATCCTACATATGAAGGCCAGTGACACTGCCCTCTACAGCTAAGATGGCAAACAACAGTTCCACCTGGAGCTGGGCTGCTCTGAGTCCCCGGGACAGCATAGCTGCAGCCTCTGCTGCAGTGGGCTGCCGTAAGCTACAGTGAGCGGCCGGCAGCCAGCATGAGCGGCTGGCAGCCAGTATGAGCTGCCAAGAGCCACTGTGAACGGCTGTCCAGAGGCTGGCGACCAATCTGCCTCACCCAAGAAGAGTGCAATGATGATGCCAACATGAGCCAGTGAGGCAATGTCCTCCACAACTAGACTGAAGAACAAAAGGACAACGACTTGTCTGTTCCCCTTTCCCCATTCCCCAATGCTGTTCCCCTCCCCAAATTCCCCAGTAAAATCTAATAAAAAAAAGAAAATGACCTGCAATTTTAGCCAACAATTCATGGTTCTTGCATCACAACAATGCACCAGCTAACACGGCACTGTCTGTGAGGGAGTTTTTAGCCAGTAAACAAATAACCATATTAGAACACCCTCCCTACTCACTTGATCTGGCCCCCAATGACTTCTTTATTTACTTGAAGATAAAAGGAATATCGAAAGGAAGACATTTTGATGACATTCAGGACATCAAGTGTAATACAATGACAGCTCTGATGGCCATTCCAGAAAAAGACTTTCAAAATTGCTTGGAAGGGTAATGTAGGTGCGGGCATCGAAGCATAGCTTCCCAAGGGAAACACTTCAAAGATGACCATAGTGATATTCAGCAGTGAGGTATGTAGCACTTTTTCTAGGATGAGTTCGCGAACTTAATTGTCGACATTGTATGACAGAGCATTCTGTTCTTAACAAGGCCTGCCCTTAGAAGAGGCCTTGTTATGCCTGTTATCCAGGCATAACATGCTGAGGTTTTATCAAAGCGTAACCAATCAGGAGGAAGGGAAATACCAACTCCAGCCCGTTCTAGCCACCCTCTCCCACCCAAGGGGGGAAAAAACTAAAAAGCTTGAAATTGATGGTCCGGGTGTGTAGGCTCACCAATAGACTTGAGATCAATCATGGGAATGATAAAATTCTACCACTCTCTCCCCACCTTACCACTACATTACTAAATGGCTACTCACCAGAGTTACTTTTCCTCGGCACAGTTTGAAGAGACAGAGCAAGCATCAGAAGTAAACCCAGATATGGCAGGGATGTTGGAATTATCAGACCATAAATTTAAAACAACTATGACTAATATGCTAAGGGCCCTAATAGAACAAGTGGACAGCATACAAGAACAGATGGGTAATGTAAGCAGAGAGACGGAAACTCTAAGAAAGAATTAAAAGAAAATGCTGGAGACGTTCCCTGCCGGCCTGAGTGACTCACTCCCACAGGAAAGTACCGGGCCTCCCGGACCCTGAGCCGCTGCCACAGACCCAGATGATCTATCTAATACATCGAAGCATTCACAGAACAACAGCCAGAATGAAGAAACAAAAAAACATGTCCCAAGTAAAAGATCAGAAGAAAACTCTAGAAACGGAACTAAATGAAACAGAGGTATCCAAACTTTCAGAGACAGAGTTTAGAACACTGATGATAACAATGTTTAAGGAACATAGTGAGGACATAAAGAAGGATAGGGAAACCATAAAAAACAACCAGTTAGAACTAAAGAATACAATAACTGAGATGAAGAACACACTCGAAGGAATCACCAGTAGAGTAGACGAAGCAAAGGAGCGGATCAGCGATTTGGAAGATAAAATAGCAGAAATCACCCAGTTGAAACAACAAAAAGAAAAAAGAATAAAAAAGAACGAAAATAGTTTAAAAGACCTCTGGGACAACATGATATCCAAAAAAATAGGAATACCAGAAGGAGAAGAGAAGAAGCAAGGGATTGAGAATGTATTTAAAGAAATAATGACTGAAAACTTCCCTACCATGGTGAAGGAAATCGACATACAAACTCAGGAAGTGTAGAGAGTTCCAAACAGGCTGAATCCACACAGACCCACACCAAGACCATCACAGTTAAAATGGCAAAGCTTAACGACAAAGACAGAATCCTAAAAGCAGCAAGAGAAACACAGCAGATTACATACAAAGGAACTCCTATAAGACTAACAGCTGACTTGTCTACAGAAACTCAGCAGGCCAGAAGGGAGTGGCAGGAGATATTCAAAGTGATGCAAAATAAAGGTCTACAACCAAGATTGCTTTACTCAGCACAGCTATCACTTAAAATTGAAGGAGAGATAAAGAGCTTCTCAGGAAAGAATAAGCTTTAGGACTTCATTACCACCAAGCCAGCATTGCAGGAAATGTTAAAAGAGCTTTTTTAAACAGAAGAAAGGGGAAAACAAGCTAACCCAGGAAGATAAGAAATACAAATAACAAAATGGCAATAAATATGCACCTACCAGTAATCACTTTAAATGTGAATGGGCTAAATGCTCCAATCAAAAGACACAGAGTGGCTGAGTGGATAAGAAAACAGGACCCATGTATATGCTGTCTACAAGAGACTCATCTCAGATGAAAAGACACACACAGACTGAAAGTAAAGGGAGGGAATAAGATATTTCATGCAAATGGAAATGAGAAAAAAGGTGGAGTAGCAATACTTATTGCAGGCAAAATAGACTTTAAAATGAAGACTACAATAAAAGACAAAGAAGGGCACTACATTATAGTAAAGGGATCAATTCAACAAGAGGACATAATCCTAGCAAACATCTATGCACCCAATATAGGAGCTCCTAAATATATAAAACAGATTTTGACAGATATAAAGACAGAGATCAACAGTAACACTATCATAGTAGGGGACAACACCCTGTTGTCACCAATGGACAGATCCTCCAGACAGAAAATCAACACGGACATAGTGGCCTTAAATGGCACTTTTGACCGGCTGGATTTAATTGATATTTTCAGAGCAGTTCACCCCAAAGCTACAGAATATACATTCTACTCAAGTGCACATGGAACGTTTTCCAAGATAGACCACATATTAGGCCACAAAACAAGTCTCAACAAATTTAAGAAGATTGAAATCATATCAAGTGTCTTCTCTGACCATAATGCTATGAAACTAGAAATCAATTATAAGAAGAAATCTGGAAAGCTTACAAATACATGGAGGCTAAATAACATGCTACTAAATAGTGAGTGGGTCAAAAATGAGATCAAGGAGGAAATCAAAAGATACCTCGAGACAAAAGAAAATGAAAACACCACCACCCAAACTCCCTGGGATGCAGCGAAAGCAGTCCTAAGAGGGAAGTTCATAGCAGTGCAGGCCTACCTAAAGAAGGAAGAAAAAATCTCAAGTCAGCAGACTATCTTTATACCTAAGTGAACGTGAAAAAGAACAGCAAAACAAGCCTAAAGGGAGTATAAGGAAGGAAATAATAAAGACTAGAGCAGAAATAAATGTAATATAGAACAACAACAACAAAAAAAAAATACAAAAGATCAATGAAACCAAGAGTTGGTTTCTTGAAAAGATAAACAAAATCGACAAACTCTTAGCACGACTAACCAAGAAAAAGAGAGAGAGGACCCAACTTTTTAAAATCAGAAATGAAAGAGGAGAAGTGACAACGGATACCACAGAAATACAGAAAATTTTAAGAAAATACTATGAGCAACTATATGCTAACAAATTCAACAATCTGGAAGAAAGGGATACATTTCTAGAAGCATACAATCTACCAAGTCTGAACCAAAAAGAAACAGAAACTCTGAACAGACTGATTACTACCAAAGACATTGAATCGGTAATCAACAAGCTTCCAACAAACAAAAGCCCTGGACCAGATAGCTTCAAAGGTGAATTTTGCAAACATGCAAAAAAGAATTAATACCTATTCTCCTCAAACTATTCCAAAAAATACAGAAGGCCACTATCACCCTGATTCCAAAATCAGACAAAGATACTACAAAAAAAGAAAACTACAGGCCGATATCCCTAATGAACATAGATGCAAAAATCCTCAACAAAATACTAGCAAACTGAATTCAGCATCACATTCAGATCATACACCACGATCAAGTGGGATTCATTCCTGGTATGCAAGGTTGGTTCAATATCAGCAAATCAATTAACGTAATACATTACATTAACAAAATGAAAACTTAAAATCTTATGATTATATCAATAGATGCAGAAAAAGCACTTGACAAAATACAGCAGCCATTTATGATAAAAACTCTTAGCAAAGTGGGAATAGTGGGATCATATCTCAACATAATAAAGGCCATATATGATAAGCCCACAGCAAACATCGTACTCAATGGGGAAAGGCTGAAAGCTTTCCCCTTAAGATCAGGAACAAGAGAAGGCTTCCCACTTTCACCACTTCTATTTAACATAGTTCTGGAAGTTCTACCCATAGCAATCAGACAAGAAAATGAAATAAAAGGCATCCAAATTGGAAAGGAGGAAGTAAAATTGTCATTATATGCAGATGACATGATCCTATATATAGAGAATCCCAAAGACTCCACCAAAAAAGTGCTAGAACTGATATACGAATTTGGTAAGGTAGCAGGATACAAAATTAATATTCAGAAATCAGTTGCATCTATACACCAATAATAAACTATCAGAAGAAGAAATCAGGAAATCAATCCCTTTTACAATTGCTTCAAAAACAATAAAATATCTAGGAATAAATTTAACCAAAGAAGTAAAAGACCTGTACTCAGAAAATTATGTGAGACACTGAAGAGAGAAATCAAAGAAGATACAAATAAATGAAAATACATACCATGTTCATGGATAGGAAGAATTAATATAGTTAAAATGTCAATACTACCTAAGGCAATATATAGATTCAATGCAATTCCAATCAAACTACCAAGGACATTTTTTCTCAGAAATAGAACATAGAAACCTAAAATTTATATGGAACCACAAAAGACCCCAAATAGCCACGGCAATCTGGAGAAATAAGAAGAAAATGGGAGGCATCATGCTACCTCACATCAAAACATACTACAAGGCTACAGTAATCAAGACAGCATGGTACTGGCATAAAAACAGACACATAGACCAATGGAACAGAATAGAGAGCCCAGGAATAAACTCATCCATATATGATCATTTCATCTATGACAATGGAAGCAAGAATTTACATTGGAATAAAGATAGTCTATTTAATCAATGGTGCTGGGAAAGTTGGACTGACAGGTGCAAAAAAATAAAAATGGACCACCTACTTACACCATATATGAGAACAAACTCAAAATGGATTAAAGAAATAAATGTAAGACGTGAAACCATAAAATTCCTGGAAGAAAACATAGGGAGTAAGTTTGCAGACATTACCCTGAGTAATATTTTTACTGATATATCCCCTTGGACTAGGGAAATAAAAGAAAAAATGAACATATGGTATTACATCAAGCTTAAAAGTTTTATCACAGCAAAGGAAATCATCAATAAAACAAAAAGGCAGCCTACTGAATGGGAGAAGATATTTGCCAACGATACACCTGATACGGGGTGGATATCCACGATTTATAAAACACTCATGAAACTCAACACCAGAAAAACAAACAACCCAATTACAAAATGGGCAGAGGATATGAAAAGGCATTTCTCCAAAGAGGACATACAGATTGCCAACAGGCATATGAAAAAATGTTCAATCTCACTAATCATCATCAGAGAAATGCAAATAAAAACCACAATGAGATACCACCTCACTCCAGTCAGTATGGCTATCATCAATAAATCAACAAACAACAAGTGCTGGTGAGGTTGTGGAGAAAAGGGAACCATGCTGCACTGTTGGCGTGACCTCAGATTGGTGCAGCTATTAGAAAATCAGTATGGAGTTATCTCAAAAAACTGGAAATGGAACTACCGTATGACCCAGCAATTCCACTCTTGGGTATCTACCCAGAAGAATCCAAGACGATAATTCAAAAAAAATATATGCACCTCTATGTTTATTGCAGCGCTATTTACAATAGCCAAGACTTGGAAACCACCGAAATGCCCATCGGTAGATGACTTGATTAAGAAACTGTGGTACATTTACACAATGGAGTATTATGCACCTAGAAAGAATAATGAAATCGTACCATTTGCAACGATATGGATGGACCTAGAGACTATTATGTTAAGTGAAATAACTCAGTCAAAGAAAGACAAATATCCTATGATCTCACTTATATGTGGAATCTGAAAAACTGAATGAATGAGCAAAGTAAACAGAAACAGTCTCATAGATATAGAGCAAAACAAGGTTGCTAGTTGGGAGGGGGGTGGGGATCAGGAAGAAGGAGAAGGGATTACACAGCATAAATAGGTAACTACAATATTGCCACAAGGATATGAAAGACAGTTCGGGGAATATAATAATGTTGGAAATATTTTGTGGGGTCTCATGTCTTGTTAGGGAGACCACTTCATTTATGGAGTAGAGGCTTGATCACTGCACTGTATACCTGAAACTGATGTATAATATAGTATGCCAACTGTAATTGAATATATAGATAGTCATGGGATGTGGATTATACTGTGGAAGGCTGTCAAAGGGATCGTAATAGATATGTATGATATGGCGGGGAGGAGTGGGGTGGCGAATTGGGGGAGGGGAGTTGTCACTTTGAGGGGTAAAAAGTATAACTATTGCACTGTGTTGTACACCTGAAACTAATTTAAAAAAATGTTTATTTCACAATAAAAGAATTAAAAAAAATGCTGGAAATAAATATTGGAACAAATGGGTGCCTTTGATGGGCTCCTCAGGATATTGGACACAGACAGAGGAAAAACAGAGGGCTTGAAACTATGTCAATAGCAACTAACCAAAATGAAAAGCACAGAGAAGAAATACTTTGAAACAAACCAGAATATACAAGAACTGTGGGACACCTATAAAACGTATAAAATACACATAATCAGAATTCCAGGTCTAGAAAGAAAGGAGCAGAAGAAATGTATGAAAACAAAGAAGAAGAAATGTATGAAGCATTAATAACTGAGAATTTCCTCAAATTAATGTCAGAAACCAACCACAGATCCAGGAAGTTCAGAGAATACCAAAAATACCAAAAAAAAAACCAAACAAAAAAAACCCCACACGAAAAAAAATATCCCCCAAACAAAAACAAAACAAACAAACAAAAAACTACAACTAGTCATGTCATACTCAGACTTCAGAAATTGAAAGAGAAAGAAAAGAAGCTTGAAAGAAGCCAGAAGAAAAAAATACCACACTGTGAAGTGGGTTAGTGTTATTTGAAAGTGGAGTTGGATTATTTGTAAATATAATATTGCAAACTCTAAGGCAATCACTAAAAAAACTTTTTAAAAAGGTAGTATTATTCATACCTTAATAAAGCTGTAAACAAAAGTATAATTAGTATGCTAAGAATGGAGAGAAAATGTAATTATATAAAATGCTTAATTAAGGGCCGGCCAAGTGGCGCGGTGGTTAAGAGCTGGCTTGGCATGCCAGTGGCCCGGGTTCGGATCCCACATATGTGGGCCAGTGACACTGCCCTCTAAAAAAAAAGAAATGCTAAATTAAAACCACAGAAGATATAAAAAGAGTGGAAGACAAAAATAGGAACAAAGAATAAGAGCAACAATTGGAAAATTGTAACAAATATAATAGATATTAATTAAACTATATCAATAATGACTTTATAGTCACCTTGGAAGGTAGTTCAGCAATTTCTTACAAAACTAAACATTGTCTTACCATAGCATCCAACAATTATACTCCTTGTTATTTATCCAAATTAGTTAAAACTTATATCCATCCGAAAACCTGCATACAGTTGTTTATAGCAACTTGCTAAAACTTGAAAGCAATCAAGATGCCCTTCAGTGTGTGATTTGACAAACTGTGCTTCATCCAGACAACAGAATACTATTCAGCACTAAAAGGAAATGAGCTATCAAGCCATAAAAAGACATGGAGAAACCTCAAGTGCATACCTGTAAATGAAAAAAGTCAATCTTAAAAGGCTACATAATGTATGACTTCAACTACATGAAATTCTGGGAAAGTCAAAACTGCAGACAGTATTGGGCCAGCTGAGTGGCGCGTTGGTTAAGAACTGGCTTGGGACGGCAGCTCTGGGCAGCAGTGCCCTGGTTTGGATCCCACATATGAGGGCCAGTAACACTGCCCTCTACATCTAAGATGGTGAACAACAGCTCCACCTGGAGCTGGGCTGCTGCGAGTCCTGGGGACGACATAACTGCAGTCCCTGCTGCAGTGGGCTGCCATAAGGTACAGTGAGTGCCCGGCAGCCGGCGTGAGCAGCCAAGAGCTGCTGTGAGCGGCTGTCCAGAGGACGGCGACCGATCTGCCTCAGCCGGGAAGAGTGCAATGATAATACCAACATGGGCCAGTGAAGCAACATCCTACACAACTAGACTGAAGAACAAAAGGACAGCAACTTGTCTGTTCCTCTTCCCTTATTCCCCAATGCTCTTCCCCTCCCCCAGTTCCCCAACAAAATCTTAAAAAAAAACAACTAAAAAAACCACACACAGTAAAAAGATCATGGGTTGAGGGAAGAAATGGTGAATAGTCAGAGCACAGAGGGTTTTTAGGGAATGAAACTGTTAGTACGCTATTATAGTGGTGAATACATGTCATCATATATTTGTCCAAACCCATAAAATTTACAACAACAAGAATGAACTCTAATGTAAACTGTGGACTTTGGATGGTAATGATCTATTAGTTGAAGCACGTGTACCACTGTGGGGCAAGATGTCAATAGTGGGGGAGGCTGTTGAGGCAGGGGTATCTGGGAACTCTCTGTACTTTCTGCTCAATTTTTTGTGAACCTAAAACTATTTAAAAAGTATTTTTTATTATAAATTTTTTTTTTTTTAAGGACAGTGTCACTGGCCTTCATATGTGGGTCCCGAACCAGGGCCACTGGTGTCCCAAGCCAGCTCTTAACCACTGCACCACTCGCCTGGCCCTAAAAAGTACTTTTTTTTATATTCAAAGGAAAAGTTTAATATAAATTCAAGTTTCACATTATAGTAAGTGATAAAACATCCTTCTCTTGATAAGAGTTCAACTTTGGCATTTTTTCTAACTTATCCTGCCATCTTTTTTTCTAGGCACTTCTATTACTCCCCTCCCCCCACCTTTTTGTGTATGGTTACATTGACAGATTTCCTCTCATCCCAGTTATTTAGAAAGTTTACTCATATATTAGCTAGTATGATTATCATTAAACATTTTAATACGCCCTTTAACTTTATGAATATCCAGGTAATATCTATAACCTTCCTTTCCCTTCATCCCCAAGTATAATGTTAGCTGTCCATCTTCCTCGGTAGAAATGTGGCATTTTATTTTCCAATTTTCCTTGTTGATTTTTGGTGTGGAAAGAAAATATATATTGTGTATGCATGTTTACACTCATGCTAGATTGCTAAAATATATACTCCAGTAGTTCCTTCAAAGAGGGTGTAAAAGAAATAAACTTTCTGAATTCTTCAATATCAAAAAATACCTTTGTCTTACCCTCAAAATCATATACCAATTTGGCTGGATACAGAATTCTAGGTTGAAATTCTTTTGCTTGCAGAACTTTTATGATATTTCCCCATTGACTTCTAGCATCCAGAGTATCCAATGATAAGTCTGCTGTCAATCTGATTCTTATTCCTTTGTAGATCATGTCTTTTTTCTCTCTGGAAGCATTTAGGATTTTTTCTTTATCATTGTAATTCCGAAATTTCACCAAGATGTGTCTAGGAGTGAGTCTCTTCTCATCAGTTTTACTGGGTACTCAGTAGGCACTGACAATCACAAGACTAGAATCTTTCTTTAGCTCTGGAAAGTTTTCTTCAATTATTTTCTCTGCTCCATTCTCTTTGTTATCTTTTTCCGGAATTCCTATCAAACGGATGTTTGAGCTTATGGACCTATCCTCTATGTCTCTTATTCTTTCTTTAATTATTACTGTTTGGCCATTTGCATTGTATCCTTAGGGAATTCTTCAATTCGATCTTCTAGATTGCTCATTCTCTCTTCAAGTGTGTCTATTCTGCTATTCAGAGTGGCTATTGATTTTTTTATTTCTAAGACTTCTGGATGGTAATTTTTAATATTTCCATTATACTCCTGAATCTCTCCGAAGAAATTAATTACACTTCTTCTAAAGTTTTCTTCCGTTTCTTATATTAAGTCTGTTTCTTTAGATGTTAACTCTTCTGTTTGCAGAGTTTTGTGTCTCTGTTTCTCAGTTTTCCTTAGAAGTTTGGTGATTCCTGATGGAGTGCTCAAATTTGTACATGAATACTTTTCTTGTGTATCAGAACTTATCTCTAGAGATTCTGAAGGAGAGTCCCAATGTAAAGCTGGACCGAGTGTCCCAATTCTTTGATTTCTGGGTGTAGCTGTTTCCTCTTTATTCTGGATTTTTTGTGCCATCTGATGTTTCACTACCTTTTTCTTCTCAGAGTCTGAAGCCAAATTATGAGCAATTTCTTTAAGTCTATATGAGGCCTCTTTTTTCTCATCCTTTTCCATGTCAGAGTCCTTTTCTTTATCCCATGTTAAGAACACTTCCATTTCCCACTCTGAGTCATCTTCATCCTCTCGTTCGGAATATTCTACCTTTTTAATTATAATATCCTCCAAGCTACCACTGGTTATTTCAACTCCATGTTTTCTATTTACCATAGTATGATGCTGAAAGGTTGAGTGCTGTTCCATACATAATACTGAGGCCTCTTCTTCCTCCAGCCCTGAAGACTCTTCTTCCTCTTCCTCCAACCCTGAGGTCTCTTTTCCCTCCTCCAACTCTGAAGCCTCTTCTCCATCCTCCTCTAGCTCTGAGGTCTCTTCTCCCTCCTGCAACTCTGAAGCCTCTTCTTCCTTTTCTAATCCTGAGGTCTCTTTTCTCTCCTCCAACTCTGAAACTTCTTGTCCCCCCTCCTCTAGCTCTGAGGCCTCTTCCTTCTCAAAGGCTTCTTTTTCCTTCCACTATGAAGACTCTTCCTCCTGAGTCTCTAAGTTTTTCACCTACTCTGGCTCCACTACCTTTACCTCTTTAATAAATAGAAAGTTCAAGCCATCACTGTTTGCTCCCCCAGATTCATGTTTTGAATCTATTAGAGTTTTATCCATTTTTTTCTTCAATCCCGTATCTTCTTCCTCCTTTCTTATATTTTTCTTTTTTTATGTATTTTTTTATTTATATATATTTTTAATTAGCTTCAGGTGTACAACAAAGTGCAATAGTTATACTTTTTACTCCTCAAAGTGACAACCCCCCTCCCCCAATTCTCCCCTCCCACTTCTCCCCCCTATATCATACTATCTATTACAATTCCTTTGACTCCCTTCCACTGTATAATCCACATCCAGTGACTGTCTATATATTCAGTTACAGTTGGCATACAATATTGTACAACATCAGTTTCAGGTATACAGTGCAGTGATCAAGCCTCTACTCCATCCATGAAGTGGTCTCCCTAACAAGACATGTGACCATCTGACACCCCACAAAATTTTAACAACATTATATTCCCCGAACTGTCTTTCATATCCCTGTGACAATACTGTAGTTACCTATTTATACTGTCTAATCCTTTCCCCTTCTCCCTCATCCCCAACCCCCTCCCAACTAGCAACCCTGTTTTTCCTCCATATCTCTGAGACTGTTTCTATTTCTTTTGCTCATTCATTCATTTTTTCAAATTCCACATATAAGTGAGATCATGTGGTATTTGTCTTTCTCCAACTGACTTATTTCACTCAACATAATAGTCT
Source organism: Aselliscus stoliczkanus (assembly GCA_033961575.1). Classification (NCBI taxonomy): domain Eukaryota; kingdom Metazoa; phylum Chordata; class Mammalia; order Chiroptera; family Hipposideridae; genus Aselliscus; species Aselliscus stoliczkanus. Next base: position 37,335,189 of record CM066733.1, read on the forward strand.
CTAGGTCCATCCATATCGTTGCAAATGGTACAATTTCATTCTTCTTTATAACGGAGTAATACTCCATTGTATAAATGTACCACAGTTTCTTAATCCAGTCATCTACCGATGGGCATTTCGGTTGTTTCCAAGTCTTGGCTATTGTAAATAGCACTGCAATAAACATAGGGGTGCATATATTTTTTCGAATTAGCGTCTTGGATTCTTCTGGGTAGATTCCCGAGAGTGGAATTGCTGGGTCATATGGCAGTTTCATTTCCAGTGTTTTGAGATACCTCCATACTGATTTCCATAATGGCTGCACCAATTTGCAGTCCCACCAACAGTGCACCAGGGTTCCCTTTTCTCCACACCCTCGCCAACATTTGTCGTTTGTTGATTTGTTGATGATAGACATTCTGACTGGAGTGAGGTAGTATCTCATTGTGGTTTTTATTTGCATTTCTCTGATGATTAGTGAGGTTGAACATTTTTTCGTATGCCTGTTGGCCATCTGTATGTCCTCTTTAGAGAAACGCCTCCTCATATCCTCTGCCCATTTTTTAATTGGGTTGTTTGTTTTTTTGGTGTTGAATTGCATGAGTGTTTTATAAATCTTGGATATCAACCCCTTATCAGATATATCATTGGCAAATATCTTCTCCCATTCAGTAGGCTGCCTTTTTTTTTTTTTTTTTTAATTTTATTTTATTAGTTTTCGGTGTACAACACAATGCAATAGTTATACTCTTTACCCCCCAAAGTGAAAACCCCCTCCCCCAGTTCGCCACCCCACTCCCCCCCCATATCATACATATCCATCACAACTCCCCTGACTCGCCTCCACAGCATACTCCATATCCCGTGACAACCCACATATTCAGTTGCAGTTGGCATACAATACTATACAACATCAGCTTCAGGTGTACAGTGCAGTGATCAAGCCTCTACTCCATCCATGAAGTGGTCTCCATAACAAGACATGTGACTATCTGACACGCCACAAAATTTTTACAACATTATTATATTCCCCGAACTGTGTTTCATATCCCTGTGGCAATATTGTAGTTGTCTATTTATGCTGTCTAATCCCTTCCCCTTCCCCCCATCCCCACCCCCCTCACAACTAGCAACCCTCAGTTTTTCCTCTACATCTATGAGTCTGTTTACTTTGATCATTCACTCAGTTCTTCAGACTCCACACACAAGTGAGATCACATGGTACCTGTCCTTCTCCGACTGACTTATTTCTCACAACATAATAGTCTCTTCACAACATTACCAATTACATTCCCAGAACTGCCCCCATAACCCTGCGGCAACATTGTAGTCCCACATACACTGTCCAACACCTTCCTCTTCCTCTTCCCCACTCCCTCCCAATCAGCAACCATCAGTTTTTCCTTTATATCTGCTTGATATGACATCAATCTTCTTAAATTGTCTCTCTGGGTTAGCTTGTTTACCCTTTCTTTTGATTAAAAAGTCCTTTTAACATTTCTTGCAATGCTGGCTTGGTGGTAATGAATTCTTAAGCTTATTCTTTCTGCGAATCTCTTTATTTCTCCTTCAATTTTAAGTGATAGCCGTGCTGGATAGAGCAATTGTGGTTGTAGGCCTTTATTTTGTGTAACTTTGAGTATCTCCTGCCACTCCCTTCTGGCCTGCAGAGTTTCTGTAGACAAGTCAGCTGTTAGTCTAACAGGAGTTCCTTTGTATGTAATCTGTTGTCTTTCTCTTGCAGCCTCTAGGATTCTGTCTCTGTCTTTAACCTTTGCCATTTTAACTATGATGTGTCTTGGTGTGGACCTGTTTGGGTTCAGCTTGTTTGGAACCCTCTGCACTTCCTGGGCATGTATGTTGATTTCCTTTACCAGTGTAGGGAAGTTTTCAGTCATTATTTTTTCAAATACCTTTTCAACCCCTTGCTTCTTCTCTTCTCCTTCTGGTATCCCTATGATTCAAAGGTGGTTGCGCTTCATCTTGTCCCATAGGGCTCTTAAACTATTTTCATTGTTTTTTATTCTTTGGTCTTTTTGCTGTGCCCACTGGGTGAGTTCTGCTATTTTATCTTCCAAATCCGCTGATCCGCCTCCTCTGCTTCATCTACTCTACTGGTGATTCCTTCGAGTGTGTTCTTCATTTCAGTTATTGTATTCTTTAGTTCTAACAGGTTGTTTTTTTATGGTTTCCCTATCTTTCTTTATGTCCTCGCTAAGTTCCTTAAACATTCTTATCATCAGTGATCTAAACTGTGTCTCTGAAAGGTTGGATCCCTCTGTTTCATTTGGTTCCATTTCTGGAGGTTTCTTCTGATCTTTTACTTGTGACATGTTTCTTTGTTTCCCCATTGTGGCTGTTGCTCTGGGATTGCTTTGATGTATTAGATAGATCACCAGGAGAGCCCTGGCTGGATCACGCAGGCACACAGCTCACGGCCCAACACTCCCAGGAGAACTCCCAGTCTCAGCCTGTCCCAATCAGCCGCTGGCAGATCAGGCCGAGCAGCCCGACAACCAATCACCAGCCTGGCAACTCTGCAAGCGCAGTGTGGAAAGCAGAGACCCAAGGCGGCTTGCGTGCTCCCGGGTCTCAGTGAGCAGCCTGTTGGAGTCGGATCACACCCACTAGGCGTTTCCCTGGCAACACAGCACAAGCCGAGCAGAGGGTGGGGATCCACGGCGGCTCGAGCACTCCCGGGTCTCAGTGAGCCGCCGTAGGAGCCGGAGGGCACCGCCCTATGTTTCCCCTGGCAACGCAGCATAAGCCGGGCGGAGGGTGGGGATCCAAGGCCGCAGGTGGCGCATGCGCGCGCACACACACACTTCGCCAATTCCCCACCAGACCACCAGGTCTCGGACCTGATCCTTCGTGGGAGGGCCCAAGCCCGACAAAATGGCGCCCTCCTTACACCACTCGCGTGCAAGCTCCGCACCACGGGAACAACAATCCAAAAACCTCCAGCCTTTCCACCAAAGGTGCTCAGCTCAGTCCGTCCCCGCAGGCTCCCGGCTCACACAGCCACTCCCTCCATCAGGAACCAGGTAAGTGCTCACCGGCGAGCAAGCCTGGGCGCCGGCCCCACTGATTCTCCAGCTGCTCTTAGCCTCACCGAGCTGAGGAAAGAGAGTCCTTACTAATTTATTGCCGGCTATCTTAGAACTCCTCTTCCCGGCAAAGGAGCTCTGGGCTGGTGAGCTTGGGGTGCGGCCGGAGGGTCTCTCCCCCAATCAGACAAGCTTCCCACAGCTGGGGCTTCCCTCACGGGGCTCGCCCTCTCTCGTCTCCGCCCGTCCTACCAGACCCGAAGTGTCCTCCTCTTTAAGTTCTTCGTTTAGTGGTTCTGTTCCTCCAGTGTTCCGGGGACCTCCAGGGTTGAATGCTGTAAATTTGCTTGTAATTTTGGTGTGATCCTGGGAGGCAGTTAGCACAGCGTCTGTCTATTGCGCCATTTTACCGGAAGTCGCCTTTTTGTTTTATTGATGATTTCCTTTGCTGTGAAAAAACTTTTAAGTTTGATGTAATCCCATATGTTCATTTTTTCTTTTATTTCCCTTGCCCAAGGGGATAGATCAGTAAAAATGTTACTCAGGGTAATGTCTGCAAACTTATTCCCTATATTTTCTTCTAGGAGTTTTATAGTTTCAGGTCTTACATTTAAGTCTTTAATCCATTTTGAGTTTGTTCTCGTATATGGTGTAAGTAGGTGGTCTATTTTCATTTTTTTGCATGTGTCAGTCCAATTTTCCCAGCACCATTTATTAAATAGACTATCTTTACTCCAGTGTAAATTCTTGCTTCCATTGTCATAGATTAAATGACTGTATATAGATGGGTTTATTCCTGGGCTCTCTGTTCTGTTCCATTGGTCTATGTGTCTGTTTTTATGCCAGTACCATACTGTTTTGAATACTGTAGCCTTGTAGTATGTTTTGATGTCAGGTAGTGTGATGCCTCCCACTTTGTTCTTATTTCTCAACATTGCTGTAGCTATTCGGGGTCTTTTGAGCTCAATATAAATTTTAGGATTCTATGTTCTATTTCTGAGAAAAATGTCCTTGGTAGTTTGTTTGGAATTGCATTGAATCTATATATTGCTTTAGGAAGTATTGATATTTTAACTATATTAATTCTTCCTATCCATGAGCATGGTATGTATTTCCGTTTATTTGTATCTTCTTTGATTTCTCTCTTCAGTGTCTCATAATTTTGTGAGTACAGGTCTTTTACTTCTTTAGTTAAATTTATTCCTAGATATTTTATTGTTTTTGAAGCAATTGTAAAAGGGATTGATTTCCTGATTTCTTCTTCTGATAGTTTATTATTTGTGTATAGAAATGTCACTGATTTCTGAATATTAATTTTGTATCCTGCTACCTTACCAAATTCGTATATCAGTTCTAGCACTTTTTTGGTGGAATCTTAGGGCTTCTCTCTATATAGTATCATGTCATCTGCATATAATGACAATTTTACTTCCTCCTTTCCAATTTGGATGCCTTTTATTTCATTTTCTTGTCTGATTGCTATGGGTAGAACTTCCAGAACTATGTTGAATAGAAGTGTCTAAGCATGATGAGGCAGGGAGGTATTTATCCTGTTTGTGATATCTGAGCTTCATGTATCTCTAATTTATGTTTTTCATAGTTTTCTGAAAATTCTTCGCTAACCTATCATTCAGTGTTTCTTTAACTATATTTCCTCCTTCTGTGATTCTAATTACATGTATGTTAGACTATTTGATATTGTCTCACAGCTCCTGAATATTCTGTTTTTTTTTATGTACACTTTTTCCTCTTGTGTTTCACTTTAAGTAATTTCTATTACTCTAGCTTCAAATTCCCTGATTCTTTTTTTAGCTGTGTTGAGTCTACAATGATTCTGTCAAAGGCATTTTTCAGCTCTCTTACTGTATTTTTTATTTCTAGAATTTCCATTTGATTCTTTTTTATGTTTCCATATTTCTGCTGAAATTCCCCATCTGTTTTTACATGTTATCCATTTATTTCACTTAAGTCTTTAACTTATTTAGCATAGATATACTAAATTCCCTGTCAGATCTAGGTTTTCCCTGGTTCTATTTCATATAATTGCTTTGCCTCTTAACTTTATTTTGTTGCTTTTTTGTGTGTCTTGTAATTTTTATGGCAATATAGTAAGTTAGATCATGATGTCAATAGGATTTTTTTTTTTCTGGAACTGTGCACAATTCTTCTAAGCCACTAATGTGGGGATTTGAGTCAATTTAATTAGTATGTAGGGTTTGAGGGTTTTCGTTTTGTTTTTTATGTTTGCCTTCAGTGTACCTCCAACTTCAAAACATTTTGCTTAGGGTAGAAGCTGAGTTTCCACAAGGTTTATGTTTATTTTTATAATATTCCTGCTCCACCTGCAGCTTTGAGACTTCCCAGAACATTTGTACCTCAGAGGAATTTTCTTAACGCACTCTTGCCCCTACTCAGCAGTAATCTCCTGTTGCCCAGCACTCATATTTGCCAGCATAGTGGTTGGGCCAGCGAGGATCCTGTGTTGTCCTGGTCCAGCCTCAGTCTTTGACAGGCTGAAAATCCTGTTGCCAATGGGAGGGTCAGGAAATGACCTGGCCCCAGATCTTTAAATGTATTTTACCATGTGGGAGGGTCATCACATTCTCTCCTGACCAAGGCCCACCAGGGATATAAGGAAGAGTATGACTGTCATGGAGAGGAGGAGGGTCAGGATCACTGAGAAAGGGCCCAGGATGGAGGGCCAGTCTTTCCGGTGAGAACCCAGTGAAGGTCTGTGGAGAAGAGCATGTGAGAGGTGAATTTCCTTTGTGACTGTGACTCCCAGGAGTCCTATACACTCACATAGCCCATACTTCACCTTTAGCAATTCGTTAAAAAATGTTATCTGTATTTTTCTTACCTGCTTCTGTGGAGCCGTGTTTCTTCCTTTTGTGCTCTGCCGTAAGTGAACTTTGCTCCTGTTCCGTCTCTCATTGGTGGTCCCTGTCTTTCCTTAGATTTCATGCCTTTTGATTGCCCTCAGATCTCTGATGAATTCAGGAAAAGATATAATTTTGTAGTTTATCTCGCTTCTGTTGTTCTTACTAGATGTGAGCAATTTCAGCTTTCTACATCCTGAAATTCTTGTCTGTGTTTTAAGGAATTATTCTGTAATCCATCCCATATGTGTTTACTACATAGCATGGTAATTGATATTTCTTTTTATGTATTTGCAGTTTTGATCTGCAATTATTTAGATATTTTTTTTAAAAAATGTCAAGGTGATTGAAATTTTTATTTAACCTCTTGATCTTTATTTCTGTTGTCATAACATTATGGTCAGAGAATATGGGCAATTAAATTTCCACTTTGGAAATTTTGTTGAGGTTTTTTTTTTTTTTTATGACTTTCCGAACAGAATGTATATTCAGTATTTGTGGGATGTAGTGTTTCACATCTGTAATAAATAAGTTTATTAATTATTGATAATGGTCAAGTTCTCTATATACTTATTTGTCTGTTTGATCTGTCAAAGATTGAAAGAATTATGTTAAAGTATCCATTACGGTAATAATGGTTTTGCCAGTTTTTTCTTGAATTACATTTTCTTCTTTATTGTTTTAGTTATTTTGTAACCTGTTATTCAGCCCAGAAATATTTGTGAATGTCTTCATTTTGGAATGTCATAACAAAATAACCCTCTGATTTCATTTAGTCATTTTTTTTCTGTTGCTACTTATGACTTCTTCTTGTTTATTGTATCGTTTCCTGTCTCTTTATTTTATGTCCACTGTGAAAACTCAAGTCCACGTTTACTGCCATCCCTTCTCTAGACTACTGAAATAGGTTGCTAGCTGGTCTCCTTGTTTCTACTTTTACCTTACTACAATCCACTCTCCATTCAGCAGCCTAAATGACCATCTTCCACCTGAAAATTCTCCTACTTGTACTGCTCTCTCACTTATACTTCTTTTTTTTTTCTTTTTAGCTGAGCCATCCTGCCACCATTTGGCAGCTCAATAGCAACTCAGCTCAGGCTGGCATTGAACCGCCATTGCTCAGAGCTCAGCTCGCACTCTTGAGCGAGCTCTTAACCAACTGAGCCACTCGGCCAGCCCTCACTTATACTTCTTACCGTAGCTTATATAATCTACCACCAGCCTGCCTTTCCAACCTCATCTCATACCATCCTCCCCTTTGCTCACTGTGCTCTAGCAATACTAGCCTTGTTTCTTTTTCTTAACTATGCCATGCTTGTACCTGAGGGCATTTGCACTAGATAGTCCCTGTACCTAGAAGGTGTCTTCTCATGCCCAATCCTTCTTTTAGGACTAAGTGTCACTCAGATAATTCTTCCCTGACTGCCCAATCTAAAGTAGCCATTTTATCACCAAGTCCTTCTGTTATTTTTTCTTTAAAACCATATGCTAATATCTGAAATATTCTTGATTTTTTTTGGGTGTACTCAGTGAAAGTGGGTACCTGGTATGAATTTTTTTTAGTGCTGTATTCCCTGACATCTGCAGCCCTGCACATCTCAGGGAAATTTTCTTCAGGTATTTCTTTGATCATTAGATCTTTATCTAATCAGTTCTCTCCTAAAATTTCTTTTATACGCACTTTGCCTTGTCTGGTATTTTCTCTCGGATCTGATAATTTTCTTCTTTTTATGTTTTTCCTTCAATTTCTCAGGATTTCTTTCAAATTTGTTTACTAATTCACTGATTCTGTTTTCTGTAGAATATAGCTTTTTGTTCTCTGCTTCTATTGTTGTTTTAAGTCGGCAATTCTGTGATCATGTTTTTTTTTTTCTCTCCACACATTTTTTTTCTGATTATATCGTTCCTCTTATCACAATGTCCTTTGAAATTACGTTGGAAAAATTATTGCTCAGCTTGGGTCACCACTAAGCTTTATTGTTTGTTTAACATTTGGATTTATTTGTTTGTTTATCATAACAGAGGGATGCCTGAGTTCACCCAGTACTAGGAGTAGAAGTGTTTTGGGTCATAGATTTATCTATCCTTCTTGAATTCTTTCAGATTTCTGAGATATGCAAGAGCATTATGGGGAGTGAGGTTGTGGTAAAGGGAAGAGAGGTCCGATATAGAGGAGAGTCTCTTTCATCAAAGGGTGATCTCCAGCCTTAGAGTCAGAAAAATTGGGGACTGGTCCAGCTGTGCCTGAAGATGGGATAAATGTACTAATAAACTAGAGCCGCCTCTCAATTATCTGTATCAACTCTGGCAGGAACACGTGGCATGATTCTGGCACAGAGTTAGTACTAGAATATGTTTGTTGAAATGAACAAAAGTACACTGAATGACTGCTGTATGCCTGGCTCTGGGTTCGGTGCTGTGGGAAATTCAGAGATGATAAAAACGCATCTCATTCCTGCAGTAGGCTCCATCTAGTAGTGGATATTAACCACTTAAAGAGTTAAATAGCAAAGGAGGAAATTTCTGAAGAAATCTAGACGTGCTAAAAGGAGGGAGAGCTCCCTTTAAACTATTTAATTGGGGGAAGTCTTCCAGAAGGGGACAATATTCGCTGGGTCTTAAAGAAGTGGTTGGAAAAAGGAAGGATGTGGTTAGGGTGAGCTAGGTGTGGTAAGAGTAGCTGATACAAAGATGATGTAGAGACCCTAGTCAGCATTTGCCTAGGATAGACAAGACATGTGAAGTGTAGAGTAGGTAGAGCCAGCCCCAGCAAGCCTGGGCCTTCATAGCTAAGCATAGGATTTTCATCTTTACCATGTGGCTGCAGGAAGGTATTGGAGTCCTTTGGTCCAGGAAGAAACAATTACAGTTAAAATTGCTTCCGGAATTCCACTGGTACATTTCCATTGGTGTGAGATGGGTAGGAAGCAAGATCTCTCCTCTCATGTCTTTCTCCCTTTATCCCATCTCTCTTTCCTGTTCTCTCCTTCTCCAACCTGGATCAGCCTCCTGAGATATTCCCTGGGATGGCTTCTGATTCCTACCATCCACAAAACAGTAAGAAGGTCAGCACCATACAGTTTACTTGCTAGTAGCTGCCGCAGTGGGGGCCCCAGTTAGTATGCTAGATACGGCAGAGGGAGTAGAGTTTTTCCAAAGGGGAGTTCTGCACCCTGAACTCTGACCTGGGGGCATAGAAGGTGAATGTCATATTCTTGCCATATGGCTTGTAAAAGTTGGCCTCAAGAAAAGAAGTAGCAAATGGAAGGAAGATTATATTGTCACTCCATGCCTTGGGGATGGATGGCAAGGAGTGAATATTGGGCTCACTGACTGTCTAAACTTCTAAGATTATTTGCACCATCTGAAGAACCACCTTGTCTAAAGGGCCCAAGAGATCTTCATGTAGCCTAACAGTTAGAAAGTTGATGGCTCCCTCTACACATCACTCTGCCTCCGGTTCTGATCCATTCCATTTAAGAGCCTGGTGAAGGCGCTCACTTTCTCCTGCCTATGGAAGACAGGCAAGTCCAGTCCCAGCACTCCGTCCAGTGTGGTGCGTCTTTTGACCACTTGCCAGAGTGGGGCTTCTCAATAATGGGAATAGAGATGAAGGTTTCACCAGATGTCATCAGGATTATGCTGTTCTACCATTCTGAGTTTCTAATACCTATTTCACATCTCTCCCTTTCACTAACATACCCCCTTTCCTTGGACTTTCCTGAAAATGTCACTTGTGCAAGGTTTTTGTGTGTGCAGCATATGCTTGAGAATATCTGATTTATGCTCTGCCGTGGTGTTTGTTCCTAGCTTGCTCTGTCATGAGGGCTTTGTTTCTCATGTATTTGGGAGTGTTTTCTGCTACCAGCCACTCTCCTATGCATGTTTTACCCTTGGGCAAACTCTACTCTAAACAAACAGGATAGATTCAACCTCGAATTGTGCTGTCTGACACAATAGCCACTAGCCAGGTATGGCTATTTAATTAAATATGACTAATTAATTAAAATTAAATAAAATTAAAAATGTTTAATTGCCTTAATTTCAAGTGCTCAGTAGCCACATGTGGTTCCTATATTGGACAGTGTAGATATATAACATTCTCATCACAGAATGTTCAATTGGAAAGGCTGGTCTGGAATAATGCTGCCAATTTCCAGCAGGACTGTCCAGGTGGATGTAGCACTCCAAAGCAAGTTCAAGTTTTTCACTGCCACTGAATAAGCAGGTATATCGCTTTATTTTTCCAGTTGTGTCCATCTGTTAACTATTATATTAGACAGACAAACACACACACGCACACACACACACACACACACACACACACACACTCATTAGTTCTCACAGACTGGATATCCTAAATCCATAAGGAAGAAGAGAAGCATTTTCCAAACTGCTCCATTCTTTTCTTTACCTACCGCAGAGTTAATACCTCATGTCATTATACAAAGAAGTCCCCATCGTTCAAATTGTGCCCCTTTGGGCATGTCATAAATAAGAAAATAAACCAATTTCTGAACCTCTTTCATTTAATGGCAGGTCACTCATCTCTGAAAGGATGCAATAGCTTTTCTTATCTATTTCTTTTAAGAGCCTGATGAAGTGCCCACCTTCTCCCCAGTTTCTGCCTCGGCTCTGGAGGTAGAGGCAGGGAGTGTCAGCATTGGGAAGGCCTTAGATGCTGTAGTCATTGTCATTTCACATATTAACCTCAAAGGAAGTCCTTGTTTTTCCTGGGATGGAGCACTTCAGTTCTCACAACTCTGAAGTCATTGTAGAGTGGGTGGTGGGAGGTGAGGGTGATACTTTGTTCTGAACTTTTTGGGTAACCTTAGAAGCGGATCTATTAAAAACAGAAGATTTTTTTCTTTACCACACCACCCCCAGGATTTCATTTCCTGCAGAGGTGGCATCAGCACCTCTAGCCATCTCGGTCTAGGCCTTTGGACCATGACCTGGGAGGGCTCTGCCCTCTGCCCTCTGAGCTCCTTGTGTACCTCTCCAGTGGAAACAATGACTTTCTTTGCCCTGGACTGGTGGACAGGCCCTTTCCTCTAACTTGGTTAACTGAGGTGGGAATTAAGATTATTACCCCTGTGGGTAAAGGACATTTTGCTCCAAGTTGGAGAAAGAGGTCGGTAATGGTTTCATCTTCCATTACTACCCAGGATGTGAATAGAACCTCTGCTCCTGATGCAGACCCCTGCCTTTCCCCCGCTGCCTTTCAGCTCCTATTCTGTTTTGACTTCTACACACCCCTTTTTTATGATCTTGATGCTATCCTAGACCATTCTTCTGACCCTCTTCTAGTCACTGCCCTGGACTCAGGGGGCAGTCTCTCAAAGTCTGGACAAAGAGCCTAGGGGGTAGGGGTATTGTTTAAAGGCACAGTGAGGACATGGGTATAGGCACACAGATTATCTGAATGCTGGTACCTACCTGCCAGGATTGGACCTTCCATGGACTTCCCTTCTATCTGTCTTTGAACTTCTTTCAACAGAACTTCTTATCATCTGGCCCCATGGCTATTCATTACCTTTGCCTCGCCCCATCCCCTATTTTTGGGCATTCAGCTGTGCCACAGTAGAGAGCTGGTCCATGCATCCACCCCCGGGGCCAGGGAGGTCCATGAGTACGGCAGCAATGCCTAGGCAGTGACATGGCAGGTGAGCAGAGACATCTGAAATCAAGTCACCCTTGGTCCACAGGGCCCCCTACAGAGGGAGCAGGCGCCAAACTTTAGCCTTTGCTTCGCCAGCTCCTAATGATTTTATAAAATATAGTTTGGGGTTTTTTTAAAAGATTTTATTGGGGAATTGGGGAAGGGGAACAGATAAGTTGTTGTCCTTTTGTTCTTCAGTCTAATTGGGGAGGACATCACTTCACTGGCCTATGTTGGTGTTGTGATTATTGTGCTCTTCCCGGCTGAGGCAGGTTGGTCGCTGGCCATTGGATGACCTCTCACGGTGGATCACAGCAGCTCACGCCAGCTGCCAGCTGCTCATACTGGCTGCCGGCCACTCATGGTAGCTTACGGCAGTCCACTGCAGGCCCACTGCAGCCTATGCCATTGTCGGCGACTCAGGGCAGCCCAGCTCCAGGCCGAGCTGTTGTTCACCATCTTAGCTGTAGAGGGTGCAGCATCACTGGCCCATATAGGATCTCAACCAGGGCCCTGCTGATCAGAGCTTGTGCTCCCAAGCCAACTCTTAACCAAGGAGACACTCAGCCGGCCCTAGTTTTATTTTTAGTTATGCAAATGATGCATGAATACATTCTCTTCTTGTAACATCTTACAAGAAGAGAATATTCTCTTCCTGTAAAAAAAAACACAAACCAAAATTATTTAGTCTTAAGATTGTAAAACCGTAAAGCTAAATAAAGTGCCCTTTGCCTTGCCTAATCTCAGTCCCCCCTCCTAGTTCCCACAAGTAACCACAATTCTCAGCTAGGTGTATATCTTTTCAGATCTTTTTCTAAACATTTACTTATTGATCCTGTATATCTATAGAAAATAGATAGGATTATTATTATTCTATATATATTTTTTTAGTTGAGCCATCCTACCACCTGTTGGCAGCTCAGCGGCAGCTCAGCTTGGGCTGGGCATCGAACTGTTGCTCAGAGCTCAGCTTGCACTCTTGAGCGAGCTCTTAACCAACTGAGCTACTCGGATGGCCCAGTAGCATTATTTTTTGGCTTTCAATTCCTTCCTTCCCCTTTTTTTCTTTTTCTTCCTTTTTCATAAATGATGTACTATACTTATCACTCTGTAGTTATCAATCAGTGACATCTCTTAGAGATCTCTCCAGATTGGTTCAAAGGGATTATGTGCATTTTGGAATTGATATGCGATATTCTCTGGCATGAAATACCTCAGTTTATTTATTCATCTCTAACTGATGAACATTTTCTCTCCCAAATTTCACTATTATAGATAGGCTGCAATGAATATTGCATATGCTTCACTAAGCACATGAGCAAGCACCTTTCTTGGGTAGATACAACATAAGAAATTGCAAACTAAATTTACATTTAGTAGAGTCTGTCAACTTGATCTGTAGAGAAAAGTTGAACCCACTAACATCATTACACACCCATTAGCAGCCTGTTGAAACCATTGTCTTGATATTATCAAATGTTGCATACAGAATTTCTGTCTGTTGCATTTCTCAAGTTCCTTTGTAATGCTAAACATCTTTTTATATATTTATTGGACATTTTTGTTTCTTCTTCTGTTAATTTCCTGTACATGTCCTTTTCTTTAAGTTTTTAATATTTTACTTGTTAACTTTTTGTTACTACTTATACTCTGGATATTAATTCTTTGTCTATTATAAATGTTACAAATGTTTTCTCCCAGTGTCTCATGTGTCTTTAATAGTGTCTTTCATTATGCCAAAGTGTTTTATTTTTTTTTTTATTTTTTATTTTTTTGAGGGCAGTGTCACTGGCCCTCATATGTGGGACCCGAACCAGGGCTGCTGGCTTCCCAAGCCTGCACTTAACCACTGCACCACTTGGCCAGCCCATAAAGTGTTTTATTTTGATGGATTAAAATGATCGATTTTTTAAACTATCAATTTTTTTAAATGACTTGATTTTTTTTTGTGTGTGTCTTGTTTAAAAAGACCTCCTCTCTCCCAAGGTCAGAAACATATTATCCTATATTTTTCTACTATGTTTACTCTTTATATTTAGAGCTTTAATATGTCTAAATTTATTTTTGTGAACGGTATAAGGAGGGATCTAGCTTTAGTTTTCTTCTAGCACTTGTTTTCCCCTCCTTGTTTGTTATATTGATCCCTTGGCTATAGGATATGAATAGTTCAGATGGGCAAATGACCCTTTGATGCATGAAATAATACTTGCTGGGAGCTTCTGAGAAAGAGGCTTGCTTTTATTACTGTTGGCTCAGTTGCCACCGACAATCATCTTACTCCCACAAGGGAAGCTAGTCTTAGGATGAACTAGTGCATTGGAAGGCAAAGAAAAGAGAGCAAAAGAAATCAGATACTTACTGACATCATTGATCTGGTGGATCCATCCTGTTCTGAAATCCAACCTACCTCTGGACATTTCTTTTACACCAGCCAATACATTTTCTTTGTTGTTTAAGCCAGTTTGGAGTTGAGTTTTTTGTTTTTTGTTTTTGACTTAAAACTGAAAGTATTCCTAACCAATTTAATAATAATTGTCTCAATACTGTTTATTGAAAGAGTCATCTGTTTCACACTCATATGAAACACCACTGTGGTAGGCTCAGCTAGCTTTCTGAAAGACCCAGAGTAAACATGAATAGAAACTCTAAGATGCTGCAGCTAGGTGAGGATAGATTGCACAAAATACTGCGAACAAGTGTGTTTTTTTTTGTTGTTGTTTTTTTGAGGGCAGTGTTACTGGCCCTCATATGTGGGACCCGAACCGGTGCCGCTGGCTTCCCAAGCCAGCGCTTAACCACTGCGCCACCCAGCTGGCCTGCAAACAAGTATTTTTAAGGTCTAGATCATACATAGTAGGCATGTGTGGCATGACTTAATGAAGAGCAGAATTATAGCTTTATTTAGTACTGCAAACTGTCTCTGGTGGTAAAAGGCAGTGAGTGCTCTTCTGACCTGGTGGACATCTCATTCTATGCAGACTGCCAAGACCACTGACCTTGGGGGATACCTTTGTGGAAAAGCAAAAAGGGCATTGGGGAACCACAACCCCCATATGCATCCTCATCTCACAAGTATCCTTTGTATCTAATAACTAAACAAGGAGTAAACCAAAATAAAAGCACCCTTGAAGAGAGTCTAAGTCAGCATTATGACCCATCCCTGAATCTAGACTTCATTTCACTCCATAAATCCTGTAAATATGTGGGTCTGTTTCTGAAATCTTCATCTGCCTTACTGATTTGTTTATTCATGTACCAGTACCACACTGTTTTAATTCCTGTTGCTTTATAATATATTTTGATATATAGGGCAAATTTTCCACCGTAGTGCTTTTTCAAAATGATCTTGAATATTCTTTCACAAGAATTTTAGAATCAGTCTCTGGGAGTCCATGAGAAGTTCTGTAATGATTTTGATTTTGATAGAATCGCGATAGAATTTTTAGACTAATTGGATGAAAATTGACTTTTGTGGTATTTGGGAAAGCTGCTGACTTTTTGTTTGTTGATCTTATAGCTGGCCACATCGTTCATCTGCTGGGTTTTCTGCGTAGAGTCTTACACCATCAAGAGGCAATATAGGATAGTGCCTAAGAGCACAGAGTCTGAAGTCAGACTGCCTGGGTTTAAATTCTGGCTCTGCCATTTACTAGCTAAGTACCTCAACATCTCTATAATTTAGTTCCCTCATCTGTAAAAATGGGTTACTAATACCTACCTTGTAAGGTAGATTAAATGAGTTAAGATAGGTAAAGCATTTCATAAAAAAGGCAGTAATAACAATCATTATCATCATCATCATGAATTTACAAAATACAAGTTTATTTTTATTTCCCAATCCTCACAGCTATTATCCTTTTCTTCATGCACTGGCTAGGAATTCAATACAGTATTGAATAGAAGCACGGTTAACAGGTATTGCTGTCTTGTGTCTAACTTTAATGGAGATTCCTGTAATGTTTCACTATTGAAATATATTTGCTATAGATTTTTGGCATAATCTTTGATCTTAGTAAGAATGCTTCCCAGTAGTCCTAGTATACAGAGAGCTGGCTGAAACAATGAGTGAAAGCTGAGGCTAAGCACTGGGATAACCTCGCTCGCTGTCCATTTGGCGTAAAGTAGCCAGGGCCACAAGAAAAGCAGACAGGGCTGCAGGCCTCCATGCGGGCGAGACACCCGCCCTCTCTCTTGGTAAGTCCCATGCTCAGAAGGCTGTGCAGCAAGGAGAAGGCTCTGGCCTGCCTGCACAAGAGCCTACGCGGTGGTGTGTGTGTGTGAGGGGCTGTGCATGTGTGCTGACGCTCGTCCCGGTCCCTGCAGCAGCAGCCTTATGTGGCTTTGCTCTGCTGTCCTTTCTGCAGTGGGGGACAAGGGGCTCCTGGCTGATGAGTCTCTTTTGGATTGTCATAGATTTCTTAGTGCAGTACCCCTAAATCACCTGCTCCCACCCCCTAGAGGCAATCTAGGTGATGACTGAAAGCATCAGACCTGTGGTTTCCTTAACAGGAAGTGATTTAGATGCTGAAAGCTAATTTTAGATGAATTGATATGGGGTTTTCAAAGAATGTTTCAGGGGTGGTTTCAGGCTCAAGGCTCAGCCCTCTCTGCTCTTCTCTCTACAAGACACTGGCAGTTTCTCAGTGCCATTGTCACTGTCTAGGTGGGTGAGTTCATGCCCAGCTGGGCAGGGCTCTCAGGTGGAAAGCCAGGCCTGGTTTTCCCTGGATTCCAGGCTGCCTGACTCATTATTTTTGGCCTTGAGTTCCAGGCAGACTGCTGTGACTCAGTCCAGGCTGGCTGTAGGCCAGGCTGACACAGGGTCACTTACCCCTGGTGAGGACTCTGCCTAGAGGCTCTGAGGGTCCTGTCAGGACAGGGCAACCCACCCCCACCCAAGCCGAGACCTAGGCCAGAGATGAGATGAGGCTTCCTGGCCAAGGCTTCTGTCATCTTAGATGGCAGGTACTAAGGTGGTATCTTCTCTAGGTCATCCCTCCCAAGCCTCTATAGAAGGGAAGGCACTCAGACCCACAATGGCCATGCTAGAGATCCCAGCACTGCTTCAGCCCTGGAGGTTGGGATTCATGCTCATAGCAACAGACACAAAAGAAACAGAGGAATGGGCACAGAATTTTCAGAGAGTCCTGTAGCTGAAGTCCCACTGGTTGGCACCCTCAGAGCTGAATGCTTTCTATCTCTGCCAAGGCCCGAACACAGAAAATAGAAGGGTAGGGCTCCCTGCTCACCTCCACAAAGGTCTACAAAGCCCATTTTCATCTGCTGTTCTGTCTCCTAGGGCTTCCACCGCAACCTCTGCAGCAGAGACAGCTTCCCCCATTCTCATAGAAGAAGCCAAGCCTCACCCCACTAAGAGAGATGGCCCAGGATTCCACAGTTAGTGCAGGTAGCATCAGCCTGGCAAGGTGCTGGCCCCTGCACCACTCTACTGGTGGGATGCCCAACGCTCAGTGAAGGAGCTCTGCAGGTCTGATCCAGCCAGCAGCCGCTATGAGCCCCTGCCATAAGCTTTGGCCCCTGGAAAGTTGGGACAAACATAATTGAGGTCTTTGCCAATTCCTAATATACCTCTTACGCTGCTTTGGGGTAAGGTATAGCCGGAGAGATGAAGCCAGGCCTCTAAGTCTTGGTTGGTAAGGAGACACTCCTGCCCTGGAAAGGCTATTGACAGATGTTTTCAGGGCAACATCTTCTCTCTGTCCACTCAGCATCAAGGAGGGCAAGACTCATGACCAGCCAGGGTAGGCTCAGACCCAGGGAGGAAGACAGCATTCTCACCAAAGCTTCAGTGTTTGCAGCCTAATGACATAGAGTTAGATGGTGTGAGCTAAGCCCTGCTTTGAGAGTTCCATAGAGGGTGTCTTGACCTATTTTTAAGGGCTGTGGTGGCAGAAGGAATTTTTGGCCACATCATAAAGAGTTTTGTGGCCATTTCTGATAGACCCAGCTCAGGAAGTTGTAATTTTCCACAATTAGGTTATTAGTCACCAAAATGATCCCTGCCCCCAGCTCCTGGTTTCTGCACTGCGGCCGGCTGACAGAGGCTGTACTCCAGTACGGCAGCCCAGCCTCCTCAGATTAGGCCTCAGCGTCAGGCCAGGAGCCCTGGGTGACCCTGAGGGTGGGCACTCTGTGTACCTACCACATTTGTGGAGCCTCAGCCTCATTCCAAGATTCAGCACTTTGTCCTCCCCAGGATATTTAGTTAGGGCAGGAAATCCCTTAGGATCTCAAGGAAGGGATGTGGGTAGTAAGTAGCTCCCAGCAATCCCTCTCAAGGTAAGCCCCATGTACTCCCTGGTGTCAATCACTGGGAGGGGCCTAGCCTGTGACCTCTCTGGGTCATTTTCATTTTAAGAAAAGGGAAAGTCTGAAGACAAAGGAATACATTAATGTAGGTATTTCATAAAACACTTTCAGAAAACCGTGCAGGGCCCAGAGCTCCTCGCTCATGAGAAAGACGGGGCTGTGTGTTCACGCCTGGATCCCCAGGGCGGGTATAACCCTTCTGCAGGGATTTTACCAAGTTAACCCTCCTTCCAGACTCCTGGGTTGTCTCATCCCAGCTCCTGAGCTCAACCATGAGCCTCTTAGGTGCATTCCTCTCCTGGAGTTGGTGGAGCACCGCCAGGCTGAGGGCTGAGGAGAGCTGGCCCCTGCCCCCTGCCCCCTGCCCCCAAAGCAATGGGGCACAGTCGTGCATCTCAGTTGCCAGCTGATGGCATTTGCTAAATGGAAAGGGCCAGAGTGGGGGTCCCCTCTGGCCTCTAAGCAGGCCTGTCTTCTCCAAGCCTGCAGCTGTCTCTGGCTTGGCCTCTGGTCTCTCAGGGCATGTGTATGGTGGACAAGCACACAGGGAAGCAGGAACTGCCACCTTCAAGGCAGCCTGGATGGGCTGGGGCTGGAGGAACTGGGCTTTTCCTGATCTTATTTCTATCAGAACAGTCTTAATGTTGCCACAGGGCTTTGTTTGTTTGTTTGCTTGTTTGTTTGTTTTTTTGAAGGTAACCCCTCTTTTTCTGAAGTCCTGGGTGCTGTCTTGATCCCGGAAGGGCTAAGGATTTGTCCAGTGTCCCAGATGTTTGGGAGCCTCCGCGGGCCCTTTTCATGCCTACCCAGGCCCCTGCTGCTGATGTGGTCAGAGGAGCGGTTTGAAAAACAACTTAGCCTCCAAGCTTTGGACTGGCTTCTCAGGGCAAAGAAATCAGGAAAACCATGGCTTCCTACAAGTGAAGAAGTGGGAGTAGCAAACAAGCAGGCCCTGTATCCCGGGCAGGGTTAGAGGGAGACTTGTCAGGTGAATGGTGGTTCATGGTCAAACTACAGAGAAGAAATTGACAACACAATTGAGTGGGAATGAAGTGGCCCCTCTGTTCTCAGATAAACAGGAGTCTGAGTTCACAGGGAAGTGACTTTTTAAAATAACACAGGTGGGCAAGCCCAGACATCACTGTAACCTTCTTTCACAGAACCTTTTTCACAGTGTTTCTCATAGTTCCCCACCTTAAATAGTGGCGCTGACCACAATCGATGCTATTTGGGATGACTCAGGGCCACTGCTCAGGTTGGCAATTGTGCACTGAATCTAGGCGAGGATGCAGGTGCAGTTGGAGGTGGGACCAGTATTGAATGGGCGCCAACCCCTAAAGAGTCACCAGATTGTCATTTAGGCCAAAGTCCACAAGTCAGTTTTCTTTTTGATCCCTTGCCTCATTCTTTCTGAGAGGCATTTGGTAGAAATAGAAATAGACTGGTCTTTGGAGTCCAAGAGGCCTGGCTCCAATTCCTGACTCGGCCACCTACTAGATGTCAGAGCTTAGACAGTTTCCTAACTCCTTATTTTGCCCATTTATTTGTTTGTTCATTCATTTGTTCATTTGTACATTCATTCATTCATTCAATCATCATTCATTCATTGAACATATATTGCTTGAGCATTTTCTATGTACCAGTTACTAGTTTAGGTACTTGAGAGAGTCATCAGTACAGGAAACAGAAGCATTTCTGCCTTCAGAAATGTGTATCATAGCATGGGGGGCACAAAATAAACAAGCCTTACAATGCGTTAGAAGGCGATCAGTGCTACAGAAAATAAATAGAACAAGACAAGGGGGACTTGGGGTGCCGAGAGTGGTGGTAGAAGGGGCTGCAGTATTAAATAGGGAGGGAAAATAACATCTGAGCTGAGACTTGAAAGTAGTGAAGGTGTAAGGCTGTTCCAGACAGAAGAGCCAGTGCAAAGGCCCTGAGATTGGTATGTTCAAGGAACAGCAAAGGGGTCGGCATGGCTGCAGCAGCATGAGTGAGTGGGGAGGGGCACAGGGGAAGAAGTCAGAGAGATGATGAAAGAAGAAGGGGCAGATGATGTTGAGCCTTGTGGACCACCAGACGGCGTTTTGCTCTGGTAAAATGCAGAGCCACTAGAGAGTTTTGAATAGAGTCACATGATCTAACCTAGATTGTAACATGATTGCTCTGACTGCCGAGCTGAGAATAGACTATAGAATGGGGCCCAGGTTGAAACGGAAATTAGCTAGGCATTTTCTGAGGTATACTCGAGGCAGATGATAATATGTCTTCAATCAATCGTGGGTGCAGTGGTGGTAGGGAGAAATGTTGGATTCTGGACATATTTTGAAAGGAGAGCAATCAGGATTTGCTGATGAATCAGATGTGGAATGTGAGAAAGAGCAGAATCAATGATGACTCCAAGGCCTTCGTTCTGGGCAGCTGGAAAGGACTTGACATCACCTGAGACAAGGAAGGCTACGATGGGGCAGGTTTGAAGGAGAAGATCAGGACATTACTTTGGAACATCTAAAATGGAATATCAATGTCCATTTCACAGAACTGTAGTGAGAATTAAGGAAGGTAATATGTGAAAGTGCTTAGCGCTAGCACATAGCTAGCGCTCCGTAAGTGTCACTTTCCCTTTTACTCTCTCATAGGGATGGGTGAAACGTGAGCATTTGGGGATCATCCAAGCCAATTTGACTAATTGCCTTTCTGTAGAAATAATGAGCCAATCAGATGCCAAAACAGTCTCCTCCCAGGTGGTTTTCTCACCCTTCCAAAAACTTTCATTGTTGCTAAAAGGGTCTTGCGATTTGTCAAAGGTTTCTCTGAAATGTTGACACACTGACTTGACGGTGAGTTTCTGCACCAGTGGCACCTAGGGCCCGCGCAGCCTGTCGTGTGTGCACTCACCCTCATGGCGTCATGCCGCCGGTGCCAGTGAGCAGGAGGCAAGACGGCCTCAATGAACAGAGATGAAGGGAAGGAGTTTCTCCAGAAGCTACACATTTTATTATCAAAATTTATTAGCTCTTTGAATCATTTGACTCTGCTGGCTTGTGGCACATTACAATTGCTGAATAAACAAAACCAAAGACATTGTAACATGTATAGTAAGAAGTTTTTTCACAAAGGTTATAAATGTACACTTGACTCTATGGGTGGGAAAAGAGAGCCTGAAGGATGCTAACCAAATTGCCATCTCTGAGTATGGGATGCTTTGTATTTCACTTGTGTGGATTTTTTTTTTTTTTAAGATTTTATTGGGGAATTGGGTGAGGTAACACCGTTGGGGAATCAGGGCAGGGGAACAGACAAGTTGTTTTCCTTTTGTTCTTCAGTCTAGTTGTGGAAGATGTCGCTTCACTGGCCCATGTTGGTATTGTGATCATTGCACTCTTCCTGGCTGAGGCAGATCAGTCTCCGGCCATTGCATGGCTGCTCACAGTGGCTTATGGCAGCCCACTGCAGCCCCACTGCAGCCTACTCCCTTGCCAGTGACTCATAGCAGCCCAGCTCCAGGTCGAGCTGTTGTTCACCATCTTAGCTGTAGAGGGCACAGCATCACTGGCCCATGTGGGATCCGAACCAGCAGTCCTGCTGAGCAGAGCTCGTGCTCCCAAGCCAACTCTGAACCAATGAGCCACTCAGCTGGCCCCACGTGTTTGGATTTTTAACAATAAATATACCATTCTTAAGATGATAGAATAATTGCTAAGAAGGCTCTGAAATGTTCAAGTAAGATTTGTGTGGAATCTGTAGCATGGATAGGCTTTCTCGTTAGATGTGTTCAGTCTTACATTGCTTCATCTGAGGGCTAACTTGATCCTGCTGTAACCACAATGGAGCAGGCCAAGCAGGGGCACGTCAGATGGCAAGAGCTTAGGAAGATAGATAACCTTCCTCAGAAGTGCCCAAACTTCCTTCTTCCTCTTAGGTTGCTTACTGCCCAGACCCAGAGCCATGCTCACTCTCACTCACCTATTAAAAGGGTAATCAGTCTTGGGAGAGGCTTTGTTCCAGGCAGAAATGTATGAACAGCTCTAGGTTTTTATTATGCTTCTGTATACTGGTTGGTGGTATGAGGGTTCTAGGTAAGCATGAGACATCTTTGAGAGCTCCAGGGTAACAAAGTCTTTGTGTCCAGAAGTTCTGCTTTAGGGCTGGCATATATGAGAACAGTGATCTCACTTTTATTGTGTTTAAATTCTGAAGATGTGGCTCATGGATACTTGACAGTGTGGGAATTAGCAAATGAATCCCAAACACACAGCCTTCATTGGCTGTAAAATAGTTCAAGAGACAGGTGAAGCTCCCACATGGTCTCTCAAGAAAGCATCAAATTGTGCAGAAGCAGAGTGTTTGGGCCTTGGGGTCCTCTAGATTGGAAGCCCTAGTATTGTCCTGATCCAACAATGTTTACCTGGGCTCATCTTAAGAGTCCAGTACAGCCCAATCCTTGAAAAATAACCCAATTTTCATATTCTCTGACCCTTGGAGTCCCACTGCAGGGTGTTAAGCTGGCTAGGGGGAATATCACTGGATGAGTCACAGAAGCCCTCCCCGCCTTCCCAAAGCCACTGAGGTGTACTGATGGGAGTGACTTCAGTGGACCACTTTTGCCCCAACATTGAGTGCCCCCATAGCACCTGATATTCCCATTTATAGTGCAACTCTCCTTGCCTCTGGTTCTGCCCCCTTCATCTTGCCATCTCAGCCCTCCTTCCGTATCTTTGGGGCTTGGATGCTGAGTGTAGAAGAGATCTCTCCTCGGTGGTGAGCAATGGCATGAGTAGCCTCTGCTGACTATTGACTGTTTCTCCTCCTGGCAGCCACATTCCCTCACCCTGAATCCTAGCCCTGCATTGCTAACCTCTGTCTAACACTCCTCTCTCCTCTTCCGTGCCCAGGAGCTCAGAAGCTGCTCCAGACAAGGAGGATGCCAGCTTGTTCCCAACGACCAATATGCCAGAGCTTCAGTGGGCATTACCGTCTGGGTGTCAGCCCGGATCATGGTCAGGTCAAGGTGCTGAGTGGCAGACAGAGGATGGGCAGCAGGTATGGCATTCACCCCCTCAAAGTTCCAGCAGTTCCAGGTACAGGAGCATCAGACAGAAGGGTACTTGCTGGATCTCAAGAGCAAATCCTCACGTGACCAGAATCTGGGAGCCCTGAGAGTGAGGACAAGACCAGTTGGGTCAGGCCTCAGGGCTCCTTCACCATCTGTCCACATTTTCTTCTGGATATTTCTGGCTCTATCCAGGGGTATTTGACAGAAGTCTCCAAGAGCCCAGGCCAGCTGAGGAGCAGAACATGAGAAAGTTGAGGCAAAGAGCTCCCACCTGCCAAGATCTTGAGTACTGCACCCTGCCTCCGTCCAGTGCTCCATCCTCTGTCCTCTATTCCCTGTACCCCTTTCCTGACCTCTCTCCCTCTTCTTATCCCCCCACCCAGGTTCAGTTCAGGCCACCCCTGGCAGGACAGTTATAACTACCTCCTTACTGATCCCCCTATTGATGCTTCTGGCTGGCAGTGGCCTGAGTGATCCTTTAAAAACGTAAACCCAGCTCCTTCTTGTCAGTCAAGTCACAGTCAAATGTCACCTCCTCAGAAAGGCTTCCACTGATGACTCCAAAGTCTCCATGCCATCATCTGTTTTATTGTCTCCACTGCTCTTATTTCTGACATTATCGGGGGAATTCTTTTGTTTATTGCTTTACTGTCTGTCTCCCCGACTAGGATGTAAGCACCAAGAGGGCAGAGAATCTGTCTTGTTTCCCACATGTCTCCATTGCCCAGAACAGTGCCTGGTACACAGTAAGTAGGTGCTCAGTAAGTATTTATTGAATGACTCAATCAGTCCATCCGTCCATCTAGCCATCCTTCAGAAGAGCTCACGTTCCAGTCACTGGGTGCTGAGTGGAGGAGAGAGAGCCTCTCCTTAGTGGTGAGCAAGGCATGAGCCTACATGGCCAGGGTGGATGGCGGAAGGGCCTCTTGGCAGGATGGCAGCCAGCCAGTAGGCATGTGTCTGTTTAAAAGCAGCAGGAAGCCAGACTCTATTATCTTAAGAATCGTGACTGCCAGTGTGATACAAGTGGGAAGAGGGCCAGAGGGTGGAGAGGTGAGGCTGTTCTGTGGGGATGTCCAGGCCTCTGTGGCTGGCCAGACAGCACCACATGCTTCCTGTGGGGAACAAGGAGAGGAGATCCCCTCTGAAGGCCCAGGAGCTGGGGCTGCCCCAGGTGCCTCACCTGTGTCCTCACAGGGTGGCTACTGTCCCTGTCTGCCACTCATGGGCACTTGGGGCCTGCCCTAAGGCAGCTGTTGGACCCATGTGCTCTCTGCCCCAGATCCCTGTGTTCCTCTGTGTTTTAATCTCTCCGGTGGTAAAATGGCTTCACCACAGTGAGGGTTGTGAAGAGTCTGGGACATCTGAGAAGAGGGTCTCAGTGAAAACTAGGGCTGGAGGCTCAAGGAAGAGTGAGGCTCTGGAAGGCTGAGCTATGAGGTATGAGAGGCTGCCTGGGCGTGGAGGATGGGCCAGGCAAGGCTCCAGCTGAGGTCCTGAGGCAGGCATGGGAGAGATACTAGGAGACCGCCAGGCCTAGCTAGTCTCCTGATGCTGGATAACAAAGACCTGGCACCCCTCTCAGTGTCTCATCCTGACTGGTTCAGGCTGAGTGGCGGGGAGGGTGCTGGAAGACTCCAAGACTTAGGTTCAAGTCTCGTCTCTGCTACTCTGGCTGTGTGACTGTGGACAAGTTCCTTCTCTGCTCGGGGCTCCAGTTACACCAGCTGTTAAAGAGAGGGTCATGGCCTTTCTCTCACATGATTGTAGTGAGGACTAAAGACATGACGTAAGTCATTCCAGTGACGCTGCGGGCTCCAGCTCCTCACTCCTACCAGGTCATCTTCTGGGTGGGGATGGTAGAGGATCAGTGGACACAGAAAAGGAAGACAGAAAACCGCTGCCCTGACTCAGTGGCTTGCCCCACCCTGGCCTCTGGCTCAGATTCTGGAGGCCTTAGTCAAGGGGTGGGGGTCAGAGCTGGGGTTTCCCTGTATAGGTCCCATGGGAAAACAGCTTTATAATTCTCTGGAAAGCCCTCCAAATAGCTGGATATAGCCCTGCGGGAGAAGAGCTTGGAACTGCCAGAAGAGAGGGTGGACCAGTCAGGCCTGCATCCTGGGGAAACCCAGACATGAGCTGGCCCCTGGCTTGAGCACAGTTCCTGTCCACTCTGCTCCAACGATGCTCTGAGGGAAGCTTGGAAAAGGGAGACTGGGGTGACTCACAGGCCAAGGGCTGCCGTTACCTGAATCCTGTTCAACATCCAGACTGTCCAAAGATCCGGCCCCAGTGCCTGAACTGTCCAGGCCTCTTCCATGAGCGTCACCTCCTCATTCCCCATTGCCACCTCTTCCCACCTGCCCCAACTCCGTTTCTCTCCTTGGCTACCGTAGATGTCTCAGGGCAAAATCAGGGCCTGCACCTTTAATTTGGGTCCCTGCCTTTTCTTAATATGATACTCCTTAAACAGCACCTAGACTCATGGTATTCCCCAGGCATACTTGTTTGCAGAGAAATTCCATCATTATGGAGCCACCCTAATTGTGAGCTGTTGGGTCCAGAATTCTCCCATCTGGCTTCAGCCTCCACCCTAGTATCAGCTCATCCCTGCCATGCCTCCCACCAGGCCTCCTACAATGAATAAAGGGCTCTTTGTAAGGCATCCTGTGACAGGCATGTTCTTCCCTGCAATTTGCCTCTTAGCAAATGACTTCTCCTCCTCTCTTCAAAGAACTATCCCTGGGACTACCTGCCCAAAGAACTATCCCTGACTCCCCTACCACCTGACCCAGATGGGGCTGAATCTTCTCATGGCCTGATAGGTGTCCCTCATTTCTGGCGACTGAGGCACAGTGAGTACTAAGGAAGTATTAAGGAAAGAAGCTGTTTATTCTGAGAAGTTGGGTACCTGAGAACAACAGAGTGGGGACCTTTCCCGATCTTATATGTCCCAATAAGAAAGATGCTTAATTAAGCTAAAGCAATAAAATCTTAATGGGGGATTTCTAAGCATCAGGCTTATCACCCATTTGCCCAGGGGCCAGTTTTGTGCATGGCATTTTGAAGGTGATGTAGATACTGTGATAGGCAGTCCAGACCCCCACTTATGAATGATTTATTCCACCAGCTGCTGGGAAGGCTACCAGAAGACAGCCTTCATGTTAGCCCTCTTGAGAGGTTGCCTCCGCTAAAGAAAACTGCCCTGTGTAAGGTCACATCTGCTTCCAGGGGGAGCTCACATCTAGTGACTGATAAGTGTGAGGGCATAAAAGTCCTGGCTCCCTTCCCCATCTTGGTAAAACTCTGAAGGACCATCCCAGGAGAGCTCCCTGGGCTCAGCTGGAATCTTCGTTGGAACTGCAAGGCAGTTCAACCTCCCTCTGCCTAATCCTGCTTCCAGCCTCTCTTCCCACAGGTGTCATCCCAAGAGCTCTCACTAATAAAGGTCCTGCATGCTAATCTTTGAGAGCCTTCTTCCCGGGCACCTAATTTATGGTGTTTGGTTCCAGAGTGATGAGAATGAGACAGGAGGGAGAGAGAGGCGCTAAGAAAAGATTTGGGCCTGGATTATCCATCTGGCTGCTACTGAGGACCCAGCCCTTCTCTAAGGAAAGTGGAATTGGGTAACTATTGCTAAGCTTGGCTGACTCCCAGGAAATGATAAGGAAAAGGTTAGCGTGCTTAATTGGCAATTAAAAGCTAAATATAAAGAGCTCTCATCTCTTGCAGTTAAGAGAAAAAAAAGCTGAGAATCAGGACTTATTTGTCAAAGTAGTTAAACTCCATAGAAGTTAAACTCCCGGGCCGGCCGAGTGGCGCATTGGTTAAGCGCTGGTTTTGGGATGCCAGCGGCCCCGGTTCGGATCCCACATGAGGGCCAGTGACACTGCCCTCTACAGCTAACAACAGCTCCAACTGAAGCTGGGCTGTGCGAGCCCCGGTGATGGTGTGGGCTGCAGCCCCTGCTGCAGTGGGCTGCCATAGGCTACAGTGAGTGGCCCGCAGCCAGCGTGAGCGGCTGGCAGCCAAGCGTGTGCTGCCAATAGCCGCGGTGAGCGACATCCAGAGGCCAGCGACCGATCTGCCTCATCCGGGAAGAGCGCAATGACGATACCAACAGTGAAGCAACATCCTCCGCAACTAAACTGAAGAACAAAAAGACAGCAACTTGTCTGTTCCCCTTCCCCGATTCCCCAACGCTGTTCCCCTCCGCCAATTCCCCAATAAAATCTTTAAAAAAAAAAAAAAAAAAAGAAGTTAAACTCCCGACAAAGACAGATGTGCTAAGGTGAAAGCCTAGGCTGGAACAGAATGAGACCCTGACCTATGAGCTCTCTATTGCACTTGACAATCTTTTTTTTTTTAATCTTTCCCAATCCTTTAATTAATTTCTCTCTCTCTCTTTTTTTATTCTTGTGAAATAAACATATTTTTTAAAAATCAGCTTCAGGTGTACAACACAGTGCAATAGTTATACTTTTTACCCCTCAAAGTGACAACTCCCCTTCCCCAATTCGCCGCCCCACTCCTCCCCCCATATCATACATATCTATTACAATTCCTTTGACTGCCTTCCACAGTATAATCCACATCCTGTGACTATCTATATATTCAATTACAGTTGGTGTACAATATTATACAACATCAGTTTCAGGTATACAGTGCAGTGATCAAGCCTCTACTCCATACATGAAGTGGTCTCCCTAACAAGACATGTGACCATCTGACACCCCATAAAATATTTACAACATTATTATATTCCCCGAACTGTCTTTCATATCCTTGTGGCAATATTGTAGTTACCTATTTATGCTGTCTAATCCCTTCTCTTTCTCCCTCATCCCCACCACCCTTCCAACTAGCAACCCTGTTTTCCCTCTATATCTATGAGACTGTTTCTGTTTACTTTGCTTGTTCATTCAGTTTTTCAGATTCCACATATAAGTGAGATCATATGGTATTTGTCTTTCTCTGATTGACTTATTTCACTTAACATAATAGTCTCTAGGTCCATCCATATCATTGCAAATGGTATGATTTCATTCTTCTTTATAGCTGCATAATACTCCATTGTGTAAATGTATCACAGTTTCTTAATCCAGTCATCTACCGATGGGCATTTTGGTTGTTTCCAAGTCTTAGCTATTGTAAATAGTGCTGCAATAAACATAGGGGTGCATATATTTTTTCGAATTAGCATCTTGGATTCTTCTGGGTAGATACCCAAGAGTGGAATTGCTGGTTCCATTTCCAGTTTTTTGAGATACCTCCATACTGATTTCCATAATGGCTGCACCAATTTGCAGTTCCATCAATAGTGCACCAGGATTCTGTTTTCTCCACAACCTTGCCAGCACTTGTTGTTTGTTGATTTATTGATGATAGCCATTCTGACCGGAGTGAGGTGGTATCTCATTGTGGTTTTTATTTGCATTTCTCTGATGATTAGTGAGGTTGAACATTTTTTCATATGCCTGTTGGCCATGTGTATGTCCTCTTTGGAGAAATGCCTCTTCATATCCTCTGCCCATTTTTTAATTGGGTTGTTTGGTTTTTTGGTGTTGAGTTTCATGAGTGTTTTATAAATTTTGGATATTAACCCCTTATCAGATATATCGTTGGCAAATATCTTCTCCCATTCAGTAGGCTGCCTTTTTGTTTTATTGATGATTTCCTTTGCTGTGAAAAATCTTTTAAGTTTGATGTAATCCCATATGTTCATTTTTCTTTTATTTTCCTTGCCCAAGGGGATATATCAGTAAAAATATTACTCAGGGTAATGTCTGCAAACTTACTCCCTATGTTTTCTTCTAGGAGTTTTATGGTTTCATGTCTTACATTTAAGTCTTTAATCCATTTTGAGTTTGTTTTCATATATACACCTAACAAACTTGAATCCTTAGATTTCCTGAACCTTCTGAGCCACCATAAGTGGCCCATTCATCCCTAGTAAGAGTTAGGGACTCTAACTCTTGCCTAACTAAAAACGATGCAGAGTTCTCTGTCCTGCAAAATATGTTGCCTCATCCTCCCAGGATCTGCTCCCACGTCCACTCTTGGCCACTGGACTGATAATGAGGGTTAAGTCACAATATAATGTGAACACAGATGTGCTGCACCTGCTGTGAGAGAAAAAGATCTATACCTCAAAACGAATGCAGGAGCTAGCCAGCAAGTACTAGCAGGACTTGGGAGAACATAGATGGGACTGGATTCCGGATCAAGGGGATGGAACAGAAATTTGGATAAAAGAAGTTATGGTATGATATGGGATCACTCTCCAGGGATATAGTGTTTAAAACTAGCAAGGGCCCCAGAAGATGGTGCAAATACACCATTAGAATGGCTCCTAGAAGCATGGAAAAATAAAAGATGTGCTAAAATTGCAGACTGTGGAAAAAGTGGGTGTGCAGAAGTGGATATATACTAAGCAAGGCTGGACAACCCACCCAAGGGCCCGGAAGATAACAAAACAATATGGAATGTGCTGGGAAGATGAGCACCAGTATCACTAAGAAGTAAAGTCGTGGCTGTCCTCTGTAGGTAGGAGAACACAGAAGCGAGCTCACTGATAGCAACACTGCTTGTTCTGTACAATCAAAAAAAAAATCAATTAAGGATGAAGACTCCAGTCACCCCAATCAAAAGCCCCTTGCCAAATTTCCAGATCTGAACCAGTTTTCAGACCCAGAATACATCAGTTGAAGAAGCAGCCAGATCCCTAGCAGGAAGAATCCCACAACACCACAGCAAGTGTGCATGCTAATAATTTCCTCAGCCCTTCCCCAAGGGGACCTGTGGCCATTTATTTGTGTAACTAGATACTGGGAAAAGGAGAATACCCAAACATTTCAAGGTCTACTAAACATAGGATTTGAGTTGAAATTGTTATCTGAAGATCTGCAGTAGCACCAACACTCTTGTTAGAGTTGGGGATATATGTAGTTCAGATAATAGATCCTTGGCTTTGTTCTACTCCTGCTAGTACTTGCTGGCAAGCCCCTGCATTCATTTTGAGGTGTAGAGCTTTTTCTCCCTTAGCAGGTGCAGCACATCTGTGGTCACATTTTGTTGTGACTTAACCCTTGTTATCAGTCTAATGGCCAAGAGTGGACGTGGGAGCAGATCATGGGAGGATGAGAGAACATTCCCCCATTTATTAGTTCAGATAATACATAGATAATGAATAGACTCAAGTCCTGCTTATAACAGGCCCTCTAGGTCCACAGACCCACCCAATGATACAGATATTTAATAATTAGCACAATCCCCTCCATTGGGTCTTTGGCCTATGTCGTAAGAGCTATTGTAATGAGGAAAGTCAGATGGAAGCCTCCAGAACTTTTCCCATTCCAGCCAAAATAGTAAATAAAAAATATCACATTCCAAAGGTGATGGCAGAAATTAGTGCCACTATTAAAGATCTAAAGGGAGTCCATCATATCTTCATTTAATGTACCAGTAAAACCCAGATAGATCCTAGAAGATGGCAGTGGGCTACCACTGACTTGGTGACTCATTCTTGTCCACCCCTATCAGAAATAGTTTGTATTTACTTGGAACGAACCTCAGTATAAGTTTCCAGTGCTGGGTTATCTCTCCTTTTCTCTGGCATAATATAGTCAGAGATCTGTGCTCACTGGACATCCCACGGAATACCACACTGGTTCACTCTGTCAATAATATTATGCTGATCAGACAAGATGATCAAGAAGCGACTAATACAATGGTGGCCATGACAAGACACATGTGCTCCAGAAGATAAGCCCTATGAAAATTCAGAGTCTGCCATGTGAGTAATATTTTTAAGGATCCAGTGGTCTAGAGCATGTCAGGAAATTTCCTCCAAAGCATAGGACAAATTATTATGTCCTGTACTTCTGACTATGAAGAAGGAAGCATGATGTTTGCCTCTTGGGGCTATGGATGCAACCTACTACACACCTGGGAATATTACTCTGACCAATATACCTGGCAGTAATAATAGTAATAATAAAACTCTGCCATTATTGAGGCAGGTAAGGCCTCTGCAGGAGTTTCAGGCTGTAGTAGAAATACCCTGCCAATGAAGCCATATGAATCATCAGATCCTGTGGTTTTTAAAGGTATCAGTAGTGGGAAAATACATTCTGTCCCTAGGGCTCTAGAGCAAGGCCATAGCATCTGCTTTGGGGAATTATACACCCTTTGAAAAAGAGCTCCTATTATATACTGGGCTTGTTATATACTATTGGAACTGGAAGTTCTGATTGTGTGACCATGCCACTAGAACTACCTGTGATGTCCTGGTTTCTGTCAGACCTACTAAGCCATAAGGTCAGACAGGCCAAGCAACAACCATTACAAGACGTACATCTGAAATCAAGTATAAGCAGCATTGGAAGGCACAAGTAAGTTGCACAAATAGGTAACCCAGAACCCCATGTCATCACCTCTGTGGTATCAGAGCCTCTGCCCCAGTTCACACCTCTAGCCACATGGGGGATCCCCAAGGACCAGCTGATGGAAGAGGTGAAAGCCCAAACTTAGTTCACAAGTAGGTCAGATCACTGTGTGGGTCAAGCCAAAAATGGTTAGTAACTATACTACAGCCCCACTAAGGAGTAGCCTTGAAAAAGCCACAACGGTGAGGAAAAATCCAGTGGGCTAGAGCTTCAGGTGATATACCTGGCCATTGACTTTGTATAGAGAGGTGGTCTGAAGTTAAAATGTATATGGACTCACGGGCAGTGGCAAATAGCTTGGCTGGCTGGTCAGGGACCTGGAAGGAGAAAGACTAGAAGACCTGAAACAAGGAAGTTTATGATCAAGGCAAGTGACAGACAAATGCCAGTGGCGTGAAGTTTGAAGAGCTTCATATTGCATGCCCAGCAGGAAGCATACCACAATGGAAGAGCTACAACAATTGGGTAGACATAATGACTCTTCCAGTTTGTATTATCCAACTTCTGTCATTGTACCTCAGTGCTGGCTCAACGGGTACATGAAGGGAGTAGCTATGGAGGCAGTGATGGAGGCTATGCATAAACCCAATACCGTGGGCTCTTACCACAGCTGATGTAGTTATTACCACTCAAATGTCTAGCCTTCCAGCAACAGAGACCAACCCTGAGCTCCAGATACAATACTGTGCCTTAAGGAGATCAACAGATCACTTGGTTGCTAATTAACTACATTGGTCCTCTTACACCCTGGAAGGACCAGTGATTTATTTTGACAAAAATAAATACACATTCCAGGTATTGGGTTACCTTTCCTATCTGTAGATCCTCAGCCAGACCACTGTTCAAGGGCTTTCGCAGTTTTTGATCCATCAACATGAGGTCTCATATAATATCTTGTCAAACCAAGGGGTCCACTTCACAGCCGAGAATGTGGAGGAGTCGGTCCATGACCATAGGGTCCACTTGTCAAATCACTTATCGCACCATCCAGGAGCTGTCAACCTGATAGAGTGTTGAGCAACTGCTTGTTGAAGGCATAGTTGAAGTACCATCTTAGAGGTGGTGCTTTACAAGGATAATGAGCCATCATCCAGAGCCACTACCATAAGTCAAAACCCTTACATGGAACCATGTCCCAACAGGTATAAAACAGAGGTCTGAGAACCAAGAGGTAGAAGCAGGAATGGCCCCTTTTACCCTCATTCCCAGTGACTCACTTGGAAAATTTGTGCTTCCCATCCTTGCAACTCTGGAATCTGTGGATTTAGAGATCCTGGACCTTCAAGAGGGAACACTTCCACTGGGGACTGTAGCAAGAGTCCTACTAAACTATAAGCCAAGGCTGCTGCCAGTGCACTTTGACCTCCTTGTAGCCAGGGAGTAACAGAAAAGAAGAGCAGTTACCATCTTAACAGGGGCACCTGAGTCTGGTCATCAGGAAGAGGTAAGGCTGTTGCTACTCAGTGCTCCCCCTTGGGTGTTTGTAGCATAACCTCCCCCAATTTTGACAGTAAAGGGGAAAGTGCAGCAACCCCAGGCTAAAATGGAATCAGTCCAGGAAACAGACCCCTTAGGACTCGGTTATGCACCAGGGAAGCCGGAAGCCACCAGGATGAGCTAACACATGTGCTAACCAAGTGTTGGGGGGGGAATCTGGAATAGCTAGAAGAGGAGAAGGTGAGTGCCAATTGCAGCCCTGAGATCAGCTGCAACAGCAGGGGCTGTAGTTCATCTCACTAATCTTCCTCTTCTAAGTTTCTTCGAGAAAGAGAAGCCCATCAGAACCATTGGTGTGCTGCAGCTGGCTCAGCCTGGCTCTTGAGAGCCTGTTGCTAAATTTTCTTTCTTTTTTTAAAGAGTTTATTAGGGAATTGGGGGAGGGGAACAGCGTTGGGGAATTGGGGCAGGGGAACAGACGAGTTGTTGTCCTTTTGTTCTTCAGTCTAGTTGCGGAGGACGTTGCTTCACTGGCCCATGTTGGCATCGCCATTGCGTTCTTCCCGGATGATGCAGATCAGTTGCTGGCCTCTGGATGGTCGCTCACTGCGGCTATTGGCAGCTCACGCTGGCTGCAGGCCACTCACGGGAGCGGCCGGCCACTCACTGCAGCCTATGGCAGCCCACTGCAGCAGGGGCTGCAACCTACACTGTCGCCCTGGCTCGCAGCCCAGCTCAGGTGGAGCTGTTGTTAGCTGTAGAGGGCAGTGTCACCGACTCTCATATGTGGGATCTGAACCGGGGCCACTGGTGTCCCAAGCCAGCTCTTAACCAATGCACCACTTGGCTGGCCCGAGCCTGTTGCTAAATTTTTGTAGCTAGTTATTAAACCATTAGAATTTTCATATCAGCTCCAGTGGGAGTGTTTAATACCATGACAGTTTTTAAATGTTACAAATCAGGGTTTGTCTTTTTTTTCTTTTTTTTAAGAGCTAGTTAAAAATGTATCAGTACAACACTGGACTCCTGGAGGAGCTGTTCCCAGAACCTATGGGAAATGGTTATATGAAGAAATGGATCCAGACAGTCTTCGCCCCGAGTTGCCGTGGTTTCCTGCTTCAACCAGTGCTTGGACGGAACCCGGCGCTCATTCCTCCATCCCGCCGGCCACTCGGCTACACCGTCTGTCACCTCCCCACAGCGCCCTCGGACTGCCCGAAGGTGCCCGCCAGCGCGCCAGCGCCGCAGAGCTGCCGCTGCCGCCGCTGCCTCTCCATGGCCGCCCACCATGACCACCGCGTCCACCTCGCAGATGCGCCAGAACTACCACCAGGACTCGGAGGCCGCCATCAACAGCCAGATCAACCTGGCGCTCTACGCCTCCTACGTCTACCTGTCTATGTCTCACTACTTTGACTGCGATGATGTGGCTTTGAAGAACTTCGCCAAATATTTTCTTCACCAATCTCATGAGGAGAGGGAACATGCTGAGAAACTGATGAAGCTGCAGAACCAGCACAGTGGCCGAATCTTCCTGCAGGATGTCAAGAAACCAGAACGTGACAACTGGGACAATGGACTGACTGCAATGGAGTGTGCGTTACACTTGGAAAAAAGTGTGAATCAGTCACTGCTGGATTTGCTCAAACTGGCCACTGACAAAAATGATGCCCATTTGTGTGACTTCATTGAGACTCATTACCTGAATGAGCAGGTGAAATCCATCAAAGAATTGGGTGACCACGTTACCAACTTACGCAAGATGGGGGCCCCTGAATCTGGCATGGCAGAGTATCTTTGACAAGCACACCCTGGGAGACAGTAATCCAAGCTAAACTTTGGCTAGCTTCCAGTAGCCACGGGGGTGACTTCCTGGTCACCAAAGCAGTACGTACATGTTGGAGTTACCTTTACCTTTCTATAAGTTGTACCAAATCATCTACTTACGTTCTTTCATTTGTACCATGTTTTCAAATAAAGTAATTTGGTACCCAAAAAAAAAAAAAAAAAAGAAGAAAAAGAAATGGATCCACACAGCTCAAAGGGTGGACAGTAGTGGATGTGATGATGTGCTACCCAGAACACCCTTCAGGAGATGAGGGCTCACTCCCCCTGCTCAGGAGTGCTGCTGGAAGGCAGCTCACCCGTGAGCACCCCTCTCTTGGAGGATTTCCTGGGCTGAAAATATTTGCCTCGCCTAATGTCATGGCTCCTTCCAGGGACAGCCTACATCTAATTACCGATCAACACG
This sequence comes from Aselliscus stoliczkanus, assembly GCA_033961575.1. Taxonomy (NCBI): domain Eukaryota; kingdom Metazoa; phylum Chordata; class Mammalia; order Chiroptera; family Hipposideridae; genus Aselliscus; species Aselliscus stoliczkanus. Next base: position 37,370,277 of record CM066733.1, read on the forward strand.
AAGGAATAAAGGCTTGAACTACTTCTTGACCCAGTTTAGGAAAACTCCAAAGGACCACGTCAGCTCAAAACTCTCCTTTGGGTCAGCTGAGATTTTGTTGTGACTGTATTAAATCCAGCTTCTCCCTCTGTTCAGTCCTGCTTCCTTCCCGTCCCTGCCACAAGCAACTCTGCATGCTAATCTCTGTCTCAGATCTGTCCCAGGAACCCAGCTGGAGATACACTCTGGTCATGTTTTCAACATAAAGGTAGGAAAGTCTCACCCTTTCCCAGGAATTCTTGGACCTATAGACTATCAGAGTGTGTCCAATTCAGCCTCAGTCTCCCTACCTATGAAAGGGGCTAATTACCCATCCTCACCCTGCCTGGAGTCTCTCCCTCTGGCCAGGACCCCTTAGGCTTTCAGGTCTCTGGGCCTTGGAGGTCATGGGGATTATGAGAGAAGCTGACCAATTAGAGCTCAGCATGCTCTGATACCATGGAAGCATCGAACTGCTGCCTCAACCTAGCACTCTGCATTGTGCTGCAGAGACTGGACTCACAGTAGTCCCTGAAAAGACTTTTTTCAGGACCAGCAGGTCCACCATGCTGTAAGTAGGTGGCCCCAAGAGGGATATGGGGCAGCCTTTCCCTGTCCCATAATGCTGGGAAGGGGACTTGGGGACAGGAATGGACTGATCCTTGAGTCTGGCTCCAGGAACAGTGAGGGCCACAGCCTGCTCCCTTCCTGGAGATCATGGGGTCGGGGAAATTGTCGCCCTGGAGAGGGTTCTTTAGCACAGTGCCAAGTGGGAGAAGTCCCAGAAACCACTAGGGCTGAACTCAGGACGGGACTGCCGCCTTTCACCCTGACCGCAGCAGCAGCAGTGTCTTTGTGTCTGCCAGGGACTCCAGCTCTGACCATCAGCCTCTATGTCTGTGCATCTGTCACTGCCACTGTCCCCAGCTGGCCTCCTCATCTGTCCCTTCCAAGCTCTGGCTGAATCTGTCAGTGCCAGGGACTCGGTTGGTGTCTATCCGCTGTGGCTAGGAGCCCGAGCTGTGTGTGTGTTGTGTGTGACCGTCATGGGCCTACTCTGTCTGCCTGTGACTTTCAGATCTTTGGACTGGCCAACTGTAAGGTGCTCCTTGCGGCGGTGTGGTTTCACGGTAACTAGGGGACCCAGACCCATGGCCATGCCTAGCATTTTTATTTGGTCGTGGAGCAGGTTGTGCCTCTCTGTCCTGAGCTTCGTAGGAACAGGAGCCTTTGGTATGACTGTGACCCAGGGGCATGGCCTGAGGCTCTTGCACCTTCCTCTGGTTTCTACCTGGGTTCCAAATGCATTCCTACCTGGTTGGACTGGTGAGAGGCAGGTGTTAGGGTCCGCAGAGTCACAGCCTTTCTGTGAATCTGGGCTGGGTGCAGCCCTGCCCCCAGGAGTAATAGAGCTTCTGTTTCAGTTGGGGACCTGAGAAGGGGCCCAAGGGCTGTTGGGGTCAGTCAAGGAGCGCTTCCTGGGGTGTGGGGGGAAAGGGGAGACTGAATTATTGAGTAGTTTCTGACTTGCAGCTGTGGCTCCAGCAATGGTTGCTGTATCTCTTGCCTCCCTCCCAGCACATGAATGGCTCTACCCTCATCCAGCCGCACTGGCAGAAGCAGCCTGGGCAGGTGCCAGGGCCTCCAGCAGAAGAGCTTGGGGCTGCCCCAGGCTCTAGGCTGGAGGAAGTGTGACACATGGCCAGGAGTTTGGCTTCCCTCCCTTCTGCTTCCTTTGAGATAGTTCCCAAATCAGTTCAGTGGGAAAGGGAGCAGGGAGCTGCACTGGTGTTCGGTTCCCAGCTCCCCTGGCTCCTGGATGACGCAAGGTCATCCTGTTGGCTCACTTCTCAGCTGTTGTTGTTGATATTGATAACGATAACATCCTCGGCTGTGTAGCAAGTAGCTTATAGCTTATCTTTGCTCCACAGAGCATTTTTTTAAACTTTGGGAAATTCATGCTGCCTTTCCATTCTAACTCCCATAAAAACCTATGTGCATCCCTCTAAATCAGGCGAGAAGAGGCTCACTTTCATTAGACCCTGGACTTCGCACTGCTGGCACCTATGCACTGAGCCATCCTCCCCGGACCTGGAGGGAGAGCAGTAGTTCAGAGCAGAGACCTCACAGTGCCCTGAGGGGCAGATGGTAGCACACCCTTGAGGCCCAGGATGTGGGCTGGCAAGCCCCAGAGTGAGTGTTAAGGAGGAAGATGCCGCCATAGGAGACATGCCCACCTCCCACTGGACACTAGTCTAGCCCATGGGGGCAGATGCCAGCCATTGGGCTGGGATGCATTGCAGGCACGGGTGGGGGATGGTAGGAGAGCTGTGCCGGGTTCATGTTCCTGGGGCCCAAGGCTGCTTTGAGCAGTGAGGTTAGGGTGTCTGCAGGGGTCATGGGGCCAGATGGCCAGGGCACTCGTCTTAGGCCAGACCAAAGGGCTTGGAGTTCATGCCGAGCCAGCAGGCAGCTCATATGGGACATAGCCAGACTAATCCCTTAAAATGTAAGCACCTCAAGGGTTGTTTTCCCCACTGAGCTTGGCACAGTTCCTGATACTTTGCAGGCACTCAGTAAATATTTGTTGAATGAATTAATGGGTACATGAATCCATCCGGCTGCCATGGGGAGAGAAGCAGGAGAGGTCTGTGTAGAGTCGAGAGCCCCTGGGGCGTTTGAGGTGGTCACCTGTGGGCTGAGGTGGGCTGGCCAGGGCAAGGCTGTAGGAGTGACTAGGGGCCTAAGACCCTAGGAGGAACCCAGATATCACTCCCCGGGCTGGGCCCCTCGCCTGGTGTCTCCACTAGGATGGCGGTACATCGCAGTTTCCTCAGGGCCTCCCAGAGGCTCTGGGGCCAGAGACTTGTGGACAAGGGCTGCACTGCACAATGGGCTGGCGAGACACCATCCACAGACTGGGCCCTTCTTGTGCTAACTCCCGCCAAAAGGAGACGCTGAAAGTGGAGGCAGCCCCTCCACAGCTATGGCAGCATGGGGAACTGGTGAGTGATACATTGTCTTATTTCTTCTCTTATCAATGAGTGTACTTCACAGCAGCCTGCCCAAGCCAAGCTCCCCAAGGGCAGGCTTCACGGCTTGTGAGCAGGATTCAGTCCAGACTTAGTTGGATTTGGGTCTGGTTTCCCAACATTTGGCTTGTCAGAATGTGAGCACTTGGGCAAGACTGAACAATGTGGGGAAGAATTCCAATAATGATGAGGACCTTTGGGCAGCAGCTTCAGATCATGTGAAGGGAAAGGAGAGACCTGGTGTATGATGAACAAGCAGTATCTACAGCAGCTAACAACAATGTTATTTATAAAAGACTTCTTTGGAAAAATGTTTAGCAATACTTACTAAAGCTAAAATATGTATATCCCATGAGCCATTAATTCCACCCTATTCCTAGCAGTTTTAACAGAAATGCATACATACATATGCTCACCAAAATATGAGTACAAGTAAGTTCATAGTAGCTTTCTGTATCTCAGCCAAAAATCAGAAACAGCCGAAACATCAGCAGGAGAATGGGGAGGGGTGTGGGGGGGACACAATGGGACAGCACACAGAAACAAAAAGAACAGCTTACAACCAGAAAGAGCTGCACAGACATGATGTTGAACAAAAGAAGGCAAAAATAAGAGAGAACACAGTCTATGATTCCACTTACATGAACTTCAAGAACAGATAAAACAGATTTATGGTGATAGCAGTTGGAATGGTGGCTACACTGAGGTGGGTGGTTACTGACTCGGAGGGAGAGGGCACAGGAAGTTTTTGGGGTGCTGGAAAACATTCTGTATCTTGCTCTGGGTGCTGGTTATAGCAGTTTAAATGTATACAAAAATTCACTGAACTGTACACTTAAATTTTGTGTACTTTATTGGATAATGACTCAATTAAAAATAACAAATTTTTAAAAGGCTTTTCCCCACCTCCAGAAGAACTGCAGGATTTTGAAGGAAATGCTGACTTCCCCTTTGGGTGAGGGCCCAGGAAGTGTATTTGAGGACAGAACAGGGGAGTTTGTGCTGATCTTCCCTTGAAGTTGAGTGAAAGAAAAGGGAGAGAGGGTTTCAATTAATCATCTTTCAGGCTGAAAGAGCAGGTCTAGGCCAGCGATAACATCAGTGGCAGCAACATGAAACTGTTTCGCGCTCTTATCTCAAACCACAGTGAAAAATAACTTGTGAAGTTGCATCTTTCCTGGCAGCCATAGCTCAGGGTCTCCTCACAGGACTGAAATTGGTCAGCTGTTTCTGAGGGAGAGGTCTGTGCCTAGCAGCCCTTCTGAGGACCTGGAAAGGGGGCTTCCGTGGGGTACGGCCTGAGGAGTCCACCTAGCCCACCTCTTGTGTGGTCCTGAGGAAGTCCCTGGCTTCTCTGGGCCTTGCGGCAGGGAGCTCCCAGCACTGACAGTGGGTGAGAGGCCCCTGCACATCCCCAGCTGCAGTCTTGGGGGCTGGCCCTGCTCTGCCCTGCCCTGCAGACCTGGATGCCAGGAGCAATCCGGCCTCCCCTCTCCTCAGAGGACCAGAGGCATCAGGACACTCAGCTCTCCCTTAGGCCTCCGGGCAGCAGGGATCTGCGTCTGTCTAGGCCTCCTTGTATCCGGGTAGTCTGGCCTGGGGCCTCTTTGTTCCTGCCACAACCCCACTTCAGAGATTTAAAAAACTGAGGCCCAGGAGAGACCTACATGGCAGATTTGTTATTTGTGAAGCCCATGTAACAAGTTGGCAGGGTCCAAGACAGGAGTTGCTAGATCCAGAACAACCATCTGTGTGCCTTCAACACAAATAGTGGCTTGCTCAGAAGTTCAGGCTGGCACAGGATGTGCCTGGTCCATGCAGACCCTTCCCTCTACTTCCAATCACACAAAGCCTGAATTCCCAAGCACATACCTGTGCAGCCAGCCAGGAAGCAAGAGGACTAAGGGCTCAGAAACATGGTATGCCTTGGTTCCAGGCACAGTGCTGCCCACTTGGGGCTGTGTGATGTAGGGCCATATGTGCAGTCTCCATCTGTGACTCCATGCATAGGACAGGTGGGAGGTTAGTTGAGGATGCCTGGATAGCACTTTGCAACCTCCAGGCCTGAGAGCTGTCCTGTCTGCCAAGAAAGAGCAGACAGGCCTCTTTTGCTGCCCATGCTATCTCAGAAAGAGGGTACCAGTACTCTGGGCTTTGAGGGGAGCAGCCCCAATTGTAAGCTAATCAACGGCATCTTAGCTGAACAACCCACTTGGGGAATCAGTCAATATACTGCAAGCCACCACGAGGACCTCCATGTAGGTGGGGACAGTGAGGATGCAAATTTTCTATAAGCAAGGGGACTGACCTCATGATGCACTTGGACCCGCTCCTCATATCCAGCCATGGCCGCCACAGTTACAGTCATCACAGGGTAGAACATCCAGGAAAAACTTCCCTGCCATCCCACCACCCACGTCATCATCCCAATTCCCTTCCAACCCTTGGCTCACACACGTTCATCGCAGCATCAAGGCTCTTCTGGACCTTTCACAGGCGCCTTGTCATGTTGCAATGTTAGCTTCAGGTCCAGCATTTCATTTCATGGACTGACAGATTCGATATTCCTGTGGATGAAGTCTCTCTCCTTCTGTGTGATCCCCCTGAATGTGAGTGCTAAGTCGAAGGATGTGGCTGCATGATGGCCCATGAGAGACTGCTGTGTGGCTGACAACTGGCCGTTCATCTCTCAAGCTCTAGCACATGAGAGAGGGATGCACTGTTGCCTTAGTGCATGCCTTAGGTTTCTGGTTCCGGCCTCAATACTACTGAATTTTGAGGGGGGATGGGTTCCCTGGAGGCAGAGGTGATGGAGAGTTGAGGTGGCCCCAGGGAGCCCCTGTGAGGGGAATTGACGGACCGCTCTGCTGTCCTGGGGAATCTTGATATTGGCCACCCAGCCCTACTCTCCCTCCTGGTCAGAGATGGGCCTAGCGAAGTCAGAAGTGTTCCCTCAGGGTCAAGGTGGGCCTGCACCAGGCCTGCCCATGGTTTCGTCCATGGAGGGTATAATTTGGACCTATTTCCTGGGAAGACCCTAGGAAAATGGGGTTCCCAGGGCCAGTCCCAGCCAATTTAAATCAGGATCTTGCCTCTTGTGCCCAGGTGTTCAGCCCAGAGCTCCAGCCTTCCGTTGTACCAGCCTCTCCTTAGATCCTGAGGCAGTAGTGCCAAGAGGCTCCTGGAGAACTGAGAACTCTCAGGCCTGCCTGGGCTTCCAGAGCTGTACCCACCTGGTCCCAGCTCCTCACAGGCTCCCCAGTACCACTCTCCAGATCTGAGTCTCGTTGGAGGGAAAACTAGGGCACACAGAAAACCCAGGTGGCCCTCACTGCAGGGTCTCTTCATGGGTGGCTGTTTGGTGACCTTGGCCAGAACCAAAGGCTGTCAGGGAGTTTCTCCATGAAGGCAGTTTCTCCGTGTGGTACAGCCCCTTCCCACCTGTACTTTCCCAACTTTCCTGTTTCCCAGGAGGGGCACCAGAGGCTCCCTGTCAACCTCAGTTTCCCTAGAGTTGATCCAGATGCCCTGAGGACCTCCAGCTTAACAAAGACCCTGAATCTAGGCTGTGGTCTGGCCTCTGGGGCTCAAGTCCACCCTACCCTTGTGGACTCTGGCTGAGAGACTGTGGTACTCATCCAAGGTCGCACAGCAAGCTAGTGGCAGGCGAGGCTTGTGCACATCCAACGGCCTGAACACAGCAGTGAGATGACAAGGATGTACATGCAAGCCTCCACCCTCTACTGTTAGGTTCCTCAGGCTAAGAGGAGGCTGGGTCAGAGAAGGGGCGGGTCTTCCTGCCAGTGTCTCATCAACCCACTCCTGCCATGCACCTCTCTCAGACTCTACTGCCTGTCACAGAGGAGTGGACTTCAGAACCCTGAGCGCATGTGTGGGTTGCCCAAGGGACAGGAGCTCTCCACCCCTGGGGACTGGACTGTGGGCTTTCTTAGGGCTGAAACCATCCTTGCCTCTGGCCCCATACCAGCACTGACACTCAAACCTGAGTCACAGCACCACCTTCCATGTTCTCAGATAATTTGGCCACTTTGCTCAGTCCCACTTGCTGACCCCCAGCCCAATGTGGCCTCCAGCCCAATGAGGCGGAGTGGCCTAGGAATCCTAGGGCAAGGGGTGAGGCTGGGCGGGGCTGTGGGGGACCTGTGTGCTGGTTGCAGGCACCATCTGAAGCTTTACAGCTTGGCAAGGTCTGTCGCTGGGTAGGTAGTGCAGACTGCCTGCAAGTCTGGCCTGGACCAAGTTGTGGTTCAGCTTGAGACCTAATTATAGTCTTCATCTTTTCTGGTTTGGTGAAGGAGATCGTGGTCTGAGAGGTTTAATTTTTAGAAAGCTGTTTGGATTTGGAGTAATCCCACTCACCTCCAATAAACTGTTCAAATAATTAGGGTTAGGGTTAGAATTGAGGGTAGGGGGTCAAAACTTGGTAGCCCAGTCTGGCAGCACTTCAGGGCCCAAGCGACTGGTGGATTCACCACAGGCAGGGCCTTGTGCTCTGGGGGTGTTAGGGCATTAATAGTTGGGGAGACACTGGAGTGTGTTGGGAGGAGCTTTGCAGGCTAGGTGAGGGGCCTTACTTTAAAGCCGGATAGCTCTTTGCTGGTCTAGAAGAAGCGGGGGGTTTGGATATGTCCCTGGCTATTGTGGGGCCCCCACCTGTACAGGCCCCCCACTGTGCTCAGTCCTCTGTGAGTAGCCAGAAAGCCCCAGTTCCTCTGAGCTCTTAACCAGGGCTGACCCTTCTGTGGCCACACTGAGCCCTCAGGGTGGGGGATGGGGTCATAAAGACCAAAGGAGGGAGGACCTTGAGTGTTGAGGCTTGGCCCTTAGATCCAGAGGTGGATGGGTGCTGGCTGAGACTGGGGAGGGGTGTCTGGGAAAGGATCTGATTGGAGTTCTGAAGGACACAGGGAGAAGCAGGGGCAGTAGCAAGCTGCACAGACATTAATGGATCCTCTACTGTGTGTCCACTGTCACTGGAGGTATAGCACAGGGGGCAGATGAGGTGAGGTTCCCCTGCCTCTCCTCCTGAGAGACCTCTGGCCCTCCAGGTCAGGAGCCTGGGTTATTATATAATGGTGCCATCAACCCACCCTCTGCCCCTTCCGATCTGTCAAGGTCCCCCCAGAGACTGGACTCTATCTCGATTCTCAGTCCCCAGTATTTCTATACCCCAGCTTTATTGAAGCAGTCAGTGCTGATGTATCAGTTACAGAAATATTTCTTCAGGCACACCCCCCTCCATTACCCACCTGCAGCTTCATCTGCAGACCCAGGGCCAGCGAATTCCCACCCCACCCCAGATGTAAATTGCTCCTGACGCTCCTCCAATCGCATTTCCTGCAGCTCTAAGCACATACACTGGGCTCCCATGGAGGACAGGGTCTCAGAGGCTGTTCTTGGGCCTTTTACATGATTTCCATGCTTCTATGGATATGACAACACTCCGTAAGGCTTTCTTGAACTGTGAAAAATTACTTATCTCGGTAGTACAGTTCTTAGGTGATTCTGTTGGCTAAATAAGAAATATATTTAAGTCATCTCAGCAGAAAAGAATTAAAAGCAAAATCTGTTCTCTCAGCCCAAAGGTTCACATGGTAAGCCCCCCGATCCCCAAGAGGTAACTTAGCAAGCCCTCCCCATTTGTCTTAGGGAGGGCCCTGGGGGCCAACTAGTGATCATGGACCCCAGGATCTGAGGATCATCCATGGCCTTGGGGAGAAAACAGTGTGCACAGGTCCCACTGCTGCTCAGCACAGGGACACGAGGCTGAGCAGGGTGGGAGGGAGCACATGGGGCTGTGCCAGCAGTGGGCAGAGAGCGGAGCACCTCAGTCATTTCCCCACAACGTGTTCCCCCCAAACCACTGCCCATCTCCACATCTCTGGCTCCCAGTGGGGCTCATCACCCAGAAGGGAACCCCAGGGGAGGGCCAACCAAAGCCAGCTTGGGCTGCCTGCTCAACTGGGGTTGGCACTGAGTGGCCCTTCCCTCTCCCCAGACTGAGTCCATGCCCAGACCTGCTCTGATGTGCCTCAGACCTGCTGCACACTGACCGTTGTGTGAGGGGCTTGGCAGAGGGCATGACAGAAACCTCCAGAACGACTCTGAGTCCCCACCCCCCTAAGCCCCAGCCCTTGTCAGTGAGTGGGCTTCTTTTGGATTGGAAAGTAGTGCCTGAAGCCTCACATGTGGCAAGCAGGGGCCATAAGATGCTCTTTGCCCAGCTGGGCCCCTGGCTGTGGTAGCAAAAAAATGACGTCTCAGGTTCCCCCAAGAGCAAACAACTTACTTGCAGCCTTGTGCAGATTTGTGGGAGTTCCTTCATGTTCTTACAAACCTTTTGTAGGTGATTATCGTTCTTATATTTGTCAAGTAGTTCATTCAGGGTGGAGATGAAGTCCTTTATAAACTCCCCATAGCATGATTCCTGAAAAAGCGTTGGGGACACTGGGATAGTGGTGGCACCCGGCAGAGCACCAGCTGATCCCAGGCTCTTCCATCCCTGACCACCGTGGCCAGATGGAGCCCTGGACTCAGGCCCTACCCCAACTCTCCCATGGAAGACCTGTGGGCACTGAGAGCTGTGCAGTGGGTGTCTGGCCTCTCCCCAGGCCCAGGGCTGACCTGGGATGGTGGGCAGAGAGCCTGGCAAAGCCCAGCACTTGGCTGTGTTTCTTCTGTTGGCTGGCTGGACTTTCCATCCTTGAGCTCTCAACTTTCTCCCTAGATTTTTCTCTCCAACATCGTTTGTTTTTCTCTCCGCCCTAGGTACCGACTGGGGTGATCCCTTTGAAATGTGGTCAGAAAGGTCCACATTTCTGCAGTGGTGACTGCTCCTTACCTCACTGGTGTTCTGGGGCCTTATGAAGGAACCCTGGAAACAAGGATAGTTGGTCAGAAACACAAAGGGCCACTGAGAGCCCAGTGATGTTTGATGAAAATCCAGACTTACGTTGTATATAATCTTGTCAGCCAAAAGTTCACGCTGAATCTCAGCACAGACTGCCGTGTGATTGTCGTAGAGTAGCTCGCTGGTTATCTTCATTGGGGCAGAATGGCTTTCCAAGCCCCAGAGCACACAAGCCAGGAGCACATACAGATACATGATCTGACTTAGGAGTGGCTCCAAGCTGATCCGAGCCCTGGGCTTGGCAGCACATCTGTGGGGAGGGATACCTATATATGCGAGTCTAAGGAAATGCTAAATCTCTTTATCAGTCGTCACTGACTTACGTGGAAGATAGAGAGGACCTTATCGCTGGGGAAGATGTGCTTTTCATGCATTTTCTATGACCACAGCACACTTCATGGATTCTTGTCTTTGTTGAAATTCAGGTTGGTCTAAGAAAGTTTATTCATACTCACATCTAGAGTCATGACCTTTCTGCCTACATGTGGGGCAGGGTCTTTGGCCAGGGCTTGCGCTGTCTGCAGAGAGAGCAGGTGGGATGGAGAGTCAGCAGGGGACAAAGCTGCACCAAGCCAGCTTCCCCAGGCCCACCTGTCAGTCAAGGAGAAGGCTGGCCCACTGCTGCCTGACATCTGGGGACACACCTACTTCCTCACAGTCCCCAGGAGGGACTGGGGAGCGTGGGAGGGGGGAGAGGGAAGGGGGTCAGGTTCAGGAGCAAGGCCTCTATTCCTGCTGGCAAAGCAAGGGGAGGTCAGGAGGGCTGCTATGTTCTCATTCCGAAGGCCATGAATTTTAGGGGATGATTGGATGCAATACTTCGTGTAAAAACAAAAACCAGCTCAGGAAAATACCACAGTAGAGCCATACCAACAAATTATGAAGTTACATTCTGACTCTCAAAGATTATGATCACCCATTTTGGGTAGTTTGGTAAATATGCTGAGCTCTGACCCCAGTGGTTTGTTTTTCTGCCCCCTGAACAGCTAGCTAGTCTGTGCTGGTTCACCTTAGGCGGAGTGGTGGCAGCCCTGAGTGTGAGGGGCAGGGCATGGCCTGTGAGGGACACAGGTGTTTGGCCTGACGCTAGGGGTGCTGTGCAGGCAGTGAGCAGCTGCGCCTGAGCAACCCGTAGGCCGCCCAGAAAGGATGGGGCTGCTTTGCTGGGGCCAGTTTCCCACTGGCCGGGCCTCTTGGGTTTCTAAGTGAGCCTGGAAACCTCTCTCTGGGGCGGATCCCCTTGAGCATCCCGGGAAGCACAGCCAGGTGTGCAGAATGCTGTCCCCAGGCTGACTGTCCTCCCCCGCCCCTGTGCTGGGACAGCGCAGCCCCTCAGACAGTGCACGGTCTCCGGCAGGCCCCTGCCCCTTCCCCCACCTCCCCACTTCCTCCCTCCCTGCCCTGCTGGGAGGGGAACACCGTTAGCATTTGCTCCTGGTGAAAACAAACTGCGAAACCACACAAATAAGAGCAAACTTTTAATAATTCATTATTATGATAAAATATCTGGAATAAATATGACATATAAGCTTAAATAAATAAATAAATATTAAAATACATAAATATATAAATAAATATTATTGGTTCCTGCCAGTGCAGAACTCCCCCCTCCCTACCACACCTGTCTCAGGGTCAGCATGGCTCAGAGCAAGTCCGTAGGCCCCAGGGTCCTGGCCCGCCCTGTAGTCCCTCCACGGTGAAGATCCTGAGTTTTGACTCTTTGTCTGTCGGAGGGCAGCACTCTGCGAGGTAAGCTCCGAGGACTGGCTCCTGGACTGGCCGCCTCACTTCTGGACTGGCTCCTAGCAGCCCCAGGGGATGACAGTCAGAAACTGATCCAGCTTCTCTTTGAAAGCTTTGAAGGTGATAGTCTCGGTTTCACAGAAATTTTCCTGAAAGATAAAAGAAAAAGAAAACTTGAGCCCAGGCCTGAGTGGGTACCGTGGGGGAGCAGCAGTGTGTTCATGTGCTGCCTCTTGGAACTCAGAGGTAGAAAGCTGTCTGAGGCCCGCCTGCTGACCTGGGCCAGGTGACATGTTGCAACCCATGTGTCACCCAAAGGGTACACAGCTCTACCAATGGCAGCTGCGGCCAGGGACCTGACAAAGTGCCAGCCTGAGGCTGGTCTGCTGGGTGTTTGGTCCCAGGCCAGGAGCGAGCAGCTTAGCCGAGGCTGGCTCTGAAAGCCTTGAAGGGGCAGGAGTAGGAGTCAAGGCCACAGACTTCACCCGCTTCCCACAGGAAAGGAGTGTAGGGACCTTCGTACATTCTGGATATGCCATTCTCCTTCCTCCCATGCAATCCAGGAGTCCCAGGAGCTGCCACAGGAAAGTCCTGTTGGGAGGTGGCACCTGGGCCGGAACTTCCTCTGTATTTTAGGCAGGCCTTGAATTTCCTTGAGTTTGCCTCACCTCTGACCTCATTAATGATGACAGCAAGAACAGCGCAGCTCCGCTAGGGGGCGCTGCCGGCTCCAGCGCTCCACGCCTGAACTCGAGATGAAAGTGGGCTGAGCGGCTCGGTCTCTGGAGGGTCTAATCATTACTAATCTGTTGACACTGACACAGACACCCTCTGGGATCCTGAACAGCCACACCCAAAGGTCTGTCTTTCCCTGTCCAGTCCTCACCCTTCTAGACCAAGACCTTCCTGCTTGGGGTCCTGATGTGGGCACTCACCAGGGAAGAAGAGGGGCAGTGCTCCTTGTAGTAACTGGCTATGAAGGTCAAGGTGCCGTTGAGCCTGGTGAGGTTGCCCCGCAGGCCCTTGGTGTACAGCTCCAGGTGCTGCTGCAGGCATGTCGGCTCCTGTGGAAAAACGTTTATTCCGTGGTAAGCAGTGGCCAAGTGCCCTCCCGTCACTTCTTCCTGTTCTCGTCACCATCCCCCAAAAGTAGGGCCTGGGAGGGAGGGGCATAGGATACTTCCCAGCTAGCCTCAGACAGGTCCGGTCAGACAGACTGCCCTGTCCCCGTCCATCGCAGGCATGAACCTAACACTCACGACTCAGCTCAGACCACCCTCAGCCAGCACAGCCACATTCCCTTGGCCTAGCATCTCAAGAGGGTCCCAGCCCCTAGGAAAGGAGGTCACTATCCCCCCACCGTTCAGGCAGAAGGGGCACGGTATCACCCGACTTGCTGTGTGAACAAGCAAGGTGGATTTCTAAAACTCCTCTGTGTCCCTCTATGGCCAGCACCCTGTCTCCACAGGGCTTAGTCTCAAGGTACAGTGAGCGCCCCAAGCCCACAGCCCCTGTCTCATGAACTAATTCCTGCTTACTCACTTGTCCCCTGGTTGCCCCTAGCTCCTTGAATGCTAGGTCCGTCTGTGGCTGCTCAGATAATAATGGAGCTCACGTGACTGCCACGGGGGCAAGGCCAGTGGCCTTCTGAGCACCCCTTCTGGCAGCCAGCTGACTGGAGAGAAAGTGGACAACCCTAGAGGATCCATGTAAAATGGAGCCACCCCCTCCCCGCAAGGTAGAGATCTCTGGGAAGGTGTGTCACAGAAAGGCATCTCACCTGGGGATCAAACTTTTCAGAGACGACTTCTACTTTTTCATTCTATAGAAAAAGGAAAATGCAGTGTTATCAAGCTGACAGGCAAATCCAGGGCAGGGAGGTGGGCCGGTGAGGTGGCCCAGGCACGACCTGTACTCCCTCCCTCTCACCATCACAGCGGCAGTCTCATTGCTCCGGTTCAGAAGGCTCCGCGCCTCATCGATGGCATCCCTGTGTTGGCAGAGCCTGGTGGGTGCGGAGATGCTGCAGACCACAGTGCCCAGGAGAAGCAGGTTCCGCAGCCACATCCTCCTGAGGACTTTAGCCTTTCTCTCTGAGCACTGGGCTCACTGGCAAAAGAGCTCTTATATACACAGTTTAGAGGAAATGATTAATGGTGACCACAAAACGCCAGGGAGGCGGGGGAACTACCTGAACTGTGGAATCTCCTGGCCCTTATCAGCTACACATGGGAAAGGTGAGCTTTCCCCCAGGTGGTCACCACGCGGTTTTCATTAATGAGCCCTTCCAAGAATTAGCAGCCCACCTGCCTGCCTCCTTGAGTGCGTGCTCCAGCCCTCCGGAGGCAGCCTGACAGCCCGCTGAAGCTGCCCCCTCCCTCTGAGAGGCCTCTGGGCACAGCTTGGACTTCCTGACTCAGAGTGGCCGGGGCAGGGCCTGGGAGACACTCAAATGGGCTCCTACTCCCAGGTTCCCCATCCTGCCTGTTATCCCAAGAAGTCTTTGGGCTGGAGGGGCCCACCCTGGGACCCATTCCAGCCCAGCCTTCCCTCCTCCTCCTCCAGCCCTCTCCTCTGTGCACTGTGCAAGACTTAAGTATGAGAAGGACTCTCACAAGCCTGCCCCACTGTCCATCAAAGCAGATTTCAACCAAACGGCTCTCCTCAACCAACCAAGGGCCCGGGGCAGTTGGCAAGCTCTCCTCAGCCAGGGACCTCTTCCCTACTGCCCCTGTGAGCAGAGGGAGTGACAGCCAATCCTGGTTAATGTAACCATATTCAACCCCCACGCTGCAGAGGTGAGTTGGGGCTCTCAGCTGGGGTGGGTCTGGACCCTGAGTATGAATCCTGGCCCCAGCACCACTGGCTGAGCTCTTTGAGCCTCACCTCCCTCTGCAGGGCAGACTGCCCCTCTGAGGTGGGCACTGCACTCCTACCTACAGTCCCTGGCAGGCACCAGGAGCTCCAGGGGCTGGCCGCGGGGTCATGGCTGCATCCACACCAGGGAGAGGGGACAAGGTCTTCTCTACATGGTGTTCCAGGCTTAACTTCCTACCTGGCCCCTGCCCTAGCCCACCTCCAGCTCCAAAGGCCTCTTTGTGGAACAGGAACTGCTTCTGGAAAAGCCACAGGCTCTCGAGGGGCTTAGAAGTGTTTGATTTTCACAATGAAGTTTGGAGAGGACAGCACGAGGTTGGTTTTGAAAATTTTTTTTATTAAAGTATAGTTAGCATGTATGTGAGTTTCATGACCGCAGGGGTGTGGGTCCACGTGTGTGCCTTTCTGGGTGTTTGTGTGCCTGTGTGCTCCGATGTATTGGCATCACAGGTGTGTTCAGTGGGGGTACACTTTACATGAGGTCATCTGTGTGAGCCCCCATACCTCTGCAGGTACCACTCTGATATGGGAGGAGCTCCCTGCACTGGGTGTGATGTTTCTGGGCCCCAGAGGCTGATTCAGCCTAGACTGATGGGGTTGGACACAAGCCAGAGCAGTGCCGGCCTCAGGTGGACAGCCCTGGAGAGCAGAGTGCTGAGCGCTGTGGCCTGGGCCTGAGCGCTGACAGGTTTCTCTGCATGGCAGGAGGGTTGCTGCCTTTGCACGGAAAAGCCAGGCCCCACTGGGGTTCCTGCCATGGATCTGGGGCCCACCATGAGGCCTCTCTACCTTCTGAGCCTGGTGGCATGTTCCTCGAGGGCCAGGCGGGGGTGAGAGTATGGCATGTCCAGGCCCTGGCACTTCCTCCTCCTTTTCTGTGAGGCCTCTGCTCAGCCCCTTCCGGGGAGCTCTCAGGGGGCACAAGGTCAAGGACACTAGATCCAGATGCCACACAGAGAAGAGGTTTGTGTCAGACAGTGCCCTAGAGGCTGGGGAATGGGGAGTGGGGGCCGCAAGAAGCGACTCTGCTAGTGGCCAGGGAGGCAGAGAGCCGGTATAGCCCCTCTGAGATGGAAGGTCACTTTTCTCCAGGAAATGAGTTGACACTTAGTCAACAAACTTCTCCAGTCTGCACCAGGTCCTGTGCTGGGGAGGAGGTGGATGGGACTTTCCCACTGGCCCTCACATCTGGCCCGGGAGGCTCTCAGCCTGGTCGGGGAGACAGCCAACAGTGGACACTCTCATTGTGTGGTCCAGGCTGGGATGGGGAAGTTCAGAGCTGAGGGATTCCAAGGAACCATTTCTCCTAGCTTGGGAGTACAAGGGGACCAGAGAACTTCCCGGGAGATGCTACCTCCCAGTGTACCTTGAAAGGACCAGTAGTCAGTGGGAAAGTCAGGTGGTGGGAGAGCACTTAGGACACAGAGGCAGAGGGTTTGAAGAGCAGGAGTGATGAAGAGGAAGCAGATTCTAGAGAGATTTAGGACGTAGAGTCTTGATAGGACTCATGATGTAATGGACTCTAATCCAGTATTTACTGAGCACATGCTAGGTTCCCAGCAGGTGAGGGGGATACAAGGATGATGAGAACGGACAGGGTCCTGCCTTGATGGACTTTGTAGTTCTATGGATGAAGAAGTAAGATTAATGTACTCACCACCCCTCCTCTCCAAAGTGTGCTTTTGGATATAAATAAGAAGAGTTAGAACCACTGTTCAAGTGTCTAAGGTGGGGACCCAGGGGTCAAAGGGGCGGGTCTGCAGGGCCTAAGGGCCCGTGGAAAGGTTTGGCAGTTCACAGGCTGCGTGTGCAGGGACAGACCTGGGAGTGGTTTATGTCCACGGGACCAATAAGACCACAGAGCATTATTCAGGAAGAAGGGCTGAGCGTCAGGACAGCGGGGTTTAAGGATCAGGGGCATGATAGCTGGGCAAAAGGTTGGCCAGCTGCCAAGGGCCCTGGGAGAGCAGGAAAGGTGGGAAAGCAGGAACCACAAGGAGAGGTCCATGCCAGCAGCGCGCTGTATGGGCGCCAAAGTTAGCACGTGGAGGACAGAAATCTCTGGGTTTGGCGATGAGGTTTGTGGGCAGCCACACATCTTTCTTCTGGAAAGATGACATCAGGGCTGAGGCCGTGACATGGGCAGGCATTCCTAGATTGCACCGCATGGAAAGTGGCAGTGATAGCATCTAGCGGGTCCACTGACTCAGGGGCCCCAGTGGAACTGTGGGGGGGTGGGCATTGTGACTCCTCTTTGGGCCCCTTCCCACAGGGCCAGGAGAAAACCCTCTGGAAGGAATTTCCTGTGAGGGTCCCTCCCACAGGCTGTAGAGGAAATGGGGTTGTGGCCTCCCCAGTATCACAAGGGGAAGGAAATGGACCTCCAAGTGCTTTGCATCTATGGGACCTCTGCCCGGGCATCCCAGCTGATCTCGCCCTCCCTGGGCCTGCCATTGTTCCGTGGGGGTCCTTGTACTGGTGCTCTGCCCAGTCCACACAGTCAGTGATGACAGAGACGGGATTTGAACCCATATTCATCTCTGCACCCCTGATGTCTTCTACTAGCTTAGATATCAGAAAGCCAGGAAAGGTTGCTCACCTGGCTAGACCAGCAGAGGGGTATCCCCGTCAGGACAGGTCTAAAGAGAGACTCCTGCCCCAGGTATTGGCAGGGAAGCTAGAGTGGCCTGTGACTGTCCCAGGGAAGTCCTGGGGGCCAAAGGCAGAATTTCTCCAGCAGAGCCTGCCAATCAGGTTCTATGTCTCAGTCTTGGTCTCTCTGCCATTGACCCCCTGGGTAGCCCACGAAAGTCTCTTCCCCCCAAGCCTCTGCTTCCTCATCTGTACAATGGGTCTATTTATCATCACCTCACAGAGGAAACTGTTGCCTGTCCCAGGAATTTTGTGGGAGATTCCCCCAGGGAGGAGGCAGTGCTTCAACCTTTCCTCTCCCCTTCCCACCGCTTGGGAGGCATCTGAAGCCCAAACTGAGCAGAGGACTCAGCCTTGCTGGAACTTTCAGGAACAGCGGCCCCTTGCCTAGCCCTAGTCCCAGATAGCATCTTTCTGGACAGATGTGGTGAGATAGAGAGCCCAGCCTCTAGCCAGATTTGAGGCTCATGGGGTCTTGCATCACCTGTGGGAGGCCCCGTGCAGGGACAACACTATGAGTGGCGTGTCCTTCTCTGGGAGGGGGTCCAGGTCATTCCAGGCCACATGAGACAACATGAAACATCTTTGGCCTTTATGGCATCAGCTCCAGGTGGATCCCATTTGTATCTCCTCAGTCCAGGGCCCCAGAGGTGCACCTCCAAAAGGCCAGGCCTCTTCAGGCCAAATTCCTGTTCTGGTCCTGCTCGCCGAGTGTCCTCAGACCCTCGTACTGGTGAGTCCTGAATAGTTTGGGAGGATTTGAGGGTAGTTAACTCGCAATCATGTGTGGACTCTGCATCCATACAGTCAAGCTCCAGGACAGCCCGCCATGTGTGTCCCACCTCGCAGCCCCCTGTTTTCAGGGCTCACATCTAGTGGTCTCTTCGGATACGGGGCAGGGAAGGGCAAGGCCAGACTCATAGGCACAGTGCTAAGGGCACCACCTGAGACGTGCCCGGAGAATGAACAGCCAGAAGGGGCGGCCATGAAAGGAGCGTGAACTGAGGTAAGGGATGGCCTTGAGGGGACCCGCTGGCTGGGGGACGAGATGGCCGAGGAGCCTGACACTCAGGCTCTGGCTCAGGCAGCCGGATGGACAGCAAGGCCATTTGCTACCCATGAGAGCCGCCCTAGGTGGCAGAGAGGTTTGGGAAGTCACCTCCAGGAAGAGCAGTCAGTGGTGGGACATGGGCCCAGACGCCAGAGAGAGGTCAGGACCCAGACATTTGTGCTTTGCTGGCGACGAGGAAGTTCCCAGCACCAGGAGCTGCACAGAGCCAGCCGGGCCTTGGCAGTGCCCGGGGGTATCAACTTTTAAGGCTGAGCCAAGGACAATGAGACCTCCCTTTTCATATCACTCCTTGGTTCTTGAGGTTTCCCTGCTGTTTCCCCAGGACCCAGCAACTGCAACTCAGGCTGACAACACCCCATGGGTGGGTGTGGGCCCCCCTACAATGAGGCCTTCCTCCCACCTCTGCCTCCTACCTGCCTACCCAAGTACTACCTCTAGGTCTAGAAATGCATTCCCCACCTGTGAGTCTCTGTCCCTAACCTCATCCCCAGCTAGGAATGTCATCAGGCACCCAGAAGGAGCCACTGCCTTTACCTGCCTCCTTGGGAAAGAGCAATTGGGCTGCATTCAAAATAAAAGGAGGGGAAACCATTAGACCAGAAGCCTTTATAACTTCCCAGAGTCCTGAGGGTGCCCCTCCCCTCCCTCTGTGTCGGGCTGGAGTCCTGGCCAAGGTGGGCTGGCTGGGAGCCTCCCTCTGGAGCACACAGGCCAGAATTAAGGTTGCAGATGCGGGTTTTCCGTTCTGGGCAGGACAGATGATTCTGGAATGAGCTTCCTTCAGGGCTTTTCTGAAGTGCCAGGCTCCCTTGGACTTGCCCTGAGGCCCTATTTGGTAGGTACATCTCTTTTTTTTTTTTAATTGAGGAATTGGGGGAGGGAAACAGCATTGGGGAATCGGGGAAGGGGAACAGACAAGTTGCTGTCTTTCTGTTCTTCAGTCTAGTTGCGGAGGACGTGGCTTCACTGGCCCATGTTCACATCATCATTGCGCTCTTCCCGGATGAGGCAGATCAGTCGCCGGCCTTTGGATGGTCACTCACCGCGGCTATTGGCAGCTCACGCTGGCTACCAGCCACTCACTGTAGCCTATGGCAGGCCACTGCAGCAGGGACTGCAGCCCACACTGTTGCCTGGGCTCGCACAGCCCAGCTCCAGGTGGAGCCGCTGTTAGCTGTAGAGGGCAGTGTCACTGGCCGTCCTTTGTGGGATCCGAACCGGGGCCGCTGGCATCCCAAAACCAGCTCTTAACCAATGCGCTGCTCAGCTGGCCCTGGTAGGTACATCTCTTAATTCGGTTCTTCAGGTCCCAGAGGGCCCTGGCCTTGAGCCTCGAGGCCACCTCTGCTCCCTGTTATGTACCTCTGCTCGGCAAATCCCCTACCTTCTACCAGCACCTCCCCCAGAGGTCCCCAGTACCGCCAGAGGGGACAGTCTCTATCATCACTCAGGCTGAGGGCACAGCAGGAGTGATAAAGTTGACATGAATTAGGGGTTTTGGGGTGGGGGGTCCACAAAATGTCTCTGGGATGGCTGGAGGGGGTCCTTGAGGATCTCTCCTTGCAGCCCTAGGGCCACCAACTCATAGCTCTCACTCCCTAACACACACCCATTCCCGCCCCTCAGCACATCCCCTTGGGGGCTGCCTTTGTGAGGAATGCAGAGTTGGAAGTGCTTGGCTTGCCTTGAAGCTCGGCCTCTCCTCCCTGCATGACCTGGGCTATGACTCCCACCTCTGAGCTCATCTTCACACGGGCTGGAGGCCTCCTTGGTGGATTGCTGGGGAGCATTGGGCCTCATGAGGGATGTTTTATTTTAGCTGACTGGATGCTACCCCTCAGCCTCAGTCCCCCTGTCTACAAGCACGGGAAGTGATTGCTGGATTCTGGACCAGTCTCCAGAGCCTTCTCGTGCCCTGGGGGGTGGGGGTGGGGTATTCCTGATGGGAGGGTTCCCTGTGCCCCAACACCTCCCCACACCCAGTCCCACCAGACAAACCCTGACAGGCGGCATGAGTGTGCTGGGGTCAACTAACTGGGAAATGACTCAGACACATGGGTTTTCCTTGAAAGAGCCAACTGAGAATACCAGGACAGGGGAGGAAATGGTCCCAGGCTACCAAGGACCCAGGGCCCTCGCTTGGAAGAACGAGTAGTCATTCGGCCTGAGGGGAGGAGGGAGTCACCCACTGCTGCGGGCTGGGCCTGGCCCGCGGTTTCACCCCCACTCCTGGATCCAAGGCTCACGACCCCTCTGAGGGGCAGTGGTGGTGGTTCGTTGTTTCATTACCGATTTTCAGAAGGGCCTGGCCCAGACCACAGGGACCCGGACAGGCTCTGCGGAAGGAGGAGGGAAGAACACCCATCACCATCACCCATATGGGCTCTCATTCCCAGCGCTCTGCAGCCCCATAGCCCACCAGCCTACTCCCTGCTCGCAGGTGCTCCTACAGCTCTGGGCTTTAACTTGATCCCCTCACACCTACGCTTGCTGTGCCCTCCAGGGGACTCCTTCCCTGTGCCTCCCTGACACAGCCCCCCTTGGAGTGCACATTTTCCTTGTCACAGTCTGCTGTTCCTGGCTGCACCTGGTTGGTTTCCAACACAGCCCATGTGCCCTCCAGGGCAGGGCCAAGCCAAGACACTCTCTCGCTGTCTGCTGAAAGAAGTCCCAAGGGCCGCCGGGGTGGAGGGCTCGCCTGTCTGAAGAGGTGAGAGGCCTCGGACTAGGACTCCCTGGACCCTGGAGGAGCAGCGAGGGCTCCTGGAAGGTAAAAGGACATGTCACAGCATGAGCCAAGGCTGGAAGTGGAAGTTGAGCCTGAGGTCTTTGAGGGGCTGGGTGGGACGGAGCAGGCTTTGACTGCCAGCCAGGGCATGTGATGGCTGTGAGCCAGTGGTCTCTCAGAAGCTCCATGAAGTGTGGGAATGGGGGCACGGGGGCAGGAGCAGAAGGGCCCAGCTCAGGACCTAAGCCCCACTGTGGGTATGGGGGGTGCTAGGCAAGAGGAGGGACAGGTGGCATGTAGAGGACTTGGACAATAAATGTATGGTGGTTTGGTGAATGGAGGCTGGAGTAGAGGCACTGTGGCTGCACTGCCTGCCCCTGGGACTGGGACAGGAGATCTGGGGAACCAGCAGCTACCTCTGGAGGCCTGGATCCAATCAAGGAGGAGGCCCCAGGGAGGCTCTGGGCCTCAGTGGGCATTGGCCAAAGCACTTTGACTTAAGGATTCAGACTCCCTGAAGTCAGACTCCCTTAATTTCTTTGTGCCTCAGTGTCTCTGTATGTAAAAGAGAGGTGATAATAGACTTTATCAAGTCATTGAGGGGATTCCCTGAGTTCCTTCACAGTCCAGGAGAGCAGCAGCAACTTAACCTGATCTACCTCTACCTCCATGAACCTGAACCGAGGTTTCTGTCCCCAGTGAGAACTCACTCAACCCTCCACTCTCTGTCACACTATCTCTGCCTCTCCCTCCCTCCCCCCATGAGCCCAGAGACCCCGTTCTGCTTGGCTGGCCCCTCTTTCCTCCAGCATCTCTCTCCCTCTGCCCTGACTTCTTCCTGTTGGTTTTAAACACAGCCATCCTATCCCTGATGTGGCCCCATTCTATCCCTCCCACTCCGTAGACCCACCACCTCTTAGGCCATGGTTGTCCAGTCTTGCTGTCTCCATAGTGGCCAGGCCAGGCTGGGCTGGGCTGGAATCAGGGAAAGAGGAGTGGGGGAGGAAACCAGGTTGAGATTCAAGGGTGCCTGGGGCCCAGGGTGGTTGGGCTCCTGGGGCAAAGGCTGTTCTGGGGGTCCTGCCTCCACCTGGTGACCTGGCCCTGACACTGGCCCGTTATACTACCTAGACTCTCCTATGTCCCCAGCTTACCCCGAACTCTTGGACACCCACGTGCTCACCGCCTAGTGTCATCTGCCTGACATCCTTCTCGGTACTTCTCTCCGCCTGATGAATTCCTACTCCTTTGCATCACCTGTGGGAGGCACCTCTGAAAAGATCCACAGCCATCCATCCATCACTTTATCTGTAATAACCCGCCCCCACCCCAAACACACACACACACTGGGCTGGACCAACCAGACAGGGCCAAGGGGCCCTCAAAGGCCTGACTCAGTGTCTCCCCACCCCGGGTCCCCGCCTGGGTAAGCCATGGGGGTTCCTCAGCGTGTTTGCTTGACTGAGTCAAATGTGGATTCGACTCAAGGTGGGAGAAGCAGAGCCCCGTCCTGGAGCAGGAGGATTCACACGGTGGATGAGGTGGGCGATACCCCTGAGTTCTCTTCTCCTTAGGCACTTGCCTTCCCAGCAATTTCTCTTTGCTCTATTTTTCTGTATTTCCAAGTTTTTCAGTTAAAGAACATATATGCTCTTTCAAATTTCCCTCCCAATGAAAAACTATATGTTTTTAAAATTAAAACTCCTAGTTGAAGTAATCTGCTGAAGAGGCACCTTGGATTTGGAAAGGAGGGAATTTTGGAGTTCAGCCAACCATCCTGGGACTTGCCATAGGGTTTTGCTGCCCCCTGGTGGCAACTGGACTTATAAACCTGGCACTAAGGAAAATCTAGGCAGGCTCGGAGAAAAGACATAAAACTGACAGATCTGATCAGTGTGATACACCACAGAAACAAAATAAAAGATAAAAATCACATGATTTTATCAATACATGCAGATAAAGCATTTGACAAGATACATTCATTTATGATTTAGAAACTTAATAAAATGGGTTTAGAAGGAAAATACCTTAACATAATAAAGGCCATATATGACAAACCCTCAGCTAATATAATAGTTAGTGGTGAAAAACTGATGCCTTTTGCTCTGTGTTCAGGAACAAGACAGGGTTTCCCCTCTCACCACTGTTATTCAACATAGTATTGAAAGTCCTAGCCAGAGCAATCAGGCAAGAGAAAGAAATAAAAGGCATCCGGATTGAGAATGAAGAGGTTAAATTGTCACTTTTTGCAGATGACATGATTATATAAAAAATCCCAGGGCCAGCTAAGTGGCTCAGTTGGTTAAGA
This sequence comes from Aselliscus stoliczkanus, assembly GCA_033961575.1. NCBI lineage: Eukaryota > Metazoa > Chordata > Mammalia > Chiroptera > Hipposideridae > Aselliscus > Aselliscus stoliczkanus. The sequence continues at coordinate 37,393,638 of CM066733.1, forward strand.
GCTTGCTCAAGAGTGAGCTGAGCTCTGAGCAACAGAGTTCAATGCCCAGCATGAGCTGAGCTGTTGTTGAGCTGCCCATATGTGGCAAGATGGCTCAACTGGTGTGAAAAAAAACACACAAAAAAAACAAAAACCTAAAGACTCCATCAAAAAGCTATTAGAAACAATAAATGAATACAATAAAGTCACTGGCTACAAAATCATTGCAAAATGATTGCAAAAAATCCATTGTATTCCTATATATTAATAATGATAGTTCAGAAAAAGAAATGAAATTCCCTACCCTGGTGAAGGAAATCAACATACAAGCCCAGAAAGTTCAGAGAGTTCCAAACAAACTGAACCCAAACAGGCCCATTTTACTATCATAGTTAAAATGGTAAAGGTTAAAGACAAAGACAGAATCCTAAAATCAGCAAGAGAAAGACAGCAGGTTATATACAAAGAAACTCCTGTTAGACTAACAGCTGACTTGTCTACAGAAACTCTGCAGGTCAGAAGGGAGTGGCAGGAAATATTCAAAGTGATGCAAAATAAAGGTCTACAACAAAGATTGCTCTACCCAGCATGGCTATCACTTAAAATTGAAGGAGATATAAAGCACTTCTCAGAAAAGAATAAGTTTAAGGAATTAATTACCACCAAGCCAGCATTGCAGGAAATGTTAAAAGGGCTCTTTTAAACAGAAGAAAGGGGAAAACAAGCGAACCCAGGAAGACAAGAAATACAAATAACAAAATGGCAATAAATATGCACCTATCAATAATCACTTTAAATGTGAATGGGCTAAATGCTCCAATCAAAAAACATAGAATGGTTGAGTGGATAAGAAAACAGGACCCATGCATATGCTGTCTGCAAGAGACTCATCTTAGATCAGAAGACACACACAGACTGAAAGTAAAGAGATGGAATAAGATATTTCATGCTAATGGAAAAACGAAAAAAGCTGGAGTAGCAATACTTATTTCTGACAAAATAGACTTTAAAATGAAAACTACAATAAAAGACAAAGAAGGGCACTACATAATGATAAAGGGATTGATCCAACAAGAAGAAATAACCCTAGTAAACATCTATGCACCCAACATAGGAGCTCCTAAATATATAAAACAGATTTTGACAGACAAAGACAGAGATCAACAGCAACTCTATTGTAGTAGGGGACTTCAACACCCCGTTGTCACCAAGGGACACATCTTCCAGACAGAAAATCAACATGGACACAGTGGCCTTAAATGACACTTTAGACCAGCTGGATTTAATCGATATTTTTAGAGCATTTCACCCCAAAGCTACTGAATTTACATTCTTCTCAAGTGCCATGAAACATTTTCCAAGATCACATGTTAGGCCACAAAACAAGTCTCAATAAATTTAAGAAGATTGAAATCACATCAAGTGTCTTCTCTATGCTATGAAACTAGAAATCAATTACAAGAAGATATCTGGAAAACACACAAATACATGGAGGTTGAATGAAATAATAAAGACCAGAATAATAAAGAGCAGAAATAAATGAAATAGAGAAGAGAAAAACAATATAAAAGATCAATGACACCAAGAGTTGGTTTTTTGAAAAGATAAACAAAATCGACAAACTCTTAGCCAGTCTCACCAAGAAAAAAAGAGAGAGGACTCAAATTAATAAAATCAGAAATGAAAGAGGGGAAATAACAACAGATACCACAGAAATACAGAAAATTTTAAGAACATACTACGAGCAACTATATGCTAACAAATTCGACAATCTGGAAGAAATGGACAAATGTTTAGAAGCATACAATCTACCAAGTCTAAACCAAAAAAGACACAGAAACTCTGAACAGACTGATTACTACCAAAGAACTTGAATCAGTAATCAACAAGCTTCCAACAAACAAAAGTCCTGGACCAGATGGCTTCACAGTTGAATTTTACAAAACATTAAAAAAAGAATTAATACGTATTCTCCTCAAACTATTCCAAAAAATACAGAAGGAGGGTAGGCTCCCAAGCACATTTCATGAGGCCACTATTACTCTGATCCCAAAATCAGACAAAGATATTACAAAAAAAAGAAAACTACAGGCCTATATCCCTAATGAACATAGATGCAAAAATCCTCACCAAAATACCAGCAAACTGAATTCAGCATCACATTAAAAAGATCATATACCACGATCAAGTGGGATTCATTCCTGGTATGCAACGTTGGTTCAATATCCACAAATCAATTAACATAATATAGCATATTAATTAAAAATAAAAATCATGTGGTCATATCAATAGATTCAGAAAAAGCATTTGACAAAAATCCAGCAGCAATTTATGATAAAAACTCTTAGCAAAGTGCAAATAGTGGGATCATATCTCAACATAATAAAGGCCATATATGATAAGCCCACAGCAAACATCGTACTCAATGGGGAAATGCTAAAAGCTTTCCCCTTAAGATCAGGGAACAAGACAAGGCTGCCCACTTTCACCACTTCTATTCAACATAATTCTGGAAGTTCTAGCCACAGCAATCAGAAAAAAAAATGAAATAAAAGGCATCCAAATTGGAAAGGAGGAAGTAAAATTGTCATTATATGCAGATGACATGATACTATATACAGAGAATACCAAAGGCTCCACCAAAAAGCTGTTAGAACTGATAAATGAATTTAGTAAGGTAGCAGGATACAAAATATTCAGAAATCAGTTGCATTTGTATACACCAATAATAAACTATCAGAAGAAGAAATCAGGAAATCAATCCCTTTTACAATTGCTTCAAAAACAATAAAATATTTAGGAATAAATTTAACCAAAGAAGTAAAAGACCTGTACTCAGAAAATTATAAGACACTGAAGAGAGAAATCAAAGATACAAATAAATGAAAATACATACCATGTTCATAGATAGGAAGAATTAATATACTTAAAATGTCAATACTACCTGGGGTAATATATAGATTCAATGCAATTCCAATCAAACTACCAAGGACATTTTTCTCAGATATAGAACATATAATCCTAAAATTTATATGGAACTATAAAAGACCCCGAATAGCCATGGTAATCTTGAGAAATAAGAACAAAGTGGGAGGTATCATGCTACCTCACATCAAATCATACTACAAGGCTACAGTATTCAAAACAGCATGGTACTGGCATAAAAGCAGACACATAGACCAATGGAACAGAATAGAGAGCCCAGGAATAAACCCATCCATATATGGTCATTTCATCTATGACAATGGAAGCAAGAAATTACATTGGAATAAAGATAGTTTATTTAATAAATGGTGCTGGGAAAATTGGACTGACACATGCAAAAAAATGAAAATGGATCACCTACTTACACCATATACGAGAACAAACTCAAAATGGATTCATGAATGGGAGGAGATGTTTGTCAACGATATATCTGATAAGGGGTTAATATCCAAAATTTATAAAACATTCATGAAACTCAACACCAAAAAAACAAACAACCCAATTAAAAAATGGGCAGAGGATATGAAGAGGCATTTCTCCAAAGAGGACATACACATGGCCAACAGGCATATGAAAAAATGTTCAACATCACTAATCATTAGAGAAATGCAAATAAAAACCACAATGAGATACCACCTCACTCCGGTCAGAATGGCTATCAGCAACAAATCAACAAACAAGTGCTGGAGATGTTGTGGATAAAAGGGAATCCTGGTGCACTGTTGGTGGGACTGCAGATTGGTGCAGCCATTATGGAAATCAGTATGGAGGTATCTCAAAAAACTGGAAATGAAACTACTGTATGACCCAGCAATTCCACTCTTGGGTATCTACCCAGAGGAATCCAAGATGCTAATTCAAAAAAATATGTGCACCCCCATGTTTATTGCATCGCTGTTTACAATAGCCAAGACTTGGAAACAACCGAAATGCCCATCGGTACACGACTGGATTAAGAAACTGTGCTACATTTATACAATGGAGTATTACTCCGCTGTAAAGAACAATGAAATTATACCATTTGCAATGATATGGATGGACCTAGAGACTAGTATGTTAAGTGAAATAAGACAGTCAGAGAAAGACAAGTACCATATGATTTCACTTTTATGTGGAATCTGAAATACTAAATGAATGAGCAAAGTAAACAGAAACAGTCTAGTTGGGAGGTCGGGTGGGGATGAGGGAGAAGGGGAAGGGATTAGACAGCATAGATGGGTAACTACAATATTGCCACAGGGACATGAAAGACAATTCACGGAATATAATTAATAATGTTGTAAATATTTTGTGGGGTATCAGATGATCTCATGTCTTGTTGGGGATACCACTTCATGGATGACAGTCACAGGTGGAGGCCGTAGAGGGGTATTTTGACTATAAACGCTATTATGCACGCCAATCATAAGAATGTGTTGCTTCAAGTTGTGGGCAGGGGTTGGACTCAGTATCCTATTAATAAGAAAAGTTCAGGGATCCTATGATGTTTTGGATATAAATTAGTGCTACTAGGAGGCTTGCTCACTGTACTGTACACCTGGGGCTGATGTTGTATAATATTGTATGCCAACTGTGGTTGAATGTGTATATAGTCACTGGATGTGGAGTATCGTGTGGGGTGGGGTCAAGGGAATTGTAATAGATATGTATGATATGAGAGGAGTAGGGTGGTGAATTGGGGTTGGGGTTGGGCGAAGTGGGGTTGTCACTTTGAGTGGTAAAAAGTATAACTATTGCACTGCGTTGTACACCTGAAACTAATTTTAAAAAATGTTTATTTCAAAATAAAAGAATTTTTAAAAAAATGAAAAAAATTCCTTTTGCCATTGCAACAAAAAGAATAAAATATCTAGGAATAAACTTAACCAGGGATGTGAAGGACCTATACACTGAAATTATAAGACATTATTAAAAGAAATTGAAGAAGACACAAAGAAATGGAAAGACATTCCATTGGAATGTTGATTGGAAGAATCAACATAGTTAAAATGGCCATGTTACCCAAAGCAATATGCAGATTTAATGCAATCCTCATCAAAATCCCAATGACATTTTTTAAAGAAATAGAACAAAAAAATCATTAGATTTGTATGGAATCACAAAAGACCCCAAATAGCCAAAGAAATCCTAAGAAGAAGAAGAAGAAAAAGAGGCTGGAGGTATCACACTTCCTGACTTCAGCTTGTACTACAAAGGGACAATCAAAACAGCATGGTATTAGCATAAAAACAGATCCATAGACCAATGGAATAGAATTGAAAACCCAGGTATACAAGTAAACCCACATAAATATGGGCAGACAATTTTCAAAAAAGGAGCCAAATACATACAATGATGAAAAGAAAGCTTCTTCAATAAATGGTGCTGGGAAAATTGGAAAGCCATGTTCAAAAGAATGAAACTAGACTGCTATCTGTCACCATGTACCAATATTAACTCAAAATGGATCAAAGACCTAAACATAAGACTTGAAACAATAAACTACATAGAAGAAAGCATAGGTACTAAACTTATGGACCTCAGATTCAAAGAGGATTTGATGAATTTGACCTCAAGGGCAAGGGAAGTAAAAGCTAAATGAATGAATGGGACTATATCAAACTAAAAAGCTTCTGCACAGCAAAAGAAACCATGAACAAAACAAAGAAGCAACCAACCAAATGGGAGAAGGTATTTGCAAACAATGCCTCAGATAAGGGGCTAATATCCAAGATATATATAGAACTCATACAACTCAACAGCAAATAAACAAACAATCCAATTAAAAAATGGACAGAGAACCTGAACAGACATTTCTCCCAAGAAGACATACAAACAGCCAACAGATATGTGAAAAAATGCTCAATTTCACTAGCTATTAGGGAAATACAGATAAAAACTATAATGAGATATCACCTCACACACCTATTAGAATGGCTATCATCATCAAGACAAATAATAACAAGTGTTGGAGAGGCTGTGGAGAAAAAGGGACCCTCATACACTGTTGGTGAGAATATAAATTGGTATAGCTGCTATTTAAGACAGTATGGAGGTTCCTCAAAAAATTGAGAATAGAATTACTGTATGACTTCGCAATCCCTCTCCTGGGTATCTACCCCCAAAATCTGAAAACATTTATCTGTAAAGATTTATCTGTAAAGATAATCTGTAAAGATTATCTGATGCTCATGGCAGCATTATATATGTATACGGTGTCCAAGATGTGGAAACAGCCAAAGTGTCTTTTGATAGATGATTGGATAAAGAAGATGTGGTATATATACACAATGGAATACTACTCTGCCATAAGAAAAGATAAGGACTGGCCGAGTGGCTCATTGGTTAAGAATTGGTTTGGGAGCACAAGCTCTGAGCAGCAGGGCTGCTGGTTTGGATCCCACATGGGCCAGTGACTGTGCTCTCTACAGCTAAGATGGTGAACAACAGGTCGACCTGGAGCTGGGCTGCTGTGAGTGGCCGGCGATTGCGTAGGCTGCAGTGGGGATGCAGCAGGCTGCTGTGAGTGGCTAGCAGCCAGTGTGAGCGGCCGGCAGCTGGCATGAGCTTTCGTGAGCTGCCGTGAGCTGCCATGAGCTGCTGTCCAATGGCCAGCAAGCAAATGCCACAGCCAGGAACAGCACAATGATCACAATACCAACATGGGCCAATGAAGCAATGTCCTCCACAACTAGACCGAATAACAAAAGGACAGCAACTTGTCTATTCCCCTTCCCCAATTTCCCAACGATGTTCCCTCCCCCAATTCCCCAATAAAATCTTAAAAAACAAAAAAGATGAAATACTGCCATTTGCGACAACATGGATGGATCTTTAGATTATTATGCTAAGCAAAATAAGATAGAAAAAGTGGAGAACCATATGACTTAACTCATATATGGGATATAAAACAGAAAGCAACAAGACAAACAAGAAAAGAAACAAAAACTCATAGACACAGACAACAGTTTAGTGGTTACCAGAGGGTAAAGGAGGAGGGAGTGGTAGAAGAGGGGAAAGAGGGTCAAATATATGGTGATGGAAGGAGAACTGACTCTGGGTGGTGAATACATAATGTGATGTATAGATGAAATATTATAGAAACGTATACTTGAAACCTATGTAATTTTACTAACTTTTATCACCCCAATAAATTCAATTTAAAAAAAACTTAAGAAAAGAAAATAAACTCAGGTAAATAATTGAAAAAACAAAACAAAACAAAACAAAAAGCTGACAGACCTGCGGGGGAGACGTGTGCACCCCTGGACCTTCCACTGGGTGAAGGGATCATCAGCCCTCTCCCTGCTAGTGGCTGAGCCTGCTGTGGAAACGTCCCAAGCTGACTGGGCACTGGGCACCAACTGGTTCTGGGCCCCAGCCCAGGGCTGTGCTTGGTCCAGGTTGTGCTGGCCCCAGGTAGAATCTGAGGTTTGGGATCAAGGGTGAGCCAAGTGGGCCAGGCCCATGTTCATCCCAGTCCAACCTTGGAGCGGACTGGACTGCTCCATAAGAAAGGCAATGATGAGCCCCCAGAACATCTGACAAGGCCCATCCTCCTCTCAAGCATGTCACCTCCACCATCATCCCAACTCCTGCCAGGTCCTGGCTGTGCTGATTTCTCTATCCCACTCTGATCTTCCCATACCAGGCTGTGTCTGAACTGACCACTAACCCCCACCTCCTGCAGTCATCAGTCACCAACCCAGGGCTTGGGCCCAAGGAGGGAAGGGACAGAGGCTGGGGCGGAGTTGTGGGCTCCTTAGCAGGACCCACTCCTCTCACAGGTCATCCCTCTGTTCCATGGATGCTCTCAGCCCATTTCAGTCTCCGGATCATTGTACCAGCCGTTGCTCCCTCTGTCCAGAGCTCGCTCCTCCATGATTGCCACATGGCTGGCACTTTCTTGTCACTCAGGTTCCAACCTATATGTCACCTCCTCAGAAAGGCCTTCCCAGACCACTCAATCTAAAGCCAACTCCCTGGAGACCCCTTCCATCTGTTTAGCTCACTTCCAGGCCCCCAGTATCCAGTGCAGGCCTGATCATATGGGTGCTCAGCCACTGTTTGCTCAATGTGGAATGTGTGCCATCCAGCCTGCGGTGGTGTGGACAACCCCGATCGAGGCAGCATCTGAGTCGGTCTCTGAAGGAGCAACCTGCCATGCCGAGTCGGGATCCGGGCGTGCGAGGCCGAGGTGACAGTGTGGGTAAAGGTTTAGAGGTAGGAAACAGGTGTGTGCCTCACAGTGCATCTGTTTTGGCTGGAGCATCGAGGAAGTTGGTCGTTGTGGGAGTAAGGAAAGAAGCGCAGGCCTGTGTGCCATCCTAAGGATATGGACAAAGGCCACAGACCCTGACGACTGGAAAATTAAGTATCAGACCAACCTGGTCAGATTTGCATTTTCTAAAATGCTCCCCAGTAAAACACAGACTGCCAGGGTGTGGGTTCTGGGGCCTATCTGGTGGCAAGGTGGCCTGAGGGGCAGAGGTGAGGATGGTGGGAGAGGGCTGCTAAACTATCCAGCAAGAGTTACTAAGACCGGAGTCAAACTGAGACATTGCTGACAAAGCAGTTGTTCAGAGCATGGTTTATTTTTACAAATGTGTAGAAACCAGTTTAAAACCTGAGGTACAAATGAACACACCCTCTGAGTCTCCCAATTGAGTCAGAAGGAAGAGGATACGGCTCCTCTGCTAAAATAAATACACTTCATGTTGTACAAGGTAATAAATAAATACATAAATAAATAGCCTCAATAGAATAAAAATAAGAACATAATTGCAAAAGGCCAAATGGGGGATGCACATTTCAGAAATGAGATCATTAACAGTTCATCTGATTCCACAGGAGAAAATGAAATCCTTCAGGCCCAGGACTGTGTGAGAGACGTCCCAGCGTCTGCAGGTGTCCTGCTGCTTCTGATGTCCCGAGGCCCTGTTGTGAGAAGGCCCAGAGAGGGAGCAGGATGTGGGATTGAAAATGCTAAAACAAGTTGGTAGAGTGCATAAGGTGGTTCAGAAATGTAGTCATTTTCTTGCGGAAATCGTGCCAGCCATTGAAACCGATTGGTTCTTCCTGTAAAGAAACCAGGAAGGTGGTGTTAGATGAGGCTAGGTTGGAAGGCAGATGACAGGCTGGAGGCTGGTCATGGCTGATGGCACCACCTTCAAGGGCATCTGAGGGAGCAGCTTACCGTGGTCTTGGGGGTGGGCAGCAATTTCTTGAATTTCTGTGGGAAGAGATCAAAGCAGACAGTCAGAGACTCTCCTGGAAAAGGAGCAGGCCCTGCTCCTCCCCTCCCCAGATTCACACACCTCAAGATTTGCCTTGATACTCTTTCCTTTATATTCAAAATTGTTGGCAGCATTCATGAATGCATCCAAGTTCGGACTCAGAAGGTCGTTGTTCTAAGGGAACAAAGGATACATTTCAGAGGGAAAGTTGGGGAGTGTCATTCAAACTGCCAGGCTGAAGCCCTCCCCACAGTTTTCCAAGACTGCTTTCAGGGATATCCTTGGACAATGTCCTCCTCATCCCCTCTTGCCCAGGTTGTCCTCAAAGGGCACAGGCCTAGAGGTGACAGCACACCCCGGGCCAGGCCTCCGTCTCTCCTGCCAGAGCCCCTGGCCCCATGTGAGCTGTGTAAAGGGCCTGGGTGAATCTTTCCCCACTTGGGGACAAAACATTTCTCAAAAGGAGCTCTATAAAAGGTGGAGGGCTGGCCAAGTGAAGTATTTGCAGCCAAGAGGCCAGGTAACAGGGTTAACATCTTGGCTGAATTAAGGGCTCCTAGGAATCAGGAAGAAAATCAGAGAGACCCCAGCATCAAAATGGGTGCGGCATGTGAACTGTGAGTACCTAAAAGAAGGGAAACCACAAATCGCCAATAAACTCAGCAGAGATTCAACCTCTTGTTTGACCCCAAGGAATGCCAGGCACACAAAGGTGAGATAATCACTGAAGCCAATGGGAGCTAGAAAAAACAGCTGTCAACGAGAATGTGCAGAGCTGGGCAGGGTGGGAACCTAACTCAGTTGTTTAAGGGGAAGGAAGGAAGCAGGCATGCTTATGGGGAAATGTAAAGCTATAACTGAGCTTCAGGCCTTTGGTATATTGTTCACCTTGAGCTGCCTTTCCATTTTGTAATTTAAAAATTCCTTCTGGCCATGGCTGGGGAAATGCATTGAAACCTGTGAAGCACCAGACACTGATCTGGGAACTTTATGCACACTGTACCATTTAATTCTCACGACAACCCCACAGCGATCGGTGCTATACACCCTATTTACAGATGAAAAAACTGAGGTTAAGCAAAGTGGCGTGACATGTCTGAGGTCACACATACAGGAGGTAGAGTGGGACCCAAGTGCGCCCAGGTACAGGGCTGAGCTCTTACCTTCAGGATTTGCTCGTCATTTAAGTCCAAGGTGGGCTGTGGGGGAAGAGGGGGAGAGAGCCCATGAGTCCTGCTGGCCTGAGGTGCCTGCCCACCCTTTCCTGCCCCATGCCAGCCTTATCCCAGCTACTCACTTCTGGAAACACCGTAGAGTTGTTTAGGATACCCATGATTTCCTTGATTATGTTGCTATAGTTCTCAGTCGATTGTGTCGATTGCATCCTCAGGGGCTGCCCTGGTGCCTGAGGGGCGTGGAGTGCCAGCAGGAGCAGGAGCACGTGCAGAAGGCTGTTCATCTCTAGGCTGGCTGGGCACCTTCTGTCTTGTTCTGGTCCTTCGTGGTATTCTGAAGTGTCCGAGACAGCCTCCTGAGTTTTATACACAGCAGCAATGTGCCCGCAAACAACTGGGGTGGAGGGGGAGTCATGGGAAAAATCGTTATCTAATATGGAACCTCCATCACAAACCACAGTTATTCGTCACTTTCTAGTACTCAAGATCAGTGAAACTTGGGGGGAAATTACTCAAAGGGTATCTCCTCATCTTTCCAAGGAGGAATAAGAGATGGGCTGGCCACTGTGCAGAGTGGGGGCAGGTGAGAGGACCCCTCTGACAGGTGAGGGGCTGCCTGACTCTGAGCTTCCCCAAGCCTCCTGGTCCTTCCTTCGCCTGAACAGCCCTGACCCTCTGCTGCCTGCCCTACCTGTCACGGCCAAGCCCTGTATGGGTGGCCAGGTGAAGGCCCACTGGGACAGGCAAGAGTTCAAGAGTTTGTCACACAGCCTGTCAGACAGCTAACCATCCACGTGTGAGCTCATCCACTGAGAAGCACACCTCTTGACACGCCACCCAACACTGATTTCCTGGGCTTAAAGCCCTCAGTGGTTTGTCTCCTGGGCTTTGGGCAGCTTCTCATTGGCACTTCCTGTTCCTGGTGGGTGGCAGATGGAACTCAGGTACCAGAGGCTCATTCTTTTTTTGTTTTGTTTTTGTTTTTGTTTTTGAGGACAGTGTCACTGGCCCTCATATGTGGGACCCGAACCGGAGCCGCTGGCTTGGAAAGCCAGCGCTTAACCACCGCGCCACTCGGCCGGCCCCAGAGGCCCATTCTTTTATTGGTCTGATAGCAGCACCCTGTGCTTTGGGATCTTAGCCCCTGGTGGGTCGTGGCTGCAGGTGCCGCGCAGTCCCTGGTAGCACAGAGAGGCTGGGCTCAGGAACCTGAGGACAGGGATCCTTGAAGAAGCTGTCACTGGGGGACAAGGAGAGAGGGCTGGCCTGGGGTGGTTTAGATGGTGGGGTTGGCAAGGTCTGAGGGGCAAGGGAAGGGAAGAGAGCAGAGCAACTCCCTAGTTTCAGGCCAGTGTTGGGGGCTGATGTTGCAGAGGCCTTGCTCCCAGTCTGTGCTGGAGTCTGGATTCCAGTGAGAAGGGCTTGCAGAGCAGGGAAGAGGATAGGGACTGACCCTGGGGGAGGCCACAAAGGACCAGAGAAGCAGCAGCCAGAGAGGAGGCAGAAAAACCGGGCGGGTGAGGGCCCAGAGGGCAGCTCCTGAAGGAGGAGGCCGACCCTGCCCCATGGCGCTGTCTGGCCCTCACACAGGCCAGGGCAGGGGTTTTGAGAAAGGGGTGAATGTGACAGAGATGTGGCAAAAAGTTCTCTGAGACACCTGGGCCTGGGTGGGGGGAAGAAGAGACGCAAGATGGAAAAGCCAGGAGTCAGGGTGTCTTGTGATGCGATCAGCTTGGGGAGGTGGGGCAGCTTATGCTGAAGCAGGGGAATTTGGGTGTTTCTGGCTTCTGAGCAGGAGCTGATCTTGTAAGACAAGGACCAGGATGTGGCTGCAGAGGAGGCAAGTGAGGTGACTATGACCAGGACAATATGGTGAGAACAATGCCCATAGCCAGACACACAGATCCTGGCTCAGCTGCAGCCCAGGCCCTGGGCTGGGAGGAGCCTTGGACCTGGGCCCAGAGCATCCTCAGAAAGCAAGCAGAGTGTCTCAAAGGCACGGTATGTGTGAAACAAGGCCACACGCGGGCAACCTCAGGACCATGTACCCACTAGCAAAATTCAACAAACTTTTATGAGGCATTTGCTGCGTGCAGGTACTGTGAGTGAAACAGACACAGTTCCTCTGCTTAAACTCACAGCCTTGTGGGGAGGGGCAGACTGAAAGGCTTGCTGCTCTCAGGGGGACTTCGCACCTGCAGTTTCAGCGTCACCTGGGGGCTGGCTACAGGTGCAGACCCTCAAGCCTTTCCCCAGGCTTTCTGAATCAAAAACTGCATTTTGACAAGGTCCTCAGGAGATTCACATGATATTTAAGATACTCTGATTTAAACACTCAGGCACATGGGTTGGGGGCTGGGCCTCTGAGACCCAAGGCTACTTAACTACTCAACTGAAGCTCAGTGTTACTATCTATACAAAAGCATGGGGGACTTGTGCACACACAAAAAATGTGATTTCTTACAGAGACAAACCTCTATTTTTTCGTATAAATGGGCTTTTTTTTCAGAGAATTTTAAAGCATGGTGAATTTGTAAAGCAATGAAAGCTGGCCGGCCAAGTGGCTCGTTGGTTAAGAGTTGGCTTGGGAGCTCGAGCTCTGAGCAGCAGGGCCGCCGGTTCAGATCCCACATGGGCCAATGACACTGCGCCCTCTACAGCTTAGATGGTGAACAATAGTTCAACTTGGAGCTGGGCTGCTGTGAGTGGCCTGCGATGGCATAGGCTGCAGTGGGGTTGCAGTGGGCTGCCTCGAGCTACCAAGATTGGCTGGCAGTCAGTGTGAGCAGCCAGCAGGCGGCATGAGCTTCCGTGAGCCACCATGAGCAGCCGTCCAGAGGCCGATGACCGATCTACCTCAGCCAGGAAGAGCGCAATGATCACAATACCAACATGGGCTAGTGAAGCAAGGTCCTCCACAACTAGACTGAAGCACAAAAGGACAGCAACTTGTCTGTTCCCCTTCCCTGATTCCCCAGCACCAATTCCTCCCCCAAAAAGCTCGTTGGTTAAAGCAACGAAGGCTGAATATTCCTGCACATGTTTCTTTAGAAGTCCTGACTTTGTGTTGTCTTATAGGAAAGAAACATCCTGCGTAGTTCTATTTTACACCTTCATATTTGGAGGAGGAAGTTTAGAGTTCAAGCAAGGACTATTAGAAACACTGGAGTTTTCAGCCAGGGAAGGGTATGGTCCGTTGAAGGTCGGGGTCCGGGAAGTCCACTTTAGCTTCTGTGGGAAGAAAGGCTGGGAAGAGGCAGAACAGCCGGGTGGCCAGTGAGGGGAGGAGGAAGTTCTCTGGACAATAGTTGGTAAGGAGGCTGGACTAGATTGATCCTGGTAGGGATAGCGAGAACTGGATGAAGGAAGGTAAAGACTCTTAACAGCCAACTTCCACTGAGCGGCACTAAGTTCTTTCATGGGTTAATCCATTTAATCTTCATAATGAGCTTGTGAGGCAGGTACTATTATTATCTCTATTTTACAGATGCGGAAACTGAGGCTGGGGGAGGCCGAGTTCATGTAGCCAGGAAGTGACACCACCAGGACTGACTGCAAGCAGGTCTGTCTGACTCCAGAAGCTGAGCACCCACTTCAATAGCATTGGAAAGTGACAGAGTAGGGGTTGATGCAGGGTGGCAGGAGGGGAACAGTAGGGTGAGGATAAGATACTAGCCCTGGAATTATTGACGAGAAGGCCACTGGCGCCTCTGGGCCAGCAGGCTTAGTGTGTGGTGGGGGTAAAAGCTGCTGGCTGTAGGCTGAGCTGTGAGTGAGGCTGAGATGGAGAAGACCCTTAGAAGAAGTTTTATTCTGAAGGGAAGGAGAGAGATGGGGGTGCAGCTAGAGTTGTCAAGGGGTCAGACAAGGAAGTTTGTCAAACAGGGAAGCTTGAGGATCTCTCCCCTGGAGATGAGCTGGGGATGGGTAAGACAGCTGGAAGGTGGGCCAGCACAGAGAGTGCAGGGGGCCGGGCACGGGGAGGGCTCCCACCATTAGGTGTCACGTGCCTACCTGAGCAGAGCTCAGGGAAAGGCTGCCGGGTGGGCCCAGTCCATCTGGCAGGGAAGGTGCAGTGGGTCGAGTCCACAGGTTTGGTGGCAGGAGGAGACAATGATTTCTGTGTTCCCAATGAAATAGGCAAAGTCAGCCCCTGGGGATTTGGGCAGGTGGGTTAAACCTACGTTGGGTGGCATGGTTGGGAGTCTGTGAGCTGACTGTCGGGGGATGACCTTGAGGGGCTGGCAGCCTGCTAGGGTGGGAGAATCCAGGGCTACCCTGGGCCAGAGTGTAGAATGGAAGGCCCCTGAGACGGGGTGATGGGGCCATGGGAGGAGGCTCCGATGGGCAGGGAAGGAAGCAAGGATGGCCAGAGCTCGGGAGGCAGGAGGTGGTGTGGCCCGGCCACCCTGGGGAGGCCCACTGAGTGCAACTCATAACCTATTCCTGTGTGAGGAACAGAGAGGAGTCGCATTCTACTAAGCAAATAAGATTCAGAGGGAGCTGCCAGCTGCCACTATAGAGGACAACTGGGTATCCTCCACAATGCTTCTGCAACCTCTCTGGGGACAAGGGAACCCTGGGCGTCCCTCAAGAGTCTCCTTGGAGGTTCGCCTTGACTCTCAAAAAGTTCCTTCAAGTGAAATCATGGGAACCCTCCTTCCCTCCCCCACAGGCCACAGTTCTGACTCCTGGGACAGGCCTGGTCCTCTGTATGATAGTGATTCCAGCCCAGTGTTTTTGTGTCAGCCCAGCCCAGGGAGAGCCTCCCTACTCCCCCATACTCCCCCCCACCCCGCTTCCACCCCCCCTCTCCCCCCCCCACCCCGTGCCCCATAGGCTAGGCCGATTGCAATCAGGAAGGGAAATGAGCTGAGGGTGCCCAGCCCTGGGCAGGCACTAAGGAGGCCCTGGGGCAGGAGAGCCAGCCTAGGACTGCTGCCTGGGGCCTGCAGGAAGGAGACCCTGTGAGTTTCAGGGTGGGGCTCTGGGCCCCACCCACTGGATACCTGTGGGCTTGGATTCACTCAGAGTGGGACACCATGTCCAAGGTCCGGGCCCTTGGGGCCCATCCAGAGGTCCATGCCTACTCCTTGTCACTCGCCCCCACAAGCCAAATGGAATTTTCTAGGGTGCCCACCAGGCTCAGTCATCATGACGAGCTTTCATGCTACCCTCTCCATGGCATCATGTGTCAGATTTAGTCGGCCCATGATCTCAGTCACACTTCCGCTGGTGGCCCTGACCACACCGCCTGCTTTTGTCAATAAAGAAGGCAGCTCAGGACTCCTGGCTGGCCAAGCAGTGCC
Source organism: Aselliscus stoliczkanus (assembly GCA_033961575.1). Taxonomy (NCBI): domain Eukaryota; kingdom Metazoa; phylum Chordata; class Mammalia; order Chiroptera; family Hipposideridae; genus Aselliscus; species Aselliscus stoliczkanus. The sequence goes on from CM066733.1 coordinate 37,409,301, forward strand.
ATCAGGTTTCACATGTCAACTGGAGCAGGGAGCTCAGGAAAAGGCCACCTGGTTGGGCCAGATGGAGAGGCCTGTGCCATCCAGCTGTGTCCTTCCCTAGGGCCTGTACAGCCTAACCTGTGCACTCAGCTTTCTATCCCATGCTGCAGGTGTGGCCTCCTGGGAGGCCACCTGTGATAGTGGACCTCTTTCCAGGTGCAGTCTAATAGAGAAAATAGATGGAGAATCAGTTTAGAATGATAAGCCTGGGGTAGGGGATGGGGGAAGCCCAGGAATGGAGCAGCCTCACCCAGCCTGGACCATGGGGAAGACTAGAAGTAGGGACAGCTAAGACCTGAGGATGGTCTGGAGCCAGGAATGTCACAGAGGAAGTGCTCCCAAGCAGAGTTGGGTTTGGGGATGCAAATGTTCTGTCTGTTGACCTCAAGCCTACTGGCCACTGCTCCGATATTGGGGTAATTGGGGGCGGCCGTGTTGTCCTTGTTGTTGCTAACAAAGGTAAAGACATTCAGCCATCACTCTCTTCTTGCCCATCTGAAACACAAAGATTTGGGACATGCATTCCCATTGCGGTCATCGTATTTATCTCAGACAAAAACAAGAGCCAGGGAGGGACAGGCATATAGCCCTGCACTTCTGTTCTCAAAGAAGCTGCCAGAAAACTGTGAGGTGACAATGTTGGGGCTTAAATGCTCGTAATACAGTATTCCCTGCTCTTAATAAGTACTCGTCTAAATGGTTGAGACGTCACACAGACTATTAGCCACGTACATGATGTTGCCAAGTAAAAATCTTACCTGCCTCTCAGGTAGATAGGGGGAGGCCAGTGAGGCTGGGTGACAGAGGTCAGGGCTGTGCAGGGGATGGTGGAACCAGTTTAACAGAATGCCGAGTAGGACCCTACCCATTAATCTGGAAAAGACAACCCTGTGCCTCTGAGCCAAGAAGAATCATTGGGACAGAGGGCCCTGGAGCCTTTTGACCTCCCGCAATTTTATGGAGCAAGACTATATGGTTTTCTGTGTCCTGAGTGGACCCTGGGGAGTTAGAAGGGCTTAAATCCCCAGTGAAGAAGGCCACCTACCAGGCAATGGGGCCACTAAGGAAGAAGTGATAGGATGACCATAGGGGCTGGAATGAGGGGTTTTCCCTTGATGGGGGAACTGTGAAGTCAGGGGTTCCTTCTTGTTCCTACGGGTCCTGAAGGATGCGTACACATGCTGCATAGGGGTGCATCTGCCACAGAGAGGTCAGAGCCAGACAAGCCCCGCCTGAAAATCAACAACAGATAAGAGGATGACAGTAGTGCCATCATGTCAGAGACATCTATCTCCAGATAGGAAAGGGCCCTGAAGAGGGAAGAGAGGAGAGAAAGATGGGACCATACCCTCCCCGACCTCTACCATGTCAGATCTGTGCCAGAGCTGGCCAGCCCTGGGGAGGGGAAGAAATGGGTGTCAAATGGGCTCCAAGCTGCACTAGATTTTCTTTTATAATGCAAGTGACTCAAGACTTGAGAACCTGTCCAAGAAATTGATCAGAATCCAGAATGAGTGATGGGAAGGGACACAATTAAAGGCAGTTATTGGAAAATATGGAAGTGGTGTTTTGTTTGTGTCCCCACCACGTTCCAGTCATTCCACAGACACTCGCAGTTATAGAGCATCATAAGTCCTGCGAACTGCACCCCCCCTTTACTCAAAGACAATTATTTCTACGCATTTGCCTCCCTCCCAATTCAAACACCCTAACTTCTGTAGGAGATCTGTCTGTCAAGCATGGATAAATTCCTCTCCTGCACAAGTGGAGGAAGCTCCTGAGAGTGGGGACACGTTTTCACCGTTCTGTCAGTGGTTCACCCCATCTTCCTCTGGGGCTGCGATTCGTGGGTCCTACGCCCCCTTCTCTACTCTTCCCTTCTGCACACAGGACCTTGCATTTGGCTTCTTATGTAATTTATCTTAAAGTTGCAGGAGTTTAGGTTGAAACATTTGCCTGACTGGTTTTCAAACACTTCTTTGTGCACTGGTCTCACAGGTTTGCAGTAGGTTTTCCCAACTCGACGATGTCTTCAGATTTAACTAACTGCTCTGTAGTCTTGTCCTATTCTTGTTGTTCCACTGTCCAGACTCTGTGAGGCTGGGATGAGTTTAGGAGACCCTAGGAATGCCACACTTTATTTCTGCCCAGATGTCAGTGTCAACAGGGCCATGAGGTCACTGACAACAGGTGGGAAGCGGATTTGGAACCTATAGGTCTCTGTGGTCTTGGTGGCTGTAATAATACTGGCCTTTCTAATGGTTTTCTTAACTGAACTTGCCTTAGTCCCTCACTTGAAACATCTAGTCTGTATTGGTACACTAGTGTTTGTAACAGCTATCTTAGTGTGTTTGGGCTGCTTTAACAAAATACCATAGACCAGGTGGCTAATTAACAACAGAAATTTATTTCTTACAGTTTTTGAGGTGGGGAGATCCCAGACCAACATGCTGGCAGATTTGGTGTCTGATGAGGGGTAGTTTCCTGGCTCATAGATGGCTGTCTTCCGCTATAACCTCACATGGAAGAAGAAGTGAAAAAGAGCTCTGGGATCTCTTTTATAAGAACATTAATCCCATTCATGAGGCTCTGCCCTTGTGGCCTGACCACCTCCCAAAGGCCCACCTCCAAATCCAGTCACATGGGGCATTAGACTCAACAGGAGAATCTTGGAGAGACAAAATCGTTGCGTCTATAGCAGCATTATTCACAGTTGCCAAAAGGTAGAAGCAACCCAAGTGTTCATCAACAGATGAGTAGATAATAAAAAATATGGTATATACATACAGTGGCATATTTTTCAGCCTTAAAAAGGAAGGAAATTCTGATACATGCTACCATACAGCATGGATGAATCTTGAACACATTGTGCTAAGTGAAATAAGCCAGACACAAAAGGATAAATATTTTACTCCACTTATATGAGATACTTTGAGTAATCAAATTCATAGATTCGGAAAATAGAAAGGTGGTTAACCAGAAGCTGGTAGGAGGGGAGAATGAGGAGTTAGTGTTTAATGGGTACAGAGTTTCAGTTTGGGAAGACTGAAAAGTTCTAGAGATGGACGGTGGTGATGGTTACACAACAATATGAATGTACTTAATGACCTTGAACTGCATACTTGAAAATGGTTAAAATTGTAAATTTAATGTTTTATATATCTTACCAAAATGAAAAAGGCTAGCCTGGATGTTTTCTCAATAGAGCCTGAGACTTTTCTGAGGTTTCCCATCGCCCAGGGCTCTCAGTGTAGCGACAGGGCCCTCAGAGACCAAATAAAAGCATTCTCTCCACCCTGATGCCTAGTCCTTCCTCTGCCTGGGGGACCTTGGCGAATGCCTCTTCATCTTCAGATTCAGTTCATAGTTGCTCCTTTGTGTGGCTCACCCACCCAGAAGATAGGGCCTGCCCTCCTGTATGTCCTGGCTATGCCTATGGTCCTCTCTCTATTTATGAGACCATGTGTACCAGACCCAGAGATTTCCATGGTGAGGCCATGTCAGCTTCCTCCCTGTGCCTTAGGAGTTCTGGGTGAAGGATAGGGGACCGACTGGTCTCGAGTCCTGATGTAATAAACAGCTTAGGCTCAGACTCCAGGCAATAGGGAAGCAAGCAGGTGGAAACACCATGTGGAGATGGCTCTAGTGGCTGTGAACCTATTGCTCATAGAAGGGTCTGGTGCACCCCAGGCTCTCCTTGCAAGTTTGTATTCCATACGTTTGATATTTGGGATTGTCAGCTAAGTAGGTTTGGATCTCCCATGGAGTGCTCTTCGGGTGGGAGGAAGAGAGGCTGGTGGAAAAGGCCGTGGCTCTGCCATCTTGGAAAACCCTCTTCATTCTAAACATTTTTCTAATTCTCTTTGGTTTTTCAGTATTTGAAGTGCAAGAAATTTTATTTATTTTTTACATTAAAAAAATGAAAAATAGGACACACGTACAGAAAAGGGTATAATACTTGTGCACAGCTTAACTAAATAATTATTTAAAAAATCACCTGTGTAACTGGTGCGTGTCAAAAAGTAGAACATGGCTCCAGAATTCTCCTCACATTTCCCTTCTGATCGTGACTTCCTCAGCTTGGAGGCCTTTTATTAGCCTTTTATGATGATTATTTCTTGGTTTTATTTTAGCTATATCACCAACATATGCATTCCTAAAAAATATAATTTAGCCTTGCCTGTTTGTAAAGGTCAAATGAATGGATTTGAGGTGTTTCCAGTTTGTATTGCAAACAAATCTGCTATGAACGTTATCCTGGTGCATATATTTATTAGAACAATAACTATATCCTCCTTCCCCTCCCCAAGATGTCCATGTCCTAATTACTGGAAACTGAATATGTTATCTTACTTTTCACATGTTTATTGGCCATTTGGATTTCCTCTGTTGTTAAGTACCTGTTCAACCTTTTGCCCAATTTTCTCTAGGATTATCTGCAATTTTCTTATTTGTAGCATTTCTTTAAATATTCGGGATACCAACACTCTGTGGATTATTTATGTTGCAAATATTTTCTTCCGCTCTTCTTCTTATCTTGTGACCCCATGGTATCTTTTGAGGAACTGAATTTCTTCATTTTAATGTAGTCAAGTCTTTTCTTGTTGGGTAGTGCTTCTGTATCTTGTTTAGGAATTCTTTGAGGCCCTGAGATTTTCTTGCATACTAACAATTTTATAGTTTTGTTTTTCACATTGATGTCTTTAATTGACCTGGGAATGTATTAGGTAGGGCTCCGCTTTAATTGTTTCCATAGTAATGCTGAATTGTTCCTGCACGATTTTTGAGAAAGGTGCCCTTTTCCTATTAATTTGCATCACTATATCATATTTCAAGGGTTCATATGTATATATATGTGGGTATGGGTCTCTTACTAGGCTTTCTAGTCTGTTCCATTGGTCTGTTGGTCTCTCCTTGAGCCAATATCATATGTCTTAAATAATATAATTTTATATTTTGGTATCTGGTAGAGCAAGTTCTCCCACTTTGACCTTTTTCTTCAAGAATGTCTTGGCTAGTGCTGACCAAGTGGCTCAGTTGGTTAAGAGCTCACTCAAGAGTGCAAGCTGAGCTCTGAGCAACAGCAGTTCAATGCCCAGCCCGAGCTGAGCTGCCGCTAAGCTGCCAACAAGTGGCATGATGGCTCAGCTAAAAAAAAAAAAAAAATTTCTTGGCTATTCTTTATCCATATTAGTTTTAAATCCACTTGTCAATTTCTATCCCTCCCACCACCACACACCCCGAAAATGCTGGGACTTTGGGATTGCATTGATTCTATAAATCAATTTAAGTAAAGTTGTATCCTTATAATCCATGAACATAGTATATCCTTCTTTAATATCTCTAATAAAGTTTAAAATTTTCTCAGTAGAGAACTTATACATCTTTTATTAGATTTATTCCTAGGAACTTGATATTTAGGTGTAATATTAAAATTGTATATTTTTAAACATTTTATATCATTAAAGGTTTTTTCTGGTATAGAGAAACATAATTGATTTTTATACATTGATTTTGTATCCAGCAAACTCGTAAGCTCCCTTATCAATATTAAAACTTTACCTATACATCTTTTTGGATTTTATACATATACAAGTACATTATCTGTGAATAGTGGCATTTTGCTTTTACTTTTCTTATTTTTTATATTTTACTTCTTTTTCTTTCCTTACTACACAGCGAGAAAATTGTGTACATTGTCGAATAGAAGTAGTGGCGTCAGGCACCCTTCCTTGTCTTGTTATAGATCTCAAAGGGAAAGATTTCATCATTTTACCATTAACTATGATGTTTCCTCTAAGTATATTGCAGATATCTTTTATCAGATTAAGGAAGTTCCCTTCTATTCCTAGGCTTGCCCAGTGTTTTATCATGAATGGATGTTAACTTTATCAAAAGGTTTCTTTCCACGCAGAGTGAGATGATCATGTGTATTTTCTTCTTCACTGTGTTAAGGTGGTGAATCACATTCATTTATTTTCTAATGTTAAAATAATCTGTATCCCAGGTAAACTCAACATGGTCATCATATATTAAATTAGTACAATTTTTTGTATAGCTACTTCATGTATCCTAATTTTTTAAAAAGATGTTTACATCTCTGTTTATGAGTAAGAGTTAGAGGAACATTATGTCCTGATTTGCTTGGGACAACCCCGTCTATACTTGTCATACTGGCATAATCATTAATGGCACTTTCTTTTAATCTCAAAATTACCCTGGTTTAGGTGACAAAGTACATGACCACTCCAGTGAGAATGGCTGTGATACTGCCTTCTCATGTGGCCTGTCCGGTTTTGGCATCACAGCAATGTTTTCTCATTTTATATTTTCTGAAAGCACTTGTATAAGATTGGAACTACATCTTCCTTAAATGTGGCAGAATTCACAGTTGAAGCCATTTGGGGTCAGAGTTTTCTTATTGAAACCATTATTTTTTAGGTTGTAGGATTATTTGTGTTTTCTGTTAATATTTCTCCTTAAGTCTGTTTTGAGCTTATAATTTTATACTAATTTGTCAATGTTTCTAAATTTTGTTAGCATATGGCTTTGCAAAATATGCTCTTATCTTTTTAATGTTTGTAGCATCAGTAGTGGTGGTTATTAATTTTTCTCTCTAATTTGTTATTTTGTAGAGGTTTGTTAATTGTTTTAGCCTTTTCTAAAAACCAATTTTGAGCTTTGCTGATCCTTTCTATTGTATACTCATTTTCTATTTCATTACTGTTTGCCCTCTATTATTTCCTTTCATACATTTTCTTTGGGTTTATTTTGCTGTTCTTTGTCAAACTTTTAGACATGGATGCTTAACTTTTCACTCTTTATTTTTTTCTAATATATGTACTTAAGGCTCTAAACCAAAGGTTTTGCTGTACAAAACCAGATAATAAATATATTTGGCTTGGCAGATATCTCTCAGAACTACTCAATTCTGCCCCTGTAGCACAAAAGCAGCAACAGCAATAAATAAACAAATGGAAGTATGACTGTGTTCCAATAAAGCTTTATTTACAAAATTAGGCAGTGGGCTGGATTTTGCCAACCCTTGCTCTATGTACTGCTTTAGCAATATCTCAACAATTTTGATAAATTATGTGCTGTTATTCAGTTCAAATATTTTATGATTTCTATTTTGAATTCTTCTTTAACATGTAGGTTATTTTTGAAATGTGTTTCAAGTATTTAGGGATTCTAGTTTTCTCTTCTTTTTTTTGACTACTAATTTCTTCTTAATTGTATTGTGGTCAGAGAACATGCTCTATATCAGTGCTATTAAATAGAAATATAATGCAAGTCATATATGTAATTTAAAATTTTCTAGTACCCACACTAAAAAAGTGAAAAGAAGCAGGTGGAAATTAATTTTAATAATGGATTTTATTTAAGCCTATATATCCAAAATAGTATCATTTCAACATGCAATCAATATAAAAAATTATTAATGCCGTATTTTATATTCTTTTCCTTTTTTTCATACTAAGTCTTCAAAATTCAGTGTTTATTTTACACATAACATGTCTTAATTAAGACTAGCCACATTTCAAGTGCTTAGCATATGCCTAATAACTACTGTATTGGACGGTGTACCTGTAGATGATGCCATCTTTGGAAATTTGTTAAGAACTTTTACTTATGGTCTAGTATATGGTCAGTTCTTGTCAACATTCTTTGTATATTTGAAGAGAATCTGTATTCTTTAGTTATTGGACACAGCATTTTATACAAAATACAATTGTCAAAATGTCCATTTGGTCGGGTTTTCTCACTGTGTTGTTAAAATCTTTTATCCTTACTGAATTTTTGGAATCTGTTGTATGTTATTCTGTCAGTCACAGAGTGGTATATGGAAATCTTTCATCATGATTATGAATTTGTCTAATTATCCTTATAGCTCTGTCAGTTTTCCATTACATATTTTGAGGTTATAAATATAATATTTATATTGTGTCTTCTTGAATGGAACAGTTCATTGTTATCAAGTGACAATGAATGTTAAATAAATCCTTTTGTTTCTAAAAGGATGTTTCCATTAAAATCTGTTTTGTCTTACTTCACTTTCTTTTTGTTATTGCTTGCATGGTATATCTTTCTCTAGCCTTTTATTTTCAACGTCTCTTATATTTAGATGCATCTCTCATTTTGCTTTTTAATCCAATCTGACAATCTTTATCTTTTATCTGGAATGTTTAGTTGTTTTCAATTTGAATATATTATTATGTTATATTTTGGACAAATTTATCACTTTATACAGTGACTTCCATTTTTGCTACTTGTTCTATTTCTGGTTTTTCTTTTGTTCTTTTGGATTACTTTTTTTTTTTTTTTTTAATCATTTTCCCCTGCCTCTCCTAGTTTGGAAAACCTCTAGCTAAACCAGATAAGGGAGAACCTTTCTGCACTGAGATCTCTTCACTCTTTCTGGCCAAACCCAAAGAAGGGACAGGACCTTGGCTCCCATTTTTCCCAGGCATCTTCACTCTCCTCTTGGCTGCCTCTACCCCAAAAGCTCCCTTTCACCAGTCCAGGGAACCTTTATCAAGCTGGGTGAGAAGCCTGGCCCTAAATCATCTTGCATTCATTCCTTGTGTCCTAAATACTTAAGAGTCTCAGTTTTTGAAAGTCAGAGCCTTTTCTCTTTTGCTGAGATAACACCCCTCCCTAGAAGTCCTTTTAACTTCATATTCCAGCTGCAGGGATTGAAGAAGCTTGAGGGGCTACAGAATTTACCAGGAAAACACAACTGGGTTAATATTTCCCAATGTTCTCTTTTTATGTAATTGTCACCATGTAATTTCCTTGGCTTCTTGAGAAATAAGGAAAACAAGGGTCCAGGGACCACAAGTGGCAAGGAGGGGACTGCGGTCCGTGGAAGAGCTCTGTTCTCTCCTCAACCTCATCTCTCCTTTTTCTCTGCTCCATTGTGGGCTACGAGCTCACCCCTCAAGGAGGCTGCCCTGAAGGGGGCACTGCCTGAGGCCTTGCTCTAGTTGAAGCACATGAGCATTTAATTTTAGGGGCACCCACTGAATAGCATCAGAATCCTCAGCTGGTTGCAGCAGCCAAGTCACTGCTCATCAGCCTCTGAGGACCAGACCTTCCTGGTTATCTGCCTGACAGCCCCTTCTAGCCTCTCTAACTTGTTTCTCTGCCTCTGCCTGCCCCCAAACTGCCTTCCTTGGGCTTAGTCTTGGAACTCTACTGCGTAGACCAGGACAGCCCCCATCCCACAGCTCCTCCATCACCTCTGGACTTCCTCCCCTTAGATGCTCCATAATGAACTCAAACTTGCCTCACTATAAACTGGATTATCCTCTTCTAGTTGAGGCTTCCCTTCCCACAGTCTCTATCATCCCAATGACTGGTACCACCATCCTCCCAGACACCCAAGCCAGGTGGCCATCCTCTTCCCCATATTTCCCACTCACCCCACTTCTGCCTCTAAGCACTCCCTCACTTCTGTAAGGGAAACTCTTCCTGGCTCTGTGCCCTGTCCCCATCCCCTTGGACTGTCACTTGATGTCTACTACAGCCTCTTTACTCAAATCCCATCTTCCAGTCCTGCCCTCCTCCATCCAGAAGCAGGTGGGATCTTTCTTAAAATCCAGTCATTTCACTTCCCTGCTCCTCAAAATCCTTCAGAGTTTCTGTGTTGCCTGTTGTTCAAGGCCATGGCTCCTTGTTCCTCCAGCTTCATCTCCTATCACTCCCTGTGCCCCTGCACCCCAGGTTCACCCAGGCTGAACAACTCGTGCTCCTTTCTCTCCCTTCCAGACCTTTCTCAAGTTGTTCTTTCATTCTGAATGCTGGCGTCCTCGTCTCCCACTGCCACAGCTCCCTGCTGAGCTCAGGCACTTCTCCCTCCAGGAAACCTCCATTGCTTGGTTACACACCTGCTCTGGGTTCAGACACCCCTTGTGCTTTCTCATGGATTGAAGACTTTATTTTCCTTTTTTAGTTGCCATTTTCCATCTTTCTCACTTCCTTTTTAATCAGCTGGAATTAATTTTTTGTTGTGTAGCATAGGGTAGGGATTTTAACTGGCTCCCCACCCGCGACTCCCTACCCCCAATAGCCATTTTCCTTATCATTATTTAATGAAGAATTGGTCCTTTCCTCATTGATTTGTAATTTGTAATCCCCCTCTCCCACTGTAGGGATAGCCCTTTACCTACACATATCCAGGTCCCTACAGTATTCTTCAGTTATTTCTGAGTGTTCCCACAGTGGTATCCTGTGGTCACACACAACTCGTGCTAATGTCCACACACTTGCTGAGATGTTAGAATCACTCACATCCAAATACAACTGCCCACCGATGGCTGGCAGGAGATTTGGGCAATATCTGTCCCATTTATGCAATGATCCAGGTGTTAACAGTGTGGGCATCCAGGAGTGACCCACAGTGAGAAGAGCAAAGTCAACACAGATGGCTACCTGTTCAGCCAAAACCTCTTTTTACCCACTTGGTTGAAACGGGCTGGCAAAAAAGCTTGGTTGTAGATGATGGGAGCCTTGAATGCCCCACCAGGGCCTTTCATTTATTGAGGTCTGTCTGTGCACAATCCTATGTGGAGTGCTGAGTATATAGAGTTGGTTTCTCTTCAGGCCTTGCCCTCAAGGAGCTCATCAACAAATAAACAGAAAACTATAGTTCATTATTTGTTCATTCATTTCACTAATATTTATTGATCATCCATTAATTACTAGGCGCTATTCTAAGGGCTTAGGATATGTAAGTGAACAAAATGGCCAAAGACCCCTGTCCTTGAGAAGCTCAGCAGGCAGAGGGACAATACAACAATAAAGTCTTAATGAAAGAGCATAGAGCATACGGCATGTTAGAAGGTAATAAGTGCTTTGGGGGAAGTAGAACAGAATAAGGGTACCAGGAATGTTGATAAGAGAAGGGAAGGATAGTGATTTTGAATACGGTGGCCAAGGTGACTCTTGGGGAGCCCATGGAAGCCCCCTTGACAACTATACTGTGGTGAGGGGCTGTGGGAGCAGAGAGCAGTGCCTCCCACCCAGCTGGTGGGGATTTAGGGAGGGCTTCCAAGAGAAGGTCCCGTGAACAGACTCTTGAAGGAAAAGATGAGAAGTCAGCCAAGTGAAGACAGTGGGGAAAGATGTTCCAGGCAGAGGAAGTAGCATGGTGTAAAACTTCCCAGGCCAAGTGACCAAAAAAAGAGACTGACACCTCCATCATTACATCAAGAGTTCATTAAGGGAACTTACATAGTAGGTGTGTCTTAGGCAGAGGCAAGACAATGTGGATATCCTCCACGTGATGTGATGTGCGCTAAGGGGTTATAGGGCAGGATGAATGGGGATCCTGGGGTATGACCTGCCTCAGATAGGGAACCAATGCCTTGTATACTTGCCCAGGGCTGGGCAAGGGCCTGTTCCAGGAACCAGCATGCCTGGGGCATAGAGGAGAGGTTGGTCAGACAGTCTCTGAGGGGATTTACAGGAAGCAATCTCTGTTCTGGCTCAGATCTAGCTGAATCTAGCATGAGGTTCCAGCAGTGGTTGCGTCATGGAATAGTATGTCCTCCACACATGGGCAATAGCCTAGAAGCGATGGAGAGAGTGGCTCCACAGAGCAGCATAGACACATCACTCTAATGGGAGAGCAGGGGGAGCATGAGTCAGAGGTGTCCACCCTGGGCCCAGTGAGAGCTTGGGTAAAGATCACAGCCCCTGATGTTCGACCACTGGTGGCCCCTCAGTACCTGTGTCTGCAGTCTTGCCCAGGGATACTCCAGAGCACGGAGCTGGAGTGGTGGGGTGCTCTGCCCGCCTCTGCTAAGTGCAGGTTTGCCCAGAGCTACCTTACCCATCCAGGCCCTCAGCTGCCCCTCCCCAACACATCAAGCTGGCTGCCGCTAAGCTTGCCCCCTAAGTCCTAGAGCACCCACCTTGGGAAAGGCTGGGCGTGGAACAGTATGTCTAGTATATCTTTGAAGCCCAGATTAGTTTGGCAGGGCAGTCACTGAGACTCTGGCTGTGGCTTCTGATCTCAGAAGAAGACAGGAAGCTGTGGCCAAGGCCCCAGTGACAATGTTTGCTCATCTAAAAGGAGAAAGGAAGTATATAGCCAGGAAATGTGTGCAGTAGCCACTCCCTGGCTCGAGTGTCACAGGCCAGTACAGTCCCAGGCCTGAGCAGAGGCTCGTGATGGCAGCAGTGTGCAGCCCCTCCCATCTGGCATCACCCGCTATCAGAGCTGCAGTGGTCAAGGTGGTCACTGGCATCGGGGACTCCGGGTCCCAGCAGATGTGGAATCTGTGACCAAAAGCCTCAGGATGACTTGAGACCTACCTCCCCACACACACACTCTGCCCAAGTGCCTCTCTTGAGTTGGGGCTTCCCATGACAGCCGCCACAGAGGTTTCTCAGGTCCCTTTTCTCTGACGCTTTTTCCACAGAACAGCTGAGAATTGATGTGAACCACTCACTATCTGGAGCCCCCATCCCTGAAAACCTCACAGATCCTCCCCTGCGTACTCTTATCTGCCTCAACGCCCTTGCTCTGCTCAGAAGCCTGGGAGATAACTCTGGGCCCCCACTGCGGTGGGGCAGAGTCCCACAGTAGTGAGGCCTCAACCATTTTCTGCTTTTACGATGGCCACAAACATTGCTGGAATTCACACTCTGTCCAAACCCAACGAATCTTAGGATACAGCAATGAACAAGACTGGGCCTGCCACCAAGGAGCTCCCAGAAAAGGGACAGAGACAACAAAGAAATGAGCACATGTGCAAACAAAATGATTTCAGGCAGTGATCAATGTTACATATAGAATAAATTGACTGGGGGCACCATGAGTTTGGATCATCATGCCCGGGGACGAGAGCGCACTGACTCACGGAAAACACACCGTAATCAGGATCAGCATGATTTTTGTGGTGAAAGATATTAGAGAAAGATCTATAAGATGTTCCTTTTCCTTTCTTTCCACTACTCATCCTGTGTTCTCTGGATTCCACACCCACTTCTGCTGATGCAGCCTTGCCCTTGTAACTTCTCACCTCCATTTCCAGAGCAGCCAGCCCATCCTCATCCAGCCTGTCTACTGTACAGCTGTGGAGAATGCACTTACAACAAACCAATCCCTTTTTTGAAAAGCCACCTATTATGTATATCTCCTCTTGTATTCTTTGAAAAAAAAATGACATTTTTTGGTTTTCATTCTGGCGCGTCATTTCATAGACGTTCATTACAAAAAGTTTGGAAAACTCAGAAAAGCACCAACAAAGGTACAAAAACCACCCTCAATCCCAAACTCAGAGGCAATAACTTACTTTTTTTTTCTTCTAGATTTTATTGGGAAATTGGGGGAAAGGGAACAGTGTTGGGGAGTTGGGGAAGGGGAACAGCCAAGTTATTGTCCTTCAATCTTAGTTGTGGAGGGCGCAGCTAGCTCAGCTCAAAGTCCAGTCTCCATCTGACCGCCTGTCGGCAGGCAGGTCGACCTCTCAGCTCAAGGTGCTGAGTTTAGTGTTTAGTTGTGGGCGGGCGTAGCTCACCATCTTGAACAGGCAAGCTTGCTGTTAGGAGCACGTGCTCTCACCAGCTGAGCCATCCTGCCACCTGTTGGCAGATCAGTGGCAGCTTGGGCACAGCTCATTGGCCCATGTGGGAATTGAACTGGCAACCCTGTTGCCCAGAGCTTCTGCTGTTAACCAGCTGAGCCACTCGGCCGGCCCAATAACTTACTTTTGACACATCAGTTTTTTGTCTTTCCTAACTTCCCTCCAGCCATGTCTTTTTTTTTTAAAAAAAACTTGAACCATATCTTACACTCCAGTTTATAAATTTTATAATGGAATATAAGATTCCATGAAAGCAGGAATTTTATTTAGATTGTTCACTGCTGTTTACTAGCACATGGTAGCCTCTCAATAAATATTTGTTGGAAGAATGGATTTCATAGCTTGTTTTCACTTATGCAATATAACTGTTTTCTGGCATCTTATGTATTTTCTTTGCCATTATTATTATTATTATTATTTAAGATTTTATTGGGGAATTTGGGGAGGGGAACAGTGTTGGGGAACCAGGGAAGGGGAACAGACAAGTTTTTGTCCTTTTGTTCTTCAGTCTAGTTGTAGAGGACATTGTTTCACTGGCCCATGTTGGTATCATCATTGCGCTCTTCTCGGGTGAGGCAGATCGGTCGCCGACCTCAGTTTGGCGGCTCACAGCGGCTCTTGGGAGCTCACACTGGCTGCCAGCCGCTCACACTGGCTGCCAGCCACTCACTGTAGCCTATGGCGGCCCACTGCAGCAGGGGCTGCAGCTATGCCATCCCCAGGGACTCCCTGCAGCCCAGCTTCAGGTGGAGCTGTTGTTCACCATCTTAGCTGTAGAGGGCAGTGTCACTGGCCCTTATATGTGGGATCCAAACCGGGGCCGCTGGTGTCCAAAGCCAGCTCCTAACCAATGTGCCACTCAGCCGGACCTCTTTGCCGTTATTTTTAATGGCTGCATAGTATTTTGTCCTATGTGTTTACAAACATTTATTTATCTAACCCACTATTATTAGATATTGAAGTTGCTTTGAATTTTTTATACTTTAGGCAACATCATGCTGAACACCTTTGAATATTCATATATAGCTACTTCTGCACATTATCTCCTGAAGATAAATTCTTAGAAGTGGAATTACTGGATCAAATGTGCTTAGTTAAAATTTTATACATTTTGCCAAATTGCCCTCCCATCCTGAAAAGGCTCATCAAAACCCATGTGCTCAATTCTTTCCAATGGATCCATTACCATGTTTTAAACTTAAATAATTAATAGAAGAAAAGTACCTCATTTTTATTAAATCTTTCTTTGATCACTTGTAATATTGACTAATTTTTGTTTACTAGTCATTTGTATTTTTTATTTTCTGTACTGCTTAGTCAATATCTTGTCCCTTATTTTCTTGGGGTGTGTTTTTTCTAATTAATTTTTAAGAGCTTCTCATCTAATAAATATTTTAGGGTTGCAAAATTTTTAAATTTCATGTATTTTCCTTTAGTATTTGAGCTTTCTAATCAATTGGTCTATCTGTTTCTGTGCTGGTCCACAGACTTAAGTTTTGGGTTATTTATTATTTATTGTGGCATTTTAATGTTTAGTATTATTCTTTTGTCAAAAATGTCTCTTTGCCAGTATTGTACATGTATATTCTTCAAATTAAATTTAAATCCATTTTGTTAAGTTTCAAATTGAGATTGCATTAAATATACACATAACTTCAGGGAGACTTAGCATCTTTATAATATTTAGTATTTTAATCCTGGAATGTAGTTCGTCTCTTCATTCACTGAAGTCTTCTTTTCTGCCCACCTGTAAAATTTGTTTTTTTTTGTTGTTGTTGTTGTTTTTTGCCTATAAGATTTTTTAGTGCTCTTCATCTAGGTCTTGCATACATCTTCTTTATTCTCAGTTAGTTTTCTATTTTTGTTGCTTTTGTGAATGAAAGATTTTTCCTGTATATTTTATTTATTTTTCATGTTCAAGAAATACTCAGTTACCTTACTAACACTTCTGTTTGGTACAGAAGTTTTTCATTGCTTCCCTTGGAGTTCCTACCCTCTGGGTGCTCAATGGGAGTCTTCCCTCTTTCTCTCTTCCATCCACAGAAGGAGACCGAACTAAACTGGAGGACTGATCAGCATGCACTCCTGTCCTCAGAGGCACAAGACCTGTCTTGTCCTGTGGGGTCATCTGTGCTTGCCTTGGAAAGATGAGTCTGATCTGGATGCATAGATGTCCAGGGTGAGACAGGAGGGACACAATGCTTCCAGCCAAGGATTCACAGAAACAGATCTCCTGGGAGGAGGAGAAGAATCCGGTGCAGCAGAGAATTCGGGGAGGGTGTTGTGGTTAATATGGCAGGAGGTTCGGCAGAACCAGGCCTTGCTCTCTTGGGGTTGGCTGGAGGCATTGGGCTCCCTGCTCTGGCAGGGAGGACCTGGCCATGAGGACCGTGGTGATGGGAATGGAAGGGCCCAAAGAGGAAGAGGGGCTGAAAGTGTATATGTTGTGGGGAAGTGTCCATGGAAGGAGCCCCAAGGGATTAGAGGTGCCTGGAAGGAGGACTCTTCTGCGCAATGCTCCTTCTTCCTTCAGGTGCCATTGTCTGCCCCTCCCCACCTGAGGAAACCCGCATCCTTCCTAAGGGCATAGTTGAGAGACCCATCTTCCCAGCTCCCAGAAGGCCCATGCTGACTCTGGTGCCAAAAGTACTGCCCCAGAGGAAATTGTCCCTAATTCTTCACCAGAATGGGTCCTACTAATATTTACATCTCCTTCATGACTTCTCTTTCATTCTAAAATTCTACAACACCTAACTTTTATTGAGTGTCTCCTGAGTGCCAGATGGCTGAGCAGATACCGTCATGCTCACTGAGTGGAGGAGGTGATGGACAGGCCGCTCCCGCATGGAGAGGGCGGCCCTGTGGGTTTCGGTCTGACTCTTCACAGGTGTTGGTGGTTTAGTCACCTCCCTCACTCCTTACCCCACTGGTCTCTGGGAATTCACCCTGTGAAACTGTCCTCTCTTTATTACACACATGGCCCAGCCTGTTCATCCTGGGTGTTTTACATTCCATTACCTTTTCTTTGGGAGCTTTCATTCTATAGGCTAAAAAATTTTTTAGCCTGTATTATTTTGAAGTGGGTTTGAGTTGTACAGCAGACATATGCAGAATGCCCTGGTATTTTGGGTACATTCCCTGCCACTGTGTCATCACTGAGAGCTTGTGGTCGGCCCTGGTGATTCTTCAAATGCAGGGCATATTCTCTTTCCTTCCCTTCGGGGTTTGCCCCCACACAAACCACAGTGAACTGTGATGGCTTCAGGGAGGAGAGGAAAGACTCTGGTTATTGGGGTTACACTTGCGACCCTTAGCCACTAAAAAATAGATTGCCTCCTGAATTCAGATTTTTTCTTCAAGAAATTAACTCTTGCTTCTCTTTTTTTAATGTAAGAAATCCTCTATTCCTAATTATTTAAGATAATTTATTGAGAAAAGATGTTGAATTGTTGTGTATTCCTCTTTATATGATTTTTGCCAATTTTCCTGTTAATAGGTATAATGGAAAGAACAGAGTCTTGGGAGTTGGATGGCCTTGGGTTCAAATCTCATACCAGCTATGGAATCTCATGCAAGTTACTTCAGCTCTCTAAGCCTCAATAGCCTCATCTGCCAAATTAGGTATCTCGGTACAGGTGACTAGCAGCAATAGTAACCTACTCAAGCCAGCAAGAGTGATCGCAGGGTCACTGGGAAGTAGCTCACAGGCTTCAAATGCAGGAATGTGGGTGCCTCTAGGGCACACTGGATTCAGGAATGTGGGTGCAGTCAGCCATGAGGGCCACTGAAAGTTCAGCTCCCGTTGTGGACTGGATGAAAATCTTTACCTGGGATTTGTTTTGAGATGTGACATAGTTGGTCCTGAACCTTCATCTAGTCTGATTTTTTTGACTGACTTTCTCTACCTCTCACTGACACTACAGAGAACGCAGCAATGAATTTCCTCTGTTTTTCTTTGCTTCTCTGGGCACATTTACTTCATTTTACATGTTCTCTGCACATGTGTACTCTCTGCAAAAAAGGACTATAATTCTAATCCCAAATTTCCAGGGAAGAACTCCAGTGGGTCCAGCTATTGGGCTGGTGATCAGTCCTCTTGACCCATCATCAGTGAACAGAGGACTGAGTCACACTGTGAACATGCCAGCCCCTATTGTAACGTTATGAATGGTGAAGGGGGTTCAAAACAGGCCTCCCTAAAATGTGCCTCTTTGGCATGTGAATTATTTTGAGCTGAAGGCATTCAAGACCCTGGGGGCTCAGGAGATGCTTCTACCTTTCCCTTAAAGAATTTAAATTAGGGATCTTGCCCATAATAAGAGTTATCACCAGAAATATCTTTCTGACCTACTCATAGGGCAGGGCAAACTTCTAATTACTGAACATCTGCTCTTCACCCCAAGGCACCTGATCTCCTGTTTAGCTCAGAATGTCACATATATCTCCTTTTAACTTTCTGTCTCTGAACCTCTCATGTATGTGGGGCCTCTGATTCTCTCATGTATGTGGGGTTCCATGCATACATATGTAATTAAATTTGGTCATTTTTTCTTGTTACTATGTCTCATATCAACTTCATTATTAGGTTAGTGCAAAAGTAATTGTGATTTCAGACCGTGAATTTTAAATCATTATAACTAGGCTTAAACAAACACATCTTTATTAATCAAAATAGGAACCATTACAATCAACATATTTTTGCCAATGAGAAATAAGTTTGTTTATTCCTGTGGCATAAAAATCCGTGCTTCGGGATTCAACGAACTCTTGGAAAGCATATTCTGCATCCTGCAGGTTGTGGAAGCGTTTTCCCTGCAAGAAGTTGTCGAGATACTTGAAGAAGTGGTAGTTGGTTGGCGAGAGGTCAGGTGAATACGGTGGATGAGGCAAAACTTCGTAGTCCAATTTGTTCAATTTTTGAAGCATTGGTTGTGCGACGTGCAGTCGGGCTTTGTCATGGAGAATTGGGCCCTTTCTGTTGACAAATGCGGCATTGCAGTTTTCAGTGCATCTCATTGATTTGCTGAGCATACTTCCCAGATGTAATGGTTTCACTGGGATTCAGAAAGCTATAGTGGATCAGACGGGCAGCACACCACCAAATAGTGACACAACCTTTTTTCGATGCAAGTTTGGCTTTGGGAAGTGCTTTGGAGCTTCTTCTCGGTCCAACTTCTAAGCTGGTGGTCACCTATTGTCATATAAAATCCACTTCTCATCACATGTCACAATCCGATGGAGAAATGGTTCATTGTTGTTGTGTAGAATAAGAGAAGGTGACACTTCAAAATGACAATTCTTTTGATTTGCAGTCAGCTCATGAGGCACCCACTTATCAAGCTTTTTCACCTTTCCAATTTGCTTCAAATGCCGAACAACTGTAGAATGGTCGACGTTGAGCTCTTTGGCAACTTCTCGTGTAACTGTAAGAGAATCAGCTTCAATGATTGCTTTCAATTGGTCGTTGTCAACTTCCGATGGCTGGCCACTATGCTCCTCATCTTCAAGGCTCTCGTCTCCTTTGAGAAACTTTTTGAACCACCACTGCACTGTACATTCGCTAGCAGTGCCTGGGCCAAATGTGTTGTTGATGTTGCCAGTTGTTTCTGCTACTTTATGACCCATTTTGAACTCAAATAAAAAAATCGCTCGAATTTGCCTTTTGTCTAACATTTCCATAGTCTAAAACACATATAAAGTAAACAGCAAGTAATAAGTCATTAGCAAAAAAAAAAAAATACAGCAAGAAATGTGCATTAAAACGATGTATAACATAACCACATTTATTTTAGAATGTATTCCAATATCATTTTTTTTTTTTTGAGGGCAGTGTTACTGGCCCTCATATGTGGGACCGAACCAGGGCCGCTGGCTTCCCAAGCCAGCGCTTAACCACTGCGCCACTCTGCCAGCCCAGAATGTATTCCAATATCAAAGGCAAATTTCAACAATGCAAAAACCGCAATTACGTTTGCACCAACCTAAAATTTCCTAGCTGAAAGAACCTGAGAAGGTAGAGGAAAGTTTCTTCCTCCCCCTCAGTGCAATGAAAGTCAAAGTGAGAGCAACATTTTCCAAAGAAGATGCTGCAGCGATAATCCTTATTATCTTAGATAATAATAAATAATTCTTGTATCTTAGAGTTGCTAGGGTGGAAAGAATATGAGCTCACTGGACAATTGCACCTGGCTGATGCTCACCAAATTCTTAGGTACTACCTCTGGCTGTTTGTTCCCTATCAGCCTGGCTCCCTGGAGATAGCTTCTGTTTTATTTTAGTGGAATTCAATTTGTATATTTAATCCATCTGTTAAAATTTCATTTAGGATTTTTGTGCCTAAATTTATACCTGATATTGGCCTATTTTTTTAATTGTTTAAAAATTTGATGTCACATCAAGTTTTGGAATTCTGTCTATACTTACTGCACAAATTGAACTGAATGACAAATAATGTTATATAGTTTCAAATAATTTATGTAATATAGAGATTATTTATTGTTTTAAAATAAAAAAAAAATTCCCCTACCAGAATAGATGGTACATTAGGCTGGGAGCCAGAATGCCAAGTTTTGGTTTGGTCTTAGTCTGAATTTTCTGTGAGACCTTGAGCAAGCCCCTGCCCTTCCTGGGCCTCTGTAGGATGAGTGAGGACAGGCTAGCTGGCCTTCCTGGGTGATTAGCCACTGGTCCTTGGGGTTGTTTCTTTGGCCAGACCCCCTCTGCACCTTTCTGGCACTTCCAGCAGATTTCTAGCCAGTTTTTTTCCCCTTACCTTTGAAGTGCTTTGTGCTGTACTCATTTCTCTCCAGCCCTGAGGGTACCCTCCCATAGCACTATTTTTGTTTTCAGTATAGGCTGGTGTAGGTGGTGTCTTAGGCATTGGTTTTTTGGTTTCCTGTAATGAGCTCTGAGAATGAGAAGCATCCTGCCTGCCTCTGGGGGCACCATCGCCTTCTGGAAACTCTTTCTTTTGACTTCCCTGACCCCTGGCCCCTCCCAGAGAGCCCCTCCTTCCACCACCTCTAAAAGTGTTGGCCTCTGCCCAGCTCCCCTCCCTCTGTAACATCTTCCTGGACTGACATGAGCCACCTCCAATCCTGACTTCTCTCCCCAGCCCCAACTCTTCTAAGAGCCACCTGAGCAGAGGAAACCTGGGGCAGATGCCAAGAGACCCAGGAGTCGAAGAGTCCAGTAGCGCCTACCCTCTATACAGGGCCAGTTTGTGCCATGTAGGAG
The DNA here is from genome assembly GCA_033961575.1 of Aselliscus stoliczkanus. Classification (NCBI taxonomy): domain Eukaryota; kingdom Metazoa; phylum Chordata; class Mammalia; order Chiroptera; family Hipposideridae; genus Aselliscus; species Aselliscus stoliczkanus. The sequence goes on from CM066733.1 coordinate 37,430,171, forward strand.
GGGCATCATTCTTATTGTTCTAATGATCTTCCCATGACCTGCTTTTCCCTCTCCAGCACCCAGCCCTTTTCTGAACCAAGAGAGGGCCCTGGAAGTGGCTTCTTCTAATACTAGATTTTTGCTTGTTACAAAAATGTCTATTCATTGAAGAAAATTTGGAAAATACAGATAAATTCAAAAAAGGAAAACCTTATAATCTCACCACTTAGTGATAACCAATATTCACCTTTCTTCCATGTTTTCCACGAATATATAAATGCTTTTAAACATAATTGAAATCATCCTGAATGCACTATTTTATAACCTGCATTTTTCATTTTATTTATTTATTTATTTATTTATTTATTTATTTATTTATTTATTTTTGAGGGCAGTGTCATTGACCCCCATATGTGGGACTGAACTGGGGCCGCTGGCTTCCGAAGCCAGCGCTTAACCACCACGCTACTCGGCCGGTCCATAATCTGCATTTTTCAATTGGCCGCATGCCATGAACGTCTCTCTGTCAATGTGCCGTCTTCTGCATTATCATTTGTATGGGCAGCTGAGCATCCGCTGTCCCGTGGATGTACAAAAATGAATTCAGCTTTGTGATTGGACATTTGGGTAGTACCAATTTGGCACTGTTGTAAATACTATTGCAGTGACCATCCTGTGAACATGTAAGTCCTGATGTTTCCCTCCTTTGTGTTAATTCCTATGCAAAGATAGCAGAGATCATCCAAGTGGAACAACAGAAAGAAAAAAAGAATAAAAAAACATTGAAAATAGTTTAAGAGAGCTGGGCGATAACATCAAGCAAAACAACATGCTTATCATAGAATACCAGAAGGAGAAGAGAGGGAGCAAGGGATTGAGAACATATTTGAAGTAATAATGACTGAAAACTTCCCTAACCTGGCAAGGGAAATTGACATACAAGCCCAGGAAGTGCAGAGAATCCAACCAAGGTAATCCCAAACAGACCCACACCAAGACACATTATAGTGAAAATGGCAAGGGTTAAGGACAAAGACAGCATCCCAAAATCAGTAAGAGACAGGCAGCAAGTTACTTACAAGGGCACACCCATAAGAATATCAGCTGACTTTTCCACAGAAACTCTGTAAGCCAGAAGGGAGTGGCAGGAGGTTTTCAAAGTGGTGAAAAACAAGGGCCTACAACCTAGATTGCTTTATCCAGCAAGGCTATCATTTAAAATTGAAGGAGAGATAAAGAGCTTCCCAGAAAAGAATAAGCTAAAGGAATTCATTACCACCAACCCAGTATTGCTGGAGATGTTAAAAGGGCTTCTTTAAGCAGAAGAAAGAAAAAAACAATGTAACTAATGAAGACCAGAAACACAAATAACTAAGTGGCAATAACTATACACCTATCAATAATCATGTTAAATGTAAATGGATTAAATGCTCCAATCAAAAGACATAGGGTGGGTGAATGGATAAGAAAGCAAGACCCTTGCATATACTGTATACAAGAGACTCACCTCAGATCAAAAGACACATACAGGCTGAAAGTAAAGGGATGGGGTAAAATATTTCATGCAAATGGAACTGAGAAAAGAGCTGGAGTAGCGATACTTATATCAGATAAAATAGACTTTAAATGGAAGAATATAATAAAGGACAAAGAAGGGCACTTCATAATAATAAAGGGATCGATCCAACAAGAGGACATAACCCTAGTAAACATCTGTGCACCTAACATAGGAGCTCCTAAATATATGAAACAGATATTGACAGATATAAAGACAGAGATCAATAGTAACACTATCATAGTAGGGGACATCAACACCCCGCTGTCACCAATGGACAGATCCACCAGACAGAAAATCAATGTGGAAATAGTGGCCTTAAATGACACATTAGACCAGCTGGATTTAATTGATATTTTCAGAGCAGTTCACCCCAAAGCTACTGAATATACATTCTTCTCAAGTGCACATGGAATATTCTCCAAGATAGACCACATGTTAGACCACAAAACAAGCCTCAATAAATTTAAGAAAATGGAAATCATATCAAGTGTCTTCTCTGACCACAGTACTATGAAATTAGAAATCAACTACAAGAAAAAAAAACTGGAAAACACAGAACTACATGGAGGCTGAATAACATGTTACTAAATAGTGAGTGGGTCACAAATGAGATCAAGGAAGAAATCAAAAGATACCTCGAGACAAACGAAAATGAAAACACCACAACTCAAAATCTTTGGGATGTAGTGAAAGCAGTTCTAAGAGGGAAATTCATAGCAGTGTAGGCCTACCTAAAGAAGCAAGAAAAATCTCAAATCAACAGGTTATCCTTACACCTCAGGGAACTGGAAAAGAACCGCAAAATAAGCCCAAAGGGAGTACAAGGAAGGAGATAATAAAGACCAGAGCGGAAATAAATGAAATAGAAACCAGAAAAACAATACAAAAGATCAATGAAACCAAGAGCTGTTTTTTTGAGAAGATAAACAAAATTGACAAACCTCTAGCTAGACTCATCAAAAAAAAGAGAGGATTCAAATTAGTAAAATCAGGAATGAAAGAGGTGACAACAGACACCACAGAAATACAAAAAATTTTAAGAAATTACTATGAGCAACTACATGCCAACAAATTTGACAATCTGGAAGAAATGGATAAATTTCCTAGAAGCATACAACCTTCCAAAGCTAACTCAAGAAGAAACGGAAAATCTGAATAGGCTGATTACCACCAAGGAAATCAAATCAGTAATCAACAAGCTACCAACAAACAAAAGCCCTGGACCAGATGGCTTCACAAATGAATTTTACCAAACATTCAAAAAAGAATTATCAAAATAGGTAACTACAGTATTGTCACAGGGATATGAAAGACAGTTCGGGAAATATAATGTTTTTAAAATTTTGTGGGGTGTCAGATGGTCACATGTTTTGTTAGGGAGACCACTTCATGGATGGAGCAGAGGCTTGATCACGGCACTGTATACCTGAAATTGATGTTGTATAATATTGTATGCCAACTGTAATTGAATATATAGACAGTCACGGGATGTGGATTATATGGTGGAAGGGAGTCAAAGGAATTGTAGTAGATAGTATGATATGGGGGAGGAGGAGTGGGAGGGGAGAATTGGGGGAGGGGGGTTGTCACTTTGAGGGGTAAAAAGTATAAGAAAAAAAAAAAGAATTATCACCTATTCTCCTCAAACTATTCCAAAAAATACAGAAGGAGGCAAGTCTCCCAAACTCTTTCTATGAGATCACTATCACCCTGATTCCAAAACCAGACAAGGACGGTAGAAAAAAGGAAAATTACAAGCCAATAACTCTGATGAACATAGATGCAAAAATCCTCAACAAAATATTAGCAAACAGAATTCAGCATTATATTAAGAAGATCATACATCATGATCAAGTGGGTTTCATCTCTAGTACACAAGGTTGGCTCAGCTCAATATTTGCAAATCAATTAATGTGATACACCACATTAACAAAATGAAAAATAAAAATCACATGGTCATATCAATAGATGCAGAAAAGGCATTTGACAAAATCCAGCAGCCATTTATGATAAAAACTCTTAGCAAAGTGGGAATAGAAGGATCATATCTCAACATAATAAAGGCCATATATGATAGACATACCGATAACATCATACTCAATGGGGAAAAGCTAAAACCATTCCCCTTAAGATCAGGAACATGACAAGGCTGTTCACTTTCTCCACTTTTATTCAACGTAATTCTGGAGGCTGAAAGTCCAGGATCAATGTATATTCACAGGGTTGGTTTCTGGTGAGGCCTCTCTCCTTGGCTTGCAGATTGGCACCTTCTACTTTTTTATTTATTTGTTTATTTATTTATTTATTGGGGGAACAACCATGGTCTTTGGTTACACATTGCTTTCATGCTACAATGGCATAGTTGACTTTTTATGGAGGGTGCAGCTCACAATGGCCCATGTGGGGATTGAACCATCAAACGGGGTGTTTTCAACACAATGCTCTAACCAACAGAGCTAACTGATCACTCCAAATGGCATTTTCTTGCTGTGTTCTCACATGGCCTTTCCTCTGTGTGCATGCATTTTCTGGTGTCTCTTTATCTTCTTGTTTTGTTCTGTTTTTTGAGGTCAGTGTCACTGGCCCTCATATGTGGGACCCGAACCAGGGCCGCTGGTCTCTTTATCTTCTTAAGGAGGACACCAGTCCTGTTGGATTAGGACTCCACTCTTATGACCTCATTTAACCTTAATTATCTCCTTAAAAGCCCTCTCTAAACGCAGTCACATTTGGGGTTAGGGCTTCAACATATGAGTGGGGTGGGGGAGGCACAATTCACTTCATAATACATATGTAAATTGCTTAGAAATAATGCCTGACACATACCTAAGCGCTCTATACATGCTTGATATTATTAGCAAATACACAAAATTGCATTGATCAGTATCCTTGAAGAATGAGATTACAAATGATTTTAGTTTATATTTTTCTGTATTTTCCAATATTTCTACATCGAACTAATTTTATTAATCTGGGTGTGGAAAGATACTACTGTTTAATAAAAGACATGGATGGAACATTGTTTGCAGCTTTTCAACTGCTTCATCATGTTTTCAGTGACTTTGCTCTAAATAGGGTTTTAAGTTCTTGGCTCAGCTCTCCAGATTTGCGGTTGTCAGAATAAAGAGAAACAAAGGTCTGGCTCAGCTCAACCAAGCCCAACAGCCAGAGCTTCCGTCTCCCAGTGCACACAGTGATGAGGGTAGTAGTGCAGCACGCTATGTGCCCAGCCCATATCCACACCTGCTAGAGGGCTGGAAAGACCTTTAGCAGTGGGACAGTGAGTAGGTCAGGCTGAGTTCTTGGTTGCAAATAACCAAATCCATACTAAATATTTTAAGCAGAAAAGCAACATATTCAAGAATGTTAGGTAGCTCACAGCATTGCTGGGAGGGTTCAAGAAATAGGGTCACATCTCGGCTTGCAGGAACAATTCTCCAAACCAGCCACCATCCATAGCTTCTGCCACCAGCCTCGTGCCAGCAAGACAGAGACCTCATGCAGGACCTTCTCCCCGTCGTTGCTGACTTTGGAATCAAAGGCCTGTGAAGGTATCTCTCACTGGCACAATCTAAGTCACTTATCCATCCCTTCCTGCAAGGGAGGCTGGAAAAGAGGGTTTTCTGGATTCTACCTTGAAAGAGGTACTCACAATGTGGGAAACTATCAAAGTATAGAAGAGTGTTCAAAATGTTGGCAAGCTCAAATAACAGAAGGTCCACAACTCAGAGAAGCACGGCCCCGATGTCCTAACTGCAGGCAACCTGAGCCCAGAGTGGCTGAGCTCATCCTTGGCCAGCTCTTAGGGTCACTAACAGGTTGGACACAGAGTGGACTCTGGGCCTCATAGACTAGAGGGTGGTCACTTGTGATGATAAAGAGGCAGCAGAGTCATGGTTAGTTAGTCCTGATGCCCAGAAGCCTCTAGATTAGCCTCACTTCTATCAATGAACATAGAGAGGGGCAGAGACTTGCCCAGGGCTGCAGAGCATAACAGAATCAGAGCCAGGTCTGGGATTGGGTGTCTTTTGCCTCACTTTGATGCCTGGAAAAATTTAGGGCCCAACTCAAATATTTCCTCCACCAGGAGGTCTCCTTCGGGTTAGGCTAGGATCAAATGTGTGTAATGGCATTCATCACCTTGGACTTGCTGTTACTGCTGCTTCCTATTTGTCTCCCCCATCCCTAGTGCCCAGCAGGGGACAGAACTCAAATTAGTCAACATCAGCTGAATGATCATGTGGGGGAAGAAGAAATTTCCTTCTACCCTTCTAGGTTCTTCCTGCTGGTCTAATCATTAAGTCATTATAAGACAGATTAACAAGAGAAAAATGACCAAATTTAATTACATATGTATGCATGGAACTTCACATGCATGAGAGAGTCAGAGACAAAAAGTTAAAATGAGGTATATATGGGGCCAGCTGAGTGGCGCGGTGGTTAAGCGCTGGCTTGGGAAGCCAGCAGCCCCGGTTCGGGTCCCACATACGACGGCCAGTGACACTGCCCTCAAAAAAAAAAAAAAAAAGAGGTATATATGACATTCTGAGCTAAGGGGGAGATAAGAGGTTTCAAAGCGGAGGAAGGTTATCAAAGGATGATAAGAAGAGCAGATGTTAGCAATTAGAAGTTTACTCTGCCATATAGGTAGGTCAGCAAGTGATTTCTGGTGATAACAGTATGGGCAAGACCCCTAATTTAAATTCTTTAAGGGAAAGGTAGAAGCTTCTCCAGAGCCCACCAGAGGATCTCGAATGCCTTCAGCTCAAAATAATTCACATGCCAAATTGGCACATCCTGGGGAGGCCTGCTCTGAACCCCTGCAAGTGAATAAATGCATGAATGAATGAACATGAGTCTGAAGGCCAGAACTGCTGTGTGACCTGAGGCAGATGCTCTCCTTTCTGGACTTCATTCTACTGGTCTGTTGAATGGGATAACATTCTCTGCATTCTCTGGGCCAGACCCTGTGCCAGGCCTGAAAACATGATCAAGATCCTGCCTGCCTTCCCCTCTCAGAGGTGCTGATCTGGGAGGAGATAGGTATGAATCGAGATGCCACTACTGTGGCTGATCTTACTAAGAGAGCAGTTCAAGGACCCTCCAGCCTGGCCCAAGTATCTCTGGACCCTGGGTTCACTTCTGCAGGGTTCTATGGCTGCCACACCCACACAGTCTGGAGGCCTCAGAGTCACAACTGCCCAGGCCCACAGATGGTGCATAGTGGAGACCCAGAGAGGAGAACCTTGGGAGCCCAGGACAGAAAAGAATAAGTCCCCTTACACAATGGTGGAAACAGGCCTAGAGAGGAGAGACACCTGGCCACGATCCCACAGCTAGGCCCAGGGATTTCCTATTCCCATGCCTCAGGTGGGACCAAGCCATGCTCAGAGGAAAACAGAAAAATACTCAGTTAAGCTGAATCTGTCATAGCTTGCAGCTTTTTGAATTAAAATATTCACAAGTAGCAGAGACATCTGTAGGAAGAGTAGCGGGATGCAACATCCTGCAGGAGGCCAGGCTAAATGTGTCCCATGACATCACTCTACAGAGGAGGCTGCCAGGAGCCACCAAGGGCCTAGAGCAGTTCTGCAGCTGAGTGCTGCAGAGGAGGGCGGGATCGGGCTTGCTGCATGGCTCCTAGGCCCTGCCCTGCAAAGAAATGCTTTGTTGGCCCCTGGCCTATGGAGAGATTGTCTGCTCCCCAGCCCAGTCTGGAAGATACTTCCTTTCTGCCCCACCTTCTGGTTCCCGGTGGGTCTCCTTCTGGGTACCAGCAGGTCTTCAGTTAAACTGGTGCCAGTGGGTATGGAGGGGGGATTCTGACAGCCATGTGACACGCTCTTCAAGGAGCCCTGCCAAGCCTGGAGCATGACAGATTCCATCAAAATCCTGACCAGACTGTGCTTGAGTTCTAGCGGAGTCCAGATCCTGTGATGGGGAAGAAGGTGGAGGGTCCTATTGTAAACACGGGAAATGTCTCAGAGGCACACATCGGCACATTTGCACCAACAAGGTGTCCACAAATAGGCCTGGGCACACACATACCATATGCTGGTACTGCAGGCACAGGCCCCAGCAAAAACTCTCATCCCAGCTGTTGAGCTATGAGGGCACATGCACACAGGGTAATTGGTCTCTGGTGGGTCTGAGGAGATCTCTGGCTCTTCTACTTTCTGCTGCCTGACCTCTGCTTTCTGCTCTCCTAACCTCTTCTTCCTGGGTCAGCTAGTGCCTGAGCTGGGAGGACTGCTTTCAAGAGGGTTGGGCTGCCTGAGCGCTGTCCTCGGTGCTGGAGGCCTAGCGGGACAAGCATGTTTTGAGAATAAGCAAGAGGGTTGGGAGGAGATGACCTTGAAATCCAGCTGTAAATTGTGGCTCACCAGAATATCTATACTTATTCTTTAGGAAGAATGTGCAACTGGGCTTCCTCCTTTCAATTACACTGAAACATAAGTTGTGTCCAACTGTGGCTGTGGGTGGCTGTGTGGCCATTCACTGTACATGGGGTGTATATGGTTATGTATGAAGACCATGATTGCCTTTGTCCTCATGAGACACCTGTGATTCCATGTGTCTTCCTGTGACCTTATGTGACCTCACTTGGCAGCCTGTGACTACATGGAGCCCCCTCTGACCTTGGGGTAGCCTCAGATCCGAATTTCCCAGGAGGGGAGATCTAAGGGATGGGATCTCCAGAGAATCTGGGTGCTATCTGGCCTAGCTTCCCCTTTTCTAGAGCCTAGATAGGCCCTCGCCTCCTTCTCTCCCCACTGGCTTACAGATTTGGCACCCAGAGACTCCCAGTATCTGCAAATTCGGGTCCTAGGGGGCGTCTACGTCAGCGGGGGCCGGCCCACAGACATGTGTGCCTCCTAAGACAGGTGACCGCTACCCCTCTGCCACCTGAGCCTGCCCAGCCATGAAAGCCAGGGTCGCGCGGGGTAAGAGTCGCGTATTGGTGGGGTGGGAGTGGTGTCATGCTCCCGCGCTAGTCGCCGGCGCGCCCCTCTCCTGCCAGTTTCCCCAGAACGCCGCGTCTTGACGTTGGGGGCGAGGGCGGAGACTGCTGGTGCGCCCTGCGGCCCGGCCCCTCCCCTCCCCCTCCCGGGGCCTCGGCGGTTCGGCAGCGCCTCCGAGCGCAGGGGGCGCCCCGGACCCGCGCCGGCTGCGGGCAGGCAGCGGGCTTCCGTGCGGAGCGCGCGGAGCGCCCTCCCCCTTCCGCCGAGACTCCGCAGCGGCGCGGGGAGGGGGCGCTGCGGAGCAGGGGGCGGGGGCTAAAAATACCCGGCGGCGCGGCGACTGCTGGGGCTTGGAGCTGCGGGGCTGCGGGCCGGGGAGGCTGTCCCGGGGCCAGGCCGGGGCCCCGCCGACCGACATGCTGACCTTCTTCCTCGTCTCGGGGGGGTCTCTCTGGCTGTTCGCGGGTAAGTCCCTGTCCTGTCCTCGTCCCTGACCCCCAGCCCCAGCACGCTGTGGGGTCTGGGTCCCGGGTGAGGGTGAGTCCCCAACCCCGGCTTCCGAGCCGTCCCTTCAAGGCCTATTCCAAGCCGCCCAGATCACCACCCCTCAAATTCAGGCGAGTTTGGGAAGCAGCTGGGTCAGCAGAAATGAGGGGCCTTGCTCCCTGCAACCCCAAAGCAACCTCTCTCCATTTCTCACGCCCCCACCCCTTGTGGCGAGCACAATTCAGTGATCAGCCTAGGCCCTGAGCCCACTTGTCCCCCAAAGCCAAGTCCACGGACAGATTTAGTGCATCCTTGTTCATCTCCAGGGTCTGGAAACCGAGGGTGTTGGTCCCCGACGTCCCTCAGCGGGTCAGCGACTTAACGAGGACTGATCTGGGGCTTCCTGATCCCGGTGAGGGGATGGCCTCACGACCCCTGTATGCCCACCCTTCAGCCAGAGTACAAGATTTCTGTAAAGCCGAGTTCACCTGGCTCCTCAGCTCTGCCCAGGGCTTGTGTCTCCACCCCCCATTCACAGGACTCAGCCCCTCTCCCCTGCATCTTCTCAGGAGTCTGAGAGGCCCCTTTCTGAATGCCCTGCCCCTCCTCCTTCTCCCCCCTTTCCCTCCCACACCTGGAGTCTCACCACAGGCCCATTCATTCACTAATTTTGCTGCCTGTACCAGCTGCCCTCCTTTGTGTGCCCCATCTAATACCACTAACGGGTCTCCACCACCCCCATGTGCAGATTCAGCCTGATAATGTATGTGAAATGCCTGAACCTTAAACTGGCCTTAACCCGACCTCGCCCAGAGCAAATGCTCTGCAAATGTTAGTGTTTATCATTTCACATCCAGACAGCATTAGAGGAGGTAATAGGCTCTTTTTGAGCCAAAGAAGGAGGGAAGTCGACCCTTTTGGAATCCTTACCTGAAACTTTGCACGTGTTGTGTAATATTCACAGCAAATCCTAGGAGGTTAGTGATGCTTTCCCCTTTTTACTGAGGTTCAAGGGTCAGTTGATTTGACCAATGTCACACAGATAATATCTAGCAGATGGGGGTTCCATCTCAGGTTTTAATTGATCAGTCATTGCTAAGTGCTTGATGGTATTAGGCTTGAACCTAATAGAAAGTTGGTGGGCTGGTTAATCACTCCCCTCACCGGCTGCCTGCTGCCCTGAGTCAGGCTACAGGGACATCTCCCCTGAGCTGGGGAGTGGAGCGGGTGAGGCCTCTCTAATTCCCTTCTCTCCTTAAGCTCCTTCTGTCTGCCAGTGTCCAAGGACAGGCTGTGCAGTGCCACTCAGCCTGATGTGCTCATCCAACAGGCAAGGATGGGGCTAGAGCTGGGGTCAGAGGTAAGGGGCAGTTATCAGAACAATGATGGTGACGATAATGGTATCACAGCCTCCATTTATTTTCTGGGTGATAGTCTCGGAGCCTTTCTTCAGGGCCAGGACCCCTTTGCCCACCTTTAAGGAGGCCCCCACCAGCTTGGTCTTCTGTGGCTGCTGGGAGGTGACAGGGCTGCCGGGTCACATAGTATCCTGTGGCAGGAGTCATTGGTATCCTGTGAGGAAAAGCCCCTCACAGTGCTGGGTCCTTGCCTGAAAGTGGGGTACAGCAGGTACTGACTCAAACTGGCCTTCTGTCCTGCGTCATTGTGGAGCATTTCCCAAAGTGGTGAGGTGCCTCCCCACATGGGGAAACTGCCTCACGGAGGGACTGTCCTGGGGCCTCAGAGTGGTGAAGCAAGGCTTGGTGCAGGTGACAGCTGCTTCTAGAGGGGCCAAATTTCTCAATGCAAATAGGAATTTCCTCACAGATGCCACCCTTGCTGTAAGAGTGAGACTGAGGCTGATGTGTGGTGCTCATTGAACAGAACACACCAGACACATGTTGGGGCATGCCCAGATCGTGTGTCCACTTTGCTTGGGACTTCGCCTGGACCGCAGCCTTGCTCTGGGAGCAGAGGGGACTCCTAAACTAAAACCGAGAACACATTCCGCCTTGTAATTTCCAGGGTCCCGTGGCAGCTGCCAGATCCCTTAGGTTCAGCCAGACACAGCAGAAGACCCTGAAGTGATTTCACCTTTTAGTAGAGTTATGTGTTTTTTGCCACCCCATCTGGCCCTAAGGAGACAGGGCTGCCCTCAAGGGGCCACAGGGAGAGAATGACATGCAGGTTGGAGGGGAGCCACCTGGAGGAGGAACTGACTATCGAGGGGAAGTAGCTATGTGCTCCGAATCCTTGGAGAAAGCAAGGGCTGCATCTGTCCTGCTCCCCACTGGGGAGGCCAACCCACGTTCCACCTATGTGTTGAGTAGTAAACAAGGAAACAGATAAAATAGATCCAGCATGAGTCAGGTGCTGTGCCTGGTCTCAGTGCCGTCAGCATTCAAAGGACTATGGGCAGCAATGGATTGTCACTTCTTCCTGCTTGTATGGCACCATCATGCAGAGTAGAAAGAGGTACCCCTTTTTAGTGGATGAATTTCTAGGAGGCTCCCCTTCCTCTAGACTGATGCAGCCCTGTAACTTTGTGTAGGGTCCAGTCTGCTCAACAATATACCCAGGCAGCAATGACAACAGAGTGCACTTCTGCAGCTTAGAGGGGTGTTTATCAAAGGCAGAGAGGCCAAACTCCAGGTAGAGAAAGTCAGGGCAGAAAAGGTGTGGAGGAAGAACTGTAGTGTAGGGTGGGTCTCAGCGTCTTGTGACTGGGGATTTCAGGTATGGAAGGAGGGTGGTGTCTGGATATGAGGGGATTCTGGAAGAGAAGGTTTTGCTTAGGGGGCACAGAAGCCCTCGATTTAGCTGCAATGGCTAGGCTGAGTAAGAGGGAGAAGAGTGAAGTCTGGGAGAGCAGCCGGAGGCTGTTGTGATGTTGTTTATGAGAATAGATGTGGCCCATTTGAGGCTGGGCTCCGGGAAAGGGAAGGTAGAAGGCCCCAGCTGTGACCTTGGGGGCAATGGTGGCTGGCCCTGGTGGCAGAGATTGGTGTGGCAGCCATCTGGCTGTAGGTGTCCACGGCGGGCGCAGAATTGCACAGCCTGGCTCAGCTCAGCCCTATAAGCTATTCCTCACCCTAGGCTCCCATAAGGGCAGAGGACTGGCATGGGGTCTGGGGCCATCTCTTGGAGCCCAAGAAGGCAGGTAGGACCCCAATAGATGGTAGAGCTCCAAGCAGAACAGCTGAGGACGTGCCTCACCAAAGAAAGCCGGATTTGCACATGGTATACTCCACCTTGTGGGAGAATTCTGACCTCAGTGCTTTCTCACACTTGCCAGCCTGTGGTAGGACACAGGGGTGATCCCAGTGAGAGCACGCCAACACCAGGGGGCAGCAGAACCCAGCCATTCTGCTCTCCGGCTGGTTTTCTGTTCCTTGTGGTTATAAGAGCTCTTAGGTTGACCTTGAGAAGGCCGAATTTGGCTTAGCCTCAGCCCCACTTGGGACCCAGAGCTGTCCCATGCACACAGCAAGCAGGATAAGTGAGCATGAAGCTTATTTGCCAAAAGATGCAAAAGTTATAGGCCTTTATATAACAGAAGCTACCCTGTTGTTACTAGCCAGTGCCTGGCACATGGTAGGCATTCAGATATTCACTGAGTGAGTACTTTGGATGGGGGGATATTTTTTATGGGGTGATGTGCGTGGCAAACATGCTGACTTGGCTGCTACCTACCATGTGCCAAGCACTGTTTTACAATTCCCCAAGCTTCCCTTTCATCCTCCCCAGATGATGCACTGAGACACGTGTAGTAGCAGTTCCTGAGAGTTGTGAGCCAGACCCCATTCCCAGACTTGCATTCCAGGGAGGAAGCACCAGGCACAATCAGGCGGAGTCTGAGCCCCTCCAGCAGGCTTGTCAGTGGGCACTGGCAAAGGAGCCGTCCTTGGGCAGGGGAGGGTTTAAAGAGAGGACAGGGGTGAAGTGCCAAGAGTGAGGACTGGCACACAGGAAAGTCATAACTAAAGTTATAACAACCTGAAAAGAGGGTGTAGCAGTCTGTCTGACATACAGAAAGGGAATAAGGAAAGCAAAGCCATTCCAGGGTGACGGGCCTGTGTGAAGAAAGATTGGCAGTAGGAATGAATGAGGTCTAGGGACATACTCCACCTGGCCATTGAGGTCGCCAGAGCTGGGCTCTGCAGGCCCTGGAATGCCAGGCCAGGTACCATGGACTTTATTGTGTGTGGTGGCTGCATCAAGGATGTACAGCCCAAACTGGGCACGCGGATGGCCAAGGTAACACCATCCCTGTGCTCCACAAGCCACGTACATCCCCTGGTGGCACACGTTCCACGGAACCACAGTTTCTGGCCTCTTCCACTAGCCCTCTGACCTCCTTGATGGCAAGGCCAGGGTGTCTCCTTTCTGTGCCCCAGCCCAGGGCCGGGCACACAATGTGCATCAGTGTTTATTGCATAAATGAATGATATGAAGAGTTCTCTGGAAGTATTTTATTTTAATAATCAAGTGTTTTATAAGCCATTTTCTCACCACAAGTTGATTAACAAACAACAAACCTGGAGTGTGCTCCTCCTAGGTGCCAGACTCTGTGCCCAACTGTGGGACAATGCCAATATGGTAGGAGCAGCAGGGGGAAGGCAGTGTTCTAGAACAGAAGGAGGTGTTCTAGAAGTGTGTGATGAATGAATGAATGATGGAACCTACAGCTACAGGATGGCTGGTTTTGTGGAACACAGTCTTCTCTGAGGATGAGATTCTGTTGTTTCCTTAGAGTTCCCATTTACTGTCTTCCAGTAGGATGAGAACTTTGGCCAAGCAGAGCTGAAAAGAGGTCCCAGTCAAGGTCTGCAGCTCACTGGATGGTCTGGTATGATGACCCCACTCCATGGCTTGGCCTGGCCAGAGCCCCCACTAACCATTCATTGGGCCCTGGCAGGGGAGTGCTGTGGGCCAGATGCTATCTTGGTCCCTGGGGGTTCTCCTTCATCATGCCCAGGGTGGTCCCCCATTATCACTTGGCAGCTCTGGGAGCCCATGGTCTGTATGGTCATTCCCAGACCTAGTTCCTTAGTGTGGCTCCTGATGCAGTGGGACTTGGGGTCTGACAGGTGGAAGTGGGAAGATGGGAAGTGGGTTAGGACAAATTCTGAGCTGCACTGAGATAGCTATTCTGAGGACTAACCTGTAATCTCAGAGCCTGGAAGATTTCAAGTCCCAAGAAGTCCCACTTCTGCCTATTCACCTGCTCTCCCTGGAGACACCTTTCCTCTCCCAAAAGCTACCCCAGGCATTTTGCTGGGGGTGACTATGGAGAAGGGGGATGGCTCGCTTCTGATTTGCCACCTGTCCATGTAGACCTGCACTGGGAGATAGCTATCTCCTGGGGCGTTAGAGCAGGAAGCCAGGCCAGGATGGGGCCAGTGAGGGAACAATCAGCATCTCAGTTTTCAGACCCCGGGACAAGCAATTTTGGGCTGGAACCTCTTGAGGCCAGGAACAGACCTAGTGACTGATGGCTATTGGAGGAATGAGAGAGAGGACAGGTTGAACAGGCAACTCTGGGACAGATACCACTAACCACCCCTGCCAAGTGGCTCAGTTGGCTAAGAGTTTGCTTAAGAGCACAAGCTCTGAGCAGCAGGGCCGCCAGTTCAATTCCCACATGGGCCAGTGACGCTGCGCCTGAGCTGAGCTGTTGCTGAGCTGCCAACAGGTGGCAGGATGGCTCAGCTGGTGAGAGCACGTGCTCCTAATGACAAGGTTGCCTGTTCGATGATGGGCTATGCCTGCCCGCAACTAAAGACTGAACTCGACACCTTGAGCTGAGTTGCTGCCTAGATGACTCAGTGGATAGAGCGTCCACTCTTAACAGCAAGGTTGCCAGTTTGACTCCCGCAAGAAAAAAAAAAAAAAAGGTTGCTACCTCCGACCTAGCCATTACTATTTTTGAAAAGGACAAAACCCACAGAGCTTCAGAATGGGCCCTCCCATTTCTTGCCCCACCCCCCGCCCCCACCTGATGCAGAGCTTTCCTCAGCTGTCACAGGACCTCCAGCTCCCTCTGGAAAGATGGTGGGTTCAGTGAGAACAGCGTCTAACAGCCCTCTTGGGCCAGCCAGGGCCTCATTTTGCTTTGGTCTGAAAGAGATTTTTGTTGTTTTTTTTTTGTTTTCTGGTGAGAACAGCCCCAGCCTGGCCATCCTGGCCAGCCTGAAGCTAGTGGCAGGAATACAAACCCTTTCATGTGACAGGCCAGAGTGGAGAGAGGCAGGCCTGCCAGCAGCCGGCCCTCCCTGCTTTTCCTCGCTGGGGAGGTGGCCATTTGCATATTTCCCATTCACCCTGGCTTTGAAAAGGAGGCCTAAGTTCTCAGTACTCCCTGCCCAGCTGAGGGCTGAGCTGCTGGAGTCTGGCATTAACCCTGTGGATGCTGTGGGCTCTTCCTGGCCAACCACAGGACTTGGCAGCCGGAGGGCAGTGAGAGGCAGCACCAGCTGCTATGTGGCCCTGGCCTCCAGAGGGATGATTCAGAAGGTGGCAGGGTCCCATCCACCAGCACAGAGAAATTCACATTTGTTTCTTTTTGTGGCATTCAGAAGAGGAACTTTGTCAAAGTATGGGGAAGCCAGCAAATTAAACTCTCTTATCAAATTTGCCATAAAATGAACCTTTAACCAAACGCAAACCTCTCTTTTCTCTGCTCATTGTCTATTCTTTGAGAAAAAAATGACACCTAGACTGCGGGGTAAAGGACCCATGTTGGCTTCTGGCTGCAGCAGCCATCAGTTGGGCAGGGACCTAGGGGCACAGCTTACCTAGGACACTTTTACATCCTAAAATCCCAGGGCCGAGGTCAGAGGAGCTGGTGGGTGCCATTAGCTTGTGGCTGTGACATCGAAGGCATGAGGCATGTATCTGGTACCAGCCGTAATCTTTCCTTCTGTAGCTTCATGCTGCCCTCCCAGCCCCAGTGCAGCCAGGCCCCTGCCTCCTTTCCAGTAGCCCCGACATGGTACAGGCTCTTCCTGTGACTTACCAACCCACTTCTGTCACTCTGTCCCTTGCTCAGAACACTCCCCCTCCTGACTCTCTCTTTGCTCTCCCTCCCTGACTGAGGATGTGCCTCAGGTTCTGTCTTTTGTGCATTTTGCCCCTAGCAGGGTGTCCCCAGCTGCTCCTTAATGAACTAGCAGACTCCCCCTACCTCAGTGGCCCCAACCATGTCCTAGCAGGACCACCTGAGAGCATGACCCTGCAAGGATCAGCCCATGTTCCCTTTCCTGAGCTTGGAAAGGGTTTGTAGTATGTCCTCAATCTGGGCCAGTCATGGAAATGGATCGCTGTCCCTGAGGCCAGGGCTGGCAGCCCTGACGTGGACGGGCTGGGAGGGAGGAGGGTCATGTTGCAGCCCCAGGATTTGGCTGTCTGCACGGTGGGGCCTGGCCAGGGGGTTTCTCTGCTTGTGTGGTGCTCGTGGCCTTTGCTGGTCCCCTAGAGTTGTGCCTGCTGTCCCAGGCGTGGTATAGAAGGAGGGACCCTGAGGCCAAGGCCTGTCTATACCGTCAGCCCTGGTCACTGGGCCTTGTAAATATTTCCAAAGGGAGCGCCACCACTGTCTTCGCCTCTGCTGCCCCTCTTTGTCCTGAGAATTTTAGTAGGACTTGATTTTGTAGGAAGCTCTACATTTATCTCAGAGCTTGTGAAAGACACTATGTTTCCTTTGCTCCTCTGTTCTCAAGGCTATTTATATTTCTCAGTTCCTGAAAGTGTTGTTTGAGGCTGGTTTCACAGCAATGTCGTCAGGAGTGTGGGCCATGGTCCCTGACCAGGCCTTAGGGTGAGTGAGATTCTTGAGAGGCACCGACATTGGGGTGGGGGTGGAGGGCAGTGGAGGCTGCTTCCCACACTGAGGCCTGTTCACAGCAAGTTTGGGCTAGTTTGGGACAAGTGGCCCTGCACGGTGGTCAGGCACAGCCAACCTCATCTGGGCCTTTCCACCTTCCAGGAGTTTTACTTGAACCTTCAGAGCTATAATCAACCTCCTCAGGGAGGCTCAGAGGGTGAGCCACCCTGTAACCCAGCAACCCTGTATCATGTGCCTGTCTCTCCTGAGGGATGTGCAGTTGGTCTCACCTGGCAGTTCCCGGCTCTGGGAGGCTCTCGGTCCCATCTCTACCCTGATCATCAGGGGTTCTGTGACTTTAATTAAAACCCAAGAGGAAGATGGAGAGAAAGCCCCTCTCTCACAGCAGAAACCAGTGTGAATCCCAGTGTAGACGGGGTTGATGCTGGGCTAAGGGTGAGCTGCTGTTTTTGTCTCCCTAGGTCAGGGTCACACAGATATGATGATGAGATTTGCGCTTTTCTTAACCTAGTGACTGGGCCACATAGTCCTGGGGCCGAACCGCTGCCATGGCCCCATGCCCCTGGCACCCTGTGTAGTTTTCTTTCAGCCAGGACCTTGGTTTTGGCCACTGGGTTTTCTGTCCCAGAAGCTGCCTTGAGAAGCATTAAAGGAGGCTTTCAAATCTTATTTAAAGACATCTCTGAAGATGTCAAGAGAAAAGTAGGGGACTTGCCACGAAGGAAGAAGAAGGGGCTTTGTGGGCCAAAGGTGGGTACTCAGGCATTTGTGCATTTGAAAGCTTCCTCCAGGTTGGTTGGGGGAGGCTGAGGCCTAGGGGCTGAGGCAGGCTCGTGCCGGTTCCTGGTGAGGGCTGTGGGGCAGGAGGCTCTCCTCACGGCTTATCCCAGGTAGGGTAAGCAGTGGCAGCTGTATCTGCCCCAAAGAAGGTGCTGTAAGGCCTGTGGACTCGAGGGTTGCCAGGCAGACTATGCCAACAGTTATTAAGAGGGCCCCTGCTCAGAGTGCTGGGCCATGCCGTGGGATGGTCTTGCTACAGAGGAGCTGAGTTGGATATGGGGGAGCAGCAGCCTGGAAGGCTCAGAAGCACCAGTTGTGGGCAGGGCCTGGTGGGGCAAGTGGTGAACCGGGTCTTGTAGCCTGGACCTGCCTTTTATTCTCTAGCAGTGGCCACCTGGGTGCCCAGCCACGTGCTGCCCATGGAAGTAGGTGTGAAAAAAGGTCATACCTGGTCCCCACGCCCACCCCTCACCTTGCAGCGGGGAGGCCCTGCAGTCCCTAGGACTTCAGGGACCCAGTTTGCCAGAGGTGTTGAGGGAGTTCAGAGCTCAGCTTTGGTTCTAACAGGCCAAGGTGTGGCTTCTGGCTCCAGCATGGTCATCCCTTAGCAAATCAGGAAAGTGGCATTAAGGACAGACTGTTGTGCTACACTGGGGTGTTGTGGAGGAGATGAGCCAGTATCTTCCGCCTGCTGACCCTGACCCTTAGACCAGAGTGTCCCCGCTACCCAGAGCATCTCAGTAGATGTTTTATCTGGGACTGTGTCCAGTTTCCTTCCTGTCCCCCAAGCAGATTGGTTGTGACCTTGGGGGGTGGGGAATGGAGACGGCCCCTGGGAGGGCCTGAGTGACGGTGCAGGCCTCCTTCAGCATCCCCACCCCCACCCTCACTCCTTCCCACACTCTTGCTGGCTCCAGGCCCCCAGCCCACAGCTGAGGCCCTAGCCCTTAGTCAGTGTCACAGATGGATGTGTAAAGAGTCTTTGTCCTTAAGCAACCTATCTGGTAAACTGCTCTCCAGAACTGAATTTGGAATGGGGGTGGGGAGCAGAGGGCTGTGAACTGAGGCTCTGGCCACCTGGCAGAGTGGGGGTTAAGGCTGGCTTGCTTGGCTCGGAGCTGATTTGAGCCAGCGCCGCCCAGTGTGCAGATGGAAGCGGGGGGGCACCAGCGGGGCCCTTGAGGGGCCAGCAGCTTCTCATAGAGCTGTCCTGTGCCCAGGTCCCTGCCAGACCTGCTCCCACGGCTGCCAGGGAGCCTTTGCCACCCCTGCCAATGCCTCCAGCAGCACCCGGCTTCTCAGAGCAGGCGGCCATTGCCATCGGCTGTCCCTAGGAGGGCAGGCTCAGGGCAGGGCCTTCACCACTTTTGTACTTTGGTCAAGATGTGGTAAGCTCTCTCCCTGAGCCCCACACACCCTTTATAAATAGAGCCTGGTACTAGTGGGACCAGCTCAGCTGCCTCCCCAGTGCCAGGAGCCTGCTGGAAAGGTAGGGTGTGAATGCATGTACTTTTGCAAGTTGTCTGTGAGCCCTAATGGCTGGCAAGGAGATGGAGGAACCGCTTCAGCTAACTACCATCTACTGAGACTTTCCCTGTCTACGTGCCTGGCACCGCACTCTCTCTCCATGACCTTGTACCAGATGAGGCCCAGAGGGGTGAAGTGACTTGCCCAAGGTCATACAGCTATCAAGAGTCTGAGTCAGGATTTGGATCCAGGTCAGTCGAGCACCAGAACTCCCCTTTGGGCCCTTTCCCTAGATCATTTGCTGGGGACCCTAGGCCCTGGGCGAGATTGTGGTTTTCTCTTTTGAGCTGTTCATTGAGAGCTGAGCAGGCAGGCTCTTGAATGATCTTATGGTTTGCCTTGTGCCTCCCCACCCTTTCTGAAGGCCTGAGAGGTTTGCAGAGACCCTGAACCCCATCGCCAGAACACCCACCCCACTTCAGGCTGATACAGAGGGAAGCTGGGGTGATTCTAAGGGAGGGAAGAATCTGAGGACCACAGAGGGCCTCAGTGTCGGCATGATGAATTTGGACTTTTGTCCTAAGGGAGTCTAGAGCCAGAAGAGGTTTTTGAACAGTGGCGTGTTATGGTCGCATCTGTGTATCAGGAAAGGAACTTTGGTATCAGCGAAAGCATGGGTCCGTCAGAGCAGGGAGACCTGTGAAGAGGCTGGTGGGGGAGTTAGCAGTGGCTGCGCCAGGCCCGGCCTGTGGGGATGCAGAGGAGTGGTCAGGTCTGAGAGACGTTTAGGCAGTGGTCCTCACGGAGCCATTGAGCTCAATTGTAAAGCTCTAGAGTGCTGGCTTAGGAGGCTGGCTCAGCAAAGGGTTCTTAGAGCCGAGCCATGGCCCCAGGGCCATCTCCACAGGAAGAGTGCTCTGGTGTGGCTTTGGCCTCTGCCACTCTGTCACCGCGGAGCCCATAGGCTTCCTGCCAGGGCCCCCTTCCTCCCATTCTCTCCCTCCCTGGGTTTTGAGAGCTATGACTCGCACCACCCACCTTTCACGTGCCCTGAATCAGCAGAAGACCTGATGAGGTGGGGGAGCCCCAGTCCTCCCAGCCTGTGCCACCACTTGGGATTCCGAGCTGGTCTGTGCTGGAGAAGAACGCATAGGAGATGCCAGAGAGCAAGAGGCTGGGTCCCACTGAGGGTTGGGTCCTCCTGCCAGGTGAATATTTACAAACACTCACAGCCACTCACTCGGCAACACCAGCACCGCTGATTCCCTTGGGTGCCGTTCCCCCCACCCCCAGGCTGCTGCAACCAGGAAAGCCTCCTGGGCATGGAAGGAGGTGGCCATAGTTGGGACCCCAGGGACCACCGAACCCCACACCCCAGATTGACAGAGAGGGCATGAAGGTCAGAGGAGGCCAAGGCCCTGTGAAATAATGAGATGAGAGTAGACTCCAGGCCTAGGGTTTGCCCTGCCCTATGCCAAGGGCTTGGTGGTACAGGCTGGCTCTGAGGCTCATGTCCTCAGAGGACCTGAATTTGCAGCTCTGCCCTGCAATGGCTCCCAGGCCTGAAGAGAATCGCAGGGTAAATGTAAACAGTCCTGACTCTGTCTGAGAAGGTCAGTGAGCCTGGAAGAATGACACCCTCTGGTCATTCTTCCAGCCGGGGGTGGGGGTGGGGGTGGGGTGGGGGTGCAGGCCCAGCCTCACAGCAGAGGAGCCACAGCCACTTCAGATGCCCCCTTAGTGGTGGGCACCTAAGTAGGAGCCTGGGGAAGAGGGGGTGGCCAAGTCCTTTGTCCACAGCCCTTCATTGCCCCAAGTGAGTGGGCTTCCTGGAGGAGAGGTACCCAGACATGAGGAGATGGCGAGTGTTTGATGAGAGGCCAGGAGGCCTCATACATAGTGTGTGTGCATGGTGGAGAGTGGGTGACTGGTCGCACCGGCTTATTCCTGTCTACAGGCTTTGGTGGCCCAGTGCTGCCCCCCAACCCATGCAACCTGGGCCTGGGCTCTTCTGAGCAGGTCTGGAGCTGGATTTGTTTGTTTGTTTGTTTTGGTTCAACATCACTGCAAAGAAGAGCATGGCTTGTGGGTATGGATGGTGCAGTGTTGGCAGGGGTAGGGTGGCATCACAATGCAAGGCAGTGGTTTTGGAGGCTGTAGTCTGGGGCTTGAGTCCAGGCTTCCCCACCTGCTCACTGTGTACCTGTAAATGGCAGTAATTTCTTCCATGAAGCCTGTGTTCCCACCTTATAGTGAGTCCGTGGAGCTGTTGTGAGGACCAAACAGTGCATTGTGTAGGCAAGGGCTGACCAGGCCTCAGGAGCTGAGGAAGTTTAGACAAGTTCTGTTCCCCCTTCTCCTGGAAACTGTGATACTTCAGTGACTTCTGAAAGCTTGGTACATTTGGGAGACCCTCCTCAGACATGTGGCCCTAACCTTTGTATAAGACTTCATGGGCCTTCAGTCTGGGCCAGAAGCCTGCCCTGACTCTTCATACCTGACTCGGATATCTCGTCTGGCTCCCCATGCTTTACTTCCTGCATAGAATATTCAGTTCACGAAGTGCTTCATGGTCTGTCTCAACTCCAGCCTTTGTATACTGTGTCTGCTTCCCTCTGCTTGGGACACCCTTTCCTCCTTACCCTTCACTCTCTGCCAGAAGCCTGCTCTTCATACCTGAGCGGGGCACCGCCTCTGACTCCCCATGCCTGATTACAGCCCAAACCACTCCCTCATGTGTGTCTCCCATGGGACTGAGGGCAGGCCCACATCTGGCTTATCCCAGTGCCCAATACTAGATGAGAGCGGGGACCTCTAGGTGAATGCATGGGTGGATGGGTAGATGGTGAGTAGGTAGGTGGATGGGTGGGTGACTGCGTGGGTGGATGGGTGACTGGGTGAGTGAGTGGATAGAATGGGTGGATGGATGGCTTTGGCCGTTCAGGGCGGTGCTCTGTGAAAACCCCAGCATTGCATCAGATGCCACAAATGCTCACGTTCCGCTGTAGCTTAGGGCCCATGAGCAACTGCCAAGGACCAGGCACTAGTGGTAGTGCGATTCCAGGATTTTCTCTAAAACTTTTGGGACTGTGTAGCTGAGCTTTTAGAAGCTTGGCAGGGTCTCCTTGGGGCTTGGCTTCCCAGCCCACTGAGTCAGTTCAGCCTATTAGACGAAGCGCCAGTCTGCTCAGAGCCCATCCCATGAGCTGGTGGATATCTGGACTGTCGGCTGTGTATTGCGTCATTTATCTGATGGGCTTGGCTGTGACTTGGTCTCCCCATCTGCAGCTTGGGGAAATAAATGTCCCAAGAAAGCCAGCTGGCTGCCGGGCCAAGACCCTCCCCAGAGCAGTTTTCCTTGAATCCACTGTGGTCCATAGCTGAACCTCTGCTTTGCTGAGGAAGAACCTTAATTTGATCAACAGGCCGGGAGTGGTGGCTTCAAAACTGATCCAGCTCGAGGCTGCTGGTAAAACTGAATTTCTGGTCAAGAATTCAGTGAGAATGCTCTGGCTGGCTGGGGGCTCACTTCTCTTCTCCATAGGGAGCGCCCGGAGCCCGTGGGTAGTTTATGATAGTTTTTGAGTGTTCCCAGGACTCGGACAGCCTGTTGTGCCATCTGCAGAGCAGAAACTCCTGTGGGGCCACCGTACCTGGGCCGAGCCACCTCTGCCCAGTGTTTGGACCATCCTTGGTCTGACAAGCATCCCCTTTAGCCATCTCTTTATTCCCGGCATGCCTCTCACTGTGCCAGATGCTATACAAGGAACTTTACATGGCCGAGTGATCCTGGCCCCATTTTAAAGATGGGGAAACAGAAGTCCAGAGAGGTGGTGTATGCTCAATCTCGCATACCTTCTAATTGAAGGAGAAGGGATTTGAACCGAGGAGCTTTACTTGCTTTCTCTGCAATGACTTTGCACATCACTGGCCTCATCTCCAGTGTGGTGATATTACAATTTGGCACAAATGCCATTTATTGGCCTTTCAGCAGATCTCTGCTCTCTTGGGGGTCAAGCAAGTGCTGTTTGGCTCTTATCCCATGGTTGCAGAGTGGCCTGCTGTTGGGTTTCTCACTGTTTCCCAAAAAGAGAAACCACAGCCATGCTTGCAAAGGTTGAGGGCCAGTGAGGAGGGTGCCCATGGATGGTGCATGCCAGCCTAGAGCTCACCAGTCTCACAGGGTTGGCAAACCTGTAGGTATCATGCAGCGCTTCTAGCCTCAGGCCCTGCTGGGCAGTGACACCAAGGAGGCCCCTGTAGGGGTGAAAGCATTCAATGCCAGGCCCACCCTGGCATCTCTCTTAGTCCTGGGCGAAGTGCAGACTCCTGAGCCCAGCTGGCCGGATGTCTGCCCAGCCAGCACTGCTTCACTCATCAGCTGACAGGAGGATGGGGTAGTCTCTGGCGCCTGCTCTGTTTGAACCCAAACCAGTCACCAGTGCTTCTCACAGAAGCGCTCCCACTGCCTATTCCAGGGCACCCTCCATGGCCCCCCGATAGGCCCACTGTGATGGGTGAGCGTGGCCCCCTGAATACCACATGCAATATCCCCAGAGACACTGCTGGCCTCGGAGTGCACAGCGCTCTGCTGGCCCTTCTCTCTGAGCCTCAGACCCTTTCCCTTCCTACCAGGTTAACACCTGCCCCTCTTTGCCTTCTCCCTTTTCCTCTGGACAGTAGCTGGTGGGATCCCAGGGAGACCAGCACAGGTGGGAACAGCTGTGCCTGTTGATGCTTGATCTGGGGTCAGCGGAGCGGTACCTGCGTCCCACCCCGCTGCTCTTGGGAACCCTGGGAACCCTGCTATTCCTCAGGCAGTTGGCACCAGCATGCCCGCTGGCCCTGGTGGGTCTTTGGCTCTGAATTTTCTGTAAGGAGAGTCCATGATGGGCCAGAATGTGGGCCTGGGGGCCCTGTGGTGTGTCACCCACTGGACGCTTGTCAATTCAGTCCTGGTCTCACATCCTGAGAGCTGGAGGTGTCTGTCAGGGTTGGTCTGTGGGTTCTGCTTCCTTCTCTGTGTCCCTTAGGGTCAGGGCCTTGGGCTGGGAGCCGGGCGGTGGAGTGGGAGGAGTCTGCGGCCCTTCACCCCACTCCTTCTGGGCGCTGCGCCAGGCATGCCTGCTGCCATCTGTCTTCCCCCCACCCTCCCCCAGGAGCAAAGATTAGCAAAATGCCCTGACTACACAACAGAGGCAGAGCACCCAGGGCCTGGAGCTCAGGGGGCATTGACTCCAGAGCTGTCAGAGCCCCTGCAAGAAGATACGGAAGCAGCTGTTAGCCGTGGCCCAGGGCCTGAGCATATGTTCTCAGGGAAACTGGCTAGATGTCTGACTGTCAGGTGTGACCGCAAAGGGTTCTGGCCTGTCACTGGAAAGGCCCTTCCGGGAGACTGTACGCCCCACTAGTCCGGCGCCTGCCCTACAGTGTTTTTGGCCACGGCCTGGCCAAGGTCATTGTGTCACTTGTGATCCAAGACAGGTAGGGAGACACACCAAGGATTCCTGTAGTGTGCCGTCAGGACTGCCCTCTCACCTGCCTCTTGTTTCCTGCAGAGTTTGTTTTCTCACTTCTGGAGAAGATGCAGACACAGGAGATCCTGCGGATGCTTCGGCTGCCCGAGCTGGGTGACTTGGGTCAGTTCTTCCGTAGTCTTTCAGCCACCACCCTTGTGAGTATGGGTGCGTTGGCCGCCATCCTCGCCTACTGGTTCACTCACCGTCCAAAGGCCTTGCAACCACCATGCAACCTCCTGATGCAGTCAGAGGAAGTGGAGGTGAGCAGGGTGGGAGTGGTGGAGCTGTGGAAAGTAGTGGGCAGAGGCCAGGCATCTTGAAGGTTGAAGCCAAACTTGTGGCTTGTTTGACCTCAAATGACCCAGGGTGTCTTGTTTTCCCCCGGCATCCAGCCAGCAAGCCCCAGTGGCCTTGGGCAGGGTCTCCTACCAGAAGCTCCTTCTGCCTGTCCCTAGAAACTGAACCCTGGTCAGAGCCTGACCTTGGCCTTGCCCTGGGCTTCTAGTTTGCATCCTTCTTGGGTGGGGACTTTGGTTAATCGGTGCTTCAGTAGGAGGCCTAAGCAGGTTCTCAAGGGGCTGCCAGGTAAATTCCCTTCCAAACTCTCCCTGTGCCCAGCCCTGGTCTGGAGCTAGGACCCAGAGCTGAGCCTACTCCAATGCCCTGCCCTCCCAGATCACATGAGGGGAAGAGGGTACGGTGGCCCCAGCTAAGTCCAGAAGGATTAGTGTGATTAATTTTTCTGTTAAGCTTATGGAATTTATTTTGCCTTTTAAAAAACTGCCTTTTTCGAAACCTTAATTCTCTTCATTTTGAATAGATAATATATTCACACTGTTCAAGAGGAACAAAAGAAGGCATACTGAAAACCGTTCCCCTCTTCCCCTAGCCTCCCTGTTCTTCACCCCTGAGAATATCATGTTAATGATTGTCTGGGAGTGAATGTACAGCTACCCACCCACCCACCCCCTTTTTTTTTTTTTTTGAGGGCAGTGTCACTGGCCCTCATATGTGGGACCCGAACCAGGGCCGCTGGCTTTCCAAGCCAGCATTTAACCACTGCACCACTCGGCCAGCCCCCCACCCCCTTTTAAATGACGCCACGCTGCATACACTGTAGCACCTCATGTTCTGCTCTGGACAGTGCATCTTGGTGACCATAAGCATGGCAGAGTTTTTCCTGGTAGGAGAGGCACAGGTCGAGGGACCCTCAGGGCATTTTCCAGCAGAAGGAAAGGTGTGCGAAGGTGCAGGTGTGTGACAATGTACCGGTAGCTTTGGGAAGTGTGGCTAGGCTGTGGAGAGGGGCTGCAGGTGGGCTAGCAGAGTGGTGATGAAAATGGCCTTTGGTGATCAGCAACCCTGGTTTAAAGGCTGCCTGTGCCTCTCACTAGCCATATAGTCCTTGGCAGTTTCTTAAGCTTGTGAGCCTCACTTTCCTCAACAGTCATGTGGGGAAAAAAAGAGTGCCTGCTTCCAAAGGCTGTGGTAAGGGTTTGCTGAGATGATACAGAGAAAATACTAAAACTAGCTGTTTTGGGTAAGCTTAAGAGGGCAGTGCATCTGGAGAGGTCAGCAAGGACAAAGCCATGTGAACTGGGCAGGGACCCTCAGAGTGGGCAGCATGGATTCATTCAGAGTTTTCGGTAGTTGGAGAGGCAGGGCCAGTTTGTGCTGTAGAAGCGTGGCTGTGGCAGGGGCAAGGTGAGTGGGCAACTGGCGCATCTGGGCTGGAGATGACAGTGGTCTGGATAAGGTCTGGATGGTGAGTGGCCCTGGCTTAGTGTGTGGGGGCCACAGTCACCTGCTGAGTCTGGCTGCAAGGACAGGCCATGGACACAGCTAAGGCCTTCCTTCCTGGGAAGGCCATGTCCCCCCTTGCCTCATCTCCCAGGAGCACACAAAGCCAGGGTGGTTGCTGTGGACAAGGCAAAGGAGGGTGGGACATGAGGTGAGAGAGGGAAGAGGGGCCCAGGTGGTGCAGGGCCTCGTTGCATTTACTCTGCGCTATAGAGTGAGAAACATAATTCCGATCGTGTCACTCACCCCAGCTTAAATTCTCCCCTGGCTCCCCATTGCCTTCAACCCGAAATCAAGACTCCTTGCCTTGATCTGCAGCCTCTCTGGCCTCCTCCATTTACCACTTGGAGCTCCATGAATCACCTACAGTTCCCTGAATGCACTTGTTTCTCCTGTCCCATGCATTTACACTTGTTCTTGCCTCTGGCGAGGCTGCCTTTTCTGGCCCCTCATTCTGCCTGGCAAGCTCCTGTGCATCCTTCAAAACCCAGCTCAGCAGTTACTACTCCCTGACACACATGCATTTGAGCTGCTTCTGTCCCTGGCATGCAGTCTCTTGCCCTATCATGTCTGTCTCCCTATCATGAGTGCTAACCAGGTCTGACGGTATGTATCTCTGGCCTCCCATATGGATCTTACGTGGCCTTGTGCTCAGGGAGCACTCCCTGGCCAAACAGAACTTTCCACCACAATACCGTTGAGAGCTGCCTGTGTTTTTGAGTTTGACTGTTTGCTTTACAGCTCTCACAGACATTTTTCCTCAGACCTGATGTTTCAAGAAGTGGTGGAATATAAATAAATAAATAAATAAATAAATAAATAAATAAATAAGAAGTGGTGGGCCATGGGCCAGCCCAAGGCAGCCCAAATCATGCTCAGTGAAGAGGTGGAGCTGTGGTACTGGGGAGTTCTGGGTTTGGGGATCCTGAGGAGGGGAGGTGACCTGGCGCCTGGAAAGAGGCAGAAGCCCCGCTCTTCCCCCTAGCCTGCGGCACAGAGGGTGTTTGCTGCCCTCCCACTCTTTGTCCACACCACTGAGGGCCCAGCAGCTCACTGCCCTGTTCCCTGCACAGCCTTCTAGGGAGAGTACCTGGGAAAGCACCTCCAGCCAGGCCTCAACTAATTCACACTATCATGTGAATGATGGATGACACTCAAATGGTTCTTAACCTAGAGGCACAGCGGCAGCAGGTGATAGCGTGGGGCACACTTTGGCAGGTCGATCCTGACACCAGGGATAGACCGACTCCAGCCAACCTCCCTACTCTGCTGTTTGAGTAAATCATAGGCAGTATGAACAGCCACTGAAATTCTGGACATTTTGTATGTGCTGACGTGGGTGCTGTGTGTGTGAGGGAGACCAGTGCACTGGGCCAGTGTGCACGAGCCAACTGTGTCTGAGTGTGGATGTGTACAAGTCAGTGTGTACAAGGCACCTGTATGTGAACGTGTGTACAAGTTGTGTGCGTGCAGTCCAGGTGTTCATGGGCCCCGTGTGTGAGTACACACAGAGCCTGTCCCAGCCCCTGGGTGGGCATCCAGGCTGTATATGGCCCGGTACATGTTGGTGCCCTCCCTTGATGCCCCTGCCTACCTGTGCTTGGCTTGTAGGACAGTGGTGGGGCCCGGCGGTCCGTGATTGGGGACGGCCCTCAGCTGCTCACCCACTACTACGATGATGCCAGGACCATGTACCAGGTGTTCCGTCGTGGGCTTAGCATCTCAGGTGAGAGGGTCCATGGGGTTGGAGGGGCCGTAGCAGAGGTTAAACAGATGCAAGGGTGGGGGTGAGCCAGCGTGGCACCAGGGGCGTGACAGGTGAGTGATGCCCAAGTTCAGAGAAGAGTAGCCACTTCTCCTACCCAGTCAGAGAAGTAGCTGCATCATGGGGCCAAGGGGATGACCTCAGCTTTGTTCCAGCCCTAGGACTTCCTGACCTTAAGCTATCTCTTAGCCCATTCCCTGTGTCTCCCATTGGCAGCCCCTGGTGATCCTTGCTGCCAGGCCACTGGCTGGCGGGGTTCTGAGCCTGAGCCTCTGAGCTGTCTGGGTGACCCAGGGTATGAGGCAAAGGGAGGTGGTTGCAGAGGCAGCCTGCCACCTCTGCCCAGTGGCCCCAGGTCACCACGTTGGGGGCTACAACACATGGGTGACAGTGGAAACCAGTACTGCATCAGCCCCCAACCCTAGACTCCCTGGTCCCTGGGCAATGCCCTACTTGTGTACTTGAGGCTCTCTGGGGCTTCAGTAGGCCAGATGGGGGGGCAGTTCACTTGACCTGTGGGCCACCTCACAATATGAGGTGTCCATCCAGGTGGACAGGTAGCACCCCACCCTGCCCCCTCCCTTGCACAAGGCCTGCTTATCTCTGCAGGGAATGGACCCTGCCTTGGCTTCAGGAAGCCCAAGCAGCCTTATCAGTGGCTGTCCTACCAGGAGGTGAGTGATAGAGGACAGGCTCCATCTTGTTTGTCTGCACATACCCGGCACTTGGGGGGCTTGTGGGCACCTAGCTGGGTCTCAGAGGGTCAGATTTTCTTTGTCTGGCTTCTTTGCCAAACTCCTGGCGGCAGCCTCACAGGGTTGCCAGCACACCTGGGTAGGGAGTTGGGGAGGTCTCAGACCAATGGGGGTCCCACCTGGGGCTCTCCCTCCCCAGCTGAAGAGTCCTTGCATTCCCATCACTTCCCCATGTCTGTGTGCAGGTGGCCGACAGGGCTGAATTTCTAGGGTCCGGACTGCTCCAGCACAATTGCAAAGCATGCACCGATCAGTTTATTGGCGTTTTTGCACAAAATCGGCCAGAGGTGAGCATCTGCCTTAACTGATTTTGAAGTATCAGTGCCATAGAGGTTTGGATACCATAGGCCAGCCCTGTTCCCACTATTTGTGGCTTGGGAGAGGAGGAAACACGGAGAGCGTTGGCCCATGCCGCGCCCTCCCGGCCCTCCTCCACCTCTCCCCTCCCCACCCCTCCACTCCCTGCTCCCTTGGCTTTGCCCCTAATCAGGAATGGACATCCCAGCCAAGCTCCATTCACACCCTACCCAGTCCCACACACAGCTGCTCCTGGAGCTGGGGGGAGGAAGGACCTGGCGAAGAAGCCTGAGCCCTGGAAGTGGGCATGGGGCTGTTCTGGGGCAGACATGGTCTCAAAGGCTGTGGGTGAACAGGCACAGACCATTACCTCGCGGATTGCTTGCCACATGCAGAGGGTTAGAACTGAGCCCTCAGACACAGGACCAATCTCATGACCCTGGTCGCCTAGGCGTGAGGCAGGACGGCCCTCCTGTCTGCCATGCTCCCCACCCCGCCCCGTGTCTCCACAGTGGATCATTGCGGAGCTCGCCTGCTACACCTATTCTATGGTGGTGGTCCCGCTCTATGATACCCTGGGCCCTGGAGCTATCCGCTACATCATCAACACAGGTGAGCCCCCATTGCCCCTCCCTGCCCCAGCCTCAGGTTATGCTGCTGGGCTAACACTGATAAGAAAGGCTTTCTTTCACCCTCAGAGAACACTGGGGCTTGCTGTTTGGCCCAAGTTGGCTTCCCAAGCCCCGTGGTCTCCAGTTAGACTTCACCACAAGGCTCCTTCCACAGGCCTGGCTGCCAAGAAGGAGCCTCTGCAGCAGCCCCCACACAGGCCGCCCTCCTTCTGTGGTTCCTGCAGCTTAGGGCAGACGCGGGGGAGTGAGGCGGTGCATATCCCAAGCCAACTGGGATGTTGGGGGCTGAGCCTGAAACAAAGGGGTGCTTGGAGTCCCCTCCAGAAGTTGCCATGGCCTTCTGCCCTTGGCTCCGCCCAGGCTCCTTGCACTTTCCTCTACACAGCACGCTGCCCACACAGCCCGTGGTTCTGCCACCTGGCACGTGCTGCCCACAGTTACAGCCTGTGCCCGCATAGCCTGACCCTCCTTGATGGTCCCTGCAGCTGACATCAGCACCGTGATTGTGGATAAACCTCAGAAGGTCCTGCTTCTGCTGGAGCATGTGGAGAGGAAGGAGACGCCAGGGCTCAAGCTGATCATCCTCATGGAACCGTTCGAGGAAGCTCTGAAAGACAGAGGGCAGGAGTGTGGGGTGGTCATCAAGTCCATGCAGGCTGTGGAGGTGAGGGGCCGCCTCTGTCCCGGGCTGTTTGCTGGGCCACTGAGCCAGAGCTGCCAGCCTTCTGCCCCACTCAGGCCCCTGGGTGGATGTGGTGGGCCGTCAGGCTGTCAGGTTGAGACAGGGCAGGCTTCCCAAGGGCTGGTGGTGGGTGGTGGGGGTGGTACCCACAGGCATCGCCAGGTAACAGGCTCTGTTGGCTGGAGCAATTAATGACACAGGCACCAATAGGCGGATGGCGGTGCCAGCCTGCCCCAAAGCTGCTCACACAGCCTCTGGAGCCTCTTCATTTACAGCTAGCCGTCAGCCTGTCTGAGCTTGGGGACTGTAGACATGAGGTCTAGGAGCCATAGAGAAGTCCTTGCATATGTGTCCCAGACTTCCCGCAGACAGCAGAACCTATTTTCCTGTCCATGGCCTCCTCAGAGATGTCAGGTTGGTGGCAGCTGGTGGCCTGCTGGAGTAATACAGGACATCCTGGGCTCCAGGGCCTCAGGCCCTGCTCAGCAGCAGCTGACCCCAATTCTGTCACATGGGATCTGTGCCCCTGGGCCCTCTAGTTCTCCTCCTGCCGCCCTGTCTGCTCCGAACTGTACCTATAATGCCTGTGCCCCCGCACCTTACCACGGCTTAAGGGGCTACACCAACGCTGCCAACCCCCATCTGCCCCTTCAGCCCTGACCACTAATCTGGAAGCCCAGGCCACCCAGTCACTCTGTCCTGAGCATGTGTCCAGATGTGCCATGGGCACCTCAGGCTGTCTCCCCCTGTTTGTAATGTAGGGGTGGCCTAGGCCCGGATGTGTATCTGAGAGGCCACTGACGTGGTGTCTCCACGAGGGCCACGTCTGGGCAGAGAACCCTGAACTCAGGCCTTGGTGCGGGAGCAAGACATACAGTGCTGAGTTTATTTTGATTTATTTTTTTGATTGATGAGAGCTTTTGAGCACTTAAAATCAGCATTTTCCTCTTCCAGGACTGTGGCCAACGGAATCATCATGTTCCCGTGGTAAGCTCATCTGCCAGCAGGTCTCTGCCGAACAGGATGGTGTGCAGGCCCCGTCCTCACAGAGCCCCTCACTGTGTGCAGGGGCTCAGTGGAGAGGCCAGAGTAGCACCCCTGTGCTAAAGAGCACCTTCTCTGAGCAACGCAGGAGCTGCCCACTCAGGGTGCCCAGGCCTCCAGTGGGTGAGGGTCCAGAGAGGGGCCTGCAGCAGGAGTCAGTCCTGGCTACCCTTGGTTCTCCAGTAACTTTGCCTGGGGGGGGTGTACCTTTTCCCTTTGAATGTAGTGAACTCCCCAGAGGATGGGAAGGTTAGAAGCAGCAACAGAACCAGAACTGGACCCCGGGGCCAAGTGGCCTTGTGGCATCTGCATCTTTGTTCATCTTTGCTGTGTGAACTTTTCTGTGTGTCATCCCCAAGCGATACTGCCTGGGGTCGAGTCATCAGTGAGGGTCACTGCCCGCTGAGAGGGGCCATGTGGGGCTCTCAGCTTTCTAACAAAGCCTCTTGCCTCCAGCCCTCCCCACTCCTCTCACCTCTGTCACGAGCTTTGGCACACACAGACCTAAGCAGGTCACGTCCCTGCTTCCCAGGGCCCTTCCCAGGTAGCCCCTGGCGTGTGCCCATCTCGCACACAGCGTGCCCCAGCCGTAGAGAACCACTCTGATCCCTCATCATGCCTTTGCCTCTTGTGCCTCTGCCTGTGCCCAGGCTAGCTCCTCTCCCAGAATGCCTATCCTCACTTCATCTGGAGAGATCTTGCTTGTCCTTCGATGTCGACTTGTGTCATCTCCTCTGGGAAGCCATCCTCTACATGCAAGCAGTCATGGTGGGCTCTTCCTGGTGACCCCAGAACTCTGTGCCCCGTGCCAGGGCGAGGGCCTGAGGCAGAGCAGTCTTGGTGACAGTGGGCAGCTCAGTTCCTGGGCTACACTTCCTGGTCCCAAGCCTAACCCCAGCCATTTGGGAGAAAGTGGGAAGGAAGGAGGGAACTGGGTCCCACCCACTAGAAAGGTGAGATCTTTGGTTGGGGCCTAGATGTGGCCACTGCAGCCCCATCCCACCTAGAATTCAGCTCAGACTCAAGTTGGGAAGGCGGCAGGGCCGGGTGTGAGGTTGATGGGATAGGTCAATGTCCATGTCCCTGTTAGGTTTCCTCAGCTTCTTTTCCCCTTTCCTGGAGATTCGCCTGCCCACCTTTCTGACTGGACACACAGGGGCCCGCACATGAGCAGACACATTCAGTGCACACACGGGGGGAGTGCACAGAGGGGCTGGCTGGTGGAGGGGCCCAGGGGTCTTGGGCCCTGGCTGGCCACACCGGGGCTCTTTAACACACGCCTCTTTCCACCTCTGCAGCCCCCAAAGCCCAGCGACCTCTCCATTGTGTGTTTCACAAGCGGCACGACAGGTAAGCAGAGGCACCCAGGTCACCAGCCAGGGCCACCTGCACCCTTCCCTGGCAGCCGTGGTGGGGTGACTGCAGGGGTCTCTGGTGCCCTCTGTGGGGTGGACTGAGTCTCAACCTGTGCCTGGCTCCAGATGTCGGGACCCTCCTGCTGCTCCCAGTGCCCAGCACAGGGTGACAGGATGTGGATGGACAGTGTGCGCTGGGAGGTCCGGGGATGAGGGGATTGCCACTTCGTGGAGCTGGAGCCAGAGGAGGACTGTGCCCCTGGGTCATGTCATTCTTCTATGAGAACCAGCACTCACCCCTCTGCTTCCTGTCCTGTGTAAGGAGTGTGAGGTTTGGTGTCTGAGAGCCACGAGCTCATCACTTAACCTCTCTGCCATCACTGTCCCCAATTTCTCACCTGTGATGAGGGTGGTTAAAGGTGCCAAGTAGGAAATGGAATGGTGCGTGAAAGGGCAGTGCAGGTGCTCTGCTGGCTGGAGCTGGTGTGCCCCAGGCAAGGCTGTCAGGAAGAGGACAGGCAAAAATGGCGCACTGTGTGCCTGGTGCTGCCTGGTGGTGACAGAGAAGCACACACACCAGTATCAGCAGGAACAACCAAGGAAGGCTTCCTGGGGGAGTCAGAATGCGTGAGGACCATGGCCACAGGGGCAGCACTTGGCAGTCTGCAGTGCCCCCTGCCCCGTTCACCCTCTCACTGCATCACTGGGGCCTCAGCATGGCCTGTGAGGTGAGCGGGTGTGGGGACTGCCTAAGGGGACGCCACCAGCAAGTGGAGGCAGAAGAGTTGGGTCCTGCTCTCCCAACTCCCAGCCCAGTGCTCTTCCCATAGCTGCCTCTCCATTCCATCTGACAACTTGGGAAGTCGCTTACTCTGCCCTGAATGGGCAAGAAATGTCCAGCCTTCATTTTCTGGGCCGAGGACCAGCCCACCTTGATGATGGCCCTTGGTGGGCAGCAAACTGGGGCTCCTACGCCTCCTACAGGCGCAGCCTCTAAGGCATCAGGCAGACCTTGGCCAGCCCCACAGGAAGGACTGCCCAGGTGGGAGCGTCGTGATCAACGTGGCTTTATTGAATCGAGATGGATTTTTGCCATTAACTCAAGTGGGTTTGAGGATTTCCACCACCCTCTGCTAAACCCTGTCAGAGAAGAAACAGCACAGCGCTCGCTCTCCAGGAGCTGACAGCCGGAGCCAACCCAGAATTCAAAAATGCCCTTCAGGTTTATGTTGCTTTGTGTCATGAGTTTCACAATGTGAAATTTTGGTGACATGTCTCTCCATTCTGTGTTGGGGAGCAGGTCATGACTGTGGCCTTTCGCTTTGGGCCCTTGTCAGTCAAGAATGCCCTCAGGCTTTTAATGGGCCACTTGGTCACAGATGCTGCCTCCCTATCCAGAAAAGAACTTCATGATGCAGGCATGTGCTGCTGCTCAGCGGGAGAGGGCCGGACTCACGCCCAGTGCTTTTCCAGACTATAGACCCACAACTGAGAGCTGAGCCATCCTGCCCAGGCTCTGTGTGCTGGAGGTGGGCGTGTGGAGCCTGGAGGTACAGGTGGTGGTTAGTGGCCACGCCTCCCACCGCAGAGGTGTGGCTGGTGCCCAGGCAGAGCGGGGCCACGAGCTGGCTTCTTGCCTGATGTCACCCTGCCTGGCTGCACACTTGGATTTCCCTGGCATTAGTCTCAGCCTGTGCTGTGCCTATGGTCGTCATCGTCCTGTGGAGCACATGAGCCATGCATGTCCTCAGCGTCACTGCCCCAGATCCAGCTTCCCTTCCACACCCAGTGTCCCAGCTCCCGGCTGCATCGAGAGCCACGTTGTTCTTTCCAGTGGGGAAAGACGGAAAACGATCTGAGCCGGACATTGGGCTCATGACACTGGTGGTGGAGTCATTCTGGGAAGACTTTCTTTTTAGCAGGTGGTGGATGGGACTTAGAATTGCAAGTGTCAGTCGCTTTGCTTCATTGCAATGTCTCCCCTCCCTGCTAGGCTGGCTGCAGGCTTGGTGGGAAGGCCTGGTCTGCCTTTCTTCTCTTCCTCTCTGGTGTTTCTTCCCCTCCAGCTTGCTAATGAAGGTTTCTACCCTCTCCCAGCAGGTGGAAGTGGGGAGGGAGAGTAAGTTCTTACTTACTCGTTCTTTGTTTCGTGGACACTTGCTGATTTAGTATAATATTCTCAGTCTCTAGTTACTCTTTCTGGGTGAGGGCTGCAAAGTTAGCGTATTGGTTCATTTGATATTTCTTGGGGAAATTCTGCACATGGCCTGGCCGTCTCTTTGAAGTTTTACAGCTATTGTATCTGCTGCCTTAGGGGAAACTTCTAATTTAATATCCATTGTACATGGATTACATCCTTAGAGTGTAAGAAGCCCTAGGAGGAGGACATCACTGTCCCTATTTCATAGGTAAGGAAAGTGAGAGAGGAGACATGGCTTGCTGATGTTATGCTGGCAATGAGAAGCAAGGTCAGGACTGGAGCCCAGTCAGATCCAGGTGGCAGCAGCATCCGTGTGTGTCCACCCTGACATCATATGGTGGCCATGCCATCCTCCCTCCCCAGCCTGCTGGCCCTGGGTTCCCACTAGACCCCTGTCCTCTGAGTCATCCTAGTAACTCTGGGGCTTCCTCACCAGCAGTAGTGAAAGGTCATGACGTCACAAAGCAAGACCATCTATGTCCCATCCCTGCTGGTGAGCAGGCAGGAGGGAGTGCTCCAGCCCTCTGGACCTCCAGCCTGGCCTGAGCCTGGGCCTTTCCAGGTACCGGCTGCAGCAAGCAAGGCTTCTGCCACAAGAGTTGGCTGCTGGTTTCTGGAGACTAGACGTGCTGTGGCCCAGAGAGCAGCGTAGAGTTCTGGGTGTGTGTGTGAGACTGGGGCCAAGAGCCTGTGCCCCCTGAGGGAGGCAGGAGAGGGTGAGGCTCAGGTCTCAGATAGCCAGCTCCTGGAGGCACCCCACCTGTGCAGCTGGGTCACTTGCCTCTGGTCCGGAGCTGCTGGGAGCCTCCAGGTGGGCTTAAGTGTCTCCAGGTCTGGAAGCAACAGCCATCTGCCTAGGACTCTGAAGGTGGTTGTGGACGGAGGCCAGAATCTTGGGTGGGCAGTGATGGGTGTCTGGGACTGCTGACTTAGATGCTGCCCTGGAGTGGCCCTTGAGCTTCCAACTAATTCGCCTTCTTGCTTTCTCTTTTCAGGGAACCCAAAAGGTGCGATGCTCACCCATGGGAACGTGGTGGCTGATTTCTCAGGCTTTCTGAAAGTGACAGAGGTGAATAAAGTAGACTCAATAAGGCAGGTGTCTCTTGAGGACACCCCTCAAACCTCTGAGGTTTTCTTGTGTTTGTTTTTCCCCCGATATAATCTGGGCTGCCTTTCACAGGCAGGAGTTTCTACTCTCATTAGAGCAGCCCCACTTTTCAGACTTTTAAGCCCAAACACTGAAATGAGCCACACGTATTCAGTAGATGTTTCTAAGAGTGCTGAGATCCAGGAGGAGAAATACGTGAAAATGTTTTTGCATTTTTAACTTCAAAACCTGTGGGTTTGTATGTACCTATTAAGTGATCCTTAATAACTTGATTTTCAAGTAGGTCAGGGTTTAGTTCAGTTCAGTCATTTTGTGTGTAAGGGCTACTAGAGTCAAAAACAACAGTGACTGCTAATTCCTTAGGCTGTACTTAAAAAGGTAAATCTAAAATCAAAAAAAGCTTGATATCTTGGCCTGACAAAAGCATCTTAGCATTTTACAACTGGCTAAGAAAGAAGGATCTTTTTTCCACAAGTGGTGAGTATCCGAATACCCTACAGTTTCCTTAAGGAGCAAGAAATGTACCTTTTTATATAAATTAGGCCTTTTCACCACTATCGAGAAAAATCACTATCCACATCCACGACAGGTGGCATTATGGAGTGTCTGCCCCAATCAGTTATGTATTTTGGGAGAGTCCAGGTCAGGAGCCATGAGCCAGGTTCCCCGGACTTGTCCAAATTTATCCAAAAGTCAGCAGGTGTCTGCAAAAGGACAGAGAGCCTGGAAGTCCAGCAAAGGAGAGCTCTGGAAGGTCCTGCCCATCCCTGAGCCCAGGCCTTGCACAGGCCTGGCCCCAGCCCTGGTCCCCATCTGTGACACATGGGCTGGGGGACACAGCAGGGATCCCTCTCAGCCTTGCCCTCAAAGGCCCTGTTTCCAGGCCATGGCTTGTGAGACCTGGCTCAGCCACGTGTTTAGGACTTGGCCTTGCCTCCTCCTCCATCTCGGGCACGTATCCCAGCCACAGTTGGTATAGCTCTAGGGTTCTCTGGGCCCCTTTCCCTGGAAGAAGGACTGGAAAGTGCTGACAAGCTTTCCAGGTGGCCCGGGGAGACACATGACGGGGGCCTGGGGCAGATCCTGCAGCTGTGTGGAGAGGGGGAGAGCCGGTCTGGCGCCACTGCCTGCGAGTGAGGTGCAGCCCTTCCCAAAGGAGACTTCCCTGCGGAGCCTGGCTCTGCTGGTTTCTGTGTGCTTCATTTGGCTCTTGCTTCTGCAGATAACCTAGACCCACTGGCGCTGTGACCTAACACTCCGCTTCCTATGCTGCCGTCTCTCTCCCTCTCTCTTTTTTCCTTCTCTTTCTCTGTCCCTCCCCACCGCAACCCTCTTTTTCTGCCCCCTCTCTCCCCTCTCTCTCCCATTCTTTTCTCTCTCATCTCACCTCTCTCTCTGTCCCCCCCACCCCCTCCCCATGTCCCTTCCCCCTCTTCCAGGACCATTTTCTCTTTATTGTTTTATGACTCTCTTGTTGTCTTCCTGTCAGTGTTTCTTGCCTTTCTGTCTCCCATGCCCATCACCTGCAGAAAGTGATCTTTCCGAGACAGGACGATGTGCTCGTCTCCTTCCTGCCTCTGGCTCACATGTTTGAGAGAGTGATCCAGGTAAGACGCCCACCTGACTGACGGGGCCTTGCCTGGGCTCCTTCTCTTTTCTTGCAGAGTCAGTGGGCTCCCACTTGTGCGGATGTGCACATTTCCTATTTGCCTTTAGCACACATGTTTGAGCGAATGGTGCAGGTAAGGCCCTGGCTTCAGGGAGGCAAAGTCTGTATCCAGAACCCAGAGCCCTAGCAGGGTGTCACTTGTCACTGGTGGTGCCAGGAAGGAGAACTAAATTGTCCTGTCCTCAAAAGGTACTACAGGGGTCAGAGAGGT
The DNA here is from genome assembly GCA_033961575.1 of Aselliscus stoliczkanus. Taxonomy (NCBI): domain Eukaryota; kingdom Metazoa; phylum Chordata; class Mammalia; order Chiroptera; family Hipposideridae; genus Aselliscus; species Aselliscus stoliczkanus. The sequence continues at coordinate 37,468,286 of CM066733.1, forward strand.
CAGAGGACCTTGGCCACTCCATGTGGCCCTCCTGGGAGCATTGCTCCAAGGGAGACCTCAGGCCTGCCCTGTCTTACCCGTGTACACATCTGGACTAAGAGAGGCTGATGGTATCTGCTCAGGGAGCATCACAGCTTTGCAGAAGAGCTTTACCACTCAAGCTCTGTACAGTATGGCTTCATTTATGGCCCAGACACATATTACGTAACTTCCATTACTCATGAGCTCCTAAAAAACAAGACAGTAAAATTAGGGAATCAAACTTTCATGACCCCTCAGACTGTAGATGGGACTGGCATTATGATTGGCCCTGAGGCAGGCCTTATGGGGGTACTGAGGGAGTTGGGTGGGAGTCCACATGATGTTGCAGGGACAAAGAATTCTCCACGCATGTGTCACTCAAGGAACCAGCCTGTGTCTTCTAAGCTTCTACTGTGTTGCCTTGGAGGACATCTGGCATATTAGGGCATGCTTTCCAGACCTAGATTAGAATGCTGGCAATGACTAGGAACTAGATTTGTGACTCTAGGCAGGTCTCTTTACCTCTATGAGCTTTGCATTCCTCACCTGTGAGTGCAGATGCAAATACTATCTCCCTTATAGGACTGCTATGTGCTTTAAGGACAGGAGCACGTATTAGGCCCCTGGCACATTCCTAGTCCCATCAGCAACCAGCCAGCTTTCCCCTTGCCCCCCACCCAACATTAGCAGCATTTCAGTACATGCTTCCAGAGTTGCTGAGGTATCCCAGGAAAATCCACAGACTTCTGAGGTCTGGAGCACACCCATTCATAGGGTGTCGTACAGCCCAGAGACCTGAGGCCCCAGGGAGGCCCCTGTCCAGGGTCTGGGTGTGAGCAGGAAGGGCAAACAAAGTGACACTGGCTGCTTTGGCACCTCCAAAGGCCCTGATTCCATTCTGCCTCCTGCGGCTTCTCCCCGTGGGACGAGGTGGGGAGGATGGTGAGGTGGGGGGGGGGTGTCACCTCAGATAGTGTTCAGCATCTCATCGTAGCACCCAGAGCAGGGTTTGGGGGTCATGGGCACCCTCCATGTAGGGCAGAATTGTGGAAAGCTCTGGACTGTTGCCAAGAGTGACAGCCTTGAGGGACTCCTCTTTTCCTGTCCTCTCCCTCCAGTCTGTTGTCTACTGCCATGGAGGGCGCGTCGGCTTCTTCCAGGGAGACATCCGTCTCCTCTCAGATGACATGAAAGCTCTGTGTCCCACCATCTTCCCTGTGGTCCCACGACTGCTGAATCGGATGTATGACAAGGTGAGCCCCCAGGGAGTCTGGCCAGGCTGAGGAGCCTGGTATCTGTTTGTATGGATGGGGTCTGGGGCCTCAGGCAAGCTTTTCCTGCCTTCACCGCCAGGTCCCCCTTTCTCCTGTTTTCGCCCTATTCTTCAAAGCCCTCATTGTGGAGATCTTTTTTTTTCCAGGAATTTCTAGCCCCACAACATTCCCAGATCTCAGTAATGTTAACCTTTAGCTGGATGTCACACTTTCACTGACCTTCTGCAAGGGCAAAATGGAGCGTGGCTTCTCGGTTGTCCAGCTTGGCCTTCTCCCTGGGGGTATGTCTAGAGGTGGGACATGCAGACCCGGCAGCTGTTTCTAACTCTTGTTCCTCAGATCTTCAGCCAGGCAGATACACCATTAAAGCGCTGGCTCCTGGAGTTTGCAGCAAGGCGTAAACAGGCAGAGGTCCGGAGTGGAATCATCAGGAATGACAGTATCTGGGACGAACTCTTCTTTAATAAGATTCAAGTAAGATAATGAACAGGTGATTGTAGGGTGATATGCAAGTGTCCAATGGGTGACCTTACAGAAGAATTAGAGAAGTTCATCCCAGTGGCCTGTAATCTTATTATAAAATAATAATCATTTGGTCATGCAATTAAAGGTTAAGCTACTGTTGAAATCTTAAAGGACTAATTTTTGTTATTTGGAGATGTATTATATTCGCCCAGCCAGAGGGACCCCTGGAAGGTAGGTCCCTTGGCCTCCACGGGCACCTGGGCAACCTTGTCCTTAGGTGGTCAGGTTCCCCAAGGACTCCTGGGGCCTGAAAGTTCTCCTGTCCTCCCCGTAGCCCTGGCCTTGATGGCTTTCCAGCAGCACTAGGCTCTAGACAGATGGCCCGGAATCTTCTTTCCTTTCCTGTTTCCTATCCTTTCAACCTCTCCCAAACCAGGCTCATTGGGAATTACTCGTTTCTGGATCCCCACTCAAATTTTCAAGCTCTGCATTACCCAAGGAATTTGTAGTTAATTAGTATCATTACTCGTTTTTTTTTTCTTACTACTCTATTTTTAGCTATGAAAATTAATATTTAAACTCTCTTGGCTCAACTTACAGAAACAACACGTTCAAGAATTCTTTGTCCTCTGCAGTGCATAGTAAATAGAGCAGAGCGTGGTATTGATTTATTTATAAATGAGAAAAGGCTAGGCCATTAAGGTGGAAGTGGGAAGGAATTGTCCTAAGTAATTGCTGTTGGATGCTTGCAAATGATCGGAGAGTGAGGGAGAAGCTGTATATTTTAAGGAAAGAACCAAAATTATACAATGCCACATAGACTAATGGCACTTATCTCAAAAGACTTTTATAAAAAAGAGTTGGCTATACTGTGGGTTGAATTGCAAAGCTGATTGATTGGTTCATTTTGATGGAGAAGGGACTTCCTCACCCCATGTGTTATGTAACCTCAGGCCTCCTCTCTGATACCTATACTAGGGTCCAAGTAGAGTCCAGTTGTTGAATATTGACCCTGGATGAGGCCCAGATGGGCTAGATGTCACCTCCAGCAGCACAGACTGGCAGGTTCTTGTCTCTCCCCACAGGCCAGTCTTGGTGGATGTGTACGCATGATAGTCACTGGAGCAGCCCCCGCATCACCGACCGTCCTGGGATTCCTCCGTGCAGCCCTGGGGTGCCAGGTATTGCCTTTCTGTAGCCTTCTCTGGGAGCAATGAGATGTGTGTTAAGGCGGGGCTGGAAACCCATTATACCTTTTACAGTACAGAGAAGGATCCTGGGAATAGGGTTTTAGTAGGATTAAAAACTCCCTCCTCTGAGGATGAAAAAATCCCAAAGCCAGTGAAAGCCAGGATGACCTTGTGACTGTCTGGAAAGCCCAGGTGTCTTCACTCTGGGAAGGGGGTTTGATAAACTCTATGTGGATCACCAAGGTTCCGGAGAACCTGCAGCACACCTGTAACAGCATCTCAGCATCCTCCAGCCTGCAAGTTATCCCCCAGCCCAGACAAGGAACACAAAGGCGGGGATGATGGAAATCTATTTGTATTTCGTCATTTGATTCAATAGGTTTTGTCATCTCTAAAAAATCCATTCCTTTATTTATACGTTCAGTTAATGTTTATTAAGTTCCTACATATGCAGGGTATAGTAACATGTTGGGACCGATGGGTGTTAAGTGAAGTAGGGACATCTGTTTCATCAATGTGTGTGCTTCAAGTTTCATGCTTTCGAAGCACTGCCCGCCGCCTCTATGCCACATGGCCTGGCTCTCTTAAGGACATTTTCCCCCACGTGGTGTAGTCCTACACGCACATAGGCCTCTGGAGGGGAATATCTTAACAGAGACAAGATAAAATATAGAGTAGATTTTAAAGTGTTTGTCTTTAATACATCTTATCCAAATGAAAAATACATAGTCAGTGGTTGAAAATAGGTTAGAAATCTTTACTCCCACACCTCATAACCTTATCTACTAAGCTCAGTGTCTGTGGTAAAAATAGCCCTTCTTCCAGGCAAAGTAGCCACACCTGTTGTCTGTGTTCAGCTTCACCTGGGGTCACCTACATTCAGAGCACCTCCCCTCCCCATGAAGCAGCCAGATGCTCAGTGGGAGCTTAGTTGCCTGAAGACAGCAGCCAGCCAGCTGCAGGAGTGCGTGTGCCCACAATATGGTTTCCGTATTTTGCTTGAAGGTTTATGAAGGTTACGGCCAAACCGAGTGCACAGCGGGATGTACCTTTACCACACCTGGGGACTGGACCTCAGGTAGGATGGGTGGGAGATTTGGGAATGGTTCACGAGGCTCTGCTGAGTTAAAATGGCTCCCACACTTTCTCATGGAAAGTAAATTTACATGGGCACTTCTAAAAAAAGCAACAGAAATAGAAGGAAATTAGTGATGGTGGTTATGTCTGGATGGTAGCATTGTGAATCTTTTGTTCCTTTGGTTACATATTTTTATATTTTCCTTTTCTTTTTTTGCATTTTCCCATTTATTTTATAGATAAATTGAAGTCATGTTTTTAAAAAAAGAAGAATAGATCACAAAACACAGCTCTAGGTGGAAAAATGATTATAATATCAGCATGTTAGATTTCATTGATTCTGAGTACCACATAGCCTTGTTTACAGTCGATTTAGAATGAAGGATACAGGCTATGAATTGGATATGACTTAGAAAGGAGAGGCAACTTAATGGTCAGAGCATCCTTTCCTAAAGGGCCATTTCCAAGGCCTTTAAGGAACTACGGTCTTCCGGGATGTTAATATCTCGAAGGCAGTGGCATCCCCAGGAAGAAACAGCTCCTATCCACACCCTCATTCAGAGGAGACTCATCTTTCAGGGCAAGAAAAAGCAGTAGGCAGCCCCTGTATTGTTCATAACAAATTTAAACCAGACACTGGAAGAATCTGGAAACCATTCAGCAAAAGAGTACTTCAGGGTACCAGCTTCCTCTCTGAGCCTGGGGCCACTCTTCATGCTTAAGTTCATTCAACTACAAATTAGAAAACTTGGGACGATGTGCCTGCACAAGAAATATGCTCAGTAATGCAATACTAGTTTCAGGGCACCTTGAGGTAGTCAGCAGAAACATGATAGGTGGGCTCGAAATCCAGATCATAGTTGGCCAAGTCAAGTACAGAAACGTTTTAATTTTTTTTCTGAGTTTTATCTCTTACACTCTAGCTGAATAAAGCCTTTTTGTATATAAGTTCTTTCATCTTTCTACCACTGGCAAATCTATTACAAGGAGCGTTCTGAGGTCCTGGTTCACTTAACTTTTTTCTTATTGCTGCCATCATATTTACTGATCACTCTCATGTATCCCTTTCCTTTTGGATACTTTCTTTCCTCTGTGTCGTCCTCTACATTTTCCTAGAGAAACGCTTGAAGTTTTGTCTTTTTTATTCATCCTTAGCATAAAAACTTGCAAAGACTATTGAATATGAGAGAATAGCTATCTTTGTACAATACTGTAAAAGATTTTGCAGCCTCTCATTTAAAAGAGATGCCAGTGTCACCGCCTCATATTTCATCTACGAGGCTCACTTTTCTTTCAGGACCTTGGCCAGCACCTGGTTAAAAACTCCACCTTGCCACTGAATTCTGTAACTGCCACAAAACAAAGCAAAACAAAACAAAACAAAACAAAAAAACAAAACAAAACTAGAAAATGACTTTGGTGTAATTTCGTGATTGGAGTATATAACACCAAGAAAATTTGAAGTCTTATTTTTCAGGGGTGAGTTACCTCATCCTGTTTTCCATTCCTTTATTACTCAAAGTGTAGTATGTGGACCAGAAGCATCGTTACCTGGGGGCCTGTAAAGAAATGCAGACTATCAGGCCTCATCTCAGACATACTGAATCAGAACCTGCATTTTAACAAGATTTCTAGGTGATTGACATGCACATGAATCAACAGTCTGGTGACTGGAGGAAAAGTGATGATAGCAATATGTTATGACCCCCAAACCAAGATGTGTGATCTGACAATGGAGACAATGTTTTAATATGGACTCTGTTATTGTAAAACATCCTGACAGATGTGTGTGTGAGCCCTGTGCAGGTTGGTGCTAGGCCAGGTGTGTCTGTCCGTCTCTTTAAGAATCAAATGGAAATAGAACAAAAGCCCTGCAGAGGTCGGCCTCTCCTTTCTCTAGAGTTTTGTTTTATCATCAGTGTTTGCCTATGACAGATGCCCATGTAAAAGTGTATTGCTTTCCATCCATAGTTCCTACTTTGACCTCGTGGGGGTTTGCATGGCATGGAGCGTCTTCAGTGCTGAAATTGATCTGAACGCTGACCAATGCTGTATTGCTCTGGTGTTCTAGGACACGTAGGGGCGCCTCTGCCCTGCAATCACATCAAGCTCATTGATGTTGAGGAACTGAACTACTGGACCTGCAAAGGAGAGGGAGAGGTAAACTTCAGCTTTTAGCTCCATGTCTGTGGAGGCTACATGTAGTGAGTAAAAGAAAAAAAAAAAAAAGGAAATGAAATGAAATTATTTTCCTTGTATCCTATGTGTAAAGTCACTTTAAATTGCTGATGAATTTGACTCAGCTGAATTCAACATTTTCTCTCCTGTTTATGAAACAAGGTGGGACTGGGCTGATCTAAATCAAGATTGGGAATTTCCAAGCTTTTTAAAAAATCTGTTTCTTCCCTAAAGGGTTTGGCCTGCTGCTATGGATCTGTTCCAGCAGAAACATAACCAATTTGCAAACAGGCCGGATGGGGTAGATAGAGCTGGCCTGTACTTGTACATTCCGAGGGAGTGGGTGACCGATGGCCTTGTCATGAAGCAGGGGCTTAAGCATCTCTGGTAGGATCAGCCAGCTATTGATGAGACCCTGTCTAGTGTCAAAGAAACATACACTGAAGGCCAAGGTGTTCCTGAGGAAGAATAAGGTCGGGGGAGGCCTGGGACGGCCAGGGCAGACAGGATGGATGGAGAGGATGCTGATGAGAGGAGACAGGAGACAGTTCAGGCTGCTGGTGGATGTTCCATCTTGTTTTCATCTGTGGATTTCCTGTGGGAGACTGTACATTATTCTACACATGCCTCAGGACAGCCTCATATCAGGAATCCTCATGCTGTGGGCTGAGAGAAACCGGGTGTTTGTCCCTACAGATATGTGTGAGAGGACCAAATGTGTTCAAAGGTTACTTGAAAGATCCGGACAAGACGAAGGAGGCCCTGGACAGCGATGGCTGGCTTCACACTGGAGACATCGGAAAGTGGCTGCCGGTACGTGTGTTTGGAACCATGGAGCGCCAAACATTTGAGTGGTGGGAGGGTGTAAATCTGATGTGCCCCGAGGCAGGGGTCTTCTCGGAGTCCTCCCTGACAACTAGTGATTCAGGAACACCTGTGGTGATTGGGAGGGTCTACCTTACCCTGCCCCCACAGGTTCCTCCTCCATTCTTATTTATTTATTTATGTTTATTATTTTATTTTAATTTATTTTTTTTGAGGGCAGTGTCACTGGCCCTCATATGTGGGATCCGAACCAGGGCCGCTGGCTTCCGAAGCCAGAGCTTAACTACTGTGCCACTCGGCCGGCCCAGACAGGCCGGCCGGCTTTGTGAGAGGATAGAGCTGGAGTGTGAGGCCTACTCCCTTCCCTTAATGGTTTCCGGAAGGACACCTGAGAGTGCTGTGGAACCTGGCGGGGGGAGTATAGGAGTAGGGGTGCAGAGATCTGAGAAAGGCAGGGGCTGGGAGCTCATGGATGCCAGCCCCGGCTGAGAGGTGGCATTGAGCAGTAGGAAAAGCTTGGGGCTGGGCAGAGCAATGGCTGAGTTCCTTTGGCTCTGCTAGCAGCCGCTCTGGTGACCGTGAGCAAAGCCTCATTCCTCTCTGGGACTCCCTGTGGACTCATTTGTAGAATAAGTGTGTGAGGCCACACGGCATTCTTTGGCTGTGGCCCCCAACTCAGCCCAAAGCAATTATTGTACTTCGCTCTGACATCTATAAAACGGGATATTTCCAGTGCCTTCTTCTGCAGTTATTGTTGCCAGGAATAAATGAGATTATATCTGTAAAGCACGTAGCACAATGCCTGGCACACAGGAGATGCTTAGATGAAAGCTATGATCAGAAAAATGCTGTCACTGAAACCGAGAGCCCTTGCCTGATGCACCGCCCCACCCCCCGAAACTCTCCTGTGTCTCTGGGAAATCGCTAAGGTTTTGGGTGGATGTTCTGGGATGCTGAGTTTTTTGTGCATGTGAATGGTGTTGAGTTTCCGGGGGTCCTCTGGGCTGGCCAGCTGATTTGCCCCTGCTTGGATCTGGGTGCTTCCCTTTGAGAAACCCTGACACCTGCAGCAGACAAGGGTGTGTCCTTGGTGTGTGCCCTGGGCCAGAGACTGTGCTCAGGGGAGAGACACATCTTTAGGTAGGTCCCAGACCAGCGCGGTGGGTATCAGCTCAGGGCCATGCTTTCCTGGGGCGAGGTGGAAGACAGGCGCCGGCTGCATCTGAGTCTCAGGATATGAGTCATGCTCTGAGTGAGAGGAGAGAGTGGAAAGGATGGTCAGGACAGGGGTAACAGCACAAGTTGGGTGGAGAGATACCAGAGGTATGAAGCAAGCAGTTCTGAGGGTCCACAGGTGTGTGTATGGGAGGGTGGCAGAGGCTGGAGAAGTCAGTGGGGCCCTGGACACTGGTGGGAGACAGACAGACTGTCCCATCAGCTAAGGAGGCTTAGGCTTCAGGTCCTCTCACTTGCATAGGCTCCTTCCAAGGCTCTGCACTTCATTTTATATTATTTTTCTGAAAGAGGACCATGAAAATTGGAAAGCTTGAAGCCCCACAAAACCTTGGCTCTGTGACATAACTTGGATGAAATCACCCTTCTTGCAGGGGGTTGTGAGAAGCAAGTAAATTACTTCATGTAAAGCACCTAGTGTTGTGCTTGAACTCAAAGCCCAAGTCAGCAGGCAGGCAGTCTGTGGGAGTCGTTTTTAAAATTAGTATTATTTTGAAATAGTATTAGAAAGATCAAGGAAAAGGTACAAGCTTCTGATCCAGAAAGACCTGATTCAAATCCTGGTTTTCCTACTTCCCAGCTGTGTGGCTTAAGAGGACTTAAGTAACCCCTCTGATCCTCCCTTTTCTCATCTGTGAAATAGAGGTGATGACACCCAGCTCATGGGGTGCCATGAAGACCAAAGGAGCCAGCATAGGGAAAGTGCGTAATGTCCAGCCCGGGTTTTAAGCAAAATAGGGCCTGCCTGTCCTTTTCTTCTGGAGAGATTGCTCTGGTTCTGGTGGATGGGACAGATGGAACAGGGACAGAACTGTATGCAGAAGTCCAGTCAGGAAGAGATTTGCATGGGAGAGAGAGGGAGATGTGAGAGGGGTTTATAAGTGAGGATGAATGACCTGACGGCTAGAAGTCCCAGGAGGGAAACAGCACGGCCACCCTAGGTTTGGGCTGCGGGACTGGGACAGGCATGAGGAAGGTGGTGGTGAGCTTCTTTGGGGGCAGGTTGCATCCTGCAAATGGCCTGGTTTTGGAAGTTTTCTGAGGATAGTTAGGATCTGGGTCTGGAACTCAGTGAAGGGGTCTGGCTGGAAGCTTAGACAGACGTGGGAGTGGCCAGTGAAGAGATAAAGGCAGTTACCGTGTGCTAACTCAATACCTTGAGCATTGTCTGTGGAGGCGAGGAACATGCGACATTCAAGGATTGAGCCAAAGGAGAGAGATCCAGCTAATCCTCTGGGAAACAAAAAACGTTGAGGATGGGCAGGGAGGTGAGTCGGGATCCTGGAGGCCAGGGGCACAGGCACTCACTTCCGAAGGGGCGGCTTGTCTGCTGCAGAGGTCCTGGAGGGGTGGGGACTCCTAATGCCATCTGGCTCGCCAGCTAAGTGTCACTGGGGGCCTCTGCCAGAGCTGTGCTATGTGCCGGGGGATGGAGAGCCCACTCTTGGGGCTTGGGGGGCAGTAGCTGGAGCAAGGGAACTACGCATGGCTTAAGGGAGTGAATCTGAAGATGCTGGTGAGAAACAGGGCAGCTGGAGCAAGGGCCTGAGCAAGAGGGTAGCTCTGGTGGGAACATAACTGGCAGGGATGAGAGCGGGGAGTAAGCGGGTAAATGCTGGTGGGGAAAGGATGGTGGGCATGTGGGCCCAGCAGAGCTTGGGAACCATCAACTTGTGGTGCCTGGGTGGCTCGGTGGCTCGCACTCTCCAGCTGCATGGTGGCTCAAGGAACAGAGACCTCAGAGGGAAGAGCAGGTCCCAGGGGGGTCTGCAGGGTGGGACAGGACAGGAGTAAGGGATTCAGGCTCAGGAATGCCATCTTTTTACGAAGCTGTTTGTCCAACTCCATAGGCGGGAACTCTTAAAATAATTGATCGGAAGAAGCACATATTTAAACTTGCTCAGGGAGAATATGTTGCACCCGAGAAGATTGAGAACATCTACATCCGGAGTGAGCCTGTGGCACAAACCTACGTCCATGGGGACAGCTTGAAGGTGAGTCCCCTATGCTTCAGCCCTCCCACACGCACTGGGCCTGCTGAAAAATCTACAGTTACCTCGGAATAATTTCCTAAGTATTTGGTATTTGATTAAAGTGGTAAACATTAATTTCTAATCAGACACTGGTATTCTCCTGCATATTAGATCATGAAAGAAAACTCCTTGTTAAAGAAGAAGTCTTAATTGCTTATAGTTTGATAAATTGCAGCTAGGTAAATAACTACTACCTTGCTTGAAGGTAGTAGTAATGGACACCCCCACTGCTTTTAACTTATATTCTATTACTTCCAAGAGGAATTTTGAGGTAAGATGCTAAAGTAAGATTTGGGATTTCTACTGTTTTGATTTTGAAATATGCAAATGAACTTTACAGGTAAATGGGCATAGTGTTGCAAATAATGGTACTGATGATAATACAGCTTAATATATTAAGCTAATATGTTAATAAAGTTTAGGTTAAATTATTTGTAGAGGATTTATTTTTATTATGCTTTCAATGTCATTTCGATTTGAAGTCAGATCATGGTGAATATATTCTGTGCTTTCATTGGATTTATATATAATTAAATAGTATTAAATTATTTTTTAATAATTCAATGAACTATATTAAGGAAATGGAGGACCATATTAATGAAACAATTTTAAAATGGTCTGGAAATCCTGAGAAATATATGTTTTGGTTCATAGAGTTGTTTGATTAGCATCCTGAAGATGTATGTATTCATTTAAGATTAGCATGAGAATCAAAGGTGTACATAGTTCTAACTTTACTGATTCTTAATCTCTAAGCTTATTTTTTATTAATTGTTTTTACAAAGTTAGGGAAATAGGTCAGAAAATAAACAGAGAATGTGTGATATATTGGTGGATATGTTTCATAACATGGTAATATACTTATTTTTAGAAAAGGGTGGACTCTGAGAATACCAAGAGATTATTTTTAATGCTGGACCAAAAATAGCCACTTTAAAAGCTTTTGCTGCTAATATAATATCATGTGCCAACTACATTCTAATAAAATATATTTTTAAAAAATAATAAAATAAAGTGCTTTCATGATTAAATAAAAGCTTTTGTCAATTTTGGTAATTGTTTTATCTTGGTGATGGGTATATCATATATTAGTATCTTTAATTTTGTATCTATATCTAAATTTTCGTAATTTTAGAAAAAAATTTGAAATAAATATGGCAGATAAGGAAAAAAAAAACCCCAACAGCTTCCCTCATGACTGTTTTTTTCTGGTGGGTTGCAGGCCTTTCTGGTGGGCATTGTGGTGCCCGACCCTGAAGTCATGCCGGCCTGGGCCCAGAAGAGAGGCATTGAAGGGACGTACGTGGAGCTCTGTGCCAATCAGGTCTGTACCTCGGGGCTGTTTCCTAAAAGGTGACTGGACCTTTTATAACAAGGGGACAGAAAAACAGCAGACCAGTGAAATTTGAACACTTAAGGAAATTTCTAACTTTATACCTGGTGGGAATCCTAAACTAGAAGTTCATCTGTTTTTGTTGTTGTTGAAGGAGCTCATATTTCTTCTTAGGAAGTTTGATAAACTGTTGAATTTTAGAGCCAGGAGTCATCGCAGAAAGCTTGTCCAGCCCCCTTGCTTGGCAGCTTGCAGGAGAGTCCAGAGAGGGCAGTGGCTTGCCCAAGGCCATAGCTGGTTACCAGCAGTATCAGATAAGAGCATGGGCCTTCTGACTCACTGGGCATGCCCTGTCCAAATGTGAGGTGGATTTTGTATCTACTGGGCTTAGAAAGACAGTCATGAAATCGAAAAAGCAACAGTTCTTTCTGCTTTGAGCATTAGCCACTCACACCTTCCAGAAACCTTCCCGTGACACCCGTAGGGTCCTGTGGGAGAGGTCTCTGTGTTCTGCCCAGCATCGACTCCTCTGGTCACATGGTCTGTTTCTCAGCAGCAGCCATGGACCCTGGTGCTCCCACTGGGCACTGGGCTTTTCTGGGTTTGACAAGGCCTCTGGGATTCATGAGGCTGACCAGAAGCCCACTTAAAACAATAAAGTGGTCCCTTAGCCTGTTCGTGGTCACTACTTTGGCTGTGCTCGGCACTTGCTTGCCAGATGAGAGGTGGTGGTTGGCATGCTGCCAGGGAGTGTCAGCCCCTGTTGGGAGGGTGGGGAGAGCGTGTTGGTGTGAAATGTGTTTTTGGTCTTTGTAAGTTTACCTCTCCGGTTCAATTCAGGAGCTGAAGAAAGCCATTTTGGAAGATATGGTGAGGTTAGGAAAAGAAAGTGGACTCCATTCTTTTGAACAGGTAACTATTACTTTCCCCATACTTGTTATAGTCCTTCATGCAGTGATGAAAATTAAATGAATCCACAGTGACCTAGATTTCCCACCCTGCAGGCAGGCTGGTACCAATGGACCCCTGAAGGCCTGTTCCGGCCTGACTTTGTCACAGCCTGTGTCCTGAACTAAAATAGGTCACGTGTTGAATGAGACAGTAATAATCACTAACGTTTGTAAAACTGAAATGTTACTCTAGCTGTCACTAGTAGATCATGTGTACACGGGCCGTCTCCAAGCTGCCTGCAATAATCCAGACCGCAGTCCTGTCTTATGTTTATTTTTTTGGGGACCGTCTTCTTGGCTGCAGCAGGCAAACTTACTTGCTAGGACATGGAAAAACTGTATTCCTGGGGCCAGGGATCTGTCAGCCCAGCCTGCCCTCTCAAAGAGGAAGAAACAAAATATGTGTTAGGAAAAGACACAGCGGTTCTCTAAGACTTTCTATCTTCACAAGCCTGGGGTTCCTACTGTAACAGATCATAAACATACTTGATCCTACTTATATATACCATTTATATACCCTCTTTAGTAAAAAACTCAAAAAGAAAAATTCTTCAAGCAGAAAAATAATTAAAAACCTGATTTTTAAAAATTACCTACTATGTAATAATATAATCATTTTTCCTAAAATTTTGTTTCTCCAATAGGGTCCTCAAATATAGTATTAGGGATCTGCAAGGTTTATGAGAATTTAAAATTTTTTTATTTTTTTTAATTAAATTAAATTAATTAATTAATTGATTAATTTTTTATTTTATTTTATTTTATTTTTTTAGCTGAGCCATCCTGCCACGTCAGCAGGCTGCTCAGCTTGGGCTGGGAATCCACCTGGCACCCCTGTTGCTCAGAGTTCGCACTTTTGAGCAAGCTCTTAACCGACTGAGCCACTGAGCCGACTCTGAGAATTTTAAATTTTGTACAATCATTTTGATAACAACCTAAAAACATATTTAAATGTTTTAAATGTAAAACCCTTACAGCAATTAGTTGCAATTAAAGAACATTTCTACAGATTAAGACTAATTTTTTAAAGTTTCAAACTGAGGAAAACTAAACATACTTTGAGGGGCTGAGAGAATTGTTTTTCTTTTGAAATCTTTGCATTAACCTAGTTTGAGAAACACTGCTTTACTCTCATCTGACAGCATGCTTTAGAGCACATAAGATCTGGATGAATAAATCTTCATTTTAAAAAGTTATAAAATTTGAGGCAGTTAAGCAAGTTGTATTTCTTTTTCTGAATGAAAGGTCAATTCTGATTGCTAAGCCTGTTCCTGTGATTCTGAAGTCCTGCACGCCCCCTGCTGGGTTTGGCATGTGTGACTCTAGATTCCTCTTCCTGGAAAAAGAGGACCAGCTCCTAAGGTTAGGCTTAAAAGGGTCTTGTAGCTAAATTTCCAGTGTTAACCATTGCTCACATTAGAGTTTTCACTGACAGGAGACTTCTTTTTTTTTTTTTTTTTTTTTTTTTTGAGGGCAGTGTCACTGGCCCTCACATGTGGGACCCGAACCGGGGCCCCTGGCTTTACAAGCCAGCGCTTAACCACCGTGCCACTCGGCCGGCCCAAGTCTTCTTGACTTTCCATATATCTTAAGCAGAGTTACTGCATTCTAATACTCTGCCTTCACCATGGTCATGTCCAATATAGAGAAGTCACATGGTAGCCCGAAGACCTGAGTTTTATTGCCAAGGCTGTTACCTCTTTGTTGGTCTGTGGCATCCTCCCCAGCTGACCACAGAAGAGCAAAAGCCTGGTCTCATGCCTGAGGAGGGTCCAGTTGTGTTGCAAAGTTCATCATAAATTGAGTTAATCCATAATCTGTCAGTTTGTCCTTTTCTCCTTTTCTCAAAAATGAATGATCAATTAAGGCTTAATACTAATTTTTAAGAAACTATACACAGACACACACACATATAGGTATCCATGCTCAAGGCTTAAATCATTCAACAAAAGCTTTAGGAGCTCAGATTTACTGGGCAGGGTTGATATGAATTAAACTTTGAATTAAATAAAAAATTAATGTAATTTAATTTCTAGAAACAGACAATTGCTAGAACTAAGCCAACCATTATTAATTTATGTAGATCCTTGGAAGATATATTTTAATGAGTAGAGAGGAATAATTGTATGAATAACTAAAATATGTAGGCACCTGGGAAGTATTTGAGCATACTTAACTGATTTAACCATTTTCTTGACAGTTATATGCCTCATTAGTTTGCATAGGCAATACAAAGTGAACTTGACTCTTGATAGATTTTTCAAATTGTAACTGGGAAGACCTCACTAAAAATATTACATTTCCTGTCATTGAAATAAATACTTACCTAACCAATTTGCTTTTAAATTAGAAATGAATTATTTTAATTAATTTAAATGTTTATTTTTTTACTTTATCCTTCTGTCCTTCTGTCCTAAATTATTCGCTGTGTTTATTATTTATAAGCAATATTGCATGTTAAACTATTTCATTGAGCAATACCATTGAAAAATATAAAGTATTAATACTATGTTTCTTCAAAACTATGAAAAGTTCTGTGCTTTAATGAGCTGGCATAAATTCACACTTTTCAGGTATTTTATTCCAATTCAATATTTAAATGTTACAGTATTTCTAAATTTTAAAAAACCATGGAATCACTTTTCAATGCCTAGGGTGTAGTTTCAGGAAGGAAGCAAGCATTAAGCATCTCCTTTTGTCAACAAGAAATTTGCTTATTACAAATTGGAAAATGGGTTTTATGTTGTTAGGTGTAAAAAGAGATTAAAGATGCTCATTCCTTTTTGTTTCCACATTCAACAGTTTGGTTTCAATAGAAATATATAATTATTTATAAAAAATGAAAGTTGGTTTTATCATTGGTTTACTTCTGAAAAAACAACTATAGGTTTGTGACCAACCTTTAAGGTCAGTGGTAGTGAAACAACTGGTTTGACCCATTTTTTTTTTTTTTTACCACTTACTGACAAGACTTTGAGTTACTGGAGCAATTTGTATAGGTATTTTTATGGAAGAAACTAAATAGACCCACGGCTGTAGGTCAGACGGGAGCAGGGACTTGCAGCCTGGCAGCAGTTCCCCTCTGATCCCCTCACTAAGGGCCTGAAAGGTGAGCTGAGTGCCATATTGCTTGGCTGCCCGTAAGACTGGATTTAATGATATGTTCTCTGCCCAGACAGAGACAATTTTGTAGAGTCACAATGAACTGTGGATTCCCCCATCATCCCTTTGGGCTTGCTGCAGGTAGCTGGCTTGACAGATAGTCAGAAACTACCTGTTGAGGCAGCCCTTTCTTCCTAAGATCATAATGTTTTCTTTTACGTGCTACTTACCAGCTAAATAGCATTATGTAGCTCTCCCTATGGAATCCATCTTTCCTGAACTGGATTGGTTTTAGCTTCTGTTTGTCACTACTGGATTTTCAAAGGTGTCCACCCCCATCCCTGTACTCTTGTGCCAGCTGCAAAGTGTTTTCTACGTGCTGTTAAAAGCTCAGAGGAGCTGAAACCCAGGCTTCAGGACACTGGCGAAATTATATCTTGGCATTTGCATCTCCTTTTAAAACTATATTATTCATTTCATTTATAGAAGAAGGTGGATAGATAGTTTGCACTTGCCAAAAGTCTTTATGTGATACCATTTCTATCAGAAGAAAACTTTTTTTTTTTAAAGCTAAGGACATTAGCACTGTTGATTTTTCAATTTTTTATTTTATGACAGAACACATGAGTTACTAAATTAAGTCATAGTATCTAGGATTAAGTTTGATTTAGATTGTGTTTATGCTTTCTTCGGGCTAACTAGCTTTTTTTTGTCAATGGTTTCCAAACTTGTTTAAGAATTTAGGTGACATCTCCTGTGAAAATTGAGTGTGCACAAAACAAAGAGCAATGCTGTACTGGGGGGTCTGGGGCCGGAGCCTCTGTGCCACCTCATCCCACCCCTGCCCATCTACACCCACCTCCATACCATCCCCAGTAGTAACATTTACAGAAACCTAGTTCCCAGTTAACTGTAATCTGAAAACGTCTCCCTTGGGACCCGTTTCCAGTGAATTTTGGGTCCCCTAGGGTAGTTTATGTTTGATAGAAACAAACGAGGAAAAAAGTATATTCCAGAGGGTACAAAAAATGGCAGCCCTATTGCCTACCAACTCCTTGCTTCTTTGGCTATCAAGAACACTAAATTTTTTTTTTTAAAGATTTTATTGGGGAATTGGGGGAGGGGAACAGACAAGTAGCTGACCTTTTGTTCTTCAGTCTAGTTGTGGAGGACGTTGCTTCACTGGCCCATGTTGGTATTATTGCGCTCTTCCTGGATGAGGCAGATCAGTCGCTGGCCACTGGACGGCTGCTCAGGGCGGCTCTTGGCAGCTCACGTCGGCTGCCGGCACACACGGTAGCTTGTGGGAGCCCTCTGCATCTCCACTGCAGCCTATGCTGTTGCCGGCAACTCATGGCAGCCCAGCTCCAGGTCAAGCTGTTGTTCACCATTTTAGCTGCATCACTGGCCCTCATGTGGGATCTGAACAAGGGCCCTGTTGCTCAGAGCTGGCATCCCAAGCCAATTCTTAACCAATGTGCCACTCGGCTGGCCCAAGAACGCTAAATTTTTAAACAAAACACTTTTTTCAAGAACATTAACTGAGCCGGCCGAGTGGCGCGGTGGTAAAAGCTGGCTTGGGACACCAGTGGCCCTGGTTCGGATCCCACATATGAGGGCCAGTGACACTGCCCTCAAAAAAAAAAAAAAAAAAAAAAAGAACATTAACTAATTCTGAAATATTTGCTAATACCCCCTTATATCCCAAATTTCCAGCTATTTATATTGGCTATCCAAGTAGAAATTCTTTCAATATGTGAAATACAGTTGGGGCAGCTGCCTGTATTGCTAGATGTAGTTTTAGCCTAAAGTCGTCTCTCCCCTCCCCTCCACATGAATCCTTTAAAATGCTATTCTTTTTATAACAAAATTGAATCCTTCACTTCAACAAATTTCTGAGAGATAAAATGAATCTGATTTATTAATGCTGTGCTCATTTGAAAACGTTCGCATTTTTAAGTTACAAGCATGTGTTTAAAAAGAGCCAGAATTCGTTAGAATTTTTCTTAAACTCTTATTTATTTATTTATTTATTTATTTTGCATTATAGTAAACAGCAGCTCCATTTATTTCAGAATGCTCAGACATTTTTCTTTATACCCTATACTCATTCATCCTCCCACATTCAATCTTTGACTGATTTTTCTCTATGCTACCTCCAAAATATATTTCAAACGTGTCTCCATCTCCATTGTCAGCATTTTAGTTCACCATCATCAATCAGCCTCCATACTAATTTCACTTTACCACTCTTGACCTTCTCCTATCCATTCTCCAGACACCATAGCCAAGGTGTGTTTTTTTTTAATTATTTTTTTAAATTATTATTATTTTTAATTTATATATACTTTTAATTAGCTTCAGGTGTACAACAAAGTGCAATAGTTATACTTTTTACCCCTCAAAGTGACAACCCCCCTCCCCCAATTCTCCCCTCCCACTCCTCCCCCCCCATATCATACTATCCATTACAATTCCTTTGACTCCCTTCCACCATATAATCCACATCCCGTGACTGTCTATATATTCAATTACAGTTGGCATACAATATTATATAACATAAATTTCAGGTATACAGTGCCGTGATCAAGCCTCTACTCCATCCATGAAGTGGTCTCCCTAACAAAACATGTGACCATCTGACACCCCACAAAATTTTAACAACATTATATTCCCTGAACTGTCTTTCATATCCCTGTGACAATACTGTAGTTATCTATTTATGCTGTCTAATCCCTTCCCCTTCTCCCTCATCCCCACACCTCTCCCAAATAGCAACCCTGTTTTTCCTCTATATCTATGAAACTATTTCTGTTTCTTATGCTCATTCATTCAGTTTTTCAAATTCCACATATAAGTGAGATCATATGGTATTTGTCCTTCTCTGACTGACTTATTTCACTCAACATAATAGTCTCTAGTTCCATCCATATTGTTGCAAATGGTACAATTTCATTCTTCTTTATAGCGGAGTAATACTCCATTGTATAAATGTACCACAGTTTCTTAAGCCAGTCATCCACCGATGGGCATTTCGGTTGTTTCCAAATCTTGGCTATTGTAAATAGCACTGCAATAAACATAGGGGTGCATATATTTTTTCGAATTAGCGTCTTGGATTCCTCTGGGTAGATTCCCAAGAGTGGAATTGCTGGGTCATATGGCAGTTCCATTTCCAGTGTTTTGAGATACCTCCATACTGATTTCCATAATGGCTGCACCAATTTGCAGTCCCACCAACAGTGCACCAGGGTTCCCTTTTCTCCACACCCTCGCCAACACTTGTTGTTTGTTGATTTGTTGATGATAGACATTCTGACTGGAGTGAGGTGGTATCTCATTGTGGTTTTTATTTGCATTTCTCTGATGATTAGTGAGGTTGAACATTTTTTCATATGCCTGTTGGCCATCTGTATGTCCTCTTTAGAGAAACGCCTCCTCATATCCTCTGCCCATTTTTTAATTGGGTTGTTTGTTTTTTTGGTGTTGAATTGCATGAGTGTTCTATAAATTTTGGATATCAACCCCTTATCATATATATCATTGGCAAATATCTTCTCCCATTCAGTAGGCTGCCTTTTTGTTTTATTGATGATTTCCTTTGCTGTGAAAATACTTTTAAGTTTGATGTAATCCCATATGTTCATTTTTTCTTTCATTTCCCTTGCCCGAGGGGATATATCGGTAAAAATGTTACTCAGGGTAATGTCTGTAAACTTACTCCCTATATTTTCTTCTAGGAGTTTTATAGTTTCAGGTCTTACATTTAAGTCTTTAATCCATTTTGAGTTTGTTCTCGTATATGGTGTAAGTAGAAGGTCTATTTTCATTTTTTTGCACATGTCAATCCAATTTTCCCAGCACCATTTATTAAATAGACTATCTTTACTCCAGTGTAAATTCTTGCTTCCACTGTCATAGATTAAATGACCGTATATAGATGGGTTTATTCCTGGGCTCTCTATTCTATTCCATTGGTCTATGTGTCTGGTTTTATGCCAGTACCATACTGTTTTGATTACTGTAGCCTTGTAGTATGTTTTGATGTCAGGTAGTGTGATGCCTCCCACTTTGTTCTTATTTCTCAACATTGCTGTAGCTATTCGGGGTCTTTTGTGACTCCATATAAATTTTAGGATTCTATGTTCTATTTCAGAGAAAAATGTCCTTGGTAGTTTGATTGGAATTGCATTGAATCTATATATTGCTTTAGGAAGTATTGACATTTTAACTATGTTAATTCTTCCTATCCATGAGCATGGTATGTATTTCCATTTATTTGTGTCTTCTTTGATTTCTCTCTTCAGTGTCTCATAATTTTGTGAGTACAGGTCTTTTACTTCTTTAGTTAAATTTATTCCTAGATATTTTATTGTTTTTGAAGCAATTGTAAAAGGGATTGATTTCCTGATTTCTTCTTCTGATAGTTTATTATTGGTGTATAGAAATTCCACTGATTTCTGAATATTAATTTTGTATCCTGCTACCTTACCAAATTCGTGTATCAGTTCTAGCAGTTTTTTGGTGGAGTCTTTGGGATTCTCTCTATATAGTATCATGTCATCTGCATATAATGACAATTTTACTTCCTCTTTCCAATTTGGATGCCTTTTATTTCATTTTCTTGTCTGATTGCTGTGGCTAGAACTTCCAGAACTATGTTAAATAGAAGTGGTGAAAGCGGGCAGCCTTGTCTTGTTCCTGATCTTAAGGGGAAAGCTTTCAGCCTTTCCCCATTGAGTACGATGTTTGCTGTGGGCTTATCATATATGGCCTTTATTATGCTGAGGTATGATTCCTCTATTCCCACTTTGTTAAGAGTCTTTATCATAAATGGCTGCTGGATTTTGTCAAATGCCTTTTCTGCATCTATTGATATGATCATATGATTTTTATTTTTCATTTTGTTAATGTGATGTATTACGTTAATTGATTTGCGGATATTGAACCAGGCTTGCATACCAGGAATGAATCCCACTTGATCGTGGTGTATGATCTTTTTAATGAGATGCTGAATTCGGTTTGCTAGTATTTTGTTGAGAATTTTTGCATCTATGTTCATTAGTGATATTGGCCTGTAGTTTTCATTTTTTGTAATATCTTTGTCTGACTTAGGAATCAGGGTGATAGTGGCTTCATAGAAAGAGTTTGGGAGACTTCCCTCCTTCTGTATTTTTTGGAATAGTTTGAGGAGAATAGGTACTAATTCTTTTTTGAATGTTTTGTAAAATTCACCTGTGTAGCCATCTGGTCCAGGGCTTTTGTTGGTTGGAAGATTGTTGATTACTGATTCAATTTCTTTGGCAGTAATCAGTTAATCAGTCTGTTCAGAGTTTCTGTTTCTTTTTGGTTCAGACTTGGTAGATTGTATGCTTCTAGAAATTTATCCATTTCTTCCAGATTGTCGAATTTGTTAGCATATAGTTGCTCATAGTATTGTCTTAAAATTTTCTGTATTTTTGAGGTATCTGTTGTCACTTCTCCTCTTTCTGATTTTATTAATTTGGGTCCTCTCTCTCTTTTTCTTGGTTAGTCGTGCTAAGGGGTTGTCGATTTTGTTTATCTTTTCAAAAAACCAACTCTTGGTTTCACTGATCTTTTGTATTGTTTTTTTGTTTTATATTTCATTTATTTCTGCTCTGGTCTTTATTATTTCCTTCCTTATGCTCCCGTTAGGCTTGTTTTGCTGGGTTTTTTTTTTTTTTGAGTTCCCTTAGGTGTAGAGAGAGTCTGTTGATTTGAGATTTTTCTTCCTTCTTTAGGTAGGCCTGTACTGCTATGAACTTCGCTCTTAGGACTGTTTTCGCTGCATCCCAGAGATTTTGGGTCGTGGTGTTTTCATTTTCATTTGTCTCGAGGTATCTTTTGATTTCCTCCTTGATCTCATTTTTGACCCACTCACTATTTAGAAGCATGTTATTTAGCTTCCATGTATTTGTAAGCTTTCCAGATTTCTTCTTATAATTGATTTCTAGTTTCATAGCATTGTGGTCAGAGAAGACACTTGATATGATTTCAATCTTCTTAAATTTGTTGAGACTTGTTTTGTGGCCTAACATGTGGTCTATCTCGGAGAATGTTCCATGTGAACTTGAGAAGAATGTATATTCTGTAGCTTTGGGGTGAAATGCTCTAAAAATTAAATCCAGCTGGTCTATAGTGTCATTTAAGGCCACTATGTCCGTGTTGATTTTCTGTCTGGAGGATCTGTCCATTGGTGACAACGGGGTGTTGAAGTCCCCTACTATGATAGTGTTACTGTTGATGTCTGCCTTTATGTCTGTCAGAATCTGTTTTATATATTTAGGAGCTCCTATATTGGATGCATAGATGTTTACTAGGGTTATGTCCTCTTGTTGAATTGATCCCTTTATTATTATGTAGTGCCCTTCTTTGTCTTTCATTGTAGTCTTCATTTTAAAGTCTATTTTGTCTGAAATAAGTATTGCTACTCCAGCTTTTTTCTCATTTCCATTTGCATGAAATATCTTATTCCATCCCTTTACTTTCAGTCCATGTGTGTCTTTTGATCTGAGATGAGTCTCTTGTAGACAGCATATGCATGGGTCCTGTTTTCTTATCCACTCAGCCACTCTGTGTCTTTTGATTGGAGCATTTAGCCCATTCACATTTAAGGTAATTACTGATAGGTGTATATTTATTGCCATTTTGTTATTTGTATTTCTTGTCTTCCTGGGTTAGCTTGTTTTCCCCTTTCTTCTGTTTAAAAAAGCCCTTTTAACATTTCCTGCAGTGCTGGCTTGGTGGTAATGAACTCCTTAAGCTTATTCTTTCCTGAGAAGCTCTTTATCTCTCCTTCAATTTTAAGTGATAGCCATGCTGGGTAGAGCAATCTTGGTTGTAGACCTTTATTTTGTGTCACTTTGAATATCTCTTGCCATTCCCTTCTGGCCTGCAGAGTTTCTGAAGAAAAGTCAGCTGTTAGTCTTATAGGAGTTCCTTTGTATGTAACCTGCTGTCTCTCTTGCTGCTTTTAGGATTCTGTCTCTGTCTGTAACCTTTGCCATTTTTACTATTTTGTGTCTTGGTGTGGGCCTGTTTGGATTCAGCCTGTTAGGAACTTTCTGTACATTCTGGGCTTGTATGTCGATTTCCTTCATCATGGTAGGGAAGTTTTCAGTCATTATTTCTTTAAATACATTCTCAATCCCTTGCTTCTTCTCTTCTCCTTCTGGTATTCCTATGACGCAAAGATTGCTGCATTTCATGTTGTCCCAGAGGTCTCTTAAACTATTTTCATTCTTTTTTATTCTTTTTTCTTTTTGTTGTTCCTGCTGGGTGATTTCTGCTATTTTGTCTTCTAATTCACTGATCCGCTCCTCTGCTTCATCTACTCTACTGGTGATTCCTTCGAGTGTGTTCTTCATTTCAGTTATTGTATTCTTTAGTTCTAACAGGTTGTTTTTTATGGTTTCCCTATCTTGCTTTATGTCCTCGCTAAGTTCCTTAAACATTCTTATCATCAGTCTTCTAAACTCTGTCTCTGAAAGTTTGGATATCTCTGTTTCATTTAGTTCCATTTCTAGAATTTTCTTCTGATCTTTTACTTGGGACATGTTTCTTTGTTTTTTCATTTTGGCTGTCATTCTGTGAATGCTTCGATGTATTAGATAGATCACCTAGAAAGAAGAGAAAAGAAAAAAGAAAAAAGAAAAAAAAAAAAAGGAAAGAGGTGGGGGGGGCTCTCTGTCCTCTTTAATCTGCAGACCACTTTCTCAGGGTTGCAGTGAGCTTTCCACAATTAGCTGCTGTGTGCTCTGGAATCGTGCTCACTCCAAAAAAAAAAAAAAAAAATCTTCACAGGTTGTTGCAGGTTGTCTGCTACTGAGTCTCAGTGAACAGAGTGATGTAGCTGGAGAACATCCGCCCTGCTTTTCCCTGGCAGTGCAGCTGAAGCAGGGCGGAGGGTGGGGATCCAAGGCGGCTTACGCACTCCTGCGTCTCAGTGAGCAGCCTGATGGAGCCCGAGGGCACCCACCTGGCTTTTCCTTGGAAACGCAGCACAAACAGGGCAGAGGGTGGGGACCCAAGGTGGCTCACACTCGTCTCAGTGAGCAATCTGATGTAGCTGGAGGGCACCCACCTGGTGTTTCTTTGGAAACGCAGCACAAGCAGGGCGGAGGGTGGGGACCCAAGGCCGCTCGCACACTCCTGTGTCTCAGTGAGCAGCCTGATGTAGCCGGAGGGCACCCACCAGGCGTTTCCCTGGCAACGCAACACAAGCAGGACGGAGGGTGGGAATCCAAGGCCGCATGCGCACGCACGCATTCACTCACGCACGCACGCACGCACTCCTGCGCCAAGTTCACCAGACCAATGGGATCCCAGCTCTGACCCTCCGTGGGAGGGCCCAACCCTGAAAAAATGGTGGCCTCCTGTACGCTGCTCGTGTGCAAGCTCCGCACCAGTGGAACAACAATCCCAAAACCTCCAGCTTCTGCACTAAAGGTGCTCAGTTCAGTCCCTCCCGACAGGCTTCTGGGCTCGGATCATGCAGCCACTGCCTCTGACAAGTACCGGGTGAGTGCTCGCCGGCGAGCAAACCCATGCGCTGGCCCCACTGGTTCTCCAGCTGCCCCCAGCCTCACCGAGTCGAGCAAAGAGAGTCCTCACTAATTTCTACTGCCCACTATCGTGGAATTCCTCTTCCTGGCAAAGCAACTCTGGGCTAGTGATCTCGGTGTGGGGCCGAAGGGTCTCTCCCCCAACTGGAGAAGCCTCCCCACACAGCTGGGGCGTCCCTCACGGAGCTCGCCCTCTCTCGTCGGTGCCCCTCCTACCAGACTTGACGTGGCCTCCTCTTTAGGTCCTTCGTTTAGAGGTTCTGTTCATCTAATGTTCAAGGGACTCCCGAGGTTAAATGTTGCATAAATTATTTGTAATTTTGATGTGCTCCTGGGAGGCAGTTCGGAGAGCGTCCGTCTATTCCGCCATCTTACCGGAACCTCCCTTAAACTCTTTAGCAAGTTGGATGTATAGCTATTTTAGAATTCTTTGTATATTTTTTGATTTGAAAAAATCAGTGAATCTAATACAGAGCTTTCTGAACAAAGAATTCTTTGACATCTCAAAATACCCACCTGCCAGGGCACTAGACTGTTAGCACCAGAGATTTTGAAAACAATCAGTAACATATTGACTTTTGCATACATTGATTTTTTTCCCCCCAATTTTTATTGTGGTAAAATACACATAAAATTTACCATCTTAACCATTTTTAAGTGTACAGTTGAGTGGTATTAGATACCTTTGTAATGTTGTGCAACCATCACCACCATCCATCTCCAGAACTCTTTTCCTGTTATAAAATTGAAACTCTGTAGCCATTAATCAATAACACCCAGTTCCACCTCCCTCCTCTCAGCCCCTGGCAACCACCATTTTACTTTCTGTCTCTATGACTTCGACTACTCTAAGTATAATATTTCGTAGAAGTGGAATTGTACAGTATTTGTCTTTTTGTGATGGCTTATTTCACTTAGAATAATGTCCTCAAGGTTCATCCATGTGTCAGAACTTCCTTCCCTTTTAAAGTGAATAATATTCCATTGTATGTATAGAACACATTTTGCTTATCCATTCATCTATTGATGGACATTTGGATTGATTCCATGTTTTAGCTATTGTAAATAATGCTACTATGAACGTAGCTGTACAAATACGTGTTCAAGTCCCTGCTTTTAATTGTTTTGGGTATATACCCAGAAGTGGAATTGCTGGGTCATATGGTAATTCTATTTTTAAATTTTTGAGGAACTGCCATACTGTTTTCCATAGTGGCTGCACCATTGTTTATTCACACCAACAATGCAGAAGGGTTCCAATTTCTCTATATCCTCACCAACACTTGTTATTTTATGTTTTTTGAATGATAGCCATCCTAATGGGTATAAGGTGGTATATACATTGATTTTTTAAATAAGTCATTTCCTGATTGTGCCCACTGATTTTTATTAACAGTTCTCATATGATGGTAGCATCTGACACAGTGACCTTCTCTCTCTTCTCCTGGCTTTTGTAACCCACATTCTAGTTCCTTTCTGCTTCTCAAGTCATTCCTTCTCTGTCTCAAGCCCAGACTGCAGCTCTGTCCTACATACTAATACTTATACTTATCCAATGTCCAAAGACCACTTGAGTGTCTCAGGAGCATTTCAGACTTAACATCATACTTTATCTTCCAAAGAATCTTTCTTCTCCTCCTCCAGTTTTTCTGCTCAAGTAGAAACCTAGAGTCATTCTTACTGTCTCTCTTTCTTTACCACATACACAAACCAATTGTAAGTCCCATCCTTTCTACCTCCAAAGTCTATTTCCGTCTCTTCAACCAACTTTACAGCTCAAATCATCATCAGTCTTGCCTCTTGGCTGGTCTTCCAGCTTCCACTTTTATCTCACTTTCAATCCATTCGTAATAGAGTAATCTTTCTGAAGAGGCATCTGGTTCTCTCTCACTGCTTAAAAATTGTTTAGAGAATCATGTCCAAACTCCCTGCCTTGGCATATTGATCCTTTATAATTTGGCCCCAGTCTTATCTCTCCAGCCCCATCTCTTTCTCCTTCTTCATTTGTACCAAATGTTTCATTCTATGCTTAGAGTGCTCCAAATGTGCTTTGGCACATGATGCCTCTGCCTATTGCACCCTCCTCTCAGGCCATATAACAACTACTCCCCTTCCCTTGCTATCTCCATCTGGCAAAAGCCTACAGAGTTCAACTCAAGCATCCTTTTCAATGAATCTTGTCCAATCCTGGGTAGGTGCTGTATCAGAAATGCATTCAGTGCTAACAGAAAACTCACAGTGTCTTAAATACATAGAGTGTGTTTTGTGTTTTTTCTCACATTAGAAATTCAAAGACAGGCAGTCCAAGGCAGGTACAGGTCCTCAAAGACCTAGGCTCTGACTGTCTTTCTATACTTTATTCCTTGTATGTTGGTTCACAAGTGGCTGCTATAGCTTTGGACATTGTTCATATTCAAGAAAAGAAAAAGGGAGAGTGAGTAGAGATAGCTATCTCTGAATCTTTTATTAGGAAAGCAAAACTTTTCCTTCTCATTAGCCAAAAGGAACAGGATTGTCATGATTAACACAGATCATTTTGGCCCCAAACCAAATTAGGGTTCTATTAGCATGGAAGAAGTAGGGAGTAGGTACTGGGAAAGCAACTGACTTTGCCTGCCAAAGGTGCCCCTCTCGGTGCTTGTCCCTATAGTAGCAGTATCATACTGTAGCATTTCTCACTAGATGATAAGCTCCATGTGGGCAGGGACTGGGTCTTCTTCTTTTTTGTAGCCCTAGTGCCTAACACAATACTGGACACACAGTTGTTGCTCAATAAATATCAATTACACAAAACAACAAAATGAATGTCTATGTATATTTAGCACATATTTTGAATTAATTTTTAAAAGTCTATATGATAGCAATTGATAACCCTGTTGCTGTTTAATGACATGGGTCTATTATCTTAACAAAATCATTGAATTAATCCCTGTTGTCAGCCAGGATACAATTTCTTGGAGACAGTGTCATTCCAGGATTCAGCTCAAGCCCAAATCATAAAATTCTCATAGAACCGACAGTGACCCTTTCAACTGGAGCCCCACGTGGGGGAGCCTAGCCAGGCCC
Source organism: Aselliscus stoliczkanus (assembly GCA_033961575.1). Lineage (NCBI taxonomy): Eukaryota > Metazoa > Chordata > Mammalia > Chiroptera > Hipposideridae > Aselliscus > Aselliscus stoliczkanus. The sequence continues at coordinate 37,495,618 of CM066733.1, forward strand.
CCCTACATCAATTCATCTATCTCTCTGGCCCCTCCATTCAGCCTTGCAAAGAGACTTTGTATGAGGAGACCTGGGATATGCCCCATGGAACTATGCAGTGTGAGCACTAAGTTTGGTCCCTCCGTGCCTCCTTCCAATAGATGTAATAAAATTCCATGGCAAAACTTTTTTTTAAGGTAGACTCATCATGTCCCTCCTGAGTGGCACCATCATCCATGCGTCCATCCAAGCCAAACCCTGGGAGTCCTCGAGGCTGCCCTATTTACTCAATTTTACCCATTTATCTCTGAATCATCTTTAGAAGTGTTTATTTGTCCCTATCTCTGCCACTGCTCTAAGTGTAGGCCCTTATCTTTTGTCCTATGGATTGACCACATCCTTCGGATTGGTTTCCCTGCTTCCAATCTTAACGTTCTTAAAAGCCATTCTCAGATTTTTCTGGGAGAGACCTTTCTAACGTGTACTCAGGCATGTCATTTCCCTGTATAAGAAACCTTCAGTCCCTCCCCATTGTCTTCAGCATAAAGTTTGAGCTCCTCCATAAGCTGTCCCATCTACCATGTCCACTTCATCACTCACCCTCGTTACCTTCTACCCTATATAACTACAAGAAGCCACTTAGATTTCCCTTCTCGCACTCAGCCATTTCTCACTTCCAAAGCTTTGTGTTTGGGGTTGCCTCTACCTGGAAAGCCCTATTCCACTTGCCTCTCCTCTTTTGCTGGCTGTTACTCCTTCCTTAACACACCCCTGATTTGGGAAGGCTTCCCTGGCTGCTCCTCCCTCTTCCCTGCATCAGCTGCCCTTCACCCTGTGTGTACCATGTTGTCTAATAACTGCCCAGTGTGTCTGCTCTCCTGGGTGCGAATGTGCCCCTCCCCAAGGGCAGGGGCACCCATGATTCCTCTTTGTGTCCTCAGTGCATGGCACAGAGTAAGCAACCGGTTCACCTCTGCTGACTGGCTAAATGATTAGGAAGGAAAAAGGTGGCTTTCAGACATGCCAAATAGGCTGAAATGGTATTAACATAATTTTGACCTTTAAATATCCACAGCGTTTATATATCAATATTCTTATTCCCATATGCCTGTTTACTTTGCTCATGTATGCTATCAATGCTGTGTTGTATTCCTGATAAAGATGTATTCTGCATTTGGTTTTTAGGTTAAAGCCATTCACATCCATTCTGACATGTTCTCAGTTCAAAATGGCTTGCTGACACCAACACTAAAGGCTAAGAGACCTGAACTGAGAGAGTACTTCAAAAAACAAATAGAAGAGCTTTACTCAACCTCCATGTGAAGTTCAAGGGAATTTCTTCTCAGTACAATGGACTGGGTAGCAATTTATAGTTATTCTTGAAAGTGATGAGTCAGAACGACGCAGCCGAAAAGGAATAAGCACGTGACCTTATTATGACCGAGCCTTTTCCTGTCCCAAGAGATCTTTAACAATATTTTGTCTATCATCACCAAGTACACTTTATTTTTATTAAAATTATATTGTAGCAAGCTTCTAAAAATATTGCAAATGGCAATGTAAAACTCAAGACTTTTCTCAAGAACTGTGTACCACTAAAAGAAATATATTCTCAATGTTCACAGCACTCCTATTAAACATAAAGGAAAAACATAATTGATATATTGTACTTAATTATTTGTGGAATAGTAACCAGATATGGCAAATAGCTAGGTAAAGTGGACTACCTCATTCAAAACTGATTGTCAAAAAATCACAATTAAATCAGACTTAAAAAATTAAAACAAGGTGTACAGAATCATGCTAAAACAAAACATGATAACTCACATTCTGTGTAACTTCAGATTCTTCAAACATGACAATCCTTATTGACGTGAAAAAGCTTTCTGTCTAATTTTTACTTTTATTCATGGAAAATGAAAATTCAGATATTCTTAAAACAAACGTTATATGTATATAACATGTTACAAAGATCTTTCAATACATTTTCTCATTTATAAGCTCATTAAAATATTCAGTTACTACCTAGAAAAAAATGTAATGTACAACTACTTTAAGAGTAGTATGTGCATATTCATGGACTTCTTACCACATGAGTTATAAAAGATGTCTGTTGACTCTACAATGAGTGGACCTTTGGGGAAGACTTGGGAAAAGAAACCCAGGATTATTTCTCAGGGTGGACAGCAGTGAATGTACCTGTTTATTGCTAGGTTGTTCCAGTCTTCCATTCTCAATATGTCCATGCCAGGCCTGAGAAATCCAAAATGGCTATAATTCTGAACAATTTCACTTTCTTTCAGTAAGACTATCAAGACAAAATGTGGGGAGGAGGGGATGTTATTTCCAAATAATTTAATTTTTCAACAACGTAATTTTGAAAAACTTCAAAATCCCCTAGAAAACTTTTTATGTCCATCATAAATATCTCCTTAATGGCATAATTCCGTTCATAATATCTTTAAATGCTCCTAAGCTCAATCATGAAAGCCTCTCTTGCATTATGTGTTTAGACACTTCTTGCACCTGGGTGGCAACAATTTCATATAATTAAAGCCCGGCATGGACAGCAATTAAGGTTGTCCATCTACAGATTGTCCATCTGCAGAAAGAACCGTCCCTGGAAAAGTGTTTTCTTTAGAGACAGGACTCTGAAAGCAGAGATGGAAGCAGTGTTCACAGTCCAGAAGCTCATTTCCTGGTGCAAATGCAAACTGAGTAAATGCTATCAGTTAGAGCTGTGTAATCACACGCACCTATAGGATGAATCTGCATCCATGATTATACATGTGTAGTCCGTTCTGGGCAAAAGTGGACTACAGCTTCATTGGATGAATTGATCTAATTTTTCCATATATTCTTTGGCGTCTTCTCTTTGAAGACCCAATATTTGCATTTACCCAAATTTGACTTTTCGTAAATGAGCTTATTCTATGCACCTTAATTTTTAAAGGCATTTCTAAATAAACAAATACTAAAAAAATGTCCAAGGTCACATCAACATTGTGTTAATTTTTTATATTTGATATATATTTGAGTAATTAAGAGGGAAAAATTATTACCTGGATTGGATATTCATAGTATTTTAAAGGCAAGTAGCTTTACATCTTTAAGAAAAGGAAGCTGTTTCCCATTGTCATTCCACTCATTTGTGTTTCCCAAAGGATTCTGACAATGTCTTGTAAGCAAATAATTTAAAACTTATTTTGATCCTATTTACATCTCATTGTGGTTTGATACGATTGATTATGGACAAGTTAAGATTTATTCTTTTTCTTTGAAGCTCCTATGTTTCTACTAGCCTTCCTGGTCTGTGTGAAATCATCACACTTGGGCCAATAAGTAAATTACTGATGTGCTGACAAAAGTGAACAGTGGGCCCTAAACATATTGCACCTACATTTATGTAGTCCTCTGTTTAACTGTACTGAATTTTTTAAAATAAAGAAGTAACAAAAATATGTATTCACAGAAAAATCCTTCTTCAGATGTCCCAGCTTTATTTGGGGGCGGGGGGGTTGTATTTCTCTCTCACGAAAATAGAAAAAAGCTATGTACTTTAGACGTTCACATCCATATTGAACACCAGATCTGATTTAAGCCTAGAGGTATAACACAGATCAATTTCTTAAACATGTTCTTAAATATTTGGCCTTTTATCTGTTTCTCATTCAAATGTGTTAGTAATTCTCACATTTTACAAACTAATCTTATGTATATGATAAAATAGAATATACATCATTTTTTTCGTTTACCATAAAAGAAACCTTTTTATTGTTCTGTGATTCCCCACCCCACTCTCCACCCAGGTGAGAGAGGAAGCTTGACCAGGTGTGTTGTGTAGGTGAGCTTCATGTGTTAGCAACTCACAAACTCAGGAGTCCAAGGAATGGACATACCATATCTCCCTCCCATGAGCAAGTCAACCTTTCATTCCTAATTTAGGTGAAAAGCATGAGAAAAATTAGAACTTTCCATTGCTATTTTTATAGTCAGGTAATGCTTTAAGAACTTGGAAGTCGGCACTTAATTTGATTGTATTACCCATCAGAGAACAAATCTTTTATTTTTCTGCAAAAAAGAAAATGAATTATTCTTTATTTTCCAAATGTATAAAGCACAAATGTGATATAGTTATTTAGTATACAAAATACTACAAAACAATGTAAAGAATGGAAAAATGTATTTGTGCATGAAAATACACTACTTACAAACTTGCTTAATATCTCAGGAAAGAATGAATAATCATATGTAAAACTGATAAACTATATGTTGAGCTAAGTTGCTGTATTTTCTTGCCTGTTTTTATTTTAAGGAAGCATATACATGCAAAGAAAAACCGATCATGGTAGTCTGAATTTTCTCTCAAGTATGCTGCACAGTCCTTTCAATGAATCTACTATTCACTGCAGTAAGAATGGGATTAGCATTCATGTGAGGACAAAGCCCCAAACGAGAAACTCCAGTTAGAACACATGAATGGTTATCATCCAGAGGCAGTAGCTAAATACCTGGAATATAAGCCTTTCTAAACCTGGTCCCAAACTGGAAAGGTTTTCATTAGGTGACAGTGGCTTTTAAACATTCATTTGACTGGTTATTTTAAGTTTCCATGTTAAGTCATTGCAACAATTGCATGGGGGAAAATGGATATTTTTTGAAGATTTGCTTATTCTACTTTCAATTTTTTAAAATGAGATTAAAATATTACTTTTTAAATATGCATAAAAGTATCTTAACTATAATTATATTTTAGTTGCTTTGTTACAATAGCATGCATATCGAATAAAAATGCATTTATCAAAACTTTTGTAAAAAATAAAGATTTGTTGTTTCTCAAAGTTGCCTATATTTTATGTATTTATATTGCATAATCCCCTGATGTTAGCATATTTGATAATCATCGATCATAGTGCCTATGGTTACCATGGCATTAAGCTGTGTCACCAGTCTGCAGACTCTCCATCCTCTGTAAGGGTCCCCAAACTTCAAAGACTTATCATCCCCCAAAAGGCTGTCCTTTGCTTTGTACATTTGCTATTACTAAATATGTCCTGGATTTAAATCATGTTTATGCTTTTAAAAGAACAAATACCGTATTCAAATTTTCCATCATGATAACCCTTAAACAGTATTTCCATAATGTTTTACCCTCATACAAGTTAACAGGTACACTTAAAATGGTGCATTTCTGCCATGTCTAAATTATGTAGAATCGGCCTTCTACATGTATTTGCTCTCCTCTACTTCTCTCTATTCTCACAGTTTTTAGTGTAACAGGCGCCACTCTCATCTCTTGTCTGGAATATTATAGTGCTTTCTTAGTCTTCCATTTCCACCCCAACTTCTTCAAATTTCACCATCCACATTTCAGTCAGGGTGACCTTTCTAAATTGAAAATCTGATCATGCCACTCTCCTGCTTAATATTCCTTCAGTGACTTCCCCGTTTCCAGGATAAAGTTCAGACTCCTGGGTTCAGCACACAAGGCCTAGTACCTCTTCTCCTGTCCTTGCCTGGAGCCGTGGCTCTAATCACACCAGCCACTTTCTATAGTGCCCTAAAAGCACCATGTTTTTCTGTCTTCCATGCAGCACATCTGACCCCCTTTTCATAGAATGCCCTTTCTTTTAGTCCCTGTAACTCTTACCATTCATCTCTTAAAACAGCTCACTTATCTTTTTCTCAGAGGAGGTTTCCACATGGATGACTGGCTGATTGTCCCTCTGCCCCACTCCCACTCAGACGGAGTTTCTTGAGGTTGTAGCTCCACTGTAGAAAGTCTGGCCTATAGTGGATGCTCAAGAAAAACCTATTGAATAAAAATCCCCTTGACCTTTTTTCATACGTGGCATAACATTAGGATAGCAACCTGAAGTTACAGTTCATTTATCACTGAGGTTTTTATCCATTCTTGTCAACTAAGCAAAAATAAACTGGTTTTCAGTTGGACCCTAAATCCTGTGATGCTCAGTGGGCCCACTCCATAAGAAAACATTCAGAAAGATTTCCCCTGGGCTCCAGGGAATGCTAAACCCATAAACTGACTGTTTTCCAAAAAGCCTTCTTCAGAAATCCCTTCAAAATTTGGAATTTGTTTTCCCATGGAAATTAGCATCTCCATAACTGTTCCAAACCTAATCAAACCAGTCACACGATTGATATGAAACACTGATAGTAAAATTCTGAGTCTAGATATGGGAGCAGTACAACAGGGAAGTGGAACTTTGGTTTAACACTCATTACTGAATGTGTGCACTGGCGTTTGTGTATTTGGAGATGGAGTGAGGGAACACAGGTGACTGAGTTGAGATGTGTCTGCCCTACCTCACCCTTTGGTAGAGGACACATTTCCTTCCCCTTTTGTAGGCTGGCTCTAGGTGAAGCTTTAAACAGATGGAATCTGTAGTCCCTTCCCCTCCCCATGCTACCAAGGGCTTCAGGCTCCTTTCCTTACTTCCCCATCGCTTTGCCAACCATGCATTAGGAGGAATGGGAGCATGACAAGCATGCTGGCCAAATGCCGGGATATCTATGCCACTTATGCCAACCAATTATCATAATGAGCCTCCCTAGGCTGTTTCTTCAGCTGCAAAATGAGGGGACAACCAGATCATCACTAAGGACCCTTTTGACTCAAAAAATCATACCAAAGATTATTTACAGCTATTAAACCCTATGTATTAATTCCCATAAATCTGTACTTGATGGCACTTCAGTGAATATAATTCAGTGTAGTCAGAGTTCTAGGGAATAGGGCCACCAAACAGCAGATCAGCTTTTGCTTTAAGCTGTTTTCCTTTTTCAGTGCTTCTTCCATTTCTAGGCCTAGGACATCCCAGGATCCAGACTTTCCAAAGGTCATTTAAGAACACCAATTCTTCTTTCACAACAGTTCTGAAAGAGAGAGGGGTGTCTGGAGACCTGGTTTCTAAACTGGAGACTGCCTGTCAGCATATTATGTATGTGACTAAAGAAAGGATGTTGAAATAAAAAAGAAAAGAAGAAAAAGAAAGGATGTTAAAATATTATTTTATACTGCAACAGAACTGTGGGATCCTTGACTGAAAGATCATTTCTAATTAACCTCTATCCCTGGGACCTACTACAGAGTAAGGTGCTGAGTAAGTATTGATTCAGTGACTCGAAGCACTGTATCTAATTGGGTAAGAATGAATACCCTCTGTTCTTTACAAAGTTAAGTTGTAATGATTAATTATATATTAAATTGATTGTCAAGTGACTTTCTATAAGCAGACTTTAAATTAAAAATTCTGAATGATCTTATTAAAAATATTGTGGCTATGTCATAGGCTATCATCCAAAAGACCCTAATGTTTCTCAATACCTAAGCTACATAACCAGCTATGTTTGCTTACAGGAACTAGAAAGGATTGTTGAATGCAAAGACCAATATGGTGATGGGGCATCATGTGCAAAAATGACCATGCACACAAGGGCCGAGTAGAATAATAATTATGCCTGCCTAAAAGAATTTAATTCCTCCACGCCACAGTCTAAGAATACAGAAGTCTCCTCCCAGTTGAGGAGTAGGTGCCATTAGAGCATGAGTTCACCCTTCTCCATCCCTTGATCAAAGAGTAAAATTTCTTCTGTTTAACAAAACTCAGTTTTGTTCTATTGGTGCCAACAGACCTTGATTTGAGTCCCTAACCCAGAAGGGTTGGATATATATATATATATATATATATATATATATATATATATATATATATATATATACACACACACACACACACATAATATTAGGGTGTCACAGAGAGTCTTTGAGTTTCTGTAATTTTTTTTTTTAATTGGGGAATTGGGGATGGGAACAGTGTTGGGGAATTGGGGAAGGGGAACAGACAAGTTGTCTTTTTGTCCTTCAGTCTAGTTGCGGAAGATGTTGCTTCACTGGTCCATGTTGGTATCGTCATTGCGCTCTTCCCAGATGAGGCAGATCGGTCTCTGGCCTCTGGGTGGTCACTCACCATAGCTATTGGCAGCTCATGCTGGCTGCCAGCCGCTCACACTGGCTGCTGGCCACTCACTGTAGCCTATGGCAGCCCACTGCAGCAGGGGCTGCAGCCAACACCATCACCGGGGCTCACACAGCCCAGCTCCAGGTGGAGCTGTTGTTAGCTGTAGAGGGCAGTGTCATTGGCCCTCATATGTGGGATCCGAACCGGGGCTGCTGGCGTCCCAAACCAGCTCTTAGCCAATGCGCCACTCAGACGGCCTGAGTTTTTGTAATTTTGATGTCAACGGAGCAAATCCCGTAGTGTAGAGACTCAAGCCCTGGACCAAGAAGGTTCTTGGCTTCACGTAGGAAAGAATTCAAATGTGAGCAGATATAGAGTTTAAAATGAAGGTGTTCAGGGGCCGGCCGAATGGCTCAGTTGGTTAAGAGTTGGCTTAAGAGTGTGTGAGCTCTAGTGGCGCAGTGGTTAACTGCTGGCTTGGGAAGCCAACGGCCACGGTTCGGTCCCACATATGAGGGCCAATGACACTGCCCTCAAAAAAAAAAAAAAGAGTGTGAGCTCTAAGCAACTGGGCCGCCGGTTCGATTCCCACATGGGCCAGTGACACTGCACCTGAGCTGAGCTGTTGCTGAGCTGCCAACAGGTGGCAGGATGTCTCAGCTAGTGTAACAACAAGATTGCCTGTTTGATGGTGCCACCTGCAACTAAGACTGGACTAGGCACCTTGAGCTGAGCTGCCACCTGGATGTCTCAGTGGATAGGGCATGTGCTCTTACTAACAAGGATGCTGGGTTTGACTCCCGCATGAGATGGTGGCTATGCCCACCTGCAACTAAGATTGAACGCAGTTACTTGAGCTTAGAGGCCACAGGCTGCCGAAGGGAAGCCAGATGCGACTGGCGCCCTCCACAACAAAGACTGAAGAATAACAACTTGGCTGGTCCTGGTCCCCTTCCCCAATTCCCCAACACTTCCCCTCCCCCAATTCCCCAATAAAATCTTAAAAAAATAAAAAATAAATAAAAAATGAAGGTGTTCAGAAGGTTTGGCCAAGTGCTTGGCAATGCCTCTGCCTGGGGAGGCACAGAGGAGGAGGGCCTGGAATAGTGGTTTCTTGGCAGCTCAGGAAAGAATTTAAGCACAAGCAGAAACGAAAGTGAAGCAAGGTTAATAACTTCAAGCAAAGAAGAAAGAAGCAGGTTATTCTATGGACAGAGTAGCAGCACTCCTGCCCGGGGTTTGAGCCCATTTTTGGTGTCCCTTTAATTAGGGGATGTACATTCAAATTTGTAGGACGAGTCGGGTGTTTTGCTAGTGGTGGAGATTTCTTTTTCTGCAGCTGGTGCTAAGTTTCAAGGACAAGTTTCAAAAAGGGCTGAGATTTCTTGTTCTGTAGCCAGTCCTGCCTTTTATCTATCTCAATTTCATCTCTACAAACGGCATTTTTAATATTGTGAAATGTCATTAAAAAAATAAGATGGTTATTATGTGCACAATATGTTTATCAAATGCAGCAAGATGGTTCAATCTGGGTGAATGGAGGGAGAGGGATGTCATTCCCACGTCCCTCGAATTGAGCAGAGCAAAAGAGCTGAGCCCCAGGGCACGAAAGGGGGTGCCCGTGGAATTCTTCACTTGGACACAAGGCTGCCCACATGTTCTGGAGGTAGCTCCTGAGCAGGAGGGAAGGGATTCCGCTTTATCTTTGAGAAGAAACTTGTGGAACCCAAGGTTTTCAAATGCTTGGTTTGGCTCTCAAGTTCCATGACCCCTCAGTTGATTGCTGAAGAGGAAACTCCCTGTTGCTTTCTTTAAAGTGCCTTCATTCCTTCCTGACCTTTCTGCATTGAGCCTGGCTGATTCCCCAGCTAGGCTCCCTGTGCTCAGATACCTAAAACTCCATTACCAAGGCTTTCCTGCAGTGTTGGTAAGGAGAGCGGCGGAGGCCTCAGTAACAGATGTTAGGCCTAGCAGACTACCGAGAAAATTAAAAGCGAAGGGGCAAGCTCCTGGAAGAGGAAAAAAAGGTTTTCTCAGTAAGCTTCCCTTCAGTAGGTGGCATGCGGGACTCCGCAACGGGCCCAGGAGCCACGGGCAAGTGCCGGAACTCGGCTCCTCCAGGGGGGCGGGGCGGCGGCCGCGTGACTCCTCCGTCTTCCCAGAAGCCTCTCCGCGGCCTGGCGGAGATAAAAAGCGCGGGAGTGAGGCGGCCGTCGCGAGTCCCGCGTCGGGGTCCGTGCTGCCGACTTGCGGCTTTTCCACGGTATACGCCTCTCCGGCTTCTTCTCAGGCGGCCTCCTTGACGTTGACTCCCATTAGTTGGGCTCCTCAGGAAGGCCACAGGACAGGCAGCGGAGGGCCCAGAGGTGCCCAGAGGAGCGGCGTGAATGGCAACGTGGCCGCGACGAGTCTACACCCGCAATAAGAGGGGCGGCCAGCGGCTCAACCTGACCCCGACGCCGGCCCTAGGCCCGCCAGCGACGGCGGAGGCGCCCCGAGGGCTGGGCCGAAGGCTCGGTGCCCACTGTAAGCACCGCGGAGGGCCTGGGGGCGGGACCCGGGGCGCGCCATCTTGGGAGCCCCGGCCTCCAGGGCTCTTGCCCTGAACACTGCCGCCCTCCTTCAGGCCCGAAAGGAAATGACAGAGCGCACGGCTTGCGGAGGATCGCGGAGCGGGCGGAGCGCAGCGGGCCGGGAGGCGACGGCGCGGGGCCGCTGAGGTGCGTAGTCGCGCGTGGCAGCCCCATCCCTGGGGCCTCCTCAAAATCTGCTGCTAATGGCTTCTCACTCTAAGAGCCAACCAAGAAAATCAATAGATAGAATACTCTGATTTCGCTCTTCAGAGAACACAGACCCAGAATTTTGACTTCAGAAAAAATGATACGTATATATGTATATAAAACTTGCCAAGTTACCTGAAAGTAAGTGAGATGAAACCTCCAGGAAAGCAGTCGTAGCATCAATGGGGTATTGGTACAATTCACCCGGTCCTTCCTGGTCCCTAATGATGTCCCCAAAGGGCCTTGCAGATTTCTGGACTGTGTGAACAGCGAACAGAGACGCGGAGAGCCATCTCCAGACGGTGCGGACTAACGGTGTTGTTTGTTAGCTCTCAGTCACGTGACGCCGCAGGAGAGAGAAGCCTGAAGGCATGTGGTGAAGAGACCCAGGATGAGAAGACTGCCCCGCTGCGTGTACGTATGCTTCTCCTGTGACCCCCGAATGCGCTTAGTGTGCAGACCAGCGGCGCCTGATGTGCCTCCGGATGGAAGTATAATATGGCCTCTGCTCTATAGAGACTAACCAGCTTTCTAATGTTTTTATAAACACTAATATTTATGTCTTTAGGCAGGGTTTTGAATTTCTGACTCTGGTAGGTTCATGGCCATGCATTTTCAGTTTTTCTTTCCTTTGACAAACATTTTAGGAATATCTGTCACTGGCTAGTTTTCTGCATTACATATTTTTAAAAAAACTTTATATATATATATATATATATATATATATATTTTTTTTTTTTTTTTTTTTTTTGAGGGCAGTGTCACTGGCCCTCATATGTGGGACCCGAACTGGGGCCGCTGGCTTCCCAAACCAGCACTCAACCACTGCGCCACTCAGCCGGCCTAAAAAACTTTTTATTATTATTATTATTATTATTTACAGATGTACAAAACAATGCAATAGTTATCTTTTTCACCCCTTACAAAGTGACTATCTCCTCCCTGCATTACATTTTTTAATGTTTCTTATGTTTGGTAGCACTTAAACATTTAAAAGACATTTTCGTGTTTTCCCATTCACAACTAGAAACAGAGGATTTATTACCATTAGAATATTATGTAACTGCTTGATCTGTATTTCATGTGGATTCTGTACAGCCTTTTAAAGATGTATAGCAGTAGCTTAGAGAAACTCAGATTTTTTGAGTTGTTTGTGACTCTTCTGACATTGGCATTAAATTTGATAGTTGTGTTCCAGTGTTTAAATTTCATTTTCCTCTATAACATGTTTTTGGGAGGCAGGCAGTTTCAACAAAAAGAATTTTTTAAAAGGCTTTTACCCCAAAGTATAACAGTATTATGTGTTCCTTGTAGATGATTCAGCCTATACAAAAAAAAAAGTGTTTAAGCAGTTTATTCTAATTTTTGTATATTTCTTTCCATTTTTTTTGTCTGTACCTTCTTTACATTTCATATATTTTGTTGTATATTCCTCTGACATTAAATAGTCTTCAAAATATGATGTTTAGTGTCTGCATAGTGCTCTGTCTTACAGAAAGATATACTGTAATTTGTAGATCTGTTTTGTTGTGGTTTGACAATTGAGATTGTTTCTAAGGTTTTGCTGTTGTAAATATCATTGAACATCCTACTGTAGAAGATTTTTTGTGTATATCTCAAATTGTTTTCCTGATACAAATACTTTGCAGTGGGTCAAAGGTTGGATCATGTTTAAATGTTTAGATTCATGTTCAAATTGATACCATCTTACCTGAAACTTTAAAAATAAGTCCACAATATTATATTTTAATATTTATTTTCAGATATAATATTAAGTATAAGATTACATCTGTCATCGATAGCTGAAAGACTATTATACTTATGAAACTAGTATACAAAGTTGGCATTAGTTTTTCATTTTCAAAATAACCAAGTCAATGTGATATAATATTATAAGATAAAATTATTCAATCTCATAATTTGTACTCTTATCTTTAATTGTTATTTCACATAGGAGTCAGTGACTGATGACCTCAGGGTTGACAGTAGTTCATCATATAGTGAACTAGTATCAGGTAAGATTGTCAAATGTGAACTCCCTCAGTTATCTTTCCTGTAAACATTAACATCCATTTGTATTTCTTCCATCTTTCCGTCTTAATGGAAGAGGTATCTTTCTCCTAATCCAAGGTGAATCCTTCTGCCTGTGCTGACCATCATCCTCAAAGTCTTTAAACACACACGAGTAAATTACAGTTGTGATACATGCTACAAAAGAGAGATTGACTTTAGTATAACTAATCAAGTTTTAGTTAGAGAGATTAGGGAAGGCATCCATGAAAGAATGGTGATTTAATTGAGATCTGAAGAAGAGTAGATATTAACTATGCAAAGAGATGAGTAAAGAGCAATCCAGGCAGAAGAAAGAGCATGTGTAAAGACTCTAACATGGGACTGAGTGTTATGTGTTCAGTAAACTGAAAGAAGGCCAGTGTGGCTGTAGTACAGAGAAGAAGAGGAAATGTGATAATAAATCAAGGTTAGACAGAGCAGCCTTGTGTAGCCTTGCAGACCATGTCAAAGCTAATGGTGTTTATCTTTGGAGCAGCAGGAAGCCACTGAACTCTTTTAAATAGAGAGGGATATAATCACTTTAGCTACAGTATGGAAAGAAGTAGAAGTGGATGCAAATAGACCAGTTAGGAGGCAACTGCAGTAGTTTTAAGGGAGAAAAAATGGCACTTTGTACTAATGGATGACATTGGAAACGGAGAAAAGTGGGCATATATGATTGCTAGTTTAAGGAAGTAAAACTGACAATTTTGCAAATGAAGAGTGAAGGAAATGGAAGTATCAAAGATGACATTTGTTTCTGGCTTGCATAACTGGATATATAAGGTGGTACCATCATTCACTAAAAAAAGCCTTGTTTGAGGGAAAGATCGTAAATTTCATTTTTTTTTTTTGAGGGCAGTGTCACTGGCCCTCACACATGGGACCTGAACCGGGGCCGCCGGCCTCCCAAGCCAGCGCCCAACCACCGCGCCACTCGGCCTGCTCAAATTTCATTTTTAGTTTATTAAATTATGGGCACCTCTAAGATGACCAAGTAGCAATGTCAAATAGGCAGTTGGGTATGGAGGGCTACTGATAGAAATTTGTGAGCCACCTACATATTGGTGTAAGTTATTTTTGAAAACGAAGGATTCCATCAGCACACCAGAAATACTGAGGAATTCTTAAAAGCATGTGAGATCAGATTAATGAATATGTCAAGAGCAGAGAAAAACCACTTTAGAGCTAAGAATAGTTCTACAGATAATTGAAATGCTTAGTCAATAAATGTAAAAATATATAAGAGAAGGGACTTTAAAGAAGTGTCAAGACAATGGAGCTAGTATTCAAAGTTGACATTAACTTTTCATTTAAAAAAAAACAAAATATAATATGTATTCCTAGATTAAGCACTACATGTCCTGGCCTCCTCTCTTCATTCCCTTCTTGCTGAAAACACTGGCAGCTACCAGTACCTACTGCCAGGATGAAACCCTGGGAACTACTCCCAAGCAAAGTGAAGTAAGGAATTGGCTCCTAAGGGTCAATGTTGGTGCTGGAGTGAGAAACAGGGGAGAGTCTGTAGTAAATCCAGATACTGCAAGGGTAGCAGAGGGAGAAAAAAGGAAAAGACATAGATTATGCTTATGCTTGTAAGGATAAACATATAGTATGGCTCTCTGAAGTGGGAATTCTGATCCAGGAGACTTCCGGTATGGACACTAGCCAGGCAATTAGGGCAGTACCCCCATGTAACCCACAATACCCAGAAAATACAGGGGACACCCCCCACCCCGAACATAAGTCCCCAGAATGTCTTATCATTCTAAAATCTCCAGAATTAGGCTACAGAATTTATACTCACTGCCATACAGAGACTCTAAAATGGAAATATGAACAGACAACCAGGAACAGCCAAACTTTTGAAGAAAAATGGTGCCATGGAAGAGACACAACAAATGCAACAAACAGAAGGACTAACACCTGAGAAAATGGCAGAAAACTTTAAATCTCTTTTTAGAGACAATAGGTCATTGAATCCATAATATAAAAGGCTACTATAAAAAAGACACAGTCCCTGGAAACTAAAAATATCAAATTTAAAAACTCAATAAATGAGCCTAATATTGAATGAATTCAACTGAAATTAGCAAGCTAGAAGATAGGATAGAAAACTATTTTAGACTCTAGTACAGAAGAAATGGGAGGTACTCATCAAATGCTTTTTTCTCCTTCCTCTTTTTTTTTTTTTTTTTGGTCTGGTTAACTCCTACTTGTTCTTCACAAACAAATTCAGGTGCATCTCTTCTGGAAAGCTTCTAACTGCTCTTCTTTCTTTCTATTATACATGAGTTGTCCTATCCTGATAGTTCTGTGGCGTTCTTTGTATACTTCTGTCATAGAACTCAAAACAACAGTATAATTGTTTTTGTTCCTTTTGGTTCTAAAGCCATTGAGAATAAGCACTACCTTTTATCTTCCTGTCCCATTCTTGGGACATAATATAGTTTAAAATACTTATCGAATGAGTTTTGTACTCTATTTAGAGTAAATAAACCATTTAATTATAATCAATGTTTTCTAAAATTGTAGTTTAAATATATGATAAATGTCCTTGGTTACTAGATTTATCAAGTTGACGTGTGAAAGGTATGAGGAAATAGAAAATAGACTATCTAATTTACAAACTGGTTGTAGTCTACGAGTTCATTTGTTGATTGATATTTGAAACCTGGAATGCTTTTTTCATAATAAAATGTAAATGGGTAGGTTTTAAGCAGCCCATAGAATTAATTCTATTTACATATAATTATTTTAATCTATTTTGGAATCTAGTGACTTTGCAATATGATGAAAATTATTTCAGGACTTCATATTTAATATGGAAGATTGAACATGCACATTTACTTCTCCCTTCTGAAACCTCATTGAAATATCAATAAAAGTATAAAGAAGGCATGAAGCCACAAGGTGGAGAAAAAGACCTCAGCTGACAATAGATAATCAACAGGTTTGGAATCTGGAAGGTAGATAACAGGCAAAAAACAAAAAATGCTGGGGAAAAGAAGGGGATGCTTAGAGTAAGAACAAACCAAGAAGCAAACTGACTTAGGCTGTAGGTTCAAGAATTAAAGGCATCACATATTCCTGAAGGAATGGGTATAGATAGTCTTGAAAATAGGAGGATTTGAGGAAACCTTTAAAAGTAGCAGTTAGATACTTTGATCCCTTCCCCAACACTGGCCAGGCAACCGCTGTTTTTCCCACCCTAGCAGTCCAGAGACTTTGAAGCAGAGGGTCTGGACTCAGGGATGCTGCGTACTGCTCAGAGCAGGTGTGCTATATTGAAAACTAAAATTGGGGATGGGGGAGGAAGGAAAGGAATTGGTAAAATCTGCATACTTAATGGTGAACCTCCAGACCCTTTGTCTGACTCAGGAAAATACACCCAAATTAGGAGACTGGAGAATTTCTCTTTTGGAAACTTCTCTGCTCAGGAGAAGACCTATATTCTGGCAGTAATGACCTGGACTCTGTATAAATACCTTTCAGTAAAGCTCACTACCTCCTAAACTCCACTCATAAACCCAGTTTCCTACTGTTATTTTAGTATCTCAATTTGAACATTATAGAATTACCAGGGGCCGGCTGAGTGGTGTATTGGTTAAGTGCTGGCTCGGGAAGCCAGCGGCCCCGGTTCGGTCCCACATATGAGGGCCAGTGACACTGCCTTCAAAAAAAAAAAGAATTACCAGGTATTGAAAGAAAACATTTAAAATAAGATGCCAAATACAAAGAAACTTGAGGGACACAGATAATGCAAGGAAAAGAAAACTTTTAAGAGCCATATTTTTATTGTTATCCTCAGGATGATGAAAAAATGTCTATGAAGCAAGTGCAGGCTACTATAAAAAGGAGCATTCAGAGAACAAAAAGAATTCTTGAAAAATAGAAATATAAAATCATAAATATTACATTCTATGAAGAATTAGATGATAAATTAAAGGAAATATTCTAAAAGTTGAACAAACAAAGAAAAGGAAGAAGATAAAAATTGTGGCATTGGTGACACAAATCTTATTAAACTGTATACTTTAAAAGGTTGAAGGGCTGGCCAAGTGCCGCTGTGGTTAAGCGCTGGTTTGGGAAGCCAGCGGCCCCAGTTCAGGTCCCACATATGAGGGCCAGTGACACTGCTCTCAAAAAAAAAATAAAAAATCCCACAGCAAACATCGTTGGGCCGGCCGAGTGGCGCATTGGTTAAGAGCTGGTTTGGGGATGCCAGCGGCCCCGGTTCTGATCCCACATATGAGGGCCAGTGACACTACCCTCTATAGCTAACAACAGCTCCACCTGGAGCTGGGCTGTGCAAGCCCCGGCAACGGTGTAGGCTGCAGCCCCTGCTGCAGTGGGCTACCATAGGCTACAGTGAGTGGCCGGCAGCCAGCGTGAGCAGCTGGCAGCCAGCATGAGCTGCCAATAGCCGTGGTGAGCGACACCCAGAGGCCGGCGACCAATCTGCCTCATCCGGGAAGAGCGCAATGACGATACCAACATGGGCCAGTGAAGCAACATCCTCTGCAACTAGACTGAAGAACAAAAGACAGCAACTTGTCTGTTCCCCTTCCCCAATTCCCCAACGCTGTACCCCTCCCCCAATTCCCCAATAAAATCTTTAAAGAAAAAAAAGACTGAACTCGGCACCTTGAGCTGCTGCTGGATGGCTCAATGGTTAGAGCGTGTGCTCTTAACAACAAGACTGCTGGTTCGACTCCCGCATGGGATGGTAGCTACGCCCACCCGCAACTAAGATTGAACACAGCACCTTGAGCTTAGAGGCCACAAGCTGCCAATGGGAAGCCTAATGGTGACTGGCGTCCTCCACAACGAAGATTGAAGAACAACTTGTCTATTCTCCTCCCCCAATTCTCCAATTTTTTGAAAAAAACAAATTAACCAAAAAAAGACAAAAATCAATTAATTTTAAAAAAGTGGGATTGGTTTTTATTAATTTATTAGTCTAGAATTCTGTAGCCAGCCAAACAATCACTCAAATGTGAAGATAGTATAAGGAAATTTTTAGGCAGTTCTTTTATGCGCCATTTCTCAGGGAATGAAGGAGATACTCCAATAAAACCAGAGAGTAAGTCAATAAAGAAGAAATCCTGGGATCCAGGAACCAAAGGTTCTAATACAGGAAATATGTGAAAGAATTTCTTAGCATAATGGTAAAGGGAAATCCAAAGAAGACACCTGTGCAGCATGTCTAGGGGGCAACCAGTCCAAATTTGAGCAAGTGTATTGAGATGTCCAATTGCAATACTTCTTTTTAAAAAATGGAAAAAAAGGAGGAAAAAGGAGAAGGAGAGAGGGAGGGAGGAAAAAGGAAAGGAAAGAAAAAAGAACTGATAGATCTGGTATTTTTTAAAGTATTGAGAGGAAATTTATACTTTTGCAAGAAAGTTGGGATGAAATAGTGATAAGTGCTTAGAAAACTAATTTCAAAATTAAGTAATCAAGAAAAAACAAAGACTTGTAGCAAAAGTGATTAATGTAGCTCATAGTACATGGCTCAGCTCTAAATACATTTGAGTAGTCATAATAATAGAATTGTTGAATTACATTTAAATTAGAAATTAAAGGTATATAGTAAAAGAATCAGTTAATTGAGTTAAAAGTAGTGGTTTTAGAGAGTAGGGAATTATGATGGGGAGGTATGAGATAAGAGATTGTTGTTTTTGTTATAATCATTGTAGAACTATATAATATATGACTTTTTAAAACTATAGTATAATTTAATATAAATGCCTTTACATTTCTAACTTGTGACACCAGAAATAACTTTCCACTGATATAGTCATGAATATTTACTTATTATTTTCTCTACCCAACAACCCAGATGGTGAATATGGAACTTTACTAATTATTGAGCCTGGGTTGAGTTCTGGGGTTTGGTGGAAGGGATAGCTCTCCTGTGAGTGCTATTCATGGAGTCTTGAGAGATGGAAGGCAAGAGAGATGTAACAACATGTGGGTGCAAAGGATGAAGTCAGAATAAGAAGAGTAAAATGGAGTAAGTATAGGGACAGGATACTCTAGGGCAGTTGGTGTAGGGGAAACAAAGATACTCAGAGGGATAACCTACCTCTGACATCTGAGTCAGTGAAGAGGGATGGTATTATAGATTGGGTCAATCAATTTATATTTGCAATGGTGTTGTCAGATAGGAAACAATTTCAGCTTTAAGGAGGGGGTTGGAATGGGAGAGAAACGTGCGATGAGTTAAAGTAGAAAGGACAGAGTTCAGGTAGGGAATAGATGGGCAGAGTTAGGCATAAGTCAGCTTAGGCAGAACAGAAGATAATAGGTTTTCAGAGCAATGCTCCCGTTTCATTCCTTAGTCCCACCCCACCAGTTTCTATAGTGTTGACCTCTGTTTTGTCATGTTGGGAGTGTTTAATAAATGCTGACTGACTATAGCAGAGTATGTTTTTTCTTACTGAACTCTCTCGTTCTTAATTTGTACTAAGTTCTATCCCTGTAATTTATTGGAAAATTTTTCATTCTAGTCCATTCTCATAAGGACGGTTTTATGACCTGTAAGTCTTGGAGGTGCTCTGTTCAAATATTTTGCCCATTTTCTTAATGAGATTTGTTTTTTTAATATTGAATTTTTAGGTTTCTTTATATTCTGGATTTCAGCCCATTTGCAAATGTTTTCTCTTAGTTTGTGGCTTGTCTTTTCATCTTAATCTCTTTTGAACAGAAGTTTTTAAATTTGATGAACTCCAGTTTATGATTGCTATTGTTTTATAACTCATCCTTTTAGTGTTACATCAAAGAAATATAACTAACTCAGTGTCATGAAGATTTTCTCCTCTTTTTTTTCCTCTGGAAGTTTTGCAGTTTTAGGATTTACATTTACATTTAGGATCTAAATATTTTTATATGATGGAAGGTATGAGTGTAAATTTTTTGTTTTGTTTCACTTTTGCGTATGGCTATCCAGTTGTTCCAGCATAATTTTTGAAAAAGATTATCCTTTCTCTGCTGAATTGCTTGGTCAAAAATCAGTTGTTCATATATATGTATTTGTGTGTGTGTATGTTTCCATTTCTAGGCTCTCTATTCATTTCATTTGATTTATTTGTCTATTTTTAAGCTCATTGTTTTTTAAGTAGAATAACTAAAATCACCTTTTCTTTTCCTTAGCTAGTTAGTTTATAGTTTGTGGGTTCTTATATATAAAACTTTGATTTTTGAGTCAAGACTCACAACTGAACCAAAGTAAGGAAGGAATAAGTTATAAAACTCTGAAAAACAATGGGAAAGAATTATAATGCATTTTTTTGTACGTCAAAAACAGAATTATTTTCTAAGATTGAAATTAAAATGGTATAGAAATAGGATGACTTTTCATTTGTATGTGGAAGCAATTTTGCATTTTTAGCATATAACTGTATGTGCATTTCTATAAATTTGAATTCTTCAGATTTTGAATCTCTTTACTGTTGAGACATTTTTACCATTTTTGTTTGTTTATTCTACAGGACTAAGTTTGCAGCATAACAGTTCTAGTTCTCTTCTGAGTTATTCAGTCACAGACTCTTATACAGAATACAAGAGTCCTGAAGAGAGCTTAAGTAGCTTCTCATCACCTGAACTCTTCAGAGGATCATATTATTCAGGTGAGAAAATAATTTCAATTTTATTGGGTTGTTGGAAAAGTCATGACGCATTTTTGCAATGAAAAACATAGAAAAAATACGTCATGACTTTTCCGACAACCCAATAAGTTGCTTCAGTACAGAAATTGTTTCATTGTGCACAAATACTCAAATGAATAGTGTTCTTTTTGAGAAGGTGCACTTACCTTGCTCACTAAAACCTCCTTTTCACTCTTTGGCTTTGTTGTTGGCCATATGAGTTGCTTTGGCAATAGGATATCAGTGAATAAAACTTATGCATACCTTTGAAATATGCTTAAATGGTTGGGCTTATCCTCTTACACTTTTGCCATCATGAAAAGAATATATTCTAATCAGCTTCTGCCTCTCCCATGGGACCCAGAATGAGATGTATAGTGCAGATTAGCCCTAGGCAACCTGCAGAGTGCGGAGAGCTGTCCCATTTGATCAGCAGATCTATAATCTGAAGTGGAGCCAATCAGTAGACATGGGAATAAGAAATAAATGCTTTCATTTTATGCCATTGAGATTTTAGGGTTATTTATTATACAGAAAAAGCCAACTTCTTCAGATACTGTATTGAACACAGAAGAGGGGGAATTAAATTGTACATTCCAAATTGTAGGATGTGCTCACCCAACGTCTAGTCCCATCTCAGCCGAACAGATTGTTTCTCTGCTCAGTTTCCAGAATATTAGCACCCAGACTTCAACCTTCCAGTCAGGAGAATAGAAGATACTTTCTTGAGAACTCTGAGCAATTCTAAAGAAAATATCTAAAGATACTGACCTCAGTGGTCCTTCGATGAAACTGACAAGAACACCCTGCAGTGAAGCCAACTATGTGACAAGCCATAAGTAGGCCATAGAAATTCCACTTAGCCTCTTAGGGGTCCCTCTCAAATATGAGCAGAGAACCAAGGATCACCAGACTTTTGGGGAAAGCCTCTAACATAAAACAGAGATCAGAACAAAGCAAAATATGGGAATGACATCAGAAAGGTGTTAGAATTGGAAGCCGTAGACCCTCCTTCCTTCATGAACACACCAATTCAACAGCAATGCATACACTAATTCCATGTGTGAGAAACCTAGAAGCTAGTTGAGCGGCTTCTGAACCCCAGGCAAGGATGAATACAGCTACATCAAAGCCAGAAGGAATATTCAAGACACCCTGTCACTGTAAACCCTTCCCTCAGTACAGCACCATACAATAGGCAGGGAATCCCCAGCTCCCAGCTTCTCCCTGGGGAGGGAAGGAAAGGACTGAACCATATGTCAAATGTTCTAAATTTTCTGGGAGCTACCCAAAGGCTTGGATACTGTCTTGCCTTTTTCAGAGTGCAGATGGGACTTGAAATACTCTAGAATCCTGATGGGTACTGAGAACAAAGATAGTGGTTTGGTCTAGCATGCAAGTATTCACTAGATCCCACCTTCTTTCTGGAAGGGAAAGAGTTGGACTTCATATCCAACATTTCTGGGAGCTGCCCAGGCAAATGGCTTCTATCTCACATGTCTCAGAGTACTGATGGGACCTGCTATAGTCTAGGTACCTGGTGGTCACAAAGAACAAAGATGGTGGTTTAGACAAGTAAGAAGGTTTGAGACGATTCCTTAACTTCTGGTTAGGCTGATTGGTGATGAGATTCCTCGGTTTGAGGCCAGCCCATGAAGACTGAAAGGTGGCTGCTTTTTCTAATGCACAGATAACAACAGAAAGAATCAAAGAAAAAAGAAGAAACAAGGAAACATAGTCAAAAAAAAAAGGAATGAGATAAACCTCCAGAAACTGACAATGATTAAATCGCAATATATGTAAATTATCTTACAGAGAATTCAAAATAATCATCATAAAGATGTTCAATTAGCTCAGGAGAACAATACATAAAAGAAGTGAAAATTTAAAGGAAGATGTAGAAAAATTTTAAAAGAATCAAATCTTAGAGCTAAGGAATACTATAACTGAACTGAAAGATCCAATAAAGAGGTTCGACAACAGACTAGATCAAGCAGGAGAAAGAACTGGTGAACTTGAGGATAGGTCATTTGAAATTATCCAGTCAAAAAACCTCAAATAAGATGAACCAAAGAAATCTACACTGAGACACATAATCAAATTGTTAAGTATCAAAGAATTTTGAAAGTAGCAATAGAAAAGTGACTTGATAAGTAAAAGGGAACCCTTCATTAGACTATCAGTGGATTTCTCAGTAGAAACCTTACAGGCCAGAAGGTAGTGTAACAATATAGTGCAGAAAGAAAAAAAAAACTATCAACCAAGAATACTATAACCAGCAAAACTGCCCTTAAAAAATGGAGATAAAAGACAAAAGCAGTGGGGCTGCCGTTGTTTGAAGTTCTTATTAGCTTAAAATAGACTGTTAAAACTATGTTTTAAATCTAAGCCCCATAACCACAAAGAAAATACCTATAGAAGATACACTAAACTAAAATAGAAATGCATCAAAGCATATCAATATAAAAAAACATTAATACATGAAGATGGTAAGAGAGGAACAGAAGGGCAGATGGACCACAAAACAGAAAACAATTAATAAAATGGTAATGGTAATTTCCTATCAGTAATTAAATGTAAGTGTATTAAACTCCAATGAAAACACAGTGGCTAAATGAATTTTATAAAAACAAGATCCATATCCAAAATTTATAAAACACTCATGAAACTCAACACCAAAAAAACAAACAACCCAATTAAAAAATGGGCAGAAGATATGAAGAGACATTTCTCTAAATAGGACATACAGATGGCCAACAGGCATATGAAAAAAAGTTCAACCTCACTGGTCATTAGGGAAATGCAAATAAAAACCACCATGAGATACCACCTCACTCCAGTCAGAATGGCTATCATCAACAAATCAACAAACAATAAGTGCTGGCGGGGCTGTGGGGAAAAGGGGACCCTGCTGCACTGTTGGTGGGACTGCAGATTGGTGCAACCACTATGGAAGTCAGTATGGAGGTATCTCAAAGAACTGGAAATAGAGCTACCGTTTGACCCAGCAATTCCACTCCTAGGTATTTATCCTGAAAAAACCAAGACACTTATTCAAAAAAAGTTATGCACCCCGATGTTCATAGCAGCACAATTTACAATAGCTAAGACTTGGAAACAACCAAAATGCCCGTCAGTAGATGACTGGATTAAGAAACTGTGGTATATTTATACAATGGAGTATTACTCCGCTATAAAGAAGAATGAAATCGTGCCATTTGCAATGATATGGATGGACCTAGAGACTATAATGTTGAGTGAAATAAGTCAGTCAGAGAAGGACAAATACCATATGATCTCACTTATATGTGGAATATGAAAAACTGTATGAATGAGCAAAGTAAACAGAAACTGTCTCATAGATATAGAGGAAAAATCAGGGTTGCTAATTTGGAGAGGAATGGGGATGAGGGAGAAGGGGAAGGGATTAGACAGCAAAAATAGGCAACTACAATATTGCTACTGGGATAGGAAAAACAGTTTGGGGAATATAATTAATAATGTTGTAAATATTCTGTGGAATGTCAGATGATCATAGGTCTTGTTAGGGAGACCATTTCATGGATGGAGTAGAGGTTTGATCACTGCACTGTATTACTAAAGTGGAGGTGGTATACCTACTGTAATTGAATATATATAGATAGTCACGGGATGTGGATTATACTGTGGAAGAGAGTCAGAGGAAGAGTAATAGATATATATGATATGGGGGGTGTGGGGGGGTGTATTGGGGGTGGGGGGTTGTCACTTTGAGGGGTAAAATGTATAACTATTGCACTGTGTTGTACACCTGAAACTAATTAAAAATAAAATTAAAAAAAAAAAAAAACAAGATCCAACTATATGCTGTCTACAGAAGACTCACTTTAGATCTAAGGACACACATATGCTGAAAGTGAAGGGATGGAAAAAGACATTCCATGCAAATGGAGACAAAAGAGAGCAGGAATGGCTATACTTAGATAAAATCCACATAAAGTAAAAAACAAAAGACAAAGAAGGACATGTAATTATAAAAGGGTCAATTCACCAGGAATATATAACACTTATAAATAAATATGCACCCAGTATCAGAGTATCTAACATATAAAGCAAACACTGACATAGCTGAAGGCAGAAATAGGCATCAATACAATAATAGGAGACTTCAGTAATCAACACTTCTTGATTTCAAATATATTGCAAATTATATTTTACAGTAATTATAATAGTGTGGTATTGGCATAAAGACAGACATATAGACCAGTAAAACAGAATAGAGGGCCCAGAATTAAATTCGTGTGTAAATGGTCACCTGATCTTCAACAAGGATGCCAAGAATACACAATGAGGAAATAGTAGTCTCTTCAACAAATGATGTTGGGAAACTAGATATCCAAATAACAAAGAAATGAAATTGGACCCTTAACCATACACCATACATAAAAAACAACTCAAAAGACTTACCAGAAACTATAAAACTCTTTAGAAGAAAACATTGAGGAAAATCTTCATGATGTTGGTCTTGGCCAGTGATTTGTTGGATATGACACCATAAACACAGGTAACAAAAGCAAAAGTAGATAGATGGGACTATATACAACTAAAAAGCTTTTGCACAACAAAAGAAACAACAGTGAAAAGGCAACCTACAAAATGGGAGAAAAAATATTTGCAAACCACATACCTGATAAGAGATTAGTATCCAAGATATATCAGAAACTCCTTCAACTCAGTAGACAAAAGACAACAACAAATAACCTGATTAAACAGCTGACAAAATACTTGAATAGACATTTCCCCAAAGAAGACCTACAAATGGCCAACACGTACATAAAAAGACATTTAACATCATTAACCATCAGGGAAATGTAAATCAAAACCACAGAGAGATATTGCCTTACACATGTTAGGAAGGTAATTATTAAGAAAAAAAAAAGGTCAGTGTTAACAAGGATGTGGAGAAAGGACTCCTTGTACACTTTTGATGGGAATGTAAAATGGTGCAGCTACTGTGGAAAACAGTATAGAGATCTAGAAAACTTAAAAATAGAACTACTATATGTTGCAGTAATCCCACTTTTGGGTATTTATCCAAAATAAATGAAATCAGAATCTTGAATACATAGTTGCATTTCCATGTTCATTGGAGCACTATTTACAATAGCCAAGTGTGGCAACAACCTAAGTGTCCATTGATAAATGAGTGGATAAAGAAAATATGGTATGTATGTGTGTATATATATAAAAATATTTTTCAGCCTGAAAAAAATAGGAGATCCTACCATAGGACAACATGGATGAACCCTGAGGAAATTATGCTAAGTGAAATAAGCCAGTGACAGAAAGACAATTACTGTCTGATTCCCCTTATATGAGATATCTAAAATAGTCAAATTCATAGAACTAGAGATTAGAATGTTGGTTTCCAAGGCCTAGGGAAAGCGAGAAATGGGGAGTTGATATTCGACTTGTATAAAGTGTCAGTTATGCAAGATGAATGTGTTCCAGAGATCTGCGGTACAACATTGTGCTTGTAGAGAGCAATAACGTACTGTCCTACAAATTTAAGAGGGTAGCTCTCACTAAGTGTTCCTACCACTGTAAAATAAAAAATTTAAAAAATAAAAGGAACCAAGTAGAAATAGAAACACAAGGAGAGGGATATTGAAAAAAAAAAAGGTCTTCACTGAGACAAAATATATATTGCATCCATTAAATAGGAATAGGCTGCTATATAAAAAGAATATTCAGCAAACAAATTAAATACAATAGCAGAATTGAAAACTCTGTAGAAAGGTTAGGAAATAAGGCTGAGGAGATTTCCCAGAAAAAAAGAGTCAGGAGGGGGAAAAAAGTAAAAAAAAAACAACATCGCAATTTGGAGAAAAGTTAGAAAAGCAGTATATAAAATCCAAAATCAAATAACAGGAGTTCCAGAAAAAGATAATAAAATAAACAGAGGGAATAAAATTATCAAAGGCATAATTCAAGAACATTTTCTAGAGCTAAAAAATAAGATTTCTGGGCTAAAAGAGCCCAATGTACCTAGTACAATATATGAAAAACACCAACATAGAGCATTGTGAGACTTCAGAAACCAGACAATGGGATAAATATAATGGATTTATACAATTTTGTAGAGTTGGGATTAAATCAATGAAAAATACAGAGAGAACAAAAACAAAAGATTTTTATTAACTCTAGGAAAACCAAAAGGTGGTCATGGTATATCACAAGAGTAAATAGCATTTTTATATCGATATATCATCATAAGATCTACATTGAATATTGATCTAACTAAATATGTGATGTTATAGTTTGAGGCCAGTGGGAAATGTGGGAAAGGTGGGAGCAAGGGAATATAAGAGACACTAGCCTCATTCTTCCACAGTGGGAAGTCAATGGAAAGCTTGAAACTGACATCAAGTAATAGTATGTTATTTAATGATATGATAATTAATGGGACATAGGTATAACTTATACATAAAATATGAGAGGCAGCTCCCATGTGTGCTGTCTGTCCCTTAGGTCAGTAATCTTCATGGACAAAAGTCTATGAAAGAAAGTGGGTTAGAGAAGCAGAATAGGCCAAAGCTTAGTTACTATCCTGATGCCATCAAGGTGTGTCTTTTTTTCTCTGCCTCACCCCAAGCCTTCTTCAATGTCCATTTCTGGGTATGGGCAGGGGACCTATGTTGGAAGGGGTAAAGGTAACCTGCTACTGTGTGCTGTTGTTCACAGTTTTGTGCCATTTCCCTCTGCTTTTTTTAGACTGGGAGTGTCCCAAGTTGGAAGGACACCTCCAACACAAGAATTCCACTCTTCTGGATACCAGTAAAGCAGTAGCAATAGAGAAAGCACCACAGTTTCCAAACCTTTCTTCAATTTTAGGTGAGTTTTCACATGCTTTTTTCTTATATCACAGGGAAAACCCTCGTCGCCTGATTAAAGTGGTGTCTGCTGGTTTTCTCCACTGTAACATTACTAGTTTCTCTTTATAATTAATAAATACCTAGAAAAAGGTAGTTTGAAATTCTCTAAATCCTATCTGTTCTCAAACTTTCATTCGCTGGCATTACTAGTCATCAGAGGAACTTGACTTCAACAGTTATTGCTGTGGTGTTCATTTAATGGTGATTTTTTTACTTCATTCTTTCCTGTTACATGTATTAATTGGGATTCTGCTGTAAAAGAACTCCCTCTTTTCTGCCATTTATTCAATTATTTATATCCCTATTGACTTATGTATATTTGTTTTGCTTTATGGGTTAAAATCCAATACTTCCATTATTTATTTACTTACGTATTTAATTCCAGTATACACAGAAACAGGTTTTATAATTGTTAATCCAGACCCCTGTGAGAAACACATTTGCTAAATAGATTAAAGCAATTTTGTCTTTAACATTACAATATCCAATCAAAACCTGTTTTCCAAAGTCATGTAGGTTAGTTTTCTTCCCTCCCGTTTCAGTGCAGTTATTATTCACTTGGAATATAGTTAGATTCATTTGTCAGTGTTGGATTAAATTTTTGGTTCCCCCATCCTGTTTTGTTGCATTTATTTGTGAAGCGGGTCTATGTGAAGATAATGTGAAACATTATTATGGTTCTAAGAGACATAGCTATACAAAAAAATGTTCTCAGAAAAGTATAGCTTCTTCTTTTTTCCTGTCTGAATAGCAGTATTTCTAACAGTATTGAAGACCTTATCTTCTGTATTATGTTTAGTTTGGCAACTATGCTGATATAAATTACCCAAAGAAACAATCTGTCTCTTTAGCAAGTATTTCAGTGAGGCTCTTTGTCCACTGCAGATGACAAAAAAAACAAAACATACCTATCTCAAACTATATTAAGTTAAGGGAATTTGTTACTACATGTACTTGAAAAACCCAGCAGTAAAATCAAATACAGATACAACTTGATCTAGGGTTTCAAATTATATCAGTACCAATTCCTTTCAATCTCTCAGTTCAGGATTCCTCTCTGTCGGTTACACTCTCAGCTAAGCTCCTGTTGTATAGCAACCATGTTTAGCTCCAAGCTTACAAACTCACAGCCTTGCATCCATTGAAGTAAGTGCTTCTCTTTCCTAAGGATTTGGACAGAAGTCCTGGGCCTTACCCATTGGCTTAAATTAGTTCATATGGCTATCCCTGAACAGTCACTTTGGTTGGGGTGATACAGGCTCTTACTGCATTGAGTTATAGGCAATGTCTGGACCATCAGAAGAAAAAGCAGGAAACTGTTCTCAGCAAAAGCAGAGAGTAGGTAGTGGATGATAAGTATCCACTGTAGTCCTTTATTTGGGAACCTCCCTTTTAGGGAAATGGTTTGCAATGATTGGGAGGCACCATTCACTTTGCTTTCATTTAATGTGGGATTTTTAACTTCTAATTTAATGTAAGCAGAGTTTCGCAGCTGCTGAAAGTTATAGCTCAGAAGACTACACCCATGGCTTTTTATATTTCTAGTAATATCCTAGTGTACCTAGGCAATAAAATGTTGACTGGGAGGCATTCTCTTAACTAATCAATCTAATGTGCGTATCCATGTATGTGGATGACTAAGAACCATGAGACCTGAGTTTAAGTTCCAGGTATACAGCTATTAGTTTTACAACTTGACCAGTTATTTTTTTCTTATATGTAAAATGGGGATAGTTGAAATGGTATGTTTTCCTCACAGTGTTTTTGTAAGAATAAAGTAAGATAATAGATGTAGAAGGACTTCAAAAGTTGTAAAGAGGGCCCACAGAATGGCTCAGTTGGTTAACAGCGCAACCTCTGAGTAACAGGGTTGCCTGTTTGATTCCCACCTGGGCCAGTGAGGTGTGCCCTACCTGAGCTGCCACTGAGATTGTGAGAGAACGTGCTCTTAGCAGCAAGGTCGCTGGTTGGACTCCTGCATGGGATGATGGGCTGCACCGCCCCCGCAACTAAGATTGAACACGGCACCTTGAGCTGAGCAGCAGTGAGCTGCCGACTGGAGGCCGGATGGCTCAGTGTGCAACAAGGTTGCCGGTTCAACTCCCACATGGGATGATGAACTACTCCCATCCGCAACTGAGATTGAAAGCAGCGATTGGACTTGGAGCTGAGCTTGCACCCTCCACAACTAAGATTGAAGGACAACAACTTGACTTGGAGCTGATGGGTCCTGGAGAAACACAATTTTCCCCTCCTCCAACTCCCCAATAAAATCTTAAAAAAAAAAGTTGTAAAGAACTATCAAGATACAAGGTGATATCAATTTCTGTATCTCATAAAATTTTGAAATAATTTTGTTTTATTTTGGTATTTAAAAAATACTTTTCCTAATTTAAGTGGCAGACATAAAGCACAATGTACAACAATAAAAATCAAAAAGTAAACTGCACAATCACCGTGTGTTTTAGAGGAAATGTTTTTACCTAGAGTAATTTTAGCCTTTGGTCTGTGTTTGAATTGTATTTCTAATAGATTTTTTTTCCTTTCCTAGGTACCTCTTCAGAAGACTATCAGAAATGCCACAGAAAAATGTAAGAACTAACGTTTTAAAACTTATTATGTTTTTCAAAACCTTGTGTTCTAATAGCTATGGAGAAGGCAGGGTTGTTAGCTCCTAAATTCATTTATTCAATATTTGTTGAGGACTCACTATGTGCCAGTACTATTCCAATTGCTGGAAATATAAAGTAGTGAATGATGTAGTGAAATCTCTGTCTTATTTGAATCCACATTCTAGTTGGAAGATATGGACAATGAACAAATAAGCAAGTAAATTTATAGTGTACTATATGGTAATGAATTCTATAGAGAAAAATAATACTAGATAGGGGGTGAAAGAGTATTGGGATGGAGGTTTGCTCTTTTAAGCTACTGCGGTCAGAGAAATCATTGTTGAAAAGGTAGCATTTGAGCTGAGACCTAAATAAGGAGATAGACTCACTGTGTGACTCACTGGAGAGAAGAACATTCCACATAGAGGGAATAGCTGGAGCAGGGCCCTGAGGCAGGAAGGCCTATGCTCCTCGAGTGGTGTGAGGGAGGAGGAGAGAGGTAGGACATGAAAAGAGAGAAGCAGGAGGCCCAATCATATAAGGTATTGCAGTTGAGTATAAGTAAGTTGGAAAACCTTTGAAGGGTTTAGATGGATGGCATGATATGATTTATGTTTACAAAGAATCACCATGGCTGCCGTGTTGAGAATAAACTATGGGGAGGCAAAAAATTAGAGAGATCATAGTTAGGAGACTGTCGTCTTAATTGTACACAAGAGATGTTGGAATATGGACTAGAGTGGTAAGAGAAGAGATAGCGAGAGGTCACATTTTGGATATATTTTGAAAGCAGAACTAACAGGATCTGCTGATAGACTGACTGGTGGAGTATGAAAGTAATCAAGGCTGACTCCACAGCTTTGTCTTGAACAACTGGAAGGATGGAATTGCCATTTATTAAGATGTGGAAGACTGAGGAGAAACTACTGGGGGGAAAATCAAGAGTTTGGTTTGGGGAATGTAGACTGAAAATTAAGGTGTCTGGGAGAGACATGGAATCTAAGTTCAAGAAAGTGGTCACAGGCTGGATCATGAATGGCCTTAAGGGCTGAGATTTTTATTTTATCCTGAATGTGATGGGAACCAGTAAAGATTTTCACTGGTCTGTAAAATATAATGACATTTTGTAACACCTTAATCTTAGAAAGTTGAAGGAACTTATAAAAATTCATACAAGTTTAAAAACAAAGTCAGGAGACACCATATAGAAAGTGAAAAGACAACCCACAGAATGAAACAAAATATTTGCAAATTATATATCTGATAAGGGACTTATATCCAGAATACATAAAGAACTCTTACAACTCAACAATAAAAGGACAAATGACCCAATTTAAAAATAGGCAAAGGATCTGAACAGACAAGCTCTCCAAAATAATTAAGATTCATTTACATTTGCAAGTAAAAAGGCAGATATCATCTCTTTACACTGATAGATGCCACAGAATGTGCCAATCTACACAGGGTCCTCCTTGTACGACACATGGCCTTATATTTAGAGAATATATGCAAATGAACAGTAAAGACATGCAAAATGACATGAAAAGATGCTTGATATCATTATCCATTGGGGAAATGCACAACTTCACTAAGACACCACTTTATACCCACTAGAATGGCTATAATCAGAAATACAGAATAATAACAAGTATTGTCTTGAATCTGGAGAAGTTGAGACTTTCATAAATAGCTGGTGGAAATTTGAAATAGAGAAGTTGCTTTGGAAAATAGTTTGAGGTATCCTCAGAATGATACCTATGACCCAGCAATCTACTCCTAGGTATGCATAACTAAGAGAAATGAAAACATAGGTCCATACAAAATGAATGTTCACAGTGACTTTATTCATTTTTTTATTAGTTTCAGGTGTACAACACAATGCAATAGTTATACTCTTTACCCCTCAAAGTGACAACCCCCCTCCCCCAGTTCGCTACCCCACTCCCCCCCCATATCATACATATCTATCACAACTCCCCTGACTCCCCTCCACAGTATACTCCACATCCCGTGACCATCCACATATTCAGTTACAGTTGGCATACCATACTATACAACATCAGTTTCAGGTGTACAGTGCAGTGATCAAGCCTCTACTCCATCCATGAAGTGGTCTCCCTAACAAGACATGTGACTGTCTGACACGCCATAAAATTTTTACAACATTATTATATTTCCCGAACTGTGTTTCATATCCCTGTGGCAATATTGTAGTTGTCTATTTATGCTGTCTAATCCCTTCCCCTTCCCCCCCCACCCCCCTCCCAACTAGCAACCCTCAGTTTTTCCTCTACATCTAAAAGTCTGTTTACTTTGATCGTTCACTCAGCTCTTCAGACTCCACACAAGTGAGATCACATGGTACCTGTCCTTCTCCGACTGACTTATTTCACACAACATAATAGTCTCTTCACAACATTATCAATTACATTCCCAGAACTGTCCCCATATCCCTGCAGGAACATTGTAGTCCCACCTACGCTGTCCAAAACCTTCCCGCTCTCCCTCTTCCCCACTCCCTCCCAGCCAGCAACCATCAGTTTTTCCTTTATATCTGCTAGATATGACTTCAATCTTCTTAAATTTACTGAGACTTCTTTTGTGGCCTAACATGGTCTATCTTGGAAAATGTCCCATGTGTACTTGAGAAGAATGTATATTCTGTTTTTTCAGGGTGAAATGCTCTAAAAACATCAATGAAGTCCAGCTGGTCTAAAGTATCATTTAAGGCCCCTCTTTCTGTGTTGATTTTCTGTCTAAAGGGTCTGTCCATTGGTGACAATGGTGTTGAAGTCCCCTACTGATGATAGTGTTACTGTTGATCTCTGTCTTTATGTCTGTCAAAATCTGTTATATGTAATTAGGAGTTCCTATGTTGGGTGCATAGATGTTTATTAGGGTTATAGTGCCCTTCTTTGTCTTTTATTGTAATCATTTTAAAGTCTATTTTGTCCAAAATGAGTATTGGTACTCCAGCTTTTTTTTTCTCATTTCCATTTGCATGAAATATCTTATTCCATCTGTAAACAGCATATACATGTGTCCTATTTTCTTATCCACCCAGCCACTCTCTGTCTTTTGATTGGAGCATTTAGCCCATTCATATTTAAAATGATTCTTGATAGGGGCATATGTATTGCCATTTTGTTATTTGTATTCCTGGTCTTCCTGGGTTAGCTTGTTTACCCCTTTCTTTTGTTTAAAAAAGCCCTTTTAACATTTCTTGCAATGCTGGCTTGGTGGTAATGAATTCCTTAAGCTTATTCTTTTCTGAGAAGCTCTTTATTTCTCCTTCAATTTTAAGTGATATCCATGCTGGGTAGAGCAATCTTGGTTGTAGGCCATTATTTTGTGTCACTTTGAATATCTCCTGCCATTCCCTTCTGGCCTGCAGAGTTTCTGTAGACAAGTCAGCTGTTAGTCTAACAGGAGTTCCTTTGTATGTAACCTGCTATCTTTCTCGTGCCGCCTCTAGGATTCTGTCTTTGTCTTTAACCTTTGCCATTTTAACTATGATGTGTCTTGGTGTGGACCTGTTTGGGTTCAGCTTGTTTGGAAACCTCTGCACTTCCTGGGCATGTATGTTGATTTCCTTCACCAGGGTAGGGAAATTTTCAGTCATTATTTTTTCAAATACATTTTCAATCCCTTGCTTCTTCTCGTCTCCTTCTGGTATTCCTATGATTCGAAAGTGGTTATGTTTCACCGTGTCCCATAGGGCTTTTAAACTCTTTTCATTGTTTTTTATTCTTTGGACTTTTTGCTGTGCCAGCTGGGTGATTTCAGCTATTTTATCTTCCAAATCGCTGATCCGCTCCTCTGCTTCATCTATTCTACTGGTGATTCCTTCAAGTGTGTTCTTCATTTCAGTTATTGTATTTTTTAGTTCTAACAGGTTGTTTTTTATGGTTTCCCTATCCTTCTTTATGTCCTCGCTAAGTTCCTTAAACATTCTTATCATCAGTGTTCTAAACTCTGTCTCTGAAAGGTTGGCTCCCTCTGTTTCATTTAGTTCCATTTATAGAGGTTTCTTCTGATCTTTTACTTGTGACATGTTTCTTTGTTTCCCCATTCTGGCTGGTGTTCTGGGATTGCTTTGATGTATTAGATAGATCACCAGGAGAGCCCTGGCTGGATCACGCAGGCACAGAGCTCACGGCCCAACACTCCCAGGAAAACTCTGTCTCAGCCTGTTCCAATCAGCTGCTTGCAGATCAGGCCGAGCAGCCCGACAACCAATCACCAGCCTGGCAACTCTGCAAGCGGAGTGCAGAGAGCGGGGACCCGAGGCGGCTTGCGCACTCCCGCGTCTCAGTGAGCAGCCTGTTGGAGCCGGATCACTCCCCACTAGGCGTTTCCCTGGCAATGCAGCACAAGCCGAGCGGAGGGTGGGGATCCGAGGCTGCTCGCGCACTCCCGGGTCTCAGTGAGCAGCCTGTTGGAGCTGGAGGGCACCCGCCCTGCGTTTCCCTGGCAACGCAGTATAAGCCGGGCAGAGGGTGGGGATCCAAGGCCGCAGGCGCGCGCATGCACACACGGGCTCCTGCGCCAATTCCACCAGACCAATGAGGTCTCGGACCTGATCCTTCGTGGGAGGGCCCAAGCCTGACAAAATGGCGCCCTCCCTACACCACTCGCGTGCAGGCTCCGCACCACGGGAACAACAGTTTAAAAACCTCCAGCCTTTGCACCAAAGGTGCTCAGTTCAGTCCGTCCCCGCAGGCTCCCGGCTCACACAGCCACTCCCTCCACCAGGAACCAGGTAAGTGCTCACTGGCGAGCAAGCCCGGGCGCCGGCCCCACTGATTCTCCAGCTGCTCTTAGCCTCACCAAGCTGAGCAGATAGAGTCCTTACTAATTTACTGCCAGCTGTCTTAGAACTCCTCTTCCCGGCAAAGGAGCTCTGGGCTGGTGAGCTTGGTGTGCAGCCAGAGGGACTCTCCCCCAACCGGAGAAGCCTCTCCACAGGTGGGACCTCCCTCACGGGGTTTGCCCTCTCTCGTGTCCGCCCGTCCTACCAGACCCGATGCAGCTTCCTCTTTAAGTTCTTCGTTTAGTGGTTCTGTTCCTCCAGTGTTCTGGGGACCTCCAGGGTTGAATGCTATATAATTTGTTTGTAATTTTGGTGTGATCCTGGGAGGCAGTTAGCACAGCGTCTGTCTATTGCGCCATTTTACCGGAAGTCCGCCAACCATGCTGTTTTGATTACTGTAGCCTTGTAGTATAATTTGATAAGGATTGACATACTTTAAAAAAATTGCTATTATGGTTATTATTACTATTTTTTTGTTTGTTTGATATACTTTTGAGTGCAGATTTCTGTGGAACTTTTACATTACTGAACCCAAATTCTTGCTTGTTATTCCATATCTTCACAAAGATATGCATGATCATAGTTCTATCTTAGAGCAGTTACTCCTGCAGCAAAGAAAGGTAGATTTGAAGGACTTATTAGATTAAAGGATGGCTGTTATAGCATTTCAAGTGAAGCATAATTAGGATCTGCACTTTAGCATTAAGGATAGCATAAAGGAAAGAATCTGAGAATCATTACAAGGGGTAATTAATAGTTAATGTTTGGTTGGTTCAGAAAGGAAGATGGTGTCCAATTTGGCCCCCAGCCCTCTGACTTAGAAAAGTGGGTGAATAATGACTCATTCACTTGGTGAAGGAAAAAAAATTGGGAAAACAAGAGTAAGTTGAGGTGACAGGCGATTTTAGTTTGGAAAACACTGAAATACTTACAATATTTTGAATTGGATATATCTAGCAAGAGTCGAATATCCCAGCCTGGAGAGCAAGGGAATGGTTCTGAGCTGAAGGCATAGTGGCTCCCTTGGGAACGTGTAGAGTGAGAAAAGAGCAGTGTTAATGTGTTAGCTTCCTTATGAATATGCTTGTATCTAAAGGGTAAGAAATTTCTGAAGAAAAGAAAATCTCGTACTGTTATTCTTAGGTGAATTATTCTTTTTTGATAAGCAACAGTGAAAATTCTAAAGATAAAGTATGGAGGTCAACAGAGAGAACTGATGATGGACTCCACAATTTGCAACACAGTATATTCTTTTTTTAAATTAAAATTTATTGGGGTGACAATAGTTAGTAAATTCACATAGGTTTCAGGTTTACAGTTCGGTAGTACATCATCTATATATCACATGGAACACAGTATAGTCTTTTTTTTTTCCCTAAAGATTTTTATTGGGGAATTAGGAGAGGGGAATAGCCAAGTTATTGTCCTTCAATCTTAGTTGTGGAGGGCACAGCAAGCTCAGCTCCAAGTCCAGTCGCACCGCTGAGCTCCAAGTGCTGTGTTCAGTTAGTTGCGGGTGGGCATAGCCACCATCCCATGTTGGAGTTGAACCTGGCAGCCTTGTTGTTAAGAGTGCAAACTCTATCCACTGAGCCATCCGGGCGGCAGCTCAGTTCAAGATGCCGAGTTCAGCCTTTAGTTGCAGGCGGGTGTAACCCACCATTGAACAGGCAACCTTGTTGTTAGGAGCACATGCTCTCACCAGCTGAGCCATCCTGCTACCTGTTGGCAGCTTAGCAGCAGCTCAGCTTGAGCTCAGCTCACTGGCCCATGTGGGAACCGAAGCAGCAACCCTGTTGCTCAGAGCTTGCACTCTTGAGCAAGCTCTTAACCAACTGAGCCACTCAGCAGGCCCCTGAACACAGTATATTCTTAAGGAAGAAATAATATTTGTATAATAATGATACCAAATTTGAGCAGCTATTACCTACTAGATATTTTGGCATTCTCTTTAATTAAGTAGTGCATTCGTAAATTTTGATGTAGTACCTAATGGTGAAATGTATTTTTGCTTATATTGCTATAAGATCTGTATAGACCCACCTCAATGACTGTTTCCTGTGTTTTGTTTTGTTTTTTAAAGATTTTATTAGGATATTGGGGGAGGGGAACAGCACTGGGGAATCAGGGAAGGGGAACAGACAAGTTGCTGTCTTTTTTCGTTCTTCAGTCTAGTTGCGGAGGACTTCACTTCACTGGCCCATGTTGATATCATCATTGTGCTCTTCCTGGATGAGGCAGATGGGTCGCCAGCCTCTGGATGGTCACTCACCGTGGCTATTGGCAGCTCACGTAGGCTGCCCGTCCTCATGCTGGCTGCCAGCCACTCACTGTAGCCTATGGCAGCCCACTGCAGCAGGGGCTGCAGCCTACACCGTCACCGGGGCTCACACAGCCTAGCTCCAGGTAAAACTGTTGTTAGCTGTAGAGGGCAGTGTCACTGGCTCTTACAGGTGGGATCCAAACCAGGGTTGCTGGCGTCCCAAACCAGCTCTTAATCAATGCGCCACTTGGCCGGCCCACGTTTCCTGTGTTTTGAAATGGAGCAAATGTAATATAATGTTTGACTATGTGTATCTAAAGTCTCCCTTAAATGCCACTCTATCTTTAAAAAATCAAACTTATCTCTTGGATGTGTAAAGAAAATATATCTTTATTTATTTTTAAAGTAACTAATCTAAACTTCTCATGGGCTTTAATCACTCTTCTTTATTTAACTGGGAAAGTTAAACTTACATATTAATTCCATCCAGTTACTTCCAGTTAAAAGTCCCTTTTGGGTGAATGCTGAGTCTTTTAGATTTTTTTTCCCCATTCCATATTCCTGAGGTTGGCATATAGATAAATGATCATACCTCTTGCTTTGCCTCGAAGAGTTCCAGTGTGTACCTTTTATTTTGACAATTTTTAATAGAGCTCCCTTTTACTCAGAAAGGTCCTGGTTTGAATAATTACCCTAAATATAGGGGCATAAGTATAGAGGCAGGCCAGAGGTGGTGGGATAGTTGAAGGTGGGGCTTGAAGTGTCTGAAATTTACAAGTTGCCTCTGGATTTCTACTGATTTGTACTGCAGGTTTCAAGACTCCTTGTGTACCTGGGCTGGACTCCACCAATAAAGTCATTGGGAATTGATGGCCATGTTTAGGGCCTGAGGTCTTCCAGTGCTGATTGTTTCCTCACCTTTGCTTTTGTTGCTGCTCCAAACCCCTTGAGTCTCATTGTAGTCTCCATCCAGATTTTGACCTGGTTGCCTTTCTGCAGCCTTTGTGGTAGTCATCACCTCACCACAGTGGCCCCATGCCAGGTGTTTTGGATCTAAATTTGACCACCGTCTGCATTGCCCTTAGTATGTGGAACCTTGGGAACTTAGTATGTGTTCCCAATGTACAGGAATTAAGGGACTCTCAGGAGGGCTGACTGAGGCTCCCTCTCTGCCTGAATATCCCAAGCTCTTATTTTTATGTTGAGTTTCCACCCTGTGTGGATGTCTCCTCCTAGAGTTCTAAACAGGTAGTTTGGCACAGGCCCCCTCCACTTTTCCCTTTCTCTTCGCATCCTCTAACATCATCTTCCCACCTGTTACCCCCACTTCCAGATTTTGGTCTTGAGGGAGAAAAGTCAGTTCCTGTTGTCCGACTGCTTGTTTCCTAAGCCTCTCCCCTTTCTCTTTGCAGTAACTCTCTAGGCTGGATGGTGTAGAGGAGGAATCTATCTTTGGTTACATCCTGAATTTTTTCTGTATACTATGGCTAATAGTAAAACTCTGTGCTTGTGTTCACCAAGCCTCCATCTACATATGTTAATAGGAACGTGAGGGATGTAGCAGGATGTTTAATGTGGCTTTTATGTAGTCTTAGAGTTTGGACAGTGAAATCAATAGATGAAAACAAAACTAAAATGATAATATCCCCTGCCCCCTATTCTGTGTAGTACCATCTTGGTAGGGTTTATAAAAGGTGGGGTCAGGGCCGGCCGAGTGGCATGTTGGTTAGGAGTTGGCTTGGGACTCCAGCTCTGAGCAGCAGGGCCCCGGTTCGGATCCCACAGATGAAGGCCAGTGACGCTGCCCTCTACAGCTAAGATGGTGAACAATAGCTCTACCTGGAGCTGGGCTGCCATGGGTCACCGGTGATGGTGTAGGTTGCAGTGGGGCTGGCTGGCAGCTGGTGTGCACTTTCATGAGCCGTTGTGAGTAGCTGTCCAATGGCCTGCGAGCGACTGCCTCGCCTGGGAAGAGCGCAATGATAATACCAACATGGGCCAGTGAAGCAATGTCTTCCACAACTAGACTGAAGAACAAAAGGACAGCAACTTGTCTGTTCCCCTTCCCCGATTCCCCAACGCTGTGCCCCTCCCCCAATTCCCCAATAAAATCTTCTTTTAAAAAAGGTGGGGTCAAACCCAATTCTTCTAGCATTAGCAATCTCCAAGCTATTTAAGCAAAGGTTAAGAATTCACTGAAAGGATGAATGGCCAAAATGTTTATTTCTTTGATCAGAGTTATGGGTGTCATAGATAGGAGAGGTGGAGACTTTTCCATTACCTCAACACAAGAGAGGAAGCTCCAAGAGAACCATTTGGAAAGTTTGACATATGTCCTCTGGAATTTGGTCTCTGATTCACACCTAGAAGTCTAAAAGCAAGAGCGTCTGTTAGTTGCTTTATAATGACAGCATAAAGAGGAAGCTAGGTGTGTTTTTCAGAGTTTGACACAACAAAGATTTGTGCATAATGCACAGAAGGGAGCTAGTTTCGGATCAGCTTGAAAGGGATCATGCCCAATATGACTTTGCAAAAAACCAAAATAAACTTAATTGAAAGAGGTTGGGAGTTCTATCATGAAACAAAAGCTGAGAAGATCATAAATAGCAGCAAATGAGAGAGCCCCAGGGATAGGGAAATCATTTCATTGAATCTTCAAAATACTTCAGGTTTGAGAGTCAGCATTTGGTTACCTGTCACATCCAAAGGGCACAAATGGCATATTATAATAGTCACTCAAGATGAAGAAAGACCTTCCTGTCCCTTACCTCAGCTTTCCCTACTCCAGTGCCAGAGGATCCCATAGAGTAGTTACCAAATGGGAGGGGGAAAAGAACACGAAACAGAAAAGAAACTCATTATGGTTGCTTTCCACACTGCAGGTTGTGAGTCTAAATCAGATCTAAGTTGGGAAAAGGAAGAAATTTAAAATGGATGATAAGAGTTTGGTGTTGTGATATTGCACTGGGCTTTTTATTACCTAAAATAACTATTTATTACAAGGGAATACCACAAAAGCAATGGAATACACCTGAAAATTCATTCAAGGGCAAGAAAGCACTATTTTGACAGGACAAATTTAAAGGGGAGATATGAAAGGATAAAACTGTGTTTTTATTACTGAGTTCAACTCTTCAATAAACCTGAAATAGGAATTTAGAAAAACACCCTATATTTGGTTTTCAACTCCATTGTCTTCCTAGGGACTCAGAAATTCCATTTTGGTGGTCAAAGGTTGAGCTTTGATCCTTTTGTAATCCCTTTTATAATAGCTAATTCTCTCCTACACATTTGGGTAGAATTAGGGGCAGTCTCATTTGTGAAAGCGTAAAAGAAAAAAGGATATTAATTTTTTAAAAGTATTATTTCATGTTACTTGAGATCCTTACCACAAGAATCATGGGAAACAAGATTGCTATTCCTCTTGCATAAATGAGGTAACCAAGACTCAAGACAGGTTAAGTAACTTTCCCAAGGCCACTCAGTAGCAGAACTGGACTTTCAAACCAGGTTTGCCTGATTCCAAAACACTATGCCTTGTCCTCTACGCATACTGTCTCACACTGATAAATGTATAAATATATTGCCTTTTTAAACCTATTTGTTCATATATATATGATAACATTTGTTTTCTGACCAGTTGTATTTTTTTTACAGAACAATTGATTACATATAAATATCCATATTTTAAGTATTTGAGGAATCTCAAAAGTTACTGAAATTAAAAGAATACCATTTACAGAGAACAAACTGATGGTTGCCAGATAGAAGGGAGGTTGGAGAATGGGTGAAAAAAGGTGAAGAAATTAAGACGTACAAATTGGTAGTTACGAAATAGTCATGGGGATGTAAAGTATGGGGAATATAGTTAATAATATTGTAATAACTATGTATAGTGCCAGGCAGATACTAATAAGAGGATCACTTCATAAATTATGTAAATTTAATAGTCTAACCACTATGTTGTACACCTGGAACTAATATAAAATATTGAATGTCAACTGTAAATTAAAAAATAAAAATTAAAATTAAAAATAAATATAAATAAAAGTGTACCATTTATATGTTCTTATTATAGAGTGATGACGTTAACAGATGAAAATTCTTCTCCAAAACCAGAGAGTACCTCAAATTCAGAATCAGGTAATAAATAGTAAAACTAATCATTTTCATAATTCTGTATTTCATTACTTTTGTCACACAACAATATATGTTAAGAAAATTGGTAGCCCTGGCTGGCCGAGTGGCTCAGTTGGTTAAGAGTTAGCTTAACAGTGTGAGCTCTGAACAACAGGGCCTCCAGTTGGATTCCCACATGGGCCAGGGATGCTAAGCCCAAGCTGAGCTGCCATTGAGCTTCCAACAGGTGGCAGGATGGCTCAGCTGGTGAGAATAGATGCTCCGAACAACAAGACCGCCTATTCAGTAGACTGAACTTAGCACCTTGAGCTGAGCTGCTGCCTTGATGGCTCAGTGGATAGAGCATGTGCTCTTAACAACAAAGCTGCTGGTTCAACTCCCGCATGGGACGGTGGCTTCGCCCTCCTGCAACTAAGATTGTATTACAGCACCTTGAGCTTAGAGGCCACGAGCTGCCTTCAGGCAGCCAGATGGTTACTGGCACCCTCCACAACTAAGATTGAAGAACAATAACTTGACTGGTCCCAATTCCCCAATACTGTTCCCCTCCCCCAATTCTCCAATTTAAAAAAAAGAAAAAAAGAAAAAAAATGGCAGCCCAGGAAACTGGGCGCTTTTTAGCTTCGTTGTATTTAAGAAATGGAATATATGTGAGGTTAGAAAGTGGGTCTTAACTATCACCATAGCACCCATCATTAATTCATTTAATAAACATTTACGGAGTATGTACTCTGTACTAGGCATTGCTGTATGTGCTAGTGGGTAGTAATATACATTCCCTGACCTCATAAGTTTCAGTCATAGGAAAGAAAGATAATTAGTAAACAGATATATTGGAGTTATAAGTGATGATTGAAAAATGGAAAGATCAACAAAGCACCTTGCATTATAGGTACTCTTATTACTAGGTTATTATTAGAATAAACTTAGAAAGGCATTTATAACCTTTTTAACCTCTGCTATATCTCAGATTTATATTTTCTTTACTTCATACAAGTTTCATGGCATCCATTTGGGGATAAACTTGAAAAATTGCTGATTTTGCTTCTAATCGGTATAAATGTTTATATCAACTGAAAAAAATTTTTGTGTGTATAATTTCATTTTAAGAAGTCTGAATAAGCGTTTATTAAGTGCCAGCTATTATGTTAGGACCTGTGGTTACAAAAATGATTAAGATCTTTTCTGTTAAGGGAAATTAATCTAGTGATAAAAAC
Organism: Aselliscus stoliczkanus; assembly: GCA_033961575.1. Lineage (NCBI taxonomy): Eukaryota > Metazoa > Chordata > Mammalia > Chiroptera > Hipposideridae > Aselliscus > Aselliscus stoliczkanus. The sequence goes on from CM066733.1 coordinate 37,538,019, forward strand.
TAAACTTGTAGATGCACACTTCCTTGGAAAAAATAGCACCTACAACCCCAGAGGGTGAGTAATAGAAGGATTTATTTTTATAGATCAAAGAGGGAGGGAGCTTGTGAACAAGAGAAGAAAGGTAAAGAAAGGTAAGGATACCAAAAACAATTGTGATTTTACGTAGGTCTTGCCCAATAAAATGTTTTTCTTTGGCTGTGGAAAATATTGATAAAGACTGGTAGTAAGGTAGTGACTCTGGAATTATATGCTTTTGTATTCTTGCTTTTTTGTGGTTGACTGACTTAAAATTAAATAAATCACATCTTACCCTAGAGGTATTTTTTTATACATTCTTTAACTCAGCAAATCCAATTGTATTCCCTTTGTGTGTCAGTCTCTTTACTAAACATTAAAAAACTAAGAATTGCCTCTATTCCTGCCTTCAAGGAGCCAATAATCTAGTAAGAGAGACAAACAAATAAATAAATTATTTGGCAGACAACTCCTGCTCAGTCTCCTTTGCAATCTTACCTATTGCTATTAGCCATTGAATGTGGGAGTTCTTCAAGGCTAGTTCCCAGATTTTAATCTCTTTTCAATCTACCCCCTGATACATAAGGTGTCTTGTCACAAATGCTGCACATGCTTGTACTACTACATGGCAAACACTTATACTAAACAATTATTCATTGTTTATCTGAATTTTTTTTATTAGTTTCAGGTTTACAAAACAGTGCAATAGTTATACTTTTTACCCCTCACAAAGTTAAACCTCCTCATGCATCATCCCCCACCCCCAATATCATACATGTTTATTACAATTCCATTAACTCCACTCCCCACACTATACTCCACATGCCCTGAATATATATATATATATTCAATTATAGTTGACATACAATATTATTCAACGTCACCTTCAGGTGTACAGTGCAGTGGTCAAGCCTCTACAATGTCCATGAAGTCATCTCCCTAACAAGACATGTGTCCATCTGACACCCTATAAAATATTTACAACATTATTGATTATATTCCCCAAACTGTCTTTCATATCCCTGTGGCAATATTATAGTTATCAGTTTTGCTGTCTAATCCCTTCCCTTCTCCCTCATCCTCACCCCCCTCCCATCTAGCAACCATCAGTTTTTCCTCTATATCTGAGACTATTTCTGTTTACTTTGTTCATCTGTTCAGTTCTTTAGATTCCACATGTAAGTGAGATTGTATGGTATTTGTCTTTCTCCTATTGGCTTATCTCATTTAACATAATGTTCTGTAGTTCCATCCATATTATTGCAAATGGTACGATTTCATTCTTCTTTATAGCTGCGTAATACTCCATTGTGTAAATGTACCACAGTTTCTTAATCCAGTTGTCTACCTATGCGCATTTTGGTTGTTTTCAAGCCTTAGCTACTGTAAAGAGCGTTGCAATAAACATAGGGGTGCATATATTTTCTCGAATTAATGTCTTGGGTTTTTCTGGATAGATACCTAAGAGTGAAATTGCTGGGTCATACGGTAGTTCCATTTCCAGTTTTTTGTGATACCTCCATACTGATTTCCATAGTGGTTGCACCAATCTGCAGTCCCATCAACAGTGCACCAGGGTTCCCTTTTCTCCACAGTCTCGCCAGCACTTGTTGTTTATTGATTTATTGATGATAGCCATTCTGACTGGAGTGAGGTGGTATCTCATTGTGGTTTTTATTTGCATTTCTCTAATGATTAGTGAGGTTGAACATTTTTTCATATGCCTGTTGGCCATCTGTATGTCCTCTTTAGAGAAATGTCTCTTCATATCCTCTGCCCATTTTTTAATTGGGTTGTTTGTTTTTTTGGTGTTGAGTTTCATGAGTGTTTTATAAATTTTGGATATTAACCCTTATCAGATATATCGTTGGCAAATATCTTCTCCCATTCAGTAGGCTTCCTTTTTGTTTTATTGATGATTTCCTTTGCTGTGAAAAAACTTTTAAGTTTGATGTAATCCCATATGTTAATTTTTTTCTTTTATTTCACTTGCCCGATGGCATATATCAGTAAAAATGTTACTCAGGGTCATGTCTGCAAATTTACTCCCTATGTTTTCTTCTAGAAGTTTTATGGTTTCAGGTCTTACATTTAAGTCTTTAATCCATTTTGAGTTTGTTCTCATATATGGTGTAAGTAGGTGGTCCATTTTCATTTTTTTGCATGCGTCAATGTATGGGTGGGTTTATTCCTGGGCTCTCTATTCTGTTCCATTGATCTATGTGTCTGTTTTTATGCCAGTACCATACTGTTTTGATTACTGTAGCCTTGTAGTATGTTTTGATGTCTGGTAGCATGATACCTCCCACTTTGTTCTTATTTCTCAAGATTGCCATGGCTATTCGGGGTCTTTTCTGGTTTGTTTATCTGAATTTTAAATGGGCATCCTGTATTTTATCTAGCAACCTATTAACCTCTGCAATGAAGCTGGGTATATGTAAGCAATACAGGGATCATAAAAACCAGGATTTTGCATGTCAAGTTAAGGAGCTTGAGTTTTAACTTGAGGGCTGTGGAAAGCCTTTTTGAAGAGTTTTAAGCAGATAATAATTCAATATTTATTTTATGTATACAATGTGAACAATGGATCGCAGAGGGAATGAATTGTAAAGCTATTGGAATAATCTAAAGGAAAATATTTTGGTGTCTTAAATCAAGGTACTGGTGTAAAGAATAAAAAAAGCCAAATTTGGGCCGGCCGAGTGGCGCGGTGGTTAAGCACTGGCTTGGGAAGCCAGCTGCCCTGGTTCGGGTCCCACATATGAGGGCCAGTGACACTGCCCTCAAAAAAGAAAAAAGAAAAAAGCTAAATTTGCAGTATTAAGTCATATAATAGGTAAAATCGGCCTATCGCAAACAGTAAATACTTACTGTTTGAGTTAAGTTTGGAGAGTGAGGAAAAGGGAAGAGCCAAGACTGAAGAGGAACTATAAAAGGGACCAGAGAGGGCAGATGTTCACGCCTGATGTACTGAGGTCCAGTAAGGAAGGACAGGAAAGGTTTCTGCTCATATTGGTGTGAGCCGAAACTAGATTGTGTGGGTGTGAGAGTAAATAGGAGGAAATGTGTTAGTATATGCGAGAAATTTACCCACGGATAAGAGGAGACAAAGGAAGTAGCAGGAAGGGGTGTGGGGTACAGTTAAAATTTTTGGTAAATGAAAGAGACTTGAGTATGTTTTAAATGCTGACAGAAAAGTTGCAGTAGAAGGAGCCTGAAAATACAGGAGAGTGGAAATGAAAAGATGATTAAGGAAGAATTTAATCCCATATATTTCCTCTACTAATTGGAAAGGAAATCTTTTATATAGAGTTTATTTATTCCTGTAAAACCTGGAGTTCTTGAGATACAGATATGTACTTTAAAGAATATTTTTTCCTATCTGTAGCAAGTCCGATTGTTTAACATATTAAGTGTTACAGGGCAATAATTCAATTTGTGTTTTTTTTTTTTCAAAGTTGAGTTATCTTTTCTGTACTTCCGGTTAATGATAAGTTAAATAATTAAAATACTGAAGTATGGGGCCTGCCGAGTGGCGCGGTGGTTAAGCGCTGTCTTGGGAAGCCAGCAGCCCTGGTTTGGTCCCACATATGAGGGCCAGTGACACTGCCCTCAAAAAAAAAAAAATACTGAAGTATGTTTTTATTTATAGATCATGCAGCTTGTGAAGTTGTACTTGCTAGGAAAACTTACCCTTCAATCCCTGAAGAAACAAAGAAAAAGGCAAGTATTGAAGATGAATAACTACATAAACCATAAATTTTATTAAGATAAGACATACTTTGGTCCCAGCCAAGTGGCGTGTTGGTTAAGAGCTGGCTTGGGACACCAGCGGCCCCAGTTCAGATCCCACATATGTGGGCCGGTGACACTGCCCTCTACAGCTAAAATGGTGAACAACAGCTCCACCTGGAGCTGGGCTGCTGTGAGTTCCCGGGGACGGCATAGCTGCAGCCCCTTCTGCAGTGGGCTACCATAGGCTACAGTGAGTGGCTGGCAGCCAACGTGAGTGGCTGGCAGCCGGTGTGAGCTGCCAAGAGCCGCTGTGAGCGGCCGTCCAGAGGCCAGCGACCGATCTGCCTCACCCGAGAAGAACGCAATGATGATACCAACATGAGCCAGTGAAGCAACATCCTCCACAACTAGACTGAAGAACAAAAGGACAGCAACTTGTCTGTTCCCCTCCCCCAATTCCCCAATAAAATCTTTTTTAAAAAAAAAAAGATAAGACATACTTTTGAACAGCACTTTTATAGGAATTATTTTTCAGCTATGTAAGTCAATAGATTAAAACATTTTTAGAGTTTAGCAGCTAGATTACATTATTGTTTTATGAATACATGTACTCTATATAAGCTTAATGGAAGAAAATTAAAATTTATAATTTTTCTAACTTCTTTTTGGATAATTGGATGTCTATTAACATTAATTTGAGGTAAAAATAAGCATTTGCTATGTATCCAGAGCAATGTTTCATACTGAGGAATATATATGAATTATTACATTATGCCTGGAATCTAGAGGTCTTTGGACTTTATTTATATAGCAGGAGTAACTGTTTGAGTGGTTACTCAATGCTAAGTATTATTCTAAGCATTGTCCATTAATTATATCTTTATAGTATTTATTTCAGGTAAGTTTTTAATATATATTTTATTATATTTTGTTTTTACCATTCTTATAGCTGAGGAAAATGAGGTGTAGATGTTAACTGATATGTTTGAGGAGCTTGTGGCAGGTCTTTCTGGATCTGCAATCAATACTGTTTTCACTACAGCACACTGTCTTTGTGTGCATAGGGGAGCAAATTGAAAGAGGGCAAGAGAGTGTCAGCAGGAAGACTCATTAGTATGAAGTTGGAAGGATTTTTGATGTGAGATTGTAGTGGCTTTGACTAGGATATAGGAGGGATAGAGAAATATGCATAGATTTAAGATAATTTTGCCTGTAGAATCCATGGATTGAATACAGAGGATGATGGAGTGAGGTATCGAGAAAGACTTCTGGGTTTCTGTCTTAAGCAGCTTTGGTGGATAAAGGTGCTATTTAATGTTATAGGAAAGGCAGGATGCCTGAGGCCACATTAAGATGAATATGTTAGAAGAGCCATTGGCTATAAATCTGCAGACCAGGAAAACAGAAGAGGAATGTACAGTATTATAGATACTTTTAAATTCACAGAAATGGGTGAAATGCCCCAAGAAAGAGTTCCCTATAGACTGCAGAAGAGAAAGGGGTCCAAGATCAATCTTTGGAAAAGTCTACATTCAGGTAGAAATGGAAGAGTGAACAGAAAGGAGGAGGAAAACAAACAGAATATGCTATCATAGAAGCGAAGAAAAGAGAGCATTTACTTTTGGAAGTGGGAGTGGTCAGCAATGCTGAATGCTGAATGTTGGTTGGAGGTCCAGTGTTAACAAAGAATCTTGAAAAATTGGAAGACTTGCAGTTTCAATCCAGCATGTAAGGAACTTAAAAGTTACCACTCTTTCCTAAGAACAAGTGAAAACCTGAACAAACTGAAAAATCAGCAACTCTTTTTAGATCCATCAGAGAAGTAAGGTCACAAAAAAAAAATGTTGCACCAAAACCTTGGGAAGACAGAGGGAAAAGGAACCATTTTGAAATACACCGTAGTATTCTGTTCTTAACAAAGCCTGCCCTCAGGAGAAAGTATTTTACCAGAGCCTAAGTTGCTAGGGTAACATCAGAGTCTAACCTACCTGGGGGAAGGGAAATACGCAACTCCATCTAGTTCTACCCTTCTAAGCCGAGAAAGGAAAATACTCAATTCTAGCTCCCTCTAGCCTTCCACATAGGGAAATGGAAATACACAACTGTAGCCCCTTCTAGCCATCTTGCCCCACCCAAAGGGTGGGGGAGGGGGGGAGAGAGGGTGGCATGGGTCGGGGGCACTGAGAAGCACTGGTAAAATTCACAGTCCAGGGCCAGCCAAGTGGTGCATTAATTAAGAGCTGGTTTGGGATGCCAGCAGCTCCGGTTCAGGTCCCACCTATGAGGGCCAGGGACACTGCCCTCTACAGCTAACAACAACTCCACCTGGAGCTGGGCTGCGAGCCCTGGTGACGGTGTAGGCTGCAGCCCCTGCTGCAGTGGGCTGTGATAGGCTGCAGTGAGTGGCCGGCAGCCAGCGTGAGTGGCTGGCAGCCAGCATGAGCTGCCAATAGCCACCGTGAGCGACCATCCAGAGGCCGGCGACAAATCTGCCTCATCTGGGAAGAGCGCAATGATGATACCAACATGGTCCAGTGAAGCAGTGTCCTCTGCAACTAGACTGAAGAACAACAACAAAAAAAGACAGCAACTTGTCTGTTCCCCTTCCCAAATTCTCCAACGCTGTTCCCCTCCCCCAATTCCCCAATAAAATCTTAAAAAAAAAAAAAATTCACAGTCCAGGAGCACAGGCTAAACAAAAAACTGAGACCTAATCACAGAACTATAGGCTACTTTCTGTCCCTCCACACCTTACTAAAGGCCGTTCGTCACAGTTCCTGTAGTATGCCATGTCTATTTTAGAAACAGAAAGGAACAGAAGTAGTAACATTGGAGCAACAATGAGTAACACTTTCCCAAAGTTAATGTCAGATACCAAACCACAGATCTAGGAAGCTCAGAGAACACCAAGCAGGATAACGCTAAAAAAAGCTACATGTGGGCATATCATATTTGAACATTGGAAAATGAAACAGAAAGAAAAAAACCTTGAAAGAATCCAGAGGGAAAAAAACACCTTACCTATAAAAGAGCAAAGATAAAACTTACAGATGTCTTCTCAGAAACCATCTGAACAAGAACAGAGTGAAGTGAAATATTGGTAAAGTATTGAGAAATTATCCTTCAAAAGTCAACGAGAAATAAAGATGTTTACAGACAAACAAAAATTGAGGGAATTTGTTGCCAGTAGGTCTGCCTTATAAAAAATATTAATATAAATTTTTCAGGGAGGAGCAAAATAATGTGTCAGGATAGGTTTATCTATCCTAACCAATGTACCACCGTGGTGCAGTATGTCAGTAGTAGGGGAGATTGTGCATGAGCTGGGACAAAGAGTTGATGGGAACTTTGTACAGAGATTTGCTGTGAACTTCAAACTGCTCTAAAAAATAAAGTTTGTTAATTTGTTAAAAGTCAATGGCATTTAGAATCAAGAAGGAGGGCCGGCCGAGTGGCACGGTGGTTAAGTGCTGACTTGGGAAGCTAGTGGCCCCGGTTCGGTCCCACACGTGAGGGCCAGTGACACTGCCCTCAAAAAAAAAAAACAACAATAGAATCAAGAAGGAAAACTGATGACTTTAGCAAGAATTTTAGTGGACTCATGAGAAGCAAGCTAGATTGGAATTGGTTGAAAAGGTATAGAAAATGTGGACATATAAAAAGAAATTGGGACATCAGCAACATAAAATGTTTGTGTGTAGAGAAAATAAACATGTAGAACTTTTTATGCAATTGAAGTTAATTTGTTATCAGCTTAAAATAGACAATTGTTACTGTAAGATATATTATGAAAGATTTATACTAATCACAAAGCAAAAATCTGTGAGAATACACAAATGATAGAGAAAAGAATCAAAGCATACCACTACAAAAAATTATCAATTCACAAAGAAAGACAGCAAGAGAGAAAGAAAGAACTACAAAACAATCAGAAAGCAATTAACAAAATGGTGATGGTCCTTACTATAAATAAGTCCTTACCTATTAATAATTACTCTAAATATAAATGGTTTAAATTCTCCATTTAAAAGACGTACAGTGGCTGAATGAAAAAAAATAACCCAACTACAGAGGGTGCTACAAAAATATACACATTTTAAGAAAGGAAAAAAACTGTATTAAAATTATAATACTCAATACATACCAATAACAAAAGATGAATACAAGTCATGTGTATATATATTTTTTGGCACCCCCCAGTATATTGGTCTCTGTCCCCAGTTCCTGGCACAGAGCTCCTAAACCCTTACAATTTCCTGGGAGCATCTCTTGTTTTATTATTTGGCTTTTGGCCCCATTCCTGATACAGATCTCCTAAAACCATTGTAAATTCCTAAGCAATAAGAGCACTAGAGGATCTTTTGTCCTAATGTGGCACTCTGGATGAGCTCCTGGATGGGGCTTGGTTACAGAAACACCAAGCAGTAATTAGAAAGGAATTTTTAGCCCCACCCCCCTTCTCCTGAGAGGGGAGAGGGGCTGGAACTGAAGTTAATCATGCCTATATGAGGAAGCCTCCTTGAAAATCCCAATAATAGGGGTTTCAGAGAACTTCCAGGTTGATGAACACACCGACACCGGGAGGCTGGCACACCCCAACTCCACAGGGACAGAAACTGTGCTCAGGACCTTCCAGGCCTCGCCCTATGTATCTCTTTATCTGGATGTTCATGTTTATCCTTTATCATATCCTTTAATAAATTGGTGAATGTGTTTCCCTGAGTTCTGTGAGCCAGCCTAACAAATTAATTGAATCTTTGGAAGGGTGATGGGAAACTCCGATTTGTAGCTAAAATCAGAGAGAAGCTGTGAGTAACCTGCGGCCCTAGTACTTACGATTGGCATCTGAAGTAGAATGGGAGCAGTTTTGTGGGACTGAGCCCTTAACCATGGGAGCTGACACTACTGTCTTCAGTAGTAGATAGTGTTAGAATTGAGTTGAATTGTAGGACACCAGCTGGTGTTGCAGAGAATTGCTTATTGTGGGGAAAACCTCCCATATATTTAGTGATCAGAAGTGTCAGAAGTGTGAGTGTTTTCTGTGAGTAGTAAAGGTGACTCACAGGAAAGACTTATTTGAGGGAAAACTGAGGTATTTTTCTTTAACACTCCTATTTATAATAGCATTGAAAACAATAAAATACTTAGAGATAAGTTTAACCAAGGAGGCAAAACACCTGTACACTGAAAACTATCAGACATTGATGAGAGAAATTGAAGAAGACGTAAATAAATGGAAAGTTATCCCATGTTCTTGGATTAGAAGAATTAATATTATGAAAATGTCCATACTACCCAAAGTGATCTACATAATCAGTGCAATCCCTTTGAAAATTCCAGTGGCATTTTTCTCAGAAATAGAAAAACTGTCATGAAATTTGTTTGGAACCAGAAAAGACCCCAAATTTTTGGCAAAAGATTGCCAAAGCAATCTTGGGAAAGAAGAACAAAACTAGAGCCATCACACTTTCTGATTTCAATCTATATTACAAAGCTATAGAAATGAAAACAACATGGTACTGGCATAAAAACAGGCATATAGATCAGTGGAACAGAACAGGGAGCCCAGAAATAAACCCATACATTTATGGCCAAATAATTTCAAGGGTGCCAAGAATAGAAAATGGGGAAAGGATGGTTTTTTTCAATAAGTGGTCATAGGAAAATTAGATCTTTATCTACATGCAAAAGAATGAAAATAGACCTTTATCTTACACCACTCACAAAAATTAACTTGAAATGGATTAAAGACTTAAAGATAAGACCTGAAACCATAAATCCCCTAGAAGAAACCTGGAAAAGCTCCTTGACGTTGATCTTGGCAATGATTTCTTTGATAAGACACCAAATAGGCATGCAACAAAGGCTAAAATAAACAAGCAGGACTACATCAAACTAAGAAGCTTCTGCATAAAGCAAAAGAAATAATAAATTGAAAAGGTAGCCTACAGAATGGGAGGAAATATTTGCAAATCACATGCCTTATAAAGGGGTTAATATCCAAAATATATAGAGAACCTATAGAACTCAATAGCGAAAAAGCAATAATCCAATTAAAAATGGGGAAAGTACCTGAAGAGACATTTTTCAAAAGAAGACATACAACTGGCTAATAGGTACATGAAAAGGTGCTCAATATCACTAATTGTCAGGGAAATGCAAATCAAAACCACAATGAGATATTACCTTACACCTGTTAGAATGGCTATTATCAAAAAGACAAGAAATAACAAATGTTGGTGAGGATGTGGAGAAAAAGGAACCCTTGTGTACTGTTGATGGGAATGTAAACTGGTGCAGCCGTTTTGGAAAACCATATGGCCATTCCTCAAAAAACTGAAATAGAGCTACGGTGTGATCCAGCAATCCAATTCCTGGGTATACATCCAAAGGAAATTAAATCAGTATATTGAGGAGATATCTGCACTGCCATGTTCATTGCAGCATTATTCACAGTAACAAAAGATATGGAAACAACCTAAATGTTCTTTGGTGAATAGATAAAGAAAATGTGATATATAGATATAGACAATGGAGTATTTTTCAACCACAAAAAAAGAAGGGAATCTCATCATTTGTGACATGTATGGACATTATACTAAGCGAAGTAAACCAGAGAACTACCAATACTGTATGGTATCACATATATATGGAATCCTTAAAAAAAAAAAAGCCAATTTCATAGAAATAGACAATAGAATGATGATTACTAGGGTCTGGGGAGATGGGTAAAAATGGAAGATGTAGGTCAAAGGGTAACAACTTTCAGTTATAAGAGTAAATCCTGAGAATCAAATGTACAGCCAGGTGATGGCAGGTAATAATACAATATTGTATACTTGAAAGTTGGTGAGAGTAGATTGTAAGCTTTCTCACCACTTACACACACAAAAAGTTAGCTATGTGTGGTGATGGATATGTTAATTTCTTGATTTTAGTAATTATTCCACAATATGTACATTGAATCATCACGGATACACTTTAAATACATATAATTATATCTGTCAATTATTCCATGATAAAAATGGAGGAAAAGGGCCGGCCGAGTGGCGCATTGGTTGAGATCTGGTTTTGGGATGCCAGCGGCCCCGGTTCGGTCCCACATATGAGGGCCAGTGACACTGCCCTCTACAGCTAACAACAGCTCCACCTGGAACTGGGCTGTGTGAGCCCCGGCAATGGTGTAGGCTGCAGCCCCTGCTGCAAGTGGGCTGCCATAGGCTACAGTGAGTGGCTGGCGGCCAGCGTGAGTGACTGGCAGCCGGTGTAAGCTGCTGATAGCCATGGTGAGCGACCATCCAGAGGCCGGCGACCAATCCGCCTCGTCTGGGAAGAGCGCAATGATAATACCCAACATGGGGGCAGTGAAGCAACGTCCTCTGCAACTAGACTGAAGAACAAAAGGACAGCAACTTGTCTGTTCCCCTTCCCTGATTCCCCAATGCTGTTCCCCTCCCCCAATTCCCCAATAAAATCTTAAAAAAAAAAAAATGGAGGAAAAAAACCCAAGAAAGTAAGGAAGTAATGATTATATATAGTGCTTGGCTCTAAAGTGAAATAGAGAAAAAGAATAGTAATTGGAGGGAGAGGAAATTTGTTTTGTTTTAAAGACAGGATATACTAGATCATTTTTGAAGGCTAATGGGTGATGGAAGGGAAGAAGAAGGGATAGTTGAATGCAACCCTGTAGGCAACTGGAGCTCCCTGTGACCTAGAAATCTAGTTGAAGTTGGCCTGAACCTCACTTTTTAGCCTAAAGCAATAAAAAATCTTCTCCATACTTTCTATGTTTCCTCTTCTATGCTTCTTGACTTCCTAATTTGCCTTTCCTACTTTCATGCATACTGTTTTAGTTCATGCTCTACCAATTCTCTCTCTCTCTCTCTCTCTCTGTCTCTCTCTCACACACACACTTCTATGCAATCCAAGCATCTTATAATGTAAATGTGTCGTATCTTGCATTAAATGTCATTTCTTATGCTCTTGTATATTCTGCCCCTTCTCAAAAGCTCTGCTCCTGGTAGGTGTCTCTTCCTGACTATGGCTTTACCATCCGGGGGATGCTGGTATATAAGAACTTCACTAAGTTTCTCCAAAGATATACAAATGGCCAATAAACACATGAAAAGATGCTGAGTATCATTAGTCATTCGGGAAATGCAAATCAAAGCCACAATGAGATATTATTTCAAGTCTATAATAAAAAAGACAGATAACAAACATTGGTGATAATGTGGAGAAATTGGAACCTTCAAACATGTTGGGAATGTAAACTGTGCAGCCATTTTGAAACACAATTTGGCAGTTTTTCAGAATTCTAAACATGGAGTTACCATAGGACCCAGCAATTCAACTCTCAGGTTTACACCTAAGAGAAAAAAACAACAACATACATTCTAATGAAAACTTGCACATGAATTTTCAAAGCAGCATTTATTCATAATAGCCAAAAAGTAGAAACAACTCCAATGCCCACCTACTGCTGAATAGATAAATAAAATGTGGTAGATCCATATAATAAAATACTATTTGGGAATAAAAACAAATGAAGCCCTGATACATGCTGCAACGTGGATGAACCTTGAAAATATTATGCAACATGAAAGAAAAAGACTGCATATTATATGATTCCATTTACATGTCCAGGATAGTCAAATATATAATGACAGACGTAGACTAGTGGTTACTGCTGGGGATGGAATGGAGATTGACTGCTAATGAGTATGGGGTTTCTTTAGGGTGGACAAGAATGTTCTAAAATTAGGCTGTGGTGATGATTGAACAACCCTGTGAATATACTAAAAACCATTGAATTTTGTCCTTTAAATGGGTGAATTTTATGGCATGTGAATTATATCTTAATAAAGTGTAAAAAAAAAAAGTTTCCTTATACTATTACATGGAAGAGTGAAGTTACTGAAAATGACTGGGGAGGGATGGGACCCAGAAAATAAGTGGAAATCTGGCCTTTAAAAGAGGAGTGCTGTTTCCACTGTGCTACATTTGCAGATGTAGAGGTAGCAGACCAGATTTTGTGCTTAGAAAGACCCCACACTTCAGTTAATGTCCTGCAGTCACCATCTTGACATTTTAAATAGTTTTTTAATGGCATCACACTTTCATTTTGTATTAGGTCCCCCAAATTTTTTAAAAACTTATTTGTTTAGTTTTTTAGAGGGCAGTATCACTGTCCCTCATATGTGGGATCCAAACCGGCCAGCTCTTAACCACCGTGCCACTCTGTCAGCCCAAGGTCCCCAAAATTATGAGTCCTGAGTATTTGCATCCTGTGTGATGTCTTCTATTGTTGTGGGGAAGTATAAGGTAAAGCTGTCAACTGAGAATGGTAGAGAAGGAGCTAGAGGTTTAAGGAAAATAGGGTGAGTATGAAAAGTTATGAGAAGCTAGAGAATGTGGAAGACTTGCCAGCTTGGGGCCGCTCTTTTTGAGTGTATGGTGACTGATTTGCCAGGCTGTACAATGTTCCCTGGCACTGTTCCACTTGCACTGGTGGTCCTCAGGATATTGATGCCAGGGTTCAGGTAGGGCTGGGTAGTTGTCAGGCATCCATGATAGGGATAAGAAAGTAATTACAATGGTGGATGGTGGCAGATAAGGAATAAGACAGGAGAGGAATCATGGATGAAGATAAAATGGTAGGATCAGTAAATTGGAGAAAGTTTATTTCATGAAGATAATTGAGCAGGGGTTGGAAGGATACTAAAGAAGCTCTTTGAACTGGTGATTTGGAAGTTTCTGCTGATGGTAAGAGCTAACTCAATTTGATCATGGAGTGACTGAAATGGCACGAGGGAAAAAGGTTACTGCAAATGCAGAGGTCAAGCGGCTGAGAGGCCAGTTGGTTGGATGGGTAATGAATGAATGGGATGATGAAATTGCTAAGAATGATGACGGGTGGTAGAAAAAGCTGTGTGCAAGGTGTGAAATCAGTGAATGAAGGAAGTCGTGCAAGGTGTGAAATCAGTGAATGAAGGAAGTCGGTAGGTGCCAGTGAGTAACTCAGTCTTTGCTCCATACCTTTGTTCTCTCCTTTGTTTGGAATACATTCAGCCTCCTCTGCTTCCTTCTCCCCTTTCTCTACCATCCTCTTTATCCCCTCATCCCAAACTCAAAAATCCTGTCCTTTTTTTCAGGACCCAATTCAGATTGTACCTCCTTAGTGATGTTGAATATATTTAAACTTTGAATACTATTTTAAATATATCTCAAAAGCATTTAGACAAGTTACATAACTTAGTACAAGCACGCGCTGAATAGTCTACAGTTTTCAATGCAGGGATTAGCTGGTAAATCAACACACTTTCTTGTAGTTACAGTTACCTGGTGTCTTAGAGAAAACTTTTGGTTTCTTTAATGAAGATTATTGCATAATAAAGACACATATAAATATAGTTAATGTTTTCTCTAAAATTTAATTTTAAATATTGAGTAATAGATCTCATTATCGTTTGTTTTCTTTTCACAGAACACTTTTTGAGAGTTGTTGCCTTATATGTGGTTGGGACATTTTTTTTTTTTTAAAGATTTTATTGGGGAATTGGGGGAGGGGAACAGCATTGGGAAATCAGGGAAGGGGAACAGACAAGTTGCTGTCTTTTTGTTCTTCAGTCTAGTTGCAGAGGACGTTGCTTCACTAGCCCATGTTGGTATCGTCATTGTGCTCTTCCCAGATGAGGCAGATCGGTCGCTGGCCTCTGGATGGTGGCTCACCGTGGCTATTGGCCACTCACACTGGCTGCCAGCCACTCACGTTGGCTGCCGGCCACTCACTGTAGCCTATGGCCCCCCACTGCAGCAGGGGCTGCAATCTACACCGTCTCTGGGGCTCGCACAGCCCAGCTCCAGGTGGAGCTGTTGTTGGCTGTGGAGGGCAGTGTCACTGGCCCTCATATGTGGGATCCGAACCGGGGCCGCTGGCATCCCAAAACCAGCTCTTAACCAATGCGCCACTCGGCCGGCCCGGACATTTTTTGAGCTGAGTATATTTCAAACTGTTTTGTCTTTCAACAAATTTTTTTTTATATATATATATATGGAAAACCTTGCTTTTCTTTAGAGAGAGATTTATCTTTAAATTTAAAACTTTTTCAAGTTGAGGGGATGGACAGATGGATAGATAGATATATATGTAGTTAGAATAATTGTATGTCCTATTTTAATTGTAACAATTATAACATATTTTATAATAAAAATAGAACATATGAGAAGTGCTAAAAATGTTCGTTAGCCTGTGAAATGTATTTCATGATTATGAATTTATTTCAGCCTGAACCTAGAGATACACGTTTTCAAACAAAGTTAAGCTCTCATCATCTAAAAATCAAGGTTCCTTCACCTCACCAGAGGTCTGTTCTTGAAAGCAGTGTGGGTAAATCAGCTACCACAGTTGTGCTGCCTCAGCGCCTGGAACCTGTGTTGGTAATCCTGGCCATTTGCTAATTCTTGAAAAGACTGCAAAGAAAATGTACTAATTGGGAAGATTTAGATATACAGTTTCTTAACAAATCCAGGAAAAAGTGCGGAGATGCTATATACTTACAGCTATATACAGACAATTGTTTTGTAAGTGAACTAACAGTGGACATTTGTGTCACCTGGGACACAGATACTGAGACAGAATTAAGAACTCAAGTTATCAGAAGACGTAACACCTGAGAAGGAAAAGCAGGGAGGAAGCAGGATTGGGCAGGAACAGCCTCAGTCCTGACAGAAGCTCTCCCAGCGGGGAGGTTGGGAGCAAAGATTGTTCATTCCAGGCATCTTATGTTGGGCTGCTGTGCTCAGCCCTTGGCTGAGGATTGCCTGAGAAGATAGTGGCCTTGGCCTGAAAGCTGAAGCAGATTCTAAAGACATTGCAGCTGGGGGCTATCAGCTAACTGCACCCCTCACAGTGGAAGAGCGGATTCTTTGTTCAGCACCACCATGGCTGCCACCATGACAATATAATAATCGCTATGGAGTTTCTCCTACTCTCCAGGCACCATAGGTTCTCTTTACAGGTATTATTTATAACTTTTGCATAGTAGTCCCACGGGGTAGAAAAATCCTCATAGTTCCGATGAAGAAATTAAAAGACAATATAGGGTTGGCCGAGTGGCGCGTTTGTTAGGAGTTGGCTTCGGATGCCAGCTCTGAGCAGCAGGGCCCCAGTTCAGATCCCACATTGAGGGCCAGTGACACTGCCCTCTACAGCTAAGATGGAGAACAACAGCTCCACCTGGAACTGGGCTGCTGTGAATCGCCAGCGTTGGCGTAAGCTGCAGTGGGGCTGGCCGGCTGCTGACATGCACTTTTGTGAGCTCCCGTGAGCCACCATGAGCAGCCGTCCAGAGGCCAGCGAGCGACTACCTCACCCGGGAAGAGCGCAATGATGATACCAACATGGGCCAGTGAAGCGACGTCCTCCACAACTATACTGAAGAACAAAAAAGGACAGAACTTGTCTGTTCCCTTCCCCCAATTCCCCCAATAAAATCTTAAAACAAACAAACAAAAGACAATATAGATAATCAATTAGAGAACTGATATATTCAGTGTACCAGATAAATATACCCATACAATTTTTTTGATAAGAATTTTCCTGATACACTGTTCCAGATTATGTGTTGAACAAATAACTAGTTTACAGATTTTAAGCCAGAAAGACAAGAGTGAAAGAAAGAAAAGAAGAAAGAAAGAAAAAAGAAACCTAACTTTTCCTAGCTGTTTAAGTTTTAACTCTGAGTTTGGGTTTGGACTTGAGAGTATAATAGACACCTGTTCAAAGAGGTTTATCAGAGGAACATGGTAGTTTCATGGAACCTAGGAGCTGGTAAGGCAGCTGGTTGCTAGAAATACAGCTGCCTGTCTTCTGTCTCTGACTCTATCACTCTGTTTCTCCTGCTGCCTCTGTTTGTTCCTTTGTCATTGCTCTCCCTGGTTTCATCTCTCAGTGTCAAGCTCTCTCTCTCTACTCCCTCTCCCTGTCTTGATCCCACTCTGTCTGTCCTCTGTTTCTTTGTCAATCTCAGTCTTGGTGCTCAGTCTCTATTGGTCTCTGTCTTCTCCATCTCTCTTCTCCCTCACTCTTTCCTCTCAATCCTCCTCTTTTTTTCCTTCGTCTCTGTCTTTTGTCTCGCATTCTCTCTTTCTCCCTCTTCCCCCCACCCCGTCCCATCCTCCTTCTCCCTTCTTTTGTCTTCCCGTGTCTGTCTCTCTCTCTCTCTCTCTCTCTCTCTCTCTCTCTCTCTCTCTCTCTCTCCCCCCTACACTCTTTAGCTCTCTGATCCTGTCTCTCTCGCTGCTGTCTCTCACTCTTGATTTGTCCACTTACCTTCTTTATCTGCCTCTTTGCATCTTCAAGAAATAGAAAATGAGTCTGTATCGTACTTTGTAATTTCTTTAACTTTAATGTTCCATAAATGAAAGTATCTATACATTTCAATGTATGTGTTTTAAACCAATTATCCTTGATATATATATATATATTTCAACAGCTTCAGAAATAACTTATAATCCCTTTTCCAGAAAAAAATACAGTATATACTAGGAATTAAATATATGCTGTCAGTGAAATACCTTTCTTAGCAATTGACAAAGATAATCAAAGCATCATTTCCTAATTCAAAACTTTAATTAGCTTTTCTTCGTAAATTAATAGTGATTTCAACCAAAATATTCTCATATAGTTGTTGTGCCACATAAAGTTCTCTTGGGAGTTATTTGACCTAGCTCAAACCGGATAATTCTTTAGTTACTTGTCTAGTGGTAAAATTTAATTAGCAGATTAAAAATTTATTAGTATGACACATTATGATTTAGTCTACTAATTTTAAATTGTATTTTATGGTATTAAAGCAGTTTATTTCTTTCTTCTATTCAATCCCCTCTTTCACAAAACACTGGTAGAACACAAATTCCAGTACTCGTGATAAGAAAAGCAGAGGCCTGTTAACAAGTACTCCATCTTCACAAACAGCTGGTTTAGAAGTAAGTATTATTATAGCATTTGTACTTGTAGTATCTATTTTCTGGCTCCTCTTCCCCCCCATTATTCCGTTTCTGTAACACATGGGGAATATTACACATAGAGAATAATATTTGTACTTTTCTGTTGCATAAACACACTTTCACTGGCAGTACTCTATATACTGCTATGTATAAAGGAAAGAAAAAAAGATTAGAATACTGCAGTACCAACCGAGGTTCTTTTTTTTTCATTGTGGCAAAATATATGTAACACAAAATTTACCATTTTAACCATTTTTAAGTGTACAGTTCAAGTACATTCACATTGTTATGTAATCGTCACCACCATCCATGTCCAGAACTGTTTGAAACTTCATACATAGTAAATAATAACTCCCCATTCCTCCCTTCCCCAGCCCCTGGAAACCACCACTCTACTTTCTGTCTTTATGAATTTGTTGGAAGTACTTCAAATGCAATCATACAGTATTTGTTCTTTTGTGTCAGGCTTATTTCACTGAGCATAATGTCTTCAAGTTTCATCCGTGTTGTAGCATGTGGCATATATCAATTTCCTTCCTTTTTTTAAGGCTGAATAAGATTGCTTTGTATGTATATACCAGATTTTGTTTATCCTTTTATCGGTCTGTGGACAATTGGGTTGCTTCCATCTTTTAGCTATTGTGAATAATACTGCTGTGAACATGAGTGTACAAATATCTCTTTGTGACCCTGCTTTCGACTCCTTTGGCTGTATCCTTCAAAGTGGAATTGCTGGATCATATGGTCATTCTCATTTTCACTTTCTGAGGAACTGCCATTCTGTTTTCCATAGCAGCCGCACTTTTTTACATTCCCACCAACAATGCATTAAGGGTTTCAGTTTCTCTACATTCTTGCCAACGCTTGTTATTTTCTATGTTTTTAAAATAATAGCCATCCATGTGGGTGTGAACTGGTATCTCATTGTGGATTGATTTGTATTTCCCTAATGGCTAGTGATATTGAGCATCTTTTCACTTGCTTATTGGCCATTTGTGTATCTTCTTTTGAGAATATCTATCCAAGTCCTTCACCCATTTTTAAAATCAGGTTGTTAATTTTGTTGTTGGGGTCTTTATATATTCTGGATATTAACCCCTTATCGGACGACTTGCAAATAGCTCATTATATGGGTTACCTTTTCATTCTGTTGCTAGTATCTTTTGATATACGAAAGCTTTCAATTTTTATATAGTCCCATTAATCTTTTCCTTTGGTACTTATGCTTTTGGTGTCATATCCAAGAAATCATTGTGAAATCCAATGTCATGAAGCTTTCCCCTCTCTTCTAAGAGTTTTATAATTTAGCTCTTATCCAACCTGGGTTCTTCTTTGGTTCAACCAAACAACAGGAACACAGTTTGCAAGCAGGGCAGAATCAGGTGGGGTTTTTTCAGCAGTACTCCCAGAAGTCCATGCAGCAGCTCAATAGCAGTCTGGGGACAGCTCAAGTACAAGGAGATGAGATCTAGTATCTTTTGTAATAACACACGTACATAGCTTCCAGGGTACCCACAAGGGACATGCCAGGGAAACTCAAGGTATGGTGCTTTTTTTTTTTTTTTAAGCTGAGCCATCCTGCCACCTGTTGGCAGCTCAGCAGCAGCTCCGCTCGGGCTGGGAATCGAACTGGCGACCCTGTTGCTCAGAGCTCGCACTCTTGAGTGAATTCTTAACCAACTGAGTCACTCGGCCCACCCTTGGTATGGTGCCTTTTATAATATCTACTTATAGTGTATTTATCTGGCTCCTATTGCCGCTACTCTGGATTTGGGGATATGAACAACTAGTCACCCCATTGGGTATTTGGGTTGAAGAAGCAAGTGTCCTTTCTCTTTTGGAGCTAAAGAGAGTTCAGCCTCTCATTTATCCATTAATCCATTAAAGAGTTTGTTCAGGCTCCCAGTAAGCAAGTCAATTTTTAAAAAGCTTAAAGCAGCAGCCTTTTTTTTTTTTTTTCCTTTCCCTGGGTTATCTCAACCCTTATCCACCTAAAGGATTTTCTAAGAACAGCTCACACATAAAGCCATGGCCTGTTACTTACAGCTAGGAGGCCTGGAATTCCAAGAGAAAACTCAGGAAAGTTCATGTGATGCAAAGTGGGGAGCCGGGAGGGCACGATGGCCCTTGCTCGTACCTAGCACGGGGTCCGGATCCGCACGGTGGTCCGATGGACAGGTGGGCTTCTTCAGAATCCTGCTCAACTACGCCAAGTAAATGTTGATATAAGAACCGTCCAAACCTGTAGAGAACTTTTATTAAGAGTTTATTTGAGCCAAAGTAACATGCCAAATAGCAAAATCTCAAATGCTCCCCTATATAAATTCTTTTTTGTTATTAAGGAAAAGGCAAATGTTTTCTTGAGTCTGCTTGGTCTTGATTGCCTTCAGTGCAAAATAATCCACATACAAAGTGGCACATTTGGAGAGTTGCATTTTGAACCCCTTTATCCCCCACTCTCCACACAGTACCCTAATATACATTCTGGTGTAGCCTAGCTTCAGACCAGATTACTCTAGTCACAGCTAGCTAGTCAGCATGGCAATGCTTTTTGGAGTCCCAACCTAAAGAGTATGGGTCATGCATCTGATTTTAAATATTTTGAATTTGATATAGAAATATATGGTGATTTCAGTAACCTAATAGTGGTATGAATATAGTGCTCAAGAAAGAGTTTTGTGTTAGAGATTGAGATTTGTAAATCTCTAGTGTTCAATTGGTAGGCAAGAAGAGGCAAGGACAGAACACTGGAGAAGGCTGACGTTTAAGGGAAGAGCAGGGAAAATTATTTGAGGTGTGTGGTTGCTGGGTAGATGAGTTTCACTTATTAGGCTCTTGATAAATATTAATTGGATGAATGAATAGGAAAAATACATGATGCTGTAGTTAATAAAAATAATTATTTAAATAATAACTTTAAAGCCAAAGTGTAGTGTAATCTTCTTTATAGATTGATTTGTCCCCAGCTAAACATGCATCTTTTGAAGAACTATTTTCAAATGTTAGTAGTTACATTAATTCAGATAAAACTGTTCATATGTTAAGTTCACAAGAAAATGCCTCTAATAAGATAGTATATTTTAGGGCCGGCTGAGTGGCGCGGTGGTTAAGCGCTGGCTTGGGAAGCCAGCGGCCCCGGTTCGGTCCCACATAAGAGGGCCAGTGACACTGCCCTAAAAAAAAAAAAAAAAAAGAAATAGTATATTTCAGCTTTCCTTTAGTTACGTAAAAATCATTGTTTTTGCAACATTTAACTTCTACAAAAGAGTAATATATTCTTTTATAGATTGATCTGTCCTCAGTGAGAAAAGCATCTTTTGAGGAACTGTTTCCTAATGTCAGCAACTATGTTAATTCAGATGAAATTGTTCCTGTGTCAAATTTGCAAGAGCATTCTTCAAATGAGGTAGTATTTTCAATTTTCCTTCAATTATGAAAAGAAATAATTACTATTATATTAGATACTTTGTATATGAGATTCTTTTAAAAATCTGTAACTCAGTTTAAGGCTAACATGTACATGTGGAGTCAGCTGTCAGTTACAATTCCTAATAAAGGACACTGGACGGCCACAGCCAACACATTTTACATCATGAGGACTTACGGGTATTAAACAAGTAGAGGATACAGTATTATCCTACTTTAACCCAAAACTCAGTTTTTGCCTGTATACATAAACTGTGGTCACCAACCTCATTGTGTCATATGGAAATGCTGTCTCTATTAATGAAGAGGACATAAAGAGCTGTGGAATTGGGGGTGGGAACAGAGTGAGAGGATGAGCAGAAAGACAGAACAGAAAGAGAGAGGGGGAGAGAAAAAGGGCCATGGAGAGGGGAGTGGGGGCAGAGATACAGAGAGAAGGACAGTAAGACAGGAAAGAGGCAAAGACAAAAGAACTAGAAGTAGAACTTAAGGAATGTGTAGTGGTTCAGTGTAGCTAGACCTTTTCAGTGTGAGTGTGGGGTGAGGCTGGGGATCCAGGGGGTGAGGAGAAAGCAGGAGATGAGATTATAAAGGTAAACAGGAGCCAAGAGAGTAAAGGGTCTTGTAATCCATATTAAAGATTTTGGATTTTTTCCTTCGGGGAGCCAATGAAGGATTCTAAATGGGAGATGACATTAGATATTAGATATTCTTGTATAAAATTTGTTCTGGCTCCAGATGTGGAGAACAGATTGTAAAAGTCTGAGACTAGAGGAAATTAGAGGGATTATCTCTTGGGGAATTGGTGTGCAGGGTCGGAGGATGTTGGATAAAAGACTTAGGGGGGGAAAAAAAAGAGGAAAAATAAAAATAGTTTGAAATAGGAGTTTGATGGGATGGAAGAACTAGGAAAACACAAGATTATTAGCCTATTGTTGAGAGCCCAGTTGAAACTGGGAATTAGTACTTTTTTAAAAAGAATCTTTAATGAGGTATGGTTGACCTGCAATGAATGGCACATATTTAAAATGTACAATTTGATGGGCCGGCCGAGTGGTGCGGTGGTTAAGCGCTGGCTTGGGAAGACAGCGGCCCCGGTTCGGGTCCCACATATGAGGGCCAGAGACACTGCCCTCAAAAAAAAAAAAATAAAATAAAATGTACAATTAGAAAGTTTTCACATATGCGTATGCATGTACCTGTGAAACTGCTACCACAATCAAGATAGTGAAAATATCATCACCAAAAGTTTCCTGGTATGTTTTTATGATTTCCTCCTTCCTGCCCCTGCCCTCCAGCAACTACTGATCTGGTTACTGTCTTTATAGAATGGTTTCCATTGTTTAGAGTTTCAGAGTCACTGAGGAGAAAGAGGTGGGGAGGGGGAGAGGGAGGGAGAGGGAGAGAGAGAAAGGGAGAGAAGGAGACTTTTTGGGTCCTGCTTCTTTCACTCTGCATAATTATTTTGAGATTCATCGATGTTGTTGAGTATATCAATAGTTTGTTCCTTTTTATTGCTAAGTAGTATTCCTTTGTATGGTATACCAAAATTTATTTATCCATTTACATGTTTATGGGCATTTGGGTAGGCTCCTCTGTGTCTTCTTCTCAAACTGCTTCTTGACTTTGGGCTTTTGTGTCTATCCTTGCTGAGTACAGTTTTAGCAAAAATTCTGCTGTGTCAGTTAAGGAATCCCCCACCCCTGATATCTGATCACCCTGGCCTGCCTTCCGGACCCTGGCCTATTAGGTCTCATTGGGTTCCTGGACACAATTTCAGTGTGTGTGTGTGTGTGTGTGTGTGTGTGTGTGTGTGCGCGTGCGTGTGTGTGTTGGTGGGTGTGTAGGGGGTTCCCCACATCTCCAACAAACAATGCTCCAGACACCAGTTGGGTGTCCTAGAATTAATCTATTCTGACACTATCTGCTCGAAGGCAGCATCAAATTTCATAGGTAAAAGGCTCAGTCCCACAAGACCACCCTCTACTTTGGATGACAATCGCAAGCCCAGATTGTTACCTGTGCTTCTGACCAGCTGATTATAAATCACAGGTTCTCATAACCTCCTCCTTAAGTTTGATTAATTTGCTAGAGCAGCTCACAGAACTCAGAGAAACATTTTACTTACTATTGGGTTGTCAGAATAGTCATGACGCGTTTTTGTAACGAAAAACATAGAAAAATACATTATGACTTTTCTGGTAACCCACTAGATAATCAGTTTTTCGTGAAAGAGTGTAATTCAGGAATAGCCAGCAAGAAGACATGCATAGGGCAAGCTATGGGGCAACGGCATAGAGCTTCCATGCTTTCTCCCAGCACACCATTCTCCCCAGATTTCCTCTTGTTCACCAACCCAGAAGCTCTCTGAACCCTGTCCTTTGAGTTTTTATGGAGGCATGATTGATTAAATCATTGACCACTGGTGATTGATTCAACCTCCAGTCCATCTCATTTCCCAGGGGGTTACAGAGGTGGGCTTAGAAGTTCTCTAATCACCTGGTTGGTTCCCCTGGCAACCAGCCCCCTTCCTTAGCTGCAGTCCAAAAGTCGCCTCATTTTCATAAAAAAAAGACACCTTAGTTGCTCTCATCACTTAGGAAATTCCAAGGGTTTTAAGGACCTCTGCCAGAAATGGGGACGAAGACCAAAAACATATTTCTTATTATAAATCACAATATCACAGCCCAGTTTAGCAAGAACCTTCTTAACTTTGATGTCTCTTTTAAGTAATTTCCTAACCACTGAGGCCCTCTGTTAGTTGGCTATAAATCCCAAGCTGTCTTTGCTGTGTTTGGAGTTGAGCCTGATCTCTCTGCCCTATTATAGTTGCAGTAGTCTCCAATAAAATCGTCCCTATAGTTTTAAGTATCAGAATAATTTTGTAACAGTATGGATGTATATTTCATTTTCTGTTTGGTAAATATCTAAGAGTAGAAATTGAGAAACTTTTCCAAGGTAATTGTATTATTTATTTTACATTTCCACCAGCAGTGTTTGAGAGTTGCCTCTATATTGGACACTTGGTATGGTCAATCTTTTTTATCTTAACCATTCTAATAGGTGTGAAGTGAAAAGTTATTGTGGTTTAATTTGCATTTCCCTAATTATGATATTGATCACTTTTTCATGTGTCATTTGCCATCTCTGTATCTTCTTTGGTGATTTATATATTCTGGGTACAAATCCTTTACCAGATTCATACTTTGAAAGATATTCTCCCAGTCTGTGCCTTATCTTTTCATCCACTGTCGTCTTTTTAAAAAAAAATGAAAAAACAAACTTTTTGTGGTGTACTTTACATATCATAAAATTCACCCATTTCAAGGGTACAATTCAATGATTATTAGTAAATTTACAGAGTAGTGCAACCATCACGATATGTCAATTTTAGAACATTTTCATCCCCCCAATAAGATCCCTCATGTTCATTTAAGCCTGGTGCTTACTCCCAACCCCAGGCAAATACTAATCTACTTTCAGTCTCTAGAGTTGCCTTTTCTGGGCATGTCATATAAATGGAATCATACAATATGTAGTTTCTTGTGAAACAGTGTCATTTGAAGAACATAAGTTTTAACTTTGATGAAGTCCAACTTGACAATTTTTCCTTTTTAATTTTTTTAATTTTACAGTAGAAGCAGTTTCTATATAGGCTTTATTTAAAATGGAGGAGCCCTTGATAAATACATATCTTTACTATTGTGTTCCAAAAAACAAGATATATCACTTCTGAAAGATATGGCATTTCTTTATTCTAGAGACCGTGTGCTTCATGGGAAATTGTTAAAATTATATGAGTTAGAAAAATCAAGGAAATATAGTGTTTGATTCAAAATTAAATTTAAATTTGTGTTTTAATTCAGTAAATCATGTAAACTTTCTCTCCCATTTGGGAGTGGTTGGGTCTCAACTCTATCATTACTTTTTCTCTTCCTTTAAATAAGTTTTCCAACTTCTCTGAACCTGTTTCCTCATTTTATAAATGGGGATAATATAATCTGCCTTGCCTGGTTCTTGTGGGTATTAAATAAGCAAATCTTTAAAACTAATTAGTGTCTGGAGCATTTCATAAATGCTTTCTATTGTTAATATTTATGAAATATGGATATTATGTTTGCCTTTGAAATAAAACAACATACAGATATAGTACCTGGAAAAGAATTATGCACTATCTGCTTTTTCTTCTATTTCAGATTCCTTCAAATACATCAGAAATATGTTGTATTATTAGAGCATCACCAGGAACTAGACAAGTAAAAAGTAAAGGTGTTATTTTAAAGAAGAAGAAATATTCTTTTCCTAAAGATATTCCTCAAGGTACTGTAGTATGAATGCAGAGCCCACTTTTTGAAAGCTATGAAACATGCTGTCATTATAAATTCCTTTGTGCACAGGAAGTTCAGTCATAAAGAGTATTTTGAAAGTTCTTGCACAAAGTGGAAATAGTAAAATTATAAAAAGTTTGGTCAGGATTCAGAACCTGATCAAAAGATAAATTACTTCATCTTTTGAAAAATTAGCTAATGCCATCAATTTAAAATTTACAAAGTATGATCAAACAATATGGTAAATGTTAAATTAAAAAAAATTATTAACAGTAAAAGACACATTGCCATTAATCCCTCTCAAAATACTCCCCCTCGCTTTGAACACACTTATCCCATCCTTCTTGTCACTTTCTGAAGCAGTTCTGGAAGTCCTGTTTCATGAGTGTCTTTAGTTGTGCTGCCGTGGCTGCCTCAGTGTCCTGAATCAATCCAAAACGTTGACTTTTCATGGTCATTTTGACATTGGGGAAGAGCCAGTCGCATGTGCCAGATCCAGTGAATAGATGGATCAGGACACACCATAATGTTTTTATTTGACAGAAATTGCTTTACCAAAAGTGATGTGTGACACAGAGCCTTTCCGTTGTGATCACAAACTACGGTGAATGCTGCTGCCGAGTGCCATCCAATGGAAAGGCAGGGATCTTCAATATGGGAAGCCCGCTTCGAACCTTAGTAACAGTGGGTAACAAGTTTCAACTTGTTCATTTTAGTCAGTTGGATGTGAGCTGTGGTTGAGAGAAGTTGTGTTCTAAAGTGTGCCCTAAATCATCCTCCATCATGACAATGCTCTGTGTCACACATCGTTTCTGGTACATGGCAATTTCTATCCAATAAAAACATTATGATGTGTCCTTATTGACCTTATTAACTGGATCTGGTACCGTGCGACTTCTGGCTCTTCCCCAAAGTCAAAATGATGCAGGACAACGAGGAAGCCACGACAGCACAACTAAAGACATTCACGAAAGAGGACTTCCAGAACTGCTTCAGAAAGTGGCAAGAACGATGGGATAATTGTGTTGAAAGTGAGGGGGATTAATGGCAATGTGTCTTCTACTGTAATAAATTTTTTTATTTAAACATTCACCATAATGTTTGATTACACCTTGTATTTATTTAGGATGCTTCCTCATACATTTCAAACTATTTAAAATTTAGTATTGTTGGGTTTTATTTTTAATAGCATTCTTCTTAAAGATATGGAGATATTTTTGCATTCACTCAACATTGGTTGAGCACTTCCTCTGTGAAAGAAAGAAAGGTGCTGAGCTAAGCACCTTATTATATATCTCATTTATTTCTCATTATGACTTTAATGTTAGGATGTGTACTGTTATCCTCACTTTATATATTAAGAATCTGAGGCTTAAAGTAGTATGCAGTTTGTGTAAGATCATATTGCTACCAAGTTGTAGAGAGGAGTTCAATCTTTTAAGGCTTCTAAACTTTAGGTTTTTCTGTACCTCCCTCACTGCATATCAGGCAGAATTTCTAATTACTCATTGGATTTGGGAACCTTTTATGAATAATCAGGCAATGAAGCAATTGAAATTTAATAGATTATATATAACTTCAGTTCAACTAAGCAGCCTACTCTTGATCCTTGTACCCATTTCTTCCACAGAGCCTGCTCTGAGCACTCCCTAAGTCTGCAGAGATCTTTTTATTTTTTCTGAGTTCCTTGAATACTTAATTCAGTGCTACTTATTTAGCACTTAATAATGTAACACTACCTGACATAATTTACAATGTGGACTTTTTGTTTGTTTGTTTGTTTAAATCAGGTCACAGGTTTTTGAAATTTTATTGAGGAACAGTGTGTTTTTCTAGGACCCATTAGCTCCAAGTCAAGTAGTTGTCTTCAATCTTTCACAATCTGGTTGTGGAGGGCACAGCTCCTTGGCCCATGTGGGAATCGAACCGGCAACCTTGGTGTTATGGACCTGCACTCTAACCACCTAAGCTAACCGGCCACCCCCAATGCAGACTTTTTATATTCTTTGGGTTATGAAGTTTTCAAGGACAGAAACCACATAATAGACTTTATGTGTCTCTAATAACATTAGCATAGAGGTAGGGAATTGGGGATGCCAATTCCCCAAAGAAACAGAAGAACTAGTAGGATGTATACACATTTCAAGGAATTGACTTACACGATTGTGGGGTCTGGCTGAAAACCGTAGGGCAGGCTGGAAACTTGGGCAGGGGATGATGCAGTCCTCAGGAGGAATTTCTTTGTCCTCAGAGAAACCTCAGTTTTGCTCTGAAGGTTTTCAACTGATTGGATAAATCCTACCCACATTATCAAGGATAATTTCCTTTACTTAAAGTCAGTTATTATAGATGTTAACCATATCTACAAAATACCTTCACAGCAACACCAACATTAATACTTAATGTAATTGGTCATATAGCCTAGCCAAGTTGACATAACAGCTAACCATCACAATCCACTCTATGTTAACTGTGCATTCATACACATCTCCTTAAGCCATATTTAATCTCCAAATAAAGACAGTAACAAAGTCATACTTCTGCCTAACTTACTACAACTGTCCTGTATACAACTGAAAATGTGCTAACTCCTCCCCAGAAGAGGATGTAAAGTCCTTGGATGATGTTATTCTTGTCCTGATATCCTGTAACTCACGTACTGTGATATAAAATTAAATATTATTAATGCACCTTATATTGGGTGATATGATCATAAGGGAGGGAAGAAAAGATATTTGCTTGATTAGTCATGTTGGTGTAAACTGATAGTTATTACTACCTTTCTCCACTACCCATCCCATATTCCCTCTGCCCTCAGTAAGCACCTAAGCTGGTCATGATTCCTTAACTGGTGGGGTGACACAAACCCTCATTTTTGAAGTGTCTGGGACATTCCAGTCCTGCTTGAAGTACAGGGCGTGGTGATACTAAAGAATGCCCTAAGGGATCTCCTGTATTTCAGATGATCTCTTCCTCACCTCCGTTGTGGAGTAGTAAATAGTCCAGTGTCCCTTGGCAGTCAGGATCAATCACCCCAACCAGTAAAGTAACTCCCTTCTTTGCTTGTTGACTCAGAGGCACTTGGACCCCAAAGTGGCGAGGGGACAGTCTTAACCTCCAGTCAGTGGACTCATTTTATTATCTCCTGGTGAAATCATTCTTCCCTTTGGAACTGAGACTTCTAGACCAGCAGAGCATAAAGTCATAGGAAAAGGAAGCAAAAATATTGCTAGTGGTTCACCAGGGTAATATTGACTGATCCCACTTCCATTTCCACCCCTTGGTTTTTGAACCTGTGAATCCTGGCTATGGGAGAAACAGCATCATATATTGGATGCATCATATATGCTGATTCAGAGCATGCACAACCTTCTGGAGAACTTTGCCCCAGTCCTGCAAGGGCTGCGACCTACTTGGTGCTGTAATTCAGTATTCAAAGGCTATTCCACTATTCTATTGAGCTAGCTGCTTCAGGATGGTGGAGAACATGGTGAGGCCAGTGAATTCCATGACCGTGGGCCTATTGCTGCACTTCTTTTGCTGTGAAGCGAGTTCCTTAATCAGAAGCAATGCTGTGTGGGATACCATGATGGTGGATAAGGCATTCTGTAAGTCCTTGGATAGTGGTTTTGGCAGAGGCATTGCTGTAGAGAAAGCAAATCCATATCCAGAATAAATGTCTATTCCAGTAAGAATAAAATGCTGCCCCTTCCATGGTGGAAGTGGTCCAGGTAGATGGCTGATCACTCCAGGTATGAGGTATTGGTCTCTGTTGCTGACAGACTGGGTAGTCAGCAGTGGTTGTATCCTGGCTGACTTGGGCGAGTGGAAGTCCATTTGCTGAGCCCATGCATTACTTCCATGCCTGCCACCACAGCCACTTTGTTGATCAGCTCACTGGGTGATGACAGAGGTGGCTGGGGAAAGAGGCTGACTAGTATCTACAGGGTGAGTCAGTTACTTTATCCTCTTGTTTATTAAAATCCTCCTCTGCTGAGTCACCACTTCGTGAGCATTCACATGGGACACACATATCTTCATGTTTTTTGCCCATTCAGAAAGGCATATCCATATGTCTTTTCCTTAAATTTCCTTGTCATCAATTTTCCAGTCATGTCCCTTGCAAGTCCCTGACCATCTAGCCATTAATCAGTATATAGTTGTACATCTGGCCATTTTTTCTTCCAACAAAGTGAACAATGAACTGCTTGAAGTTCTACCCTCTGGGAGGGCATCACTTCAAAATTTCCTTCAAGGATGTCCCAGAAAGGAACTGTAGGTGCTATAGTTGTCCACTCTCAGGTGGTGCCTGCATATCAGTCAGAACCATGTATAAGCCAAACCCAAGTTTTCTTTTCCTTTGTCCACTGATCTCAGAGAACTCCCCATGATGCTGTAAGTGCAGGCTGGAAGAGAGAAGCTAATATAGCAGGAATGGGGTCCATGGGCATTTGGGCCACTTCCTCATAGAACTTACTTGTGCCTTCAGGGCCTGCTCAAGCCCAATGTGATATATACCATTTCCATTTGGTAATGGAGTGCTGCTCCTCACAGCCAGCATTATGGCATGGTGCATCAGACAACACACAATCCGTGATAGGCAGCTCAGCTCCCATTATAACTCCGTGGCCCCTGGTTAAATATTCAGTTTCTACTTGGGAGCAATAACATCCTGAACACTATTTCTCAAAAACAGAGAATAGTTATAAACAGAGAGTGGCAGGGCCTTTTTCCAAAGTCCTGAGGGCCTGTGCTGTGATTCACCTGCAGGCTCCAAAGAGCATCTCTATGTGCCACTGCCACTCTGGCCCCAGGGGACCAGCTGGATCATGTGGTGCAGCTGGCAGAGCAGGTCGCACAACAGCCTAGACCTGTTGCAGAGCCTTCTCTTGTTCTGAGACCCCTTCAAAACCAGCTGCTTTTTAGGTCACTTGGTAAATGGGCTGGAGTAGTGCACTCACATGAGGACTATGCTGACTCTTAAATCTAAAGAGGCCCATTAGGCATGGTGCCTCTTTTGGTTGTAGGAGGGGCCAGATGCAACAACTTATCCTTTGCCTTAGGAGGCACTGGACCCCTAGAATTTCACTGAGGTAGAAAGACACCCAGCAGTTCAAGTTCCTGGGAACCTGGAGACCCAACAATTCTACTTCCAGGAATATACCTAACTATAATGTGTACATATGCTCATCAAAAGATCTATTCTAGAATGTTCATAGCAGCACTACTGATAATAGCCTCAAACTGAAAACTATCCAAAATCCTATCAACAGTAGAATAGATAAATAAACTGTGGTATACTCATTCATTGAAGTGCTATATAGCAGTGATAACAGTGTACAGTTACATGCAACTATATTGAGAGTCTCACATCGGGAGCCAGAGACAATAGAGTACATTTAATATTACT
The DNA here is from genome assembly GCA_033961575.1 of Aselliscus stoliczkanus. NCBI lineage: Eukaryota > Metazoa > Chordata > Mammalia > Chiroptera > Hipposideridae > Aselliscus > Aselliscus stoliczkanus. The sequence continues at coordinate 37,568,943 of CM066733.1, forward strand.
TACATTTAGTGCAAAACTAGGCAAACCAAACTATGATAGAAATCATAGTGTATGTTCTTGTTGGGGACGGGGCATTAACTGGAAAGGGTTATGAGAAGGAACACTAGGGTGCTGGTAGTGTTCTGTTTTATTATCTGGATGCTCGTTATGTTGGCGTGTTGTTTACGAAAACCCGTAAAGGTGTACAGCATTCATACGTGTACTTTTCGGTGTGTATGTTACACTTCAGTTAAAAGTTAGAAACGTAAAAATAGAGAAATGTTTCTTAACTTGATCTTTTTTTGACCTGTCATATTAGTTTCTGACATCGGGTAATGTCACAGTTATGGGTTTCAGTATGCAACAAACCAGTACTAAAATGTGCCTGGGAAATTCTTTTGAGTGTTCAGACCAAAATTCTTAGTTTAAATCACAGAGAGGCCCCTGATTCATATGGAACCAATTGTGCCACCTTCTGGCTTCTTTCTAGGCTCTCACCTCATTTAGCAGCCTCTCATTTAAGCAATTCCCTTTCAACCTCTGGCCACTTGTCCCCTCCTTTCCTTTAGTAAAAATAGCAAAGCCCCAAGCTAACTAGTGATCGTGTTATTTAAAACATGCAGCAACCTATTTTTAGTCGTGTCATTTAATGTTTTAGCCAGTTTGGCAGTAATCTAATCAGGACTCCAGGGTGCAGCTTACTGTTGATGGTCTAGGACCCCCTGTTCATTATGCTGCTGGCACATTAATAACTGGTACTGTGCTGATTAAAGAAAAAATGTGGTGAAAGTGAATCACTAGAGGAGTCCAGAAGAGAGGTGAGAGAGGAGGTGGTGTGGGTAAGTAGAGGTCCAAGAATGGTGCAGCCGGATAGGAGAGGCGTCAGAAAATGTCTAGTCCAAGGTTTCTCAGTGTGTGGTCCTCTGACCACCTGTGCCAGAATCACTGCAGACCTGGTAAATTACAATCTCTAGAGATAAGGCACAGGAATCTGCAACTTGATGAGCTCTCAAAGTGATTCCAGTAAACACTAAAACTTGAGAACCATGTAATGATCTAGTCTATTTTGCTCATTTTACATAACAAAAATGACCTGGCCAGATCAATAAGTGACTTATCCAAGTTCACACAACTAATTACTGTCAGAATAACTAGAACTCAGCATTTCTGTTTCTCAGTAGTTTGACTGCGTAGCTGTCAAGTTAGGGATGGGGTTTAGAGTAGCTAGGGCTCTGAGTCTCCCAGTCCACCCAGACAGAGCAGTTTTGCTTCTTTTTGCTTTACTCATTGGGTTTCTATTTAAACAGATTATTATCATCATTATTATTATTTTGCCAAGAAGAGGCTTGGACAATCATTGCTTTGTACTTCTTACAGTTATAGCAGTGGATGTCTAAAATATTGGTACTTTAATTTGGCCAACAAGCATGTATCAGGAACTGTAGTATCAGCTGGGGATATGAGTACAGCCTTAGTCCTCTGGGGTTTACAGACTAGTGATAAGATAAACCTCACAGTCTTCTCTGCAAGGTGATAAGGTAGAAGTGCAACAAGGCGCTGTTAAGAACCTAGAAGGGGATACTTTTAACTTTGCTTTGAAGTGCCAGGGAAGACTTCTAAGCTAACAATACCTTTTGGAAAATCAGACAAAACCTGTAGCTATCCTTATAATAAGATTTGAAGGTTTCTGTTTTGTTTTTATTTCCAGAAGAGATAATAAATGCTGTGATATAAATTCTCATTTCAAGCTAATAGTAAGATAACAGCCTTTAACTGGATACCTATATATTTGTAGTGAAACATTTGAGTTTTTAGGTAACAATAGCAGGCAGAAATATCACACAAAATGAGATAGAAAAAGATTTGAATATCTGAGGGGTGGTAGGAGAAATCATTTAAGAGTAGAAATCTAGTTGAAATCTAGCTCTGTCACATGAGTAAATTCCTTAAATCCTCTTAATTTTACCCTCCTGTCTGTAAAATTGGCATAATAGTAGTTCTTAACCTTACAGAGTTGTTGCCAGGATTAGAGATAATCTATGTAAAGTGTCTGACATATAATAATCACTCATTATGCAATAATTATTATTTGCTTCTACAGTTTAGATTAACTCCTCAAATGTAGCTTACTATATTTCCCTTTAAAAATGATTCCTTTGTTTTTTATTATATTGTAAAAAGCCTAAAATATATTGTGTGGATATTGTCTTTGGTGATAAATTTGGTTATGTCATCTGACAAAGAGGATAGCAGGTGAATGTAGTGTTTGACACAGACACACTGATCCAGGACAGATACAGGGATGAGGTAGACCAGTCAGCTCCTTGGGGAAAAAGAAATCAAATGCGTTTGCTATCAGAGTTTTTTAAGAGTGTTGATTTAGTGTCATGTAGCTACAGACTAAAAAGAGGAAGTTCTGCAGTTGACTGTTTCATTCATTCAGCAAACATTTACTGAGTCTGGATGTCATGTGCTTGGCACAGTTATTTGCTGATAATATTGAGATAGAGACATAGTTGTCTTTATGAAGTTTGTAATCTCATAGAAGAAATTAGATATATAAAACAAGTCCAATGGAGGCATAGACACTTTCATAGAACTCTACGTGGGACCCTTTTGAGGTACATAGAAGGTGGGAACTCCTCTGAAGGATGCTCTGAGAACTGAGTTTTGAGTAGACACCAGGAATCAGATAATGGAGAGCCATGGTGATTTTTAAATTTGTCCTGGTCAAGTTGCATTTTAATTTGATCATTCTGGCTGCAAGTGTGCAAGTGACTTGGAAAGAAGTGAATTTGGAAGCAGAAAAATCAGGTGGGAGTTTTGCAAAAGTCTTGATGAACAAAGTTGAGAAAATAAGGATCTGAGCTAGTATATCTCAAAGTGTGGTACTCAGACCACCTGTGGAATTTATAAATGATGCAAATTCCCAGGTCATTGCTTTAGTGATCTGGTCAGGTCTGGGGTTTGAGAACCAATCTAAACTGAAATGTTTATTGGTATAACTGCCAGGGCCTAGTGACTGATTAGGTACTGGTACAAGGTAGTGAGAGACAAGGACAGTTAGAGGATGACTCCCGGGTCTCTAGAATTGTAAAGTTTCAGAAACGGTGCTCTCTAGGCTATGGTCTTGGGAAAATTTGAGAGCATGGCTCTGGATTTATATATGGAGGATGAGGACGGGTAGGCGAGACTAGGTAGTGGGTGGGACGATTAACTACTTGGGAAGTTATTCAAAAGTTGGAGTGGAGAGGATGACTGTGGCCCAATTTCCAAATTCTTTAATAAATGAGCAGACATTGTCTGAGGTCAGTACAGACCACAGTAAGTCATGTTTCCAGTAAGGAGGAGTAGAGCGTAGAATAGCCAGTGCTTCCTAAATTTTAATGTACTTCTGAATTTAATTGTACCTATAAGGATCTTGTTAAAAATGGAGATTTTTGATTCAGTAGGTGTGGAATAGATCCCCACATTCTACATTTCTAATAAACTCTTAGATGATGATGAAGTCCATGCATTACACTTTGAATGGCAAAGGTATAGGTCCCTGCTGTTCAATCTTAGCTGCACATCAGACTTTCCTGGATATTTGAGTTCCTTGCCCAGAGAATCTGATCTAAGTGTTAGGGAGTGTGGCCTGGATATCAGGACATTTAAAAGCACAGTTAATTCGGGCCGGCCGAGTGGCTCAGTTGGTTAAGAATTGGCTTAGAGTGCATGCTCTGAGCAACAGGGCCACTGGTTCGATTCCCTCGTGGGCCAGTGAACGCTGTGCCCTAGCTAGGCTGTTGCTGAGCTGCCAACAGGTGGCAGGATGGCTCAACTGGTGTAACAACAAGATCGCCTGTTCAATGGTAGTTACGCCCACCTGCAACTAAAGATTGAACTCGGGACCTTGAGCTGAGCTGCCGCCCAGATGGCTCAGAGGATAGAGTGTGCACTCTTAACAACAAGGCTGCTGGTTCAATTCCCGCATGGGATGGTGTCTACACCCACCTGCAACTAAGATTGAACACAGCACCCTGAGCTTAGAGGCCACAAGCTGCCGAGGGGTAGTCAGATGGTGACTGGCACCCTCCACAACGAAGATTGAAGAACAACAACTTGACTGGTCCCCTTCCCCAATTCCCCAACACGGTTCCCCTCCTCCAATTCCCCAATAAAATCTTTACAGAAAGAATTAGGTACCTTACCTAATTCTAAGGTACAAAAAAGTTTGAGAACCATTGACATAGATAGGCTGATTGGGTCAGGGGGTGAGGTGTATCATAGTATGAAAGTGCCAGCAGGAATAGGTACATCTGGCTTCACTCTGGATCTCCTGGTACAAGATGTGGGTGGGAAGAAGGCCCCAGAATCCTGTATCAGGAAGAACCCGGGCTCAATTACAACAAAGAGAAGGAGAATGCAAAGGAAGGGTGGGTAGGAAAGTGTGAGGAGCTTCTGTCTGGGTGATGGCTGAGGAGGACAGGGATGAGAAGTACAACTGGATAAATTCCTCCAGGTTACGAGGCTCGGGTTAGAGGCCTTGTGATGGCTGCTGACAGCCACGTTTGCTGGGCTTTCCACTGGAATGTTATTGAGCTGGTCTCTTTGTGGCTCCAAAGAGAGTGTCCTCAGCATGTCCAGGAAGGAGTAAGCCAGCTATTCCTTTTCTTTCTTTTTTTGTAAGGTCTCTGGATTTATTTCCTAAGGCTTGATGGGGTGAAACTGGAGTGACCTGGGCATCAAGAGCTCTCCTTCAGTGTCTGATTACTAATAACTATTGGATACCTGCTTGTGATGTATATGAAGTAATTGATTGTTATATTTTTTTCTCTAGATATTATAATAAAAACGAATGGCAGGATGTAGCAGCTGTGGCTGAATTTTCACTACTTTGAAGACCTGAATGTGAAGTCAGAGTCTATAAAGCAAAATTTCTGCCTGACATCATACGAAATTCAAAAAACAAAAGTCTCTAATTATTTATGATATATCCTACTGTTAAAATTCTGAGATTCTTATAATTTAATCTTAATAAGTTAAGAAAGAAACTTCTGTATGCTTCTTAAATGTATGTATTTGTATTGTAAAATAAGGACAAATAGCTTATATTAGAGGAATGTACACTAAATAGATAATTGCCACTGTTTATAAAAAGCCGACACAAGGGTACTGTGTAACTTCTTTTGATTGTTTTTTCCCCCATATGTATCCTTTGTATGGATTAAAATTAGTAAAGTTGTTGAAGTACTTAAAATGAAAATGCTTATGATCTATTTTTAACAAAACTTAATTGGAACCACATGAGTGAGAGACCTACTTTCAGGTCTGACTGAAAGAAACTCTATACTCAAGGTTTGCTAAAGCAGGGAATGTATAATATGTACAGCCAGTCATACACAAAGCATTTACTATATTACCTCATCCCCAAACAACCTTTTTTAGCTAACACCATCTGTTGGATTTTTTTTTAATTTTTATTTTTTGGTAATATATTGTAGCTTGTCACATCTCAACAGTGCCCTTCCTACAAAGCAGGGATCCCATTGTCAGTTGACATAGTACAGTTGTGTAACTATTGGTGACATTTTTAACTCGGATGGTTTTACTAATGTAATTATACATAAAAGGAAATAAGAGTCAAATATTCGAAGCTGCTTCCGTAAGAAAGAAAATTCTAAAATCAATGAATTTGAAGTTACGTAATCAACATGGTATCTATTTTTAAGTAGGTGTCTCATAAAGATGTTCTTGTAAATGATTTGACAAGTCCTTAAGCCACTAACGAAGCTATTTGTGATTTCTGTTTTATATTTTCATCTGCAAGTGAGATATGGGAAATAATAATATATTATTAGGAAATGCAGAAGACATCATTAATAATGGTGGCTAGAACGAAATTTAGACCTGAATTCTAAATCAGTACTCAACTAAGTCATTGACTCCTATGGTGGTTTTTCAAAGCACGAATGTGAAAAGCAGTGGGGGAAGAAGAAATGAAATAGAAGGCCTATTCCCAGCCTTCAAGGAGTTTATAATCCAAGGGCAAGGGGAGAGAATGAGAACAATAATGGATTAATTGATAAGTTTAATCCAGTGGTAGGTTCCTGTGAGAAACAATGATATGAGTACCTGATTTTAGACTGAGCCTACTGGAGCTGGAGGAAATAAATATTTGATAATTTCATATTGCTGTTAAGGAAAATTATAGCTACTTTAGAGAGGTGAATACTTGGCTGGGATGGTGTAATTTAGAAAGTGACAGAGCCAGAATTTGAAGGCAGGACTATTTGAGTCCAATATTTTTTGTTTGTTTGTTTTTGTTTTATTGGCGATAGCCCAGGGATAGGTGGGAAGGAGGAAGGAGTTGCAATTGGTGTTCAAGTCTTAGATGTGAAGGACATAACTTTAATTATGATTAAGAGGAAGGAAAGTAGGATAAGCCTGCTTCCTGTCTATCAGTCATGTGAAGTCCAAAGAGGATTTCTGTTGGCAAGTTCTGGAGAAGGCTGTACTCTTTACTGTGTATCTGTGGGTAGATCTGAGAGGTCTTTCAGTGAATCTCCCTGGAAGAACATCAAAAAAGGAATTCATCTTTTTCTGGAGAGAGGGTCTCTGTAGTTTTCATCACATTTTCAAAGTGGTTTGTGATCTACAAAATGTCAACAATGGGACTGGACCACTTTATTTCAGCATATAACCAATTAAATTTCATTTTTAAGCATTTAAAATGATATTTTCAAATTATACTTTATGAAAAAAAAAATCTCAGGTCATAAGTACTCAGAAAAATTCAGTTAAAATGCATGAAAAGCCAGCCAGGCGTTATGTAATTTCCATTTAAAAATTTTTAACAAGTACCTTTTTTACCTCGCCAAGGTTTAATTCATCATGGTTTTTTCAGATATGAATAGCCTCTTTATTTATTTATTTATTTATTTATTTATTTATTTATTTATTTATTTATTTATTTATTTATTTTTGAGGGCAGTGTCACTGGCCCCCGAACTGGGGCCGCTGGCTTCCCAAGCCAGCATTTAACCGCCGCGCCACTCGGCCAGCCCAATAGCCTCTTTATTTATTTAATATTGTATATATAACATATGTGTTTCTGTGAAGGGTATGAGGCCAAGATTTCCCAGATAAAATTTACCTTCAACCTCTCTGCTCTGCTATTGCTTTCTAACCTGCATTATAAAATGTTGAATCATTTTACATCTTAAATCCTCCCTTTATTTCATGTTTGTGTACTTACCCAATCATCCTTCAGCTGTTCATGGCAGTGATTTTTTTGTTTGTTTTTGAGGGCAGTGTCACTGGCCCTCATATGTGGGACCTGAACCGGGGCCGCCAGCTTCCCAAGCCGGGGCTTAACCACCCTGCCACTTGGCCAGCCCGCCAGTGATTCTTAAAAGGAGTACTTGCTCACGGATCCCTCGCTCCTCAGCCCTTCTTCCTCCTCTCCCTACCCCCAACACTGTACATTGAGCCTGGCTGGCTTCAACTCTGTTTCTCCAATGACACTGGTCCCCTTAGGGCTACCAGCAAACTCCTTGATGCTAATCTAAGGGGTATTTTTCATTTCTCATCTTACCCAATCTCTCCCAGCTAATGAATGTTATTGCATACTAATACTCTCTTCTTGAAAGCCTCCAGTAAGGAATAACCTCTCTGAGGTTATTGCTCTCCAGGCTTTCATCTCTAGCATTTCTCTTCCATTTCTTCTAAAGGTTTGGTTTCCTCTGTCTTTAAATTTTTGTGTTTCCTGGAGTTCTAGTCTAGGGCCTCTTATGTTATGGTCTCCTTGGGTGATCTCATCTACCACTGGATTCAGTTATCATCTCTGTGCAATTGACCCCAAATCTTTGTCCCTAACTGCTATGGATATTGATAATGGCCGTGGATGGTGACTGTCCCCCAAAGAGGTTAGTTGTGTTTCCTTGTATTTGCACATCATCTGTACTTGCCCATGTGATAGCATTTATTACAATGTACTATAATTGCCTGACTGTTTTTTCTTCCTAGACTATTAACTCCTTGAGTAAACGAGCTACATCTTGCTCATCATTATATTTCTATTCCCCTCTACCTTTATCCTAATTGGATTTTGAATTTCCAAGCCATGTGGTTTAGGTGGGATTGATCCCACTTTTAGTTCCAAGAGTGCTCCTTTAATGGCTTAAGTCAATTCTCATAGCCTTTCCAATTATGGCACAGTGAGTGGTTCAGGAATGGGCCAAAGATTTAAAATGATTCTGTTGGGTTAAATCTCAGAGCTTTTCCTGCGAATGCTGGGATACAGACTTTTTCTGTTGGATTTTACCTGAAAGGAAAGCTGTCGACTGCCATCCTGTGTCCACAAATGGAGACCCTGCCTGGGAATGGAGTTCACACAGAGAAATTAGAGCTGGATTCTTGGTAGTGCTGTTGCAGTCAGTCCCTGGATGCAGCTGTACCTGCATTGTCCTTTTCTTTAGGGCCAGTTAGGAGAACAAGTCTATTTTCTTTTTTTTTTTTCTTCTTTTTTTTTTTCTTTGGCTTATGCTAGTTTAGCTTGTGTTTTCTACCATGTGTAACATAGAACATCCTGACTGATGGACTCAATAAAGACCTTTCTAGAGGTTCTAGATCTGTGTAGTCAAATGACTCCTTGTTATCACTACAGGGATTCTCATGATATCTCATACTCAGCATATCCCAAACTGAACTTATCTTCCCCCTTCAAGCAGTTCTTTCTCCTGTTATTTGTTTCACTGTTAGACATCTTCATCCATCCAAGTTACCTGAGCCAGAAATTTGACAATTATCCATAACCCCTCCCATTTCTTGCTTTCTCACAGGTAATTAGTCCATCATGAAGTCCTGTTGATCTTGAATTCTAAATAGCCCTCAATATTTTCCACTCTCCTCCGTTCCTATAGTTTTTCTGAGTTCATAACAGTACTTTCTTGCCTGGTTTAGTTTAACAGCCTCCTTACTAGTTTCTCAGCCTTTATTCTTATACCCTATAGTCAATTTTCTACAGTGCATCCACAGGGAGTTTTCTAAAAGCTCCCCTGATAATATTGTTTTGTGCTTAAAATCCTTCAGTAGCTCTCCAGTGTCTTCTGGATAAAGTCTAATCTTTTAAATGTATTTTTACATACTTCTCTTAATCCAGTTCAATTTAACGCTAGATTATATTATAGGTCGCTGAATTTTTATGTTTTTTCTTCCCTCCAATTCTGTGTGTGCTGCTCCATCTGCCTGAAACACACTTTCCCTGCCCACTTCCTCTTTTCTTTAGCTTATCCTATTTTTATTTTTAATCCCTATTTTTTCCTGCCCTCATTGTCTCCTTCACTCTCCTTAATTGCCTCCAAAAGTTGGTTTTCTTTCCTCGTATTCCCACAGCATCCTGAACTTGCTCACATCATAGCATTTATCACAATATACTATAATTGCTTGTAATATTGTGTTTTTTCTCCCTAGACTGTGAGCTCCTTGAGTGCAGGAACTACATTATGTTGTTCATTGTATTTCGAAGCTCTAGCCCAGCTACCAGACACTTACATAGTAAACATAAATTGAAAAATATTGGTTGAAAGAACGTTTGTCATGGAAGTATGCCATTATGTAAAGGACCTTCTTTTGTATACTTCTAATAGAATTCAAGGTGAAGATTTCAAGCCTATTTATTTTATATTGAAGGTAAAAGTTTGATTCCTTAAAAGTACTTCTTAAGGACGAAGATTGTATCTGTCTGGTTTGTTAATGTATTCTTATTGCCTGGAGCATAGTAGGTGCTTGATTTCACCATCTCTATTAGATTATTTCCAGTAGCATATAAAATTCTCTAATATTTTCCATCTGTAAAAAAAACAAAAAACTCCAAAAACAAAAAATCAGGAAACCCAATTTTTCCTCCTCCCATCTTCTCTTAATTCTCATTTCACTGATTCCTATTTTAGCAAAACAGGAGGTATCTATACTTGTCTTACCACTTCCTTTTTACCCTTTCTTTTTTTGAACCTATTCCATTCAGGCTTTCACTCACGTGACTCCATTGAAACTGCTCTTGTGGAGAAATCCATGTTGACAAATCTCATGGACATTTAAATTTCCAACAACTTTCAACACAGTTGATCCCTGCCTCTTTGGGGGACATTTTCTTATCTTGTCTTCTCCTCCTCCTCATTCTTTGCTAGATCCTTCTCTTTAAGACCTGTGGTGTACCTGCCAAATGGCGTGGTGGTTGCCAGCGGCCCCGGTTCGGGTCCCACATATGAGGGCCGGTGACACTGCCCTCAAAAAAAAAGACCTGTGAGTATTGTCCTCTTTGAGTCTTAGTCCTGGACCCTCTTTTGTATATACACTTTCTTTCATCCATTCCAGTATTTTAGATTCTATGTACGAGCTGATGCTTCCCAAGTTTTTCCTCCCATCCTAACTTCTTCCCATACGTTCCACTCAGAATTTCCATGTGGATGTCTAATAGGCAGTTCAAACTTTATATATCCAAATGTAATCTGCTCAATTTTCCTCTTCAGACCTGTGCTTCCCTTGGTCTTTTTATCAGGAAATGACTTCCATTTAGTTACTCAAGGCAAAAACCTAGGAATTAGTCCTTGGTTTTTCTTCCCTTTACTCCTATTAGAAGTCCTGTTAGCTGTATTTCCAAAATAACCCCAGTTAGCCACCATCAGCTCTTGCCTCAAATATGTGGTAGCAGTAGCTCCCATCACCCTTCTTGTGATTTATAAGATCCTACATAATCTGGCCCCTTAGGTTTTTCTAACACATTTCAAACATTTCCCCTCCAAGTGTGCTCAGCAACTATGGCCTACTTTTTCTTCTTCAAACAGGCAAAACCCATTCCTGCCTTGGAGTCTTTGTCTTCTGTCTGCCAGAATGTTCTTTACTACCTTCTTCCCATGTTGGTTCCTTTTAATTCTTTATACCTCAGTTCAAATTCCACATCTTTGGAGAGGCGTTTCCTGACCACTGTATCTAAATTTGGCTCCCTCCACTTGATTACTATCAACTGTTTCTCTCCTAGCTCCTAGCAGAACTTGCAAACATATTATTTTGCTCCTTCCATCCCATTAAGAACTAAATTCCTGAGATAGGGACTCTCTTGTTCAGCACCATATTCTTGGTATCTAGAACAGAGTCAGAGACGTTGGAGGGACTCAAGAAATATTTGTTGACTAAATAAGTGAATGTTTTCTGGTCCTTTAAATCACTGCTGTTCCCTTATTAGATAGGAGTAAATCACTAGTTGGCTTAAGAGTTTTTGAAACTGAGGTGCCCTGAGTTCATCTAAGTTTGATTAGGCAGTTTTACTTGGTCAACTTGATTCTAAATGTCTTGTTCTGAGATGTTACCAATGAACATTTGTTTCAGGAAAATTTAGCACAATTGAGGCCATACTTATTTGCATGGTGGTTAAGGGAGCAAAATTCCAGTTTTATTGCCACCTTTTCCTGTATCTGCTAACCAGAAGGGAGTGCCCAGTTTTTTATGATATTTGGAAGTAGATGGACCGAGACCCATAGACTGTTAGAGTTTGGAGGGAGGCTGAAGCTTTTACTCCTGAGTGAAAGTGTAGGTCTTATGTCTAATCTGCCTAGCCCAACAGCTCCACATTCATATAACATTAACGAATAAATAACAATTATTTCTTTCTCACATTTCCTCCTATTGATGTCCTAAACTTTAAGACACCTCAGCTGCTTTGTGGGAAGAGGTAGTATTAAATAAAAGGGAAAAAAGATAATATACACTATTATTGAACTTGAAAATATTTTCAATTTAATCTGCATAATTAAGTATAGTTATATGTCCTTTTTATGACAAATGTATCATTTTAGTCTTCTTGATTCTAATATTTGTGTATTTTGCTGCAACATAAAGGATATTGGATGAAAGGTAGCAAGTAAATTTAGTTTTTTCTGTACCTTTCAAGTACTAAGACTAAATAAGGCTACAAAAATGAAGCTATTACATGATTAGAGAATATGAAAACAAAGTACCTGTATCTCTTATGCAAGCAATAATGTTCTCTCCATTACTGTCAATATCTGTAATTATCCATGAGGTAACTGGTTTCCAAGATCAAAGCACATAAGGTTAATATATTTAGAAACTTCCGTCTGAGGGGACCTGGAACCACTACTTTTCTCTGTGCCAGCCATGGACCAGCCATGAGCCCTCAGAGGCTTTAATTCTTTCCAATTCACTCATTTAGTGTAATTTGCTAGTATTAATAAAACCCCAAAACTTTCCAAAATGATTGATTTATTCATTAATTGACTTGTAGGATGTGCATTTTCTCACTTCTGAAAAATTGCATTGACTTCATTTTTTTGTGTACAAAAATTTCATTCCATGTTCACATTTTGTGAGGAAAATATACATAGCTCATTTTGCTATATTCAGAAATCCTCCAGTGTTTGGCACCAGAATCCAGAAGGTTATCTTAAGTTTATAGGTGATATATATAGTCCAGCTATTTTATTCTTGTATAGCCCATTAACTTCTGGAGTTTGGGCGATATACAGAGGAACTTTGAATGAATCTTAACCTGAGCACCTTAAATGTGACCCCCACAAAGAGACCTTCCCACTCCCTCATTTCATTGTTTTCTTCTTAGAATACTTGTCTGAAATTACCTTGTTTACTTACTGTCTTTTCATACGGAAAGTTAGCACTTGTCTTTTTTTTTTTTGGTTTGCTTTGGATCCCCAGTACTTAGACCAAGGACACTTAAACATTTGTGGAATGAATTCTTTCTTAAGATTTTAATTGGGAATTGGGGGAGGGAACAGCGTTGGGGTATTGGGTAGGGGGAACAGACAACTTGCCGTCCTTTTGTTCTTCAGTCTAGTTGTGGAGGACGTCGCTTCACTGGCCCATGTTGGTATTATCATTGCGCTCTGCCTGGCTGAGGCAGATCGGTTGCCGGCCCTTGGATGGCCGCTCACGCTGGCTGCCGGCCACTCACGGTACCCCACGGCAGCGCACTGCAGCCCCACTGCATCCTATTCCTTCGCTGGTGACTCACGGCAGCGCAGCTCCAGGTGGAGCTGTTCTTCACCATCTAAGCTGTAGAGGGCGCAGCGTCACTGGCCCATGTTGTCACTGGCCCACATGTAGGATATGAACCAGCGGCCCTGTTGCTCAGAGCTCATACTCCCAAGCCAACTCTTAACCAATGAGCCACTGGGCCAGCCCCTGAATTAATTTCTTAACACATGGTTTGTGGGAAACGAGTAAACTCGTCATATCGCTCAAATGCCCGCTTACAATGTGAATGTGGGAAACGAGTAAACTCGTCATATCGCTCAAATGCATACAATGTGTTAATCATATATATGTTTTAAAAAATATTGTATTATTGAAACATATTGGCCACTGAAATTCTCGGATATATATTCTGCTGATCTCTTTCTTTTTTCTATATAAGACCACTTATTTTATAGTTAACTCTAGATGCAAGTCCGTAGTTGGTAGCCACTTAGACAATGATTTGTATGCCTAGTTAAATGAGATTCTCCAAAAAGTATTGTTATCTAATTTTCCAACCACATACCAATCGTTTCCTGACACATTTGTGAGAGTTGCATTCCATGGTACAAAATTTTTCATCCTGGAGGGGGAGTGGGTGAATGAGCGGGGGTGCTGAAAACATATAGGACCAGTTTGATCTGAACACTGATAAATTTTGGCTCCCTGGGTTTATTAAGACTGTAAAGTCATTTATGAGCAATGTTTTTCTTTGGAAAGCTGTTTCCATCCTATCAAACCCATTTGTTACAACCCCACATTTCCTTTCTCCCTCCCTCCCTACACATTCAGGTTGAGCCTAAATCCAAAGCCTCCTAGTGCTGACTCTGCTATGCGGCTAATTTAATTCCCAGTGTCAGGCACACTCTGAGGGCAGCCAGCTTGCCTGCAGGTCGAGGCCACCTCTGCTGGGAGTGGCGGCTGTGGCGGGTGTCCTGGCAGGGTCCCCCCCAGACCCGGTGAGCCAGCCCAGCGCGTCAAGCTCTGAGTGCACACTTTCCGCGGCGCGGGGCAAGTGCGGGGGGGGGGCTGTGGCCGCGGCCTCAAAGTCCAGCCTGTGCCGCGGCCGCAAGGGGAACAGGGGTGCGCCTTTATCGGCTTCGGGGTCACAGGCGCCGGGTGGAGGTGCGAAGCCTTGGGGGCTGAGAGGGGAGGGCGCGGGAGGGTTGGCTGTTCGAGGCGCTCTAAGCATCTGTTTTTGTTGCGGGCGCGCGGGGCCGCAGACGTCCGTATTGTCAAGTCCCTGGCGTTGTCCCCGCGCCACCCCGCTGTAGCCTCAGACAGCAGCGGGCAGCGTTCCGGAGCACCCGGACCTGAGGGCGTTCCTGCTTGGCTACCCCGGCCACCCCACCCCTCCACTCGCTTCCGCGCACGCCCCGCCCCGTGAGCTGCCACGTGAGGGAATCCACTCGCCAGCCTATGGGCGCCTGCTCCGCCCCACGCCCCCACCTTGCCCCCTGCTCCGCGCGCCGCCACGTGATGCGGCTCACCGCCAGCCAATCAACGCCGGCCTTGCCTCGCGCCCCGCCCCGCGCGCCGTGGCCGTTTGAAGTGACTAATTTCTGTCATATGACTGAGGCGCCCATGGGGGTGGCGGGGCGGCTCTAGGAGCGGGGGCCTAGTAAGCGCCCTGAGGCGAGACCCCGGCTTGGCCGTGGCCAGCATGGCTCCTACGCTGTTTCAGAAGCTCTTCAGCAAGAGAAACGGGTTGGGCGCGCCTGGCCGGGACGCGCGGGACCCGGATTGCGTGTTCAGGTAGGGCGCTGCGGGGCGGGGGGCGCGGAGCCGACGGCCTTGTGGCACCGGGCTCCAGATGTGCTGGGGCCTGCGGTGTCCACGCCCGCGCGGGGACCCGGGCTGCGGTCGGGAGGGGCAGCTGCGGTCCTGCCGCTGGAGGCTGGCTGCGAGGTCCGCTCCCCACCCCCCACCCCGCCGATGCCCCTTCCCCCTCCTCCGGGTCGGTTTGTTTACGTCCTGCTCAGCGGCCACGCGCGGCTTTGCCCCTCTGCAGCGAGCACGGCGGCCTGAGCGTGGGGGCCACACGCCTTTCTGGGGGCTGGGCGAGTTGGGCGCGGGCTGGATTGCACCTCAGCTGCCGTCCTCCTGGCCGAGCTCTTCCCTCCTCCCCGTGACCAGTCGCCCTCTGGGCGGCTGGTGGTGTGGAGCGAGCCGCACGTTTTGGCCAACCTTCATGCGTGTAGAGAAGGCTGGAGGAGCGAGTGGGCAAGGTGCCGTTGCTTCAGGATTCTTGGAAACTAAAATTGGAGGTGTGCGGTTACCAGACCGAGCGGCCTTACTGTAACGTTATCGAAGGAAAAATGCGAAGCCTAAGACATTGTGGTTCCTACTGACCAGACTGAAGCAGAACCCAATCACATGAAGCGTGGCGGTAGAACTGACCTAAGAACCATCCCCTTGGAACTGTTAACTGCAAGAAGTCTTTAAAAATTGAAAACAATAGTAAATATTTTGTGCCGTGACAGACTTTGTTAATTTTTGATTGCAGTACCTGTTGCTGGTAGAAAAACTTTACAATTAGAAGGCTTACTATAATGTAAACCCGAATTCAAGGTAAAATTTCGTCGTCAGGCTGCATTTGAAAAGATTGTCTTTCAAACAGCCTTCATGCTTGTTGCGGTGTGGAAACTTACATAAATATAGCTAGGCTTAATGTCAAATATCACTCATACTTGGTAGGATAGCAGAGAGCTATCGTTGTGCAGTCGTAGTTGGAAAAAATGAGAATCTGTTAAATTTTGCAGCAGGCAAACGTGTGAAATGACTGTACCACACTGGTTTAAAAAATTCTGGTATTAAAATTATTCACCCACTCTCACTAATGCAGGTCACGTTAGTTGACATTCAGCAATACAAGTGGAATTGAAGTAGTAAATGGAAAGAAATTTAACCTTAGAGGAGGAAAACTCAGTTGTGAACCTCTTGGAAAAATGCTCAGTAAAAGACAGTTTTTGTAGGTTTTTGTCTTTCCCACAGGGAAATAAATGTCTTGCCATGCTCATCCAATGACTTTCTTTAAACATTTCTTTTGGAAAAATGAAAGTGTAGTCTAGATAATACTACATCGAGCCATCCAGTAAATTGAGAGTCAGTAGAAAGCAGGTTCAGAAGGAATATTAAAAAGGTGACAACTGTAAAGGCTTTCTAGTTTTGGGCAAAGATTGATTTGGGGTGCTCAGGTTACCAGAGGTCTCAAGTCATTCATGTGAAAAAACATTTTCGTGTCTTTTTAAAAAAATGTGAAGTCTACTATATAGTTGTGTAATACTACCTTAGAGTTGCCAAAGCACTTTCTCATTTGTTATCTCATGCTATTTCACAACAACCTTGGGAGGAGATAGGACAAGTAGCAGTATAGATAACTATATGATCCTTTTTCCAGTAGAAGTAAGAATTAAGTGTAAGTCCAGTAACTACAGTACATATAAAGTGATTGCTTTAAAAATAAAATTCTTAAAAAAAAAAAATAAAATTCTTGAAAAAAAAATTTTAATTTGGTGAAGAAGGTCATTTCATAGTTAAATTCCTGTAGGACAATTCACACTGTGTTCAAAAAATAATTTTCCATATTTATGTTTCTGTCCTAATGCATGAACGTTTGCTCATGTTGTCTGTAACAGGAATTCTTAACTTTTTGTTTGCAACTATTTCTTAATTGGTTTTTCCATCATCACATTTGCTTTTCTCCAAACTACTTTCAACACTTCATCCTTAAAAAAAAAATGCGAATTCTCATCATGGTCAGCAGGCAAAATAGTATAGAATTGAATATCTTCAGTACAGTTATTTTAAGAATTCAAAGAGATAAGTTATGTAAAGTACTTAATGCAGTGCTTAGCACAGGCTTTCAGGAATAAGAAGTTACTATGATGATCTCACGCTTACGTGTAAAACCATTTGGTTTAGGCCCGAACTCCTTAAAAGTGTCCCTGTATTGCGAAGTCTTTAGCCTTGATTTTTTAATTTCCATAAGGTCATTTTTTAAAAATCATAGGCATTATTTTATTATTACACTTAAAAGGATTAACAGAGGGCCGGCCGAGTGGCGCGGTGGTTAAGCGCTGGCTTGGGAAGCCAGCAGCCCCGGTTCGAGTCCCACATATGAGGGCCAGTGACACTGCCCTCAAAAAAAAAAAAAAAAAGGATTAACAGAAATTTAATTATTATCTAAGTCTGTATTCAAATTTTCCCAATTATCTCAAAATGTCTTTTTACAGTAGGTTTGTTTAAATAGGAATCTTAAGAGTGTGCGTATTGCATTTGCAGTTATGTTACTTCAGTAATTTGTAACACCTCCTTTCCTCTTTTGAATATATTTTGTTGTTGAAACTGGGTTATTTTTCCTGTAAAATTTCCCACAGTCTCCATTTAGCCGTTTGTTTCTTATAGTTTCCTTTAATTCACTGGTTCCCAGCAAACTGTTTTAACAAGCCCCCTCCAGGTGATTGCAATGCTCAAGTTTGAGAACCACTGCTTTATAACCTATTCTCTAGTTCCTGAAAACTGGTGGTTTGATACTTTATTAGATTTAGGTTTTTTTTTGTTTGTTTTTTTTTAAATAAAAATATTCCATAGATGTTGCTGTGCACTTCCTATCCATCAGAGTTACATAATGTCTGGTTGTCACACTTTTAGTGATGCTAAGATTGATTACTGATTTCAGGTGGTAGCAACCTTATTCTACTGTACATTATAAAATTCTCTTTTCATTAATGGTTTTACTGTCTTTTGTTGATTTTTGTCTGAATTCATCATTATCTTGTTAGGGCTTGTGAAGTGGTGATATCCCAAATCTTAAAATTTTTTTTAGGGCCGGCCGAGTGGCACGGTGGTTAAGCGCTGGCTTGGGAAACCAGCGGCCCCAGTTCAGATCCCACATCTGAGGGCCAGTGACACTGCCCTCTTAAAAAAAAAAAAAAATTCTTTTTGTATTTATTTCCTGGAAGAACTTTCTCTTACCATCTATTTGGTTGCTCTTTGCTACAGGAAAGGCAGCATCAAAGTTTGATTATTGCCCTTTATCATGTTTCAGAATAATTTATGAGTTTTTCAGTGAATCTTTTCATTTTAATTATTTTATTAGTACCATCATGAGCCATTGGATTTTAATGTGTTTTAATCCATTATAGTCAAATTGTCCATTTTTGGCCGTTGGAAGACTTCAGATTAATATATGTGCCCTTTTGACATGATCTCATTTGTCTGATAACTTCTTGTTTCCTTTGGCCTTGTCTTAATCCCCTCTCCCTCTCCCACAATTTTATCACCTTGGACTTGTTTTAGATTCTGGGATGTGCCATGCTGTGCTGTTCCATTTCTTGGCATAGTGTTCTATACCTTTTTGTTTAGCTTTTTGTAGGTATCATCTGTGCTTATCCTAATTCTCCTTCCTCCAGGAAGCTTTTTCTGATATTTCCCAGACTGAGTTAGGTGTCGCTGTCATTTCTTCCATAGCTTACTGCGTTTCCTTCTGTGACCTTTATCACAGTTATCGTTACTTGTCTTCATCTCTCTTTGCTTTCTTAAGATCACTCTTCAGCTTCAAGGTGTATTTTGGAGCTAGAACCTTGTAGAGCCACCTGATGATGATTCGGTGGTGAACAGATACCTAGGTTTCTGGCTGGAGCAGTTATGGGGACTCCATTTTCTGAGGGAGAGAATATAATATTGTGGAGGATTATCTTGAACACCCTATCAAAAGCAGTGGTCCTTGTCCCTATTTCCTATCAGTACACACTGCTTATATCCTTCATAACCCTTTTTACAACTTATCTGTCTCTTCCAAGTTCATATTGTTGTGCCAGTGTACAGCACAGTGCCTGAGGATATACTTAGTAAGTATTTGTAGAATGAATATATGAAATAAGTTTGAGGGCAGAGGGAGAGAATCTAAAGTTCTATTTTGGACAGTTTGGTCTAGTTTTAATTGCCAATGAGATACCCACTTAGAGATGTCCAGTTGACAGTTTAAGAAAGTAAATCTGAAGTTCACAGTAAAGGTTGGGACTGGGGATATGAATTTGGGCTTATTGTCAGTATTAAAACTAAGGGAATGGATGAGCTCATCTATGAAAAGGGTGTAGACAGAGAATTGGAAATAACAGGGCTTTGCCTTGAGAAATCTATAATGTGTTGATGTGGGAGAGGAAAGTCTACAGTGAAAGAATGGCAAGAGAGATGGGGGAAGGTATGTGGTGTTAGGAAAGCTCAGACGGAAGTGTTTCAAAACAATGGAATGATGAACTGTTTTGTATGCTGATTGCTGACAGGTGTGTGAGATGAGAAACAGAAAAGTATTGGATTTGTCAAGTTAGAAATAACTGGTGACCTTAGTGTTTTTGGGGTCTTTTTTTTTTGAGGGGGTGGGCGTGTTTGGGGGAGAAAGTGAGATAGGTGTGGAATAAATGACAGGTGAGGAAATGGCTTCATTCCTGAAGTTTTCTATTTCTGTAGGAGAAACAATTTGTAGTGCTGAATTATTTTTTCACTCTCACTAGTCTGATTTTATCCCATATTCTGAGCTTCTGAAGTTCTTAAAAGCTAGCTTCTTAATATTGTCAGTATTTGTAAGAATCATATTTCAGAAGTTTTATTTTTTCAATGTGATTTTTATAAAAATTTGCTACATTCAACAAGGGTTTTTACTATTTTTAAAACACTGCCCCTACGTAGCTTGAACCTTTTAATCTTATATTAGAAAAAATAGTTGCAATATTCTTTACAGAGAATCCTGTGGGATCATATCTTTCTTATTTGATTGGGAAGTTGAGAATTGTAAGTAATTACATGTCAGCGATCTGTGGTATCAATATTTGGTCCTACGAGTCTAATTTTGCAGGAAAAATGCAAATATTGTATTTTATTGTTAATTTGATTTTCTTTTCCATCTCTAAGTAGTGGTATTAGATTTTTTAGAACCATGCTTTTTGAAAGACAATAGGTTAGTGAAAAATGTAACTTCAATATTTAGTTTATAAAACTTAGACTTTATTGCTTACTAATATAATAATTATTGTCTTAAATCCTGCTGCATTTAAACTATCTTTTAGGAAAACTTGCTTTAAAAAAAAAAACCCCTATATAAAATGTAACAGAACCTTCTTTATAAGTCATCTGCATATGGCTCTCTTTTCCTATTCCTGGCACCGCCATTCTCTTCCGAGTTGAGACTCAGAGGATCATCTTTTACTCCCTGTGCTCTCTGATTGCCACATTTAGTCATTTGTTAAATCCTGTTGATTCAAATTCTGCAGTATCGTAGTTCTTTTCCATTTTTCACTGTCATCATCTCATTTAGACCTTTAATGCTTTTCATAAAAATTCACCATAACTTTCCCACTGCTTGTGTGTTCTCCTCTACACCATTCTACTCAATTGTTTTTCCTAAACCATAATTCTGACCAAACTACTCAGAAATCTGCATTGACTTTCTGTTGCTTAATAGGGGATTGCTTTGTGCCAAGCACTGTTTTAAGTGCTTTACACATATTAAATAATTTAATTCTCACAATAGCTTGATAAAGTAGGTCTGATTATCCCTATTTTATAAATGAGGTAATGGAGGCACAGAGAAGTTAAGAACCTTGTTTCAAGTCACATAGTAAGTGATGAAATTAAGATTTGAACTGACATTTGAGTTATAGAGCCTTTTTTTTTTCTTTTTTTTTTTTTTTAGGGCAGTGTCACTGGCCCTCGTATGTGGGACCCGAACCGGGGCCGCTGGCATCCCAGGCCAGCGCTTAACCACCGCGTACTTGGCAGGCCCCCAGAGCCTTTGTTTTTAACAAAGTTCAAACTCCTCAATTTGGCATATCATTCTCCTCGAGTTGTAGCTTGGTGTGATGGATCTGAGTTCAGATCCCTTGCCCAGTAGTTTTCTGTACATATAACCTTGGGAAGCAGTATCATGTCATTAAAGGTTGGGTGTATTTGTTGCATGTCTGAGTGGGGAAGTGGATGCTGAAATACAGTCCCAAGTGTTCATGGCACCTACCATCGTGGAGTTGTTTTGAAGAGTAAATGGCATGGGAGGCACTCAAATGTTAGAATTCCTTCCCAAACCTCGTCAGCCCTCTGTTTATCCTCTCCAGTCTTCTCATTTTCCCTTTAGCTGTGGGTTCTGAGTCAGACTATTTGATGTTTTCTGAGGATAATCTGGTTCTTGTGTTTGCACATCATTTGGAATAATACGGCTACAACACATCCTTCTTTAAAGCTCTAGTGGAACACATATTTCCCCTGTATTTCCCCATCGTGGCAGTTATTTTCTTGTGTTGTAGTAGTTGCTTGTTTATGAATCTGTATCCCTCACTAGATTGTGAGTTCCATAAGGGCACAACCTTTGTCTAAGTTGTTCAGTGCTGTATTTCTGGTGCTTGGTTGACAGAAAGCATCCAGTACATATTTGATGAATGAATGAACAAAATTAGTCACTGAATTGAAAAAAATGTAGTTGATTTGACAAAGGTGTTTCTGTTTTGGGTTATTTGCCTGAAGTAATCATTCACTCAATGAGTAATTTAAGCAGGTTTTTATTTGACATCAGTGTTTATCAATGTAAATGAAAATTTTATTGTTATTTTGATTTTTTTTTTAAGATGGCAAGCGTGGTCTGATTTTTCCAGAAATAGATAATATCTTCCATTTGAATTCATTAGAACACCTCATACTTTCCTTTCTTACCACTTACCACATTCAGAGTGTGTGTGTGTGTGTGTGTGTGTGTGTGTGTGTGTGTACGTACACACAGATGTCTTCCCTAATCCATTCAATGTTTGCTGAATGGATAAAAGAATGACTGCATGAGCTATTGTGCTCTTTTTGGTAGTGGGAGTTTATTTCAAGAACACAAGACGTTTTGGGGTACCATGGGATTCTTTTTCCATTTGAGCATTTTGGGCCTTTAGACTCTGTAGATTGTTCAGCAGTCCTTATGGGGAACTGGAATAACAATTTAACCTAGCTCTTTGGGACACAGCCAGAGTTCGAGGGACCTGCTTCCTTGTACTAACACTACCCATATAGAGTATCCCTTGATGAACGGCATTTTATTTCAAGTCACTCTGAAGGTGGTTTGCCACTGTCATGTGCTTTTAGTCCTTCCTAGTCAAATCCTAATGGTTAGAGTGGCAGAGTTGTTTCAAGAGCATGTGAGATAATGAGCCATTTCACTTTATACAGTTATGATCTCATTTGTGGGATGCAGCTGGCAAGCTCTTTGCAGCTTTTTGGCCTGCTTTCTTAATCCCCCTATGTGGCCTATTATATAATTTTTTAAGATTTACATTTATATTAAGAACTACAGATTATGAAGTTTATAAGAAGGTGAATAAAATAGAGGTGTGATGGCTCCCACAAATAGTAGGAATTTTGTATTTTTGTATTCATTTAAAATAACTCCCAGTTATTTTACAATATAAAACATATACACTACATACTTATAGGATGCAGAAATATAATAGAAATTATTTGTGAATAATTTAAATATTTTAAATTTTTTTCAAAGGAATACCCGAACATAAGTTAAACGTTAGACAGTAAAACACCATGTTAATGCACCAGCTGTGACATGATTGGCTCCTGGATCCTTGGGACACCTGACCGACTAGCTAGGCCAGCACATCACTTGTGATAATCTGACTCTTCAAATTTAACATGTTGAATTTTTTGCCCCTAGCTCAATAGCAGTATGTAGGAATTTACTTATAGTAAAACCCTCCTGATCCTAGAGGCAACTGCTTTTCAATTATTTTTCTGTTTCTTTGAGTATTTACTTTTATATTTATTAATAATATATGTGAATGTACTTTAAAAAAAAATTATCTTAGACATTATGTATTAATTTTCTGGATTGTTAAAGATTTAGATCTTAAACATATACCCATGTATACACAACACACTCACACATACCCTGCCCTTTTCATTCTTCCACTATTACCATTTTTGGTAACCTTAAATGATCAAGGTTAGCTGTATTATTGCATTGTAAGCGAGAGCGCCCGAATCCTAACCACTAGACCACCAGGGAATATTATTGTATTGTAAATGTTCACTACTGAGCTAAGTTTATTTTATGTTTTCTTGTACTTTTTTCTTGGCATTAACTGCTTTTTTTTTTTTTTTTTTTTTTGGTTCGTCTTGTTTTCTTTGAAATCTTTAGCCAAGTATTTGTACATGCTTCAACAGCTCCATAAAATACCTCTCAAAACAACTTATCTCAGAATTAAGCCTGTCAGATAATTGACTGGTTCCTATTTTTCCCCCTGCAGGTGTGCTTCTTGGAGCCTGCAGCTTGTCCCATCTCTGGCTTGCCCTGTAGTCTGCTCTGCAGCATCCTCATGAGGCTTCCTTTGCCTTCTTCCTGGGAAGTCCTTTGCCTTTTTTTTTTTTTTTTTTTTTTGTGAGGATCTCCTGTTGAGTGGCTTCCATGACTTTTTTCTCTTTGGATTATTCCCTTGTTTTGGTGGTGCATACACCTCCAGGAGATTCCTGAGAATGAGTGCTTGGGAGATAAATTTTTCAAGACTTTGCAAGTCTGAAAATGTCTTTCCTCTGTTTTTATGTTTGGTTGGCTATTTGTTATAGAATTCTATGTTCAGAATCATTTTAACGCAGAAATTTGAAGGCTTTGCTCTATTGTCTTCTGGCTTCCAGTATTACTACTGAGAAGGTCACAGTCGTAACTTCCAAGCCCCAGGAAGCTTTGAGATTTTCTCTTTATTTTTTTTTGAAATTTCACAGTGATGTACTTAGTTTTTAAAAAAGTTATTTGCTAATGTCTGGTGGGCTTTTCAATCTGGAGACATTTTAGTTTGGGGAATTTTCTTAAATGATTTCTTTGATAATTTCATTACTTCTTTCTGAAACTTGATTAGTCAAGTCCTCCAGGGGGAGCTTCTTGTATTGATCTTTCATGTTTCTTGATTTTTTTTCCCTCTCCCAATTTCTGTCATCTTTCTATCGTAGTTCTGAGATATTTCATCAGCATTACTTTTGGGTGAATTTTTATGTGTATTTTTATTTCAGCTATCCTAGTTTTAATTTCCAGTACATTCTTATTCTTTTTCTTAATGCCAGTTTCAGCCATGTGTGTCTCAGCTTCTTTCACTGAAGTCCCTAATGACCTTGAAGATGGTGCTTCTTTGACAGTTTCCCAAGAAAACAAGCATTTAACCTGTTAAGGGGTGCGACTAAGAGAGTTTAGAGAAGGCCAGCTGCACATCCGGTGAACAATGTGCTTTTTGTTCCTGACCTCTCCTCCACCTTCCAAAGTGCCTTATGTTTCCAAGGCCTTTGCCTCTTAGGGATTCTGAGGGGACGAATGTTGCAGTTGCTCATTGACACCCCCATATAGTAACACTTAGGTTGCATCTGCTTCTGTTTTTGAAGTCAGTTGCTACTTTTCATCTTTCAAATATTTATTGAAATCTCTTTATCCATGAAAAATTTTTCTTGTATTCCCTTTGTCTTAAAGATCTCTCTCTCTCTCTCTCTCTCTCTCTCTCTCTCTCTCTCTCTCTGTCTCTCTCTGTCTCTCTCTCTCTCTCTCTCTCTCTGTCATTTTGGTTGGATTTGAATGTATCAGTGCACCTTGCTTAATCTGGGCATCCTGAAAACTCTTTTTTAAAAAAAATCCTTTTATGAAATAAACATTTTTTTAAAAAAAATTAGTTTCACAGTGCAAGTTATACTTTTTACCCCTCAAAGTAACAACCCTTCTCCCCCAGTTTGCCACCGCACTGCCCCCCAATATCATACATATCTATTACAATTCCTTTGACTCCCTTCCACAGTATACTCCACATCCTGTGACTATCTATATATTCAGTTACAGTTGGTATACAATATTATACAACATCAGCTTCAGGTGTACAGTGCAGTGATCAAGCCTGTACTCCATCCACAAAGTGGTCTCCCTAACAAGACATGTGACCATCTAACACACCACAAAATTTTTACAACATTATTATATTCCCCGAACTGTGTTTCATATCCCTGTGGCAATATTATAGTTGTCTATTTATGCTGTCTAATCCCTTCCCCTTCTCCCTCATCCTCACCCCCTCCCAACTAGCAACCCTCAGTTTTTCCTCTGTATGTATGAGTTTGTTTCTGTTTACTTTGCTCGTTCATTCAGTTTTTCAGATTCCACATATAAGTGAGATCATATGGTATTTGTCTTTCTCTGACTGACTTATTTCACTTAACATAATAGTCTCTTCACAATTATCAATTACATTCCCAGAACTTCCCCCATGTCCCTGCAGGGGGGGATATCCCCCATATCCCCACCTACGCTGTCCAAAACCTTCCCCCTCTCCCGCATCCCCACCCCCTCCCAGCCAGCAACCATCAGTTTTTCCTTTATATCTGCTTGATATGATTTCAGTCTTCTTAAATTTACTGAGACTTGTTTTGTAGCCTAACATGTGGTCTCTCTTGGAAAATGTCCCATGTGCACTTGAGAAGAATGTATATTCTGTTGTTCCAGGGTGAAATGCTCTAAAAATATCGACGAAGTCCAGCTGGTCTAAAGTGTCATTTAAGGCCACTCTTTCCATGTTGATTTTCTGTCTAGAGGATCTGTCCATTGGTGACAATGGGGTGTTGAAGTCCCCTACTATGATCGTGTTACTGTTGATCTCTGTCTTTATGTCTGTAAAAATCTGTTTTATATAATTAGGAGCTCCTATGTTGGGTGCATAGATGTTTATTAGGGTTATAGTATCCTTCTTTGTCTTTTATTGTAGTCATTTTAAAGTCTATTTTGTCCAGAATAAGTACTGCTACTCCAGCTTTTTTTTCTCATTTCCATTTGCATGAAATATCTTATTCCATCTGTAAACAGCATATACATGGGTCCTATTTTCTTATCCACTCAGCCACTCTCTGTCTTTTGATTGCAGCATTTAGCCCATTCACATTTAAAATGATTATTGATAGGTGCATATGTATTGCCATTTTGTTATTTGTATTCCTGGTCTTCCTCTGTTAGCTTGTTTTCCCCTTTCTTTTGTTTAAAAAAGCCCTTTTAACATTTCTTGCAATGCTGGCTTGGTGGTAATGAATTCCTTAAACTTATTCTTTTCTGAGAAGCTCTTTATTTCTCCTTCAATTTTAAGTGATAGCCATGATGGGTAGAGCAATCTTGGTTGTAGGCCTTTATTTTGTGTCACTTTGAATATCTCCTGCCACTCCCTTCTGGCCTGCAGAGTTTCTGTAGACAAGTCAGCTGTTAGTCTAATAGGAGTTCCTTTGTATGTAACCTGCTGTCTTTCTCTTGCTGCTTTTAGGATTCTGTCTCTGTCTTTAACCTTTGCCATTTTAACTATGATGTGTCTTGGTGTGGACCTGTTTGGGTTCAGCTTGTTTGGAACACTCTGCACTTCCTGGGCATGTATGTCGATTTCCTTCACCAGGGAAGTTTCCAGTCATTATTTTTTCAAATACATTCTCGACTTCTTGCTGCTTCTCTTCTCCTTCTCGTATTCCTGTGATGCGAAGGTTGTTGTCCTTTATCTTGTCCCATAGGGCTCTTAAACTATTTTCATTGTTTTTTATTCTTTTGTCTCTTTGTTGTTCCAACTGGGTGATTTTGGCTATTTTGTCTTTCAAATCGCTGGTACGATTCTCTGCTTCATCTACTCTACTGGTGATTCCTTCGAGTGTGTTCATTTCAGTTATTGTATTCTTTAATTCTAACTGATTGTTTTTTATGATTTCTCTATCCTTCCTTGTGTCCTCACTAAGTTTGTTAGACATTCTTATCATCAGTGTTCTAAACTCTGTCTCTGAAAGGTTGGATCCCTCTGTTTCATTTGGTTCCATTTCTAGAGGTTTCTTCTGATCTTTTACTTGTGACATGTTTGTTTCCTCATTCTGGCTGTCGCTCTGGGATTGCTTTGATGTATTAGATAGATCACCAGGAGAGCCCCACCTGGATCACGCAGGCACACAGCTCACGGCCCAACACTCCCAGGAAAACTCCCAGTCTCAGCCTGTCCCAATCAGCCACTTGCAGATCAGGCTGAGCAGCCCAACAACCAATCACCAGCCTGGCAACTCTGCAAGCGCAGTGTGGAGAGCGGGGACCTGAGGTGGCTCATGCGCTCCCCGGTCTCAGTGAGCAGCCTGTTGGAGCGGGAGGGCACCCGCCCAGCGTTTCCCTGGCAGCGCAGTATAAGCCGGGCAGAGGGTGGGGAATCCAAGGCCGCATGCACGCGCGCGCACACACAGACGCACTTCTGCGCCAATTCCACCAGACCAATGAGGTCCCAGACCTGACCCTCTGTGGGAGGGCCCAGTCCTGACAAAATGGCGTCCTTCTGTACACTACTCGCATGCAAACTCCACACCAGGGGCACAATGGTGCCCAAACCTCCAGCTTCTGCCTCCAAGGTGCTCAGTTCAGTCCATCCCTACAGGCTCCTGAGCCTGGCCCACACAGCCATTCCCTCCACCAGGAACCAGGTAAGTGCTCACCGGTGAGCAAGTCCGGGCGCCGGCCCCACTGATTCTCTAGCCACTCTCAGCCTCACTGAGCTGGGCAAAGAGAATCCTTACTAATTTCTACTACCAGCTATCGTGGAACTCCTCTTCCCGGCAAAGGAACTCTGCGCTGATGAGCTTGGTGTGGAGCCGGAGGGTCTCCCCCAAACGGAGAAGCCTCCCCACAGCTGGGGCTTCCCTCACGGGGTTCGCCCTCTCTCGTCTCCGCCCATCCTACCAGACCCGACGTGGCCTCCTCTTTAAGTTCTTCGTTTAGAGGTTCTGTTCATCTAGTGTTCCGGGGACCTCCGGGGTTGAATGTTGTATAAATTATTTGTAATTTTGGTTTGATCCTGGGAGGCAGTTAGCACAGCGTCTGTCTATTCTGCCATTTTTCAAAAACTTTTAAAGCTTTTTTTTATGAAACATTTCAAACATAAAGAGAATACTAGAGCAATACCCACCCAGCTTTAACAGTTATCAACATTTTGGTTTTTCTGTTTGTTTCTTCCTCTTCCCCCAGCTTGTTTTAACAATTAATGCTGTTACTTTTTGTTGGAGTATTTTAAGGCAAATTGTGAACATCCTGTCATTTCCCTTGTGAATACTTGAGTATGAATCTCTGGAAGATTACTATTATCTCTAAAAATTAACAATGATTCCTTAATATTTTATACTCAGTCCATGATCAGTTTTCCATGATTACCTAAGAAATGTCTTTGTAGAGTTGGATATTTGAAGTAGACTCCTAATAAGGTTCCCATATTCATTTGACTATAGAGTGTTCCACATTTTGGATTTGAATGGATTTCTTCCTCACTGTGTTCCTTATCTTATTCCTCTCTCCACCTTATTTTCTTTAAATTGGGAGTTAGAGCTAGAGACTTGATTGGATTCTGGTCCCGCTTTGTGTGTGTGTGTGTGTGTGTGTGTGTGTGTGTGTGAGAGAGAGAGAGAGAGAGAGAGAGAATGGTGGTGGTGCTTCCTAAGACTACTTAATAGGTGTACTATATACAGTAAAACCTTGGATTGCGAGTAACTTGGTTTGGGAGTGTTCTGCAAGATGAGCAAACAGTTCTGTTAGGTTGGCGCAAAAGTAACAGTGGTTTGTCCCATTACTTGTAATGTCAAAAACCACAGTTACTTTTGCGCCAACCTAATAATACATTTTAACTTGATAAATGAGCGATGTCTTGCAATACAAGTAATGTTTCTGGAACGAATTGTGCTCACAAACTGAGGTATTACTGTACTTCTTATTGCATTTTTCCAGGAAGCACATAACCTCTGGTGGTCCCACTTCTAGTGGTGCTAAGATTGATCAGTGGGTTCAGGTGGTGTCAGCCTGGTCCCTCCAGTTTAAAGTTGCCCACCAACCTTTTACATAATGGTCGTAGTTGGTGTTCTATTTATGATGATGATGATTACTAGATTATTTCAGTGATTCTCAGACTTTAGCATGCATCAGAATCACTGGGAGGGCCAGTGAAAACATAAAATTGCTGGCCTCTGCTCCCAAGAATTTTTATTTGTAACAAATTGTTAGTGGTGAATCACTGTATTGTTTCACTAGGGGTTGGAAATGATCATCTGCTACTTAGGACTTCTGAAATAGTTTGTAAAGGAAAGGAAGTATAAATGTTTTGTTTACCAATGTTTGAAATAATGATTTGGTGTTCTAGCAACCTTAAAAGGTGACCAGTGAGTTTTTTTTTTTTTGGTTGATTCTTTTGTTGTCGTTGTTTGTCTTCTTAATATTTGATTCAGTTCATTGCAGTCATTATATTTTTTGGTGAACCATCTTTGGCCATTGGGAGCCCTTTCAGATTGGCTTCTATTTTGTTTTTGTTTTTGATGTGACATTAATAGTGTTTCTGGCATGACAGTATATTCCAGGCATAATTAGACTGAGGCCTGGAATCAGTCATTGTCCCCAGTGATCACAGTTCCTTCTGGTAGGAATGGTGTTTATTGACCTCTCTGTACCCTAGAGGTCTTTGTTGCCACAGGTTGTTTTATTTCTAGGTCCTTCCAGAGGATAAAACTAAGAGATATGTTTTATTTTTCTATTAAAAATATAAATGTTAATATGATTTCCAAATCAAATCAAGTGTTAAAGTGTTTTTGTTTAACTTTTTTGATTTTTTTATTTTCATCTTTTATGCTGAAAATCCTGTTTCCTAACATTATTGCTACAATTACTTAATTGGTTAATTTTATATAATATATATTAGTTTCAAAATAACACTACCAGTATTGTTACTAACTATAATACTATTGAATGCAATCTGAGGTTTCTCTCTTTGCTTCCCTTTTTTCCCCCTTTTCTCCCTTCTTTCCTTCTGCTTCTCCATAGTATATCCTTGCCTATCCTTACTAATATACAGTCCCTTTAACTTATTCTAGTAGAGGAACTTGCATGTGTGACCAGGAGACGTATACAAAAATGTTATGAGGGGCTGGAATGATATCATTCCTGGGCTGTAGTGTGGAAGCCTCTAACTCCTGACCAGTCCAGGTTCTTCTCTATGTGGCCTGGCATAGTGTGGCTTGTCTCCTTTTTCTAGGAAACTGTGAGCTTAAACTTCTTCCTTTGTGACAGTCATATCCATGTCTGTGTTTTACCATAATACAAATCCTGGGTTCATTTTTAAACAGTACAGTTTTATGAGTTTTGACAAACGTTATTCACCTGTGCAACAGGCACTGCGATCGAGATATAGGCTTTGTATCACCCCCAAAGTTCCCTTGTATCAGCCCTTTGTAGACGGTAACCAACCCCCACTTCCCTGACTCCCAGACAATTTCTGATCTGCTTTCTGTCACTGTAGATTAATTTTGCCGATTCTAAAATTTCATGTAAGTAAATGAGACTCTTACAATATATACTCTTTTGTATCTTGTTTCTTTCACTTGGCAAAATGTTTTTGAGATTCACCCATGTTTCTGCTTGTGTCAGTATTCCATTATGTTGGTATATTAAATTTTGTTTATCCATGCATCAATTGATGGATATTTGGATTATTTCCTGTGTGGGGAGCTATTTTATGTAAAGTTGCTATGAACATTCATGTCTTTGTATGAACATGTTTTTATTTCTGTTGGGTAGATATCTAAGAGTGGAATTGCTGGGTTGTAAGCAAACACATGTTTAATTTTATAAGAAACTGCCAAACTGTTTTTCCAAAGTCCTTGCACCATTTTACTTTCTCACTAGCAATGTAGATAACTCCAGTTATCAACCACACTTGGTATTAGTCTTTTTAATTTTAGCAATTCTAGTGGATGTATAGTGGCATCTCATTGTAGTTTAATTTGCCTTTCCCTTGTGCCTAGTGATATTGAGCATATTTTTTGTGTTTATTGGTTGTTCATATACCTTCTTTTTAAAGTGTCCAAATATTTTGTCCATTTAAAAATTGGATCACTTGTTATGAGTTGCAAGACTTTTTTATATATTTTGTATAAAAGTTCTTTGTTGGATATATGCATTGCAAATTTTCTCCTGTCTCTGGTTTGCCTCTGTTTTTTATTGGTGTCTTTTTCAAAGATCAGAAGTCTTAAATTTGATCAAGTCAAGTTTAGTACATTTAAAAAATTGTATAGTTTTTTTGTGTGTGTGTTGTAAGAAAATTTTGCCCTACCCTAAAATCAAGATTTCTCCTGTTTTATTTTAGAGATTTTGTAGTTTTTGAGCTTTTATGTTTAGGTCTATGACTCATTTTGAGTTAATTTTTATATATGGAATTGAGATATAGGTTTGAGCTTAATTTTTTTCCATATGAATGTCTGGTTTATCCATTTGTTAAGTTAATGTTACCTTTTGACTTTTGCATAATTAGAATGTTTTAACATGTATCTCTTTTATATTGATACATTGTAGTTCAGAGGGGATTTCCCAGTGAACAATCATAAATGCTATCCACTATTTACTTGAAGTAGTATTATGTATGTTTTTGAAATGTAGAAAGAAATTAATGAGATTTTATTCTAACAATCAGCCAAAGTGCAATGCCCTGTGCATAATATGCTTAGTAAATAAGAATGTTTGCTTTGGGACTGAGCCTTAGCTGTACATAAAAACTGAAAATATTTTTATTTAGAAGTCTAGGGAGTAAAAAAACAATAGAAAGCTGTTTTTTGTAGGATCTTCAGTCCCCCCAAATTTGAATCTAGTGGCAGAGATTCTCTCTGTATATATCTAAAAAAGAGAACACATATTTGGTAGTATGTGAGAAATGGAAGGGCATTCATTTTCTAATTTGCCAGTGGTTCTCAACCTAGTGTGTGCATCAGACTCACCTGTGGACCTTTTTAATATCTTTCAGATTTCCTGTGTGGAGCCCATTCTCAGTCTTCTAGGATAGGTTTTTGGGCAGGTGATGGGGTTTCTTTTTGTTTGTTGTTTTGGTAGCTCTCTAACATGACTTTGATATATGGCCTTAGTTACCAATCACTAATTATACTCTGTTTTCTCATTTGACCTCTCATTCGTCCTATAAGACAAGTAGTGTTAGCTTAATTTTGCATATGCAGAAGATAAAACTTAATGTCATTAAAAACCTTTTTCTATAAGTGAACAACAAAATTCACAGAAGAAATTTTTAAATGGCCTTTAAATATTTTGAATGATATTTGACCTCAATAATTAAAAATACAAATAAAGATAATTTATTAAGCTGTCAGTCTGACAAATATTAGAAAGACTACTATGGCAAAAAAGTGGTGAAGCAAGCCCTCTTTTGTGATTGTGCAAGGAGAGCATCAGTTGTGCAAAGTTAATTGTATAAGCATATTTTGATACTCATTGAAGCATTATTTGAAGCTGTTTCAATTTAAGTTGTTTCTGAATCCATAATTAGGAGATTGATTCTATAAATTAGAATACAGCAGGTCCTTGAATGGTGTCATTTCATTTATTGCCATTTCATTATAATGTTGATGAGATGCCTTAGGTACTTAACTCTTATATTTGTAATTTGCATTGTGTAAAAGTGGCTTTGTTACATTGTTTCCCTTAAAACTGCAAAGCTGTATATACATTGAAATACTGTGTAGCTATTAAATAGAATATATTAACTCTGTATTTCCTGGTAGAAATTTCCACATACATGAAGTTAAAAAAGTTGCAGGTAGTATGGAATATGATCCTGCTTTTATAAATTATGCACATTTCCTCTAGTAACATATTTATTTGTACAGGTACAGGAGAAAGTCAACAAGGAAACAAAAGTGTTGAGACTGATTAGTTCTGGGGAGAAAGATTGGTAAGACAGGGTCTTTCACAATTTATACTTATTGTTTGTGTCCCCTCAGCAGTAAAGTCTTTTGCTTGTATAATTTAAAAAGCTGTAAATATAAAAAATATAATTTGCTCTAGATAACACAACTGATAGTGGCAGAGCTAGGACTTGGAATTATCAGACCCCAAAGGAGAAATTTTTCAGAGAAATATTTACAATGTAATATGAATTTTAACTGATTTGCAGTAGAAAAACATTTAAATGTCTTATTTTTAAAATTTACATGCAGTAAAATACCCTTTTGTCCTACGAGGGTTTTCTTTTTCTTTTCTTTTTTAACAACCCTGTATTTATAGCAGTGCTGCTTACAATAGCCATGTCATGGAAGCAACCATTAAAATGCCCATCAGTAGACGACTGGATAAAGATGTGGTACATGTGTACAATGGAATATTACTCAGCCATAAAAAAAGTGATATCTTACTCTTTGCAACAACATGAATGGACCTGGAGGGTATTATGCTACATGAAATAAGTTAGACACACAGAAATACCACATGATCTCACTTATTTGTGTAATCTAAAGAACAAAACAAAAATGGAAACAAACTTATAATACAGGGAACAAACTGATGATTACCAGATGGGAGAGGAGTTGGGCAACTGGGTGAAAAAGGTGAAGGGATTAAAAAGTACAGACTGGTAGTTACAAAATAGCCACAGGTATGTTAAAGTATACTATAGAGAATCATTGAAAAAAAGAAACATTTACATATAGTAAAATTCCCTTTTGTCTTATGAGGGTTTTTTTTCTTTTTTTTATTGTAAAATATACATAGCATAAATTTTACCTGTTTTTGATTAAAGTTTATTGGGGTGACAATGGTTAGCAAAGTTACATAGATTTCAGGTGTACAATTCTATAATACATCATCTATATATCACATTGTGTGTTCAACATCCGGAGTCAGTTCTCTTTCCATTACCATATATTTGACCCCCTTTTATCCTCTTCTACCACCCCCCTCTTCCCTTACTGAAAACAACAAAAGAACAAGATAACAAATGAAGAAACAAAACTCGCACAGACAATAGTGGTTACCAAAATTTACCATTTTAAGTGTACACTTCTGTGGCATTAAATACATTTACATTGTTGTGTAACCATCACCACCATCCATCTCTAGAATGTTTTCATCTTCCCCAACTGAAACTCTGTCCCCATAAACACTAACTTCCCATCCCTCCCTCCCCCATCCCCTGGGAACCACCATTCTACTTTCTGTCTCTATGAACTTGAATACTTGTTACATCATATGAGAAGAATCATACATTTGTCCTTTTGTGACTGACTTATTTCATTTAGTGTAATGTTTTCCAGATTCATCTAAATTGTAGTATGTATCAAATTTTTCACTGCATGTATATAGTACATTTTATTTTTCCTTTATCCATCAGTGGACACTTGGGTTGCTTCCACCTTTTTGGCTATTGTGAATAATGCTGCTGTGAACATGTGTGTACTGATATCTGTTCTCTGTTTGCATTTTTGGACATATACTCAGAAGTGGAATTCCTATTGCTAAATACCATGGTAGTTCTACATTTAATGTTTTAAGGAATTACCATACCATTTTCCATAGCAGTTGCATTATTTTAATTCCCACCAGCAAGGTACATGGGTTACAAGTTCTCCACATTCTTGCCAAC
This sequence comes from Aselliscus stoliczkanus, assembly GCA_033961575.1. NCBI lineage: Eukaryota > Metazoa > Chordata > Mammalia > Chiroptera > Hipposideridae > Aselliscus > Aselliscus stoliczkanus. Next base: position 37,603,412 of record CM066733.1, read on the forward strand.
ACACCTCTCCCTCTCCTTTCCTCTCTCTCTACCCCTCCACTCTCCCTGCTTCCCCTCCCCTCTTTATTTCTTTCCCTCCTCCCTGTGAACATTTTTATATGAGTTTTGGGAAGATATGTACACATTTCTGCTGAATAAGTACCTTAGATTGAATTTATAGGTGATAAGATATGTATATGTTCAGCTTTATTAGACTGCCACATTATTTTCCAAATTGGTTTTACCAGTTTTTACTAGTCATGTATGAGAGTTCCATTTGCTTCACATACTAATGAGGCTTGAATTTGAACTATGAATTTCTGAAGTTTAGGACCTTAGTCTTATTTATAATTTATTTATATTTTTTAATTGGGGAATTGGGGGAGGGGAACAATGTTGGGGAATTGGGGGAGGGGAACAGACAAATTGCTGTCCTTTTGTTTGTCTAGTTACGGAGGACATTGCTTCACTGGCCCATGTTGCTATCGTCATTGCCCTCTTCCCGGATGAGGCAGATTGGTCGCCAGCCTCTGGACAGCCGCTCACGGCAGCTATTGGCAGCTCATGCTTGGCTGCCAGCCACTCACTCCGGCTGCCGGCTGCTCACTGTAGCCTGTAGCAGCCCACTGCAGTTATGCTGGCCGGGGGACTCACAGCAGCCCAGCTCCAGGTGGAGCTGTTGTTCACCACCTTAGCTGTAGAGGGCAGTGTCACTGGCCCTCATATGTGGGATCCGAACCGGGGCCACTGGTGTCCCAAACGAGCTCTTAACGCGCCACTTGGCCGGCCCAGGTCTTACTCTTTTTGACGTACTCCCGTTGGCACAATAAATGACACGCAGAAGATGCCAGTTCCTGAGTGAATAATAGCATGAATTGTGGCCTTCAATGTCCTATGATCCTAAAGACATGTCTCTCAGCTCTGGCACATGGGAAGCAGTTAGTTACCCATTAGGGGTTGCCCTTCCCTATGTTGGTGACAAGGTCTTCCTCCCTGCCTGCCAACAGCAGCTTCTGGGCTCTCTAGAAGAGACCATGTTTTCACTTTCTTTAGTGAGTTTCTTATCTTGACACAACTATCAAAGTCAGATGTCACTAACTATGATTTCAAAGTTCGCTGAAATTGTTTTTAAGCTTTGTCATTCAAACAAGACTTGCCAGTCAAACGAGAATCTGTTTTTCCTTTTATGCTGTGACTGTATTTTTACAGAGGGATGGAACTCTCTCTCTTTTTTTAGAATATGTTTTATTGTTCCAGGTATTCTGCATATTTCATAAATGTTAAGTATGTTAAAGGCAGATGCTATGCCCTTCCTGGTTTTTTAAAAGCACATATCATTACAGCTGTATCATCATTATGAACATGTGGTTTATGTATGAAGGTTTCATATGATGTGTATATATGTGTATAGCTTATTGAGGTGAAATTAATGTAACATAAAATTAACCATTTTGAAGTGAATAATTCAGTGGTATTTAATACATTCATAGTGTTATGCAACTACCACCTCTATCTGTCTATTTATAACTATTTCCAAAACATTTGCATGACTTCAAAGTCCTCCATCCCTTCCCCCTCAGTCCCTGGCAACCATCCATCTGTATTCTGTCTCTTTGGATTTATCTATTTTAGATATTTCATATAAATAGAATCATATAATATGTGACCTTCAGTGTCTGGCCTCTTTTACTCAGTTTTCAAGGTTCATCCTTGTTGTAGCATGTTTCTGTATTTCATTCTTTTTTATGACTGAATAATATTTCTTTGTATGTATATACCACAGTTTGTTTATACATTCACTTATTGATGGACAGTTGGTTGTTTCCACCTTTTGGCTATTGTGAATAGTGCTGCTAAGAACATGCCAGTACATGTACTTATTTTCAGTCCTTATGCAGCCACTACCACCCATACTGCGCAATTCCAAGGCCCCAAGGAATTCCCTCGTGCTCTCCCTCTGCAATCAAAGCCTTCTCCTCCCCCTCACTACTGGCAACCACTATCTTTTTTCTGGCTGTATCGATGGAAGAAATTTAAGTAGTATCTCAACTGTGCAGTCTGCTTTCCTTAAGGGCATGTAATGGGTTCCTTAGGAGTTAAATTCTTAGAGTTAGAGACAATGTTTTAGAAGCCAGGGACTGAAATACTTGATATGCATTTACTGAATTCAGTTTTTCCAACTTGCAAATAATGCTAAGAACTAAATTAAAATTATTAGCATAAAATTCTGCACTTACCTAGAGAGCAGAGATAACTGTATTTTATTTGTTATTGAACTATTTCTTATCCTTACTCTTTTGTTTTATTTGTGTATAAAAGATGCTTTGGGATTTTGTTTTCCTTCCTGCTAAAACATTCAGTTAAATATATACTGATACTTTTACATGTTAATTTTAAAAGCTCAGAGGAAAGAAAATTCAGTGTTTTCAACACATAGCATGCACAATAAAATAACTGTTTGCCAGGGGGGAAAAAAGCCCTGTTGTCTTCTAGTACCAGTTGGTATTACGTAGGTTTGTTTGGTGTCTCATATCTTATTTATAGTAGTTTGGAACTGGAAACTAGATACTAAAGAAACAGTAATGTTCCACTGTAGTTTAACTGTGCATTAGTCTTTCTTTGATCATAATTATTTTCACTTGCACATACACTTCTGTGAAACTAGGAACTCCTGAAAAACTGGCAACTTGCTTGAGTCCAGTCCATATCTCTGTACCAGATTCAATACGTAGCACTTTGGAATGTACTCACTTGTTTAGATGATATTTATGAGAGTTTTTTTTGTTTTGTTTTGTTTTTTTGTGAGGACAGTGTCACTGGCCTTCACATGTGGGACCCGAACCCAGGGCCGCTGGCCTCCCAAGCCAGCGCTTAACCATCGCGCCACTCGGACGGCACTAGGAGAGTTTTGTAACATCATTACTAAGTTACAAATTAATAGAAGATATTTAATGATCCTCAGGACTTTCTGAGAGAGCCAGCATGAGAAAACATCTGTCAGTCTTGTCTGATTTGCATGGAAGCTTTCCAAACCTCTCCCTCCTCTCAAGCAGACAGCTTTTGTTGGGAAGAATCTCAAATACAATGACTGTGTTTCTTAAAATATTTCAGATATATACTAAATATTCTAGGGCTCCAAGAACTTCTGAGTGTTGAAAAGTCATATTGCTAGATAATGTTAATTGTGTTTTCCTTTTCTTGGTATGTAGCCATTGTTTAACCTTGCTTACCTCCTTCAACGTGCAGACCTATGTGTTGGGACGGCTTCGTTTTATATTGGGAGTGACCTTAGATTACTCCTTCATAGTAACAAAGAGCCTTTGTGAATGAAGTCTCCAAAATCTTACAGAAAATAATGGAAAAGTATATGAAATAAAGAAAATTAAACATCAGGTGTGTAGCTCTCAAAAGTTGATCTTAAAGCTACAGCTCTGAAAAGTCTACAACCAGGGCCGGTCGAGTGGCGCGTTGGTTAAGAGCTGGCTTGGGACGCCAGCGGCCCCGGTTTGGATCCCACATAAGAGGGCCAGTGACACTGCCCTCTAAAAATAAATAAATAAATAAATAAATAAATAAATAAATAAATAAATAAATAAACCAGAGGGTAAAGGAGGAGGGAGTGGTAGAAGAGGGGAAAAACGGTCAAATATATGGTGATGGAAGGAGAACTGACTGTGGGTGATGAGCATACAATGTGATATAGAGATGATGTATTACAGAATTGTACACTTGAAACCTATGTGACTTTACTAAGCATTGTCACCCCAATAAATTTAATAAATAAAAATAAAAAAAGTTTGGAAACCTTAAAAAAAAGTCTATAACCAAAGACTTATTTTTTAGAGGTAACATAAGATGTTATATCTGATATACTGCCTTTACCCTATTTGGAAAATAAAGACTATTTTGACTGTTTTAAGAATGCCTAGGAGTTAAATAATTGACTTCAAACATATGTTGGTTCAGTCATTTGGTAAGCATGCTTTGGGCATTTCTTTTTTTTTCTTCTTTTGTTTTAATGCCAGACACTGTGCTGGGCCTATGGAGAAGAATAAACGGTTCAGGGGTAGTGGCTTGCATTTTTCTTGCCAAGTGCCCTTTTAGCAGCCTGGTAAAGCTTAATGGACCTCAGAAAAATGTTTATAAATACTTAAAATACATAGGATTATAAAGGAAACTCATATTGAAATGAAATAGTCGTCAAAATGTTAAATTTGCGATATAATAACATGTACTACATATTAACTCATTAAATGTTAAGAGCTAGCAATGGATCTAATAAAGTATTGTCATTTTGAAGTAATGATGAGCATAAACAACAGCTTTTCTAGATATTTTCCTGAACTGTAGTGTGATGAAACTATGAAGAATTCCTGTTGGTGATCTAAATTATAGGAACTGCTAATATCACTGCGGTTTGTTACGTACATTTTACTTGGTGGAAATGCTAAATTGTGATTTGAGGTTAGTGAAAGTAAATATTTCATTTTTTTTTTCCCCCTGTCCAAGTTCTTTTTGCACACTGAGCCCGAGGTCCCTGTGGGTCAGAGGTCCTCCTTTAGGAGCTCGTAGTTTAGGCTGTGGGATGAGACTTGAATAGGTAGTTATTGCAAGGATTTTGCCTCATTCACCTTGGCATTTTCATAATCCTACAATTCTCAGTGAACACTAAGCAGATAACTAAAATATGCTCTAATAGAGCTAATAATTCTGAGGGTACATAAGGGGAGATCACCTCTGTTTAGTGGTTACCTCTGTTTCTGTTAGCCTAGGTGGCACTGAGCTGCATCCTCAATTTAGAATACATTGGAATTTTCAGGTTGAACAAAGTAAGGAAGAAGTACTTGCAGAGGAGGCATGGCTCATAGACATAGCCTGAGGAAAGGCTATAATAACTCTTGTGATTATTGAGAGTTTCAAGACATGAATATAAGGGAGTGGCAGCAAATGAGAAGTTGGAATAATGCTGGGGCTCAAATTATAAGGCAGAGGCAGCTGGGAAGTATCAGTGGTATGATGCGATCAGCTTTGTGTCTTAGGACTTAATCTTAGAAGATATTGTGACAAATGGGACAGAGTAGGGAGAGACTGGAAGCAGATCCAGTGAAGGCACCACCATTCTGTTTGTTACAGGCTAGAGAAGGTAGGTATGACAGTAGCAGAAGGATGGGAAAGGAGGAGCTGTATCTGGGAGAAAAGGTTTCAGTGTTGGACCAAATGTGGAGTGTAGGAGAAGGACTTGTGGCTGAATCAACTCTGTTGGGAGACTAGGGCATAGGAGATGGGAGTGCCATCAACCAAGGTAAGGGACAGGGGAGAGCAGGCATGTGGAGAAGAGAAGGACATCACTGTGCTTAATACACTTCGTGCTGCCTTGAGATTGAGGTGGAGGATTCTCAGTAGGCCGACAGTTGGGGCTAGAGACAGAGATTTTCCAATCTTTAAATCATCGCCTTACAGTCATCTATGAAGTTTATTTTTAATTAAATTTATTGGGTGACATTGGTTAATAACAGTGTATAAGTTTCAAGTGTACAGTTCTGTAATACCTCATCTGTGTATTGAATCGTGGACTCACCACCCATAATCTTGTTTCCCTTCATCACCATATATTTGACCTCCTTTACCCTCCTCATCCTCTCCCCATCTCCCTTCCCCTCTGGTAACCTTCATACTGTTGTCTGTGTCTGAGTTTATTTGTTCTTTTGTCGCTTCCTGTTATATATCCCACATGAGTGAAATCATATGGTTCTTGTCCTTTTCCTTCTGACTTATTGTGCTTAGCATGATACTCACATGTTTCATCCATGTTGTCGCAAATGGCACTATTTCATCCTTTCTTTTATGGCTGAGTAGTATTTCATTGTATACACTCGTATGTACCACATCTTTATCCAGTCATCCATCAAAGGACAGTTAGGTTGTTTCCATGTCTTGGCTGCTGTGAACAATGCTGTAGTGAACTAGGGATACATACATCTTTACTAATAAATGTTTTCAATGTTTTTGGGTAGATACCCAAAAGAGGGATTACTGAGTCATATGGTAGCTCTCTTTGTAATGTTTTGAGGAACCTCCATACTGTTTTCCATAGCGGTTGCACCAATTTACATTCCCACCAACAGTGTATGAGGGTACCTTTTCCTCCACAACCTAACACTTGTTATTTCCTGTCTTATTGGTGGTAATAGCCATTCTGACAGGTGTGAAGTGGTATTTCATTGTGGTTTTGATTTGCATTTCTCTTTTAGCTAGTGAAGTTGAGCATCTTTTCATATTTTTGTTGTCCATTTGTTTGTCTTCTTGGGAGAAATCTGTTTAAGTCCTCTGACCATTTAAAAATAGGATTGTTTGTTTCTTTGTTGTTGAGTTGCATGAGTTCTTTTATATGTTTTGGATATTAACCCCTTATCAGAGGTGCTGTTTGCAAATATCTTCTCTCATGCAGTTGGTTGCCTCTTTGTTTTGATGATCATTACTTTTGCTGTACCAGAAGCTTTATAGTTTGATGTAGTTCTGTTCATTTATTTTTTCTTCTATTTCTCTTGCCTTTGGGGTAAAGTTTATAAAAGCCTCTGTGAGACCAAGGTCCAAACATTTATTACCTATGTTTTCTTGTATGCATTTGATTGTATCAGGTCTTATATTTAAATCTTTAATCCATTTTGAGTTAATTTTTTGTGTCAGCAGTCTAGTTTCATTCTTTTGCATGTCTTTACAGTTCTCCCAACACCATTCTCTTTGAAGAGGCTTTTCTTTTTCCATTGTATGTTTTTCGTTCCTTTGTCAAATATTGGTTGCCCATATATATGTGGGTTTATTTCTGGACTCTCAGTTCTGTTCCATTCATTAGTGAGTGTGTCTTTTTCTGCCAGTACCATGCTGTTTTGATTGTTGTAGGTTTGTAGTATAATTGAAGTCAGTGAGTGTGATACCTCCAGCTTTGTTCTTTTTTTGTCAGTATTGCTTTGGTTCTTTGGGGTAATTTGTGGCTCCATACAAATTTGATGATTTTTTTTGTTTATTTCTTTGAAAAATGTCTTTGGGATTTTGATGGGGATTGAATTAAATCTGTGTATTGCTTTAGGAAATATGACCATTTTAATTATGTTGATGCTTCCAATCCATGAACATGCAATATATTTCCATTTCTTTGTGTGAAATTTTTTTAAGGTTATCTTTATTTGAGATATAATTTACATGCATTAAAATTTACACTTTTTTAGATTTGCAGTTTTTGTGAGTTTGACAAATGTATAAGTCATATAATCAACTGTTATAAACCATACAATCATCACCACAGTTGATATATAGAACATTTCCATCATCCCCAAAAGTTCCTTTGTACTTCTTTTTTAGTGATTCTTCCCTTCCCCACATCCAGTCCCTGACAATCGCTCATCTGATTTTTGTTCCTGTAGTTTTGGCTTTCCCAGAATATCATATAAATGAAATCATACATTGTATAACCTTTCGTATCAGATTCTTTCACTTAGAATAAGTAGTTTTGAGATTCATTCATGCTATTGTATCAGTCATTTGTTTTTGTTGCTGAGTAGTATTCTGTGTGAAGTATTCTATGTGTGACGTATTCTATGTGTGAAGGTTTTTAAAAACACATATACCTGGGCTCCAAACCCTGTTGTATCTGAATTCAGAAAGATAGCTAGAAAATGTTATTGTGTTAAACTGGATGTGATGAGGTTATCGGGGAGTAGAGTGCAAGGAGGTGACAGTGTCAAAGGTTGAATGGGGCATTAAGAGGCTTTGCATAGATAACTTTTCCAAGTTTGACTCAGGAGGGAAGGAAACGTGGCAATAGCATGGAGTTTTTTTAGAGATAAAGGGATAGAAGAAACAAATTAGAGTTGTAAGAAATAGGCAAGATGGAACAAGAGACCAGAAGGGATGGGATCAAGTCTGTAGACTTGGAGAAGGAGAGGAACACCTTTCTCCTCAAGGTAAAAAAGGGAGGTGATAGGATTTGGTGCTGTTACAGGTGAATCTAAGGATGATGGAGGCATGTGTGTGAGCATTGATAAGAAAGGAAATACGGAGTCTTTGATAGTTCTGCAGTAATGGAATAACCTGATGAAACATTATATTCCCAGAAGGTGAGCCTGGAATGAGTTGGAACAGAAGAGCCTAAAGGTTTTTTATTTTTTCTGGTTTAGAGGTTATATGGAGAATTGTTAGCATTTAAACTATTAGCTAAAAAATTATTTGAGGAAAGATTGCATAACCTAATGAAATTGGTGTCATTGAAGTGAGGCTTAATTTTCCAAGCTTTTTTTTTGTGTGTGTGTGCCTGTAGAATCACCACTGTGGTTCTAAATTCACTTATTTTAGTGAAGCCTTCTCTGCATAACCCGTAGCACAAAGATGCCTCTAATACCTATTTCTATATTTTAGACAACATCACAGCTTTCAAGTATTAACTTTAGGCTGAAATTGAAGAAATAAAAGCTTAATTTTTCCTATTTGGGAATTAAAAGTACTTTAATATGATGATTGAATGATGTTTGCTTTCTTTCAGATAACCTCTTGATTCTCATAACTTCAGAGGCATTTTATGAATTAAAAGACCATTCAGAACAATGGCTTTGAGGTTGATTAATAAATATATAACATACCAGCAGGCTGGTTTTGACACTTTGTTTATATTTCTTTTATAACTTAGAAGTTAAACTTATTAGCAAACTACTAGCTAAAAAAGAGACACTACTAGGTTATCTGTATATTTTGTTCAGTTTTTCATATCCTCAACAATGCTGAGATTTTCTCAGCCTAAAAATAGATGTAAACTACTGATGTGGAGATATTTTAGAAGTGGAGAGAAAAAAGGAAAGAGAAAAATAGATTTTACTGTAGAAGCTTCCAGTTCTCTGCTGCTGATTTTCAGAACTACACCTGGGTTCCTGACTTTCCGGCAGGGGTACATCCAAACACTCACTCCAACGTCCTTTGGGACATCTTCATTTTAGCATCTCTCCTGTGCCTTAGGATAATTATAAAATCAAATTGTTGAGGCTTCTTATTTCTACCACCAGGCTATATTGAGGAACAGTTAGCACTGCCCTAATACCACATTCAGTTATCACTAAGTCTTTCTGATTCTTGCTTTTCAGATCCTTTTTCACCATTGCCATTACCATCATCCCAGGCCAAGACCTGGTAATTTCAGGCTGGTTTTCTCTGTTACATTTTTTTTTTTTTGAGGGCAGTGTCACTGGCCCTCATATGTGGGAACGAACCAGGGTCTCTGTTACATTTTTAATAGCACCTATATTGTGTTACTGCCTTGCTAAAGAGTATGTAATGTTACTGTTTTTTTTTTATTCATATCTGAAAGATTTTAGAAATCTTATATCTGAGAATTTCAGTGGGTGAATTTTTACCTTTTTATCTTTATTTTCCAAATCTGTACATAATCCATAGGTTCAGTAAGCCTATGAACCTGCTACTTATATTTTACTCTCATCTTTAAGTTCCAGTCATTGCCTGTATCCTTTTATCATAGTGCCCCTTCAAGTCTAGAAATTTCTAAAGAATTTAGGACATATAATACTTCAGTGGGCCGGCCAAGTGGCTCAGTTGGTTAAGAGCTCGCTCAAGAGTGCGAGCTGAGCTCTGAGCGACAGCGGTTCAATGCCATCCCGAGCTGAGTTGCCGTTGAGCTACCAACAGGTGGCAGGATGGCTCAGCTAAAAAAAAAAAAAATTACTTCAGTGTATGACACTGAACATTTTGGTTCATCTCTTGTCTTCTTAATTAGATTTATACACTCTGCTAGGGCCAGGGTGGCTGTTTTTTACCTCTACAAAGCCTTTTTATTTTTTTATGTATAATAATAAAATAGATATTTACAATGCCAATATTTTTGTAGCATAGAATAAATATATGTATTTTTTATATCTTTTCTTCAGCTTAGTGTTGTGCCTGGCACAAAATAGATCTCTAATATAGATGTGTTTAATGAGTAAAACGCAGTTAATCAGTTAACAATAACAACCATTTATTGTATATTTCCAGTATGCTAGGCATTGTGCTAAATGCCAAGAGCTACATATTAAGCTCCTCTAAATCCTTACAACAATTGTATGAAGTAAGTATTGTTATTTATATTAACAGTTGTAGTATTTACCAGTACAGCTAATAAATGACAGAACTGGGACTTGTATCTTGGTTTCTTTGTTTTTAAAACGATGTAATTACTGTGCTATACTCCTTCCCATATAGTGTGTTTTTGTGAATTTATGTGATTAAAAAATTTTAAGCTTATATTAAGCATCCTAAGACTACCTCATATTTAAGTGCATGGTTATACATGTGAAGCTACTCTGTAAATTTATACTCTAAAATATAGCATCGTGGTTTACCCTATACATTGCACTGTTAATAAAAGTCTGGCTTGACAGAAATCAGAGAGCAGTGTACACCAAGCATAAACTCAGAGTTGGAAGTGGCCTTCTAGGCACTCTGATCCCAGAGGGAGAACAGCTTGCCTAAGAAGTGAAACTCAAACCCAGACTGGTGTAACTGTGTATCAGGGTGCAGGCTAAGCTTTGTAACAGAAGCTGCAAGATACAGTAAAATAAGATAAAACTATTTTTCTCATATTATAGTAAAAAAAAAAAAAAGTAGATAGTTTTTGGCAGGTAGATAGTGCAGTTGCATGAAGTCAGGTAGTGATCCAAACTGGTAGGTCCTCTAGGACAGCTGTAACCATCTGGTTTCCCTTTCTGAGTCTAAGGGGGCTGCACTAGTCATTGCAGTTTCTTAGCCATCAGGAAAGGGGTAAGAAGAGAGGAAGGAAAAGCGGTTTGTACTTAAGGAGATGACCTGGAAGTTGCACACAGCAACTCACCAATTCCATTTACTTGAACTTGATAATATGGCCAATTTAGATGCAATGGAAGCTGGGAAATGTAGTCTCTGGCTGGGTAACCATGTGTCCCTGAAAACTGTGGTAGTTCTATTATTAAAAGAAAGGAAGGAATTATTAAGACAATGAATAGGTAAGTCACAACCCGAGAGAAAATATGTGAAAAACACACATTTGACATAGGATTCTTACACAGGATACACAAAATACACAGGGAACTCCTACAAGTTGGTATAAAAGACAACCCTCCGTCAACAATATTGTGTAAAGGATCTAAGTGACTCTTCCCTGAGGAAGACATATGAATGGCCAATTTAGCACATGAAAAAATGCTCAACATCATGAGTCACCAGGGAAAATGCAGACTCAAACTATTATGAGTAACTGTTAAATACCCACTAGAATGGTTAAAAGTAAAAACAATGCCACCAGCTGCTGATGAGCATGTAGAGCAACTGGAATTCTAAGAGATTTGCTGGTGGTGGTAAAACATGATATGACAGAACCATTTTGGAAAATGCAGTTTCTTTAAAAACCAAACACGTACCTTCTGTATGACCCCACATTTCCTAGCTATTTACCTAAAGAGAAACAAAAGTATTTTCCATAAAGACTTGTACAATAATCCTTATAACATATTTATTCATAATACTTCAAGAGCATTGGTGGTATAGTGGTGAGAATCGCTGCCTTCCATAATACCTCAAAAACTAAAAACAGGGCCGGCCTAGTGGCGTGGTGGTTGAGCGCTGGTGTGGGAAGCCAGCGGCCCTGGTTCGGGTCCCACATATGAGGGCCAGTGACACTGGCCTCAAAAAGAAAAAAACAAAAAAACCCTAAAAACAGCCTAGGTGCCCACCAAAATGAGAATGAGTACAGGTGATATATTCATACCAGGGATATAAATATTACTCAGCAATAAAGAGGAATACATTATACTCCTACTAAACAACATAAATTGTAAAATTTAAATTTCACACAAAAGATTATAATCCTATATTCTTTTTATATGAAGTTCTAGAACAGAAAAATCTAATCTATGATGGAATAAATCAGAATGGCATTGCCTTTCTGAGAATGGTGGCAGGAATTCACTGGAAGGAGGCATGAAGGAATTTTCTGAACTGAAGGTAATGTTTTATATCTTGAGAGGGGTGTAGACAACAACAGGTTTACATATTGGTCAAAACATCAAATGGTATACTTAAGAATTGAATGGTTCACTGTATAAATTTTACCTTAAAAAATAAGAACCATAAATAAATGATACATCATGAAGCTTCTCAGCATGAAGTGCACTGATGTCTGCAGCTTTCTTTGCAGTGTGTCAAAAAAAATTGAAGTGATAGATAAAGGAACAATACAATGCACAGACATAGTAAATGTACATGTATAGTTAATACAGTAAATATAGTAAAATGTTAACTGTGGAATCTAGATGGCAGATATATGATGTTAATTCTATAAGTCTTTTAACTTTTTTGTATGCTCGAAAATTTTAAAAATAAAATGTTAAAAGAAATCAAAAAAAAAAAAAAAAGAAAGGAAGGGAGAAAGCAAACTCTAGGGAACAGTTAGTTGTCTTAACCAGTCCTAGTTTGGTTTTCAGTATGAATGGCTGTAGAGATTGTAGGATACAATGACGAAGCCTTAATTTAGGTGTCTGATAATAATGATAAGGCTTAATGTGGGGCATATGCTAGAATAATGAGTAAGAGACACATTTAGAGGTGTGTCAAGCAGCAGCATTAGGCCACTGTACAATGTTTCCGTTTTCCTATGACGAGGTTATTTTGTTGAGAAAGAACGATTAGGGTGGCGGGATGTGGTCTGGTGGGGATTCAGGATTGAAAAATGGCCAAGAGCATGCCTGGAATGTATGGGATCTGGGAAAATGTGGGTGGTAAAGGAGACATTCATGGGTCAGGCTGCAGGGAGTCTAGCTCAGCCAGAAGGCCTCTGCACTAGAGCTGATGAACTAGAGGGCCTGAGAACCGGAGGGACTGGGGAGTGTGGAGACAGTTATTTATTCCAAAACTGAACAGAAAAAAATTTTTTTTTTTTTTTTTTTAGTGATACTGGGCAGAGAACAGATAGACATAGTATCCAGACAGATAGACATAGTACTTATTTTGTGAATACATTTTCTTTATTGTCTTGGTAGGGGGGCAAGACCACCCCCAGGTTTGGTGATTCACTGGAATAACTCACAAGACAGCATATAGTCATGCTGAGAGCTAAAATTTAGTATGTGAAAGGATACAAGGCTTATGTAAATCAGCTAAGGAAAAGCCCATGGAGCAAGGGCAGAGGAAACCAGGTGCAAGCTTTCAAGTGTGGTTTCCTACTGGATTTACATGGGATGCATTTAAATCCTGCAGCAGTGATGTGCTGTTGTTATTAGTGGACTGGTCAGGTAGTGTCACGCGGAGTAGTGTATACCAAAATCCCAACTTCCAGAAGAAAACCAGGTACTCAGCATAAATCACATTGTACAGTTTAGTCACAGCAAGCTACACTTAGGACTTAGGGAAAGTTTCATATTAGTGTAAGGAACTTTACCAGCCATGTTCCCAGATGCCAGCCAAAGTCCAATCTTGTAAGCAGGGCTTTCTGAGGATAGCAGTCTTAGGCCTGCACACTGTTCTCTGGCTTTATTCATGCTGGTTTTCTAGGTTTCTTGTAGAACGATTGTCTTATTCTCCCAACAACTCTGTGATTGAGGTTGGTAGAGGAGACACATGTAAGGTTAGATGTTCTGGTAGTTTCCCATAAAAATCTCCCTAATATTTAAGACTTGGACCCTCCCCTGAAATCTTGGGGGAAGAGAGAAAAGAAGATTGTACAGTCAATTTATATTATTTTTAGAACGAGTGTTCTTTTTGAGGATAAAGACTTTGGGGGAATACTATAGGTAGTACCCTCTGAAATGATTATGTACCTCAGAGTAAGTATGAGCAAGTAGGTTGAAAGATATTTTTATTTCATTCTCATTTTAAAAAAACACTAAAATTCTATTTAGTGTTTTGTTAACATTAAACTGATCTCAAGAAATTTTATCAGAGTTCATTCATAGGTTAATTTGACTTGTTGATGGGCTACTAAATGTCGCCCACGGTGCTAGAATATGTATGTGCACAAAAGAAGTCTGGCCCCGTCCTCACAGGGTGTATGGTCCAGTAGAAATGCAGAAAATAGACAATTATAGCAATTGTCTTTCAAGCACCAGGATGGAGGATGTCAGCTAAGGGTTGTACTGGGGGAAAGAGAGGTGCTGTGGAGGCAAATGGGAGGCGATGGGAGTGATGAGAACGGCCTCGGGCACAAAGGAACGCGTCAGCTGAGACCTGAAAAGTGAACCAGGCGAACAGGGGAGGAACTGGGAAAAAAATGACAGGCCAAAGGGAAAACAATGACGTGAAAACTGCATTTGTACAATAGAACGGATTGGAGTGAATATGGGCAGGGAGTGGGAGGAGGGAATAGGTGAGGCCAACTCTGTTAAAAAGTCAGAACTTTATCCTGATGCAGTGGGGAATTAAGTAGGGATTTTTAGTAGGTGAGTAACATGTTGAGATTGTCCCACTTTGGCTGCGTTGTGGAGAATAAATTGGAGGAAAGCAGGAAGAAATCAGGAGACTCAGCAGTGAGATATTAAGTGGCAGTGTAGTTGTGATGGTGGTCTGACTCAAGACATTTAAGAGAATAAATAGGACTTGGTAACTTCTGCATTTTTGGTTTGAGCATTTGGGTGACTGGAGATTTTAGAAGGTTGACATTAGAGAAATAAGCTTCCAATTAATTTACTGGCTTTCCTGTTTTGGAACAGTTACTTTTTCTTCTGTTTCTTAGTTTTGTGGCATTTTGCTGGTGTTTGAGTGGCCATCAAACTTTTCTCTCATTAGTTCTTTTCCATCCTGAAATATTTCGTGGAAAAACAGATCATGTTCTGCAGTAAGATTATGATGATTATCAAGCTTTGTTATCTTCCTTAGAGGAGAAGGTGCCTAAAACCTGAGGAGTCAAGGTGATTATTGAAATGAATGTGAAGTTTTGGTTCAGGCTAGAGGTGTAGAAGAGCATAATACAAAAGTAAATGTTGCCCTTTGTCCAATTCCCAGGGGTCACTTCTTTTAACAATTAATTGTATCTTTGTATTAAGTTTCTTATTTATCTTTCTCAAAAATGTTTAATGCACATACAAGCATATGATGTTTGTTTGCCTCTACTCTGATGAAATACATACTATTTTGAACCTTGCTTTTCTTCATGTCATAATTACCTTGGAGATCATCACACACAGCTCAATCTCATCCTTTTAAAGGCTTGCACAGTATTCCTCTGAGTGAATGTCCAGCTGTCCCTCATATCCATGGGGGATTGGTTCCAGGACTTCCCACAGGAACCAAAACCTGCAGATACTCAAGTCCCTTATATAAAATGGCGCAGAACAAGGCATTCAGTCAGCCCTTCAGATCCGCGGATTCTCAGCCTCGGATTCTCAACTGTGGATGTGAAACATGTGGATACAGAGGGCCGACTGTACTGTAATTTATTTATTCAGTGCCTGTTGGTGGGCATTTTAGTTGTTTCTAGTTTTTTCTCCCCTGTAATACATTTAGTTTTGTAGTAAACATGCTTGTATTATATGATTATATTAAATACAGATTTGCTTCGTAGGTCTATCATGAAAGATGGATTTTAAAAGTTTCTGCCTAATGAATTGTGGAGAAATTGCTCAAACTGTTGTGGTAGATATTTGTATATCACAAGTACCAGGATTATTAGAATTAATTATAAAGACTGACTCTGGGTGGTGAACACACAATGTGATATATAGATGATTTATTACAGAATTGTAAACCTGAAACCTATGTAACTTTACTAACAGTTGTCACCCTGATAAATTTTAATTTAAAAAAGAATTAATTATAAAATATTACAATTAAAATAAAGTTACAGTTTTATAACAGGGACAAGAAGGCGTTGTACTCGCATGAGCAGGTTGTAATTGCCCAGATGTTTATTGAACTCTCCTCTGTGAAGCGCACTGTTTCAAGTACCCCCGCACTAAGCACAGAGAAAGTCCTCCTGTCTTACAGACGAGGAGCCTGAGGGCTGGAGAAGTGAAGGCGCTTGAGTGAGATCACAGTCTGTCAGTGTGTAGCCAGGCTGGGATGTTCTGTTTCTTTCCTATTGGATGTGGAGAGTGATTCTTGGTCTTAGCTTATTGTCTGTTAGGTTGTGGGCCGATAACCCATTGTGTTAAGGCACTTGTGTTACTGCAATTAGTCCTATTAGCGTAATTCACAGATGTGCTGTATGTTTTTTTTCTGGAAGAACATGCTTATACATGTTAAAATACAAACCCAGTGAAAGACAGTGTTTTCAAAGCAAGCTGAAATGTCTGTATTTTCTGAACCAGCCAAGGAATGTAACATGATAGTTTTATTGAAGTTTGTAAATTCAAAAGTTGTGTTTTGTGCTAGACTTGTCTCTGTGAATTCCACAGAGTTCAGACTGGTAAGCCAGTTTCCTCACTGACTGGCCACTCTGGGTCCTGTTATAATTAAGGATTGCCTTTCCCGTAGCCCGTCCTCTGGGTAGAACACCAACTTGCTGTGTGTGTGCACTTGTCTGTAATGGCCCAAGGAAGAAGAGGAGGTGTACTGTTTCTTGTTTATTAAATGAGCCTGAATTCCTTATGGATGGGGATTGTTTGAAGAGTTGAGTACCAGCCATGGTTGCCTGAGCAGTCTGCACAGGACCCTCCCTGAGTTAAGGCACACTTTAAAAAAAGGTCATTCCTGGTCTGCACGAGCTGACAGCACTTAGTTTACCAAGTACTTGGATTGATTTTTTTAAGATCATATATTTATAGTAGAAGAGATAAAGGAATTGAAAGTAGCCATAATTTGTTTCTGTAAAAATCGCAGACTCTAAGTGAAGAAAAGAATAGGATGTTACTTGTAAACAGGAGGACTGGGTAGATAGATGGAGTCTTTTGAAAAATATGTAGATTTTGTCCTGGCCAGTAGATTCCGTCAGGCTCTCAAGTCCCCTGAGGTCCAGTTGCTGGGATGAAGCCGTTTTCATAGCAGCACGGAAAGGCTTTTATTTGTGTTAAGTCTGACTTCTTGGTATGTCACCTGACAGTCAGATGAACATGGTTCATTGCTATTCTTAACCTGGACTGGCAGTTATACATAACTGGAGTTTTTAGGGATTTTGAAAAGTGGAACTGCTTAAGAAAAATAGAGATGCCACTAATGTACTTATTAGTGTTATTTTCAAATGTTAATACCAAAATCAAGATGTTATTTTCAAATGTTAACACCAAAATCAACCCAAGCCTAGTTATAAATTTGGTGATATGTTTGCTTTAAAATATCTGCAGTAAAAATTTAAATGCTGAGATTTTAGATGTACTTATTTTATCAAAAGTTGATTAAAATTATGGTGATAAATTTAGGACTTTCTGAGAATGTTTTAAGCAGATGGTAATTATTATTTAAAAATATCTAATTTATGAATGTTACATGTGTGTCTTATTCTCTGTCATTCACTGCTATTCTTTTTCATGTTTACATAGCAACACTTACTAGAGATATATGGAAAACTGTGCTTTTGTGTATTTGCCTTATTACATATTTCTGAGTAAAATTTAAATTAAAACTTCACATTTATTAGTTAGCTTATTGATCTTAATCCAGTTTTTCATAGTTAATGTTATTAATTTTACCGATATGGCAATATTTTTGGTGCTCTGTGAACGTCTTAACTGTGTGTCTCCACTGCAGTCATTTATGACTTGAATTTGTAGTGAATTTAGACTAAGGTATGTTTTTATATTTTAAGTAAATTCTATGAAAGTTTAAAAATATTTTTTCAGTATGCATAACCAAGTTGAACAATCTGAATAGTGGCTCTCTCTGTTTTAGCTGTTTTGAAAATTCTTCCAGTGCCTCACTGAAGTTTCTAAATTCTGAGGTATACCAAATTAATGTCAGAAAGTTAAAAGCCACATAGGTCAGCTATAGTATTTCCATTTGGTGTATGTGTTGCTGAAAAATACTAAGTGAATATGATAGCTGATACGATAGATGGTATGCTCTCATTGTACGGCAATTTATTTTTGCTGAGGTTCCATTTCACCAAGAATTCATGTTATGGATGCTTAATTTCCCTTTTCTGAAATACTTTATGTAAAATTTTACTTTGAGGGTATGATTTTGTACATGTTAGATTATAGGATAAGTATAAATGGATCTGGGATCCTTAATTAATTCTGGTAATAGTTTATATATTTTTATCTTAACAGTATTTTTTCACATGTGTTATCTAATTTGATTAAATGACAGCCAAGTAGCTGACTATACTTGCATTGAAATGTAAATGACAATCATTAGGATTTCATTAATATTCTGGGTATAAATGAATTTAGTATGACTATACATAAACAGACTAAAGATTATCTAGTATTATTTTTATATTTATTAGAATGCAGTTGGAGAAAAATAACTGGATGTAAACAGCCTATATAAAAATCAAGATTTTTCTGATAAGAAAAAGGCCTAAATTGATAATTAAGTTCTTTGGAACTGAGATTAACAAATAAATCATGGGATTATTTTTCTGTTAGGTTAGAGAATTATAATTCCTTGGAGAAATAATTACATAAAGTCTGTACATATGGGATTTCAACATTAAAGTGTACCTCTTAAGCCGTTCATTCATTCACTTGTTCAGCAAATTAATGAAGTTGTATTATATTCCTCATCTCTCCCAGTTTTTCCTTATAGTATTTAGGAAGTTAACTGAAGCATGAAAAGCCAAAACAAAATATAAACTATAACTTGCCATTAACAATTTGTCAATCTGGGAGAAATTTCCACTATAATATCAGTTTGAATTATACTGAAATGCAAAATTGATACAATAATGACACCTTGTTACTGATGATCTTACCTGCTTAAGAAAATTTATTTTAAACACTTCTTTAATGTGATTCCTAGCAGACATGCAGTGATACTCTTAGTAGTGAGTGATCTATATTTTTTCTTAATTGTTTTCAACACTTTAAAAACTTCCTACAATGTACTTTTACATGTGTTTTATGGTTCCTCTAATTTTCTTTTTTTTTTTTTTTTTTTTAAAGATTTTATTGGGGAATTGGTGGAGGGGAACAGCGTTGGGGAATCGGGGAAGGGGAACAGACAAGTTGCTGTCTTTTTGTTCTTCAGTTTAGTTGCGGAGGATGTTGCTTCACTGTTGGTATCGTCATTGTGCTCTTCCCGGATGAGGCAGATCGGTCGCTGGCCTCTGGATGTCGCTCACCGCGGCTATTGGCAGCTCATGCTTGGCTGCCAGCCGCTCACGCTGGCTGCGGGCCACTCATGTAGCCTATGGCAGCCCACTGCAGCAGGGGCTGCAGCCCACACCATCACCGGGGCTCGCACAGCCCAGCTCCAGGTGGAGCTGTTGTTAGCTGTAGAGGGCAGTGTCACTGGCCCTCATGTGGGATCCGAACCGGGGCCGCTGGCATCCCAAAACCAGCGCTTAACCAATGCGCCATTCGGCCGGCCCGGTTCCTCTAATTTTCTGTGCATGGTTTCTCTGATTTTGTATGTATCCTGACCTTAGGTCTTTTGATCCCTGAGTAGGGGAAGAATTATTGAATTGGGTGCTCGACTCTACAAAAAATTGAGTGCTGTCTATAAGCTGAGTAAATAATTGCCTGATGCATACATACTGTCTGACAGTTAAGGTCTGACAATTAAGTTCGAGAACTTGTTGCAACAATGTTGCTAACCTTTTTTGATATCAGAGGGATTATTCATTATGAATTTGTACCAACTGGACAACCAGTTAACCAAGTTTACTATTTGGAAGTGTTGGAAAGGCTGTGTGAACTTTTTGCCAACAATTCATAGCTCTTGCATCACGACAATGCACCAGCTCGCTTGTATGTAGTTCTGTTTCTCACTCATATATAGATAGATGTTCTTTTGATTAATACTATAGTGAATTCATAGTAGCTTTCAATCATAATATCTGTTACTGGATACTGAGTATCTAAAAAAGGTATCCTTTTACTAGAAATGATTGGAAATTGCTGATATAGATTATACGTTCACAATTATTATTTTTAAAAATACACAGGAAATATATCAAAAGGAAAATAAGCTCTTATCCGATAAAATTGGGACTTCTAGATTAATGGAAAAAGTCAATTGAAGTGAGGAATTTTAAAAACTGTACATGTTGTAAAAATTTACATTTTAGCTTAAAACGTATAAACATACATGCATTTGCTGGTCCTTTGCTGGTCAGTATGTTTTACAAAGGGAATGGTGAATGTTATTTCTGCATTGTTGGGCCAAAAATTAAAATGTTGTATAAAGTAAAAAAAACAAACATTGCAAGACTTCTATACTTTGCTTTCAAGGAGGCATATTTAAACATTGGCTATTCGCAGCAGATTTCTCTGAAGCAAAATCTTTCTATAGGTTTTTTAAAAACTCGAATCACTTTCCCCATGTATAGAAAATATTTCTCCTATTGAATATAGTTCTTTTGATTATGATGTTTTGGGGCTCTGATGGTGACCAGATCTTGCTATGTGTTACATTAGAAAAGCTTTTTCCTTGTCTCTTGTAGCCTAATTTAGCCTCCCTTTCTCCCTCATGCTTCTCTCCCAGCCTCCTTTCCAACCTCCTTCATCGTTCCCTCCCTTCCTCAATAATTCATTCTTCACCAAACTCAGAATGTTTTCCAGTACTGGGGGCTCTTTCTCTAATTCTGCATGCATAGCTTTTAAAATCTGGCTGCCCTCTCTCCATTTCTTGCAAGAGCTTTGGGTGTTAATGGTTTCTCAGAGCTAGTCTGCATCATCGGGCATGTTTTCATTTCAGTGAGACAGCAATGATGGATAAGGCTCAGGAAAGGACAACTAAAATAGTACCAGGTACATAGTAGGCACTGTACAAATAATTATTGACCAAGTGAACTTAAAATCTTCAGGTGTGATAAGTGTATTGTGTAGTCAGATTGTTCCAGACCCTTTGATGCTAAGTGAAAGAGAAAATGTATGAGTGATCAATTGGAGATAGAAGTAGAGGAAGAGAAGGAGCCAAGTGGTATTTATCTACAAGTGCATGAAATTCAATTTTAAGATGATTGATGAGGCAGAAGCGTTGGTCAAATAGGAGGGAAAAAGTGAATTTTGTAGGTATTTTCTTTAAGCATGGCAATTGTTAATGTGTTGAGATACAGACTAGCAATTAGCCTGGTGTTCCTCAACCATGTTTTACATTGTTGTCCCTCTGAGAAGCCTTTCTTAGACATTTTCTCCCCTTAATCTCTACCCACCCCATGAAATTCTAGTAGTAGTGTACATTTACTTATGTACTGTGGCCCTTTGCAGGCCCCATACCAATTATAATATCTAAAAACATTTTTTTGCCTCCTTCCTCTCTCTACTCCTGCCCCCGCGCCAAGACCCAAATTTGCCTCCTTGGAAGCCACCTTTGAGAATGCATGACTGAGACCTAAGTTGGAAGCTGTAAACCTTGTTATAGGAATTCATAGTGTCTAACAAGGAGCAGTGTCAGTGTGTAAAGGAGGTGTCTAGTCCAGCGCATTTTATTTTCTGTTAGCATTCTTCGAAGGTGTCAGATAAAAAACATGCAGAACAGATAAGCTGACATAAACTATAAATAACATCTGTGTAGAGTCTTAAAATAGTTTGTAGTTCATCACTGAGTAGTTTTCTTACTAATATTTAAATTAATATGCTGAACACGAAAGTTTTGTTATAGTATATAGATAATTTTTGTGAATGGTGATGGTGTTCTCACCACTGTTAATGATTTGGCTCAGTTATGTCTTCAGTTACATTGTGATGAAAAGAAGCTACATGATGAAGTGGAAATCATGGTGGATTAGATATCAGAAGATTTAGGTGCCAGTGTAATAAAGGATTATTTCCCGACCCTTTGAGTGTTGTTCAGAAATGCATACTAGTGGAAGATCAGAGATGAGTGTGAAAGGAGCGGGGAGACCCGCCAGCACCAACCAGAACAGTGACTTTAGGGGCCATTTTTGCTTCTCTTTCACTTCTTTCGTTTGAAAAATGAGTAAACTTAAGGTGACTATGCATTTATAATTATTAAAATTAAAGCAGTCCCTTTGAAGTTATTGTTTGTTGTTTAATATCATGTTCTAGTGTATGTGAAATAGAATTAATTTGCCAGGCAACGTTTTGGTAACAAATCTTGACTCAATTTCATATGTATAAATTTCAGAATTCACAACTTCTTTCCATTAGAAGGTAAAGGGAGTCAAGACTTTAAAGAACCCTGTCCATTTCAGGGACATGAATGAATCTGCAAAGAACATTTCTGTGAAAGTCTTTATGGACATGTATTTTCATTTCTGTTGGACATGTACCTATGAGAAAAATTGCCAGGTCATAGCTGCCAAATATTTTCCAAAATGGTTGTACCCTTTTATACTCCTACCAATAATGCATGAGAGTCCCAAGTGCTTTATATTACCAGCAACTGGTTTTAGTGGCTCTTTTAATTTTAGCCATTTTATGGTTGCATAAGGGTTATAATTTGCATTTTTCTGATGATTAATACTGTTAGCATCTTTTCCATATGCTTTGTTCATTCATCACTCATATACCTCCTTATATGGAATACCCAAGTCTCTTGCCCATTTAAAAACTGGATTGTTTGTCTTATTGCTTTGTAGTTCTTTGTAGGTTGTTTGCAGGGCCTTATGGACATTACAAATATTCTTCCAATTTTTGACTGGCCTTTTTGTTTTAAAAACAACTCAGCTTTTTGATGTGCAGGTTTTAAATGTTGATGGAGTCCAATTTTTCAATTTTTTCTTTTATGCTTAGTAATTTTCGTGTCTTGTTTAAGAAATCTTTGTGTACCCTAAAGTTGCATAGATATTCTTCTATGTTTCTTTCTAAAAGCTTTATAATTTTAGCTTTTACACACGGTCTTAATTTGAATTAACAGAGTACACTTTATAAATGCTTAGGTTAGGGCTGGCCGAAGGGCTCAGTTGGTTAAGAGCTCACTCAAGAGTGCGAGCTGACTCCGCAACTAAACTGAAGAACAAGAAGACGGCAACTTGTCTGTTCCCCTTCCCCGATTCCCCAACGCTGTTCCCCTGCACCAATTCCCCAATAAAATCTTAAAAAAAAAAAAAAAAAAAAGAGTGCGAGCTGAGCTCTGAGCAACGATGGTTCGAGGCCAGCCCCAGCTGAGTTGCCGTTGAGCTGCCAACAGGTGGCAGAATGGCTCAGCTAAAAAAAAAATATATATATATATGTATGTATATGTATATGTATATGTATATGTATATATATATATATATATATATATATATATAAATGCTTAAGTAAGTTCGGGAGAAAAGCATTCTAACTTTTTTATTGTTGAGCTATATTTTACATACTGTAGAAGTCACCCTTTTAAAGTGCGTACAGTTCATTGATTTTTCATAGTCACAGAGTTGTGCAACCATTTCTCATTCCAGAACATTTCATCATCCTATAAAGAAAAGAAACCCTGTACATATTGTAGCTCATCTCCCCTCTCCCCACCCAGCTTTTCTGGGCAACCACTAATTTACTGTCTTGTCACAATGGATTTGGCTATTCTGGACAGGTCATGTAAATGGGATCACACACTATGTAGTCTTTTGTGACTGTCTTGTTTCACTTAGGCATAATGTTTTCAAGGTTCATCCATGTTGTAGCCTGTATCCTTTAAATAGCCAAATAATATTCCATTGTATGGATATACCACATTTTGTTTATTCACCAGTTGATAGATAGGTCTTTTTTTTTTTTTTAAAGCGTTTATTGGGCAATTGGGGGAGCGTTGGGGAATCGGAGAAGGGGAACAGACAAGTTGCTGTCCTATTGTTCCTCAGTCTAGTTGTGGAGGACATTGCCGCACTGGCCCATGTTGGTATTGTGATCATTGTGCTCTTCCCAGGTGAGGCAGATCGGCCGCCGGCCATTGAACGGGCACTCATGGCTGCTCACGGCAGCTCACGTTGGCTGCTGGCCACTCACTGTAGCTTATGGCAGCCCATGGCAGCCCACTGCAGCCCACGCCATCCCCGGTGACTCCCGGCAACCTACCTCCAGGTTGAGCTGTTGTTCACCATCTTAGCTGTAGAGGGCACAGTGTCACTGGCCCTTGTGGGATCCGAATCTGCAGCCCTGCTGCTCAGAACTGTTGTTCCAAGCCAACTCTTAACCAACAAGGTACTCGGCCGGCCCCTGAATAGGTCTTTTTAACGAAAGCCTGTTTTATTTTTGCGTATTATGGAATATTTATAGTTCAATCCATGTACTCATGACATATTTATTTAGTGCCTTCATTTAGTTACCTTCATTTAAGGGTATGTAGTTTTACTCATGTAATATGCTTGGGACTAGGGATTCAGAGATGAATAATCTTTGCCCTCAGGGAGGTTTCTTTCTAATGGAAGAAACAGGCGTGTAAACAGATAACTTCCAGTATAATGTGGAAAATACTATTAGTGTTATAATCTAAAGTAAGTGTTATCTCAAAAGGCAGCACTAAGTTACCTGGAGGAATTAGTAAAGGCTTCCAAGGAAATAACATTTGAGCTAGATCTTTAAGAATGAATAGGCCTTTGCCAAGGTGGTTGAGGATATTTCAGGTAGAAGAAGTCGCTCATACCAAGGTCGGAACTCTGAGGCAGTCCCGTATGTCTTGGCACCTCTGATCAGCATGATGGCATCATGGGTAACATGGAGGAGTTCTGGAAAGGCAGATCAGCGCCCAATTGCGAATATCTCTACATCTAAGCCAAGGAATTTGGAGGTTACTTTTCAGGTGTCTGGGAGATCAAATGGATTTGAATGAATGAGATGGGGGGGGGCGGTCCCTGTTTGTTCAAGGTCTTTTGGAAGACCTCACATCCAGGAAAACCCAACTTCTCATTTTTTCCAGAATTTTGTCCACATAGGCACTTAAAAAAATGAATATACCTCCCCTATGCCCACACTGTCCTCTTACTATCACCCTTGTCATGGTCTATTGATTCCCTGTTTTGATTTATTTCATCTGTCACCTAAAATTATCATGTTCATTTATTTCTTTATTTAGCTCCTATGTCTCTTGCTTCCAGAGCAGGTTCTTTATGATTTTGCCCCAACCAAAGTTTCGCACATAATAGGCACATATCTGTGTTGAATGAATGAGTGAACTGATATACTTCTTATATCTTAAACTCTAGTATTCTACTCTGTGATTATAGTCTCCTATTCCTTAGCCCCTGCCTCTCCACTATATCTTTCATGTTATTTCAACACTTTAATCACACTGCCTTCATTTCTTCAAATCTGCTAGCCTGCAACCTTCACTGTCTTCCCTAACTAGCCTAGATTCCACTCTCATCATTTTCAACGAAATTTCTAAAGCTAGGTAATGCTTTTTAGTGACTGCCATGGTATTTCTTCTTACTCTATAAAATGCTTTTCTTTCTTGTTTTCCATGAGACCGTGTTCCTGATTTTCACCCTGTGTCCATCTGTTCTTTCACAGTTTCATTTGCATAACATTAAAGCACAGTTTCATAATAGCAAATCATTGTGGTCTAAGGATGAATCTCTGGTTTAGCTTGAATGTCTAAGGTCTTCCATCAATTTCTAATACATGGACATTTGCTAAGGATTAGACAGGAGAAAACTAAAATTGTATTTACTGTCACAAATTTGGGATGAAGGTGTTTTATGTTGCCAGTTATGTTTTTTTTTAACATGCATTGGTAGGGTTAAGGTTAAGAGTTTCTTAAGGAAATGAAGAAACCCAATCAAGAGCTATGACTGATGGATTGTGGGAATTGACCATTCAGCCTAATGTACCTAATGACAAGCAGTTCTTGGAAAGGCAGTTCTCCTGTTTCTTAGCAACTGTCCCATCAGTTGTAGTGTGCTCAGTTCAGCAGACCATTATATACACCACACAGCTTATTGATTTCTCTCTTTCCCTTTTCTCCTCATCTCACTCCATCCACCTTTTTGATTATGAAATAAATGCATAATAAAAAGTACATAAAACAAATGTGGTAGCTTTTTTCTGTACTGTGAAATGAGTATCCATTAAGCACTGTCCAGTTCAAATACAGGGCATGGTAGTGTCCCAGTCCACCTGTATGTCCTTCCTGGTGCACTCCCACCCCATCTCCAGACTTTGAAGCCACCACTTTGTTTTCCTTATAATTTTAAAAATTAACTATGCATCCCTAGATAAAACTTTACCTGATTTAAACCTTTGTATAAATCAAAAAGTACAGTAAGTGTGTATGTGTGTGTTTGTGTGTGTGATTGTCTGATTGGCTTAGGATCCATCCATGTTTTTGCCTATAGCTAATGTTTGTTTATTGTGTTTGTTGTGTAGTATTTCGTAGTCTGAATATACCATAATATATTTACCCATTCTGCTATTTAAATTGTTTCCAGTTTCCAACTGTTATGAAAAGTGCTGCAATGAACATTTTTATATAATGGTAAACTTTTCTGGAATGGAATTGCTGGGGTTAACTTCAATTTTACTAGTTTTTGTCTATTTAGCATATAATTCAGAAGGCTGTTCTCTAAAGAGGTGAAGCCAATGTGCACTCATACCAACTGTATGTTAGAATTTCCACCTATTTATGATTCATTCATCATTTTTTTACTTGTTATTGTTGTATAAATACTTAGCTACTGTTACTTAAACTGAAAACTCTTTGTTTTTACATTTCCATATTAAAGAAATAGTAACAAAACCACTTAAAAATGTGGCTTAACCTTAATACTATCTGAGTCCATGACATGACATCAGTATGTGTTTTTGCAATATTAAGTTACTTAATTTTTTTTTTTTAAAGATTTTATTGGGGAATTGGGAGAGGGGAGCAGCGTTGGGGAACCGGGGAAGGGGAACAGACAAGTTGCTGTCCTTTTGTTCTTCAGTCTAGTTGTGGAGGACGTTGCTTCACTGGCCCATGTTGGTATTGTGACCATTGCGCTCTTCCCAATGAGGAAGATTGGTCACTGGTCCCTGGATGGCTGCTCGCCGTGGCTCTTGGCAGCTCATACCGGCTGCCGGCCACTCACTGTAGCTTATGGCAGCCCACTGCAGCCTACACTGTCGCCGGCAACTCATGGCAGCCCAGCTCCAGGTGGAGCTGGTGTTCACCATCTTAACTCTGAAGGGCAGTGTCACTGACCTCCTATGTGGGATCTGAACCGGGGCCCTGCTGCTCAAAGCTGGCGTCCCAAGCCAGCTCCTAACCAATGCGCCACTCAGCCGGCCCTAAATTATTTAATTTTTAAGTTAGCTATTTTTAGGTTAATATGGGATGACTATATTTTATATACACTGAGTGATATTTGCCACAACTTTCTTTTTTTTTTTAAAGGGTTATTTTGGTAGGTTGGCTTTTTGTTTTTTAAAGATTTTATTGGGGAATTGGGGGAGGGGAATAGCATTGGGGTACCAGGGAAGGGGAACAGACAAGTTGCTGTCTTTTTGTTTTTCAGTCTAGTTGTGGAGGACATTGCTTCACTGGCCCTTGTTGGTATCATTATTGCCCTCTTCCTGGGTGAGGCAGATCGGTCACCAGCCTCTGGATGGCCGCTTACAGTGGCTCTTGGCAGGTCACACCGGCTGTCGGGCACTCACTGTAGCCTATGGCAGCCCACTGCAGCAGGGGCTGCAGCTATACCGTTCGGGGGACTCACAGCAGCCCAGCTCCAGGTGGAGCTGTTGTTATGTAGAGGGCAGTGTCACTGGCCCTCATATGTGGGATCTGAACCAGGGCCGCTGGTGTCCCAAACCAGTTCTTAACCAACGTGCCACTTGGCTGGCCCACAACTTTCATTTTTTAATCAAAAATGTCAGCTGTATAAGTTTTAAGCCCTAAATAGTTGTATTTTATAAAAAGATCTGTATATATTTTTGGCAATAATACAACTTTGGATTTTGTTTTACAGGTTTTATTTCTAGAAATTTATGTAGAATATTTATTAAAATAACTCTAATGAATGTTTATTTTTCTTTAAAGTTGGCCTTTGCCAGAGTTTGATCCAAGCCAAATTCGACTGATTGTATATCAAGACTGTGAAAGACGAGGGAGAAATGTCTTGTTTGACTCCAGTGTTAAGAGAAAAAATGAGGACATGTCGGTATCGGTGAGCATCATTATTGATTTGGTTGAAATTTAATGTCAGATATTTTAATTTAAGAAAGTGGGTAAAATTTCAATTGTGTTACTTTTGTTTGTCAGTACAAAACATCTTTGCCATGCTTTTATAATTCAGAGCCCTGATTTTGAGAAGTTTTAAAGGAAAAAATAGTTGCCTTATTTGTCATCAGAGAACATTTTAGTTTGACATTTATTTCCTTATGTGATTTTCCTGAGATATAACTAGAGCTGTAGGGATCCTTAGAGGATCTGGTCCAAACCTCATCTTAGAGTTATAGAAAGTGTGACCTAAAAGAGATGAAATTAATTGTCTTAAATTTTTGTCTGAAGGTGCAAAGCAAGTTAAATCTGCAGCCTGTAATCTGTCATGTTTCCCCTACTCTACAGTGGCAGCAAGAGCATCTATTCTGTTACCTTTCAACATTTTTTTTTTTGAAATATTTTATGACTACTGTAGCAGTTGTGCATGGACATTCACTTGGTCATCCCAGAAAATCTAGGCGATTGAGGTTATCTCTACTGTGGCTATTGCCATTACACTTTCTGGCATAAAGATTCAGTCCTGTGGACCTGTAATCTGGAAATGCAACCCTGGAATTGTGTTTTCTCCTCTCCCTTAAACTGACAATTTTCTCTAGCATTTCAGTAAACAACTGAAAACAAAATACTTTGGGAAAGCTTTTCCTACCAGTAGAATTGTCCATTAAAGCAAACAAAGATATTTATTTTTTGAGACTCAGGAGTTTGTATTTGAGATTTTGTGTTCTTAGAAAAGTTGGATCTGTTGGCCATAGTCTGTGGTCCTGTTTACAGCGCCATCCTCATCTTCTGCTGCAGTGGCCTGTAATATTAAAGGTACATTTTCTGAGTTACTTTGATTGCCAGGTTTACTGTGTCCTTGTAATTACTAACACATTTCTCAATTTTCTGGAGATTGTGCTTTGTTTAGATTTCGTAGCCATTATCTGGACACTTTTTTCAATCTGATATGAAGTAAGCATTGCAAAATGTTCTTAAAGTATCGTTTATTTGTGGAAATAGCTAAGTATCTACTAGCCACTTGGAAATTTAGCAGTCTCTGCCCTCTAGGTGCAGTTTATCACCCTTTAGGGGATGTAGACATTCAACAAATAAAAACATGGAAAAATAATTCCAAGTTGTAATTAAATACTGTGAACAAAACACATACAATGCTTATGAGATTCCACAGGAAGCAACCCAATTCACTATTTTGGGAGTAGGGGTATTGAGGAAGCGAAATTCAAGCTGAGATCTTAAGAAACTGAAAGCATGGAATGGTGGGGTTGAGTATTTCTGGTAGTAAGACCAGAAAATGTAGTACAAAGTAACTTAGGCATTTGGTGAATTGAAGGAACTAAAAGAAGGCAAGTCTGGCTGGAATGATAATAGCTAGAGAAGAAGCTAGAAAGAGATGGAGCAGGAGCCAATATATTTAGGCCCTCCTAGGTTTCTGGGTTAGAAATTTGGATTATATCCTAAATGCAGAGAGCAGCCATTAAAGAGATTTGGTTTACATTTCAAAACAATCACTTTGGTAGAGAGCCCAGAAATAGACTCACACAGATATGATCAATTAGTTTATGACAAAGGAGCCAAGATGCAATGGGGAAAGAATAGTCTTTTTCAATGGATGATGTTGGGACACCTGGACAGCCACATGCAAAAGAGTGAAACTGAACCATTATTACCTCACGCCATATGCAAAACTAAGTCATAGTGGATTAAAGTCTTAAATGTAAGACCTGAAACCATAAAACTCCTAGAAGACAACAGGCAGCAAGCTCTTTGACATCAGTTTTGGCAGTGAGTTTTTGGATTTGATACTAAAAGTAAAGGCCACAAAAGCAAAAATCAACAAATGGAACTACATCAAAATGGAAAGCTTCTGCACAGCAAAGGAAACCATCAACAAAATGAAAAGGCAACCTACTGGATAGGAGAAAATATTTGCAAATTATATTATATATTTGACAAGAGGCTAATATCCAGAATACATAAAGAACTCATACAACTCAATAGCAAAACCCCCAAACAATCCAATTTAAAAAATGGGCAGAGGCTCTTACTAGACCTGTTTCCAGAGAAGACATACAGATGGCCAATGGGTACATGGGAAGATGCTCAACATCACTAATCATGGAAACACAAATCAAAAACACAATGAGAAATCACCTCACACCTTTTAGAATGGCTGTTATTAAAATGACAAGTGTTGGTGAGGATGTGATGAAAAGCAAATCCTTGTGCACTGTTGGTGGAAATGTAAATTGGTGCTGTCACTATTGAAATCACTATGGAGTTTCCTCAGAAAGTTAAAAAATAGAACTACCATATGATCTAGCAATTCCACTTTTGGATATTTATCCAAAGAAAGTAAAAACACTAACTTGAAAAAGTATATGAACCTCTATGTTCATTGCAAGCATTATTTACAATAGCCAAGACATGGAAACAGCCTAAGTGCCCACTGATAGATGATTGAATAAAGAAGTGGTACATACATACATTGGAATATTATTCAGCTATAAAATAAAATGAAATCTTGCATTTGCGCAACATGGATGGACTTTGAAGGCAATATGATAAATGAAATAAATGAGAAAGAGCAAGACAAATGCCACTTATATGTGGCATTTAAAAAGAACTGAATCTATAGATAACGAAGAACAGACAAGTGTTGTCAGAGGTGGATCAAATGGGTGAAGTGGGTCAAAAGGTACAAACTTCCAGTTATGAAATAAGTCACGGGATGTAATGTAACTTAATAAATATAATTATGGTGATTATAGTTAATACTTATATATTTGAAAGTTGCTAAAAGAGTATGTCTTAAAAGTTCTCATCAGAAGAAAAAAATTTTGTAACTACATAATGATGGATGTTAACTATTCTTATTGTGGAGATCATATACAAATAACGAATCATTATGTTGTACACCTGAAACTAATGTTATTTGTCAATTATATCTCAATTTGAAAAATATAGTGGAAAGCAAAACATTTGGGGCTGCTATGTGGAGAATGGTTAGATGTGGGTGATGAGGGAGAAGAAAGTATTTTGGTGAAACCAGCATTTTGGTTTGAATAGCTGCGTGGTGAGATGCCAGAGTCATAGAATTATAGATTGTTAAGCAGATAGTTGAAATCGAAGGGTAGCTGCAGAAGTGCTAAGCATGTTTTGTTTTTATTTATACTGCTGATAGCGCATCAGAATTGGGCTGAGGCTGATAAATTGACATTAGTTGATTAACCAGTACTGTTTCGATTATTCTTTTAGCAAATATTTATTGAGGTTTTTCTTTGTGCTTGATAGTGTTCCAATGAATTGCAGCATATGACCTCTCCTTTACCATTTATCTAAATGCTGTTCCTTGTGTGTTTCTTCAGCATTCTTCCTTTTATCTTAAACAGCCTTGTGAGTCTGGCCTTGTGCCATTTCTTGAACCCTTTTTGCTCACCTTCTCTGGGATGGCACTTCATTAGTCTCATTAGCCTTCTCTTCTGCTGATGTCTTCCTTCTTCCCTCTCAGTTAGCTTTTTTTCTTTGCCAGCAAACATTCACAAAGCCTCTACCCAACACCAACCGAAAATAATTATCCTTTTACTTTCTCCTTTATGTGTGTGTTCTTCTGTCTTTGTTTCTCTCAGCCTTTCTCCTTGGTGTCTGCTGGTGTCTCTCTCTGTCAGGCTGCCCTCAGTGTCACTTCTCAGACTCTTCTTTCCACCCCTTGGTCTTTCCTGTTTCTCTTCGTCTCTCTGTGTCTCAATAGTAATCTGTGTACTGGCTCTAATCTCATACCAACCACTCATTCCTCATTCCTCTGACATTTTCCTGTAAGCCTACTTCTTCTTTTTTAAACTTTTCTCGAGACTCATCAGTGACTGGAAATCACAGTTTTGAATAGCTCCAGTCTCACTTGTATATGGCCTTATACTACATGCCATCTCTCTAAATGAAGATTTACCCTCTTTTGAGGTTCATTTTATCAGAACTTTATGAATCCTTTTTGAATTCCTCTAGGTATATTTCTTTTCCCCTTCATTAGAATTCTAATAATCCTTTGCTAACTGTCTTTCATAGACTTCTATATTATAGCTATGTTTATATGTGTATTTGTTATTAGAGTAGGAAAAAAAAACAAAGTACTAAAAAATTTTCTGTTATTCACCTTTGTTTCCTAAACTGCACACTGCCTCACATGTATGAAGTACTCAGGACGTATTTGATCAATTACAATTACAGTTAGGAAATTTATTGTCAAAATCCTGGAAATACTTTCATGAAGGTTTCATATGTTCCTTTTAAACACGACAGAACACCTCGAAATGCCCGTTGTTTCCCCCAGTTGCAAGCTGTTTGATCTTTACGTGATATATATTTTTTTTAATTGGGGAATTAAGGGAGGGGAACAGTGTTGGGGAATTGGGGAAGGGGACCGGCAACGTTGTTTTCTTCAATCTTCATTGTGGAGGGCGCCAGTCGCCATCTGGCTTCCCGACAGCAGCTCGTGGCCTCTAAGCTCAAGGTGTTGTGTTCAGTCTTAGTTGTGGGTGGGCGTAGCCACCATCCCATGGGGGAGTAGAAGCAGCAGCCTTGTTGTTAAGAGCGCACGCCCTGTCCACTGAGCCATCTGGGTGGCAGCTCAACTAAGGTGCCAAGTTCAATCTTTAGTTGCGTGTGGGCGTAGCCCACCATCAAACAGGCAATCTTGTTGTTACACCAGCTGAACCATCCTGCCACCTGTTGGCAGCTCAGCAACAGCTCAGCTAGGGCGCAGCATTCACTGGCCCATGTGGGAATCAAACTGGTGGCCCTGTTGCTCAGAGCTCACGCTCTAAGCCAGGTCTTAACCAACTGAGCCACTCGGCTGGCCCTTTACGTGATTTTTTTCATTCTCTTTATTGTGCCTGTGCAATTGGAACATCAGATCATGTGGATTCTGTAAAGGCAAAGGAAAACTGTATGATATAAATGATAATTTTAAACTTACACAGAGTGTTGGATCCATGCAAACTGATGAGATAATTTAGGCCTTAGCAGTTTGCTGACTGAAGTTAAATCATTCAGCCTTGTCTTTGCACAGCAGCTTTCCATTTAGGTCCGATAAATGTGGAAGTCACTTCTCACGTCCTTTCTTTTTTTTAGTTTAAAATAATCTACAAGAGAGAATAAGGATTGTAAATACTAATTTGGCCATATAATTTACCAAAAATTTTATTGAGAAAAGTTCTCTCTTAACATTGAGAAAATAATACCGTGAATTATAAATGGAAAACCAAGCTTTAGAATGTGAGTTCTACCAAATTGCTTTACTCTGCTCCCTTTACTAAAAAGAAATTAATATTTTTAAATTTGAAAACATCTATAAGTTTCTCAGGCAATTTAATATCTGCCTGATTCTGAATTTTAGGCTTATGTTTGAAAAAAATTTAATTTGAAAGTTATCAAGTAAAAGTAGAAGATACTAATACTTGGGCTTACTAAATAAGTTCGAGTATAATTAAATTGGGTCAAAATCAGATTAATGAAATCTGTTTCCTTTGAAACTACATGAGCATTAAGATATGGCCATTGAGGTCCCTTTAAATAAGACACATGACAGTTTTCTTTGTAAGGATGATAGATGATCAAAATTTACTTTATTGAGTACCTTTCATGTGGGATGGGAGAGAAGGCAGTATTTTACAGTGGAATACTGATTCATTTCTGGGTTCAGTTGAACCAAGGAATTCTCTTTGAAGAACATGACATCACCTTGTTGTAGGATAAGCAGATCATTTCTGTATTTCTACACAAAGCAAATACTGTGTATCTAGAGTATATTTAATGGGTTTGGAAAGGAAATGAGGGAGCTGTGGATTTATTACATTTTAAATTCTATGATTAGTGAATTACATAAATGCTTTGATTTGTTTTAGAAATTAAAATCTTTGCATGCCTAAATGCTGAAATAAAATTTAATAATCAATATATAGCTTTCTCAGAACATATATTTTGTAACTCTGTTATATTCTATGAAAAATGACTGTTGAACTTTAAAACCTGATTAAATTGGAAACATTCAATGATTTTAATAAAGGAACTTACCTTGTTTGTAAAAATTTATTATTATTTTTTTGTGTGTTCAACCCTCAGGCCTTATTATCTTATAGCTGAAATGTAAAAATTATTGAGATGTGGTTTCTTTGAACACTGATGTAGCCAAATGGATCCAGTGTGGTTTGATCACATGATACTATCATTATTCTGGACATTGTTTATGTTTTAACGATAATGCAGTGCTATTTCATGAGTTTCCAGTGGAGTTATATGATTATTCACGTTTCAGCCTTCATTGGTTATACACCAGGATAAAGTTGTACATCAGAAAATTCACATAGATTTGGAAGGGTGAATACAAATTACAATCCACCTTCCCACAGCCACAACACTTTTCTTTTTTCTAAAGATTTTACTGTGGAATTGGGGGAGGGGAACAATGTTGGGGAATCAGGAAAGGGGAACAGACAAGTTGCTGTCCTTTTGTTCTTCAGTCTAGTTGTGGAGGACATCGTTTCACTGGCCCATGTTGGTATTATCATTGCACTCTTCCCGGATGAGGCAGTCGCCTGCCGGCCATTGGATGGCCGCTCATGGTGGCTCATGGCAGCTCATGAAAATGCATGCCCGCTGCAGCCTGCCGTTGCTGACGACTCACAGCAGCCCAGCTCCAGGTCAAGCTGTTGTTCACCATCTTAGCTGTAGAGGGTGCAGCATCACTGGCTCTCATGTGGGATCTGAACCTGGGTCCTGCTGCCCAGAGCTGGCGTCCCAAGCCAACTCTTAACCAACATATCACTCAGCCTGCCCAACCAACCATATTTATTTATTTGGTGGGGCATAGTGTCGGGAACCAGATAGCATATTCTAAAGCTTAGAAGGAAAAAATTTGCAATAATGTTTGGAAAACAAAGGAAGGGCAGTGGGGATGACCAAGCCTTACCAGATTTGAAAATATACAGTAAAGTCTCCATCATTAAAAAAATATGTTATTGTCACAAAATAGACAGAGAGACCAAATGGACCAATATAGGATCAGAAATAGATCCAAATACATGCAGGAATTCAGTATTTGATAAAGGCATCATCTTAAATCAATAGGTAAAGATTAATAAATGGTATTGAGACAATTAGATGGCTATTTAGGTGAAGATAAATTTGGATTCATAGCTGAAGTGTCAAACTTTTAAATGTGAAAAAATAAAGCTACAACGTTACAAAAAAAAATAAGAGTGACATTCTATATAACTGTGTAGTTCTGAAGACCTTGCTAAGCTACAAATTAAAATCCAGAGGCCATAAAGTAAAAGACTGATAAATTTGACAACCAAATTAAAGAAATGTGTGGTGAGCAAAATAAAGCAAAAACAAACGAAAAAGAAAACACTACCATAAGGAAAGTTAAAAGACAAATGATACCCTGGGAAACTACTTTTACAATGTAAAACTAAATGGTCAATATTTTTTTTTTTTGTTTTGTTTTTTTTTGTTTTTTTTTTTTTTTGAGGGCAGTGTCGCTGGCTCTCATATGTGGGACCCGAACGCTTAACCACCACGCCACTTGGCCGGCCCACGTGGCCAATATTTCTAGTTCCTAGAAATCAAGACAGGAAAACCACTTAATAGAAAATTGGGCGAAGGACAAGAGCAAAGAGTTTACATAAAAATGGCCATTACATATTTAAAAGGATTGTTACTCATAATAAAGGAAATGAAAATTAAAACTCTACTGTGATTGTAGTTCTTTTAGAGTGGCAATAACCCAAACTTTGAATGACAAGCATGACAAGTGAGTGAAATGTACAATTTCTATGGAGGGTAATTGGCAGTATCTTCCAAAATTATATGTATTTATGTTTTAACCCAGTAGTTCCACCTGCAATGTCATTAACAAATGACTGGTTAAATAAGGTATAGTATATTTACACACTGGAATACTGTGCAGCTGTACTTAAAAAAAAAAAAAAAGAATGAGGAAAATCAGTGAAAATTGATGGAAAGATTCTCCAGGACATTAGTGGAAAATAAAGCAAGGACATAACTGAATTACTCACTTTTCTGTAAGAGAGAAGGAAAAGTAATGTCATGCGTACACGAAGTCAGACAATTAAGTTCATGAACTCATCCTAGAAAAAGTGCTACATACCTCATTGATGAATATCATTATGGTCATCTTCACAGTACTCAAATATTGATAGATACAACTTAAATAAACAGAAGGCCTTTGTGGTTCTTAATAATTTTTAACAGCATAAAGGGGTTTTGAGACCAAATAATTTGAAAACTCCTGCAGTGTATTATTGTCACGAGTAATGAACATTGTATAGACCATAGTAATACAGAAAAATCCCCATAATTTAATAATGTTGGTGAGAAAAGTACAATACAAACTCCACAAATATTATAATGTTGTGAGACAACAAATATAAAACATTATTGTAGAGAATATGGTAAAATGCAAATAGTCATTGTATTTAGGTTGTATTATTTTGAATGATTTTACCTTTGGTTTTTCCAAAGGTCTTTATACTACAATTAAATTTGTGTATGGCTAAAAATCAGTTTAAATATGAATGAGGATAATATCTCTATTTCAGAAACTCTGTAGTGATGCTCAAGTTAAAGTCTTTGGGAAATGTTGCCAACTGAAACCTGGAGGAGACAGCTCTTCCTCTTTAGATAGTTCTATGACTTCATCTTCTGATGCAAAAGACCAGTGTCCTAAGTACCAGGTAAGATCATTGATGTCATTTATTTATTCATTCACAACTATTTTTGAGCATCTACAATATGTTGTGCACTATTAAAGAGACTGAGGATGTAACATGTACTAGTTTTTACTGTCCTAGAGTTTACATTTTAGCTGGAGAGGCAGATGATTAAACAAGTTTATGAACTTTGATAAATATTAAGATACAGGAAGTACAGAGAACTATGGGCATAGGTAGCAGGGGTATTTTCCCTACTTTTATTTCCCAATTCAGAATTTTGGGGGTACCAGAATAATTTCTTATTTTATATACTGTTTTTTTTTTTTTTTGAGAGCAGTGTCACTGGCCCTCACATGTGGGACCCGAACCCGGGCCGCTGGCTTCCCAAGCCAGCGCTTAACCACCGTGCCACTCAGCCAGCCCTTATTTTATATACTTTTAAATTATCAAAATAAGAAGATAAATATAAAAGAATTATACACTTTAGCTATAGTGGGACATTGAAGTGTGACAGGATGTGTACACAATTAGAAATGTGCATTTTTATTTTCAAATACAGAATTAAATCAGCAACTACATAGGAATTGCTCTGTAAACTTATGTTTTACATAACATCAGTGTTTGGTTTCATACATTTGTTGTGACTTTATTTGTGTCAGCCAAGCTTGCATGAATGAATCACAAGTATTTCATATTTTGCAATACCAAAATGGAATTGTGGGCTTTTTAATGATTTGTAATCAGGCAACTGTGTTTGGTTGGAAATTGGCCCTTACACCACATCAATGTGACAGTATATGTGAAAGAATTCTGAAGTTACTAAAACCCAGATATTTATTAGGAGGCATTTGCATAGATTCCTCCATTTCTCCTCCACCTTCAACACGACACGTTCACACATCCTAGTAACGTGCTGTGCTATGTAACATCTTCATAGTCATGCCAATTGGACATTTTCTAATTCGGTCAATTGTGCAAACTTGCCTGTCTTCCTAATAATATACAGTTAAAAATGAATATGGGGGACAAGGGAGAGGGAAGGGGGAAGTCACTTTGTAAGGGGTGAAAAAGATAACTATTGCATTGTTTTGTACATCTGTAACTAATAATAATGATAATAATAATAATAACGTCTTTTTAAAAAATGAATATGGATCCAGATTTTTAGAAACCCTGAAACTGAGTGACAGTAATTTTATTTTTTATCAAAACCCCTAGAGACTTGCTTTTTTTAAGGTACAGATTTCCAGGTTATGTGCCCAGATATTCTGATAGGTTTAGTATGGTCCTGGAAATCTGCTTTTTTAGCAAGAAGGCATTGAATTATTGTAGCATATTTTACTATACTTGATAAAACGTGATTTCAGGTAACTAGAATATTATTTTTTACAAAGATTTTCATAGATTATTAGCTTCCATCAATGAGTACTTGTAAAGAATTGACCTTTCAAATAACGGTCTTCAAAAAAAAAAAGTATTAAAGATGATAGCAGTTCCTTAATTATGACCTTCATTATAGATTGTCACATTAAAATATATAACATGTCAGTGACATTCATGATAACTATTTGGTAGGTATTAAAGAAAACCTGTAATAGCAAACTATATGGTCTCATAAAATATAAACACTTTTTAATGTATTTTCTTAGGATTTTTTCTATTTATAGTAGTAAAATATGTAAATACTTTGATATTTAAATTTATATAGCTTGCTTTATGTAAGAAATAATAGTTTTAGTCAAAATAAGAATGGAGCTAAAGACATTATAGCAAAAATGAGCTTGTAAGAGAAGGCTATCATTTCTGTCATTAACCAGAAGCAATTTAGGTTGATAGGTAAGATTGGCATTGATCTTTTAAAAAAAGAAAATCAAACTACTTGATTATTAAAATTATTCTACTCTGTTCGTAAAATGACATTGTTTGTACCCAAACCTCTGTGCCTTGATATAAAAATTTTATCTTTACCAAATCCCAAGAATAGATGAGTTGCTTCTTTTTAGCAGCCTAGGCATATGAGAAGTGATTTTTTTTTCCTTTAAAAATTAACTTTGTGCTTTTATTAAAACAAGATTAAGACTGAGAAAGAAAACGCCAATGTATAAATGAGTATATATAAAAACAGTAATATAAAAATTGTATATATAATGAAATGTATGCTCTTTGAAGATGTCTTTTTTAAGAAAGGTGACAAAAATGTAAATATAGATTTTTTTTTAACCCATGATAGACAGTAAATAAGCAAAAGA
This sequence comes from Aselliscus stoliczkanus, assembly GCA_033961575.1. NCBI lineage: Eukaryota > Metazoa > Chordata > Mammalia > Chiroptera > Hipposideridae > Aselliscus > Aselliscus stoliczkanus. The sequence continues at coordinate 37,642,551 of CM066733.1, forward strand.
GTAAAATAATGATGTTATAAAAAGAAAAATAGTGTGCAGATATATTCCTTGACCTCCACTTGTAAAATGGGAGTCCTTATCACTTTATTGTTACCATCAAAAGAATCTTTTATGTATTTTTTAAAAACTTCAATTTCTTGATTTTTCCATGATGGAATGTTTTTAGTGAAATTTGTGACTAATTCTCATTTACTATCTTAGTTATTTAGGTCATCTTCCTCATTAATTGTGTTATATGATTGTTATCTGTTAGGAATTGCATTGGGACATCCTCTAAATCAGTAATTTAAGCAAATTAGGGATTCCTAATTTTCCTCACATGACAAGAAGTCTGGAGGTAAGCCATCTAAGTATGATATATGGGCTTCAAGATGGCCTCAGAGACCAAGGCTCCCTTATCTTTGTACATAGAATTAATGTATATTTACTGCCTTATGGTCTGATATAGCATCTCCATCGCCATTGACTTCCATTTATATCTCATTGACCAGGCCTATGTTAAATGCATATAAATGGGTAGTTCTGAAAGCTGCTACTCTAGCCATTAGTTTAGCCTTTTGAATACAGAAACCAACCTTAAATTTCCTGTTTACAAAGGAGGCTCTGAAATGCGTTTTTTTCAGTTTGGCTCATTGCTGCCCTGAAAAAAACGGGACTTCAGAAAATAAGGAATAAGGTATTTGGTAGATAATTAGTGATATTTACCACAGTATCTAAATAGTAAGCAAATGGATGAGTTCAATTTTTAGCTTTTTTCTGATTCCTATAAGGACAGTTAAAGGATAATGGAAAGGAATAACTTTTTGATCAGAGTTTTTTGAAAACAGGTCATCCTAATGTTTCAAATAAGTCCTTTAAAAAAATACAAAATGGATATGAATTTTTTGCACAAGAGGAGTAGTAAAAATTCAAGTTCAATTATTTCTACTTGTTATCTGTGCTGGGGAAACATTGGATATGTATAAGATTTGGTTAATAATGCTCATTTGTAATAGCAAAAACCTGGAAGTAACCTAGTACCCATATGTAAGGGGAACTGACTTGATAAAAACTGTGGTATTTTCATACAGTAGAAAGCTGTGTGGTTCTTAAAAGGAATTCCTGTGTAGCAATATGGTTAGGTCTATAAGACATTGTGAAATGAAGAGAATGAAACTGCAGAATAGTGTATACCATATACAGTCACTTAAAAACTATTATGTAGAATAACTACAGCAAAAGGATTTTTAATAAAAATTAGTATTTGAAAATCATAAGGTTTTTAATTCTGCAAATTTATTAATGTTTTGGCTATTGTTTAGGGTTCTCGGTGCTCTTCTGATGCCAACATGCTTGGAGAGATGATGTTTGGCTCAGTAGCAATGAGCTATAAAGGATCCACCTTAAAAATTCATCAAATCCGGTAGGGGACTTTCTGATTTTTCTTAATGAATCCATCTAGAATAGTTAATATTTTTGCAGATAAGAGAATTTCATATAGTCTTCACTCAGAGTGAGCATGTCAGATTACTCAATTTATTAATATGATGTTCTATGGGTTCAGTGCTGCTTTATGGCTCTTGTAACTGCAGTGAAATTTCTGTGATTTACACATTTTTATTTATAATAAATTGCAAAGATTCTTGCATTTTAGTTTTGATTTCTCTCTGTTCCTCTGTTTTTCTTCATAGTTCTCCTCCACAGCTTATGCTCAGCAAAGTTTTTACTGCACGGACTGGCAGCAGCATCTGTGGGAGTCTCAATACGTAAGTGGTTATGGACACAGGGAGAAATGAATTAAAATGTGCAGAGTATAAAACCTAACAGACTGCTCTCAGGATTGCAGCTTAAGTTCAGATTTTCCCCATCACTTACGTTTGAAAGTTTATGGAAGCCAGATTGCCATCCCCAGTTTTACTGAGCTATAAATAGATTTATAGCATTGTGTAGGTTTAAGGTGCACATGTTGACTTGATACATTGATATATTGCAAAATGGTTACCACCATAGCATTAGTTAACACCTTCATCCTATCACATAATTACCATTTCTTTTTTGTGGTAAGGACATTTAAGATTTACTCTCTCAGCTATTTTCAAGTATATAATACAGTATTATTAGATATAATCTGCGTGCTGTCCCTCAGATTCCCAGAACTCATTAACTATAACTGAAGTTTGCACTCTGTGATCATTAGCTCCCTATTTCCCTCTCCTTGAGCCTCTGGTAACCACCACTCTTATTCTCCTGAGTTCGGCTTTTTTAGAGTCCACATACAAGTAATATCATATGTTATTTGTCTTTCTGTTTCTGACTAATTTCACTTAGCCCTCAAGGTTCATTCGAATTGTCAAAAATGACAGGATTTCTTCTTTCTCATGGCTCCATAACATTTCTCTCTCTCTCTCCCTCCCCTCCTCCCCCCTCTCTCTTTCCCTTCCTCTCCCTGTGTGTGAATAACATCTTTTTATTCATTCAACCATTGGCAAACACTTACTTTGTCTCTCTGTATTGGCTGTTGTCAATAATGCTGCAATGAACATGAGAGGGCAAATATCTCTGTGAGATCCTCATTTCAATTTCTTTAGATTTATACCCAGAAGTGGAATTGCTGGATCATGTGGTAGTTATATTTTTAAGTTTTTGAGGAATCTCCACACTGTTTTCCATAGCGGCTGCAACAATTTATATTCCCATCAACAGTGCACAAGGGTTCCCTTTTCTTCACATCCTCACCAACACTTGTTATCTCTTGTCTTTTTGATGATAGCCATTCTAACAGGTATGAATTGATATTTTATTATAGTTTGCATTTTCCTGATGATTAGTGATATTGAGCACGTTTTTATGTATCTTTTGGCTATTTGTATACCTTCTTTGGAAAACTGTCTGTTCTGTCCCCTGAATACTAAGAGAACTATTCATTTTTTAATGGGGTTGTTTATTTTTTTTGCTATTAATATGTATGAGTTATTTATATATTTTGGATATTAACCCCTTATCAACTACATGATTTGCAAGTATTTTCTCCTATTCCATAGGTTGCCTTTTCATTCTGTTGACTGTTTGTTTTGCTGTTCAGAAGATTTTTAGTGATGTACTCCCAGTTCTTTATTTTTTATATTGTTTGTGCTTTTGGTGCCATATCCAGGAAATAGTGGCTAAACCCTGTATTAAGGAGCATTTTCCCTATGGTTTCTTCTAGGAGTTTTATGGTTTTGAATCTTACATTTAAGTCTTTAATCCATTTTGTATTCATTTTTGTGAATGGTAGAAGAGAGGATTCCAATTTCGTTCTTCTACATATGGTTATCTAGTGCTCCCAGCAGCATTCATTGAAAACACTGTTCTTCCCCCATTGAGTATTCTTTGTGCCTTCATCAAATATTAGTTGACCATATATGTGGCGGAGTTCTTTCTTGTCTCTTGATTCCGTTTTATTGATCTGTATGTCTATTTTATGCCAGTATTATGCCGTTTTGATTACTAGAGCTTTGTAGTGTAGTTTGAAATGAGGACATATGATGCCTGTGGCTTTGTTCTTCTTTTCAAGATTGCTTTGGCTATTTGGGGTCTTTTGTGGCTCCATAACATTTTAAGGTTGTTTTTCTATTTCTGTGAAAAATGCCATTGGAATTTTGACAGAAACTGTATTGAATCTATAGAAGGCTTGGGGTTAAATGGACATTTTCACAATATTTATTCCAATTCATGAACATAAGGTATTTTTCCATTTTTTTGTGTCTTCTCCAGTTTCTTTCATCAAAGACTTGTAGTTCTCACAACCTTATTAAATTATTCCTAAGTGTTTTATTATTTTTGATGCTGTTGTGAACAGGAGTGGTTTTTTCCCCCAGATGTTTTGTTGTCAGTATATAGAAACACAATTGCTTTCTGTCTGTTGATTTTGTACCCTGTAACTTTTACTGAATTTGTTCTTTAGTTTTAGCAGTCTTGGTGGATTTTCTCTATATAAGATTATATCATCTACAAATATAGAGAGTTCTACTTTTTTTTTTTCTCTTTGGATGCCTTTTATTTTTATTGCCTGATTGTTTTGGCTAGTACTTCTAGTATTATGTCGAATAGGAATGGTGAGAATGGGCATCCTTGTCTTGTTCATGATCTTAAGGGGAAAAAAAAATTTGTCAACCTTTCACCATTGAATATGATGTTGGCTTTAGGTTTGTCTCATATAACCTTCATTATGTTGAGGTATATTCCTTCTATACTCTCTTTGTTGTGGATTTTTTTGTTTGTTTGTTTTTTGACATGACAGGATTTTTGTCATGGTTTTTTGTACAGAGATAATGATATGATTTTTACTTTTCATTCTATTATAGAGTATCCCATTTATTACTCTGCATTTATTAAACCATCCTCGTATCCCAGGGATAAATTCCACTTGATCATGTTGAATGATCTTTTAGTGTGCCGTTGAATTCCATTTGCTAATATTTCGTTGAGAATTTTTATATCTATATTCATCAGGGATATTGGTCTGTAGTTTTCTTTACTTTTGCTGTCCTTATGTGGGTTTTGGAATGTAGGGAGTGTTCTCTTCTCTCTGGTTTTGCGAAGATTTGAGAGAAGGATTGTGGTTAATTCTTCTTTAAATATTTGTTAGAATTTGCCAGTGAATCCATTTGGTCCTGAGCTTTCTTTTTTTTTTTTTTTAATTTAATTTAATTTTATTTTTAATTAGTTTCAGGTGTACAACACAGTGCAAGTTATACATTTTACCCCTCAAAGTGACGGCCCCCCACCCCCAATACACCACCCCACTCCCCCCCCATGTCATATGTATCTATTACTCTTCCTCTGACTCTCTTCCACAGTATAATCCACATCCCGTGACTATCTATATATATTCAATTACAGTAGGTATACCACCTCCGCTTTAGTAATACAGTGCAGTGATCAAACCTCTACTCCATCCATGAAATGGTCTCCCTAACAAGACCTATGATCATCTGACATTCCACAGAATATTTACAACATTATTAATTATATTCCCCAAACTGTTTTTCCTATCTCAGTAGCAATATTGTAGTTGCCTATTTTTGCTGTCTAATCCCTTCCCCTTCTCCCTCATCCCCATTCCTCTCCAAATTAGCAACCCTGATTTTTCCTCTATATCCATGAGACAGTTTCTGTTTACTTTGCTCATTCATACAGTTTTTCAGATTCCACATATGAGTGAGATCATACGGTATTTGTCCTTCTCTGACTGACTTATTTCACTCAACATTATAGTCTCTAGGTCCATCCATATCATTGCAAATGGCATGATTTCATTCTTCCTTATAGCGGAGTAATACTCCATTGTATAAATATACCACAGTTTCTTAATCCAGTCATCTACTGACGGGCATTTTGGTTGTTTCCAAGTCTTAGCTATTGTAAATTGTGCTGCTATGAACATCGGGGTGCATAACTTTTTTTGAATAAGTGTCTTGGTTTTTTCAGGATAAATACCTAGGAGTGGAACTGCTGGGTCAAACGGTAGCTCTATTTCCAGTTCTTTGAGATACCTCCATACTGACTTCCATAGTGGCTGCACCAATCTGCAGTCCCACCAACAGTGCAGCAGGGTCCCCTTTTCCCCACAGCCCCGCCAGCACTTGTTGTTTGTTGATTTGTTGATGATAGCCATTCTGACTGGAGTGAGGTGGTATCTCATGGTGGTTTTTATTTGCATTTCCCTAATGACCAGTGAGGTTGAACTTTTTTTCATATGCCTGTTGGCCATCTGTCTGTCCTCTTTAGAGAAATGTCTCTTCATATCTTCTGCCCATTTTTTAATTGGGTTATTTGTTTTTTTGGTGTTGAGTTTCATGAGTGTTTGATACATTTTGGATATTAACCCCTTATCAGATATATCGTTGGCAAATATATTCTCCCATTCAGTAGGCTTCCTTTTTGTTTTATTAATGGTTTCCTTTGTTTTGAAAAAACTTGTAAGTCTGATATAATCCCATATGTTCATTTTTTCTTTTACTTCCCTTGCCAGTAGGGATGTATCAGTAAAAATATTGCTCCGGGTAATGTCTGCAAATGTACTCCCTATATTTTACTTTAGGATTTTTATGGTTTCAGGTCTTACATTTAAGTCTTTAATCCATTTTGAATTTGTTCTTGTATAAGGCGTAAGGAGATGATCCAGTTTCATTTTTTTGCATGTGTCAGTCCAATTTTCCCAGCACCATTTATTGAATAGACTATCTTTACTCCAGTGTAAATTCTTGCTTCCCTTGTCATAGATTAACTGTCCGTAAATGCTTGGATTTATTTCTGGGCTCTCTGTTCTGTTCCACTGATCGATGTGCCTGTTTTTATGCCAATACCAAACTGTCTTGATTACTGTGGCCTTGTAGTAGGTTTTGATGTCTGGTAGCGTGATCCCCCCGACTTTGTTTTTATTCCTCAGAATTGCCGAGGCTATTCTGGGTCTTTTATGATTCCATATAAACTTTAGGATTATATTTTCTATTTCTGTGAAAAATGCCCTTGGTAGTTTGATAGGAATTGCATTGAATCTATATATTGCTTTAGGCAGTATGGACATTTTTACTATATTAATTCTTCCTATCCATGAGCATGGTAGGTGTTTCCATTTATTTGTATCTTCTATGATTTCTTTCTTCAGTGTCTTATAATTTTCTGAGTACAGATCTTTCACTTCTTTGGTTAAATTTATTCCTAGGTATTTTATAGTTCTTGACGCAATTGTAAATGGGACAGTTTTCTTAATTTCTCTTTCCATTAGTTTATTATTGGTATATGCAAATGCCACTGATTTCTGAACATTGATTTTATATCCTGCTACTTTATTGAATTCGTCTATCAGTTCCAATAGTTTTTTGATGGAGTCTTTGGGGTTCTGAGCTTTCTTATGTTGGGAGGTTTTTCATTACCAATTCAATCTCCTTACTCATTATTGGTCTGTTCAGATTTTTTATTTCTTCATGACTGAGTCTTGATAGGGTGTATATTCCAGGACTTTATCCATTTTTTCTGGGTTATCCAGTTTGTTGGCATATAATTGTTCGTAGTAGTCTCTCATGATTTTTATTTTTTTATTTCTGTGGTATCAGATCAGTTGAAATGTCTTCTCTTTCATTTCTGATTTTATTTATATGAGTCCTCTTTCTGTTTTTCTGAGCTAGTCTAGCTAAACGTTTGTCAATTTTAGGTATCTTTTCAGAAAACCAGCTCTTAGTTTTACTGATCTTTTGTATCATTTTTCTGGTTTCTATTTTATTTATTTCCCCTCTGGTTTTTGTTACAGCAGGTCCTCAGTGTCATTTTGTTTAATGTCATTTTGTTATAACATTGTGAGATACTGTAGGAACCTAACTCCTATTTATATCAATTAGTCTATGGTAAAATTGGTTTCATTGTACATCATTTCATTTAACGTTACAGAACCTATCCACGACGATGTTAAGTGAGGACTTACTGTATTTCCTTACTTCTGTTAACTTTGGGCTTAATTTGTTCTTTTTCTAGTCCTTGAAGTATACAGTGAGGTGGTTTGTTTGAGATCTTCCCTGTTCCTTAATGTAGGCATTTGTTCCTATAAACTTCCCTCTTAGAACTAACTGTTTTTGCAGCATCCTGTAGGTTTTGGTATGCTGTGCTTCCATTTCATTTGTTTTGAGATATTCCTTGATTTTTTAAAAAAATTTCTTCTTTGACCCCTTGGTTGTTCAGAAGCATGTTGTTTAATCACCATATACTTGTGAATTTTTCAGCTTTCTTCCTATTATTGATTTGTAGTTTCATATTGTGGACAGAAAAGTACTTGGTATGATTTCAGTCCTCTTAACTTTGCCAAGACTTGTTTTGTGACTTATCATGTGATCTGCCCTGGAGAATGTTTCATGTGTGCTTGAGAAGATTGGTTTTTCTTGCTGTTAGATGAAATGTTCTGTATATATTGGTTAGTACCATCTAGTCTAAAGTATGGTTCAAATCCTGTGTGTTTTTTTTGTTGATTTTATGTCTGGATGATCTATCCATTGTTGAAAGTACGGCATTGAAGTCCTCTGCTGTTGCATTGCTGTGTATTTTTTCCTTTAGATATATTAGTATTTGCTTAGGATGTTTAGGTGCTCTGATGTTGGGTGCATATATATTTATGATTGCTATATCTTCTTGATAAATTATTCTTCTTATCATTCTATGACCATTATTGTCTCTTATTACATTTTTTTGGCTTGAAGTCTAATTTATCTGATAAGTATTCTGGCTCTCTCTTTTGGTTTCCACTTCATGTTGCCTATTTATGTCCTTAAAGTTGAAGTGAGTGTCTTGTAGGCAGCATATTGTTGGGTCTTGTTTTTAGTTGAAGAACAGAAAATGTGGTTTCTCTTCCTCTAATTTGCTAGAAACTGTATCTGGAAGTAAAATGTTGAATGCATTTCCATGTTAAGCTGACAGGTTGATTTTCCATTTTTCTGTGCCATATTGAGTTAGCATCTGTACGTTGTGCCTCTTCAGTTTTTAGATTTGCTGCAGAATTAACCCTGCAATTAGGAATGACCTAGGTCAGCCATATGGTGGGGCACAGGGACATTACAAGTTTCTGTTGCCAAGATTAGAATAGTGAAGCTGCCCTGGTGTAAGGATAATGGGCTGTATGCCAGAACCAAGTAAATGAAGGCCTGGAGCTAGCATGAGATGGTAATGAACCTCAGGGAGGCATTCTCTTGGTGCCAAATCAGAAACTAGGCTAGCCAGTGTACGTGGGGGTATCCAAAGTCAAAAGCAGTAAGAGGTAACAAGGAGCTGACTTCAAACTAGAGAAATTCTCAAGAGCCTCTATTAATTGTAAATGCTCTAAAAAGACTTCTGAGAGATTTTATTAGCTAAAGTTCTAATACCTGTAGCTCTTTTTTAACTTGTAGGAAGGAAAGGGAGAGATGTTTTTTACAGTATCATTGATGCTTAAAAAATATTGATGCCAAAAGCACTATGTGTTAAGAATTTAGTACTAAAGTAGAAATTAGAAGTCCTACATTGGAATGACTGATTTTAGCTCTAATCCCTCAGTTTCTTCATCTGTTTTTAGCTCTAATAGTTCTTAAAATCTCAAAGAAGGATACTTTGTACGAGACACATAATTTTATTTTTGTTACTTTGAAGAATTTACTGAAAAGTAATATAGGCCATTTATAAGGTACGGAGTAAATATACTTGTTTGATATTTGGTTGATTCTTTTTCTTTTCTTTTTCTTTCTTTCTTGTTTTCTGCAAGAGGTTTAGGAGATATTTTCAGGTCCAAAATGGAGGGGAAACTTTGTAATTTAAATCAGAATCAGTAATCTTTTTCTGTAAAGGTCCAACTAGTAAATATTTTTGGCTTTGTGGGCCAGACACTATTCATAGTTTTTCAGTTCTGCAATTGTAGCATTAAAGCAGCCATACATAACTCACCAATGACTGGGTATGGCTGTCTTCTAATAAAACTTTATTTACAAAAAACAGGCAGCAGGCTGGTTTTAGCCCTTAGGCTATATAGTTTGCCAACCGCTGATTTTAATTATTAGTTTATAGCACTAATAGGGAAACTGAAAACTTAAAAAACTGTTATGCATTTAAAATTTCATTGGGATATGCAAGGAATTGCCATTAAGAGCATAAAGTGAATTTGGAATTTATTTCTTTCTTCTTCCCCTTAGGCTGCAAGACAGTCTTGAATTCATCAATCAGGACAACAGTACATTAAAGGCTGATAGTAACACAATTATTAATGGACTACTTGGAAATATAGGTAAATGATTCCTTGGGTTTTGTAAGTTTTAATAATGTTAACAATACGTCAAAGATTTGCAGTTCTTTCTTAATAATGTATATCTTTTATAAGACCAAAGAGTTTCAAATACGAGAAATGGAAAAGTCATTTAAATTGCAGGTGTATATAATATTTGTATTATTTGAAAAACACGATTGTCATATATTTGAACATAATGTTAATTTTGTATCTGAAAAAAAGAACTGCTGAAGATCTTTTTTTTTTTTTTTAACATTGATGCATCTTTGAAAGGCACTGTTATTGATATAAAAAGCCCTGATCAGCTCTCTTAAATATTTCAGCCTAGGAAGACTGGTATTACACTTTTCCTCTTCTCTCTTCAGTAACAATAAAAGTTAGTTTAAAATTGTGCTCATTTTTGTGACCTACAATTCAAATGAGCAGATATTCAAAGTTGATGTTCCTCAGAATAACAACTTATTTAGTAGCCGGTTAGTTAATTGTAGTTTTATTTAAGTTCAACATTTGAAAGTGACAAACTGTAAAATTTTTGGTCATTTGTTTTATTCAAGAAAGCTCAACTAAGTTGCTGCTGCCCATATTTCTAGTGCATAAAGAACTGTAATATGTCAGAGAGTAGAATGCAGTTAGAATAGGATGAACATTTCTCTCATTCCCAGTTTAGTGAGAATTTTTATTTGTAATTTTAATAAATATGTATTAATTATATGTATTATAGAAAACAGTTTTTTCTTCCAACTTGAACAGTATAACATTCTGTTACTTTTTATATTATAATTTATGTTCATTCAAATGAGCAACCATTAATTAAGCACCCACTGTGGGCTAGTTACAGGGTCAGGCATGTACTTTAGAAATTGTGTGTATTTTGTAGAAAAATATAAGTTCTGCTTTTCCTTAACTCATTTGATTAATTCATTGGTTTTAGCAAAGTAAAAATATGACAAGGAAATAACCAAATCTTTTTTCTTTTTAATTGGACACTTTTCAAAGCTCAAGGGGCTTATTAAAAATTATTTATTTGACTTGTACAAATTCATTATCACTTATAAAGGCAAATTATACCATAGATGTTAGATATGCTCATTTTCTCTGTTTTAATATAGAATAGGACATTATTTAACAAACTACAGACTTTAAATACTTACACATTCTTATTGTGAAGCAAAAATATTTGAACACTGTTTCTTATTTTCTTTACATATCCAATCAATCAACAAATACTTGGCAAGCACCTATCATATGCTAAATACTCTGCTAGGCCCCGAGGTGAATCAGACTCAGCTTCTACCTCAACAGATTAATAGTTAGTGGGAGTCAAACAAGTAATACAATTATAGTATACTGTAGTTAATTCTTGGACAGGATTAAGAGTATAGTGTGATAGAACTGAGGAGGATCGCTTAATTCAATCTTGGAGAGTCACGGAAGGCTTCCTTGAAGAAGTGAGGTGTAAGCTTGAAGGATTAACCTGACTTTTGGGGAAAGAAATGTTCTTGGAAAAAGCAGTAACATGTGGACAGACCTAGGGGCAAGAGATCATAGAGCATGGAAAGAATGTGAACAAATCAGATGGGTGGAGCACAGACTAGGAGTAAGGAAAGTGAAAAGAAAGAAGTGAGTAAGAGCCCTGTCACAAAGTGTGCTGTGGGCCATACTGAGGCATGTCGTCTAAAGCTTCGAGCATTTAGTACTACAAGCGAGGGTATGTTAGTTAGGGTCCTCCACCTGTTTTTTTAACAGGTTCCAACACAGGATTAAACATGCAAGGATTGTATTAGGGGAAATGACTATGTGAGAGAAAATGAGGAGGGAGCTGGGAAAGGTCAAGAGATCCCTCAGATTGTGATGCAAGTCTGACCCCAAGAAAAAGAGAGGAATAGAAGGTTGAATGGAAGTGTCCAACCTGCCATGCAGTCCAAGGCAGGTTTGGGGAAGGCCATTGACAAGTTTTCGAGTCAAAGCTGGTTGTCAGAAGAGACTCACTTCTTACCAAAATGGGCCTGTCTCACTGGTTATAACTGCTGTTCAGTCATTGGCAGGGAGCAGCCTACAGGACATGTGAACTCACGCAAACATGGCAATAGATTTCAGAATACAGAGGCTGAGGTACTTTGTCAATTACAGTCCTTCTAGAGGAGATCTTTGCAGTGCATTCTTAAGGCCACCACAGAGGAACTTTCAGAATACAGGCATACCTTAGAGATATTTCCAGTTTGTTTCCAGACCACCATAGTAAAGCAAATATCTCAATACAGCAAATAACATAAATTTTTGGTTTCCCAGTGCATATAAAAGTTATTTTTACACTATACTGTAGTCCGTTACATGTGCAATAGCATTATGTCTAAAAAAACCCCAATGTACATACCTTAATTTAAAAATGCTTTGTTGCCAAAAATATGCTGACCATCATCTGAGCCTTCAGTGAATTGTAATCTTTTTGCTGGACAAGGGTCTTTCCTCAATCGATGGCTGCTGACTGATCTGGGTAGTGGTTGCTGAAGGCTGGGCTGGCTGTTGCATTTACTAAAATAATACAGTAGTGATGTTTTCTGCATTGATTGCCTAGTCCTTTCACGAGTGATGTGTCTGTAACATGCAGTGCTATTTGATAGCATTTACCCACAGTAGAACTTCTTTCAAAATTGGAGTCATTCCTCTCAAACCCTGCTGCTGCTTTATCCACTCAGTTTATGTAATAGTCTAAATCCTTTGTTGTCATTTCAACAATCTTGGCAGCATCTTGAGGAGTAGATTACATCTCTAGAAACCATTTCTTTGCTCATCTGTAAGAAGCAATTCCTCACCTGTTAAAAGTTTTATCGTGATATTGCAGTAATTCAATTACATCTTCAGGCTCCATTTCTAATTCTCTTTTACTCGGTATTTCCACCACATCTTTAGTTACTTCCTCTGCTCAAGTCTTGAACCTCTCAAAGTCATCCATGAAGGCTGGAATCAACTTCTTCCAAACTACTGTTAATATTGATATTTTGACCTCTTCCCATGAATCACGAATGTTCTTAGTGGCACCTAGAATGATGAATCCTTCCCAGAAGGTTTTCAATTTACTTTGTCCTGATCCATCAGAGGAATTACTATTTAAGGCAGCTGTAGCCTTATGAAATGCACTTCTTAATCATAAGGCTTGAAAGTTGAAATTACTCCTTGGTGATCTGTGGGCTTCAGAATGGGTGTTGTGTTAGCAGATGTGACAACAACATTAATATCGTACATCGGGCTTCAGAATGGGTGTTGTGTTAGCAGATGTGACAACAACATTAATTTCGTACATCTCCGTCAGAGTTCCTGGGTGCCCAGCTCCATTGTCAGTGAGCAGTAATATTTTGAAAGGAATCTTTTTCTGAGCAGTAGGCCTCAAAAGTGGGCTTAAAACATTCAGTAAACCATGTCATAAACAGATATGCTGTCATCACGCTTTGTTGTGCCATTTATAGAGCATTGGCAGAGTAGACTTAGCATAATTCTTAAGGGCCCAAGGATTTTCGCAATGACAATTGAACATTGGCTTCAACTTAGTCACCAGCTGCATTACCTTCTAACAAGAAAGTCAGCCTGTCCTTTGAAGCCAGGCAGTGACTTCTCCTCTCTCTAGCTATGAAAGTCCTAGATGACATCTTCCTCCAATAGAAGGCTGTTTCGCCTACATTGTGTATCCACCTTCATTACTTATCTTAGCTAGACCTGGATAACTTGCTGCAGCTTCCACATCAGCACTTGCTGCTTCACCTCGCAATTTTATGTTGTGGAGATGGCTTCTTCCCTTAAACCTAATGGAACTTCCAACTTCAAACTTTTCTTCGCAGCCTTCTCACCTCTCTCAGCCGTCACAGAACTGCAGAGAGTTAGGACCTTGTCTAGATTAGGCCTTGGCTTAACGGGAAATGTGGCTGTTTCCAGATCACTAAAACTTTCTCCATATCAGCAATAAGGCTGTTTCTTTTTTTTATTTTTATCACTTGTATGTTCACTGATGTAACACTTTTAATTTCCTTCCAGAACTTTTCCTTTGCATTCACATCTTGATAACTGTTTGGTGCAAGAGGCTTAGGTTTTAGCTTGTCTTGGCTTTCAACATGCCTCCCTCACTAAATTTAATCATTTCTAGCTTTTGATTTAAAGTGAGAGATGTGTGACTCTTCCTTTCACTTGAAAACTTAGAGGCCATTGTGGGGTTATTAATTGACCTACTTTCAGTATTGTTGTGTCTCAGGGAATAGAGATGCTTGGGAATAGGGAGTGAGATTGGGGAATAGCTAGTTGGTAGAGCAGTCAGAACACACACAACATTTATCAATTGTTTGTTGTCTTAAATGGGAGTGGTTCATGGTGCCCCCAAACAATTACAATATTAACATCAAAGGTCACTGATCACAGACACCATAACAAATATAATAATAATGAGACAGTTTGAAATACTGTGAGAATTACCAAAATATGACACAGAGACACGAAGTGAGCAAATGCTGTTGGAAACACTGATAGGCTTGTTTAATACAGTTTCCACAGACCTTGAATTTGTAAAAAACGCAGTATCTGTCAAATGCAATAAAACGAGGTATGCCTATATAGAAATATACTCAGTTCAGATTTATCTCTGCAAAAGAATATTTTGATTGCAGTGGGAATGGACTCAAATAAGCCAGTAGGACTGAAGAAAGATCTGTATGAGAAGGCTGTTTGTGATAATTCAAATGACAGGTAACGGGGACCTAAAGCAAGATTGTGTCAGTGAGGATAGAGAGTCATTGAGAGGTTCATTTAGGAAAATAGACTGGACAGGAGTTGGTAAATGAAGCCAGATGAGGAAAAATAAGGAATCAAGGGTGGCACTTTGTCATCCGGTTGTGTAATTGCATGGATATTGGTGCCATTCAGCATGAGAAACAATCAATTGGGAATTGATGATTTCAGGTCGAGGCATGTTGGATTGGAAGTATTGGTGGGATAACCAAGTAGAGACACCCATTATATTTAGTTAGATAGGTATATTGTAGTATACCTATAGTAGCTGCTGTAACATAAAACTAATGAAACTAATGAACGTACAATATTTTTAAAACAGTAGAGGTTTCTTTTACTCATGTAATGTTCAAAAAGGTATTCCTCATTGGTAAGCAGTTTACCCCCAGGGTTTTTAGAGGCCCAATCTCTTTCCTGCCTGGAGTTCTGCCTTCTTCCACATGGGGACTCCAAGGTTGAGCTCCTCTGAGCCGAGCTAGTGAGAGGGTTAAGTCTGGAGCAGGTATGTCCCCTTCATAACTACCACAGCCTAAAAGTGACATGTGTTACTTTTGTTCACATTCCATTGGTGGATTCACCTGTCTATAAGGAGATTTGAGAAATATGGTCCGTAGCTGGGCAGTTGCTTCCTAGAGACTACTTGATATTATGGAAGGGAGAATACAATTCTTTGTCAGACAGCTGTGTCTACCGCGGATTTGAGAATCGTTAGCATGTAAATGATAATCGAAAACAAGAATGAAAGAGATGATTTAGGAAATGTAAAGAATGAGAAGGAAAGGTGGTTGAGGATGGCACCCTGGGGATGCTGGCTTTAAAGAAAGGAGTAGGGGAAGGGAAGCACAGAAAGGAGACTGAGGAAAAAACCTTCTTGCGTTAATGGAAAC
This sequence comes from Aselliscus stoliczkanus, assembly GCA_033961575.1. Taxonomy (NCBI): domain Eukaryota; kingdom Metazoa; phylum Chordata; class Mammalia; order Chiroptera; family Hipposideridae; genus Aselliscus; species Aselliscus stoliczkanus. The sequence goes on from CM066733.1 coordinate 37,657,965, forward strand.
TGAGGGGGAAAAGTTCTAAGTGTAATGTCGGGTTGCATTAAGCAGCAGGAAGGCTTTTGGTGGCCCACGCATGCAGTTTCAGTGGTGAGAATATAAGCCAGAGTTGAGGAGAGATCAGAAATTAGTCTTTTTTTCCAAGATGTAAGCAGCAGTTCTCAAATTGTTTGGTCTTAGGACCCCTTTAAACACTTAGAAATTATAGAGGACTACAGAGAACTATTGTTTATATGGGTTGCATTTATTGATATATAGTGTATTAGAAACTAAAACAAAATTTAAAAATATTTATGTAGTAATTCATTAAAAATTCACACTAATAACCCCTTTCATGTTAATATAAATAACGTGTTTTGAAATAACTATTTTCCAAGACAAAAATAATTTAGTTAGAAGAATGGCATTGCTTTACATTTTTGCAAATCTCCTAAATGTATGGCTTACTAGGAGATAGCTAGATTCTTGTATCTGCTTCTGTATTCAGTCTCTTGTGGTATGTTGCTTTTGTTGAAGTGTATTAAGAAAATCCAGTCTCACAGATAGTTGGAAAGGGAAGGTCCTCACAGACATCCTTTGAAAAGGTTGCAGGGACTCTCCAGGTGTCATTGGGGACCACATTTTAAGAACTGCTGAACTTGAGGATTAGATACATATATGGTCAGAAGGTTAGAATAGTTTTGGCTGTGTTTAAATGTTGGTGGAAAAGGAGGTTATAAAGAGGATGAAGTTAGAGATAGAGGTAATACTTGGCAAAGTGAGATTTTGAACGCCTTAGCTGAATTAGAAGAATTAACTTTGGAAGGGAGGGAGGGAGGGAGGGATCTCTCAGGAGTTTTCACTGAGTAAGTCTCTAGCACACGGTAAGGCTTAAATAATGTTACCTGTTATTACTGCTCAGGCAGGAAGGAGGCAAGGATGTGAGAATTTGATTAAGTTTGGGGATAGGTTGGTAGGAAAAGGGAGAGTTCCCATCTGGTGAATTCTGTGTGTGTGCACACATATACATACACATTTACATAGGATTGTAGGAGACAAAGTCATATGCTGAAAGTAAGGAAGAGATAGGTAGGGAAAGAGTTTAAAGAGAGCAGATAAGTTTTGAAAGAAGAACTGAACAGTGAAACATGGAAGGATTACTGCATATGCACTTTAATTATAGAAATTCTTGTTATAGAAAAATATCTATTAGCAATTAAATACATTTGTCACTTTTTAAACAGAAAGCTCCCTGTTCTGTCCTAGGTAAACCTCCTAGGTGGCTATTTAGGCCATCATGGTTAAGAGTAACTAACAGGTAACCCAGCTACTTGCTTCTAGGCTGTAATGTTATCCTTTTTGGGTCTTGGTTAAGTGTGTAGTAGCCCCTTTTCTTGGCAGCCGGGAGTCTTGGCCCTGTCAGACTGCATTGGTGGCTTGCCTCCTTAGTGGCTGACCCCAGTCTAGGAAGTTTGGGTTCTTCCATTACGTGTGACTTATCACTAGGTTAGAAAAAATTTTTTTCATACTCGTCAATAGATCCTTTTCTGTATTTGCTCTTTGTTGCACGTTGTGGTCCTTTTTCTCAGCCAAGCATTTAATTGGTTTTCTTCGTACTGCTGTCGCAGGAGAATACTATTATCTTAAAATTGACTTTTTAAAAGAGAAATTTATGTGGCAAATGTCGAATTGTATAGATAACATTACTGAGTTTTTTTTGATCTTTAGAAACATTGAGATTAGAAAGGATTGAACATTTAAAATAATTTTTATCTTGTATAGTGGAAGCTTATTTTTATTGTTATATACAAATTTATGAGTAAACAGGCATGAAATTCTTATTTTTGACATAAGCTATGACCAGAGGGAAACCATCCCATTTCAGAAAAAGGGAAGCCAGCTTAAGTATTCTTATTGAGTGTAAAAGTTTCTGTCCATATCTGTTGGTCTGCTTTTGTGCTGCCTCAGCTCACCTTTTATTCCTGACGCACTGCCGCTTCTCTAACAGCTCTCTTTCACATGTATTTTACGTTTTTGCCATGTAGGTCTTTCACAGTTCTGCAGCCCCAGGCGGGCATTCTCTGAACAGGGTCCGCTCCGCCTGATCAGGAGCGCCTCTTTCTTTGCAGGTTTGCGATGTGCTGTGTGGGTAGACTAGTTGGTGCCCCAGTGGCTAGAATGTGTAGTTAAGCTGTGGAAACAAGAGAGTACATCAGTGCAGGTGGGGAGGGTGTGGTTAAGAAAGCATGGCTTAGGAAGTACACAAACTTAATTTATTTCTGCTGACTATGTTCTTGAAGTTTCCAGAAACTTGATCAGTGGAATTGACATTTTCATGAAATTTCAGTTTGTCATTTCTTATCTCATTATGTAATAATGATTTTAACTTTAGAATTCTAAACTAAATTTTAGTATGAATATTAACATAATCCAGTTGGAATTTCTAATGTGACACTATCTTGTTTCCATGGCTAAGTAGCTTATGTACCATAGTTCACCAATATATTATTATTATTATAAAATTTATAATCTATACTATTCCATAAGAATGATTTCTCTTGGAGTTAAGATTTAGTTGAACAAGCACCATTATAATTGCTCTATAAAAGACATATATGTGTATATTTGTTTATATCGTTAAACTGATGATTATAGAGTGTGTTCATGCTTCAGTATTCAGGAAGTTGTATCCAACTTCTTGTTTTAATTAATATTTATTTTCCTTACAAAGATGAGGTATGCACAATATATATTTATAGAAAATTTGAAAAATGTAAAAAATAGATTAAAAATATATGTTAGCTGTTTATCAGGTAGAAATAACCTTATTTATTTATTTTCTAAACAAAATTGGGATAATGTTATTTGAAACCATTTTCTTAAAATTTTCATTATGGAGAATTTTTAAACATACATTGATATAGGCAGAAGAATAGAGTGACCTGTCATATACCCATCACATAGCCCCAGCAGCCATCATTCTTACTGTTAAGTAGCTTGCTTTATTTTTTCATGTAATAGTATATTGTGAATATTTTCCTATGTAATTGAATATACTTCTACTTATTTTAGTCACCCTTGCTTCTTCAGATATTATACATTATTTTCATATTATATGTCAAATCATGAGATCTCAAAGCTTGTTCAACTGAGTAATAGCTCTTGGTGTTGGGTGTGTGCTGTGCTGTTGAAAAAATAAAGGAATGCAATGAGACGAGCATGATTTAGTTTTGCTATCTAAAAGGAACAACGTCAACCTGAATAGCAATGTATTTTATAACTGAGAATTTTTTCTTGATTCACAGTTCACAGCAATCCAATGGACATGCCTGGAAGAGAGCTGAATGAGGACCGAGACAGCGGGATAGCACGCTCTGGTAATGCCAGGTTCACGTACAGTGTTTATGAGATAGATGTTAGCTGACACTGATTTTCTTTTGTTTTGTTTTGTTTTGTTTTTGAGGGCAGTGTCACTGGCCCTCCTCATATGTGGGACCGAACCGGCGCCACTGGCTTCCTAAGCCAGCGCTTAACCACCGCGCCACTTGGCCGGCCCTGATTTTCTTTTTTATCTTTGACTTTTTCATTCAATTTTGTGTATGCAGTCAGTATTGATATTACAAAAGAATTATAGAAACAGCAGAGAGAAATGTTTTATATTAAAAAATTTTTGTGTTTACTATGGAATGTGCCCGGTGGAGCACTGCCTGGATGAATGCACACCAGCTCAGGCTTAGCCAGCACAAGAGGAAAGGGCTGCTGAGGAGACTGCTTATGTAGCATAGTAGAAGAGCACATTTGCTTATATCTGCTTGCTCCTAACTGGAGTTTAAATTAGACTGTCTCTTGCCCGGAAAGACGTAGGCATTTTGAACTAATGTTATACATATTTCTTTTATATATGGACTTGCACAAAATTTGTCTAACAAACTTCTATTGAAACATGCTAGGCATAAAAAAAAAAAAAAAAAAAAAAAAAGAGTAAAGCCCAGATTCTATCTTAAGGAGTAGAGTCTACTAAGGGAACAGTTAGGAAAATAGGAAAATCATCTGTCATGGCTCATTGTGTAACACTTTCTGTGATAAACCTGTGCTGAGAGGTTCAGAGAAAAGGCACGTAACAGCCTGGGCAAAGGGCAGGGACCACAAATGCTTCACAGAGGGATAACACTTGAGTTATATCTTGAAAAATCAATAGATGTTACCCAGACAAAGGCATGGAAGAAGGACATGCCATCTAAAAGGAAAAGGGTTGTGGCCAGGCCGGCCAAGTGGCATGTTGGTTAGGAGTTAGCTTGGGATGCCAGCTCTGAGCAGCAGGGCCGCGGTTTGGATTCCACATGAGGGCCAGTGATGCTGTGCCCTCTACAGCTAAGATGGTGAACAACAGTTCGACCTGGAGGTGGGCTGCCATGAGTCGCCGATGATGTAGGCTGCAGTGGGACTGGCCGGCAGCCAGCGTGAGCTGCTGTAAGCAGCTGGCTGGTGAGCGACTGCCTCACCCAAGAAGAGCACAATGATAATACCAACATGGGCCAGTGAAGCGACGTCCTCCACAACTAGACTGAAGAACAAAAGGACAGCAACTTGTCTGTTCGCCTTCCCTCATTCCCCAACATTGTTTCCCTCTCCCAATTCCCCAGTAAAATCTTTAGAAAAAAAGAAAACAAAAAAGAAAAGGGTTGTGGCTGTGGGAAGATGGATTTTTAGACTTGAATCTGCCATCTTTCCTAGCTGCTGGAATCTAGAATAAAGGACACTTATCTCCTCAAAAAAAAAAAAAAAAAAAAAGAAAGAAAAACTAAAAATACAAATTGAAAAAAATAAAACAAGTAAATAAAAAATAAAAGGAAAAGTGTTTCTCAGGGCCCAGAGATCAGCATAAGTGAAAGAAGGACTAATCTTAGGCTTGAATTTTGATAGGTATGAGAAACTTTATCTACTGTAGCTGTTCATTATATGACTCTGCTATTAAAATTGTTTACAATTCAATTTTGAGTATAGATAAGAAGTCCAAACTTACCTGTTGTAATCCCTAGGTTCACATTAGAATAACGAGAATTTCCAAAAAGAATTTTCAGATGCCTACAATCTATTACTGAGGACTCTAATTTAGCCTAAAGAAAGTCTTAGGCATCACATTTGAGAAACAAAACAACATGAGAAAGTCAACACCTGATTCTGATGGACAGCTGGAGTTGAGAACTACTACTCTAATAGGAAAAGTGTGCATCTCTCAAATAATCTCACCCTTCTTTTCTAACTCAGTTATTTTTGTTCTTCAGAACTAATCTAGAGTGTATATTTTTCTTAGTTCTGTTGCTTCTATATAACCTAGAGATTTAGTTTGTTCTTCTGTGGCAGGAATTTAATTTTGGAGGTGATAAATTTACATCTTCATACTTCATTTGATTCAGCTATAAATTGAAGGGCTTGGCTAGATTGATCTGTAAGCCTTCTTTTTTAAAGATTTTATTGGGGAATAGGGGGCAGGGAACAGTGTTGGGGAACCAGGGAAGGGGAACAGACAAGTTGTTGTCCTGTTGTTCTTCAGTCTAGTTGCTTCACTGGCCCATGTTGGTATCGTCATTGCACTCTTCTCAGGTGAGGCAGATCCGTCACTGGCCTCTGGACAGCCGTTAGAGCGGCTCTTGGCAGCTCACACCGGCTGCTGGCTGCTCTCACTGGCTGCTGGCCACTCACTGTAGCCTATGGCAGCCCACTGCAGCAGGGGATGCAGCTATGCCGTCCCAGGGACTCACAGCAGCCCAGCTCCAGGTGGAGCTGTTATTCACCATCTTAGCTGTAGAGGGCAGTGTCACTGGCCCTCATATGTGAGATCCGAACCAGGGCCGCTGGCGTCCCAAGCCAGCTCTTAACCAGTGCACCACTCGGCCGGCCCTGTAAGCCTTCTTTAAACCATTAAATTCATATATGCCATTTAAGTTAATGGTATATTTCCTTATAGGGTTATTTTTAATCTCAGACTTTAGTAAAGGAGCTTTTCTAAATTTAGAGTGATATTTAGCTTTTCACTGAAGCCATACCCAGATTAGTTATACATACCCAGCCTTATATTAGACCACAAAGGTTTAATTGATAAAATGTGGTCTTTTCAAGAGAGTAGTTTAGAATTAATTCATTGGTGGTCCAGATATTTGCATGGTACATCACACTCTCTCCTTTATCATTGAATTTGTCAGAGAGAATTCAAATGAACAGATAGATCTTCATAATGTCATTCTCTTAGTTTTCATTCCTGGTGTCCAAAATGATACATCATGTTGCCACATGATAATATTTCTCTGATTTTGATTACTTTACAAATTTGCAGTATGTAGTATAATCATAAAGATAGAAATCTAAAATATTGCCAAACAAAAGCGAGTTCTTAATGTCTTTTCCTCTATAGATCCAGTGGGAAGCAGAGAATTCCTAGCCTAAGGAAAAATAAAGGGTGTAGCTTTTGATACCCCAGCAAAAAAAAGCTTTTGGATTGCAGGGACTGGATTTGGAAAAAGAATAGTTCCTACATTTAGGGATTTCAGCAATTATAATTAGACCATACTTTTTTTTTTTTTTTTTTTTTGAGGGCAGTGTCACTGGCCCTCATATGTGGTATCTGAACCGGGGCCGCTGGCTTCCCAGGCCAGAGCTTAACCACCGCGCCACTCGGCCGGCCCCAGCAATTATAATTAGAATGGACTCTATTGGACTGTGTCTGTCTCCCGTTAGAATGGTCCAGAGAGCAGTTTATAGGATTTACCCTTTTTGGAGCTTAATAGGTATAGTCATGACTCTTATTGAAAATGGTCAAGCGGTCAGAGGCTTGACTACCTATGTATAGTGATCCATGAGTGCTTCTTTTTGTTTTTAAAGATTTTATTGGGGAATTGGGGGAGGGGATCAGCCAAGTTGTTCTTCAGTCTTCGTTGTGGAGGGTGCTAGTTGCCATCTGGCTTCCCTTTGGCAGCTCTTGGCCTCTAAGCTCAAGGTGCTGTGTTCAATCTTAGTTGTGGGTGGGCATAGCCACCATTCCATGCGGGAGTCAAGCCAGCAGCCTTGTTGTTAAAAGCGGACGCCTTATCCACTGAGCCATCCGGATGGCACCTCAGCTCAAGGTGCCTAGTTCAATCTTTAGTTGCGGGTGGGCATAGCCTACCATTGAACAGGCAATCTTGTTGTTATACCAGCTGAGCCATCCTGCCACCTGTTGGCAGCTCAGCAAAAGCTCAGCTAGGGCGCAGCATTCACTGGCCCATGTGGGAATCAAACCAGTGGCCCTGTTGCTCAGAGCACGTGCTCTAAGCCAACTCTTAACCAACTGAGCCACTCGGCCGGCCCCTTGAGTGCTTTTAAATGACATCTTTAAGTGATATCGAGATACTTATTTTCAAATATAGTTTTTGTTCTTAAAATCCAACTGCTGCATTAAAATTGAATCACATCATATTTCCTTTAATTTAAGCACTAAGTGTCCAACTAAGCGAGGGGACTGTGTTGTGGCTGAAGGTGTAATGCCTTATTTCAGAGTAGCATTTTCTTGTGGGATGGGGGTAAGGATGTCAAAGGAGAGTTGTCTCAGAGTCTCTTGCTAAAACACTGTTAATATATGATTTTTCTTCTCTGGGACCTTGCTCCAACAATGATGTTATTTTTCCTTTAATGGAAATTTTAGAGGCTCATGAAGCAAACTGGAAAATTTGAGTCACCATTCTTAAATTTGTTGAGAAATTGTCCTTATATTTAGTTATAATTGACTTATACATTGTCTTTTTTCTTGTTCTGACTTGATAGCATCTCTCAGCAGTTTGCTTATTACACCATTTCCCTCCCCAAACTCTTCACTTACCCGAAGTTGTGCTAGCAGTTACCAGCGACGTTGGCGACGCAGCCAAACAACAAGTTTGGAGAATGGCGTGTTTCCCAGATGGTACGTTGAAGCCTAAATTTACAAGATTGAACAGTTCCTTAAACACAATTTTATATGGTTTTTTTTTTTTTTTTTTAAGAGTCTTGACTGATATTTTGTGTATTTTAAGTCTGGATCTTAAAGTTGTTTAAATATATTGCATTTATTTTATTGTGGGAAATTATGCATAATATAAAATTTACCATTTTAACCATTATTAGGTATACAGTTCAATGACATTAAGTATTCATGTTGTTGTGCAACCATTCACGTCCAGAACTTATCTCCCCAAACTGAACCTTCGTACCCATTAAATAATAATTTGACAGCCCTCCTTTCCCTTAGCTCTCTAGGCAGTTACCATTCCATATTTTATCTCTGTAAGTTTGACTCCTCTAGATCCTTCGATAAGTGGAATCATACAGTATTTGTTTTGTCCTTTTATGTCTGGCTTATTTCATTCAGCATGTCTTCAGGTTTCATCCGTTTTATAGCATGAATCAGAATTTCATTCCTTTTTATGCTTGAATAATAATCCATTGTACATATATACCACATTTTGTTTATTTGTTCATCTCTTATGGACATTTTGGTTGTTTCCACCTTTGGCTATTGTGAATAATTGGGTATACAAATCCCTGCTTTTATTTATTTGGGGTATATACCCAGAAGTGGAATTGTTGGATCATATGGTAATTCTGTGTTTAAGTTTTTGAGGAATTGCCATACTGTTTTCCACAGTGGCTGCACCATTTTACATTCCGAAATGTACAAGAGTTCTAATTTCTCCACATCATTGCCATTGTTATTCTGTTTTTTGGGGGGTTTTTTTTGATAACGATTGCCATCCTAATGGGTGTGAGGTGGTATCTCATTGTTGTTTTGATTTGCATTCCCCAATGGCTAGTGATGTTGAGCATCTTTTTCTGTGCTTTTTGGCCATGTGTCTGTCTTCTTTGGAGAAATATCTATTTAGGTGCTTTGCCCATTTTTAAATCAGTTGTTTGTTTTTTTGTTGTTTGAGTCGTAGGAGTTATTTATATATTCTGGATATCAGTCTGTTATCAAACAAATGCTTTGCAAATGTTTTCTCCCATTCCATGGGTTGCCTTTCATTCTGTTGATAGTGCCCTTTCATGTACAATAGTTATTAATTTTTATGTAGCCCAATTTATCTCTTTTTTTCTTCTGTTGCCTGTGCCTTGGATGCCATATCCAAGAAATCATTGCCAAACCCAATGTCATGAAACTGTTATCCTGTGTTTTTTTCTCAAGTTTTATAGTTTTGACCCTTCTGTTGGGACTTCCATCCATGTACTACAAGTTTTGATATTTCAGTTTTTCCCGTTTCTATTTTGGCAAGTTAATTCATTCTTAAAAAATTTTTTTGTTTTAGTCTATGTTAAATATAACTATAGACAATGAAGCTTCTCCTTTACTAATAAACCCTTTATTCCTTCATCTTTGATTTTACACCTGGAATCAAAGAAGAAACAAATAGATTCTATAACTGTGAAGAAATTATGTTACACTCACCTATAAACCTTAAAATTCAGACACGTTTAGGTTGGTCATGAATTAGGATTATCTATTTTTCAGTGACTTTTTTTTCAAAATGTTCCCATTCTGACTCAAAATTTCTTATAAAAATGTGATAATGAAGGAATGGCCAGTAGATTTCTCAAAGAGATATCCAACTGATACGAATTTTTAGATTTATTTGATAAAACAGCAGACTTTAGCTTGCCTACATTTAATCAGCAAGGAGATTAAATTATGAATTTAATTATTTTTATATATTTTTAAATTAAAAATATTTTGTTTTTAAGGTCTATAGAAGAAAGCTTTAATCTGTCAGATGAGAGCTGTGGCCCTAACCCAGGAATTGTGAGGAAAAAGAAGATTGCAATTGGGGTAATCTTTTCGTTATCCAAAGATGAAGATGAAAATAACAAATTTAACGAATTCTTTTTTTCACATTTTCCTCTTTTTGAAAGCCACATGAACAAACTAAAAAGTGCAATAGAACAGGTAAGCATAGTCATGTTGTTGGTTTGTTTACATCCCTTATTTTCCTTTGAATCTTATTCTCATATTGAAGCGTTGTGTTTATTCATTTGGCAGAAAAATTGACAGGTACCATGTGGGTACCCTACAGAGTGCTCTGGAAGATACAAAATAGACTTCAACTCTTTAAGACACTTGCTGTCTAATAAAAGATCTGAGTTCATTCATTCATTCAGTAAATAAAAATTGAGGGCCCATAATGTGGCAGATACTGTTCTAGCAAGTAAAGATAAGATGTGAAAAAGCAACACTCCTGACCTCATGGGACAGCAAATGAGTGAATATATAAGCTATTATATGAGAATGAATGCTGTGGAGAAATATGAAACGGGAGGATTTATAAGGAATGATGGATGGATGGATTGCTATTAGGTTGTCTTAAAAGTCATGAAGTATCTTATATTTTTTTGTTGCAAAATTACGTCTTGACTTTTCTGACAACCCAATAATTTTTATAGGCTAGTCTGGAAGGCTCTTGATAAAATGGCACATGGTCCAGAGATGCAAAAGGAGTGAGTTACAGCATCTGAAAGAAAAATGTTCAAGGCAGGGCAAAGGTCCTATGTCCAGAGTAAGCCTAATGCTTGAGCAACAGTTTGGAGGCCAAAGTGGCTGGGGTACACTAAGACAAAGTCAAGTACAGCCGTAAAAGATACCATTGTCAGAGCACTGGGCATTTACTCTTAAGAAAAAGATGGGAAAACACTGGAAGGTTTTGAGTGGAGAGATGACATTATTTATGAGGACCACTCTTAATGCTGGTGGAGAAGAGATTTCTAGGAGCAAATGTGGATGTTGTGGGACCAGTTAAGAGGCTGTTAGGATAATTTAGGTGAGAGATGATGATACTCAAACCAGTTCAATGGTGGAATTGGTGAGAAGTGGTTGGATTCTGGATATATTTTGAAAATAGAGCGAATGAGATTAGCTGGTGGACTGAACTGGGTATAAGACAAAGAGAATGATAGAGGTTGACTCAGGAATTTTCATTTGAGAAGGATGGACTTGCCAGCACTAAAATGGGGAAACTACAGATGCACAGAAGGTGGATGAAGATCAGGGGTTTGTTGGAGATGCCTCCTGTATATCCAGGTGGTTATGTGAGTATAGAGTTTAGGGGAAAGGTACAAGCTGGCTAGTCACCAGTGTGAAGATGATATTTAAAGCCATGAAACTGACTATGGGATTGAAGAGAGGAATGGAGATCCTAGGCCTGATTTTGTGAAGCATTTGAACAGTTAAAATTTGAGGAGAGGAGACCAGGTATTGACTGTTCAAGTAGGAGGAAAAATGAGAGTACTTTTTTGAGGGAATCCAAGTGAAGATAGTGTTTTAAGAGGTAGGAGTGATAAATTGTGTCAAATGTTGTCAATAGTGTACATAGTAAATTTATGTAAAGTAAGAAAATTGTGACTACAAGATAGAATATAAGGATAACTAAATATGAGAAGAAGCCAAGTTTTTTTTAGGAGTTCCTAGGAAAGAAAAGTGACTTTATACTAGGAAGATGTTTCATTTGGACTACATCTTGAAGGATGTGTAGGATTTTTTTAAACATAAAACTTTGGAAATTGGATATAGCAGAATAGCAAGAAAAATTGACATCCTTGCCACCCGAGGAAAATTTATTATCATTTTCTTGAAAGTATTATCCAGGACTTTTCTCTGCATTTTGTACTTTACCTTGATGGGGATTGTGCTGTGTCTGTATTGCTTTAATTATATCCTGTTGTTAAAAACTCATTGTAGCATACACATTTCTCATGTCATTATAAATTGTTCTTAAATATATCTTAATGGCTTTCCTTAGTTTAAGTAACAATTTTTCTATTAGACCATTTCTACTTTCTCACAATATAGCTACATTATAGTTAACATATTGGTGAATTTTCCAGATTATATTTTAGAAGAAATTCCCAGAAGTTGAACCAGTGAGTCAGTGGATATAACTGAAGTCTTTAATCCCTGTGACAGTATGCGGAAGGGAAAAGAATGCAGAGCGGAGTTAATGGGGACCAGATCACAAAGAATCTAGAATGCTTGCCAGAGGTTTTGGCTGTTTGTAAGGCTGTGCTTTAGGAAGATTAATTTGCAGTGTTTAAGAATAAGAGGCTTGAGGTAGAAAGACCAATTAGAGTGGTCTAGAAAGTAAAGGATGCATTTCAGTAACTGTAGTGAATAATCAACATCTGCCTCCAAAAAAGACACTGATGTTATTCACATTACATCTGTCAATAGACAAATAGATTATTAGCAATACTTTTTTTACTGAACGAGTGAGTAAAGCCATTTTCACTTACTCTTTCAGAAGTTAGACACTGGTGACATTCTCTTCAGTTGGCTGCTGTCCCTTTTTGTGGTCTGTTGTTGCCAAAGTCAATACACAAAACTTATATGGCTGAGCTGACATTTTAAGTTACTGGGAGAAGTGTTTTAAGCTTTGTATTAAACTCGAAATATCTAGGCACTCATTAGATAGAACTCATTAAAGATTACTTTTCAGATGTTTTAATGTTTTGACCATTCTGTAACCTAAAGTGTACATTGCAGTACGTATAGTTGTCTAGATACTTGTTCAAGTTTAACATCTCATTTCTCATTAAAGCTGAAACGTAAGGCTGAATGAATGAATACTTTTATATAAATGTATAAATTTTAAAAGTTCTACAGTTGTTAATTAATGATAGAATATAGTAAACATTAGACCATCCCAAGAAGTTATCTTTTAGGACAAATTTTCAAACTACCACTAAGGAAAAAAAAAAAAAGCATTTTGTTTCTGAGCACCTCGGTATTTTTTTTGAGGTTTGTGTTACCTTTTGAGATCTATAATTTAAACGGTTTTTTTCATTTATTTTCTGGTGAAATTAAGGAACAATAATGCTCAAGTCCAGCTAAAAAACTCTCTTCTTTGTAAATTGAGAATCTCTCAATAGTTTGTAAAAACATAAAGGAAGTTTCCCTTTTACCCTATGAAACTTTTGGTGTATATGAACATGATTTCTGTCCTGAAGTAGTCTGACCTTCTGTTAAACATATGTTTAAAACTTTTTTTTAGTTAAGTTGTAATCACATAAATAATACAGAATTATATTCTCTTTCAAAAATCTAAAAAATTGCAAAGTTCTTTCTGACATTCATATCCTGATACTGATCTCCTTTTTTCTACCTAAAGCAAGGCTTTTCAACCTTGGCTAAACATGTTTTTTTTTTTTTTTTTTTTTTTTGAGGGCAGTATCACTTGCCCTCGTATGTGGGACCCAAACCGGGGCTGCTGGCCTCCCAAGCCAGCGCCCAACCACCGCGCCACTCGGCCAGCCCCTAAATATGTTTTTAAGAAAGCAAATATTACTGGGCTGGCCGAGTGGCGCAGTGGTTAAGAGCTGGCTTGGGACGCCAGTGGCCCCGGTTCGGGTCCCATATATGAGGGCCAGTGACACTGCCCTCAAAAAGCAAAAAATACAAAAAAAACAAAAGCAAATATTACTAATAACTGGAGATATCTTTCAGTAGAATCTTTAGATTTCAGATCTTAAAAAAATATTTTCTTAACAGGAACCATGATTTGTGAAATATTAGAGGAAACCAGGAGCTATTGTTAGTGAGTTATCATTGTGTCTTGTTCTATTTGGGGACAAAAGTAGTTTTATGTAACCCAGAAAGTGTCAACATCAGTTTCTTTGTGTGTTGACATTCTGCGGTTTGACAGTTACAATAAGAGATTTAACACTTGAAAAATTTGAATTTTGTTATAATCATTAATGACGTAAGGCACATAAAAGAAAGCCACTCTACATATATGTGTCTTCTTTATATCTTTCTAGGTAAGAATGGTGGTAGAGTGTTGTGGAAATATATGGCTTTGTCTTTCACTTCATTTTTTTTTTCATGTTTTGCCTGTATTGAGTGTAAGAATTAACTATTTGATTGCTTTTAAGGCTATGAAAATGAGCCGGAGATCCGCTGATGCCAGCCAGAGGAGTTTGGCTTATAATCGCATAGTTGATGCCCTAAATGAATTCAGGTACATATTCGCTAGCTTTTCATAACATATGGTTGTTTTGCAGTGTACAGGAAGATTTATTTATTTTCTTTACCTTATTCTGATATAATTTCATTTTTAAAATCTTTGTCTCATGGTCAAATGAGGGTGTAATTCAGTAGGCCATTGGCTCCTCTTATTAAATATCAAATGTGTTTGGGATTCAGGCACATTTGGGAGCCATTGGTGGTATGATATTTATTACTGAATCATTAGACAAATATGACCAGAAGAGACCCTTGTTCCAGCAGAAATATACTTTGTCCCCTCTTGGGCTCCTGGCCGTAGGGACTAGTTAAATGTTATTTAACCAGTGATAGTAATCAGGTGTTCTTGGATACATGCAATACAAGGACACATGGATACAGGGAATATGAACTTGATGTTCCAAATAACTATTGCTTGATCGTTCTCTAGAAATGGCAAAGCAGATAGTTTTTCTTCTGCCAGTTTTCTGGCACAGCAAAGCTTGTGCCTCAAGTTCCAATGACCGCTGTAACTGTGCTCTAATTATGGCAAGCAAACATATTGCATGTGAGCTTAACATTGGGAATCACACTTAAATGACTGATGTGTGTCCCCTTCTAAGAGATTTATGTCAGGTCTACTTGATCCTCTCATCTTCTCAGCCTTTCCTCCTTTATGCACACTGGAGAAATAGTCTAGATATTTTGCTTATTTACCTAAAGGATTCCTACAGTATTATTTTGAGTTTTGCATTTTGCAGTATTACACGGTAATGAATCCTCGCCCTTGCACTTGGAACTATTACTTACATTATTGGATTACAGCTCCTTTTCTGCAGTCACATGCTGTGTGGCAGAAGGCCAAGAGTCCCTATTTGAGCTCTGAGGGAACACTGTCATTATAGATACAGCTGAGGTTACCAGAATAGTAAATATTGTCATAAGATTCATTTCTAGTAGAAGACTGATCTTGCTCTTAAGCTATAAACAATATTTGTATTTTTAAACAATTGAATTAAATACCTAGGATTTAATTGCTTTGGTAATAGAGTTCGGATGAAAGGCCTAGCCTTCGAATTTTAAGATTGCCTAGAATTTATAACGTGTGAGTTACAAAATCATTGAAAATGTATGTCATGATTGTGCACCTTGCCTTTTGTATTAGTTTATTTCACTTCAACCACTGTGCAGATCTGAAAGGCTGTGTGTCAGTTCAGTTAATGATTTTTACAATATCTTAGAAATACTTAAACTCAAGTTTTATTAAGAGGTCTATCTGTGGAAGTACTTTAATATGTACAGTTGATCCTCATTATTTACAGATTCTATATTTGTGAACCCACCTACTTGGTAAAATTTATTTATAACCCTGAAAAAAGCACCTCACAGTGCTTTTATGATCATTTCTGGACATTTCAGAGCAATGAAAAAATTGGCCTCATGCACACATTCCCAGATGAGGTCGAGCAAGAGAATGCTCTGCCTTTTTGTTTCAGCTCTCATTCTGTAAACAAGTGTCCTTTTGACATCTGTTTAGTGCCACTTTCTTTTCTTTCTTTTTTTTTTTTAGCACTTCTTGCTTTTTGTTAGTAATTTTGCTATTAAAAATGACCCTCAGACATAGTGTTGAAATGCTGTCCAATGTCCCTAAGTGCAAGAAGGCTGTGATATACCTTACAGAAAAAAATACCTGTTAGGTAAGCTTCATTCAGATGTGGGTCATAGTGCTATTGGTTGTGAATTCAGTGTTAATCAACAGTTTATTAAATATTACAGAAACCCACATAAAACAAGATTATGTATTGATGGGTTGACGAAAATGTTGTGACAGAGGCTCTCACAGGCATCTAAATCCTATATTTCACAGTGATTCAGTGTTCACTAATTTCACATGCACATCAACCTTATAGAACATTACTATAGACTGTTATGCTTAATTTTAACATTAAGTGGTTATTAAAAATCAGCTGTTAGATAATTTTTAAAGTATGTGATTATTTGAGACCAGATGAATTTTGGATAGTTGAGAAGAGGAAGGAAATGATTCACATGTATACAGAAGCCCTGAAACTTAGAGAAGCAGGAAGTATGTTTTAGTTAGCATTGCTTCCTGGCAAAGGTGAGGTCCTTGGATTTTTACCTAGACTTCATGCATAGCAAAGACAACAGAATCATGTCCACAGTTCCCTTACAACTGCAGGAATCTTTCATGCTATAGGGACAGACCAGGAAAAATAAAAGGTCTGAACTGAAAGGGGATAAACATTTGTGCTCAGTTTTCCATCCTACCTGGACATCCTTAATAGGCTTTAAAAATAAGCATTTTCAAATATCCCTTGTTTATATTCTAGTTGTATTTTTCTCTATAAAATAAACCTTTAATTCTTTTTCATTTATTCATATATTTTTAAGTTCTTAGCAATGATTTTATGCCCTACCAAGAACTCATTAATGTGACCTGTGTAGTCACTTCTAGCCATTGTAATATATCATGTTCGTTTTGGGTCAGGATTCAGTGAAACTTGTACAGGCAAGAGAATTTTTTTCCTTTTTTGGATTCTAGGTGTTAGAGAATTATGCTGAAGTGTAGATCTTAGCAATTGTGGAGGTATCAGAGAACTAGAGATTGACTAGTTCTGAAGCCCCAACTTTATAGGAGTTGCTTAGTCTGGTGAGTGTATAGGACTTTGCTAAGTAGATATTAATGTAAAAGAAATGAATTGACATCTTAAAGGTATCCTTGAAACCTTCAGAGTGCAAGTCACGAGACTAGCTATTGTCTAAAATGAAGCAGACAGAAGAGCACTGTCATAATTGTACAATATACCTCTCTTGTGTTGATTCAAGGAAAACTTCAGAATGTTGAAAGAGAGTCAAAATATAGCATGCCATCTATAATGTCCTCATCATCCTTCAGAGCCTCACTAAAAAGTCTCATCTGAGGCAACAGAAGGATTCTGATAAAGTAGTATTTTGAGTAGTTACATGGATAAGCTGTTACTCCAGTTAGAATATTTTTCTTCATTGTTGATTATTTGCAGCGTATTTAAGTACTGCGTATAACTTCAGAACACAGAACTGGAAGCGGCTTTAGAGATTATCTAGTCCTATCCTTTCACTTTACCTCTGGAGGAAACTGATGCTTAAATTAGGAAAACAATTTACCCAAGGGCACACAGTCATTGGAGGCGGAGCCAGAACCAACATATTTTGAGTACAGAATGTTTCCCATGGTACTGTGCTGATGACAAAAGAAGGAATGACTTGATGTCGTTGTCTTCTCTCAAAAGCTTTAATAATCTAGGTATGAGGCCCAAGCTGGCAAGATAACTTTATTTTAAGAGTATGTAATTGTAGGAACTATGAATTTCATAATGTGTTTCCCCCTTTAGGACAACAATTTGTAATCTTTACACAATGCCACGCATTGGAGAGCCTGTTTGGCTTACAATGATGTCTGGGATTCCAGAAAAGAACCAGCTTTGCCATCGATTCATGAAGGAGTTCACTTTTCTAATGGAAAACGCTTCAAAAAATCAGTATGGCTTACTCTTATCTATCTGTCTGTCTACCTTAGCTATCAAACTCAATTACAAAAGTGAAAGAACCATTATCTTTGGAATTATTTCATATTATTAATCAAAACAGTTCTAAAAGATAATTAAAATATAGGGTGTGGAAGGCCACAGAACTTTATGAATGAGAAAAGGTAAAAATGTTTTTGTGTTAAATTAAAATTCCTGACATAGACCTCTCTGAGGCTTCCCATTTTTTTGTGAATTGTATCCACTTCTGCAGTTTATTCTGTAGAAAAGAAGAAGAAAATTATAAAGAAGTGTCAAGTTTCCAGTGATACATTTTTAATGTGATAATTTGTCATATTGTTCCCTTCTAAGCATTCATCAGATTTCTAGAATTCAGATGAGTAATTCAAATGTTTTTATTCTCTTTGATGCTAGACAATGTTGGCTTAATACTTTCCTTTATTTTCCCATTCAGTTATTTGGAAATGTATTTTTGTTAATAAATTGTGTAGATTAAAACATAGAAAAGAATCCATAATTTTTCAAGTAAAACTACATATTTGTTTTGTAATTATGATCAGAAATAGCTCTTTGTGAATGCTGTCTTTAAGGATTTTTGTTAACTCCTATACAACTGAAAAATTAATTCACTTTCATTTTCATCCTGGTGACATCCCTTCCTTTCTTCTCTCCTCTCCTTTTTTATGCTGTTTGGCCACATGAGAATGTGTACTTTCTGTTTATTTTATCACTGTATTGTACCTAAGGTGTCATGAAGGCAGGTTGGAACCTGATACGATGCATTTTTTGTTTTCAGATTCTTGCCAGCACTCATTACTGCAGTTCTGACCAATCATCTTGCCTGGGTTCCAACAGTCATGCCAAATGGACAACCACCTATAAAAATATTTTTAGAAAAACATTCCTCTCAGAGTGTGGACATGTTGGCAAAGACTCATCCATATAACCCACTGTGGGCACAACTGGGTATGTAGTCTGAAAATCACTATGTTATGTATCATACTTAGACTTTTGTATAACTGTAGGGAATGATTTTACACCAAAAACAAAAATAAAGAGACAAAATGCTCTGTTTTTCCTACTCTGTTCTAAAGCACTGCTTATCTTTTCATGCCTGGTAAGTTGTCTTAACCAGATCTTGTGTCTGATAGTATTCCTTATAGATAGAGAACTGTAGCCGGAGATATAGAGGCAGGATGCTGGCTGTTTACTGGTAACTTCAGGGTCTGCAGGGGACTTGTGTTAGGTACTTTGCCTAGAAAGAATGAATCAACACAGTCATATGTGATAGAATAAATCTGGTTAACTGAGGAGTGGTCGTTGAGATTTGCGTTGTTCAACTTTCGTTTGTTTCTTGAGTAATTTTGAAAAATATTTCCCTCAGTGCTCAGCCCCAATGAATTACTGGTTACCAGAGGAGAGGAGATAGTTGATGATAGACAGTGGTTAGGAAGGCAGTGTAGCAGGTGCTTGAAAGCACAGGCTGTGGAATCAGGCAGACCACATTTGAATCTCAGTATACTTATTTGTAAAGTGAAGATAATAGTACATACTTCATAAAGTTGTGAAAATTAAATGGGATAATACATGTTAAGTGGTTAGGACAGTGTCTGGTAAACGTAGCTGCTGTTACTCCTTCCCTTCCTCCATCACTGTTAAGTGATGGGGAGGACCAAGCTGAGAATGCCTTGGTGACCCGGCAGAAACCTCCCTTAGGCTGTGCTGGTGAGTGAGCTTGAGGCAGAGTGTCCTGTGGCCTATTAATCCCTCCTTACCTCCCTCCCTCCTTTTGTTTTTTTCTACTTGAATTATAGAATAATTAATATACAACAAACATATATCAAGTATACAATTTAGTAAGTTTTGATACATATGTCAAAATATATATGCCTCTCAAAATCAAGATGGTGAACATATCCATCACTTAGAAAAGTTTTCCCTTTTGTAATCTCGCCCTCCTGTTTCCCCACTCTCCCTGTTCACTTTCCCCTATACCCAGGCAGCCACTGGTCTGCTTTCTTTTACTGTAGTTTAGTTTGCATTTTCTAGAGTTTTGTATAAATGGAATCATACAGTACATGCTTTATTTTGTCTGACTTCTTTCATTTAACATAATTATTTGGAGATTCACCTATGTTGTGTGTATTAATAGTTCATTTTTTAAAATTCTGAGTAGCATTCCATTGTATAGATAATAAATTTCCTTTTTTCAAATCAAGTAATTCAGTAGTATTTTTTTTTGGACATTTCAAACCTATTTTTAATTCTGT
Organism: Aselliscus stoliczkanus; assembly: GCA_033961575.1. Classification (NCBI taxonomy): domain Eukaryota; kingdom Metazoa; phylum Chordata; class Mammalia; order Chiroptera; family Hipposideridae; genus Aselliscus; species Aselliscus stoliczkanus. Next base: position 37,677,740 of record CM066733.1, read on the forward strand.
AATCATTTATTGAGTACATAATATAGCTAAGGCTCTGTACAAAGAGCATTGGAGGGTGTAAAGATGAATGATATCTAGTCCTTGCCCTTAGGAACCTGATAGTATTATACTGCAGGTAATACATATGAGGACAATAAGGAAAATTCAAAGAGGAACTATAAGAGAAATGAAAAGTTCAGTGGAAGTTCAACTAGGGAAGTTTACTTTTGCCTGAGGGAGGATGCTTGGGTGGGAAGCTTTGGAGTGGCAGAGATACAGAGAGAAGGGAAAGTATATGGCTCAAGTAAAGAGGGATCTGGGTGTTAAAAGTGCTGAGCATATTCAGTGGTCCACTTTAAGTGGGACTTGGGGTGAAAAAAGATGAAAAGGGGTAACCATAAGAAAGTAAACTTGGAGAAGTAAAGAGGAGCTAGTCATGAAAGACTCTCGAGGCAGTTTCATTTGGCCATTAGTGGAACCTTGGAAATAGTTCTGAAAAGTGGTGTGATGGTATTAGGGCCTGTCTTAGCCTGAGGAGAGGATTTATCATAATACTGTCTGTAGCATATGTTTATTTGAGAGCTATTTGTTTGTTCTTTGAAAAAGTGTGGGGGCTTTGTATAGTATAAATAGAGGTTTTTCAATGTATATACTAAAAACTTGCAAAACTGAATTAAATTAAATTAATGACTTTGTAGTCTCCATTTTAAACTGTTTTGGCACCTGTTTCTTTGTTGGTTTAACTTGAGCTATAGCATAAATATAGAAATGACATTGATAACTCTTACTTCCCCCCATTTAATATAACTGCTGCTCAAGTCTGGTATGGATACACACATGAAAATGAACCACATGGCTAAATGTGTTGCCCTTTCTTTTTCTCTTAGTGTAGGTCTCACTCTTCCTGCCCTTTCTGGTCTATCCTGAGTACCCAACCCTGAGGGAGGGGAATGGGCTTTCAAAACCATTGGAAGGGCTGGCCAAGTGGCGTGGCGAGTGGCGCGGTGGTTAAGCGCTGGTTTGGGAAGCCGGCGACCCCGGTTCGGTCCCACATGTGAGGGCCGGTGACACTGCCCTAAAAAAAAACCAACACAAAATACCATTGGGGCTGTGGGGTCCTGGGTAGAGCAGCAACAGTAAGGGTTATGATTTCAATTCGGGAAAGTGAAATGTGTGAATTAAGCACTCCAGTTCTGCTCCTGACCTCTCTTTGCCCCCCAGCAGATACTGTGCTTTCTCTTCTCTGCGTTACATGCAGCAACAGAATCTTTCTGCACATCATACTTCAGGCAGTACTTCTCCCCAGGTGGAGTGCTCTGCTTGGGGCCTGGCACAGAGAATATTCTTGGTAAATGTGACTTTTACAACTCACTCTTTGCTTGAGGATTCAGAACCACAGCAGCTACTTAACAGGGAAGCTAGGAAACCCCTCCATTCACCTTTTCCTTTGGTTTATTATTCTCATCCCACTTTCCTTTTGAGGAACTAAGAATAAAACCTGAACCTTCATACAATAAGAGTAGGTTTCCGATGATTGAAAATAACCTGCTGAGCTGCATGAGTGGAGGAGTGTTCATTAACTGATTTCTGTATTGCAGGGGACTTGTATGGCGCCATCGGCTCTCCTGTACGGTTAGCACGGACTGTGGTAGTTGGCAAGCGACAAGACATGGTCCAGAGGCTGCTTTATTTTCTTACTTATTTCATAAGATGCTCTGAACTTCAAGAAACCCATCTTTTAGAAAACGGAGAAGACGAAGCCATCGTTATGCCAGGCACAGTAATTACTACCACACTGGAGAAAGGCGAAATAGAAGAATCTGAGTATGTGCTTATCACAGTGCATAGAAACAAAAGCAGTCTGCTCTTTAAAGAGTCAGAAGAAACAAGGACTCCTCATTGTAACTGTAAATACTGTAGTCGTCCACTCCTTGGGCAAAATACAGAGAATGTGTCGCGACAGGAGAGCGAAGATATTCAAAACAACTCTAAGGAGCTGCTAGAAATTTCAGATGAGTGCCGAATGACTTCTTCTGACTGCCAAGAGGAAAATGCTGTTGATGTTAAACAGTACAGAGATAAATTAAGAACTTGCCTTGACACCAAGTTAGAGACAGTTGTTTGTGCAGGATCTGCTCCAGTAGACAAATGTGCATTGTCAAAGTCAGGCGTGGAGCCAGCAGAAGAAACATGGCAGAGTGAGGAATTGCTGGATTCGGGTAGTCACACAGGGAAAGTGTTGAGATCCACGGGAATTATTGTGGAAAAAAAACCTCCAGATAAGCTTGTGACTGCTGCATTTTCTTGTGAGACAGCCCAGGCAAAGGTTACTTTCTTGATTGGGGATTCTATGTCACCTGACTCAGACACTGAACTCCGAAGTCAGGCTGTGGTGGATCAGATTACCAGGCATCACACCAAACCACTGAAAGAAGAAAGAGGGGCTATTGATCAGTATCAAGAAACTAAACCAACAACTAAGGACCAACCCGGAGAGCCTGATATAGAAAACATGGTGCCTGGAGAGCCCTGCGAACTTCCTTGCTGGAACCACTCGGACCCAGAAAGCATAAGCTTATTTGATGAATATTTTAATGATGATTCAATTGAAACTAGGACTATTGATGATATTCCAGTTAAAACAAGTACAGACAGTAAAGAACACTGCTGTATGTTAGAATTTTCAAAAAGATTGTGTACAAAAACTAGCAAACAGGACAATGAATTTTGTAAATGTGTAGAAACAGTTCACAAAGATTCATGTAAAACCTGCTATCCTCAGCAGGACCAAAGAAATACTCTCTCTATTCTTGTCCCCCATGGGGATAAAGAGAGTTCAGAGAAAAAAATTGCTGTAGGAACTGAATGGGACATTCCAAGAAATGAAAGTTCAGATAGTGCTCTTGGGGATAGTGAAAGTGAAGATACAGGCCATGATATGACTAGACAAGTAAGCAGTTATTACGGAGGAGAGCAAGGAGATTGGGCAGAAGAAGATGAGATACCTTTTCCTGGGTAAGTGGGAAGTTTCAGCCTACAACAGGTCTTAGATAAATATGTACCATTCTTTTACTTAGCTGATCTCTGAAGGTTGGTAGGAGCTAATATAAAAGAAAAGATCATTATCCTGGACAGATTCTCTTTTATTATCATGGGCTGCTACTGATAGGAAGGATTAAAGGCTAATCTTCGTAGATAACCCATAAAGACTTCCTGAAGGCAGTAGAGAAAAGGTATGTTGGTATGTAGGAGATTTCTTACTTCTTAGGAATTTTCAGGCCATATAGAAGTGAATCATGCCCACAAAAGGACCTATGCTGAGCCTTGCAACTAGGGAGATAATCACTGAGAAGGTAGGAAATGGCTATTACAAATAAATTCACCAGGACTGTGAGGAAAACAGGGAATTACGTTCTGGGTCAAGTATACAAGAAGAGTCATACTTGAGAAATGTTAGAAATGTTTGTGAGAGCCGGCCGAGTGGCGCGGTGGTGAAGTGCTGGCTTGGGAAGCCAGCGGACCCTGTTTGGGTCCCACATATGAGGGCCAGTGACACTGCCCTCAAAAAAAAAACAAAAAAAGAAAAACCAAATGTTTGTGAGATATGTAACTACTTTGTTTTGGATGATGGTCTTCATAATCGGACTGTATTAAGAATGTGTTACATACACGAGGAATAGCATTCCTAAAGTGTACTGTGACGGAGTTACGCTCACCTCCTTATGTAATTGTTCATCAGACCCTCTTCTCTAGATAAGAAAGAGTCATTTTGTGGTCTGAGCACTTACGCCAGTTTTTAGTTAAGAATGATTGTAATCTGAGTATATTTTGTAGAAAATGATGGCATTAAATATGGACTAGTAGAGTCCAAAATTCTTTTTATTGGTAAAACATGTTTATTACTAATTTGGTGTGCCTTCTTTTGGGACCTTTCTTCTAGGTCAAAGTTAATTGAAGTGAGTGCTGTTCAGCCCAACATTGCCAATTTTGGGAGGTCCTTGTTGGGTGGCTACTGCTCGTCTTATGTCCCTGACTTTGTTCTTCAAGGAATTGGGAGTGATGAGAGGCTCCGTCAGTGTCTGGTGTCAGATTTGTCTCATGCTGTGCAGGTGAGTAACCTTCACTGCTCTTGAATTTATTTAAAATGAAGTCTGTTAACCAGTTCCCAGAATTGCGTCATATTTTTGGTCACATTTCACCCTGTAACACAATCATTCATTTCTTAATCAGTTACTTTATGTAATACCTGCATGTTTGTTCCTGTCACCATGAAAGCAAGTACAGAGTTCCAGGAATCTATACAAGTGGAAATCTAAAATATGGAAAATACTATAGTATTTATAGACCTTCCTCACTAGATTATGTATAATATCAATAAAATTGCAAATGCCTAAATGTGAATGGAATTATTTTCTTAATTTTATTTTCAGATTATTCATTCCTAGTCTATAGAAGTACAATTTGTTTATTGATTTTGTATCCTGACACCTTGCTGAATTCTTTGTTCTTATAGTTTCTTGTGTGGATTCCTTAGGATTTTTACATATAGGTTCATGTCATCAACGAGTAGACAGTTTGACATCCTTTTCGGTCTGGATGCCCTTTGTTTCTCTTTCTTTCCTGATTATATGGGTTACAACCTCAGTACAATGTTGCATAGAAATGCTGAGAGTGCTGACAGTTGTCTTGCTCCTGATCTCAGAGAGGAAACCATTGAGTCTTGCATTATTAAGTATGATGGTAGCTTGGGATTCTTTCTTTTTTTTTTTTTTCTTATTTTGAAGGCAGTGTCACTGGCCCTCATATGTGGGACCAAACCGGGGCCGCTGACTTCCCAAGCCAGCGCTTAACCACCGCGCCACTCGGCCGGCCCTTAGCTTGCGATTCTTATAGATGCCCTTTATAAGTTGGGAAATTGCCCTTCTCTCCCTAGTTTTTTGAGTTTTGTTTTTCTCTTCCTCCCACCCCCTATCTTTAAATCATGAATAGGTGTGAGATTTTGTCAAGTACTTTTTCATTGTCTATTGAAATGATCATGTGGGCTTTCTTCTTTAAATTGTTAATGTGATAGATTACATAGATTGATTTTTAGATGTTAAACCAACCCTTTGTATTCCTAGGGGGGACTATCCCACTTGGTCGTAGAATATATTATGTTTTCTTTGTTGCTGGATTTGATTTACTAACATTTTCTTGTAGATTTTGGAGTCTATATTCATGAGAGGTATTATTAGTCTGTAGTTTTCTTGTGATGTCTTCATCCAGCTTTAATATGAGAATAACACTGGCCTGACAGAATGAATTGGGAAGTATTCCCTCCTCTGTCTCTCAGGGTTTTCTGGAAGATTGCTATTTTTTTTTTCCCTCTAAATGTTTGATAGAATTCACTAATGAAGTCATCTGGGTCTAGGCTTTTTTTTTTTTTTTTTTAAAGATTTTATTGGAGAATTGGGGGAGGGGAACAGCATTGGGGAATCGGGGAAGGGGAACAGACAAGTTGCTGTCTTTTTGTTCTTCAATCTAGTTGCGGAGGACGTTGCTTCACTGGCCCATGTTGGTATCATCATTGCACTCTTCCCGGATGAAGCAGATCAGTCACCGGCCTCTGGATGGCCACTCACTGCGGCTATTGGCAGCTCACGTGGGCTGCCAGCTGCTTATGCTGGCTGCTGGCCACTCACTGTAAACTATGGCAGCCCACTGCAGCAGGGGCTGCAGCCTACACTGTCACCTGGGCTCGCACAGCCCAGCTCCAGGTGGAGCAGTTCTTAGCTGTAGAGGGCAGTGTCACTGGCCCTCATGTGGGATCCGAACCGGGGCCGCTGGCGTCCCAAAACCAGCTCTTAACCAATGCGCCACTCGGCCTGCCCTGGGTATAGGCTTTTTAAAATAAGAATATTTTAAATTGCTAATTCAGTTTCTTGTCATAGATCTATTCTCGTTTTCATTTTCTTCCTGATGTATGCTTACTGTTTTCCTGCTTCAACTGCAGAGCTCAGTCATTGAGACAGTGATCTATAGCCCCTAAAGCCAGAAGGATTTTCTCTCTGGCTGTTTACAGAACAAGCTTGGTGATTCCTATTCTAGCTGAAGGTTTGTCAGTTTTGTTTGTCTTTTTAAGGAAACAACTTTTGTTTTCATTGATTTTCTCTGTTATCTTGTCTTGTATTTTATTGTTTTCTATCCTAATTTTATTGTTTCTTTTCTTCTGCTTTCTTTGGGTTTAGTTTACTCTTTTTATAGTTTCTTAAGGTGGAATCTTAGGTTATTTATTTGAAATATATTTTTCTTTCCTATATAGGCATTTAAAGCTATAAATTTTCCTCTAAGCTCTGTTTTTACTGAGTGTTATAAATTTTGATATGTTTGTTTTCATTTTCATTCACTTCAAAGTATTTTCTAACTTTTCTTGCCATTTCCTTGGCATGGGTTATTTAGAAGTGTGATATTTAATTTCCAAATATTTGTAGAACTCTTAAATTTCCTTTTATTGTTGATTTCTAAATTAGTTCCATTGTGGTTAGACAACACACTTTATCTGATTTCAGTCCTTTTAAATTTATTGAGACTTTTTTTATGGCCCAGCATATGGTCTGCCCTGGAGATTGTGCCATGTGCACTTGAAAAGAATAGTTGGCTGTTGTTGGGCAGTGTTCTATAGATGCCAGGTCCTTGCTGATTTTCTGTCTAGTTGTCCTTCAGCCACTGAGGTAGAATATGGAAGTCTCTAAGTTTTTGTTGACTTTTCTGTTTCTCCCTTCAATTCCATGTGTTACTTTAATAATTTTTTTGTTTTAACAAATCTCCGCGCCCCCCCACAAAAAAAAAACCAAGCAAACAAAAACGTAAAAAAAAGGAAATGGAGAAATCCAACTAGGAAATCATGGATGAAAAAATATAGCTCAGTGAACAAGCTGTCATAATTGTTAGCTCAAAAGGTTTAAACCCTCTGTCTGTAGAAAAGTACCTGAAGTTGTAAATTTTGGTGTTTTATTGTATAATAGGGAAATTATGGCAAATCCAGATAAAAACAAAGTTTATATAAAACACTTATCAAACTCATGTTCCCTATATTTAAAAGCTATTTTGTTCAACCTTTTAATACGAATCAAATATTTACTGACATACTATATTCTGAGCATAGCGCTAGTATTCCAAGGGATATATGGATGAAAAATAAATCCTACTGACCACAAGTTATATAGTAATGGAGAAAATAAGGCAAGTATATAAGTGTAGTACAATGCCTAAAAAAATAAATACCTGAAGATGATACTAATAGGTAATTTAATGCTTCAGAGGAAAGAATTTATATCAGTTGATGGTATTTGCCCTTCAGGCTGAAGGAACGATTTCTGTTTTTCTCAGTTCTGGTCTCCCAGGGCCTAACATAGTGCTCAGGAAGTATTTCTTGAATTACTTGGTTAGGAAATCCCATGTGTGTCCCCCTAATGCTTTCTGTGCCCTCTTGTCTTTTCTTACATCTGACCTTAGTCACTCAGTCTCTTCTCTTCATCTGTACCCATTACCACATACAATGTTCTTTGGTGGTCTCTGAAAGCCCAGCGCACTGGAAGGGATCACTATCTCCTACTAAATAAAGACAAGGCATTTTGGTGTGAAGAGTTTCCACCTGCTATTTATTAGAGAAGGAGTAATAAAAATAAGCACTTAGTGTTTATTGTGGTCTTACTATGTCATAGACACTTAAATGTAATACCTCATTTAATCTTACGATAATCCTTTGAGGTACTTATTATTATCACTTCTATATTTTGGATATAGCACAGGGAGGTTTTTAAGTTACATGGATAGGGAATGGCAGAGCTGGAAATCAGTCCTGATCTTCCTGTTCTTCAGCTCCTGTACCATATTGTCTCTGAAACAGATGGACGAATAGTACAAATAGACACAAATAGCAAAATTGGCATTACAAAACTTGCGAGACTTTCATACTAGTGGTCCCAGTTCTGCTCTTGGAGTTCTATTGCCTTGGTAAGGAGGATGATTTTTTGTCTTCTGCCCCCTGCTTTAGTAACTGGGTTTCTAAAAGCCTTTCCCTCTGATATTTTTATTTATAATAATTAAGATACTTATTATCAAAGCAGTATTGTAGAAAAGTTTGAAAGAATGAAAAGTAAAATACCAATCTTAATCTCAGCACCAACAGGTTGTTGAATTTTTTATCAGTCATTTTTTTCCTATTCATGTACAATGTTTATTTTTAATGGTTTTAGTTATTGTATACTTAAAATTTTATCATTTAACATGAGAACTATTTTTTTTTTTATAGATTTTATTAGGGAATTGGGGAAGGAGAACAGTGTTGGGGAATCGGGGAATGGGAACAGACAAATTGCTGTCCTTTTGTTCTTCAGTTTAGTTGTGGAGGACGTTGCTTTACTGGCGGATGTTGGTATTATCATTGTGCTCTTCCCGGGTGAGGGCCATTGGACGGTCGCTTACAGTGGCTCATGGCGGCTAACACCGGCTGCCACTGCAGCCTATGCCATCACCGGCAACTCACAACAGCCCAGCTCCAGGTGGAGTTGTTGTTCACCATCTTAGCTGTAGAGGGTGCAGCATCACTGGCCCTCATATGTGGGATCCGAACCAAGACCCTGCTGCTCATAGCCAGTGTCCCAAGCTAACTCCCAACCAATGTGCCACTCTGCCGGCCCAGTATTTGTTTTCCTTTATTTGACTTATTTCACTTAGCATAATCCCCTCGAGGTCCATCCATGTTGTTGCAAATGGCAGGATTTCCATTTTTTCCTCTCTCTCTCTGTATGTGTGTGTATACATACACACCTCGATCTTTATCCATTTATCTGTTGACATACACTTAGATTGTTTTCATATCTTGACTATTGTAAATAATGCTTCAGTTAACATACAGATATCTCTTTGATAGCCTGTTTTAATTTCTTTTGGCTGTATACTCAGAAGTGGTATTGTGGATTCATCTGGTAGTTCTGTTTCTAATTTTTTGAGGAACCTCCATATTGTTTTTCATAGTGGCTGCACCAATTTACATTCCCACCAACAATTCACAAGGGTTCCCTTTTCTCTAGTCCCTCACCAACACTTGTTATTTCTTGTCTTTTTGAGAACAACCATCCTAACAGGTGTGAGGTGATTTCTCATTGTGATTTGATTTGTATTTCCCTGATGATTAGTGATGTTGAGCATCTTTTCATGTGCATGGTGACCATCTACATATCTTCTTTGGAAAAATGCCAATCCAGTTCCTGTATTCATTTTTTAATCGGATTTTTTTTCTTTTGCTATTGAGTTGTATGAGTTTCTTAACTATTTTCGGTATTAATCCCTTATCAGGATACATGGTTTGCAAATATTTTCTTCCATTCTGTAGGTTGTCTTTTCATTTTGCTGATGGTTCCCTTTGCTGTGCAGAAGCCTTTTAGTTTAGTTTGCTTTTTGCCTTTGCTGTTGGTGACAAATCCAATAAATCATTGCCAAGATTGATGTTAAAGGAGCTTGCTCCCTATATTTTCTTCTAGGGGTTTTATGGTTTCAGGGCTTATGTTCAAATCTTTTAATCTAGTCTGAATTGATTTTTTCTGTATGGTGTAAGATATAGGTTCAGTTTCTTTTGTATGTGGCTGTCCCGTTTTCTCAAAACCATTTATTGAAGACATTATCCTTTCTCAATTGTGTATTCTTGGCTCCTTTGTCATAAATTGAGCATATATGCATAGGTTTATTTTTGAGTTCTCTATTGCTCAACTTTTAAAAGAAGTTTTCTTCCTTTTACCATTACAAATAACACAGATACTGTTGCTGTGTTTTATGAATTGAAGATACTTTCTTTAAGCTGGAGTCCCAGAAATGAAGTTGGTGGCCAATTCTTAAGGTTTGGGTAATTTTCATGTTCTTAATGCATGTTGGTTAATTTCTTCTCCAAAAGTCTATGCCAGTTTGAACAGCAATTTATTTTGTCCCTCAGAGCTGTTATCTCTGCAACATTGGGGAATCTCATTTTTCTTTTTTAGAAAGCTAATTAAATGAAACTGGCTCTTTTTGAGGAAAATACACTGGTGTTGACTTGGTACATTTTGAGTTTAATAGTGCAATTTGCCAGGCCATGTTTGAATACCCAGCAGACCACTGAAAAATCAGGTTTTGTAACAGTGTGGAGATAGGGAGCAAGTACCCAGTAGAGAGGAGATCACTTGACAATTTGGGAGGTTATGTATTGTGATTTTGGGAATTCATGAGAGAGAAAAATGCCGGTAAGATTTTAGATGAATTTGTATTGTAGATGTTATGGAACTCAGAGGAGGAAGGTTTAAGAAAAATAAAGCTTTATATTCACTATTCCTCATCATATACATATACTTCCCATTTTGTGACTTGCAAGTATCTGAAGCTGGATAAAATTTAGTGAAGATTGTGGAGGAGGCCGCTACAAAGTCTCAGTTAAGAATATGCTGCACTTAGATGCAGGCTGTTTTTCCAGAACTTGATGGTGACAGTGAGATTGGTTAAGTTGAAATTTTATCAAATTAGGACATTGCATATGACAATCCATTGAGTGAAAACAAGTAATTTATTTTATTTTATTTTATTTTAATTTAATTTAATTTAATTTTATTTTATTTTATTAATTTTAGGGCAGTGTCACTGGCCCTCATATGTGGGACTGAACCGGGGTCACTGGCTTCCCAAGCCAGCGCTTAACCACCACGCCACTCGGCCGGCCCTAAAACAAGTAATTTTAGAATAAACAATTGGCACTGCCCCCCTCCACTCCTGGTTTTTAACAACTCCTAAAGTTATTTGATTGGAAATATTCCTGATCTCAAACTTGGAATTAAACCCTTCGCTCTGGCAGACTGCTGATTTGGGACGATTTTCCTTTTCCTTACCAAAAATTTGAAGGAAAAACAACAACAAATGGATTTCATAAATATTTTTGTTTGACAAACTTTTTAAAATATTAGCCACATGCCTTTTGATTGAGGAGCTATCAAGTTTCTTCCAATAGTGATTTGTAACTCTTTAAACAGTTTCATAGCAGTTTCTCCATTATCTGTTTAGGCATTTCCTTGTGAGGATAATAGATGTACCTCCTTCATAATTCTCATTTTCTGAAGATGCTCACTGCTTTTATTAGTAGTCTCTTCCTTTAACAGTTTGTTATTCTTCCACTTTAGATATTTGATCATACCATCTGTCTTATTTTTCTTTTATAAACATAGAGGTACTTACATTGAAATGCATGTTCACTATTATCTTGTTTCTTAAAATTGTAATACATACCATTTCCAAAATTACATTTCAGTAATTCAGTTGATGAATAGTAAAACATTATGTCCTTTGTAGGAGCTGAATAAGAAATATTTGAGTACCATTTTATAAAACAAATGTGAAGTTTAGAGTTCTATGGAAAGTTCACAGTGTATCTTTCCAGGCTTTTTCTTTACCATTCTCTTCTTCCCACACTTCTCAATATCATTTTCACAAATTTAGTTCTTGAATCTATTTCTATCTCTGAGTCTTCTCATATTTCCTCTTACAGAGTTATTCACATTCCTCTCCTATTTATCACCAGCAAAATCCTATCCATATTTCAATGTCATATCACTATTTTCCCTCCACCATGAAACACCCAGTCACGCAGAACCCATTGTTGCCCTCTTCTGCTACCCCAGCACTTGATTTCTATTTCATCTGTTACACAGTCTTTTTATAGCAAGGTATATTTATTTTTATCTCCCTCATAAGACTGTGAGCTCCATTGTCTTTGTTTCCTTAGCATTGAGTAAAAAGCTTTATTCAAAATGGTTGTTCATTAACTGGGAAAAAGGATATCCTTTGAGGGTACCTGGGTTTATCCAGGAGCAAACTTAAATTCTTAGCTATGAAATTCTAATAATAATAAAAGCAAGAAAGGAAAAAGGTCATTGGGTTCAAGTATTTCAAATTATAGTTTTTAATCTTAGTCTTATTGCTGCTAATGTATGTGGCTGTTGTTGAAAAAAACTCTTTATCGTTCCAAATACAGGATGATGCTGAAGTGTTGAGCATTGTAGGCCATCATCTCTTTGTTTTATTTATTTTTTTTTTTTTTTTGAGGGCTGTGTCACTGGCCCTCATATGTGGGACCGAACCGGGGCCGCTGGCTTCCCATGCCAGTGCTTAATCACCGCGCCACTCAGCCGGCCCATCATCTCTTTCTAATAGTGGTGCTGTGTACTAGTCATTGTTGGTCTTTGTGGGTAAACCCAGGGAAGCCAAGGGCACAGCAATAGCCTGTGGTCCTTTGATCAGTATATATGAATTAAAAATGTTTTTCATTATGCATTAAATTTTATGATTATAGAAGTGTCATTGAGGTAAATGCTTGTGATGGAAATTCAAACAATATATAAAGATATACAAAACAAAAAGAAGAAATGCTTCTTCAAGTTCTTAATATTCCGTACTTCTTCACAGAGATCTTCATGATAAATAGATTGATTTGAGTATTTTCCTTCTTTTTTCTACACATGTTCATTTAGGTATAGATCTGATTTTTTAAAAATGTAAATGGGTTGTGTGTGTGTGTGTGTGTGTGTGTGTGTTGACCTTTTTTTTTTTTCTTATTTACCATATTAGTACCTGTTGATTTGTCTCCTTTTCTATACTACTGTAGCCCCACCTGGATACACCTGTTGGTAAAACAGAGAAACCTAGTGCACATAGTCAGCAAAGTACTTCATGTAATCAAGAAATAGCCCCTGAGGTGCTCAAACAAATTAATGCCTGACAGGTTGGGTTAGTTAGCACAGAACCTCAACATTGACTTGTTCATGTGAATTCCAATCCTATGTATTTAAAAAATTTTTAACTCTTGCAAGCAAAAAAATTTTTTTCCCCAATTTTCTGTTACCATAGTTAGTATTCAGTAAATGTGTTGAATGAATGAATGATCAAAGGACCCGTGAAAGGGCTGGCCAAGTGGTGCATTGGGTAAGAGCTGGTTTGGGATGCCAGTGGCCCCGGTTCGGATCCCACATGTGAGGGCCAGTGACACTACCCGCTACAGCTAACAACAGCTCCACCTGGAGCTGGGCTGTGCGAGCCCCGGTGACGGTGTAGGCTGCAGCCCCTGCTGCAGTGGGCTGCCATAGGCTACAGTGAGTGGCCGGCAGCCAGTGTGAGCGGCTGGCAGCCACTGTGAGCTGCCAATAGCTGCGGTGAAGGACCATCCAGAGGCTGGCGACCGATCTGCCTCACCCGGGAAGAGCGCAATGACGATGCCGACATGGGCCAGTGAAGCAGCGTCCTCCACAACTAGACTGAAGAACAAAAGGACAGCAACTTTTCTGTTCCCCTTCCCCGATTCCCCAACGCTGTTCCCCTCCCCTAATTCCCCAATAAAATCTTAAAAAAAAAAAAAGACCCGTGAAGGTTAAGTTCTGGATTAAACAATACAAAGTTCTGGTAATGCATCTTTACCTATGATGGTTTCCGTAAGATATCTCGGGGTATTAGTTATTGCATTAGTTAACTATTCCATCCTCTACTGTCAAGGATTCTTTGGCAGTAGCTTTCAGAATTAAATTTTTTTTTTCTGTTTGTGTTTAGTATATCTTCATTGCCTCATTCCATTTGCATTATCTTTGAGAACTTCATTTGCTTATCATAAGATGAATTTTCCTTTTCTTTCCAGCATCCAGTGTTGGATGAACCAATAGCAGAAGCTGTCTGTATTATAGCAGATATGGATAAATGGACTGTTCAAGTGGCCAGTAGCCAGAGACGAGTGACAGATAATAAATTGGGAAAGGAGGTGCTGGTTTCCACTCTTGTTTCCAATCTGCTTCATTCCACTCTTCAGCTTTATAAACATAACTTATCTCCAAATTTTGTAAGTATGTGTGAGGCTTAAATAACTTTGAGCACTCCGATAAGTGACTAAACTCTATTTAGTATATGCCTACTTACTGCTGTCAGCTTCATCATTGTTTTACTGAAAGAAGGTGTCATGGACTGAATGTGTTCCTCTAAAATCCATATGTTAAAGCCCTAACCTCCACTACAATGGTATTTAGAGATGGGCCTTTGGAAGGTAATTAAGTTTGGTTAGGTCATGAAGGCGGGGCCCCCAGGGTGAGATTAATGGCCTTATTAGAAGAGGAAGAGAGAGACTGCACTCTCTCCATCATGTGAGGACACAGGGAGAAGGTGGCCATCTGTGAGCCAGGAAGAGAGTTCTCAGTAGAACACTACTCTGCTGATGTCCTGATCTCAGACTCCCAGCCTCCAGAGCTGTGAGAAAATAATTTTCTGTTGTTTAAGCCACTGAATCTATGGTATTTTGTTACGGCAACCCAAGCTGATAGTACAGGAAGGGATGTGTGTGTCTGTGTCCAGCCTTCTATGATTTCAGCAGTGAATTTAGTGCCTGACTAGCATCATGTAAGGGCTGGACATACAATATCCCCTGGCTTTGTGCAGAATGCCAGTGCGTTCTAGACCATCATTTTCATGTCAGGACTCTGAAGAAGTCCTCTTCATAATGCTAGTAACCTCTGATCGAAGACACCATTTCCAACTTCCAAGATTCTTTTTCTACTTAGGAGAACTATAATAAAGCATTGTTAGAAACCTCTGTAGATCAACGTGATAAAGACCATATGTGACAAACCCACAGCCAACTGTATACTCGATGGTGAAAGACTGAAAATTTTACCCCTAAAATGAGGGACAAGACATGGATTCCTACTTTCACTATTTCTATTCAACATAGTGTTGGCAGGTCCAAGCCAGAGCAGTTAGGCAAAAAAAAGAAACAAAAGACATCCAAATTGGAAAGGAAGAAGTAAAATTATCTGTTTGCAGATGACATGATGTTATATGTGGAAAACTTAGATTTCGCAAAAAAACCGATAGACCTAATAAATGAACACAGCCAAATTGCAAGACAAAATCAGCATGCAAAGTAGTTGCATTTCCATACAACAAATAATCTGAAAAGGAAATGAAGAAAGCACTTACAATATTATCAAAGGAACAATTATTTAGAAATGAATTTAACCAAGGAGGCAAAAGACTTGCACACTTTAAATTATAAAACATTGCTGAGGGCCGGCCGAGTGGCGCGGTGGTTAAGCGCTGGCTTGGGAAGCCAGCGGCCCCGGTTTGGTCCCACATGTGAGTGCCAGTGACACTGCCCTCAAAAAAAAAAAATTGTTGAAAGAAATTAAAGCCATAAATAAATAGACAACTCATGTTCCTAAATTGGAAGACCTAGTATTACAAAGATGACAGCACTGTTCAAAGTAATCTGATGCAGTACAATCCCTATCAAAAATTCCAATGGCTACATCTAACAACAGCTCCACCTGGAGCTGGGCTGTGCAAGAGCTGGCGATGGTGTAGGCTGCAGCCCCAGCTGCAGTGGGCTGCCATAGGCTGCAGCGAGTGGTCGGCAGCCAGCGTGAGCTGCCAATAGCCTCGGTAAGCAACCCCAGAGGCCGGCGACTGATCTGCCTCATTCGGAAAGAACGCAATGACGATACCAACATGGGCCAGTGAAGCAACGTCCTCCACAACTAGACTGAAGAACAAAAAGACAGCAACTTGTCTGTTCCCCTTCCCCAATTCCCCAACGCTGTTCCCCTCCCCCAATTCCCCAATAAAATCTTTAAAAGAAAAAAAAAATTCCAATGGCTTTTTTTCTTTTCTTTTTTTTTTTTTTAAGAAATAGACCCATCCTAAAATGCATATGGTATCTCATTGGACCCTGAAGAACCAAAGCACTCTTGAAAAAGAACAAAGTAGTAAAACTCACACCTCCTGTTTTCAAAGCTTACTGCAAAATGACAGTAGTCAAAACAGTGTGGTATTAGCATAAGGACAGACATATAGACCAATAGAATATAAAAAAGCACACCAAAATAAACCTTCACATATGTGGTCAACTGGTTTTCAAAAAGGGAACCTTCTCAAAAGATGAATCTTTTCAATAAATCATACTAAGAAAACTGGATATCTATATACAAAGGAATGAAGTTGAATCCTTATACCATATACAAAAATGAACTCAAACTAAGATCTAAACTTAAACCTAAACTTAAGTGCTAAAACTATAAAACTCTTTGAAGAAAACACAGGGAATAATCTTCATGACATTGGATTTGGCAGTGATTTCTGGGATTTGACACCAAAAGGACAAGCTACAAAAGTACAAAATAGGTAAATTGGACTTAATCAAATTAAAAGCTTTGGTATGTCAAAGGACACTATAAACAGAGTAAAAAGACAGCCCATAGAAAAGGAGAATATATTTTCAAATTATATAGCTGAAAAGAGATTGCTATCCAGAATATATAGAGAACTCCTAAAACTTAACAACAAAGGAACAACTCAACTGAAAAATGGTCAAAGGACTTAAATAGACATTTTTCTCAAGAAGATATACAGAAGGCCAAAAGGCCCAGCCAAGTTGCCTGGTGGTTAATCACTGGCTTGGGAAGGCAGTGGCCCCGATTCGGGTCCCACATATGAGGGCCAGTGACACTGCCCTCTACAGCTAACAACAGCTCCACCTGGAGCTGGGCTGTGCGAGCCCTGGCGTTGGTGTAGGCTGCAGTCCCTGCTGCGGTGGGCTGCCGTGAGCTGTAGTGAGTGGCTGGCAGCCAGCGTGAGCTGCCAATAGCCGCGTTGAGCGACCGTCCAGAGGCTGTCGACCAATCTGCCTCATCTGAGAACAGCGCAGTGATGATGCCAACATGGGCCAGTGAAGCGGCGTCCTCCGCAGCAAAACTGAAGAACAAAAGGACAGCAATTTGTCTGTTCCCCTCCCCCAGTTCCCCAGTAAAATCTTTAGAAAAACAAAACAATACACAATGCGATACTACTTCCCACCCATAAGGATGGCTGTGATAAAAAAATAAGCAACTATTGGCCAGGGTTGGCAAATAAGTATTGGCTGAGAAATTGGAACCTTTGTACATTGCTGGTGGAAATGTAAAATGGTGTAGTTGCTGTGTAAATCAGTTTTACAGTTTCTCAAAAAGTTTAACATTGTAGTGTCATGTGATCCAGCAATTCTTCTAGTTGGAAGCAGGGACTCAAACAATTGTACCATAAATAGCAGTATTCAAAATAGCAGTATTTTGGCTATGAAATAGCCAAAAGTTGGAAGCAACTCGTGTCCACCGACAAATGATTGAATAAGCAAACTGTAGTATTGATACATAGAATGGAATATTTCAGCCATAAAAAGGAATGAAAATCTGATACATTCTATACAACGTGGATGAAACTTGAAAACATTATACTAAGTGAAATACTTGAAACACAAAAAAGGACAAGTATTATATTATATGATCCCACTGATGAGGTATCCAGGACAGGTAAATTTATGGAGACAGAAAGTAGATGGAGATTACCAGGTGCTAGGGGGAAGGAGTGAATTGAGGAGTTATTGTATAATGAGTACAGAGTTTGTTTGGGATATTGAACATATTCTGGAAATGGATATTTATGATGGTTGCACAACATTGTAAATGTACTTAGTGCCACTGAGTTGTGTGCTTAAAAATCGATAATATGGTAAATTGTATTATACATATGTATATATATGAATTTTATTTATATGTATTCTGTAAACATTTTGTTCTTCACTTAAGGCATTTTCAGCTTAGGTGAGTATTATGGAAAAAACATATACCACAAAACAAAAAGTATGCCAAGAAATCCATTCAGTTGTGTTTTTCTAAGAAGAAAATGAGTTTTTATTAGGAGCTTTAATAACTAATTTTCATTGGAAAGTAAATTGATAACTAAATGTGTTTTAGTTTTTAATGTTCCAGCTTAGAAACATCTCTCTTCCAAGGATTACAGAGTATTGTCTGTGAGCCATTGCCAAGTGTTTTCCTTTTACTTTACAGGAGACTGTGGCCTGCCCTATGTAAATACATTTAAAATATATTAATTTATAAGAGTGTTATTTTATCAAATTTAAAATCAAGATTTTTTTAAAGATCTGGAAATGGATAGTGGTGATAGTTGCACAACATTTTGAACGTACTTAATGCTTCCCAATTGTACACTAAAAATGGCTAAAATGGTAAATTTTATATTGTGTATAACTTACCACTTCCAAAAAAAGCAAAACTATAGAATCAAAATTTTTGAGAGGCCAGCCGAGAGGCTCAGTTGGTTAAGAGCGCAAGCTCTGAACAACAGGGTTGTCAGTTCGATTCCCACATGGGCCATGAGCTGCCAATGGGTGGCCTGATGGTGTCTGGACTTGGAGCTGAGCTAGCTGCGCCCTCCATAACTAAGATTGAAGGACAACTTGTCTGTTCCCCTTCCCCAATTATTCCCCAACACTGTTCCCCTCCACAAATTCCCCAATAAAAAAATCTATAAAAAAAAATCTTTGATATGAGCTAGAAAAACGTTTACACTCTTAAAATACGTTTTAAAAATGTGCTCCAAATTTTAGTTTATGTTGGAATAACGAAATAGAATTATCAAAAACATGCTTAGGGAATTGCCATCACATCAAACTGGAAACCATTTTCTGACCTGTTCTTGGTTCCCCCCTAACTGTAGTGTGTAATGCATCTTGAAGACCGGTTACAGGAGCTATACTTCAAGAGCAAAATGCTGTCCGAGTACCTGAGGGGGCAGATGCGTGTTCACGTCAAGGAGTTGGGAGTGGTTCTAGGGTATGTTCATGGTTTCTTGCCTGGCTTTGCTTTTACTGTCTATAAGCAAGAGATATTCCTCAGAATTGCCTTTTTCCCTTTTAAGTGTCTTTTCCTGTTAGAAGCTGGGTACTACTATCACTGTGTTGCTCTGTACCATAAGAAAGGCAGACCCCTGTCCTCACTGATCCGAAAGTCATTGTTCCCTGTGCCATTACAGTAAATGGAGAATATAGATAAAAATGAATTCAAATCTAAATTTTTGTCTTAGAAAAAATAAGTACGTATTCATTTTTATTTATAAGTATGTTGTTAACGTATCATGCCCAGCATCTGCTCTACCATCCAAATGAAATGATTGAAATAACAGCATGCATGTTTTTACTCCTTCCCCGTTATCTGTGTCTTTCTGCTCTGCAGTTATTCTTGGGAAGAAGACAGTTATCTAAAATCCTAACTGAAGGAGGAACCAGATAATCGGTGGGAGGCATAGTATAGCCCTTTTCATTATGTTCTGTGATCACTTATGTTCTATAGCCTCTGTGTGTGTGTGTGTGTGTGTGTGTGTGTGTGTGTGTGTGTGTGTGATGTGAAAATAATTTTTTGAAATGCTAGTTGAATATATTAAAACAAATTAGAACTATTGTGTAATTCAGCGTTTACCAAGGGAGAAACAGCCAACATCAACGAGTAGCTACTGTATGTCAGAAACCAGATTAAATTCTTTCATTGATGTTATTCCCTATTGTTCAGATTGGAAGCAGATGATTCTGTTTGTGTAATGACTTTATTTTTTTTTAATTTAAACTATTTTTTAAAGTAATATGAATTTAACTAGAGTTTACAGTGCATTTTGGCATAAAATGAAAAGCAAGTCATCATCATCTTTTCCCCAACTTTCAATCCTCACCCAAACAAACACAGTTAATGGATTGTTTCTTCTTACAGATAATATTTGAAATAAAAAATGGAAATTGGTTTATATTCTATATATCATTATGCAACTTACCTTTTAATATATCTTGAATATTTATTCATATAAGCATGTACTGATAATATGTTATTATTTTTAATGGCTATATAGAATGCCATTATTTGGTGGAATATAGATTACAGTAAGTTCTCACTTAAATGTCTTTTATAGGTTCTGCAACTTTAAGCAAAAAGACATGTAATGAAACCAATTTCACCATATGCTAATTGATATATAAATAAGAGTTATGTTCCTACAACATCTCATTAACATCACAAAAGGATGTTGAATGAAAGGACATTATTCGAGGACCTACTGTATTTTTTGTTTCTTTGCTATTACAAACCAATTCTAGAATGAATATAAACTTTTGAAGTTTATAGGATAAATTTTCTGAAGTAGGATTTTTGGTTTAAAGGCATGTATATTAAATTTTTGATAGGAAAGCTATTTTGATACATTATATAGTAAATGCTTTCAGGAAGTACCAGAATAAATTCTCACAAACAGCTGCAAGTACACTCTTTGTACTACTGGTTATTACCAACTTTTTCATCTTTGCCAAGCTACTAGCTGAAAAATGAAATCTTGTTTTATTTAGATTTATTCTCTAACCATGAATGAATCTGCATGGGTGAACATTTCTATGTTTATCGACCATTTTTCTTTTCCTGTAAATATTTGTGGTAGGAAGTATTTTTAAGAAGTCTCCGTTACATCTTCCCAGTATATCTTACAGATACATTTGTATTTAAAACAATGTGAGTGCACACTGTTATTCTATTATATTGTATTTCTTAGACATTGCCCCTTGCCCTGATGCATGCATGGTCCATCAGCAGGTCAGTGATAGATGCTTTCCTAAATCCATGACTTTACCATTGGGTTTCAGATGCTTTCTTTTTAAAAAATATTTGGTTCTGGTTTTTACTTACTGAAAAATTTCCAACTGTTGTTGTCTTCAGGTCTCTTTCCTTTCTCCTTTTAGTCAGGGTGGTCTAGGTCCTTGACTGCTGAGGTATAATGACTGTATAGGTAGCAGTCATTGCATGTAGGACTCCTGTCCTGGGTACAGAAAGCCTGACTGAGATTTTTTTTTTTTCTTTTTTTAAATTTCAGAATTGAATCCAGTGATCTTCCTCTTCTGGCTGCTGTAGCAAGTACTCACTCTCCATATGTTGCTCAGATACTTCTTTAAGATATAGGTTGTTTGGAAAATTAAGTAGAAACGAAGGAAGCAGACACAACATGCATTTATGGTATTTTTTTTCCTGTTAGTTTTCCATCTAAGTGGCCTGGAGTATTCTGCATTGTAGTACACATTGGGTGATCATTGACTGGTTTTTTCCTTTTAATTGGACTTTTGGATGGTCGTAAATTTTTAACCAAATGAAACTAAAATGGCATAAATAATTTTGGGGGAAAGTATTTGAAAACACCAAAGGGTAACTTAGAAATTTCTACAAAATGAATAACATCGAAGAATTTCATACTATCACTGCAGTGTTGCCACATTCATAAATAGTAACAGATGTCTCATGATTGAGTGGCTCAGATGTAGTCATTTCATTAGTTTTAATTCTTTATTTCTAAGGTCTGTAAAATCTTGATTATTTCTTGTTTTGTTCATTCAAATAGCTAATTTCTGGGTTTTCTCAAAGTATTTTAAACAGCCTGTTAATTATAACAAACTCAGAATGAGTATAAATCTGTGTTATGTTATCTACCCAACTGTACATATGTATCTAGTTTTTAGAAAAGCAGAGGTAGAAATACAAGATTGGTAAACATGCCTTTTTAAATATATATATATATATATATATATATATTTTTTTTTTTTTTTTTTCCAACTAGTATTAATTGTATATAATGTTGAAATGTTACTTTCTGGTGATGTTTCTGTTTCACACATCCTAAAATATAAGGAAAGCCAATCTTCTTTTTAAGGGTGAGGAATGTAGATTCCTCAAATAAGAATACTACTTTATACCGTTTGTTTTCTTTATAAGTATAAGCTAATTCTTATAAATATTAATATTTACATATTTGCATCTAATTTAATAAATTAAAATTAGGATTAAAAATTACATCAAAGCATTGGAAAAAATAATACTATTTTCTTCAAAAGTTCTCAGGTAACCGAGGCCCTTGCTTTCGGTATCAGCCTTCCTTGAACCCATAGGAACTAAATATTTGTTTCACTGTTTTATATATTCAATTTACACTAATAGAATTCAATAACTTTTAAAATTATTCTGTTTTGTCAAATTGCTTCTTCCTTCCAGAAGCTAATTTTTTTCAAAGATTTTCATTTTTCAGTTGTTATTGTTTTTGTAAATACTATAGAGTGTTGCTTGTGAGAAGAAAGGCTAATATGGAACCAAACTCCTGTAAGTAATGTAAATAGAAAGATGGGTAGATAAAGTTTTCAATATGCTCTACTACCTCAGTTTACTTGAATACTACATTATAGTTTATTCTTTACTTACCTGGTCTAAGATACTTTTAATGCTAGAAGTGAAGTTGGTTTCTGCTTTCATGGGACTATTTTTTATCACAGTTAATTGATTAGCTTTTAAAAAGAAAACCATTTGCTTATTCTGTTATTAAATACATTTCCTGTATAATACAGCCATTCTTGCTGTTTAAATTTTCAGAAATTACAGAAGAGTTCTGTGGTTTAAGTCTTTGACCTTGAATTTATAGTATTGGGTCACACTTTGCCTTGCTCTCTATGTATTCAAGAAATCTCCAGCTAGAAGAAATGATTGTTTTAATAGAATGTAAACCTGAAATTGGTGTGCCTGCAATCAGTTTGGCCCCTGTGTCCTGTCAGCTGGGCCCAGTTAGTACCTGAGTCTCCTATGGATGACTTGCTGCCCAAGAGTGTTTATGGATATACTTTCTTTGGCTTAACATTCTTGTTACATTCATTAATGAAATTCTTCTCTATTCTATTCTTTAGAATTCTGTGAATCAATCTCTTTCACAGAATTCAGAATATAGGAAAATTTGTGGGCCATCGTACATTATTATTACAGTTCAAAATGATATGTAGCAGGTAGATAATATCTGTGTTTGTGTGTTTTTTTTTAATTAATCATCAAATTGTTCACAGTCCTATCTATTTGAAATCTCTAATAAATTATCATTTAGGAAATGTAATCTTCAATAAATGGATGGCTCTTGGTACTGTTATTCTTAAAACTAAGCTTTGCTCAGAAGGAAAAGGCCTATAGTTTCTTATAGAATCATTAATCCTTATAGGATTCCTGAGTTTTATAATTACCAACCCTTCTGGAATTTCTGTTATCTTCATCATAGTCATTCTTTCCTTACACAGAGCCCAAGGAATGAGCTGCTGCTTCTCTTAACGTGTGGTCATTATGATGAATGTGAAAAGAGTTTTGGCCTGTTTGAAATAATTTTTTCAACTTCTTATGGTACAGGCAGATATCTTACATATTTGTGAAAACCTATTTGTTGCAATAGGAAATGAAAAGGGATCTTTTAGATTATAGATTTAAAACTAATTTTTCCTTGTATATAAACTAATTGGTTTGATTTTAAATATTCCTGGCTTTTATTAGTATGTCTTAATTTTGAGTTTGAAAATGTTAAGTGCAATAAACATACCAGCACAGATTTAATTATGTTGCAGTTGGCATACAATTTTGATGATCACTTAAAAAACAACAACCAGATTTTACACAATGCCTATTTCTGGTAGGTGTCTTATGAGATTGTTCTGCTTTCTCTAAGTTATTTAGATGATGGGATATAGAAAATGTACATATTGTTTTTGTTCTGTATACATTTCTCAAATGTACACCTGTATAATAATAACCTCCCAGTTCTAGGGGAAATTTGTGCAATAAATACACATGTCAATTTGATGGATGATGTTGGTCTTTCTTTCATGTGTTAATAAGGTACATGAACTCAGATGTCAGTTCACCTGATTCGTTTCCCAAATGTGACACTTCTAGACATGTTACCTTGTTTATTAATGTCCTGCTCTAATCCTAAATTTCTGTATTGGAAATTTAGTAGCATCTACTTTATGAGGTTGTTGTGAGAATCAAGTATAATAATGAATGTCAAGAATTTATCTTAATGCATGACACACTCTACTAATAATTTTGGCTGCTACTGTTACTAGTAATCTGTCCAGCCTTCTCTCTATGGCCCCAGCTATTGTGAGGAGAATTCAACATATATTCTTATGAATGAAAACATAAAAACAATGCTGGTATATTCTTACATTTGACCGAATCCTTATAAGGACAAATTGAAATTTCCTTTAAATGCTTTTAGAAAAACAAACTGAAAATCATTTAAAACCTGGAAAAGCTACATAAACCTGTTACGAACATGTAGCCAATACAAATTATTATTGACTTTACAGTTAAAAAATTAGTGAATTGGTTTGGGTTCTAATCCTGGTTTATTCACTGTTTTGCATGTGACTGAGCAAGTCTGTCCTCTTCATTTACATTGTAAGGAAATCTGCTCATCCTGCACTTTAGTGTTGGGCTCTGCAGCCATAATTCAGCCCCTCATGGGCTATTGGGCAGAGTAATGCTAGTAGGCAGGAGTAGACCAGGGGCTTCTATAGTTCCTGTTTTCATATCATTTTACATGTATTGCTCTTATATTTGACCAAAGAGAGTAAGTGCACTGTTTTAAAGCAGGGAGGACATACCAAATATTTGGGAAGCATCCATCAGGTATTTTAGAGGTTTATAATTGGTACCTGTGTTTACATGTGCTTTTCCCTCCAAAATTTAGAGAGATCTTGCAACATTTCTGAGAAGCATAGAGGAATGATTTTTGCTGATGAGAAACTGAGATAGAGAAAATTTAATCTGAGGTAATAGTCTTTCCTATCTGGGTCCATGTGTTCTCTCAGACCAGAATGGTTTCCAACTAGTATGTGGTAACAAATATAAAGATAGCTGGGATTTCTTCATGTGTTTTGGCCAATGTGGAAGTAGGGGTGGAATGCAAGTAGGACCAAAAACTGCATTATACACGTCAAAATGGTATTAATTCCTAGAACCCACCCTGATAGATTCTGATTCATTGATAGTAATTGAACACCTGCTGTGTGCTAGGCACAGGTTTGGGTGCCAAGGTTATGCCAGTAAATAACACAAACTCTTTTATGTTCTCATGGAGTTTATATATTTCCCACTGGTGGAGGAGATAGGCAAAAAATATGCTGTCAGGTTGTGTTAAGAATAATGAAGAAAAATAAGGGTAAGGAGTTCCACTTTTTATTTTTTTAAGATTAAACCACGTAGGGGCTGGCCAAGTGGCTCAGTTGGTTCAGAGTTGGCTTAAGAATGCGAGCTCTGAGCAACAGGGCCGCTGGTTCGATTCCCACTTGAGCCAGTGACGCTGTGCCCGAGCTGAGCTGTCGCTGAGCTGCCAACAGTTGGCAGGATGGCTCAGCTGGTGTAACAAGATTGCCTGTTCGGGGCCGGCCGAGTGGTGTGGTGGTTAAGCGCTGGCTTGGGAAGCCAGCGGCCCCGGTTCGGGTCCCACATATGAGGGCCAGTGACACTGCCCTCAAAAAAAAAAAAATAAAAAATAAAAGTAAGATTGCCTGTTCGATGGTGGCCTACACCCAACTGCAACTAAGACTGAATCAGCGGCACCTTGAGCTGAGCTGCCACCCAGATGGCTCAGTGGATAGAGTGTGTGCTCTTAACAACAAGGCTGCCAGGTTCAACTCCCACATGGGATAGTGGCTACGCCTACCCGCAACTAAGACTGAACTCAGCACCTTGAGCCGAGCTGCCACCTGTATGGCTCAGTGG
Organism: Aselliscus stoliczkanus; assembly: GCA_033961575.1. Taxonomy (NCBI): domain Eukaryota; kingdom Metazoa; phylum Chordata; class Mammalia; order Chiroptera; family Hipposideridae; genus Aselliscus; species Aselliscus stoliczkanus. The sequence goes on from CM066733.1 coordinate 37,703,191, forward strand.
ATAGAGCGTTTGCTCTTAAACAAGGCTGCTGGTTTGACTCCTGCATGGGATGGTGGCTACGCCCACCCACAACTAAGATGGAACACAGCACCTTGAGCTTAGAGGCCACGAGCTGTTGACAGGAAGCCAGGTGGCGACCGGCATCCTCCATAACGAAGATTGAAGAACAACAACTTGGTTGGTCTCCTCCTCCGATTTCCCAATAAAATCTTTTTTTTTTTTAAAGATTAAACCATGTATTTATTATGCTAGAATTTATTATTGGCATTTAGAATATTTTCATTTCAGATACAAGCTAATGCTGATGAATCCTATCCTGAAGGTTGCCTTTCCTCTGAAAATAGGTTTTAGAGCTTTCACTGTATGCTCACTTTTTCCCAACATACTAAATAAAGCATAATACAGGATGGTAGAGGACAAGATAGATTTTGAAAACGTGCTTAAATATAGATATCTGGACATTAATACACTATTTTTACAGTCTCAGTCTTATGATAAAGCCTAATAAATTTATTTTGGTATACTTAATTCATTTTTCCTTGTGAAATATTATATACAGAAAAGTGAATAAATATACACTAATGTAACCATCATAGGTTAAGGAGTAAATTATTATTAGCAACTCAGAAGTCCCCCTTCTTCATGAGCCCTGTCCTGTTCATTATCCTCTTCTCATTTTTGTAACTACCAACTTGTGTTTCTTGAGCATCATTTCCTTGCTTTCTTGTTATAGTTTTACATCTGTTTATGCATCCCAAAGTGATATACTTTAGTTTTGCTAGTGTTTCAACTTCGTATATGTAATTATATTCCATATTTTGTTTGCTTTTTTTCTCAGGGTTATGTTAGAGAATCATCTATGCGCTATGTAGCTGGCATCCCACTGAATGAATATACCACAATTTATCCATCCTCTTATTGATGGACATTTGGGTTATTTCCAGTTTTTGGCTAATATGAACATTGAACATTTTTGTTGATCTTTTCTGGTTAACATGAGTATTTCTTAGAATATATGTCACGGAGTGAACCTACTGTCATAGGGTATGTTACGTTTTAGCCTTACTGGTTTCCCAATTTACATTTAACCCGCAGTTTGTGAGAATTCCTGTTGTTCCACACCTTCACGAATACTTTAAATGTGTTTGTGAATAGTTATTAATGAAAAGAAATTTTTGGCATTAAAACAAAAAACCCCATCTAATTCTTCAAACTTTAATTTCTGCTTTAAAGAAGTCATTTACAAGAGGTAAAGTAATATAATAGAAGTAATGAAGAGTTCTTGGATTGTGTAGGCAGTCTCACATAATCTTCAGAGAATCCCAAAGCAATAGGTCCTTTACGATTCCCATTTTACAAATAAGGAAACAGAAGTTCAGACATATTAAATAACTTAAGCCATTTTAACCAAAAATGACCTATTAAAGACACAGATTCAGGCCTCTAAAGTCCAAGTTCATGTTCATCCTTTTCCCTCTTTCAAAATATTGATGTGGCTCTGGAAACTGATCCTGTAAGAATGGAAGGGATGACTTTTGTGTTCTTAGGCAGACCTTTGAGAGGATATGTTTATATACACACACAAAAATGATGAAAATGGGTCATTGCAGTTCCTCCTGATCTCTCCAGTTATTTGCTTTCCAGAATGGCTGAGCCACAACTTCCCTGGTGAGGTTTTTGTCGAGTACTCAAAAAAAAAAAAAAAAAAAAAAAAAAGAAATGTGCTAATATTATGTTGTAAACTTGGTTTGAGCAAGCCCAACGACCAACGGAAAACAAAACCCTTATCAACATCAACCCTTAACCAGAAACGGTAAATGATGCAGCCTCCTCCTTCCCTCCCTTTTGTTACTCTAAAATATAATTTCAACTCTTACCATCTCATTTAAAAATCGCTGTGAATAACGGCATAATCACGTCACTGAATTTAGTAAGCTAAAAAAGTTGCTGGGAGAAATATAAGATGTACCTAGATATGGTACACAGACCTGGGGAGCTTAAAATTCGATGGAAAAGAAATGCCCATGGAGGCTCCAAAGCAAGCAATTGTGTGTGACTAGTGCGGCCCGTCTGTGCGCTGATAGTGCAAAAAACTCTTCTAGCAGGACGGAGTCTTGAATTCTGTCAGTGATCTTACGGTGGAAACAGCCTACGCAGGTAGGTGTCTGGCTGCCCCGAAGAGGGGTCTTTCTCTTACCAATGGACCAGTAAATAAATGGCACTGGCTTTATTCGGTCTATTGGGCAACAGCCTAGTGTGCAAGATGTAGTGCAAAAACAGTCCCTCCTGAGTCCACGCAGCCCTAAGCCTCGCTGCCTGAGGGACGGGCTGCAGAAGCGGCGCCGCCTTAGGCCCTGTTATGTGAATGCGGTCTAGACTGCCTTGAAGAACCAGCTGTCACTTGGAGGGGCAAAAAGTATAACTAGTGCACTGTGTTGTATACCTGAAACTAAAAATAAATAAAAAAACCCAAACCCAGTGTAACTGAGCTGGTTGCAGCCCCGCGGCTGCCCAGCCCCGCTAGAACGCGAAGCTTTGATTTCTCCGCCCTAATCTCAGGACATGCCGTCTTGGACAAGGCAAATATTTCTCGGTGGGACTCGTCCACGAGAGGTTCGGCTTATTAGACATGAAGTTCCTTATTCGCCGAAAGGCGGTTTCGATTTCCGCACGTTTTCCACGGGAGGAGCGTCAAAGCGGCCGAGCGGGAGGTCCGCCCCGGGCTGGGCCACGCCCCGAGCTTCCGGATTTTGTTACAAACACTCCTCCGCCTGGACCGCCTTCCCCACGGTTCTGCCCCAACACGCTCTTTTCTCTCAGTCACAATAGCGCGTTTCCGGCCCCCCCACCGGAAGCTGTGGCGGACGAAACCTCACCTCCGAGGAGGACCCCGTGAGGCATTTAGGTGAGGTCTCGCGACGAGTCTTGAATCTCACGAAGCGTTGGAAGAGGCCTAACTGTACCGCCCCCGTCTTACGTCACTGAAGAGCCACGCCCTTGGGCGCTCGCTTGCGTGCTGGCGCGTGCTGCGCATGCGCACTCGCCCTCCCTCTTCCCCCGCGCTGCCTTCTCGCTGGCCAGTCGCGCGTGGGCAGAGGCCCTGGGCGGGCGTTGCGAAGGCTTGTTTGCTGTCGCCCGGTTCCCGCGGCGGTCCGGACTTCCCTTTCTCGGGGGTGGGGGTGAGGGGTGGTGCAGACCCCGTACCTAGGATACATGGGCTGTCACGTGTGCTGCTGAGGCTAAGTGGGGCGTACGGGGGCCGGGGCCGCGGCCATGAACTCACCCGTGGACCCCGGCGCTAGGCAGGCGCTGAAGAAGAAGCCGCCGGAGCGGACTCCCGAGGTAAGGCCGGCTGAGCCCTGCGCGCTTCCCCGCTGTCGGTCCCAAACTTGCGGCAACTGTCCCTTTGCCAGAGCCTCGCACCTGCTGCCGGGGTGTCTGTGCTCAGTGTCCCCGACCCGGGCCCTTCCCGCGGGCGGGTGACGGCCGCCTCTCCTGCCCGCAGTGCCGTCTGGCCCGAGACTTCCCAGTGTTTTCGATGAGAACACCGTTTACTAAATTGTGTTTTCTTAGGGCAAAACGTGGGGTCGGGTCTCTGAGATAGATCACCTGTAGGTAGGTAGACTGAAAAACGAGGTAGAAGTTTTAAGTGAAGTGTAATAGCCATGTTAAGAAATAACTGCTCTTTAAAGGTCCCTGACATACTGTACAAGTGCTTAAAAAGAGATAAAGCTTTCAAAGTCAGTTTGAAACTTTGCATCCAGTCACGTGCTGAATGCTGGTGGAGGATGATGTATTTAAAGATCAGTTCTGCAGGTACTTTTTCAGACTGTCATTGGGGAATTTTTACAGCATTTTGCGCTGGAATTCAAAACTTGCTGTATTGGGTTAGCAATAGTAGCATCAGCTTAAATGATTTTCATTTGACCTGAGGGCTAGTTTTCAGGCACATAACTAAAACCTGTTAACCTTGCATATTGTTTTAGAGGGCTTAGGTTTTGTTGGAAGGTTTTCTTTGATTTGGAGAAGTTTTTGAAATAAGTGGCTTATGTTTTCTAAACCAGAAAGCAAAAACTAAAAACAGTGCGAATGGATTGTTGGATTGTGTTGTGTGTAGTTGCAGTAAATGAAGTGAGATGCTTTGGCTAATTCTTCCTAAACCACTTTTGAGTTTTTCAGATTTATAGTGTTTTGCATGGTAGGTCTCAGGAACTTTGGGCTGACCTTTTGTGACATGACATTATTCAAGCCATAATTGTAGCTTTGATGGGTCAAACTTGGTTGTTGGAAATCCTGATCTTTGCATAGAAACAAGGCAAATACTGCCAACTTTCCAGAGTCCTTTTTTGAGACCTGCATTTATAATCCCATGTGTTTTAATTTCGCTCTGATGATTCTCAATGTAATTGTGAGCTAATTGAAAGCATTTACCTTGCACCGGAGAACCTGCCATAATTTTTATATTATTAGGAAGTGTCATGCAAGGCTTGCAATGTATAATGTTGGTTTTGCTTTTAAATATTACTTATGGGGCCGGCCGAGTGGCTCAGTTTAAGAGCTCTCTCAAGAGTGTGAGCTCTGCGCAACAGGATTGCCAGTTCCATTCCCAGCCTGAGCTGAGCTGCTGCTGAGCTGTCAACAGGTGGCAGGATGACTCAACTTAAATATATATGAAAACTTATGATAAATTCACATTTTAATGAGAAAATCCTACTTCTCTTTAAAAGCAGAATTACCTAGTTTGAAATTGCCTATTTTTGAGCCTTACAAAATTTTCTAAACTGTTCGAAGTTGTGTTGGCCAGTGTGTGCCTTTAAGTACTTTACCTTGTTTTTCTGGAACAGCAGCATTGTTTAAGGGAATGCTAAATGACTGCCCCACAGTACACAGATTAGATCCGTGATGTCCTACAGCGTAACGTGTTAACTGACTAATTCATTGGCAGTGCTTTTGAATGAGTGTATAATTTGGGGCACAAAAGTATGAATAAAGAAGTGGTAACCTGAATCCCAGTGATAATTTTTATGTGATAAAAAATTTGATGAAATTCTCAAAAGTTCATTTCAGTTTTCAGAAAATCCTTATTCTTTTAGTGGACTTTTAAGGGTCTGATATAAATGTATTCATTTCACAGTTATTTATTGAAAGCTTACCAGTTTCAGGCACTACTCTGTGTACCAGCATGAATCAGTGAACAAACAGGCCTTGCCCTAGTGGTGCTTACTTGCTAATAGAAGGGGAGGGAGAAGGCAGATAAATACAATGAACAGGTAAATTATGTAATATGTTAGCTGATGATTGCTAATAAAAAAGAAGGATAAAGGCATTGGAAGTGAGGGGTAAGGGCTGGTTAACAGTTTAAATAAGATGGTTGGTTAGTTTTGTGCTGGTAGAGATGACTTGATTTAAAGACTTGATGGACTGATGGAATTAGCTATGGGATATATGAAGAAAGCTTTTTAAGTAGAGTAGTCATTGCACAGGCCCTGAGACGAGAGAGCTTGTCTGGTGCATTCAGGAAAAGCAGAATGCTCTGAGTGAGTGTAGAAGAGTGAACAAGAGAGAGTAGTAAGGTGAAGTCAAGAGAGATGGCAGTGGTACTGTATGGGGCATTGCATGTAGGACTTTCTAATCATTGTAAGTTCTTTGACTTTTGAGTGAAAGAAGGATTGCCAAAAGGTTTGAAGCAGAGGAGTGATATCTAACTTAACTTTTTAAAAGAGCCCCCAGGCTGCTTGCTGGGTGGAGACTACATAGGAGCAAGGGTAGAAGGAAGCAGGAACATCAGTTAAAGCAGGGAAGAGATGATGATAACCCAGATTAAATGATAGTAGTGCAGGTGGTGAGACATAGTCAATCGTGGAAATGTTGTGAATGTTAGCCAATGTAATTTGCTAATAGGTTAGATATGTGCTTTGAGGGAGAGAAGAACTGAGCATGTTTTCAAGGTTTTTGGCCTGAATAACTTGAGTGTTGGAATTACCTTCAAAGAGAGTTTGAGCTGCCATCAGCTAGGTGGGAAAAGCTGCTAGAGAAGATCTGGGGGATGAGGGGAAGATCAGAAATTCAGTTTTGAATGGGTCACGTTTGAAATGTCTATTAGAAATGTTGAGTGAGGAATTGCATATACAAATTCATATTTCTAGAAAGAAGGCTTGACTGAAGGTAGAAATTGTATAGGTAACATTTAAAGTCTTGACACTAGATGAAATTACTACGGTAGTGAGTATACTTAGAGAGTAGAAGAGGACCAAAGGCATTGCCCTCGGCACTTGCTCACTACAAAGTTAGGGGGACAGAGCAGAAACCAGCAAAGGAAAATGAGTGGGAACAAACAGCGCAGAGAAGAAAAACCTAGAGAGAGAGGCGGTATCCTGGAAGACAAGTGATACAAAGTGTGCAATATAAGGGGATATACAGTACAGTTCATTCAGCTTATTTTTCCTTGAATACCTACTGGGTGCAAGGAATTATGAAAACATACAAATAATGGGTTGTTGGAAAAGTCATGACACATTTTTGCAATGAAAAACAGAAAAAATACATCATGACTTTTCTGACAACCCAATAGATAAGAATCAGTGTCTTATTATCTTGTAATCAGATGTTTGTATCATAATTAATGAGTAAGGACCTCTGTTTCTGGGACAAAATTAATGGTTCCTTTACTTGGAACTGTCTTTTGTCCTTACATGAAACTATCCACTCAGGCATAATCCTAATGAACCAGATACTAAGCACGGAAGCGTATTGTAAAGTATGCCATTTAGAGCTGTGTTCTAACACAGTGTTTACTTTTCTGGCCATTTCTCCTACTTTGTAGATCCAGCTTCCACCGCACATTGTCTTTCCTGAGTTGGTTCTCTGATTTCCTTTTCCACTTTTCAAAGATTTTTTTTTTAATGGAAAATTTTAGACTTAAATACTCTGTGGGAAACTTAGTGCTTAAAAACAACAGAAGCTGTTAAAGCATTCTTTTTGAGTCCTTAAACCGAAATTAAAGATAACAGTCAAAATTGAGACTTTGGATTTGTCTGTTTCTCAACTCAGTCCATATTCAACACCATTCTTTCTCTATGACCTTTCTTTTTGTTTTTTTTTTAACCTCAGAGCGAGCTCCTTATTGTTCTCTTATGGTTTATTTCCCTTCCTAAGTGCTTAATACCATGCTTTGCATATATTAAATGATCAATAAATATCAATAGAACAAAATTTAGAATTATGTCAGGTACTCAGGTTAAAAAGGTAATACTTTTTCTTCATTAGAACTGCTGATTTTGTACATTTGGGTAGTCTCATTCAGCAACTTGGCTTTACTTAATTTTTATAGGCTGACACCTAGGACTATATAGTCCATCTTACCCTCTTTTATGTGCTTCAGAACCATATTTCCAACTGTTAAATAGTCCTCCAGGTTCTTCAATCACCAGTCCTAAGTTGAAGCCATCATTTATTCCTCCTCAGTATTCTGCTCACCAGCCCCAGTGGCCCAGTCCAGAAATTTGTTTTTACTCTACTCCCCCGCTATCTTCCTCTCTGTATCCAACCAGCCATTAAACTTTGTTGATTTACATCCTGAATCTCTTTGTACCTCTTCTCCATTTCTACTGCTCTTTTGTTGTTTTGCCCCTGAATTTTTTGCTTGAGACATTTTATTTATTGTCATATTATTGCTAGAGTGATCTTCCTAATAGTTGGAGCTGATCATGTTCTCTTCTTGCTCAGAATTTAATTATTTCCCATTACCTAGATAGGTTAGCAATATAAGATATCAGATTAATCATTTTTTTAGAATAAAAAGGTACTATTAATATTTATGCCAGAATAACAGGTTAAAAGGGGACAGTCTCAGGTGAAGTGAGATATATGTTTCCTCACCCAGATGATAACATTAATTTATCCATTCATTTAACAAATGATATGTCAGACACACTACTAAAAGCTAAGGTTGTAGAAGGAAATTGGACAAGGTCCCTATTCTTCAGTGACTTAGGAGCCAGACATGAAAACATTAGTAAAACGTTAAGGTTATTAGTGACAAACGTATGGATTTGACACTTTGAGACTGCAAATGGGAAAAGGAAAGTCTTATAAGGCATTAAATTGATCCTTAAATACTGTGTGACAGCTATTCGGAAGGACGGTCACAGCATGCAGAGAGCAGCAAAGGCAATAATGGTGACAAGCCAGGGGCACTTGGGGACCGAGAAGCCAATCTGTACATTTCTAGAGCATGCATTCCCCAATGAGGGCAGCGTTATTCTGAAAGGGACAAAGTTTGGTTTTTAAGGGGCAGTGAAAAAAATCTTAGCTATTACTATGGTTGTGGCCCTCCAAAACTTACCCCTACCTGACAGAATCATATTCCTTAGTATTTAATTGGAGGTGGGGTGGCAACCAGGAAAAAATGTCTAAAAATGCTTTTTGGGTGTAATAATGAGAAAAGGTTGCAAACCACTGATTGGCTAGTGTATGGGGTGCTGAGGGCAGGGTGGTGGTACATGGTATTGGATACTAAATGTTGGAGTTGGCCATATTAGCAGGGTTGGGTCAGTTCAGGGAGTTGGACCCGATCCTATAAATAAAAGGGAACCATTGGAGGGTTCAAAGCCCAGAAATATGATCAGTCTCACAAAGATTACTCTGTGGGCATTGTTGAAGATGTATGAGCTACACTAGAGGCAGGGAGGTTTGTAGGTTAGGGGAACCTACGACATGGCCAAACCGGGGAAACTTTTCGGGGGTCAAACTATTGTTTATATCTGGATAACAGGGAAACCAGGAGATAAGACCCTGGTTATAGAAACAAATGCAGTAGTTCAGGTGTGAGATAAGGCAGCAGCATGTGGGATAGTGAGAGACTAATTGGATTGGGAGTGTGCCTCCCACCAGACTTTTCTTTTTTAACTTTGAAATTGACTGGAATACAGATACAGTAAAGTCTACATACCCTTAATATATAGCCAGCTTAATTTTTACAAATACATTTAGCTACCACCCAAATCATATATACATGTGTGTGTATGTGTGTGAGAAACTCCCCCTTTACCCCTCCCAATCAGCAATTCCAAAATCCTGACAACTTGCACCGTAAAGTTGCTCTGTCTGCTTTCGAACTTCATTTGAGTGGAATCAGACAGTGTGTTTTTCTGGCAACCAAGAGGACTATGAAGCTGCCTTGGTTTTTTGTACTTTAACCTCTAGACTGGATTTTGACCCACCTCTCTTGGGTCTTTCCATGATCTTCATCTGCTTGTCCTTTCTATCTTGACTTACCCATTTGTTTCCCCTTTTGGATTGTCTGCCTCACTTGGTGGAAGCCTACTTGGGGAATAACTGCCATTTAGGCCAAGATACATCCTGTCCTTATGTTCCTCTCAAGCCTCTGCAAGAGTGTCGAGCCAAGTCTTGCAAAACCTTCCTGTCTTTTGCTTGTTAGGATCGGGCTTGGACTGGGTGCAAGAGTAATGCAGAAGTTTAGATGATTTCTAGATTTCTGATTTGGGCAATTGTATGTGTAAGAGTACGTTATTAAGGAGGAGAATTAGGGTGGGAAAAGAATTCAATTTCAGAAAGGGTTTGAGACTCCCTACAGGGAACACAGATAGAAATGTTCAGTAAGCATGTGGGGCGGAGCTTCAGATCAAACCAGGCCATGGGTCTGATTGGGTCTGAGCGTCTACAGCATATGGGTTACAAGTGAGGTCGGGATTGGTAGGAATGCCCAGGGTAAAAAGCAGAGTGAAAATAGAAGCACAGGACCCATTGTGTGCTTTAATATTAAAGGGGTGGGGGAAAGAAAAGAACGCTGCAAAAGAGAAAGAAGAGAAATTGTTCCAGTGGTAGGAGAACAGAAAAGTGCTGTTATAGGAGGGCATTTCAGAAAGAAATCCCTAATGTCAGACACTAGAGAGAGTTCAAGAAAAGTGAGGACTGATAAATTCTTTGGATTGCTTCCGTCAGGAAGATTTCATTGGCTTGATTAATAAAGAACCTGATTACAGTGGATTAAAGAGAGTAAGACCCTAAAAAAATGGAGGCGGGTGTGCTGTTGGTGAGTTTGTCTCTGATGAGAAGGGAAAAGATACAGAGTCCTCCGCCATCTTCTGCCTGGCACTCTAGCCTTATGATCCCCCACCCCCAAACACATGCACTTTACCTACTTATAAATACTCTAATACAGCACTTCGCAACATAGGCTACATACATTTCTCAACCTAGGGAATGGTTTTTAATGCCCAGGCCCACCCTTCATTTCTTGAATTAGAACCTCCTGGAATGGAGTGTTAAACCTTGGTATTACAGAAGGCTCCTTAAGTAATTGTAATACATAGACAGAGGTGAGGCCTTGTCCGTTAGGCCATATTCCTGTCTCTGTGCTCTACAAAAGATGGGAAAGGGTGGTCCAGGATGTACAGCCCTGGAATTTTGCAGTTGGACAAGCCTTTCAGACTGGGCTCCAGCACTGAGAATTCGAGTGACCCTGGGCTAGTTACCTAACTTCTGTGAGACTCAACATCTTTTGGGGATTGTTGTGTGAACCAGACGAGGTAATAGGTGAAGTATTTAGCCAAGTGCCTGTCATAATGAGCACTCAGAAGTGGCCACACACATTAGCTTCCTCTTTCCTCTAACTGGAGCGCCATCCTCTGGCTTGGCAAATGCAGACTCCTCCCTGAAATCTCATCCCCAGCGCTCATCTGCAAAACTGTGCATCCTTCCTTCCCTGCTTTCTCACTTCTCTCTGTTCCCAGGATGCTTGCACCTTCCTCCACCATAATGATTGCCATACTGCTGCCATTGCTTGGGTGTTTGTCTCTCTGGCTGTACTGGGAGCCCATTGATGATAGTGACTCTGTCCTTGTCTCCTAGTTACCATCATGCAATACTTCGTACATAGTAGGCATCCAAATCTTTGTAGAGTAAATGACTTTAAAAAGAAAAGGAACTTTCAAAATACTGTTCCTCTGCTATTCTCACAGTGATTTCGATTGATCTTCTCTTTGAAGTGCCAGGATAAAGACTATTGAAGTTTGGCACAATGGCAAATTTTGCTATTAATATTCTCTTATTAAAATGTGAATAAAGTACGGTTACCATAAACTCTGTGTTTTACCTGGCAATTCTTTCGAGACAACATAGTGGAAACCTGGTCATACTTTGAAACAGGAACTCCTTTTTTATATGACTTTCAAACACATTTGCCAGAAACTTCACAGAGAAATACCGATAAATGCCAATTTTGACTTCTCATGTTTTTAACCAGATGTCTTAAAACTTATGCGGGGCCAGAATTGCATGCTCAGCTGGGTGCTGATATAATTGCCTATTTACAATCAGAAAAAAGGTTTAAAAAAAAAAAACTAGCTTATTTTTGTTACCCAAAGTTAAAGAGGGAGCTAGAACTGGAAAGAATGTAAAATTTAGTCACCTGGTAATTTATTAATCGGTTTCAGAATTTAGAATAATGGTCTTTAAATGTACAATTTTAGAGTTTTTAAAGAATTGGCGAAAGAGCACCGTTGTAGTCAGAGACACTTCTGAGTGAGTCCTGGGCACATCTCCGGGTGGCAGAACAAACATTGTCTTGTTCTCTCCCACAGCAGATGCTCATCCATAGGCTTCCTTGGAAAGGAAAAGAACTCAGTGATGCTTCTGGGGTCCTTGGGCCTTTATTTGTAAACCCCGCTGGATGGAAAGGGAATGTTAGACCTGGATGGGGCCCTTTTTAGACAACATCTCTAGGCACCTTAATTTACATGTATTGGAGATTCCCAACTTGAGAAGAAACTGGCCATCCAAGAGTTAGACACCAGAGGGATTGTTGCTGACAAGGAGCTTTCCCTGTACAGGGGAGGGGCCGCCAGGACCATGAGCTGCGCTGGGTGCCGCCGTCGCCCTGCGCTGGGAAGGGATGGCGTGTTGGGAGCTCTGTAACCCGGTCATGATTTGGGTTTACCTTGGACCAGCCTTTGCATGCTGAGGTCTGGCTTAAGTAAAACTGCATGAGCCACTTCATTAAACGTGAGCTCATGGAGGCATGAGCAGCCCCTGTTTAACGTTTCTCCACAACTAGACGTTCCTTTTTTTTTTCTATGTTATTCTTTTCTCAGTTACTGTTGCCATTTGGTAATTATATTAGTTTCAGGTATACAGCATAATGGTTAGACATTGACATAATTTATGCAGTGACCCCACCCCCATTAGTCTAGTACCCACCTGGCACTACACATAGTTGTTGCAACATCATTTACTCTATTCCTACTATGTTCTGTAACTACCAATTTATACTTCTTAATCCCTTCACCTTTTTCACCCAGCTCCCTGGCCCCCGCCCTTCTGGCAACCATCAATTTGTTACTACTGGACATTCTTCACTACTTTGCCATAAACTGAAACCTTGGCAAGTGGCAGGGCTTCAGGCACTGCCAGGGGGCGGGAGAGGGGCCCATGGACAGCACACTTAGTGCATGGCGGAAGCAGCAGCACCGCCCAGGTTGTCTTTGTGAACACATATCTAGCGCTCCCAGAAATTTTTCAGGGATGGGCTGAAGAGCTAGTGACATGAGTTACATACAGATAAAGGCACCGAACACCCAGGAGGGAAAATGTCTCGCTCAAGGTTACAGGATTCATCAGGGACTTCTTCAACCCAGTAGCACCCACTGCTTTCTCTGTATCAGAATATAACTTTAGGGCCGGCCGAGTGGCCCGGTGGCTAAGCGCTGGCTTGGGACGCCAGCGGCCCCGGTTTGGATCCCACATATGAGGGCCAGTGACACTGCCCTCTAAAAAAAAAGGAAAAAAAAAAGGATATAACTTTATAAGAATAAAACACAGCTTCAGGTTATGTTTTAAGCTTTGAACTTCTGTTTTCTGTACTGACGTCTGTGTAGATGTCTAATATTTTCCTACATAAATGCCTTTTGATTAATCTTGCCTGTACTGTCTGATGTACTTTAAGGTGCTATGTCATTTGAAAGAAAGTTTATAATTCTCAAGTTTTATGTGGAGTGAGAATAGGTATGCTTCGTGTGTGATTTCTGAACACCATTCTGTTTTACGGCTTATACTTTTCAGAGGGTGATAACCTGTTCTAACTGAGCTTCTTAAAAGCATTCAGTGAACATGAGAAGGCTTCATCACGGATTTTTTAGAAAACAGCTTGAGTGTCACAAGTGCCGTGTGAAGTGTGGATTATTTATGAATTCCTTAAATGACTCTCTGAGGCAGAGTTGAATACATACTCTTTCTGATGAAGGCTGCCTAATCAGTATTTGTATGGTAAATATTAGTAAGCACTGCTTTTAAGTGTCTAGGAGAAAAGATTAAAGTCGTTTGATTAGGGGAGGAGATAGGCAGATACATGATTAACATGCAGCCTGGTTAGGTACTGTGATAGTTGTAAATCTCAGGTGCTCAGGAGTTTGTAGGAGGGCTGTTGGAGAGAGGAATAGAGGGAAGGCAGGTGTCATTCAAGCTATTTTAGCAAAAGGGAACCCTGATTTGAGTATAGATTAGAATATGTAAGGGTTAGGTGAAGAAGGGGCAATATGGTAGCCCCTTCCACTAGCTGACACTGTGGATGTGGAGGACATTACTGATGGTAGAGAGTCTCCAGGGAACATGTCACGGCTCTGGGAACGTAAACTTTATAAACAACTTAAGGGAATAAGAAAAGGCAAAGCCTGTGAAGGAGACGGAGCAGCTGGAGCAGGAAGGCAGTAAGAATAGCTAAGACATACAGTGCTTATTGGATGCCTATCACGGTTATAAAACCTTTATACACATTTAATCCTTCCAAAATCTCTGAAAAAAGGTATTCTACAAGCATGCCTTGTAGATCTTGTAGGTTCCACTCCAGACCACCATAATAAAGCAAGTATCACAGTAAAATAAGTTGTAACTTTTTGCTGGTGGAGGATCTTGCCTTCAATTTATTTAAAAAGAAAAAAAGGGTAACATCTGTGGAGCACAATACAGAGAAACGCAATAAAACCATGTCTGTATAGGGAAATGGAATCACAGTGAGATTAATTTGTCTAAGGTCACACAGCTAGGAAACAGTGGAGTCAGCAATCAGACCGAGGCATTCTAATTTCACATTCTGCCCCTGTAACCTTTGCTAAATGTTTCTCATTGGGACGAAAACCCAGAGAGAACCATACTGCAGAAGGGATGGGATGAAAGAGTTTTAGGAAGGGGAAGTAAATGAATGATGAATGTGTAAGCAGTCAAATGCTATAGAAAATGTGAAGAGAGCTAAGGATTGAGAAGTGAATGTGGAATTTGGAATTAGCAAATCTTGGGTGACTTCATAATATGTAGTAGGATCAGGAAAGTAAACTTTAGGCTATACTTTGAACTTATAAGTAATTGGATGCTTGATCTTTTGATGCATTATCATTTGTATTAATTATTGCAGTTCTAACGTTTAAACATATCATTTGGATCTTTTATAAAAATTAAAATTTCAAATAATTTAACATTAGCATTTTTATTAATAAAATTTAATATTCAAGTAATTTAATTAGGCAGTATATTTTAATCTACAAATAAAATGTTCAAGTTTACTCTGACAAACGTATCTCAAATATATAACAAGACGAGACTGTAATATAGCGATGGAACGAAGTAGCCTTTTCCAGAGAACATTGTTGGGTGCAGTGGTTAATGGGCAAAGGTCAGCATGCTATGAAGATTGGGGATGCCTGGGAAAAGATAATGAAAAGAAGATGCAGGTCATTAAATGGAGACTTGAAATTTAAGTAAAGCTAGAAATATCTGTCACCACATGGAGAAAGCTGGAAATAGTCATGTGTTCCCACCCTCCATCTTTCTATTTTTAAATATTTATAACTACAGAAACATTGGAAGAATTTTGCCATATTTACCTTATCGCCTTCTCTCTTACATATACTTTATTTTGCTAAATCATTTGAAAGTAAGTTGTAGACCTGATGTCTTTACCATTATCTCCAAGATGTCTCTTATAGTTGTTTCACTTTTCAATCCAAGATCCAGTTACAGCACATTACATTTGGTTCTCATATCTCTTTAGTCTCCTTTAATTTAGAACAGTCATCCTGCCTTTTTCTT
The DNA here is from genome assembly GCA_033961575.1 of Aselliscus stoliczkanus. Taxonomy (NCBI): domain Eukaryota; kingdom Metazoa; phylum Chordata; class Mammalia; order Chiroptera; family Hipposideridae; genus Aselliscus; species Aselliscus stoliczkanus. The sequence continues at coordinate 37,718,290 of CM066733.1, forward strand.
CTTTCATGAACATGGTTTTGAAGAGCCTAGCCAATTGTCTTCTAGAATGTGTCCTGTTTTGGATTCATCTGGTTTCTCGTGATTAGATTCAGGTTAAGTCATTTTCTTGAGAAACTGCGAAGATGTTCTGTGCTTCCTAAATTGTCCCATCAGAAGACTCATACATAGTATCAGTTCTTTCCATTATTGAGGTACTAAATTTGATCACTTCTGTTTTTTTGTTGTAAAGGTACATTGCTATTAAGTTGTAAATGATCTTAAGGTGATACTTAGAGAATGTGTGTCTATCTTGTTTTCCAGCAGTGTTTCACCTAGTGGCTAATTTACCATTCATTGATGATTCTTGCCCAAATTAACTATTACTTTGCTGTTATAAAGTGATAATTTTCTAATTTATATTCATTCTGCATTTATTAGCCAGTATTCTATAAAGAGGAACTTTCCCCACTTTCTCCCTCCTTTTTTTTTTAAATCACTGATTTGAGGATTGTTTTTCTATTTTTAATATTGTCATTCTTTTTGATTGTTAGATTGCCCCAAATTTAGCCAGTGAGAGCCCTTTTAAAGTTAGCGCCTGTGTCCTTTTGACATGACCCCATTAGTCTTGAGGTAATACCTTACTTTCTGGCACAGAAAGAAGTACACAGGCTTGTACTTACCTTGCCCATAGTACTGAAATCAACCATTTATCCAAGAAACCCTGGTTCCTTTTGTAGGAAATGGTATTTAGAAACCAGGGTCTGGGCTTCAGGTGTGTAAGTGTGTTCTCGCTCTGTACTGCCATTTTGCAGAATATATGTATACCTCTAGGGATGAGAAAACCAAAGGAATGGAATTCTATATGTAATGTATGGTCTTGTTCACTTGGCATTACTATAGAAAATCTTTAAAATAGCTTGCTGAATGTAATTTAATCCTTGTTTTGTAATTTTATAACATAAACATATAATACTAACATTTGTTAACTGTTTATCATGTGATAGTCTATGCTACACGCTTAATAAGCATTATTTATGTTCAAAACAAAATAGTTTATCATTCCTATTGTACATACAATAAACGTTAAGCAGATTATTCAAGGTTATATGGTTAGTAAATGATAGAGGCAGAATTTGAACCCCGGGCTTTCTCCAAGTCCAGGTTTTAAACCACATTGTTAGACTGCCTTTAGCCTAACAATGATTTGGAGAAGAATCTTCAGAATAAGTTTTCATTAGAGGACTGTAGGCACAGAGTATCTAGTATATCTTGGGATTGAGTCTGTACTAACCTCAGGATCCATCCTGAGAGATTTCATGACTCCTAGTTTTTCCACTTTCCTCATAACTTCCCTCTTTCAGGCTCAATAGAGGAGTTTTCAAGTGCATACTGTAAATAATTAACACTTCCTGAAGTGTAGCATTTATGTTTTTCACTACCAGGAAATAGCTGTAAGACTTCCATTGTGCCTGTCAGGGTTTGTTTGTTTGTTTGTTTTGACTTTCTGCAACAGCTGGTATTGGTCTTGGACACACCAAGGACCTAAGAGAGAATGCAGCACCTCAAACCTGTATCCGAGATAAGTGCTACAGGAACCACAAGAAACCCCTTTCTAAACCCCGCATTACACAGCCAACAACTGCTTGGTTGTCCCATGTAAACAAAATACCATAACTACCCACATCATATGAGAGAAAAGAACCATCCTTTGTTCTGGGAAGTTCTTTTCTGTCTTTTTATGAATGCTTGCTTAGCATCTTGTGACCTTTAGGTGCACTGAAGGGACCAGCACTGACTAGACATCTCAGCGCTAGTTTCCCTTCCTCATTAATAGGTTATCAGCCAGGTCGCCCAGAGTGACGTAGATCCTACCTGTATACCAGTGGCTCTCAACCCTTAAGTGAGCATCAGGCCCACCTTTAGGGCTTATTAAACCACAGACTCCCAGAGCTTCTGATTCACTAGGTCTGGAATGGGGTCTGAGAATTTGCATTTTTAACAAGTTTTCAAGTGATGCTGATGGTGCCTTACTTAAGGGTCTCTCAGCGTGGTTATTTATATGCAATAGAATCTAATTCTGGTCATTTTTTTTTTTAAAGGAATTTATTAAAAGGATACTAGCTAACTACAGGATTGATGGGATTGCTAGAGAATTGGTCTTGGGGCTAGGCCTCCATGGCCACAGATTTGCTAGCGCTGACCACCTCTGCTGTGCAATGCATGTGCTGACACACCACACTGCTACCACTAGCTGCCAACGTTGGATTCTGTGCAGTTCTTGCTTCTGGGAATCACTAGATTCAAAGTCTGGGAAGGTTGTGTTCGATTGGTAGCCCTTGGATCATTTGCCTGAGCCCTAGTTTTATGGAAAGTTGGAAAAATGAAAACCTCGTGTTTTCAGCTTCCACCAAAGCTCATAAGCTGAGGTATCCTCCAAAGAGAAGTTCATTCACAGCTTGACTTCCTTGGTAGTCTGACCATATTGCACTAGGAGTTGGCAAAGTATGGCTTGGGGGCCAAATTAGCCTACCAGCTATTTTGTTAAGTTTTGTTGGAATGCAGCCACACCCATTCATTTACCTACCTTTTCGTTGGTTATTTTCATGCTACAAAGGCAAAGTTAAGTAGTGTGACAAAAACCATCTGGCCTGAAAAACCTAGAATTTCTACTATCTGGCCCCTTAGAAAAAGTTTGCCAACCCCGAGTAGGATCAATGCTAATACTTCCGTTCAGGTCCGTTCAGTTTCCATTGATAGATGCTGTTGGAGAACGTTGTGTTCTTATGGCCAGATGGTTCCTCTGGGGTAAGGAGATTGGAGGCAAACAACAGCAAACTTTCAGACCTTCGAAGAAGGGCTTTTCAAACCTAAAGTTGATAAACTTTGTCTGCCTCTCTCTGTACAGAGAACCAAAGAACCACATATGTACTGTAAAGCTTGTGAATTATATTCTCGCTTAGACTTTAAAATTGAAAAGTGAATTCCTAATTCTTCGTCAGCTATTCACAGCATCATCAATGATGTACCTAAGGTATCCTCTGACTTGAGAACAGAATAAATTCTAGGAAATAAATTCAGTCAAGAATCTGAGAAAATTCTGTGGCTTCTTGACACTAGCCTACCCTTGTTTGCCAGGTCATGTATGAGAAGCCTAATTCTACTTGTCATAACAGTTGTGTGTTAAGAGTTTTCAGAACTTGTTTGCCACTAAAACAAAATGGTCTCAAGGTTAAAAATAACAAGCACATTTCCATAGATGAGGCCTTCTGTGGGTGTGTGGCCCGGTCATGATGACTCTTAACTCAGAGAGCTGCGCCCCAGCAGCAGTGTTTGGAGGATGTGGCCACGCCTACTCTGGCCATTGTGTTGAAAGTCCTGGCTCAGGCAATAAGACAAGACAAAGAAAAAAAGAGTACATCGACTGGGAAGGAAGAGATAATACTGTAATTCACAAGAAATACTGTATATGTGGAAAATGCAAAGAATATAAACTAAGGGATTTATTAAGTTTTATAGTATACATCTCAAACTTACCACAGTCTACCTCCAAGTGATACTATGTATACTACTTCACATATAGTACAGAACCTTACAACAGTAGACTTCCTTTCACCTCCTGGCCTTTGTTATTGTTGTGATGTGTTTTATGTGTACGTATATTATAAACCGCCCAATGTGTTGTCTTCATTGTTGTTGCTTGAGACAATTATCTTTTAAATATTTAGAAAAAAATTTATATTTACACATATAGTTATCATTTTCAGTTCTTTTCATTCCTTTGTGTAGAGCCAGATTTCCATCTGGTATTGTTTTCCTCCTTTATGAAGTACTTGTAAGATTTTTTTTGTAGAACAGATCTGCTGGTTATTAATTCATTCAGCCTTTGTATACATGAAAAATATTTTGCCTTTGTTTTTTGAAAGGTATTTTGACTGGGAGTAGAATTCTAAGTTTATGTGTTTTTTTGTCTTTTGTAACTTTAAAGGTGTTACTAAAGGGTAGTCTGGAGCGCATTGTTTTGACTGGAAGTCTGCTCTAATTCTAATCTTTGTTCTTACTATGTAATTTGCCTTCTTTAGTTGCTTTTACAATTTTCTCCTTATTTCAAAAGCAATTTTGATGTGCTTTGAAATGGTTTTCTTCATATTATTTTAAAGGTTGGTTGAGTTATTGGTTTTGTGAGTTTATATAGGTTGCATCAAATATAGAAGATTTTCAGGGCCGGCCGAGTGGCTCAGTTGGTTAAGAGCTCGCTCAAGAATGCAAGTTGAGCTCTGAGCAACGGCAGTTCGATGCTAGCCCGAGCTGAGTTGCCGTTGAGCTGCCAACAGGTGGCAGGATGGCTCAGCTAAAATATATATATACACACACACACACATATATATATATATACATACATATATATATGATTTTCCACAATTCTTCAAAACGTTTTTATTCCCCCCCCCAGTGACTGTTAATTAAGCTGCTGCTTATACTTGTCCCATAGCTCACTGGTGCTTTGTTCAAATTTTTTCCATCTTTTTCCTCTGTGTTTATTTTATATTTTCTTGTGTCTAAAGGTTTATTAATCTCTTCTGCAATGTCTGATGTGCTATTCATCCCAACCAGTGTATTTTACATCTCAAATATTATTGTTTTCATCCATGGAATTTTTTAAGTGTTTTTTTTTTTCATATTATATGCTTACTATTTTCTGTGTCTTCCTAAACATATGGAATATAGTTTTTTTGTTTTTTTGGGTTTTTAAAAAAGATTTTATTGGGGAATTGGGGGAGGGGAACCACATTGGGAAATCAGGAAAGGGGAACAGACAAGTTGCTGTCTTTTTGTTCTTCAGTCTAGTTGTGGAGGACGTTGCTTCGCTGGCCCATATTGGTATCATCATTGCGCTCTTCCCGGATGAGGCAGATCAGTCGCCGGCCTCTGGATGGTCGCTCACTGCGGCTATTGGCATCTCACACTGGCTGCCAACCACTCACTGTAGCCTGTGTCAGCCCACTGCAGCAGGGGCTGCAGCTATGCCGTCCCTGGGGACTCATAGCAGCCCAGCTCCAGGTGGAGCTGTTGTTCACCATCTTAGCTGTAGAGGGCAGTGTCACTGGCCCTCATATGTGGGATCCGAACCAGGGCTGCTGGCATCCCAAGCCAGCTCTTAACCAACGCGCCACTTGGCCGGCCCAAGGGAATATAGTTTTAATAAATTTATAAATGCCTTTTTCTATTCATTCTTTTAGCTGTGTAACTCCTGAGTCAATTTTGATTGTTTTTTCTCCTCATTATGGGTCATTTTTTTCCTGCTGCTTTGTATGCTTGGTTAGTTTTGATTGAATACCAGAGATTATGAATTTTACCTTTTTATATGGTGGGTATTTTTGTATTTCCTATAATATTCTTCAGCTTTGTTATGGGATATAGTTAAGTAATTTGGAAATTATTTGATCTTTTCGGGTGTTTTTTTAGTTTTTTTGTTTTTGTTTTTTTTGAGGGCAGTATCACTGGCCCTCATATGTAGGACCGAACCGGGGCTGCTGGCTTCCTAGGCCAGCGCTTAACCACCACGCCACTCGGCTGGCCCTGTTTTTTTTTGTGTGTTTTTTTTTTGTGCTATAGTATGTAGCACTTAGTCTAAGGTTAATTTGACCAATTCTGACTGCTCTACTAACTGCACTCTGAATTATGTGATTTTTCCACTTTGTTTGATGGAAAGAGGAACCCTTCGTGTTCCTCTGAGTTTGGGCTATGTTTCCCTCTAATCCATGGTGTTTAAACCTCAACAGCATTGACATTTCGGCCCATGTAGTCATTTATTGTGAGGCCTTGTTTTGCACATTGTAGGATGTTTAGCATCACCTCTAACTTCTAGTCACTTAATGATAGTAAAACCCTCTCCCCTAAATTGTGACAACCCAAAATGTGACAGATATTGCTCTGTTTCCCAGGGCGCAAAATCAATCCTAGTTGAGGACCACTACTTGAATCCTTTCCGACTTCAAGTATTTCTTCACATGCGTGAGATGATCAGTACTCAACTGGGGAAGACGCTCTGTAGGTTTCCAGAACATACACATTCTCTTTCTCTCCTGCTCTGCAAACTAGCCACCTTCTCCCCAGACAGCCTTGCCAGCTTCTGTCCTCAGGTCAGGACCCTGCCGGGCAGCAGGGTGTAATAATCATTTGAATCACCTCATTTGTTTCCCCTCTTTGGTGTCACTGTGAAGTGTTTCCTGAAGTCTTATCTCTTGAAAAATGTTTCATATATTTGTTTAAATTTTTTAGTTATTTTAGGTGAAAGGTAAATTCAGTCCCTCTTTTCCATCTTGACCTAAAGCTGAAGTCCCAACAATTTGTCTTTTATTTTGGGAGGGCTGTCCTGAAATGCCCCCGACAACTGCACCTAAAAACATTAAAATGACAGGCCTTTGAGTCCTCAAGAGTTTATCTCCCACTTTCTGAATGTGCTATCAAGGACATCAGGGTACCAGCCACCTCTTGCTCATTCTCTTATTCATCCTGTCCAGTCAGCAAGATACCATCTATGTAATGGGTCAGGAGGTCTAGATGTCTTCAGATTATATCATGACAGAGAATAAAGTTAAAATAGCCCTAAGGCAAAATTGTAAGTTAGTATTATCCCACATGAATGCAAACTATTTCTGATCCTCTTTGTAATTGTAATGGAAAAGAATACATTCACCAAATCAAAACCTGAAGCTTAACTAATCAGTTCCAGCGACAGTAACTGTGTCTGGAACTGTAGCTGCGACCAGGGCTACAACTTGGTTAAGTCTGCAGCAGTCTACAGTCATTTTCAGGATACATTTGCTATCTGCAGATGATATATATAATAGGGAGCATCACCCATGCATAATTTAAGTCTTTACTGGTGCCACTAGTCTGCTATTCTTTGCCCCTCTGGAAACAATATTGTCTTTTACTGACTGCCTTGTTCTGAGGAATGGGGCAATTTCAGAGGTTTCCGCTTGGCTTTTTCCACTCTGACAGCTTTTACCACACAGGTCATGGACCCAATGTGGGGGTTGTTCCAACTTGTAGGGGTTAATATAAATTCTAATTATAAACTTGGGGAGTTTATAATTGAGAGAGTGTTAGGTGGGTCTGCAGGCTGTCAGCCCACTGTGAGTCAGACTTTTGCCAGGAGTCTATTTATTCCCTCCACTCAGAAGATTCGGGCTGCGAGGTTGGTTCTTTTGCCCAACAGAACCTGGACTGGGATCATTCTCTTAGTTCCATTTGGGAGTAGCTGGACTGGTCTAAGAAGGGGTTCACTTCTGATGCCTCGGTGTTGTTCCGTGTGGCCTTTCTCTGTCAGTGAGGGTAGCCTGGGTGTCCTCACAACATTGGTGGTCTCAGGGTACTTGAATCTTAGATTTACACAGCCTCGCTTCTGCCACGTACTTTTGGTCAGAAGAAATCATAGGTGAAACCCAGATCCATGGGAGGGCACATAGATTCCAGGTTTTTCTTGTTGTTTTTTTGTTTTTTTTGAGGGCAGTGTTACTGGCCCTCATATGTAGGACCGAACCGGGGCTGCTGGCTTCCTACGCGAGCGCTTAACCACCGCACCACTCGACCGGCTCTAGATTCCAGTTTTTGTTGGGGGAGTGCTAAGGTCTCGTTGTAGGAAAGCTTATGGGATAAGAACTATCATTGCAGCCATATTGAGAAATACAGTTTACCCTATTATTACTCCATCTGCTATCTTCTAGAATTTTAAGACCTTTCTCATGTGCTGTGGTATTCTCTTTTAAACTACTCATTTTTAAAAAATATTTAAGAAAGCCTTTTCACTCATTTAACAGAGATATATGTGGTCATTGAATCCATGATGGTTAATTGGCAATTGTAATCTTTGGATTCAAAGATTATCCTGTTTTTCTTAGCGGCACCATGTTGTCTTATTAACCTGTTGGAAAACAGGTTGTCTTATGTGTATTTTTGTAGGTGTCCTTCTTCTGCCATCTGATAATTCTCTTGGCCAGTTGCATATGAACGCAGGAAAGCAGTGTTTGGGAGCAGTCTGCCCTGGTATTAAGGCAGTCCTCCTTATTAGAGAATAAGGAGGTGCATTTTATGTAGAGATTAAACTTGTGTGTAATCGCTGTGTACCAGCATTCTGCATAGCATCAGTGGCAGAATCCTTTCTGACCATAATGTGGACTGCTCTGAATTCTCCTTTTGCTTTTTTTTTAAAGATTTTATTGGGGAATTGGGGAGGGGAACAGAGTTGGGGAATCGGGGAAGGGGAAAAGACAAGTTGCTGTCCTTTTGTTCTTCAGTCTAGTTGTGGAGGACGTTGCTTCACTGGCCCATGTTGGTATCGTCATTGCGCTCTTCCTGGATGAGGCAGATCGCTCGCGGGGCCTCTGGATGGTCGCTCACCGTGGCTATTGGCAGCTTACATTGGCTGCTGGCCACTCACGCTGGCTGCTGGCCACTCACTGTAGCCTATGGCAGCCCACTGCTGCAGGGACTGCAGCCTACACCGTCACTGGGGCTCGCACAGCCCAGCTCCAGGTGGTGCTATTGTTAGCTGTAGAGGGCAGTGTCACTGGCCCTCATATGTGGGATCCGAACCAGGGCTGCTGGCATCCCAAACCAGCGCCCAACCACCGCGCCACTCGGCTGGCCCTCCTTTTGCTTTTACCACTGCTCTTTGCTGCGGTTGTACTATATCATCCTGGGGTTTTTAATACCTCATTATCTGAGTGAGGGCTAGAGAAAGGTTCCCTACCTCTTTCACAGAGTGAGCAATAATAGCATTATCCCATTGGACGTCTTTTTTGTTTAGTGGTAGATTAATGTCACTTTTAGTCCCTTTAGAAAAAGGTTTTTTAGAAAGTCAGTTTAAGAGGAATATTGACAAACTGGGCCTTCTCCAGAGGTTGTCAGTCAGGATGCTTAAAGATCTGGAACCTGCAGTTACTGAGACTGTGTAACCTGGAAAGAAAAACCAAGCAAGTAAGATTCAAAGATGCTGTGATCAAGTTTTTAGTTCTGGCATTGTTTGCCTACAGACTAGCAGCATGTTGAAGAGGGGTTGTGATTTGAGGGAATTCTCTACCTTTTCAGACCTCTTATAATTCAGAGATTTTATGACTTTTCCATTATTAACAGCGCTATCATAAATGATTCTTTAAAATCAACTGATTTTTTGAGGGCAGTGTTACTGGCCCTCGTATGTGGGACCCAAATCGGGGCCGCTGGCTTCCCAAGCCAGCTCTTAACCACTGCGCCACTTAGCCGGCCCTGATTGTTTAAAATCAGAATTGTAGGGTGTCATATTTTTAAAAGTGTATTTGAAAAATAATGTAAAATCTTTTCTGTTCTGCAGGACTTAAATACTATTTATTCTTATCTTCATGGAATGGAAATACTATCAAACCTCAGGGAACATCAGCTTAGGTAAGTAATGCTGTGCTGAAGAGCATGTGCTTTGGAGTTATTCAAATAAGTTTGGGTAGGTAGTTGCAGGGACCAAATCTTTTAGGGGCTTTTTATAGGCTAATTATAGAAATTTACATTTCTCATCCCAGTTTTTCTTAACCTGAGGGACCTTGAGCAAGTTTTAACATGTATACTGTAGTTTTGTCTTCTGTAAAATAGGGATAATAAGATGATCTTTGTTACACTGATTTGAGAATTAAATGAGAACACAGTTGACTTGAATAACTCAGGGGTTGGGACACTGACCCTCCCACATAATTGAAAATCCATGTATAACTTTTGACTCCCCAAATTATGTAACTGCTAATAGCCTACTGTTGACCAGAAACCTTACTAACATATAAGCAGTCGATTTACACATATTTTGTATATGTATTATATACTGTATTCTTAAAGTAATGTAGGGAAAAATGTTACTAAGAAAATCACAGGAAGAGAAAATACATTTAATTACTCATTGAAAAAAATCCACGTATAAGTAAACCTGTGCAGTTCAAACTCACATTGTTCAAGGGTCAGCTGTAACTAAACCAAAGCACAGTGCTCAGTATGTGCTAGCCAGTGAAAACACACCTTTTCTTTTTGTAGTTCCTGTTGATATGTACCCTGTCACATGGTCAGAGTGGGCATGACATGATGTAGTGTTGGATTAAAGTGGAAAGAGCAGGACTCTTGATTTGATATGAGCTCCTGTGGACAAGACTCGTGAACTTTCTGGACCTCATTCTCCTATCTGTAGGAGTTTCCTCTCCTACTACCTTATATATTATTGTGATTATGTTTGTAAAAACACTTTTGAGTGCAATAAAGCACTATTATAACTTTGCATAACATTTTAATTAAAGTGTGTTTTCCTTCCATGACCAATTTATCCATGACTTTTTCTGGCTGTTCTTCAAGTTTTGGGCTATGGACCAAATTACTAAAACATAATTGTTTGGGAGTTATTATTTTCTGTTTTCTATATATATAATTCAGATGTTAGTATATGTCAGAAAAGAAGAAAAATGAAAACTAGAGCATTTAGTAATACTAAAAGTATTTTTTAGATGCTAGCAAATTTACATATTTATTCAACAGATTTTTACTTTTTAAAATATTTTAGATTAATGTCTGCAAGAGCACGCTATGAGAGATACAGTGGGAATCAAATTCTTTTTTGGTAAGTATTTCCATAATTAGCTTAAAAGAATTGCTTTAATGTTTAAACTTTGACTTTAGCATTGAAATTCATTTGATTCTGGAACAATATCTGTAGAGCAGATTGAAATATATTCATAAACTGAAGTATAACAGTCATAGAGCTCACAAAATGTGTACAGTGCTACAAAGTTTAATAAATATGTACACCTGTGTGACTCCTGCCCAGGTGAACATACAGAACCTATCAGCTCTCCAGAAGGCTGTCGTCAGCATTCTTAGAAAGGTAATCCATGGCTTCTATTGCCGTAGATCAGTTTGCCTCCTTGTGAACATCATATAGATAAAAATCTTTTGGTCAGACTTTTTTTTTACTTCATAAATCCAAACTTCTTCCATATTTTTGCATTCATTCTTTTTCACTGCTTTAGTGTACAGTTCTGGGACGGTAACACAATTTATCCTTTCCACTGTTAATAGATATTTAGGTTGTTTCCAGTTTTTTACTATCATGAACAATAAAGTTTTTTTGGACATTTTGGTCATGTCTTTTTGTGCCCTTGTTTATTCATTTCTGTTGGGCATATTCTTAGGAATAGAATTTTTTGAAAATACACGTGTTCAAATTTAGGAGAGTCTAATATTAGACTCTAACATGTGCTTTTCATCTTGTTATCTTATTGTGATTTTATTTTACGTATCCCTGCTTACTAACGATGAATGATTTTCATGGTTGTTTTGTTTTTTTTTTTGAGGGCGGTGTCACTGGCCCTCATATGTGGGACCCGAACCGGGGCCGCTGGCCTCCCAAACCAGCGCCTAACCACCACGCCACTCAGCCAGCCCTGATTTTTCATGTTTTTATAGGCCCTTTGGACAGTTCTTTCATGAAATCCAGATTCAGGTTTTTGACCATTTTTTAATTCGTTGTGTGTCATTATTTCTATTGATTTGTAGAAATTCTTTAAATTCTGTATCTAAGTCCTTTGTTGGATACTTATGTTGCCTATATCTTCTCCCACTGTGTGGCTTTCTATTAATGGCATCTTTGAAGAAGAGAAATTCTGAATTTTCTCAATTTTCCCCTTGTGATTGGCACTTTCCATATACAGTTAAAAAACAAAATTTATCCCTTCTTCAAGATTATGAAGATAGTCTTCTCGTTTTTTTCTTCTTCTAAAAGTTTTGATGATAGTGACCTCATTTATTACATAGATTCAAAAAGTACATTGGAATGGTATGGACTTTCATCTTTATACCTGCATATTGCATTTATCATTTCTAAAGTATTTACATGGTTCATTTGGATTTTAATGGCTATATTCATTCATTTGTTGATCTGTTCATTTACTATTAAATTTTTGCTATACTTTATGTTTAACCTGACGTAGAATGGTTGGAAGACTTAGTGAGCTCACCGTGTAGTAGGGGAGGGAGAATTAATTAGAATAGTTATGCATATTCAAGTGCTGTCAAAGAAAAGCAAAGCTATATAGATCATCGAAACAGAATTGAGAGCCCAGAAATAAACATTTGTATTTATGAACAGTTTTGTTTTTAAAAAATGGCCTGTTAATCTGTGCACATTATGGGTGTAACATGATTCAGGGTTAAAAAGGAACCACCTGGGCCGGCCAAGTGGCGCGGTGGTTGAGCACTGGCTTGGGAAGCCAGCAGCCCCGGTTCGGGTCCCACATATGAGGGCCAGTGATACTGCCCTCAAGAAAAGGAACCACCAATGAACAGTTTATTTTTGATGAAGGTGCTAAAGCATTTCAGTGGAGAAAGCATAGTTTTTCCAACAAATGGTGCTGGGTTAATTGAGTTTTTACATGCAGAAAGTTAATTTAGACTCTAACACCACATATAGTAATTAATGAGATATCACTTTATACCCATTAGAATAGCTATGGTCCAAAAGAAGGTAGACAGTTACAAGTGTTGGTGAGAATATGGTGACACTTAGAATCCTCATATATTGGTAGTGAGGATATAGCCACTTTAGCACAATTTTACCGTATGACCCAGTAATTCCACTTCTACATATTTACCCAAGAGAAATTAAAACAAACAGGCATACAGAGATGGTACACAAATGCTTTTAGTAGCACTGTTTGTACTAGCCTAAAACTGGAAACAATCTCAATGTTCAGTGAATGGATAAATGAATTGAATTGTATAGTGGATTACTATTTGGCAATAAAAAGGAATAAAGTACTTAATATATGCTACAACAAGGACATACCTCAAAAACATTATGCTAAGTAGAAGAAGCAAGATAGAAACACCACATATGACATGATTTCATTTATATGAACTGTCCAGGAAAGAAAAATCGAGAGACAGAATAGATTATTGGTCACTTGGGAGAAGGGATTGCCTGCAAACAAGGCATAAGAGATCTCTTTGTAATGATGAAATGTTAAAACTGAGTTATGTTGATATTTGCACGATTCTTTAAGACCAGTGTGTTCAAGTGCCATCAGCGAAGAGGAGAGCACAGCAGGAGAGGAGCCTGGAGTGGCCGGTGGAGGCCACCTGGAGAGTTTTTGGTCTTTATTTTAGGGGCAGTGTGCAGCCTTTGAAAGAGTAAAATCGGACAAGATTGAGTATGCCTCCCTTCCCTGGGCTAGGTTGTTCTTGGATTCATTTGCCTGGACAGAGAAGGGAGATAGTAGGGCCTCCACCTTAAATGATTTTACTTTCCTTGTGTTGACTTATCATCTGCATTGTCAAACCATGCTTGAGAGTGGAATTCTTCGCAAGATCTGAACCGTATCTGATTCATAAGCTGGCGTGGCTCTCTTGGTGGTAGGAGGGAACCTGAGGATTTTTCCTGCATTATAGTGACAGTTTTGTGACTGCTTCATCAAGTGAGGTAAAATTGGAGGCTTGCTGTAGCATCCAGTTATAATTTCTGTCTTAATTTGGGGCACATTTTCCTTTATTGATTTTATTCCTTCTTGATTTTATAAAAGTCATTTCAAAAGAGTAAGGAAGTGGAATTTCTGAACAAAGAACCTTAAGTAGGAATTTTGCAGCAATATATATCTTCCCTCAGTGAAGACAGGAAGGGATATAAAGAACTTTAAAGTACCCACTGGAAAGTAGACCATTTTTCCTTCTCATGGTAAGCAATGGATTGACCCGAAAAGCTTAACCCAGGTGCTATGTGGAATGGTTTGGAGGCCTAGGTTTCTGGATGGAGGATTGTACTATTCATTGAGCATAGAGAATACTGGAAAAGATCCACGCTTGAAGGCAATGATAGTGAGGTAAATTTTGAACATGTTTAATTTGAGTTGCCTGTTAGATATACAAGTGGACATGTTAGGTAGACAGCCAGACATACAGTTCTCCAGCTCAGAGGCAAGACTTGTTTTATAGATATTAGAATCTTTTACATATTAGAATTGATTGCAGCCTTAGATATATAATAGTAATAAAGATATTTGAGAGAGAGACAGAGAGAAAGAGATTAGTTTAGATTATAAACTAACATTTAACAAGATTCTGAGTTTCCATTGGAGATTTAGTCTAACTAAAATGCTAATAGATTTAACCGAATGCTGATGGACTTAAGTCATCTGATATTCTTTTTTTAATACCTCAAACACATAAAATGAGAGATTGAGTAGACATATTTTTATGTCTTTCAGAATAAAATTTAAAAAAAAAAGTAGATCATCATGATCCAATGAAGGATATGAAGTTAATAATAAGATAAAGCTAATAAACATATACTTCTGAAATTTGTATTTTAAGATAATGATTATACTTTTTCCCATGTGAATGTGGTCTGTATAAAACCTTAGGCAAGAGGCAAAATTTCCAAATAGTATTACTTTCTAATGTTTTACAATATTGTTAAAACATTTTTCATGTTATGTGCTTCACACTAAATCCATATCCATGTGAATGTATGTATGTATTTATTACCTTTTATTTATTCATTTAAACAGTTCAGAAACTATTGCCAGATGCTGGTATATTCTGCTTTCTGGATCTGTGCTTATGAAAGACTCCATGGTCTTGCCTCCTTGCAGGTACGTTTACATTGGCTGCTTCATGCATGTGGCAGGCAAAGTTAACATTATATCTGTTTCATCTCCTGTGTTAGACTATTTTATGCAGGATGCTATTTTCTCTCAGGTGATACATTTTGTAAATGTCTTTGTTGGTAATTGGAAACACTTGGCAGGAATCAGCTGATATTTCCCATTTCTGAGGGTGTAATCTTTAAGCTTATACCATGACATACTATCTTACTCCTGTTTGACCTTTAGTTTTATTTGAGATTTGATCTGTTATCTGATGATTTTTGGATTCCTTGCTATTAATGGTTATAGAGAGGCAATATATCTTAATAGTTAAGAAATTGGTTTTTAGAGAAAGGGTAAACTGTGTTAGAATCCTGATTTTATCACTCATTAGTTATATGACTGAACAAATTTTAGTTTCTTGACTGTAAAATGAGAAAAATAACATACACTTAAGTATCTTTATGAGGTTTTGGCAAGCTACTACTCAGCACTCTACACGGAGGTCTGTAAAGGTTGACACCGTAGCGCCAGACGGCATGAGTTCATGTCTGTGCTCTGCTACTTCTGGGGCAAATTACTTAATCCCTTTGGACCCATTTCCCCATGTAAAATGGGGACAATGATAAAACCTATTCCACAGGCTGTTTGGAGGAATAAATGAATTAATACATAATAAAGTCTTCGGAATGGTGCCTATTATAAGTAATTATTATCACCATCATAATTATAAGGTAAAAGAAGAGAACACTGGTTGAAAAGATGGTCAGATGTATTCTTCTTGGAGAATTTGTTCTGTCAGCAATTCTTAGTATTTTTGCCCCTCAAATTATAATTTGGTGACATAAAAATGGAATTTTTTAGTGACTTTTTTCCAAAAGGCTGAGAAGAGATTTTTGATCCTTTAAATAAGATTTCTAATTGCAGCTACATTAATTTAATTGCAAAACTATTAAGTATCAAGGTACAGCCTACTCAATAGATGGCATGGGATGTCTTAGTTTTGATGCCTTTTTTTTTTTTTTTAAGATTTTATTGGGGAATTGGGGGAGGGGAACAGCCAAGTTGTTGTCCTTCAATCTTAGTTGTGGAGGGCACATCAAGCTCAGCTCCGAATCCAGTTGTGCCACTCAGCTCAACATGTCGAGTTCAGTCTTAGTTGCAGGTGAGCGTAGCCACCATCCCATGCAGGAGCTGAACCAGCAGTCTTGTTGTTAAGAGCGCACGTTGTATCCCCTTGATGCCATTTTTAAAGTTGTGTCTTGAGTCCTGAAACACAACGTCATTGGCCTTTGGTTAAATGAAATCTATGCTTCTTTACTAGTAGAATAAAACGTTGCTGACTGTTTTTAGAAACAAAATGCATAGTAGTTCTTGGTTATGTGAGGAATGGTGCCATATCAGAGACTCAGTGTTGGTCTCTGCTGTGTAGTACCCAACAGTATCATTAGCATTGAGCCCCTGCATATCTCCTCCTGTGCCACTGTGGCCACTTCATTTGTGGGCCCATTGAACAAGCACTGGGTGGCTGGGGAAAGAGTTTGATTGACACTCAAAGCAGGTCATTTTGTTTCCCTGATTATTAAAAGCTTCCTCTCAGTGAATACCCTATGGGTGTTCATATGGCCATTCACATGGGATGCAGGTATATTCAAAGTTGTGCCCATTCCAAAAGAATTCCTTCCACATACTTCTTCCCAGACTTCTTTGTTGCCAGTCTTCTGATCGTGTTCCTTCCAAGTCCCTGACCATTCGACCAAACAATTACTAACTGCCCAAGAATCTGTTTAGACTGATAGTTTTATCCATCGCTCAGTCCAGACAAAACGGACAGCCAGATGTACTGCTTAAAGTTCTGTGCCCTGGGAGGATTTGCCTTTACCACCTTACTTCAGGGTCACCTCCGAGGGGAGCTGTCCACTTTTGGGTGGTACCACGTGTTGTGCAGACTCATCTGTAAAACAGGCTCCAGTTTTTTCTTCCCCAGTCAGCTGGCCCTAAGGACCTCCCCAGGTGGGCACAGGCACAGACTGAGGGAGAAGAGGCAATGCAGCAGGAGCTGGTGTGGCAGGGGCCTGAGCCCTCTGCTCATTCAGCTTACTCTGGACCTGCATCTCTGATATACCATATTTACATGGTAATAGATTGCTGCTGCTCGTGCCCAACCCTATGGCTGAGTGCACAGTTCATGATGGGAAGTTCAGGCTACATAGTCACCTTATGGTTAGGCATTCAGCTTCTACCAAGCCCAGTAGCTAGCCAGAAGTTGTGTCTCAAAAGTATTGTAGAATACAGCAAGTCCTTGCTTAACGTCATCCATAGGTTCTTGGAAACTGTGACTTTCAGTGAAACGACCTGTAACCTATAACAAAACCGGTTTTACCACAGGCTAATTGATATAAACAAGAGTTAAGTTCCTACAGTACAATTCTGGCCACAGAGACATCACCAAACTTCTAAATAAAGACCCAGAACAGTTCTAATATTAAGTATTGACGTAAATGTGAGTTATACATACATTTAAGAACAATTAATAAAGACAAATAAGAAAATTATTTTCCAACCTGCTTCTTTGGTTTCAGGGTTGCAGGTGGCCAGAGTCTGTCCTAGCAGCCCACCCTAAACAGGACACTCTTCCATTGCAGGGTGCACCCATACTCACATACTCACACATTCACTCAGACTGGGACAATGTAGACATGCTAATTAACCTCATGTGCACATCTGTAGGATGTGGGAGGGACCTGGAGGACCCGTAAAAAAGGTGCAAATAATGGGAAGAATGTGCAAACTCCACACAGACAATGGTCCTACCAGGAATTGATTTTTCCCTCCTCATCAAATTTATAACGAAATGATGTTGATATTGAATGAAATGACGCTCGTCATTTAGGACCTACTGTAGTTATTTTCAGAAGAGTGCGTAGAATGTCCCTGTTTGCTGTGGACACTGAGGTTACCATTGGATGTGCTTGGCCATAGGGCCCCGTGGTCTGGTGACTTAACTGCATCCTGAATTTGCTGGCAGCCTTGTGGGCAACTCTGAAAATGGGTCAAAGTTGCATACGAATATATGTTACCTCCAAAAAAAAAAAAAAAAAAAAAAAACAATTATTGTGCCTCTCTTTTTGTGGTGATGGTGCCTGATCAACTTGTATTTCACCTTGGAGGAGATGTCCTGTCATGCCCCAAATTATGGAACTCCCAGAAACTTCACTGAGACAGAAGGCCCTTGAATTTTTATGCAAACTAAACTCTAGTTTGCATGTATTTTAATAAAGCATTTAAACACAGCCCCTTATTTTATAATGAAATTTTACATGTAATTTAAACCAGTAATATATAACAATTTACTGTAAACAAAGGAGATATGTAATAAGTCTGAAATTTAAATGGCTTTGTTTTGAAATGAATTTAGCCTTTTTCCAGAATTGAGTTTGCTCATTTGTCATAGTAAAATCTCATTGTAGCTCAAGAAAGCAAGGACTCCATTACATGTGATTTTTAAATAAAATTTAGTGCATGTATTCATTTATTTATGCAGGAAATAAGCATTTATTGTCATCTGTATATAAGGCACAGGCATTAAGACAAAAAAAGACTGACTTACCCTAGATTGAGATGACTGCTTTGTTTAAAAAGGACTTAAGTATTATGTGACGTGGAAAGAAATTTTTCTTGGGGAGACGGTTTTGGAAATGAATTCTATAGATAAGCAGGATTAGCTAGGCCAAGAAGCAGGGAACAGCATTTCAGTCAGAATATGTCAAGTACCGAAGTGTTGACTTGCTTAGAAAGAAAGCATTTATTGAGCTCTGCTGTGTGTCAGGCTCTCTGCGAGTCACTGGGGTGGGAAAGGTGTTCACCTTTACACAGTGTTGTACGTTTTTTAAAGACATTATCTTTAAAATAGTTTTGCACTGAGTAATAAATTTGTACTATTCTAAAGGCAAAACAGTATAACAAGTTGTTAAGAAGTATTATTCACACTTTTATTGTCATCCACACCATCCAACCCATTTGCATAGATAACTAACCATTTTTATTAGCTTACATATCTTTCTAGTGTTTAATATGTGAGCAAAAGCAAATACATAACCTTGTTTTTCCTATTTCTGACCCAAATAGGAACATTGCTGTTTTTTACTCTACTGTGAAATATGTGGGGAAAGTGCAGATAACCTAAATGTACACATTAACAAAATTAACATAAATTGAACATTTGCCTAATCACTACCCAGAACAAGAATTTGAACCTTGTCAGCACCCTAGAAGCAGCTTGCATGTCTTTTCTCAAATCAACATCCTACTGCCTCCGAAAGGTTATCGTTTTCCTAAATTTTAATCAGTATAGAATATCTGTAGAGTTTTAGCCTGAGGATGTGCACCCTTAAACATTGTTGAGATTATGAGATTCATCTGTGTTGCCTGTAGTTATAGTTAATTTATTCTCATTGATTAATAATTTATTGTTTGTGTATCTTAGGGCTTTTGTAAATAAAGTAGCTGTGAAGATTCTTGTATATTTGATCCACATGTATATACATACCTAACAGAATTGTTGGCTCATAGGATGTACCATAGGATATTTAGCTTTAATTATTCATTTGCAAGTTGTGGGTGTGTCACTTTACACACCCACCAGCAGTGTATGAGAATTCCTGTTCTACATCCTCATGAACTCGTAGTATCGTCAGTCTTTTTCCTATTTTTTTTTTGATGGCTTAATTTTAGTTATTCTGTTGAGAATATATATGTCACTATAGTTTTGATTTGCATATTTTTGATTGCTGATGAGTGAGGACATTTGGATAAGCTCTTTATGTTTTTAAGATTTTATTGGGGAATTGGAGGAGGGGAACAGCGTTGGGAAATCAGGGAAAGGGAACAGAAAAGCTGCTGTCCTTTTGTTCTTCAGTCTAGTTGTGGAGGATGTCGCTTCTCTGGCCCATGTTGGTATTATTATTGCGCTCTTCCCAGGTGAGGCAGTCTCTCATCAGCATTGGACAGCTGTTCACGGCAGCTCATGGCAGCTCACGCCGGGTGCCAGCCACTCATTGTAGCTTATGGCAGCCCACTGCAGCAGGAGCTGCAGCCATCACCATTGCCAGCAACTCATGGCAGCCCAGCTCCAGGTCAAGCTGTTGTTCACCATCTTAGCTGTAGAGGGCGCAGCGTCTCTGGCCCTCATGTGGGATCCGAACTGGGGCCCTGCTGCTCAGAGCTGGCGTCCCAAGCCAACTCAATCAACGTGAATAAACTCTTTTATAAAGTGCTCCTTAAATTCTGTTCTCCATTTTTCTGATGCATTGTCTTTTGCTATTGAGATGTAGAAGTTCTTTGTATATATTCTTCCTTGGCTATTTTGTTGCAAATAGTTTTCCCCCACTCTATGCCTTATTTATTCTCATGAGCAGAGGTTCTTAACTTTAATGTAGAGCAATTCAGTTTTTCCTTTTTTGGTTTTTTTTTAAAGATTTTATTGGGAATTGGGGAGGGGAACAGTGTTGGGGAATTGGGGGCTGGGACCAGCCAAGTTGTTGTTCTTCAGTCTTCATTGTGAAGGGCACCAGTCGCCATCTGGCTTCCCGTCGGTAGCTTGTGGCCTCTAAACTCAAGGTACTATGCTCAATCTTAGTTGCAGGTGGGCGTAGCCACCATCCCATGCGGGAGTCGAACCAGTAGCCTTGTTTTTAAGAGCCCACGCTCTATCCTCTGAGCCATCCGGGCAGCAGCTCTGCTCAGAGCACTGAATTCAGTCTTAGTTGCGGGTGGGCGTAGCCACCATCCCATGTGGGAGTGAAACCAGGCAGCCTTGCTGTTAAGAGCTCACTCTCTATCCACTGAGCCATCCGGGCAGCAGCTTAGCTCAAAGTGCCGAGTTCAGTCTTAGTTGTGGGTGGGCGTAGCCCACCATGGAACAGGCAATCTTGTTGTTACACCAGCTGAGCCATGCTGCCACCTGTTGGCAGCTCAGCAACAGCTCAGCTAGGGTGCAGCATTCACTGACCCTTGTGGGAATCGAACCAGCGGCCTTGTTGCTCAAGAGCACACGCTCTAAGCCAACTCTTAACCAACTGAGCCACTCGGCCGGCCCCTCCTTTTTGTTTTATTTGCTTAAAAAGTAACTGTACCTGAGGTCACGAGGATATTTTCCTTTATTACTTTCTAGAACTTGTTTTCTCTCACACTTAGATCTATAGTACACTTAAAACTAATTTTTGAGTATGATGCAATGTTGCATGGTTTTCTATACAGGTTCCTATATGTCCTTTTCCAACTTTAATTCATTGCCACCATTTTCATACATCAAATATCCTTGTACTTGTGTGCCTCTTGCTGAACCCCTGATCTATTCCATTAGATTTTGTCTATCCTTGGCTCGAATAACCACTGTTGCAGTTACTGTAGTTTTATAATGCAGGGGAGAAAAAGTTTCCTTCTACCCTTCTTGGCTCTTTGGCTGGCCTAATAATCAAATTGACAGAAGACAAGTTAACAGGAAAAAAAGCCAAATTTTAGTTACATATGTGCAGGGGCCCCACAAAGACAATGAGAACCAAGGACAGGTTGGGCAGTTGACACTTATATGCTGCCCTGAGGTAAGGAGTAGGACAGGGGCCCGGGACTTCAGAGGAGAGAAGAGCAATTCCCAAGATGATAAAAGAAGAGCAGATGTTTAGTAGGTAGATGTTCTGCCATGCATAGATAGGTCATCTAGATAAAAAGTTATTTCATATAGTAAGTAGCTCTTTCCTGGGCACCCTCCCTATCTTAATTCTTTTAGGTGATTAGGAGATAGGTAAAAGTTTTTTTTGAGTCTGCTGGGTCTTCACGGCCTTCAGCTCAAAATAATCCACATTCTGAAGAGACATATTTGGGGAAGGCTCATTCTAAACCCCTTCAATAATGTGTTTTGAAGTTTAATGGAGAAACTATTTATGAGAAATTACTAAACTGTGTTCCACAGTAGTTCTACCGTTTTTAGAGACCCACCAGCAATATGTAAGAGTACATGTAGTCACCAACATGTGTTGTCATCAGTCTGTTTAGCTATTCTAGTTACTATGAAGTGATTTTAATTCTCATTTACCTGCTCAGTAATGATATTGAGCACTTCTTGTGCTCACTGGCCATTGCTTCCTCTATATTCTTCCATGAATTATCTAGTTTTGGTGTTTTGCTTGTTTCAAAGTTGAGTTGTTTGTCTGTTATTTTGTAGAAATCTTTAATACATTTCTGATGCAAGCTGACAGGTATTACATACATTTTATCTCATTATTTGGCTTGAATTTTCATTTTCTATCTTTTTTAATAATTTTAGTAAGTTATAAATGATGTGAACTCAACTGCATATAGTATATAATCTGATAAGTTTGGCATATGTATATAGCCATAAAACCACCACTATAATAAAGATATCCATCACCCCAGAAATGGCCTCATGCCCCCTTGTAAGCCTTTTGTCTCATCCTTCCTTGCTCCCTCCCTTGATCCGCAGGGATCACTGATTTTTTTTCTTCCCCCACTATAGATTAGTATACATTTTTTAGAATTTTATATAAGGGAAAGCACATAATACTCTTTTTTTTTGTCTGACTTCTCACACTCAGTAAAATTATTTTGTGGTGTATTTATGTTATGTGTGTTGCTCTTTTATTCCTTTTTCTTGCAGTATTCTCTTGTATAGATACAACACTATTTGTTTACCAGTCAACTACTGATGAACATTTGGGTTTTCTGTTTTTGACTGGTGTTACTATGAACATTGTGTGAAAGTCTTTGTATGGACATGCTTTCATTTCTCTGGAGTAAATCAGTAGGAATAGAATGGCTGGGTTATACATTTTCAGGTAGGCACAAACTTTCATTAATTTGGGTGTATACCTAGGTATTGCTAGGTTATGTAGTAAGTGCGTGTTTAACCTTTTAATGAAGTGCCAAGTTATTTTCCAAAATTATGCCATTTCATTGTCCTAGCGGCAGTGTCTGAGAGTTCCAGTTGTCCCAGATCTTATCCTTATCAGCACTTGGTAAGGTTAGCCTTTTTAAGTTGCATATACTAACATAAGTTGCATATACTAATTTGGTAGGTGGTGGTATCTGATTGTGGTTTAAATTTGTATTTCCCTAAAAACTAATGGTGGTAAGCATCATTTAATGTGTGTATTTATTTGTTAATTGTATATCTTTTGTGTAGTGTCTTCTTTGAATTTTTTTGTCCATTTAGGGGGAAGGGGTAGTTGTTAATTTCTTATTTTTGAGTTTCAGAAGTTCTTTATGTGTGTGGTATACAGTCTTTTAATAGATGTGTGACTTGTATGTATTTTCTCCCAGTCTGTGGATTGTTTTCATTCTGTTAATTGTTATTTGAAGAGCTAAAGAACTTAATTTTGAAGTTCAGTTTATCAGTTTTTTCTTTAATGGATTGATTTTGTTGTATGTAAGAAATTTTAACCTAAAGTCACACTGAATTTTTTTCTATAATTCCTTCTGGAAGTTTTATAGTGTTGATGTAAGAATGTCCAAGCCTGTAGAAAACTTCTATTGGGTTGTCGGAAAACCTATGTTTGCAACAGATGGCACTAGTTATTTTTTGGAAGTAATTCGCATCTATATTATTATGTCATTCGCATCTATGTTATTGCTATGTCATTTAACAGTTGACAATTCTACCTTCATTCTAAAAAGACATTGAGCAGTTTGGTTGAGTTTCGGAGATTTTACAACAAGTTGAAGGTGGAAGACCAAACTGGGCATTTTTGCTATATTTTACTGTTTTACTTCCCTAAAGGGAAGAACGCACATCAAGCTTGTGAAAAGTTGCATAAAGGTTTATGGTGACAGTGCTCTACAAGAACATCAGTGCCAACGATGGTTCATGAAATTTGTGCTGGTGATTTTGATCTCAATGACGCTCCTCGGTCAAGGAGGCCCACTGAGGTTGATGACAAAATAAAGACATTGATCAAGTCAAACCCGCGTTACATGACATGAGAGATTGCAGAAACATTGCACATCCGTCATTCAAGCGTTCATGACCACCTGAAGAACCTGGGTATGATACGTAAGCAAGTTTGATATTTGGGTTCGGCATGAACTCAAAAAAGTTCATTTGATTTTGCGTATAAACATCTGCAGTATGCTCATTAAACATGAGGAAAACAATCCTTTTTAGAAGCAACTGATAATTGGTGATGAGAAGTGGATTGTTTACTACAGTGTGGTGCGCAAATGGTCTTGGTCCTGACATGCTGATTCGCCTCAAACCACATTGAAAGCAGACATTCATCAGAGGAAGGTTATGCTCTCAGTTTGGTGGGATTTTAAAGGTGTTGTGTTTTTCGAGTTCATACCAAACCAAACAATCAATTCAAATGTGTACTGTCGGCCGTTGGACAGTTTGAACGAATCCGTCGTCCAGAAATGTCCAGAGCTTGTGAGTTGCAAAGGAGTTGTGTTCCATTGCGACAACACAAGACCACATGCAAGTTTGATCACCTGTCAGAAATTATTGGAGCTTGGATGGGATGTGTTGCCACACCCACCATACTCGCCTAACCTTGCGCAGTCAGACTTCCACTTGTTTCGCTCTCTTCAAAACTCCTCGCGTGGCTTAACGTTCAATTCAGATGAGGCTGTAAATCAGCACCTTGTTCAATTTTTTTGCAAATAAAGACAGGTTCTTCTATGAATGAGGAATTATGAAGCTCACTGATAGATGGCAAAAGGTTATCGAACAAAATGGGCAATATATCATTGATTGATCCTTGTTTTTTTTATATAAATAAATGGCCTTTGAAAAACAGACATAACGTGATGATTTTCCCGACAACCCAATATCAGGGTTCATTAGAGTTTATTTGAACCAGAAGACACTCCTGGAAGCAAGATCTCAACAGACTGAGAAAAATACTTCCCAGAATGATAGTTTGCAGTTTCTTTCATACATTTGAAATTAAGGAGGAAACTAAGGAAGATTACATGAACTGGGGGAAAACAAGGCATGAAAATGTCTGTGGTTGTATTATGGGATAGTTAACACGATTTGAGCTCTTTTCAGGGTGGTTATTCCTCCGAGGGGTCTGAAAAAGAAGCATTTCAAAGATGTGATAACCTAGATGCAAAGAATAATAGACACGGCTTGCTTACGGTAAAGATAAACCTTTTTTATAAGCCTGGGGCTTGACTCCCACCATGGCCAGGTAGGAATTTATGATCAGATGAACCTGTGAGGTTACTTTTGGTCAGATTTATTACAGAGCCCTTTTTTTGTCCTCAGTGTTTTAGATTTTACTTTTATTTAGGTCTGTGATGTATTTTGACGTAGTTTTTTTCCACATATTATGATATATGGAGCCAATGTCTTTTTACCTGTGCGTATTCAGGTGTTCTAGCATTTGTTGTCAGAACTTTTCTTTCTCTGAACTACCTTCTCATCTTTGTTGACATTTAGTTGACCATATATTTGTGAGTCTGTGTCCCCATTTTTACTTATTTTCATTGATTTTCTCTCTAGTGACAGTACCACATTATCCTGATGACTATAGCTTTATAATAAGTCACAAAATAAGGTTGGCAAATGGTTTGGATTATAGGTTCTTTGTAGTTACCTGTGAGTTTTGGAATTAGTTTGTTAATTTTAAAAAGCTCAGGATTTTAGGACTGGCCCAGTAGCTCAGTTGGTTAAGAGCTCTCTCAAGGGTGTGAACTGAGCTCTGAGAAACAGCAGTTCGATGCCCAGCCCGAGATGAGCTGCTGCTAAGGTGACAACAGGTGGCAGGATGGCTCAGCTAAAAAACAAAACAAAGCAAAAACTCAGGATTTTGATTTTGAATGCACTGAATCTGTAGACCAATTTGGTGAGTATTGACATCTTAACAGTTGACTCTTTTGAAACCATGAACAAGGTGCATCACTTTTTATTTAGGTCTTCTTTAATTTCTCCCAGCAATGTTTTGTGGTTTCCATTGTTGAGGTGTTGCATATGTTGATCTTATATCTTGCAAGCTTACTAAATTCACATATTAGTTATAATAGCTGTTTCATCAGTTTATTAGGATTTGGATGTCATCTGTAAATAGACACTTTTGCTTTATTTTTTCTTCTAATCTGAATGCTGATCTTCCGCCACCACCCCCTGCACCTTTTTCTGCCTTATTGAACTGGGGAGAGACTACAGTACAGCACTGAAGAAGTGTAGTGAAAACGACGTTGTTGTTCTCAGTCTAAAGCAGGAGTTGGGGTCAGGGAAGTGGGAAGCATTCACTTTTCACCAAGTATAATCATAGCTCTAAATTTTTCATGGCTGCCCTTTATCTAGTTGCTTTCCTGGAGTATAATTCACATACCACAAAATTCACCCATCTTGTTTACATTCAGTAATTTACTTATACATTGATGCACCACAGTTTTAGAAGACTTCCATTACCTGAAGAAGGGCCCTCAAGCCCTTTTTGCAGTTAATCTGATATGCTTTCTGTCTGTATGTCTACTATCTACAAATATTTTAAAGTAGTCTTGGTTTTGGCTTCTGTCATTTAGTACGATGTTTCTGAGGTGTATCCCTGTTTTAGCAGATAGGAGTTGTGTGTCCATTTTTAAAAACTGCTAAATTGTTTTTATTCTATAAAGACACATACAGAAGGGTATTTGCTTCCAAGTTTTTGCAGTAAGAAATAAAGTTGCTATAAATGTTCATGTGCAAGTTTTATGTGGACATAAGCTTTCAACTCCTTTCAGTAAATACCAAGAAACATGATTACTGGATCATATGGTAAGAGTATTTTTAGCCTGTCAGGTATTGCCAAACTGTCTTCCAAAGTGGGTGTACCACTTCATGTTCCTACAAGCAGTGAATGAGAGTTCCTGTTGCTCCGCATCCTTGCCAGCATTTGGTATTCAGTGTTCTGGATTTTGGCCATGCTAATAGGGTGTAGTGGTAGCTCATTGTTGCTTTAATTTGCATTTTCCTGGTGACATCTAATGTGGAGCATCTTGCCTTGTGCTTACTTGCTATCCATCTCTCTTCTTTGGTGCGGAGTCTGTTTGGCCCATTTTTTAATCATATTTTCTTATTGTTGAGTTGGAAGAGTTCTTTGTATATTTTGGATAACAGTGCTTTATCAGATATATCTTTTGGAAATATTTTTTCCAAGTCTGTGGCTTGTCTTCTTGTTCTCTTGACTTTGTCTTTCTTAGAGCAGAAGTTTTTAATTAAGTTCACCTTATCAATTATTACTTTTATGTATTGCCTTTAGTGTTGTAGCTAAAACATCATTGCTATACCCAGAGTCATCTAGGTTTCCTCCTGTATTATCTTCTAGGAGTTTTATAGTTTTTCATTTTACATTTCGGTTTGTGATTCATCTTGAGTTAATTTTTGAGAAAGGTGTAAAGTGTGTCTATAATCATTTTTTTGTATGTGAATGTCCAGTTATTCCAGAACCATTTGTTGAAAAGGTGATTTTGCTCTATTGTGCTACCTTTACTCCCTTGTCAAAGATCAGTTGACTATATTTGGGGCTCCACTTCTGAGCTCTCTGCTCTGTCCCACTGATCTGTTTGTTATTTTACCAGTGCCACACTGTCTTGATTACTGTAGCTTCATGGTAAGTTTGAAGTTGGATAGTATCAGTCCTCTGACTTTGTTCTCCTTCAGTGTTGTGTTGGCTATTCTGGGCCTTTTGTCTCTCTATAGAAACTTGAGAAAAAGTTTTTTGGTATTTGCGAAATACCTTTCTGGTTTTTTATTGGGATTGCATTGAGTCTGTAAATCGTAGGGAAGCACTGATATCTTGGCAGCATTGACTATTCCTATCCATGAACATTGACTGTCTCATTTATTTAGTTTTGCTTTGATTTTTTTCATCAGAGTTTTGTAATTTTCTTCATATAGATCTTTTACATGTTTTGTTATATTTTTACCGTAGTATTTCATTTTTTGATGATAATATAAATGGCATTGTATTTTTAATTTCAAATTCCAGTTGTTCATCGCTGCTATATAGGTGAGCAGGAAACTTTTGTATGTTAACCTTGTATCCTGCAACCTTGCTTTAATCACTTATTAGGTCCAGGAGTCTTTTTGGTCAGTTCTGCAAATTTCCTACATAGACGATCACGTCACGTCATCTGCGAGCAAGGACAGTTTTATGTCTTCCGTCTCAATTGGTATTCCTTCCCTTTCCTTCTCATTTCCCTTCCTCTCTATGGGCTTCCAGGATGATCTTGAAAAGCAATGATTGAAAGGAGACATCCTTGCCAATAGATTCTGATCTCAGTGGTGAAGCATTGAGTTTCTCACCAGTAAGTATGATATTAGCTGTTGTTTTTTTGTAGATAGTCTTTATCAAGTTAGGAAGTTCCTGTTTTTTGTTTACTGAGAGTTTTTATTATGAATGGGTGTTATATTTTGTCAAACGCTTCCTCTGAATCTATTGATAGGATTATGTGATTTTTTTGTTTAAGTAGTTTGATATGATGGATTACATTAATTGATCTTTTAAATGTTAAACCAGCCTTTTATACTTGGGTTAAATCCTACTTGGTCATTTTGTATAATTCTTTTAAATTGTTTTTCTTTTTTTTTTTTTTTTTTTTTGATAATTCTTTTTATACATCCCTGCCATACTTAAGTCTGGTTATGCTTGCTGTCTTCCAATTGTTTTTTATATTTTAGTGTGCCTTGTAATAGTTTTTCTTGATAGCTAAGCATGATGTGCTGGGTAAATGGAATTGTGCCTTGTAATGTGCCATGAGGTGGGGGTAGGCAAACATTTTATAGTGACTAAGTCTCGGTCTATTAGTGAGTCTTTGCCTCTGGGCTGTGAACTTCACATGTGTGTCTCAGGTTTTTTCCTCCTTTAGGCGAGACAGAATGGCTAGAGTACACATCCATATGGAAGGCTTGAGCTGACATGAGTTTGATATTTCCCTTTCTGCAGGCATACTAGGCTCTGATAAAATAGAATAGTTTCTCCTAAGGGCAGACCTTGTTGTGGCATATTTCAGAATCTTTTTTCCCTCACCTTGCCAGGAGCACAAAGAGCTTTTTCTCTGTTATTCCCTGTGAGAACCTGGTAGAGGTCCGTGATGTAAAACTCAAGTGTGGAACCTCTTCATAATGACTGTGCCTCCCTGGAGTTTTAACTGTCAGAGCTGTCCACTCCGAGCTTCCAGCAGGTCGTCAATTACAGTTTGATTTTCCTTATCCTGGCACTTAGTCCCTTGGAGATTGCTGCTCTAAGTTGTGATTCTTTGTATTCATCTGTCATTCTCCAATTTGGGGGCAGCATTTTGTTCTTGTTATTTTACTTCTCTTACAAGTCTAAGAAAGGTTGTTGATTTTTCAGTTTGTTCAGCTTTTTACTTGTTATTAGGACAGAGTGCAATTTCCAGTATTCTTACATGCCAAACCAGAAACTGGATGTGCAGAAATATTTAGAATCCATGGATTAATTTGGGGAGACTTACAGTCTTAACAATACTGCCTTTTTCAACCTATGAACAGGGACAGTTTCTACATATATTTACATCTTAGTTTCCTTCAGTAATTTTGAATTTTTCAGTGTATTAGTTATACTTTTGTTAAATTATTCTCAAATATTTTTTCTTTTTGACACTGTTCTGAATGGCATTGTTTTCTTAATTTAATTTTGTTTTATTCATTACTAGTATAGTGAAATCCATTGATTTTGTATATTGATCTTCTGTCCTGTGACCTTGATATACTCTAAGTTCTAGTACTTCAGTTTGTAGGTCCTTAGAGTTCTCTACATACAGAATCAGCTGTCTTTGGTAAAGCCTCCATTATTTCTTCCTTCACATCTGTATGCCTTTAGTGTCTTTTCTTGCCTTATTACACTGGCTAGAATCTGCAGTACAGTGCCAGTTGTAAGTAGTGAGAATGGACAGCCGTGTCTTATTTGCAATGTGTATTGTTATCTCTAGCTCAACTGTTAAGAATATAACAACAAGGGCTGGCTGAGTGGCTCAGTTGGTTAAGAGTTGGCTTAAGAGTGCGAGCTGAGGGCCGGCCGAGTGGCGCGGTGGTTAAGAGCTGGCTTGGGACGCCAGCAAGCCAGCCTCGGTTCGGATCCCACATGTGAGGGCCAGTGACACTGCCCAAACTAAGGAAATCTGAATAAAGGGTAGACTTTAAAAAAAAAAAAAAAAGTGCGAGCTGAGTTCTGAGCAGCAGCAGTTCGATGCGCAGCCCTAGCTGAGCTTCCAACAGGTGGCAGGATGGCTCAGCTAAAGAAAAAATTTTATATATATATAACTACAACAGGGTCTAGGTGGCGCGTTGGTTCAGAGTTGGCTTGGGACACCAGCTCTGAGCAGTAGTAGAGCCCCGGTTCGGATCCCACATATGAGGGCCAGTGACTCTGCACCCTCTACAGCTAAGATGGTGAACAATAGCTCAACCCAGAGCTGGGCTGCGGTGAGTCGCTGGCTGCGGCACAGGCTGCGGCCCCTGCTGAAGTGGGCTGCCATAAGCTACCTAATGGCTGGTAGCCAGTGTGAGCCGCCGCAAGTAGCCGTCCAATGGCCCGCAAGCTACTGCCTCACCCGGGAAGAGCGCAGTGATGATACCAACATGGGCCAGTGAAATGATGTCCTCCACAACTAGACTGAAGAACAAAAGGACAGCAACTTGTCTGTTCCCCTTCCCCGATTCCCCAACACTGTTCCCTTCCCCCAAATCCCTAATAAAATCTTTAAAAAAAAAATAATAATATAACAACAGAAAAATGACATTTAAAAATCATCAAAGGAATTAAAATAGTACAATAAATTTTTTTGTTTTTATGGCCAGAAATGATGGCTGTAAAGGAGGAATAGAGGAACAAAAAAGATGGTATACTTACAAAATAAATAGGAAAATGGCATACATCCAACCACATCAGTAACTTCAATACATATGCATTCAGTTAAAAGACAGAGATTATCAGATTCTTTGACAATCCAAGATCCAATTATATTCTGGATACAGAAAATACTTTAGCTTTCAGCAAAAACACATTCAAAGTAAAAGGATCGAAGAGAATATACTAGGCAAATTGTATTCATAAGAAAACTGGAGTTGGTCATATCAATATCAGTCAAAATAAACTGTAAAACTGAAAATATTACTAAAGAGTAAGAGCAAAATTTCATAGTGCCAAAAGGATCAATACATTAGGAATGCATGAAAATTTTATTGTATATACATTTAATAATAGAGCCCCAAAATCTGAGAAATAAAAACTGACATTTGAGAGGAACGGTAGACATTCAGCCGGAGATTTCAAAACTCTATTCTGAATAATCAATAGAACCACTAGACTGAAAAATTAGTAAAGATAAAACTTGGAAAGTGCTATCAAACACTTTGATGTGATACATAATTTTTTTCAGACCTACAGATCATCATGCTCCAGAATAGACCATATTCTAGGCCAAAAAACAAGTCTCAAAACATTTATTTATTTATTTTTAAAAAGATTTTATTAGGGAATTGGGGGAGGGGAACAGCATTGGGGAATTGGGGAAGGGGAACAGACAAGTTGCTGTCCTTTTGTTCTTCAGTCTAATTGTGCAGGATGCCACTTCACTGACCCATGTTGGTATCCTCATTGCACTCTTCCTGTGTAAGGCAGTCGCTCGCTGGCCTCTGGAGGGTCGCTCACACTGGCTGCCAGCTGCTCACGCTGGCCGCTGGCCACTCACTGTAGCCTGTGGCAGTCCACTGCAGCAGAGGCTGCAACTATGCCGTTGCCAGCCATCTTAGCTATAGAGGCAACCTGGTGGAGCTGTTGTTCCGCATCTTAGCTGTAGAGGACAGTGTCACTGGCCCTCATATGTGGGATCCGAACCGGAGCCCCGCTGCTCAGAGCTGGCGTCCTAAGCTAGCTCCTAAACAATGCGCCACTCAGCCAGCCCCTCAATAAATTTAAAGGGTTGAAATCATTCAAAGTTTATCCTCTGAGTAAGTATATTGGAATTAAATTATAGATCAATAACAGAACGAAATGTGGGACTTTAAACAGCACATTTGAAAATGACCTATATAGGTCAAGGAAGAGTTGACAACAGAAATTTTAAAATATTTTGAAATGAATGAAAATGAACACACATCAAAACTTATGGGATTCAACTAAAGTATCTTACAAGGAAATTCATGAAAAAAGAATGGTCTCAATTCAGTCATCTTAAGTTTTCATCTTAAGAATAAGAATAGCACAGTAAACTCAAAGCAAATAGAGGTAAAGTTTGAGTGGAAATCAGTGAAATAAAACCTGAAAAACGATAGAAAAAAAATCAGTGAAATGAAAAGTTGGTTCTTTGAAAAGATCAACAAAATTGATAAACCTTGCGACTGACCATTTGAAAAGGAGGAGGCACAAATTACTAAAATCAGGCATGAAAGAGGGAATATTACTATCCTACAGAAATTAAAAGTGTAGTTGACCCTTGAACAATGTGGATTAGGGGTGATGACCCACTGTGCAGTTGAAAATATGAATATAACTTTTGACTCCCCAGTAACTAATAGCCTACTGTTTAGCCAGAAGCTTTACTGATAACATGAACAGCTGATTAACACATATTTGTATATGTATTACATGCTGTATTCTTATAATAAAGTAAGCTTGTGAAAAGAATGATATTAATAAAACCATTAGGAAGAGAAAATTCATTTACAGTATTTACTGAAAAAAATCCAAGAATAATTAGAACTGTGCAGTTAAACCCATGTTGTTCAAGAGTCAGCTATATTATTAAAGAATTTCATGAGCCAGTTGATATCAACAGATTGGCTAAATTTTACAAAGACATAGCTTACTATTAATAGACTGAAAAAGAAATAGAAACTTTGAATATACTTATAAAAAGTTAAGAAATTGGGCCGGCCAAGTGGCGCAGTGGTTAAGCACTAGCTTGGGATCCCAGCAGCCCTGGTTTGGGTCCCACATATGAGGGCCATTGACACTGCCCTCAAAAAAACCAAAAAAGTTAAGAAATTAAGAAGTATATTCCCACAGAAAAAGCCTAGGCCCAGATGGCTTTACTACTAAGTGTTTTTCAAATATTTAAGGAAGCATTATTGTATCTCTTGGAAAAACTCTTTTGGAAAATAGGTAAAAAGGAAGCACTTTTCACCTATTTTATGAATCTAGTATTAACCTGATACTAAGGCCAGAAAGACATCATAAGACAAGAAAACGACAAATCATCTCTCATGAACATACATGTAGAAATCATTAACAAAATAACAGCCAAACAAATCCAGCATTTATGACTTAACATCCATAAATTAATTAATGTAATATACTCTGCTAGTAAAATAATGGACAAAAACCACATGATTCTTTCAGTAAACATAGAAAAATCATTTGACAAACTTTAAAACTCATTGATGATAAAATCTTTGAATATACTAGACATATAGAAGGAAACTTCCTAATCCTGATCCAGGGCATGTACAAAGTTGTATTGCTGTGAGAATTTTATAATTTCCATTTTTTCATATATATATCATCCATTTCTAATTAATTTTTCTTTATAGTCGTATATTTTTTTTTCTGTATTGATATCTGGTTGTTTCATCATCATTTATAGAAAACACTATCATTTCCCCCATTGACTTCCCTTGACACTTTTGTCAAAAATCAATTGAATGGGCCGGCCAAGTGGTGCGTTGGTTAAGAGTTGCCTTGGGACGCCAGCTCTGATCAGCAGGGCCCCAGTTCGGATCCCACATGAGGGCCAGTGACACTGTGGCCTCTACAGCTAAGATGGTAAACAACAGTTTGATCTGAAGCTGGGCTGCTGTGAGTTGCCGGCAACGGCATAGGCTGTAGTCCTGCTGCAGTGGGTTGCCGTGAGCTACCGTGAGTGGCCAGCAGCCAGTGTGAGCTGCCATGAGCCGTCGTAAGCAGCCGTCCAATGGCCGGTGACCGACTGCCTCACCCGGGAAGAGCTCAGTGATAATACCAACATGGGCGAATGAAGCGATATCCTCCACAACTAGACTGAAGAACAAAAGGACAGCAACTTGTCTGTACCCCTTCCCGGATTCATGCTGTTACCCTCTCCCAATTCCCCAATAAAATCTTAAAAAAAAAAAAAAACTCAATTGAAGATATATGTATGGGTATGATTTTGCTCTACCTATCCTGTTTTGTTGATCTGTATGAGGTGTGATCAAAAAATACAGTGAAGGGCCGGCCGAGTGGCACGGTGGTTAAGCACTGGCTTGGGAAGCCAGCGGCCCCAGTTCGGTCCCACATATGAGGGCCAGTGACACTGCCCTCAAAAAAAAAAAAAATATATATATATAGTGAATGTTTTAAATTAAAAAAAAATTTATTACAGTAAAAGACACATTGCCGTTAATCCTACCCAGAATACTTGTGTGAAATACACTCATACCATTGTTCTTGCCATTTTTCTGAAGCAGTTCTAGAAGTCCTCTTTCATGAGTGTGTTTTGTTAGGCTGTCGTTGCTGCCTCGATATCCTTAATTAATTAAAAAGATTTTTCTTTCATGGTCATTTTGAGTTTGGTGAAGAGCCAGAAGTCGCACAGTGCCAGATCCAGTGAATAAGTTGGATGAGGACACTCCGTAATGTTTTTATTTGACAGAAACTGCCGTACCAGAAGCAATGTGTGACACAGAGCCTTTCCATTGTGATCACAAAATACGGTGAATGCTGCTGCCAAGTGTCATTCACTGGAAAGGCAGGGATCTTCAATATGGGAGGTGGCACGTCAAACCTTAGTAACAGTGTGTGACAAGTTTCAACATGGAGTTAGTCAGGTGTGAGCTACGGTTGAGAGCTAAGGTGTGTTTTAAAGTGTGCTGTAGATCATCCACCATCATGACAATGCTCTGTGTCACACATCGCTTCTGGTATGGCAATTTCTGTCAGAACATTACAGTTTGTCCTCATTCACTGTAATCATCAGATCTTACTCCATGGTACTTCTGGCTTTTCCCCAAAGTCAAAATGATTCCGGACATGGAGGCAGCCATAACAGCACAACTAAAGACACTCACGAAACAGGGCTTCCAGAACTGATTCAGAAAGTGGCAAGAAGGATGGGATAAGTGTGTTGGAATCAAGGGGGAGCATTTTGGGAGGAATTAATGGCAATGTATCTTTTACTGTAATAAATTGTTTTTTATTTAAATATTTACCATAATGTTTGATCACACCTCATAAGTTGATCTGATGCCATTCCATCTTGAGAATTCTAGCTTAGCAGTATGTGGTAATATAAATATTCTAGCTTTGCTTTTGTTTTCCAAAATTGTTTTAGCTATTTTAGGTTCTTTATAGTTTCATGTAAAGTTTAGATGTATGTCATTTTCCTACGGCAACTGATTGCATTGAAAATGTAGAACAATTAAATCCATAAACAGATGTATCCCATTTTATTTGAGTCATCTTTAACTTTTCTTGGCAACGTTCTGTGGTTTTTAGTTTGTAGTTTTATAGACATTGTATACATATTTTGATAAATTTATCTCTTAAGTATTCTGTGTTTTCTATTTTTGTGGGATTAAAAGGTTTTTTGGAAGTTTGTTGCTAATACACTCTAAAACAATTGATTTTTAGATATTGAACTTGTATCCTTGATCTCGCTAATAAATTCACTTACTTCTGGTAGCTTTTTTTTTTTTTTAAGATTTTATTGGGGAATTGGGGGAGGCAAACAGTGTTGGGGATTCGGGGAAGGGGAACAGACAAGTTGCTGTCCTTTTGTTCTTCAATCTAGTTGTGGAGGACGTCACTTCACTGGCCCATGCTGGTATTATCATTGTGCTCTTTCCGGGTGAGTCAGTTGGTCACCAGCCATTGGACAGCCCCTCACGGTGGCTCTTGGCAGCTCATGTTGGCTGCTGGCCCCTCACGCTGGCTGCCGGCCACTTACTGTATGATGCAAATGTTGGTATGCTTTATGTTGTCCCAGAGGCCTCTTAACTGTCTTACTTCTTTTTGGATTCCTTTCTCTTTTTACTCTTCTGATTGGGTGTTTTCTGCTACCTTATTATCTTCTAAAATGCTGATTCGATCCTCTGCTTCATCTAATCTGTTGATTCCCTGTAATGTATCCTTTAATCGTTATTGTATTCTTTATTTATGACTTGTTCTTTTTTGTTTTCTATCTCCATTTTTATGTTTCCTATCACTGTTGAAGTTCTCTTTGATATCATTGATATCATTGAGCTGATATCATTACAACCAGTGTTTTGAACTCTGCGTCTGGTAGATTGCTTGTGCCCACTTTGTTTACTTCTTTTTCTGGTGCTTTATTCTGTTCTTTTATTTGGGACATGTTATTTTGGCTGCCTACCTGTGTTTGTTTTTGTTGTTTTTTTTAAAGATTTTATTGGGAATTGGGGGTGGGGAACAGTGTTGGGGAACACTGACAACACTGTTGTCCTTTTGTTCTTCAGTCTACTTGTGGAGGACGTTGCTTCACTGGCCCATGTTGGTATCATCGTGTTCTTTTCGGGTGAGGCAGATAGGTCACCGGCCTTTGGACGGCTGCTTACAGTGGCTCTTGTCAGCTCACACTGGCTGCTGGCCGCTCATGCTGGCTGCCAGCCACTCACTGTAGCCTGTGGCAGCCCACTGCAGCAGGGGCTGCAACTATGCCTTCCTGGGGCCTCACAGCAGCCCAGCTCCAGGTGGAGCTGCTGTTCACCATCTTTGCAGTAGAGGGCAGCATCACTGGCCCTCATATGAGGAATCCAAACCAGCGCTGCCGGCATCTCATGCCAGCTCTTAACCAATGCTCCACTCGTCCGGCCCCCTATGTTTTTATTTTTTTATTTTAACGTAGAGCTACTATGCCTCCTGGTCTTAGTAAAATGGCCTTATGTAGCAGGCTTCCTGTGGTACCCAGTGGTGCAGTCTCCCTGGTCACTAGAGTCAGGGGCTCTAGTGGTGTCCCTTGTGTGGGTTGTGTGTGCTCTCCAGTGGCAGTGGAGACCTTATTGCTGTTTGCACATTAGTGGGATGGATTGACCCTCAGGTTGATTGGTATTGAGGTCTGGCCATGATTACAGTGAAGGCGCTGTTGTTTAAAGCCTGACCTACAGAGCAGAGTTTGCTTTAATGGGGCTCTGGTCACTGTCCAGTCTGCACTTCGGGTGTGTCCTTGTAGGTGACTGGGTGATGCTGCGGCTCAGCCTGAAGCTGGCCACTGGAAGTTCAGCTGCAGTTTGCCCTTCCAGAGGCCACCTGGCATGAGCCACAAAGCAATCCAGAGATGGCCACTGCGCAATCTGTGCTTGGAGGTGCCTTGAGAGGCTAATCCATGAACCAAGACCAGCTGTTGCTAGTGCTGGGCAGCAAGAGTATGGGGCATGCCGAAACCAGATCCTTCTTGTTTGGGTTTTGTGAACCTTTGAAAGATTTTAGGAATGTCTGCAGCATGAGCCAAGGCAGTCCATTTATATGGAAAAGCCACTGGAAGCAGCTTGGGTGTGTCTGAAAGTTGGGTGGGAGGGGTCTCAGGCAATCACTAGGGCGGACCAGAAGAAAGGTGGACTCAGGTATGGCGTCTACCTGAATCTGCATTCAGGGCCAGGGGACGGTTCATCAAAGAAATAATGGCTTCCTTCATCTCTTCCCTCCGGGAGCAAGATGTCTGTCCAGCCCTAAAACTAAAGCCAGACAACTCAGTTCCTCCCCATATGTACCTTGGACCTTTCAAGCTGCTACTCCAGTGCTGTAGTTTAGAATAAGTGAGTCCATCAGCAAATGAGCCTGAGCACGAGCCCTTTAAGAGGAACACCTGGGAGTGCAGCTGCCTTTCATCTCACTCAGCCACAACCTCTGCTGGTTTTCACAGCCAGAAGCTATGGGGACTTCTCTCTCTGGCAGTGAAACCCTGGGTTGGGGAGGGGCTGGGGCCCCTCACTCCTCAGTGGGGACCTCCACAGCTGAGATATCCCTCCCAATTTTTAATGGTCACATGTGGGTGAGGGACCAGCACTTTCCATGGCTCTGTCCCTCCTACCAGTCTCAAGGTGGCTTCTTCTGTATGTCCATAGTTGTCTGGCTTTAGTTCAACTAGACTTCCGGCGATTCTCAATAATGATTATTCTGTGATTTAGTTGTAATTAATATGGTTCTGAGAAGAGGTGTGCACAGCATTTACCTACTCTGCCATCTTGACCAGAAATCCTTTTTCTGTTTCTTTACATGCCTTTCTGTATTCTTTTGTTTTACTGGATGTTGGATATGAATTTTATCTTGCCAGGTTCCAGCTTTTGTATTTCAGGGTAGTATTGGGCTTTCTTCTGACATGCAGTTTAGCTAATTGGAATCCATTTGATCCTTTTGTGTCTTTTATATTTGTTTGAGCAAGTCTAGCACTTCTTTAGTGTAGGACCAATTTATCCAGTTACTAAGGAATACATTTCTGAGGACCCTACCCAGTGCTCCATGTATTATGTCATCTTTGCATTCTGGCTTTTAGGTGATTTGTTCTCATATATTCATAGTACTCACACACAGACTCAAGGGAATCTTTCTGAAGGTCACCAAAGCACGTATCATGCTCACACATGCACTCTCATGCACATTCTTGTTTTCTCTGTCTCACTTCCTTTCTCTCTCGGCTGCTCTCTCCTTTCCTGTTCTGTGCCCTGACAATTTTAATGGTTTCCCCCATTACCCACACCCCAGAACTATCTCTTGTCTCTTCAATTCAGTGAGATTTCCAGTCTCTCCTTTGCATTGTGGCCTAGAGATTGCCAGTAGGTAGTAAAGTGGGATATTGTAGAGTCCATCTTAGTTTTTTATACTCTCTCTTAGAGATCATTATAGTCTTGTCGTGCCTGTTTTCCAATGTCTTGAAATTTGTTTTATAAATTTTGTCTGATTTTCTAGTTTTTTCAGGTGGGAGACTAAATTTTTTATATTTCATTTTGAATAAAAGCAAATTTGTAAAATTTTTTTAC
This sequence comes from Aselliscus stoliczkanus, assembly GCA_033961575.1. Lineage (NCBI taxonomy): Eukaryota > Metazoa > Chordata > Mammalia > Chiroptera > Hipposideridae > Aselliscus > Aselliscus stoliczkanus. The sequence continues at coordinate 37,756,885 of CM066733.1, forward strand.
AAATTTGCTTTTAATTGTTTTATGTATTGGATGATGAAAAAGTTTGGGGAAACACAAAAAATACAGTTCTGTTTCAGAAAAACAAAAGTGATTTTTTTGTTGTTATGTTAAAAAATAATGTAATTTGGATTTTAATTAGAATTTTGTTATTAAACTTATATTTGTATATTACCTTATACTTTGGAGAACTGACATTTTTAAAATATCGGCTTCTTTATTAAAGGACATGGCTATGTCACCTCTTTCTTTCAAACCCTATTTCCAGTCCATCAATAAAATTGTATAGTTTTTTTCAAGAATGACTTCTGTATTTCTAAGTTAACTCGCAATTCAAGGTTTTACTTTATATTTTATTACCCCCAAGTTTTTTAAAATTCAGTTTATCTTTTGTAATGAAAACATCAATCTTTTCCTTTATGAATGCTTTCTTTTTTGATTTACTTAGAAATCTATTTCCCAGATGAAGAGTATAAAAATACAATTTCTCTTAGTATTGATCTAGTGTTAGTTTTGTATCAGAGAGCTAGCTAATAGCTCCCATACTTATTTTTTTTAAATGAATCACTTCTGTATCTTACTACATTCCTTTATATATTCAAATGTGAATGTTTTAAAAGTTTATTATCTGATACTGTTCCCAAAATAGTATAATGATTTGTTTTTATAAAATATTTTATAATTGTGGCTTTATTCTGTATTAGGTATGTTTTTACTTTAATTTAGCACATACAGATAGATGTTCAAAATTTGAGATTAGGCAGCCATCTTTTATAATCAGTTTTAGACTAGTTAAAGGCAGACAATTTTAAAAGAATTTTCACACAGAACTGTATTGATCAGTTTTATCTAGGCAAGTAAGAGGAATGTTTTAAGAAAATCTTATTAATAATATAAGTTATAGGTCAGAATTTCTTGATTAACATATAGGTTTTTTTAGTTGTTCTTTTAGTTTGTTTTTTTAGTTGTTTGTTTTTTTTCCTATATTGATATATTTTATTTATAACCTTTGCTAAAGAAATTGTTTTTCTGTTTTTATAGTTTTGGTAAGCAGTTTGGAGGAAAAAGAGGATGTGATTGTCTTGTATTAGAGCCTTCAGAAATGATTGTGGTAAGAACTTTAAGAATGCTGAATTGTTTTTTGAATATGCTTCAGTTTCAACTTAAATGTAGTACGCTTTTTAAACACTCAAAAAGGTTCCATTACTGTGACTTTGAATATTTTATTAAGTAGCATTAGAACCATCTACCAAGTTTAATACATTTTTCATCTACTTAACAATTTTTGTGATCCTTGAGAGAATTTGAAACACAATACAATTATATATAACATGTTCCAAATTTGGTAATTTCTTTTACCACTTCTAGCAGAAAATTTAAGTAAAGGCTTTAAAAAGGGACGCTGGTTTTTCAAGTGTTTTCTCTTTCTTCTTTAATGTAGTTAATAATCTTAGAACATATTCTGTGCCCCCGACTTGAGGCAAAGAAATAGAAAAAAAGAAAGACACAGATATATCCATATCCAAGTAACAAATGTTTTAGATGTTAATATTTTTTACTTTAAGAGTGTACTTAAGGAATAATTCTTTACTTTTTCCTAAGAAAGCTAGGTAGATGATGTAACTTTAGAAAATTTGGCTTTTTTTTTTTTTTTTTCCATTTCTTTTCCCCAGCAGTGGAAGAATCCAGAACACAGCTCCCTTTTACCTTGTTCTGAGATGACCTTACTAGAAGATAGCTTACACTGAATGGACTCATTGTCCTACTAGCATCTCATGTAGATGATCATGTCATCTGATTTGATTTAAACTATTGAGAAGAGAGGTTGAATTCTTAATGAAGTATTTTAATGTCAGGGCTCAAAACTAAACCACTTTTCCATTTTACGGTGCCATAGTCAGATTGACATCTTCAAATCGTTTCTGTTTTCTCTTCCCCAAACTGGATCGTCTGCATTATCATGAATTCAGTGTCCTATATTTTATAAAAACAACTGGATTTTAAACTCTTAAAACATAGAGATTATGTCTTATTCTGCAGAGTGCTACCTGCATAGTAAGTATTTAGTGAATTCTGCTTGGATTCAAGTTTGTTCGAGGCTAAAACTGTATATTGTTTTATGTTTATTTTCTTCAAGTGTTGATATAGATGACATGTCTATTAAGGCTTCATATTCTCTCTTTTTAATAAATGTGTTGAGGAATATGGCAAAAAACTTGGTTTCTCATTTGTCAGTTGATGTATTTTGTATTTCTACTTTATGGGAAAACAGTGCTGTTTCTGCAGTGTTCACATATACCTTTTGTTTTATTTTATGGTGGTAAAATGCGCAACATAAAATTTACTATCTTAGCCATTTTTAAGTCTACAGTTCAGTGTATTTAATTATTAAATTACTTTTACTTTTAAATTAAAGGGGAAGCTTTACTTTTCGCCACCCCAAACGTGGAGTTAGCCTTTTCTCTAAGGACACCTGTTTGCTTGCAGTGAAGAAGAGTACTATTTACAAACAGATCTGGCTGCTGTTTGTTTTCATTGTTCCAGGTGCCTCATTGCTATTAGGGCCTCCCAGGGAACAGAGCTGGAAAATATGGCTGTGTGTGTATATACGCACACTTACATACACAAGTCTATAATTTTTTATATCTATATTATGTTTAAAACCCAGAGTTCTGGTTTTCCCTCTTTATTTGTACCTTCTTTCTCTAACAATAAGAAACTTGATTTCCATTATCAATATATTTGCTTAACACATAAGGTCGTTTAAGAGTGTTGGCTCATAACGTTATGGAAAGCACTATTAGCTAGAGCATTAATATACACATATACATATAATTTAAGTGTACATTTTGTTGAGATTTTACAAATGCATATCCCTTATGACCTACCTACCTATCAAAATATGTTTCCGGGCCGGCCGAGTGGCATGGCGGTTAAGCACTGGCTTCGGAAGCCAGCGGCCCCGGTTCGGGTCCCACTTATGAGGACCAGTGACACTGCCCTCAAAAAAAAAAAAAAAAAAGAAAATATATTTCCATTACCCACCCTTTCAAGTAAGGAACTATTCTGAGAATTAGGGGGACCAGGCATAAAGACATAAAAACCAGATTGAAGGGACTTACTTTGGCCAAATCTGGGGCAATTTGGGAATCCAAATTAAAAAAAAAAAAATCAAAAGTAATTGAAAGGACTCCCTTGTATAATATAAGAATTTGTAAGTCCTACTGATGTGATTGAATGAAGAAGGGAAAGTTTTTCCTGATAGTCTAATGCCAGCTAATGAATTTGGAAGGAATCATTAAGCTAGAAAATCATTACTGAATGGTAATTTGTGGCTAATGTTTAATGAGAAGCAAAACACTTACATAGTCTCAGAGTTATCTCTGCACAAACCATTTACAAAGGGAAAAATTACCAAATTTCTGATTGGGGAACATGGAGGTTACCACTGTAACAAAAATCATTGCTACCACCATCAATATGGACACAAACTGATATCATCCTACTCCTGATATGATTCAATGAGAAGGAGAAAACATCATCTCTGTGATACATTCCTGCCAGAAATGCATACCTGAATCTAATCATTGGGAAGTATCAGACAAACCAAATTGAAGACATTATACATATTGACTTGGCTGTTTTCTTAAAATATCCCAATGTCAAGAAACACAGACTAAGGAACTTTCCATATTAAAAGAGAAAAAAAAGAGACATAACTAAAATGCTCGACCTTATACTAAATATTGGAGGAGAGGGCATAGCTATAAGTGATGTTGCCGAGAATTGATGAAATTTGAACATGGACTGCAGATTACATAATATTGTATTTCCTAATTTTAATAACTACTGGGATATAAGACAAAGTCTTTGTTCTTAGGAAATACATATTGACATATTTGGGGTCAAGAAGAACTTTCTATTCAGTTTATACTCAAATATTTCAGAAAAAATACAAGTATACATAAAATTTTTAAAATCACCAAAAGAATGAAATCAGGTATATATATTTGTACATATATTTATGGTTGGTAATTTTTAATCATATTTTATTGATCAGCATAGTTTAAAATGCTGTATGAGTTAGAGGAGAAAATAATCCAAAATAATTAAATATTTTTATTTCTGAGATTTCTGAAGGATTTTATTGTGATTTCATCATATTAATGAATCTTGATTTTTTTTTAGTTATTCACTAATATTACATCTTTAATTTTTTTAATAAACCCATTAAAAAAATTTATTTTATGCTAGTAGTTTTCAAAGACATGAATGTGTAATCAAACTAAAACCAGTTTTAATATCAAATATTTCACTAGATCATCTGATCCTGAAAAGCATTTGGGTTAGTTTTTATTTTATTTTCTTAATTTATATAAGCATTTAATTTTTTCAATCAAATATTACATACAAGTAGCATCACCCAGAGCTAGAAAGCATCTTACCACGGACAAACACAAACCGGTTTTATGTAGAGATCACAAATTAACAGAATTAGTAGTAACTATAGAGAGAGAACACACAAGATGTTTTACCAAGAAAACAGCTTGTTGTCACAAGAGCTCTACAACAGGTTAGATTTAGACGTTTTTCCCATTCCAAGGATCCATCTTCTGGATGTGGACCATAAGGTCTAAATATTGGGTCTTTGGAAGAGCCATGATGCATGTTTGCAACAGATGGAACTAGTTCGTTTTTGGAAGTAGAGTTATTCGCATCTATGTTATTGCTATTTCATTTGACAGCTAACAGTTTTACCTTAATTCTAAAAAAAAAAAAAAAAAAAAAAATTAGCGATTAGGTTGAATTTTGGAGATTTTACAAGTTGAAGATGAAAGACCAAACTGCATTTTTTGCCATATTTTACTCTTTTACTTCCATAAAGGGAAGAACTCACGTCAAGCTTATGAAAAGTTGCATAAAGTTTACAGTGACAATGCTCTACAAGAACGTCAGTGCCAACAATGGTTCATGAAATTCTGTTTTGGCGATTTTGATCTCAACGATACTCTTCAGTCAGAAAGGCCCACCGAGGTTGATGACGACAAAATAAAGGCATTGATTGAGTCAAACCCACGTTTCACAACACGAGAGATTGCAGAAACATTGAACATCCATCATTCATGCGTTCATGACCACATGAAGAAGCTGGGATACGTAAGCAAGCTCGATATTTGGGTTCCGCATGAACTCAAAGAAGTTCATTTGATGACCCATATAAACATCTGTGATACGCCCATTAAATGTGAGGAAAACAATCCTTTTTTGAAGCGACTGATAGCTGGTGATGACAAGTGAATTGTTTACAATAATGTGGTGTGCAAACGGTCTTGGTACCAAAGTGATGATTCGCCTCAAACCACATCGAAAGCAGACATTCATCAGAGGAAGGTTATGCTCTCAGTGTGGTGGGAATTTAAAGGTGTCATGTTTTTCAACTCCTACTAAGGGACCAGACAATCAATTCAAATGAGTACTGTCGGCAATTGGACAGTTTGAACGAATCCATCATCCAGAAATGTCCAGAGCTTGTTAATTGTAAAGGAGTTATGTCCCATCATGACAACGCATGACCACACACAAGTTTGATCATCCATCAAAAATTATTGGAGCTTGGATGGGATGTGTTGCCACTCCCACCATGCTCGTCTGACCTTGCGCTGGCACCGTCAGACTTCCACTTGTTTTGCTGTCTTCAAAACTACTTGGCGTGGGTAACGTTTCAATTCAGATGAGGCTATAAATCAGCACCTTGTTCAGTTTTTCGCAAATAAACACAGGTCCTTCTGTGAATGAGGAATTATGAAGCTCACTCAGCTGGCAGATGTCCACAAACTCTCAGATGCAGCGGTTTCCAGGAGTTAACAGTGCTCCAGCAAGTAATTCTCCTGGCAGACTCCCTGAAACTTGAGGACCCCACATTCCAGCAGGCAGCTTCCAGAGTACAGACGACATCACCTTGGGCACAGCCCTGGGTCTCACACATGCTTCATTGGCTCAGGAACTTGTGTGCAACCACAGGCAATCCTTGTGGTGGGTGATGTGGTGAGGTGCGTGCGCCTCTTCTTAGGTCACTGGCTTGTCCCGCTTGCCCACATGGACTGAGGCCGTGCAATTCTTGGTGTATACCATGGAGGTGTGCAGGGGGTTCCAGGTACACGGTTGCTGTCGGCTCCAGGACGGAACCCGTGGTCCCAGTTCCAGGCTGCACATAGACGCCGCATCTTGGGCCGAGCTCAGCACGCAGGAGGTAAAGTTGCACCACGGGGCAAAGGTCAACGCCAGGAGTCCGCGACCGTGGAGGAAACCCAATGGAAGCTGGAGCAAGTGTAACATTACATCTTTTAAAATGCAAAAATCGGGCTGGCTTAGTGGCGTGGTGGTTAAGCGCTGGCTTGGGAAGCCAGCGGCCCCGGTTCGGGTCCCACATATGAGGGCCAGTGACACTGCCCTCAAAAAAACAAAACAAGGGCCGGCCGAGTGGCGTGGTAGTTAAGCACTGGCCTGGGAAGCCAGCGGCCCCGGTTCGGGTCCCACATATGAGGGCCAGTGACACTGCCCTCAAAAAACAAAACAAAACAAAAACAAAAATGTATTGAATATTTTATACCAGTACAAGTCTTTGGTGTATCTGTGTATTTTTTACATGAAATTATTTAAAATTTCATAAAAATGCTTGGTTGAGTATGTATGTGTTTACACGTACATATTTACTATTTGGTAAGTTCTATTGAATGGTTTTATTTTATTATATATTTATTTGTGCAAATTTGAGTAACTCCACTGATGACTAGGAATGCCTGTTACTGAACACCTTCCTCATCACCTGGTATGTTAGTCATCTTAATCTAACACATTATAAGATAATTGCCTTGTCTTAACTTGTGCATATTCTCATATGCTTCAAGGATGATTTTTTTATTATTATATCTCTTACCCATTTTCCTATTTGGATTATTTTTTAAGTTTTTTAGTGAATTTCAGGTGTACGAAACAAAAATGATTAGACATTTATACCCCTCAAAAAGTGATAATCCCGAGCTGGCCAAGTAGCTCAGTTGGTTAAGAGCTTGCTCAAGATTGCGAGCTGAGATCTGAGCAATAGCAGTTCGATGCCCAGCCAGAGCTGAGCTGCTGCTGAGCTGCCAACAGGTGGCAGGATGGCTCAGCTAAAAAAATAAAAAATAAAAAAAATTTAAAAAGTGATAATCCCACCAAGTCTACTATCCATCTGACGCTGTAGAGAGCTATTACGGTACCATTGACTATATTCCCTATGCTGTACTTTATAATCCCATGACGAAACACACACATGCATACACAGACACGGTGCCAAAAAAATGTATACACATTTTAAAAAAGGAAAATAAACTGTATTACAATTGTAATAATAGTCAGGTTTGACTTTTGCAATTACAAGAGGTGCTCAAAGTGGTTGTCATCAGCATAATTTTAATACAGTTTTTTTCCTTAAAATGTGTATACATTTTTTTGGCACCCTCAGTGTATATACACTTAATTATAGTTCATATTCAATGTTATTTTTTTATTAGTTTCAGGTGTGCAGGACAGTGGTTAGGCATTTATATAATTTATGAGGTGATCCCCTCAATAAGTCTATTACCCATCTGACACACTACATAGTTTTGACAACATTATTGATTATATTTCTCATACTCTATTTCACATTGGATTATTTCTTATAAGACGCATTTACATGTGTCTCTTCAATTATAAGAGGCTGTAAAATTCATCATTTTTAGTTTTATATTGAAAATGAATTTTCTGTCATTTATTTATTTAGATCTATTTACTTTTTTTCTTTCTTACAACTTTTTGGAGTCATGCTAATTAGATGACAGTATTATTGATCTTTTAACCTGTATTGCTTTATAGAATTTGGTTAGTTCATTTTAACAGTTAAATCTCACCTTTTCTGGGTAGCCAAAGACAGTGGTAACAGTTTAACCACCTGTCGTCCAATATTTCCTCCAAAAACAATTCAGATCTACCACAAGGGTAAAAGAGATCTACACCACACAAACCATACTCACAGTATAACTTGAAAATAGAGAATGCCCAAATTTGAAAATAATTGCAAATAAAAATAGGAAAACCACTAGTTTCCCAAATGTGATCTTTCATACTCCCATCTCTACTCCCAGCCCTTAGCAAGGCTTGGTGGTGAGCATAGGTCAGCAAACTTTTGAGAGGGAAGAGCCGCCAGGGGTCAGCAAACTGCGGATCACAAGCCATAGGCTCGGAAGTAAAATTGAAAATGAAAATAAAACTATCATAGTTTCATTTATAACATTTTTAAAGGATATTATTCACATAATGGTAAATATAAAAAAATATATTTATGGTTCTCGAATAATTTTTGAATTGTTATGAGGGACAGGAAAGGCTCTTCCAAGGATCGGCAAACTATTGAGATGGAACATGCCCAAAGAGCCACATGTGGCTCGCGAGTCACAGTTTTGCTGACCCCTGGCATAGGCCAACCAAGCAGAAGGTAGAAGCTAGTAAATGGACCTCAGGTTGATGTACGCTGACGGAAAGACTAACTCTGCACTAAGTTTAACATTAAATGTGTGACAGAGAGGAGAGATAGAACAGTAACAACAGGGAAGTTATTTTAAATTATGCGTGATTTGCCAGAGGTATTCTTCTAAATGCATAGTTTCAGAATTATGACACAGTGTAAAAAGGAAACAAGCTCCTTTTGTATTTAAGTGCTGAAGAAGAAAAGAAAAGCACATGAGGAGGTTTTAAGTTCCTACAAGAACAAAGTGAACACAAAGTCAAAGTCTTACCACCATGTTTCTTTATGTTTTGTCTCTGTTGTCTTTGATAAAATAAAAGAATTAGACTCTACCTTAATTTAAGTGTGTGTGTGTCTGTGTGTGTGTGTGTGTGTGTGTGTGTGTGTGTACCTTACAACCCCTCCCACCAGGTAACAGAAAGAAAAAAGAAAAAAAGTATTCTAAAATATCTGGATTTCAAAGTACAGTATTTGACAAAAGAGGGTGCTGTTAAACTACGCACTTTGTAAAAAAGTCTTTTTTTTTTTTTTTTTTTTTTTTTTTTTGAGGGCAGTTTCACTGGCCCTCATATGTGGGACCCAAACCAGAGATGCTGGCTAAAAACATCTTAATACTACAAAAAGGTAAAAAGGGAAGATTTATAAATCCATATATATGGCTATCACAAAATATACAGAAGTGTGGGAAATTCTCACCCCAGGAAAAAAACCAAGATGAACACTATAATCATACTTCAGAGTTACATAGATTCAATCAAGCATTTGAGGATAGTTTTTTCAAAATGTAGAATCAAAAACTTAAAAACCAAGAAAAGAAAATAAGCAAAATGAAAATGGGATGAAAACAGTGTGAACTCAGTGAAGAAATCAAAGACAAAGAAAAAAGTTATCTTAGAAGCAAATAAATTACAAGGTGCTCCAGGAAGAAAAGACTCAAATGAAAATTTAATAAGGTACATTAAAGAAAGGCAGGAAAAGTCCCAAGTGAATTAAAAATGATGCAAAGAATGAAGTAAAAAGTGTCAGAGATACTGAAAATTGTTGAGAGCCCAGATCTTAAACATTCTCACTGCAAAAATGAAATGGTAATTATGTGACATGATTGAGATGTTAGCTAAGGATATGGTGGTAATCAGTTTTGCAATGTATATAAATGTATCAAATCAACACATTGCACATCCTAAACACACAGTGTTATACATACTCATATGTCAGTTATATTTCAAAGTTGGGGGAAAAACAAGTATTAGAGAAAAGAGTGGAAATTAAAGACAGGCAATGAAGGAATAACATAATTTTGGAATCCTACGGGGAGGGAGGAATCAATGAAAAAGAACTAATATTTAAAGCTATATTCAAAGAAAATTCACCAGAAATTGAAAAAGATTCGAATCCACACACTGAGAGAACATTACCTCCATCAACAACAGAATATATCTACTTTTGAAGTGCACGTGGGTTATTTTTTTAAAGGACCATATGCTGGAACATAAAACATATCTGAAAAAAATCAAGACTTAAAATGGTACAGTTTATAGTATTTGACCACCATCAAATTCATTTTAAAAACAACTAGAAAAAAATACAACTTTTGAAATTCAGTATTATACTTTAAATCACTTGTGAAAGAAAAATCATTATGAAAATGAGAAAATACTTTGAACTGAATAAAGATGACGTATCAAAACATGTAAAATTCAGATGAAGCCTTTCTTGCCGAGCAATTTAAGTCTCAGTGCTATAAGACAAAAGGCTTACATTCATTAAGTTCAGTATCCACATCGGGAAATTAGCAAATTATACTGCTAAGAAATAATAATAAATATGAAAATCAATGGCATATAAAGCAAAGCGGATCAACAGAGGCGAATGTTGGTTCTCAGAAAAGAGTAATAAAATTGATAATTCCCTGTCAAAATAATAAAACATGTTACATAACCAGTGTCGGTGTGAGGAAAGATACATTCTGATGGATCTAATGAACATTTCAAAAATAATAAAAGAATGGATATTATGAAAAATTTAAAGTAAATTGGTTTGAAGTTTTAGGTAGTCAAATTGAAAACCACAGCCTACCAAAACTGGTGCCATACACAGAAACAAAATTTACATAATCCAATTATCTTGAAAAAGGAAATTCTAATTACAAATCTTTCCATGTAGAAATTTAGACTTGACGCAGTTTCACTGGTGAATTTCTGTAAACATTTAAAGAATAATACATAAAGTCTGATAGGAAATAGAGAAAGATTGCATAAGTTTCCTTATTAATGAGCCGAGTTTAATTTTGTTTTTGTTTTTGTTTTTTTGAGGGCAGTGTCACTGGCCCTCATATGTGGGACCAAACCAGGGCCGTTGGCTTCCAAAGCCAGCGCTTAACCACTGCGCCAGTCAGCTGGCCCTCGAGTTTAATTTTTTAAAATTTAGAAGTGACAGTTAACATGTAAGCCCAGTTTAATTTTGACAGCAAAACATGATAAGGACATTACAAAAGCAGTATTACAGGTCAGTTTTTTGTTTGTTTTATTTTATGAAATTAGATTTTAACATCTTAAAAATATTAAGGAATCAAATCCCAGTCAGTGATACATGGAAAGGGTAAAACCTCATGAATAAGCTGAATTTATTCCCAGAGTTGCAAGGTTAATTTAATAAATGTTATTCACTGCATTAATACAATTAGAGAAATGTCAGATGATCATCTTTATGGATACAAAAAAACCATCTGATAATACTTAAAATCCATTCGTTTTTTAAAAAACTTTTAGCAAGCTAGGAAAAGAAGGAATCATACATAATTTTAGTAAAGGTATCTGCATAAACCCTACAGTAAACATTGAAAACTTGGTCCTTGAATTTGGGATGGTGTCAAGCAAGCTTACCAATACCAAAACCACTGACTAACAGGTCCTATAAAGTGCATTTAGGCAAGGGTAAAAAGATAGACTGGTAAAGAAAATACAGAACTCATTCAGAAATTATATGATTTACATGTAGAAAATCCAAAAATACCTAGATATGAACTTTTAGAAATAATTATAAATCCTTTCAGCAAGTCACTGGATACTCATTCAGAAATCCATTGTGTTTCTATTAATAAGCAACAAAAAATTAGTAAAATGGAATTTAGTAAACATACTATTTATAAATGTCAGAAAACATCCATATACATCAGAATAAATCTAGCAAAAGTTGTAGAACACCTCTACACAGGAAACCACATAGAATTTTTGAGTTCTTCCGTAGCTTTAAATCAGTTGAATCAATATTTTTAAGACATAAATTGTTTCCAAATATTATATATTCAGTGCAGCCCCCATCTAACTCTCAGCCAACTTCATGGGGATCGAGAAGTTGACCTCATATAACATAAATATGTCACATAAGAATACATTTACAATAATTACATAAACTACTTAAGCATAAACATAAATTTTCAAAGACTTTACTTTTAAATACTCCCAAAAGACAAAAATTGAGGTATCATGTTCCTAAGTATGGAGTAACCATCATAAAGGTAATTTTCCATAGATTACCTTTTAGGTTTAATGAGATCCCAGTGAATAAAACCATCAGATATGTTTGCAGTTTTGTGCCTAGTACATTAGGAAGGATAAAAAAAGCAAGAACTAGAAAAAAACTGAGGATAAAAGAGCTATTTAGTGGAGCCATGTAAATCTAATTCAAAATGGAGAAGAAATGTAATCGCCCTCAAAAAGAAACCAAACTACTGAATTTAATATATGTGAAATTGTTGGTATAATTCCACCAAGAATTATTTCTGGTGACATTAAAAGACAATATTTTGTCTGTTCATTCTTAGTGGGATATGTCATAAGGACAGAAAGTGCTAGTTAAGACTGCTGTTTTAGTAGTGATGGTGATATTTTAAACATTTTTTATATGTGTGTATATGTATAATTAAATATATATAACTAGTAATATATACGTAAGTATATAAATTATATATACATAAATCATTAAGAACCAAGATTTTGTAGTATCATGATGTTGCTGGTAATGATATTGTTAAAGCTGTTATATATGTATAGATAACATATATATATAATAAAAATTTTATATATTAAGATATATTTAATTGGAAATAATTAAAATTTATAATTATAATTATAATATATTACTACTATATGTGTATATTATCATTAACAATTTTTCCAACATAAAAGTATTATACAGAAAAAACAAATATGAATAATAAGATGGCAGTAACTATGTATCAATAATCACTTTAAATGTAAGTGGGTTAAATGCTCCAATCAAAAGACATAGGGTAGGGCCGGCCGAGTGGCGCATTGGTTAAGTGCTGGTTTTGGGATGCCAGCGGCCCCGGTTCGGATCCCACATGAGGGCCAGTGACACTGCCCTCTACAGCTAACAACAGCTCCACCTAGAGCTGGGCTGTGCGAGCCCCGGTGATGGTGGGCTGCCATAGGCTACAGTGAGTGGCCCGCAGCCAGCGTGAGCAGCTGACAGCCAAGCATGAGCTGCCTATAGCTGCGGTGAGCGACATCCGGAGGCCTGCAACCAATCTGCCTCATCCGGGAAGAGCGCAGTGACGATACCAACAGTGAAGCAACATCCTCCGCAACTAAACTGAAGAACAAAAAGACGGCAACTTGTCTGTTCCCCTTCCCCGATTCCCCAACGCTGTTCCCCTCTGCCAATTCCCCAATAAAATCTTTAAAAAAAAAAAAAAAAAAAAGACATAGGGTAGCTGAATGGATAAGAAAACAAGACCTGTACATATGCTGTCCACTAGAGACCCGCTTCAGATTGAAAGACATACAGACTGAAAGTAAAGGGATGGAAAAAGATATTTCATGCAAATGGATATGAAGGGAGGAAAAAAAACAGGTAGCAATACTTAGACAAGACAGACTTTAAAACAAAGGCTATAATTGGAGACAAAGAGGGACATTACATAATGATAAAGGGATCAACCCAATAAGAAGATATAACCCTTGTAAACATTTATGTCTCCAACACAGAAGCACCAAAATATATAAAGCAAATATTGACCAACATAAAGGGTGAAATCGACAGTAACACTATCATAGTAGGGGACTTGAACACCCCACTGACACCAATGGACAGATCTTCCAGACAAAATCAACAAGGAAACAACGGCCTTAAATGACACATTAGACCAGATGGATTTAATTGATGTTCTTAGATTATTTCACCCCAAAGCAGCAGAATATACATGATTTTTAAGTTCACATGGAACATTTTTCTAGGTAGACCACATATTAGGCTGCAAAACAACTCAGTAAATTTAATAAGATTGAAATCATATTAAGTTTCTTCTCTGACCACATAAAATGAAACTAGAAATCAATTATAAGAAAACTGAAAAAAAAACAAACGTGGAAGCTAAATAACATGCTACTAAATTTTGAAGGGATTAACAAGATCAAGGAAGAAATTTAAAGGTACTTCAAGACAAAAATGAAAACACGGTGACCCCAAATCTACGGGATACAGTGAAAGCAGTCCTAAGAGGGAAATGTATAGCAATACAGGCTTACCTCAAGAAAAATCTCAACTAAACAACCCAATCCTACACTTAAAGGAACTTGAAAAACAATATCAAACAATGTCCTTAGTGAGTGGAAGGAAGGACATATTAAAAATGAAAGTGGAAATCAATGAAATAGTCTGAAAAGCAATACAAAAGATCAATAAAATCAAGAGCTGATTCTTTGAAAAGATAAACAAAATTGATAAACCTTTAGCCATACTCATCAAGAAAACAGAGAGGATCCAAATAAAATCAGAAATGAAAGAGAAGTGACAACTGACACCACAGAAATACAAAGGATTATAAGAAAATATTATGAATAACTATGTGCCAACAAATTGGATCGCCTAGAAGAAATGGATCAAAAACCTCCCAACTAATAAAAAGTCCTGGACCACATGGCTTCACAGGTGAATTTTACCAAACATTCAAAGAAGAATTAACACCTATCCTCAAGCTACTCCAAAAAATTCAAGAAGAGGGAAAGATCCCAAGCTCGTTTTACAAAGCTACCATTACCTTGATTCTAAAACTGAAGACATTACAAAAAAAGAAAATTTTGTGCCAATATCCCCGATGAACATAGATGCAAAAATCCTCAACAAAATATTAGCAGACTGAATTCAGCAGTACATTAAAAAGATCATACGCCATCATTACTTGGGATTTATTCCTGGAATACAAAGTTGGTTCAGTATCTGCAGATCAACATGATACACCACATAAAATGAAAGATAAAAATCATATGATCTTATCAATATATGCAGGAAAAGCATTTGACAAAAATCCAACATGCATTTATGATAAAAACTCAGCAAAGTGGGAATAAAGGGAACATACCTCAACATAGGAAAGGACATATATGACACATCCATAGCTAATAGTATACTCAATGGGGAAAAGCTAAAGCATTCTCCTTAAGATCAGGAGCAAGACAAGAATGTCCACTTTCACCACTTTTATTCAGCATGGTATTTCTTGCCACAGCAAACAGACAAGAAAAAGAAATAAAAGGCATCAAGATTGGAAATGAAGAAGTAAAACTTCCATTATTTGCAGAGAATATACTATGTAGAGAGAGAAACCTGAAGATTCCACCAAAAAACTCATAGATCTGATAAATAAATTTAGTAAAGTAGCAGGATAAAAAATTAATGTTCAGAAATCTGTTGCAATTTTATACTCCAATAATGAACCATCAGAAATGGAAATTAAGAATAACAATCCCATTTACAATTGTATCAAAAAATAAAATAGCTAGGAATAAATTTAACCAAGGAGCTAAAAAACCAGCAACTCGGAAAATTATAAGACATTGAAGAAGATACAAATAAATGAAACATGCACTGTACTCATGGATAGGAAGAGTTACCATTATTAAAATGTCCATACTTCCCAAGTTAACCTATAGATTCAATGCAATCCCTATCAAAATACCAATGGCATTTTTCACAGAACTGGAACAAATCTTAAAATTTATATGGACCCACAAAAGACCTTGAAAAGCCACAGAAATCTTGAAAAGGAACAAACTTAGAGGTATTATGCTGATTGATATCAAGCTATACCTCAAACCATAAAACTCCTAGAAGAAAACATAAGCAGTAACCCTTTCATAACACTTCTAGCAATATATTTTTGGATATATCTCCTTGAGCAAGGGAAACAAAGGAAAAATAAATGGAACTATATCAACCTAAAAAGACTTTGCACAGCAAAGGAAACCACCAACAAAAGGAAAAGACAGCCACCTGAATGGGAGAAGATAATTGCCAATGATACATCTGATAAGGGGTTAATATCCAAAATTTATAAAAAACTGATATAACTCAACACCAAAAAATAACCCAATAAAAAAATGTGCAGGGCCGGCCAAGTGGCTCAGTCGGTTAAGAGCTTGCTCAAGAGTGTGAGCTCTGAGCAACAGGGTCGCCGATTCGATTCCCACATGGGCCAGTGAGCTGCCACTGAGCTGCCAATAGGTGGCAGGATGACTCAGCTGGTGAGAGCACGTGCTCCTAACAAGGTTGCCTGTTTGATACTGGACTACACCCGCCCACAGCTGAGCTGCCGCCCAAATGGCTCAGTGGATAGAGGGTGTGCTGTTAGCAACAAGGCTGCATGGGATGGTGGCTACGCCCACCCACAACTAAGATTGAACACAGCACCTTGAGCTGAGCAGCGCAACTGGACTTGGAGTTGACTGAGTTGCACCCTCCACAACTAAGATTGAAGGACAAGAACTTGGCTGTTGCCCTCCCCCAATTCCCCAACACTGTTCCCCTACCCCAATTCCCCAATTAAAAAACCTGAAGAGATATTTGTCCTAGAGGACATACAGATGACCAGTAGAGATACGAAAAGATGCCCAGCATCACCAATCATCAGATGCAAATTGAACCCACAATGAGATAACATCTCAGGCCTGTCAGAATGGCTATCAATAAATCAACATACAACAAGCATTGGTGAGAATGGGGAGAACAGAGAACCCTGCATTTTTGCTGGGATTGCAAATTGGTGCAGCCACTACGAGAAACAGTTTGGAGGTTCTTCAAAAAATTAAAAATAGAGCTACCTTATGACCCAGGAGGTCCACTTCTGGGTATTTATCCGAAGAAATCTAAAACACTAATTCGAAAAGATACGTGCACCCGTGTGTCCGCTGCATTGCTATTTACAATAGTCAAATATGGAAACAGCCTAAGTGCCCAACAGTAGAAGATTAGATAAAGAGGCGGTACATAATATACAATGGAATATTACTCGGCCATAAAAAAGAATGAAATCTTACCATTTGTGACATCGTAGATGGACCTAAAGGATATTATGCTAAATGAAATGAGTTAGATTGAGAAAGATAAATACCATATTATCTCACTTACGTGTAAAATCTAAAGAACAAAAGTAAGGAACAAATAAAAACAGAAACAGGCTCATAGATACAAACTGATGGTTGCCAGAGGGGAGGGGTTTTGGGGGGCCTAGGTGAAAAAAGTGAAGGGATTAAGAAGCACAAACTGGTAGTTAACAAAATAGTCATGGGGATGTACAGCATAGAGAATATAGTCAATAATTTTATAACAATTATGTACAGTGCAAGGTGGGTACTAGACTGATTGGGGGATCACTGTATAAATTATCTAAATGTCTAACCACTGCTGTACACCTTAAACTAATATAAAATAATATTGAATGTCAACTGTAACTGGAAAAGTAATCTAAAAAAAAACCAAAATTTTAAAATCTTATACTTTTTGAGCTAATAAATGTTATAAATTTTTTAAAAAGTATTATACAAAATCAAAGATGTTAATTAAAAACTCTAGTCCGTAATTTGAATAGGAAATGTCAGCATCAACACATGACATTCTTTTCCTCTTTAAAATACTGCCAAAGATGATACACTTTATGAAAAATATGTTTACCAGAGTTTTTCATTGTAAAAACTTAGAAGCAGTGACAGCCTAGTAATTTTAACCATTCCTAGTGATTAAAGAGTCCAGATTATGGTGAATAAACACCATTCCCCCACTAAAAGGTTATACAAGCATCTATGAAATAATGGCTTAGATCACACGTGGAGTAGCAGATATCTTGGGGATTTTTGTGTGTCAGAAAGCAAACAGATATCAAAAACTGTTGGGATTCTGTCAGAAGTTCCTGGTAACATAAAAGGGTTATCTTGAGTATCAAAAAATATTGCTCAGTCGGCCGAGTGGCACAGTGGTTGGTTAAGCATTGGCTTGGGAAGCCAGCGGCCCCGGTTCGGTCCACATATGAGGGCCAGTGACACTGCCCTCAAAAAAAAAAAAAAATTGCTCAAATTTATCAGTAAATGATACTGATTTTATAAAAACTTTTTTCTGTATTTGTTGCACTGATCTATGCCTTTTTCTCTTATTCTCTTAATATGATTTATATTAATAGATTTTCCTAATATCAGACTACCCTTGCATTCCTAGTGAAAAGCTTGACTTCACCTATTTGTTTTCTTTTTTTCTGGGCCTACTTTGATCATCAAGTTTAAGATTCTTGCATTATTTCTTAGTGCAGTGTTAGCCTTTAATTTTAATTTCTGGTACTCTTTTGTCATATTTTTGTATCAGGATTCTGTGAGCCTTAACATATGGGGACTATTACCTCTTTTTCTGCATAAGATTGTTTTCTACCTGGAAAGACTCTTCTGTTTACATTCATTATGATTAATGACCGGTTGGATTTTACTTTTACTACATTATGTGCTTTGTAGTCTTCTTTTCTCTCCTTTTCGCTCTTTTTATAGGAAGTTCTCTTTTCCAGCCCTCCCAAAACTATACTCCCTTCGATACTGTGTTTAGTCTATTCTTTCTGTTCTAATTCTAGCTATTTTTATATGCCTACTTAAAAATAACCAAAGTTATCAAAGCTTACAAAAGTTTTATGCTGGTGACTGTATCCAAATGTGATTGCTGTTGTCCAGAATTTTAGTTCTACTTTATTCCATAAGTTTTGCCTTATTGTATTGTTTTATGCAGTCATTATTTACTCAGGTTTAACCATGTGTTTAGCATTTTTTGTTTTGTTTTTGTTTTTGTTTTTTTAAGATTTTATTGGGGAATTGGTGGAGGGGAACAGCGTTGGGGAATCGGGGAAGGGGAACAGACAAGTTGCCGTCTTCTTGTTCTTCAGTTTAGTTGCGGAGGATGTTGCTTCACTGTTGGTATCGTCATTGCGCTCTTCCCGGATGAGGCAGATCAGTCGCTGGCCTCTAGATGTCTCTCATCGCGGCTATTGGCAGCTCACGCTTGGCTGCCAGCCACTCACGCTGGCTGCGGGCCACTCACTGCAGCCTATGGCAGCCCACTGCAGCAGGGGCTGCAGCCCACACCATCACCAGGGCTCGCACAACCCAGCTCCAGGTGGAGCTGTTGTTAGCTGTAGAGGGCAGTGTCACTGGCCCTCATGTGGGATCCGAACCGGGGCCGCTGGCATCCCCAAACCAGCGCTTAACCAATGCGCCACTCGGCCGGCCCAGCATTTTTTGTTTTTAATTATTTCTTGCATCTGAGATTTTATGAAAACACTTGTGTTATGTCTGAGGTACACCCTTTAAAAAACTTTTTAGTACAGTTTTGTTGGTAAACATCTCAGCTGGGTGTGTTGTTTCACATTTTTTTGAAAATATCTTTATTTTGCATCTTTCTTGAGAGTAGTTTTGCCACGAATGCAGTTTTAAGAGGCAAATCGTTTTCCTTAACACAATCAATACATTCTATTTTCTGGCATGCATTGTTTTTTGGGAAGTCAGTTATTAATCTCACTTTCTTTTATAGCGTATCTACATTTTCCTTCTGGCTGTATTAAAAGTCTTCTGTTTATCTTTTCTGT
Source organism: Aselliscus stoliczkanus (assembly GCA_033961575.1). Classification (NCBI taxonomy): domain Eukaryota; kingdom Metazoa; phylum Chordata; class Mammalia; order Chiroptera; family Hipposideridae; genus Aselliscus; species Aselliscus stoliczkanus. The sequence goes on from CM066733.1 coordinate 37,776,339, forward strand.
GTGAATTTATAGTTGAATTTATAGTTGTAGTTTCTAATTATCCTGCTTTGGGTTTGTTTGGCTGCTCTAGGCTTTTTTTAAATGGAAAAATAGTCATTTTCTCAGACATTGTCTCATTCCTCTCTCTGTCATTGCCTTCATGAAATTTGGATATCTGTTAAGTCTTTTCAGCCTATCCTCAACATCTATTATTTATTTTCTGTCTCTTCCTGACTTTGTGCTGCGTATGTATTATTTTTTGTCTCTATCTTCCTAATTCATTAATTTTCTTTTTACTTACATTTTAATATGTCATTTAATTTCTTCACTTTTTTTTCTCTATTTTCCTTCCATTTTAATTTGGGTAATTTCTGTTGACCTATATTTAAGGTCATTGATTCATAAACTCAGTTGCATCAAGTCTGCTGATGAGCTTATCACAGGCATTCTTTCTCTCTAGTGCCACATTGCTTCTACCATTTCCATTTTACTCTGTTTTCGCTTGTCTGCTGAAATTCTTCATCCGTCTGTTCAGATGGTCCATCTTTTCCACTGAGCCTTTACCATATTCATCTTAGTTGCTTACATCCTCTGCGGGTTCAGCATCTGGACTATCTCTGATTTTCATGGTTTGCTTGTGCTGATTGCTTTGTCTCTTGGCAGTGGACTGTTGTCTCTTGGCAGTGGACTGCCCCCTTTGTATTTTTATGTGAGTCATTATTTTGGATTTAATGCTAGGGAATAAAGAGTGAGGGTAGAGAGTATTTAGGCATGGAGATGAACACACCTCTTCTGCTAGAATTGAAATGTTTGGATTTTTTGTTATGATTACCTTCAGTGCACCAGTGGTTTCCAATTCCGCTTGATGTTACCTTGTGGTTAGGGCTGGGCCTGGCTTGTTGGAACATTGTTCTAAGCACTCCTCCCCACCCTCAGTTTTAGGCCTTCCCTGTGCTTTTGCGTTTCAGACAGGATATGATTCTCACGCCTCTTATAAAAGTAGACTTGTGTTGCTAGTTACGCACTGCTTGCAGCCTGGCAGTTGAGAGGGAGGACATTTGGGGAGGATTTTGTTTGTTTGTTTGTTTGTTTGTTTGTTTGTTTGTTTTGGGTTTTTTTTGTCCTGGTCAGTACTCACCTGATTGGTTGCTCTTTACAATCTCCTGGTCATGTTCAAGTTTTTGTTTGAAAGTTTTTTTATTACAACTTTATATTTTGTAATACTTCCAATATGTAGGAATGTTTGCAAATAATGATTCTGCTTTTTTCTGCCCATTATTGCTCACCATATCCTATTTGTTCATATGATTGGGTTTCGTTGTAGTGGGGGAGGGGGATATGTTTATACCTGAGTTTATATGTCTTAAACTTTAGGCGTGGGAATTTTTTGAGGTTTGGATTCAAGTTGCTTTCTTGCAAAGAGGTTTTAGATTTGTTTTTGCCAGTTGCTTATGGACATTATTAGTCCTGAACATCTTTAAATTTACTTATGTGCTTGAGGTATTGTAAATTCAAACTACAGATTTGCATGTAGGGATGGCTTATGTTTTGAATTCTCAGGGGAAAGGTTTTTGTTTGATGGCTCTCCCCTCCCCCTCAATCCCTGCTCTCTCAGTGCCATGCAACTTTTTCTTCTGTCCCCTTCTGCACCATAGGCTTACCTTGCTCACCCTCTACAGTAAGGGTGTAGCTGTTTGGGTTGGGATTTCTGAGTAAGTCTCCTATTGGATTCCCCATCTTTGGTGGGTTCTCTATTTTATTTCCTGTGTCCTTTGTTCCCTACAACTCTCAAGACGGAAAGTACAGTCTCTGGAGTGGAGAAATCAGCTGGTAGATCGGAGGGCTTTGTTTGTAGCCTACCTCCTGGTATTCTTGGTTTCGCTTCGCTCTTGGTCTTTGTCTTACTTACTTTTTTGCCATTTCAGTATGAGTTTGCAAAGTTTTATTTTTTTAAATCTCACATGTCACTTGTACTCAGAGGGAGCTTTGTTTAAGGGCATTTAATCCTTTATACATTGTTCAATTTTTCTTTTCGTTTGATACTTGCCCCAAAATTTTGAGGCCTAGAAACTCCTTTATTGTTTAAATCTGTTTTTGCTCAGTAAACCTTAAGATATTAAAAGATCTAAGAGTCATATGAGTTTGGAACTTCACCTAAAGTAGATAATCTAGCTCATCCCTTGGGATAGGGCAGTTTGAAGGAGATGAACTTTCTAGTCATACTTGGGTTTGGAGACCTTACCCACTTGTGTGAATTACTTAAGTTTTGTGGGACTGTACCATCTATTAAAACAAAAGAGTAGCTCTATATAGGGTTGTTGTTAGCCTTAAATGATATAACTTACAGTTTCTGGTACATGGCCTAGTATCGTGAGTGGTTCAGGAAATACTATGGTTTTCCCATCAATTTTTAGAAGAGGAAATTGAATTACAAGGAGGAAACATGTATTTGCTTCCTGCAGACATAATTCTGTAGTTGTTAAGCTGGAAGTCAGTTCCCTGTCTCTTCTGGATTTTACCTTTCAGAAGATTAATGTTCAGTAACTTTGTCTATTTCCTGAATACCTTAAACATATTTCCATGGACCTAACATATTTGGGGAGAAAAAGAATTTAATAAAATGAATATAATGCCCATTTTGGCACATTTCTTGAATGTTAAGTGAACAAGGATGAATATAACATAATGCAGTTCCTTTCTTTTTAGCTTGTTATCCGGCTTATCTAATAATTACAGTCAGTATGCTTAGCTCTATAGAAAAAGAAGCACCTTCCTGGGAAAGAAGGAGGGTTGTTTGAACTGAGTCATAAGGTATGTGTAGGATGCCAAGATGTTGGCAGAGGAGGGATGAGCTTTTAGGCAGAAGTTACAGCATCAGATGCAAAGACCTGAAGGCAATAGAGAGCACGTCCTGTTTGAGAGAAGTCTAGGTCATGACACACAAAAGCCAGTCTGAGGAGAAGAATGTCTCGTTGTTACAGAAGAGATGGCAATTGAGATGTGTCTTAAGTGATAGGTAGTCTTTTAGCATGTGAAGATAGAATAGATGGATTAATACAAATTAAGGATATAATAAAGTTACTTAGCAAAACGTCAGTTACTTGTATATAAGGACCCATGAATAGTCACGTGACTTGGCTGCTATTTCTCTTGAATTGTCTATCACACCTGAAACAGAACAACTTAACCATCAACTCTTTTTAAGAAATCATCAGGAAATTTTGCATATCTCATTAGAACTTGTATGTGAGAGGGCTTTCTTTGTGTGGGGAGGAGGTTGAGGAAGTGTTTTTCCCAGGCTTACTCGTATAAGATAAAGTGATAAAAAATATTTTGGGAATGAACTGTATGTGACTTTCACTATCAAATGTTATAGTTTAAATTGATAATGATTGTAGCATTTTGAACAGAAGATGATTGATTTAGGTGTTTTTACTCACCATGCCAGATGGAATTAGAGGAACATATCTGAAGCAGCAGGATCACCTATTGTGATATTTCAGGACTGAAGTGATTAAGACTTGAATAAGTGATAGCAATAATAGGAAGAAAAAGGGTATTGTGAGAGAGGGATTTATTTAAAAAAGAATTGACAAGTTCTAAGAAATGATTGAATATAAGATTTACAAGACAATCAGGGGAGTTGGAAATGTTGATGGAATTTCATACTTGGATAACTAGGGAATTTTTTATATTAGCAGAAGATATGACATCATGAAAAGTATTTGGGGAAACTGAAATTATGTGTTATTTATTGGATGTGAGATTAAGTATAAGGTATACTTTAGAACATATCCTTTGTAAGTTTTTAAAATTATGATTTAGTCTGATTAGACAGGGTATGTGGTCATGTGTCAGTAGCATCAGTTTTGGAGACAAGCCTGTATTCAATTCACCTTTAATAAGTATCACTGTTCTGAGACTGGCAAGTCACTTGTCTCTGGATTTTTCTTTGTTCATCTGTAAACTCAATAGAGTAAGATCTGCTTATAGAGCAGCTGTGTGAACTAAATGTCTGGGCATTCCAGCCCATTTTAAGTCTTCAGTAAACGTTAGTTTTCCCTTCTTCCTTAAAAGATGCCAGCCTTCCGAGTGGCGTGGTTAAGCGCTGGCTTGGGAAGCCAGCGGCCCCGGTTCGATCCCACATATGAGGGCCAGTGATGCTGCCCTCAAAAAAAACCCAAAACAAACAAACAAAAAAAGATGCCAGCCTTACTCTTGGCTATTGTCATACATTAAGATGGACACCAAAGAACGACACACAAAGCAGTTTTGTTTTCCTGTTTATCAGTACAGTGAAATCATAACCTTGATTGATTGCTAAATATGTGTATAATCAGGCAGTTTGTAATTAGGCTAGCTCAGAAGTTATAATTATTGAATGTATAGGTGTATTTAATAGCCTTCATTTCTGGTAAGTGACTTTTTTTAGAGGAGATATGTTTATGTGAGCAAGAGAGACTATTTCCTGGAAGGAAACTGTGGTTTCCAGATCTTCATGATAATGTCACCTTTAATCTTTTTGAATTAATGAGCTTTATACAGACTGTTTTCTTGAGGCAGATTCTTGCAAGAAGTAAATGAAGCCTCCTTATGAGCCTGTTAAGACTCCATAGACTGTCAGTAATATGGAAAAATTGGATGTTTAATCAGGAATGTGAATATGTGTTTCAGGTAGAGAATTCCAAAGATAATGAAGATAGTATTCTACAAAGAGAAATTCCTGCCAGACGGTCTCGTCGGAGGTTTCGGAAAATTAACTATAAAGGAGAGCGCCAAACTATTACTGATGATGTGGACATTAACAGTTATCTCTCTGTGAGTATATTTAGGAACATTGCATGGATCTTCCTTTAATTTTCATATATAATATCTTAATTTACATATATTTTGGTAATGTCAACTAGGCTGTATGTATAAACGTTTGGGGCTGATAAATATATTTGTATAATTTTTTAAAATACCTCTGCTTGGTCGAGTTGGGTAGAAATACTCTTACCAGTGAGAGTTTTGTTTTTATTTTCTGTTTAAATAATGTAAAAATATTTCTGAACTGTATCTTTAAACATATTTGTAGATTGTCTTTCCTTTTTATTACCTGAATACAGCATAGATTAGAGTCCTTGAAAACTCAGGTAATGGACTGGACTCCTTGGAGCTTTTTTTTCTGATGATGCTGTAAGAGATAAAAATGCGTCAGTTCTGCCCTTGAGGTGTGGAACAGATATGCATAATGGCTGTTCTTGCAGAAACATATGCAAGTGTTAAAGGTATGTTTTTACATGCAAATATTGAAAAAGAACCAGATGAAATAAACTTTGTTGCTTTGCGTTGTGGCAGCATTGTAGCCAATTGAGATTTATCCGATGCGTGATTGAAATAAACTTCGTAACATCAGAAGGAACATAAGCTGTTTCCTCAGAAGTCTTCAGTTTGGTAATTGTAGATAACTTCGTTTTAGACTAAAAAATAGTTGAATCGAGCAGAGTATGGAAAGTCATAAACAGAATAAATGTAGGTGGATTTTGCCATTTTTCAAAGGAGTCATGATCCCTCAAATATAAAAACAATGTAGAGATTGCAACAGAATTCCCGAGGGTACATTACTTTTATTTCTTTTGGTTGTCAGAAACAGAAATTTACTTAAGTTAGGAACAAGCATGATTATTTAGGGAGTTGATTGTACTGAAATAAATGTTATATTTAAAGAGCTCTAAGGATTTAGTCACATTTGCCTAATTTCACTAATTCAGCACATCCTACCGGAGCAGATGACAAACAGTAACGTATGATGTACTACCTAAATTTTTACTAGACCCAGGGCCAGCCACACAAAGTTCATTTCCTGTTTTTATTATTTAATAATTTCTTGTTCTTTTTATGTAATAAATTTCCCCATCACTAATTAATTTAAGCTAACATGTTTTGCCTTATTACACAAATAATATATGTCTATGTTTGAAAAAATTAAAAGTTGATTAGTCCCACAATCCATTTATATAACCATTGATGACATTTTTTAATATTCTTGGGTCAAGCTTTTTCAACATACAAATAAATATGTAAGTTTTTTGACTTTTTAAAACTTAAAAATATGATCTGTTTTGTAACTTTTGAAAACTTATATAATCTAAACATCTTTGAATGCTATTAAATGAGTTTGTTTTTTTTACAACATTATTCTTAAAAGTGTCATAGTTGTCTATTGTAATAACTGCCATAATTTATTTACTCTGTTCTAAATATTGGTCATTTAGATTTTTCTAATTTTTGTAATTTTTTAAAAATTAAGATGCTAAATGTCTTTATGGTTATATATGCCCATATCTTTGGGTTCTTTAGAAAGAAATCTTAAGTATAATTGCTAAAGTAAAATATCTTTAATTGTTCTGTGGCGTTCTTCTTGTTTGAGTTAGAGTGCATAGCATAGTTTGTGTGTGTGTGAATACTTGCTTATTCTAGTTGCAACTTGAGTGTGTTCTCGTCCCAAATTTTTTTGGTGTCATGTCATGAAGCTTAGACAGATTCCATACTTTGTTTTGGTAGCTGTGGCCAGTGTTCATTAGTCATTTACCTTCAGTTCTCATGTATACTGAAAGTTGTCCTCTTGGGGATATGCTGGTTTCCTGAGGGGACCAGAAAGAGCACAGTAGGCATACTGCTAGGGATTATATCGATTTGATGACTGTAAAATGTGGCATTTTTTCATGAAAAGGCTTATTTAGCTAGTTTTAGATGGTTATCCTACTAAGTACTATCAGGAATTTGGCAGATCGTGGCAAGGGGAGAACTCAGTTGATTCAATTTAGATAAAACTGATTTATTGACCATGAAACTGTGTTATAGAAGGATTTTTGGTTGTGTTACTTGCATTTGCTATTTCTTGAATTTTAATAGGTTTTATTTACTTAATGTTTTCTAAAAGGGATATATTCAATATTTCAGGGAATTTGGAAAATACAGTATTAAGAGGTTTTCATTTTCTTTTAATTAATTTCACCAATTATGTAAAACCTATGCATCTTCTCAAATTCCTACATATTTGTAGTTGATCTGGATAAGCATACTATGAAGCAGAAAATTTTAATTAGTATTAATTAAGCACCTAGTAGAGAATTGGTTTTATGGCTTCTGTAGGGTTCTTTATTTCTTTTGTTCTATCAGCAATTCAGAGAGCAGGATCAGGAGGAATCATTATTCCTTTTAGACAGCAGTAGAAATTTGACAACCTCTTTTTTTTTTTTAAAGATTTTATTGGGGAATTGGGGGAGGGGAATAGACAAGTTGCTGTCCTTCTGTTCTTCAGTCTAGTTGTGGAGGACGTTGCTTCACTGGCCCATGTTGGTATCATCATTGTGCTCTTCCCGGGTGAGGCAGATCGGTTGCTGGCCTCTGGACAGCCCACGATGGCTCCCGGCAGCTCACTTCGGCTGCTGGCCACGCATGCTGACTGCCGGCCACTCACTGTAGTCTGTGTCAGCCCAATGTAGTGGGGGCTGCAGCTATGCTGTCCCGGGGACTCACAGCAGCCCAGCCCCAGGTTGAGCTGTTGTTCACCATCTTAGCTGTAGAGGGCAGTGTCACTGGCCCTCATACATGGAACCCGAACCGGAGCTGCTGGCATCCCAAGCCAGCTCTTAACCAGTGCACCACTCAGCAGGCCCGACAACTTCTTTTTTGTTTGTTTGTTTTTGGGTTTTTGTTTTGTTTTGTTTTGTTTTGAGGACAGTGTCACTGGCCCTCATATGTGGGACCCGAACCGGGGCTGCTGGCTTCCCAAGCCAGCACCTAACCACCGCGCCACTCAGCCGGCCCAACAACTTATTTTTTCATTTGCAAACCATCATAAACTTTTTCTTGCTAGAGTGCTGATGTCAAAAATTCTTTAAGTTGTATAGAAGATTTTGCTACTGTTTCCTTTATCATAATTATTAGTACACAACCTGGTTTTGCATGTGTTTTTTGTTTTTGTTTTGTTTTTTGTTGTTGTTTTAGATTTTTTTATTGGGGAATTGGAAGAAGAACAGTGTTGGGAAATTGCGGAAGGGGACCAGCCAAGTTGTTTTTCTTCAGTCTTCATTGTGGTGGGCACCAGTCGCCATCTGGCTTCCCGTTTGCAGCTCATGGACTCTAAGCTCAAGGTGCTGTGTTCAGTCTTAATTGCGGGTGGACGTAGCCACCATCCCATGAGGGAGTCGAACCAGCAGCCTTGTTGTTAAGAGCAAACGGTCTATCCACTGAGCCATTTGGGCGGCAGCTCAGCTCAATGTGCTGAGTTCAATCTTAGTTGCGGGTAGGCGTAGCCACCATCCCGTGTGGGAGTCTAACCCAGCAGCCTTGTTGTTAAGTGCAAGTGTTTTAAAGTTACTTTCTAACCGAATGCTCAGAAAAATTGAAAACAATGGTTTACTTTTATGAAATATTTTCATAGTTTTGTCATAAAGATACGTTGCATAAAGATGAGAACCATAATCTTAAAGTGCAAGTTTTCATTTTAATGTTAAAAAGAGCACATCTATAACAGTAATAACATTTTTGAAACTCCTTTGGATATTGCTGTCAGAGCTTGCAACAAATTTAAATATCTCCAAATTTCTCAGCGATTTCAGAGCTTTGACCTTTGAGGTGGGTGTATTTGATATTTAGAAATAGCAAAAAAGATGATTGGGAGCCATATTCAATGAGTAGCATGGGTTACTGAGCTGGATGGAAACAGTCCAGTGTTTAGAAGAGCCATCTATCTTGATTCCTTCCTTCACTAGCTGTATGATTGGGGCATTTCATCTAATCCCTTTGTGATTTGCTGACTTTATGTCTAAAAATGAGGATGGTAATATCAGGTCTGCCTCTCTTATGAGGCGATTGCTGAAGTACTTAGAACATAAGATGCACTTTCGCAGTCTAGTTAGTCAGTGATATCTATCGAGTCTTCCTCTCAACTGTTTCAAATGTGTGCCCCCCTCTGAATGTCCCCATGTCATTGCCTTAGTGTTCACTGCTACTCTTTCTAGAACTGCTATAATAGCAATTGCCCACACTCTCCCAGTCAACTTTCATTATAAAAGCAATATTTTTTTCATTCTGAGAGATTTGGAAATTTTTTTAGAAATTCAGAAGCATTGTATTATCTCTTTATTAAAAGATAATCAATTATCTTAACATCTTGTTTTTTGACATTAAGATTTGGTTTTCTCTTCTTTCTGGTTTCCTTACTGTTAGCCCTATTCCGTACGTCTTTCCCTATCCCCTGGCACCGAGTAGTCCATTCATTTTACCTTGATCAGTACTAAATGAAACCGTAACAATATCATTTCTTTTTAAATTCTTAAATCTTTTCATGCCCTACCACCACCTATCAGAAATTCCAATGATCTAGCATAAAGGACCTTCATAATCTATACCTGTTCTGTCTAATAGAACTTTCTGCAATGATGGACATTTTATAACTGTGCTTTCCAAGTTGGTACTAACCAGCCACATGTGGCTATTGAGCACTTCAAATGTGGCTAGTATGACTGAGGATTTTAATTTAAAATTTTTTTTTTTTTTGAGGGCAGTGTCACTGGCCCTCGTATGTGGGGCCCGAACTGGGGCCGCTGGCTTCCCAAGCCAGCGCTTAACCTCCTCTCCACTCGGCCAGCCCTTAATTTAAAATTTTAATTATAAATAAATTCCATGTAAGTAACCACATGTAGCTTGTAGCTACCGCATTGGACAGCACAGGTGTGGATTTTGTCCAACCTCTTTATCTTATCTTTTTCTACATACTTCCTACCTTTCAGCCGTGGTAAACAAATATGCCGACCCTTAAATCATGTGTTTAATTTATTGTTTTAGTTTTATTGGGATGTAACTAGCATATAATGTCAGTTTAAAGAGTACAACATATGAGATTTGATATACATATATACATTACAAAATGATTACCACAATAAGGTTAGTTAACACACCCATCTCTTTACATGGTTACCGTGTGTGTGTGTGTGTGTGTGTGTGTGTGTGTGTGTGTGTGTTGAGAAACTATGTTTTTATAGCATATATATACTGTTGTTTTTTTTACTTAGAATGCCCTTTTATTCTTTGTCTTGGCAAAATCCTAATCCTCAAGACTAAATTACACATCCTCTCGTGGGAAGACGCCATGACTTTCCCTTGGGAAGGCTTAGGCACACATCCCTGCATTCCCATAATATACCGTGTGTATACTTGTGACCATCGAGTACACTGCATTGTAATTGTTTATTCAGATACCTGTCTCTTCCGTCAGAACATCATTCCTTGAAAATGTGCACCATCATCATTGTATCCTCAGAGCATATTGCCTGTCAGACAATAAGAGTGCCTGTTCTTGTATCAGCTTGTTTAGATTCCTGTGTAATGTTGGGCAAGTTGTATAACCTTTCTACGTCTGTTTTACTATGTAACCTATAGATTTATGAAAGGTTCAAATGAGAGAATATATATAAAAGACTCTGCCTAGTGTTTGGCCCCCTGAAATACATTCAGTAATGTCAGTAGCTTCTATTCCTATTGTTGCTATTATAAAGACTCAAAAAATATCTTGGCTCCTATTGCTTACAAAATAATTTTATTTTTTCGATACCTGGATATAAAATGTTTTTACCAAAATATGTAACTATGTTAAGATAACTGAAAACAAATAAGCTAAAGAATCAGGACAAAGGGAGAATAGAGGTAGGAGAAATAAAATCAAGCTGGCTGTAAGTTACAACAACCAATAGTCAGCCATTTACCCCCGCCCCCTCCATGTTTTTAGAGCATACAATCACAGTAACTCACTTTAAAGAAGATAATTTCTTCACCCAATATTACAAGATGAAGTGGTTACAAAATGTGTATGAAAAATCACTGAATGAGCTTCTTTACTATATACAGCGAGTGGCTAGAAGCCAATTAAATGACTGGATGTCTGCCAAAAAGTAGTGACTGCTTTTGGAGTTATTGATCTGAAGACTTTCTTTCTGATAGTAGTTAGCAAAGCCAGTAGTTTAACCCAAGCTTCTTAAATTGTAGATTGCAAAACAATCTCCAAGACATGGGAAGAAAATAGTAGTTTGTATTTATATGTGCTGTTATCTTGTAAATTTTATGAGGATTTTTGTGAATAGTACTTCATAATGAATACAAAGTATTTTTTCTGGAAATACATGTACTAATTTATAAATAAATTACATATGTTAGAAATATAGCTCAACATTTTTTTATTTTAAAAAGTTTCAAGATTACATGGTATATTCTTCATTTGATCCCAGTCTATCTTATCAGCCTTTGGCCCCATTATTTTGTTGGCGGTCTGTTCCCTTGGTCCTGTTCTGTTTCCCTGGAAGATTGTTACAAGCTTCTTTACCTAATGTAATTCTGTCCTTTGATGAAATCAGTTTGAACCTTAACTTGCCATTCGCTCTTTTTATCCTTAATGGCCTACTACCTTGTCCTCCTGCCAAAGTCCTGCTCAGCTCCCAAGACTCCCATTCGTCATGCCCTCTTTGGAGAAGCCATCCCTGACACTTCTTATGCATAGAGTGCACTTCTCCTTGTTGATCTCATAGGGTGTAACCCGTACTTACATGCAGTGTTTTCATATAATTCTGCTCTGTTCTGAGGATAACAGAAAACACAATTAACTTATTTAAGAATTTCTTAATGTCTATATTTTTTTATATAAAGTTCATTGCTGCATTTTAAATATTTTACACGGTGAACATTTTTCAAATATAAGTTGAATTTTTAATATTGCTATGTATGTAAACTTAAATGGTAAAATGAGGCCAGGATCAACAAGGTATCTCAGTTTCACCAGGGTCAAGCACCAATTGTACCATTGTTTAATTTTGAATTAATCTACAATATCAGACATTCTCGGTAATGTTTTAAATTTTTTTATTTTTGTAAAGATTTTTTTTGGGGGTGAACTGGGGAGAGGGACAGCGTTGGGGTATCCAGGAAGGGGAACAGACAAGTTGCTGCCCTTTTGTTCTTCAGTCTAGTTGTGGAGTACGTCGCTTCACTGGCCCATATTGGTACTGAGATCATTGCGCTCTTCCCGGCTGAGGCAGTTGGTCACCGGTGACAGATGGCGGCTCATGGCAGCTCATCAAAGCGCACGCCAGCGGCTAGCCAGTCCCACTGCAGCCTGCGCTGTTGCTGGCGACTCATGGCAGCCCAGCTTCAGGTTGAGCTGTTGTTCACCATATTAGCTATAAAGGGCGCAGCATCACTGCCCCATGTGGGATCTGAACTGGGGCCCTACTGTTCAGAGCCAGTGTCCCAAGCCAGCTCTTAATGTGCCACTCAGCCAGCCCCCCCTTTTTTGGTCATTTCAATAGAAACACATTGACCCAAATACAAATGTTGATATTCTTCAAAGGTTGTAAAAAATCTTGTCGGCTATGAAATTATAGTCCATCTGATTGATTTCCCCTTTTTCTATATTTTTGAATAACCAACAGTATGGGTATTTGATGTGCTTGTTATTTTCTCTTAAGTATATCCCAAGTCCCTCAATAAATTGTCATCATTTCTTTTTTTTTCTTTCTGGTTTCCTTTGGTGCTTTCTACATACTCAGGCACAGAATAAGCAACTTGCCGTCTTTCTTTCTTTTTCCATTATACCACCTGCCTAGAAGTGGGGCCAGCCAACTCTTCCCAGAGGGACATCTGGAAAGAGGGATTTCCCTGGCAACATCATGGGTCATGGTTTTAGATTCCTTTTGCTTGCCCTTCTTTACTTATTTTCTTTCCACCCAGTTTATTGTTCTGGGATAATATGGCAAGTGGTGGGCATGGTATGACACTCCAGTATCCACTACTTCATTTTAAACTCTCAAATTACTAAATGCAGCAAGCAGGCCTTCTCTCATTTGCTCTTCTGCTTGCACCTTATGTTCCCTGTTCTCCCACAGTGCTCCATGTTTTCTTTGGATTCAGGGCATATTTAGAGAGATTAAAAGACCATTTGTCAGTGCAGCAGAATAAGAGGTGATTACTAGGACCAGATCATATACCACCTTTGTGGTGGTACACTGTATAAATGGCTAGATGCTTTCACTCAACCGTGGATGTGACATCTTAAGGTTTTTAGCAAAACACATTTTGCTAGATCGAGTCAGTATATTTCTTAGTGATCAAGCCATTCCTGCAGTAAGAAATCGAATCCTATCCCTGACCTGCTCATGAGAAAATGGAGGACTTGGCCCAAACGTGTGATTGCTGAGATCTCATGGAGTATGTCTTAGTCTTTTCAGATTGTTATAACAAAATATACTGACTCAAAGGCTTATAAACAACAGAAATTTATTTTTCCCAATTCTGGAAGCTGGAAGTCCAACATCAGATGGGGTTCTGATAAAGGTCTGCTTTTGGGTTATAGATTGCCGACCTCTTGCTGTCTCCCCAAAAGGTGGAAAAGGCTAGGGAATCCTGTTTGTCCTCTTTTATAAAGGCACTAATCCCAATCATTAGGGCTCCTTCTTCATGACCTGATCAGCTTCCAAAGACCCCGCCTCCTAATACCGTCACCTTGGGAATTAGTATTTGAAAATATGAATTTGGGCAGATGGGGGGGACACAAACCTTCAGACCATGGCAGCATCCCAGCATTTGTCTCAGGACCACCCGTTTGGACTTCCAAAGAAACTAGGTGCAAATAAACAAAATCCTTGATATGGGCAGGTTAATACAAGCCAGATCTTTTAGTTTGATGTGATAGAATAGACAGTAAACTAGGAATAAGACGCATGGGTTCTTGTTCTATCTCAAGCACTAACTTGCAATTTTAAAGACAGTGTAAGATCATCAGTCCCTGCATCATGTGTGGAAATTGAACCAGATAATGCGTTTTGTTTTGTTTTACCTACAGACTGCCAATTCCTGCTGTGTCCACCTGGTGGGGAGGGCTAGGGGGTCTGCGGGGCCTGCGTTAGGAGGGCGCTGACCCCTACCCAGAGCCCTTGGGACCTCGTCACCGCCCAAAGGCCGCACCCCCAACACCATCACTGGAGATTAGGAATTTGGGGGTGGGGAAACACAGAAACACCATAGCAGAGCACAGTAAGCAAATAATTCAGATATGTACTCAAGTCAAAATGAAGGCGGTGTCAACACTCCTTTTGCCTCTATTATCAGAATTTCTAGTTTGGACTGTGTAAGTCCTAGTCACTGATTGATGAAGAAACTATCAATATTGTGAACTTTATTTTGTGTCTGTGAACTTGATGGATCCTGATTGTTTTCAGTTATATTTTGTGTTTGGTAAATACTTGCAGTATGATGAAATGAGTAAACAATCTTTTATCACTTGTCAAATAAGGAAGTTTATATGTGGAGCCTTTGCTAATCTTGCTCGTGCAGAAGGCTGAGCACTGACCAGAGGTAATAGGTACTGAGAGCTGTGGAGCTCACCTCTGCGGGTGCGGCTTTCAGGGCTGGTTGTCCTCCACCCTGGTTACAGCCCAGAGTGCCTTGGACAGGTGTGTGCTTTGTGGTGCTTTGTACCGTACAAGCAGGGCTGTTTTTTTTTATTTGTGAGTGACTAACATCTCCTGGGAGAATTTTGCTTCTCTTTTGTCTTCTGGGAAATAATGTAGAATGTAGATAGGATGTGCTTGTGCCTAGTTAGAGGGTCATGAGTCTACAAATGGACAGAGAAAGGCTAAGTGGTGGTATTGTGATCGAATAAGGGGGACAGATGCCTGCCCAGAGCAAATGAAAAAATGCAAAACAAAGTTCTCATTATATAAATGCAGAAACATAAAGAAGAATATTAAGAAGGGAATGAATTTGCTGACATCTTCAAAATCAAATAGCTAGTATTGTTAATGATTATTAAATGCATGTACCTTAATTATTTTGGATCTTTTAATTAATTTAGATAATGCTGAATATTTAGTTATATATCCTGGCTCTCTACTTCTCATGTACTTAAATTTCCCTAAACATTATTTTCAATATATTATATGAGTGTAGCAAAGTATTCTCATGTAGCTTCCTATTTTTCTCCTATTACAAACAACTTTATGAATAAATCTGTATATAACTGGTTTTTTCCTTAGGATTGATTCATGGAAGTTAAATTACTGGGTTACGGGTATAAAAACTATTTATAAGGCTCTACTTAAGTATTGCTAACTTCTAAGTGGTGGTCATTATTTAAAATTGTCTTCATCATTCATTCTGTATGAACTTCAGGAGTATTGGGGGGAGGAGGGCAGGACTCGCCCATCTGGTTGTCTGGGGCACTTCTCCCTCTCTTCAAGGTGACACTGATTCATATGGGTCTGCCCAGGGAAACAGAGCCGGGAAGGTTTTCTCATACTTGAAACACTGCACAATAATTGCTAAAGAAAGCTTTTTGAAGATTGAAGCGACTCCGATAATCATGTATACCTGTGGTCTAAGATAATGATTTGCGAGCGCTGTCCAGTTGACAGGGGAATAGCTGCTCAGACATAGCACACACATTAATGCTGATTGTTACTGCCTGTTACTTTGATTTGTTATCTGTTCAGTAACTGTGCTACATTTGGTATTTGGCTTTTGTACTGCTAGAAAATGCAGTATTTAAAATTAGAGAAGTGACATAATCTCTAATGTAATCCAGAATTTACAGATGGAAGCAGCATTCTCAATAGTTTAATTTTTTATGAGATTTCCTTTTCCAGTCATGTTTACATAAATAGCTCTGTTTTAATTATTGGGCAGATCTTATTTTTGGAAGAAAATCATCCACTATTAAAATTTTACATTAGGTTTACATACAGTATGTAGCATACTTGATGGATTACTATATATACCAGGTGTATTCTTGTGTGTGTGTGTGTGTGTGTGTGTGTGTGTGTGTGTGTGTGTGAGAAAAATGTCTGATACAACTACACGGTGTAGGGGAAAGTAGAGCATGGTGCTGCCTTTTTATTGTTCCTTCAGTTTCCCTGATTCTAATTATAGAAGCTTACATCACCTTAGTTGGTGATGAAGGCTTCCCTCCCTCTTTGCTTTTTTCTTCCTGGATCACTCCCTAAAGATGGATCATATTTCATAGTGCATGTGTGTCCTGCTGGTGGCTTTGAAAGGGCTTTCAGCAGTGTGGTGCTGAGCATTTAGTGGACATAGATGAAAGTGTGCTGAAGCACACTGCTCTTTACAGAAGAATAGGAGAGTGAGTGTTGGTACTGTTTCCCTCCTTCAGAAAGGCTGAGGAATAGATAGGATGCAGTTTAAAAGCAGGAATTCCTGAGGGGCACCAGTACTGAGAGTTAACCATGTCTGATAACTGCCAAGATTCATTTCTGATGTTCAAGTTAACCAAGACATGGGGGAGGTAGGAGCAGGTGGGAAAGCTTGCTAGGAGCCTTTAAAAGAGCTTCTATGTTACTTCTGGCATTGTGGTAAACTGTCATTTATTCACTCACTTTCCAAAAGGATTAAAGTATTTTTACTGTATCAATCAGTTCACTGAACAGTTTATATTTCAATGACCAGATATAACTAAAACACAGAAATGAGTGGCCTGTTCATTTTATTTTGTAAAACTACATAATTTTTCTTTTGTTCCTCATCTCCTTTGGTTTGGTTTCTCTGAGTTGTAGTTATATTTCACTATGCAGGTGGGGAATACACTGTGATGATGCCTGAGATTACTATAAACCTGGTTTTTATTATTGTTGGTTTTTGTTTTTCATAATGTGTCGAATATATATCCTCTGATAACTTACCTTTATCCATGATGACCTTTTTCCCCTCCTTTTCAGTGTTGTTACTTATTGAAATAAAAAGAATAGTTATTGTTCAGTAACTATCATCTTTGGCTTTCTATACAATATGATATCAAATGTTCCACTTTGTATTTTTGTTTAGAAATAATTTATGCAATTAAGTAAATTTTATATTGGGCCGGCCGAGTGGCGCGGTGGTTAAGCGCTGGCTTGGGAAGCCAGCAGCCCCGGTTCGGTCCCACATATGAGGGCCAGTGACACTGCCCTCAAAAAAAAAAAAAAGAAAGAAAGAAATTTTATATTAACTAGATAGCATTCATGTTTTTAATAAAAATACTTTGAAATGATTTGAGGCTTTGAAAGCCAACATACATACATTGGTTGCTTTATTTTGTAGTATTGTGAAAGAACTTTTTAAAGCTAAAGATTTCATCAATATGGCTTAGTGCCATGGCATTTCGTATGCAGAGGCAACGTCTTCTTAAATGGTTACCCTGTGATTAGGATCCCTAGACAAAGTATAGATCAGGGAGGGCATTCTCCTTTCCAGTGAATTGTTAAGATAGTGGATGTGATCAAGATAAAAGTCTGAAAGTGGTGGAAGTGAAAGAATTGCTGATTCACCTAATCGTATATTTTTAGTTATTTGATAAATTACTGACTTTTCAGGAGATGTTTATTTCCTTCTTCAATAATTGAGAGGTTAAGGCACTATTTCTGGAGAAACTGGTGTATCAGAGTGGTAATGGGTTCATACACTGAATGTAGAGTTAGCCTGTTGATTTCTTTTACAGGGAGATTTTGCATGCTAGGATCACCATACAATTTCCTAGAACGGCAGATACTATCAGATGATTGGTAGAACAAGGAAAAGGGTGATGTCATCCTCACTTACAGGCCAAACCAAAGGAAAAGAGTTCCTTTATTGAGTTGGTGTTTACTACGAGTTCTAACATATGGCATTAGTGGATCACATTTCCCGCACAGGGCAGCACTTTTTTAAAGCAACTAAGAAGAGACGGCTGTCTCCCCTGCTCAGCTTGAGGTCCTTCTTTGTGTGCTATCAACATGATTTATAAGAAGGGGGAAAGGTGCCCATTGGGATTTCGTTTTTTGATTTGGTTTTAATTTATCCTGTTGGTATTATGCATGAATATACTTGTTGTCTGGAATTGAAACTGAAATGTTTTTGAGTCATATTACTAATGTTTATATACAAAATGCTTGCCTTTTAGAAATTTATCTTTAGGAAATGTTTGGCTTCATTACATACAAAGTGCCTACTATCATTTTTCTATTTTAAAAAATGAGTGATTAAAATTACATTTTAGTTAATTTATTCATGAATGCTTAACATTTTGTTGAAATTCCAAACCATTGTAGTTTATTTAAATCAAGTATGTTGAAAAAAATACATTGGTGCTTGAAAATCAATCTGTATGTATTTTCCATGTTTTTTACGTTTAGAAGACTAGTCATGCTTATTTGTATTTGTGAGATTTAATTTTACATATAAATGCATTTTGGCAGGAAACAAATAGTTCTTAAGTTTTATGGAAACCTAAATTCATAAATGATCACATATTTTGAAGCATGACTTGTCTTTGTTCAGAGTAATGCTTAGTTTTACTAAGTAACTTCTGGTCTTTTAAGGAGCAGCAGAATCCATATCAACAGCACAGCGTTGTTCAGAAGGTGACTCTGCTTTGCCCAAGGGTATTGAACTCCTTTTTTTTTTTTTTTTTTCCCCTAATGACATTCTTTCTATGACACTCAGTGGAGTCTTTTATAGTAACACCTATCTCTCAGGTAATACTTTCTCCTCATGTTGCAAACCTCTTCCCCTCAAAACAGCTTTAGGTGAATAAAGCAAAATAATTCTGTTACTTTGACATGTTCATTGATTGTTATTCTCATAATTTTGCTGCCTGGAGGCGTACTGTGTATTACTGTTGAAAACTATGACTTACTTTGGCCATTGGGAGGCACCATTACAACCGTAAGTGGAAACTCTGGGAGTAGCTGCAGTGGATTCCTTGTGGCCAAAGCATGAAGAATAATGTTGGATGGGAGATGAATTGTTTCAGATGGGAGAGGGTGTGGCATAATTTAAGGGTTTTTCCTGTAATTTGTATAGAAAAATGAGATTTCCTTTTAGCCCAAGCTCAATTTGGAGGCAGGCTTTATCCTTTATCTTCTCTGATCCCTTCTGAGTTTTACTGGCCTCCCATGCCTTTCTAGGAATTGAGCATTGGGCTGTAGGAAAGTAGCATGCTGTGTAGATGATCCCTCCTCAGAGGGCCGGGTGCATGCTGCAAGTGGGTTGTGCCTGTTTTGTTTTTTCCCCCCTAGCTTTCCTTCACAAAATTAAATTGTATTGTTTCCATTTAAATGTACTGTTTAGCTACAAATCTTAGTACCAGTTTTGCTGTTTTTAATGTTAATTTAGAATGGTCCTGAAGGTTAGTTATACCTTTCAGAACAGCTATTTGATAAATAGGAAGTTTTGATAGCAGAAGCCCTTAAGTTAGTAGTGTTACAAATGTATATGTGACATCTTAGAACTAGGATGCCTTATGTATTTGCAAGGCAAGAGTATTGTACCAGAGCTAATTTTTTTTTGGAAGGACAAGACTGCATTAAATTTGAATAATATTTAGGAAATATGGCTTCCCAAATAAAGCTGTGTATCAATGCAAAGAATTAAAAATCAAAATGGATTTTAAAAATTGTGAAATAGAGGTGCTTAAGCCAATTTTTTTTCTTTTAGAATTTAACTTGCTGACATGTCTCACAGAATGGTGTGTGTGTGTGTGTGTGTGTGTGTGTGTGTGTGTTTTTAATAAATTGCTCTGTGGGCTACATCTGCAGATACAGTAGCCAATTGATCTAATGCAGTTTCTGAAGGCTTTCTGTACAGGTGATGTCATCCTTTTAGCTCTATTCTCCTCCCACTCTCTTCCTTCTTATTAGATATTTCATCTTACTGCAGAGCATAGAATCAATAGGAGCTTCTCCTTTGGGAGCTGCTGTGAAACAGGCAAGGGCAGTAGGAATTAAGACACTAACATATAGTTGCTTTAGCAGCAGATGTAGTGTTTTTGTACCATATTGTATAAAATTTTCACCCAGAAAGCCAGACGTAGATTAACAATACTGCCTTAGTGATGCTGTAGAACAAGAAGCAGTACTGCAGGGCTGTAAATAGTGCATGTGAAAAGAGAAAATTTTAATTTTGGAAATTCTCAGGCATGCTACAGGACAAACCTGTTAGAGCATATATCTTGTAACTACCATTTGCTCAAACGGTTGATTTTTTTTTTTTTAACCTCTGGATGGTTAAGAATATAAAGAAGAAACTTTCATCTTAAGGATACAGTGTTTTGATTTGCTTCTGATGCAGAAGAATGACTGCAGTGCTTGGTCTACAGAATGAAATAAGTTGAAGAAAAGACAAAGCTGTGGTACAGAGAGGACAGGTTTCTCAGAATCCAGGAGCCCAGATTTGGTGCATGTTGCCGTATTTCACTGATACGTTGTGTTCTGTTGTTACCACTGTGCATGTCTGTGCCAGGTGCCTGTGGAAGCATGTGTGTGTCTGTATGTTCTGAGCCAGAAATAGAGATATCTTGATTTACTCTGATTTGCTTGTTAAAAGTGAACATTTTGATGAAAACTGTTGCAGTTATTTAGAACAATACTGTAAGCTACTGAAAGCTACTGATTTCAGTTTGAAAGGGATTTGGAGAAGCTGCCTGATACACAACACTGCAAATGGTGTATGATTTGTAAAAAAAACTTAACACAATTTGTGAACACACTCATCAGTGTGGCTCTTGTTTGAAAAGGAAACTACCTTTTCCAGCCCAGGAAATGGCTTTTCTTGTTCGCTGTTATGCCAATTGTCTGCAACCATGGGCCTCCAAAGTAAGTAATTGTTGTTATTTTCTTTCAGATTGCTGTAAGCTAGTTATTAAATTTAAGTTCTATTTTGGATTATAAATGAGCTTTCTTGTGCTGTTATATTTTCTAAACTTTAAAAATAAGAATTACAAAGCAACCTAAAAAAAGCTCAATCTCATGGCCATTTTGTTTTTGAATTAATGGACTCTCAGATATTCTATTACACCTCTAAGAGCGTTTGAAAAATACCTTCTTAATTTGTAGACTTAAAATGCAGTGCATTTGAAGGGTACTGTCTTAAGACTGAATCATCACTGTGTTATGACTGTTGCTGTTCGTTTCTGTGATCATACTCTTTAATGTACTCTTGAATGTATTGTATTGCCTCATTTCCTTAAATGGTTGGTGTATTTCGCTGTTAGTCTAATCTCCAGTTTATATTATACATTTTTCAATGATATGGTATTATCAAATCAATTATTGAATTGTATTATTTTTTGAAAACTGGGTGATAATTCTTAAACAGTGAAACATGGAGAAAATAGCTATGAGAAGTAATTATATGAAAATACATTAATAATGTTCTTAAGTATTTTCAAAATAGTAGTAAGTGAACCATTGCTCTAGCTTGGGACTGTTTAAGATCAGAAATTATACTTGTCATTTTAAAGCAATTGTATTAACTCAGAAAAAAGCAAAATGCTAGACAACAGGACATGCTAGGTTTTAGGAAAATGTACAGTGTAATTTAATAAATTTTGTTGTTCCTAGTAGCTATTTATGTAGATCTGAATTTGATGCATCTCAAGGTTTCCTTCCTATTATGTAAATTTTAAAACAGACAGAAGTATAAATTTTTAGTTTTGTTTTATAAAACTAAATGTTTTAGTAAGCACTTTAACTGTAATATTGGTTGTGTTACAATTTCTTTATAGTTCTGTTGAACACAGACAGGCACAATAGACGCATTTCTTAGGATGCTCTGAAGTCATGTCTTTGTTTAAAGGTTGTCCTATTGATGGTGACTAAGGGAGAAATACTGTGATAGCATCATGGTGTGCTGTTTTAGCTGACAGATAGCTCTTTGCATATCTTGCTAAAAGGCAGCTTCTAGAAGGACATTTTAAATTCACTGTCCATTTGGCAAACAGCTGATTAAAATGTAAAGAGATGGAAGGAAGCCTAGGCACACACTTCACCTGTGCTGGTATCTGTCTCGTAGGGCATGGGTGGCCTCTAGTACTCATGCCACCTGTAGGCTCCCTGCATTGGATGCTTGGTAGTGGCACTACTAAGCTTTAAAGTGATGTGTAGAAGGGAAATGAATGAGACCAGGTGAAAAATCTTCAAAGAAAATTAAGAATGAGATATACGGGTTGTTATTTTTTTTAGAATACCAACAAAAAGTAGCCTTTGGGGGTGCTGGTAACCAACTTTTGATTTAAGATTTAACAAGTATAGAAAAGCCAAAGAGGATTTTAAAGATCAGATTCTAAGATTCCATTAAATGCCAGCAAATATTATCTGAGCAGAATTCTGTGATTGGTATTTTACTGTGTAAATTAAGTATTTATAATAGAGTACATGTCTTCTTCCTTCTCCCCCATCTCTCATGTTACTATTGATGGAATTTTAATCCTGGGTTGTGATTAAACACATTAAACTTGTGATTAATTTTTCATACTCACTACTTTTGGTTTTCCAATACATTTTACTGGTTTTATTTATTTATTCATGTGTTTTTCCCATGCTACTACTTGGATTCATTACTTCTGAATTCATTTATGTTCTTCCTTTTTTTTTTTTTTTTTTTTTTTTTTAGCTGAGCCATCCTGCCACCTGTTGGCAGCTCAACGGCAACTCAGCTCGGGCTGGCCTCGAACAGCTGTTGCTCAGAGCTCAGCTCGCACTCTTGAGCGAGCTCTTAACCAACTGAGCCACTCGGTCGGCCCTCATTTATGTTCTTGATAAAATAAGTAGTTCTAGCTATGAGAGTCTGAATCTTTAAATCCTTGACTGGTCAAAATCCTGTACTTTATGTTAACCCTTAAAATAATTATTTCTTTTTTTTTTTTTTTTTTTTTTTTTTTTGGGGCAGTGTCACTGGCCCTCATATGTGGGACCGAACCGGGGTCACTGGCTTCCCAAGCCAGCGCTTAATCACCGCGCCACTCAGCCGTCCCTAAAATAATTATTTCTTTATAAAATAATCTAAAGTCTTTTCCTTTTCGCACTTTGAAAAAGTTAATGCTCTGTCTCATCTGGCATCCAACGTTGGTGATGAAAAGTCTGGGCTCCTTATATTTCCTATTTCTTTGTTAAGTAATCTTTCGTCTTGCTAATGATTAGTTGTGTTTTGCTTTGTTTCTGTTTTGATTTTTCATCCGTGATGCCATGGAAGTTCTACCATGGATTGTCTAATTTTTGTTTTTTGTGTCCCCTTCTTGGCTTGGAAGTCTCTCAAGCTGAAGATTCCCATTTGTCTTCAAAAGTGGGAAATTTATTTTGAAAACTGTAACTTTTTTTCTCCTATCACTCCAGATTTTGGAACTCTGGATCTGTCCATAATGTCTCTAAACATTAGTTTCATATTTTGTTCTGAGCTCGGTGCATTTCCAGTTTGATTTTCTGGCTCACTAATGCATTCTGCATTTGTGACCAATTGCTATTCTGCTATTTAATTTTTAAATTTCTAAATTTAATCATTGTATTATTCATTTCTGATATCAGTTACATGATGTTTTGCCACAAACACCCTTGTTTAATAACTAGTTTTTATTTTATGGATTACTTCTTTCTTCAAGTTTAAATTCTCTTAGTTGAGTTTCGTTGAGTTTCTTTCAAGGGTTTGAATTTCCGTGAGTGATTTTTAGTTGAGAGGCTCACCTTGCTGGTGTGTTGAAATTGCTTGCCTGAAGTGACTGTTACTGGAGGAAGAGGCATGACCACTTTGGCTTCTATTTTCCTCCTTTGGGTGTTCCTACAGTCACCAGCCTGGAAGTGCTTCCACTCTCCCTTTTACACACAGATAAGTCTACAGGTCATTTGTTGGCCTTTATCTTGCTTTACCTGTCTGCAGCATTTGACACAGCTGATTGCTCCCTACTCCTCCGCAGGTTTTTTCCAGAGTCAGAGTCTTCACCATATGTTATTAGACAGTGTGTTCTCTCTCCTCCCTTTTTCCTTCTGCTGCACTCCTCGTTCACGTCAGCTACTCTGGTTTTGTTGCTTGTCCTCACACTTGCTCTCTTTTCAACAAGTCTATCTGCATTTTAATAAACTCACTGTTAAGTGCAAATATTGATTGAAACCTGCTGTGTGGTTTTTTTGTTTGTTTGTTTTGTTTTTAAGCTGAGCCATCCTGCCACCTATTGGCAGCTCATCGGCAGCTCAGCTAGGGCCCATGGGGGAATCGAACTGGCGACCCTGTTGCTCAGAGCTCACACTTTTTTTTTTTTAAAGATTTTATTGGGCATTTGAGGGAGGGGAACAGCATTAGGGAACTGGGGTAGGGTAACAGACAAGTTGCTGTCCTTCATTCTAGTTGTGGAGGACGTCGCTTCACTGGCCCATGTTGGTATTGTTATCTTCGCACTCTTCCCAGCTGAGGCAGTCAGTTGCTGGTCATTGGACGGCAGCTCACGCTGGCTGCCGGCCACTTACATTGGCTGCCAGCCATTCACGGTAGCTCATGGCAGCCCACTGCAGCAGGGGCTACAGCCTACGCCAGCAACTCAGAGGAGCCCAGCTCCAGGTGGAGCTGTTGTTCACCATCTTAGCTGTAGAGGGCCGTGTCACTGGCCCTCATATGTGGGATCCGAACTGGGGCTGCTGGAATCCCAAGCCAGCTCTTAACAACATGCCACTTGGCTGGCCCCTCACATATGTAATTTTAAACTTTCTGGTAGCCACATTTAAAAAAAAAAGTTTTTAAGGTGAATTTAATGTAATATATCTAGTAAGTTTTTAACATATAATAAAAAAATACAGTAATTAATGAGGTTTTGTGTTGTTCTGTTTTGTTTTTACTAAATCCAATTTCTATTTTACACTTACAGCTTGTCTCAGTTTGACTAGCCGTACTTCAGGTGCTCAGTAGCCATGCGTGACTAGGGCTGCCATATTGGACCCTGCAGTTCTGAGCCTTTTCAGTATTATTCAGTACATTTAGTCTTGATCATCCCCAGGATTCATCTCAAATGTCCCTGCTCTCTACGCCCACAAAGACTGAGGTCTTTCTTAGTTGCATTTGTAATTTTAGTATTTTGTCTGTTTTGACCTCCCAAACTGCATGACTTTTTATCATTGTTTTTATGACTAGTATCAAGTATACACTAGGTGCTTCTTGTTCAAGAAATGGCACATTAGACCAGCATACTCGATAAGGATTTATTTGTATTTATATTTATAATAAATCAGTATAGAGTTCTGAAATGTCTTCCTGTGAGTAGCATGCAGGGACTTTCAGACTTCGTGATATACACATGAATCATCTTAATTCCTTGGTCTTTTTAAAGCTAATGGACAAGTGATTTCTGGATAGGCACGTGAATCTATATGTCAGATAGCCGTGCTTTGAAAAGCAAGGTCTAACAATGTAGTTCGGAATTTAACAGTGGATCTTTGAGGAATGCTGTTCTGTTGGGGAATTGTGCAATTTTTAAACATTTTTAAGATTACTAGTAAATCTTATTTCATACTTGTAGAGCCCTTTTAATGCCTTTTTCTTGAGTGAAATAATGCTTGGGTATGGGTTGTAAGGGGCAAAAAGTTTCAGATAGTAAAGTTTCTTATTGAAGGGTACATTTCCCTACTATGATTTTTAGCTGTGGTGGGTTATTCTTGAAGGCTAAGTTTTTAAATGTGAAGTGGAATCTTGGACATCCATATAATACTACTCTTATGCTATACATGCCTGCATTTGTGCCAGTCTAGATTCAAGTAAGTCTCTGCTGCCCCGCTCCCAATTAATTGCCCTATAAGCATTTCTTGGATAGATGCAAGAGATTGTCCCAAAGTGTTATTTCTTACACTGGCAGGATGTTAATAAGAATATTGGTAAAAAATAGGTTTGGAGAATCCTGTGTGAAACATGCTTTATGGTGGGACTTCTTGGACCCTCCATTAATATGCTTATGCTTGTGGGAAGCGCTAGGGGCATATCGTATAACATTATTTTCTAATTTATTTACTTGAACCTCCCCTTTTTTGCAGTATACCCATAAGTTAATTCCAAAGTATACAGTTTAGAAAGTGCTATCCTCCCTGACCTACTGTTAGGTGCCTGTGATGAAACTTCATCTGTTCAGATATCCGTGGAAACTTTCTGAACAGCAGTGACAATGTTCAGATATCAAATATATTCACCCATTTATTCTACAGATGCTTAATCAGCAGGTATGATGTGAGGAGTAGGCATCACTATGCTCGAGCTTCATTAGGTAGTAAAAGTGAAATATAATTATGTCATTGTCAAGTTGCCTGGACGTACGTGTGTGTGTGTGTGTGTGTGTGTGTGTGTGTGTGAATATGTAAGTGTGTAATAAGGATATAGAGAGTTTGAGTGCTACATCCAAAGAAATGGAATCAAAACAAGTATTTCACTTCTCATTCATTTCTCAGTTTCCCATACAGGTCCATATGTTGAGCGTTTTTTGTTATCTAATTTATGTCACTTTTTACTCTGTTTCCAGTGCTTGTAAGATCAATGTTTATTCTCAGCTTTACCTTATATATCAAGTATATTATTATTTCTCATGTTCTCACAAGGCAAAGACTCATCTTTGAATCTTGCTAAGGTAATGTTTTCATCATAAAAAATCAGAATGTAAACTGTGTCTAGCAACCTTTAGTTGCTAAGGGTTACAGAATTTCAACATATTCCAATGTCTGTGGCCATTTTTAAATGAGAGGGAAAGAGAAAATTTCTGTGACATATATGTGTATAAATTTGTCTTAAGTTTGAAAAAAAATCAAATTATTTATAGAAACAGTAGAGGAATGCTTTCTTCATATGATGAAGAGATTGTATGAAGATCTGTATGTTTTTCATGAAGTAGAAAGCAGAAGCTATAGTAAAACTCGCCAGTTTTACGCTGAACTCCATGATGGTAAGACCCATCTGTTTTCACCTTTATATTACCAGCAGAGTTCCTGGCACAAAGTAGAGTCTAGCGGAGAGTACTAGGATGAGATACATCTGAGTTAGAATTTCAGTTTCCCTACTTACTTGAGTGTGACATCAGGGGCAAGTTGCAAATCCTAGTGCCTCAGTTCCTCATTAGTAAAGTAGGGGTGATAATAACGCCTGCCTTTTCGGGTCTAGTGAGGATGAAGATTGCTCGCTCAGTGCATTATAAGTATCATCTCCAAGCCAATTTGCGGACTTGCTCTTCAGGCTTTGGTTCATTGTGTTACTTTTATGGATGGATGACCTTCTCCTGGTCTTTATAGGAATCTTGGAGTATAGAATATCTCTCACGCTTGACACAACCACCAAACATGAGACATTTTAAAGTCATTTTCAGTCTTTGCCTTTCCATCTATTTCATTCCTATCTACCTGAGATTTTTTTCTTTGCATCTAAACAACAGAAATTAATTGGGAGGAGGATGTTTGAGCTGAGACATGCTCCTGTCAATATTTCTTTATTATTGTAAACAGTTATTGTAAACAGTTATAGTTAGCTCATTGATTTTTGGCTGCCTTTTTTCTTTTTTGAGGGCAGTGTCACTGGCCCTCATATGTGGGACCCGAACCGGGGCCGCTGGCTTCCAAGACCAGTGCTTAACCACCACACCACTCGGCGGCCCTGCTGCCTTTTTAAATACACATAATAGATCTATAAAATGGCCTCGAAGCATGGCTTTAGCTTATTCTACAGATTTTGATATGTAGCATTTTAATTTTTATTCTGTTTAAATATTTTCTAATTTCTTGTGTGACTTCGTTGACCTGTGGGCTACTTAGAGTTCTGTTTTATAATTTCCCAATACATGATAATTTTCTAGTTATCATTTTGTTGGTGATTTCTACCTTATTTACACTGTTATCATGGGACATTCTCTGTATTATTTCAGTCTTTTGAAATTTGTTGATGCCTGCCTTGTCAATTTTTATAAATGTTTTTATGTATACTGTAGAAGAATGTGTATTCTGTAGTTTGGGATTGCAGTATTCTATGTACATTTGAACTTGGACAACATGGGTTTGAGCTATTCAGGTCCACTTACATAGATTTTTTTCGGGCTGGCCAAGTGGCGCGGTGGTTAAGCGCTGGCTTGGAACACCAGTGGCCCTGGTTCAGTTCCCACATATGAGAGCCATTGACACTGCCCTCAAAAAAAAAAAAAAAAAAAAAAAGTTTTTTTTGTTTTTTCTTTTTTTTTTCCAAAAAATGTATAGTTGGCCCTCCATATCCCCTGGTTTTGCATCCATGGAGTCAATAAACCACGGATCAAAAACAGTAGTTTCAGTCCAGCTGGGATTCCACAGATGTTAGGGGCTGACTGTATACCTTGTTCCACACCATTTCGTATCAGGGACTTATCTGCAGATTCTGGTATCACGGAGGTCCTAGAGCCAATCAATCCCCTGTGGATACTGATGGACAACTGTAGTTAACTTCTGGAGGAGCCAAAAGTCATACATGAATTTTTGACTGCATGTGGGATCAGTGCCCCAAACCCTCACTTTATTCAGATTTGTTAATTATATTTACATCTTCTGTAACTTTAGTTTTTGTTTGTTTATTCTGTTAGTAAGAGATAAATGGTAAAATTTCACAGCATAATTGTGGATTAATCCAGTTCTCCTTTTATTGTTGTCATTTTTTGTCTTACATATTTTGAGGCTGTGTTATTAGGTGCGTATTTATTTATTTAATTTTTTTTTTTAAAGATTTTATTGGGGAATTAGGGGAGGGAACAGCGTTGGGGAATCGGGGAAGGGGAACAGACAAGTTGCTGTCCTTTTGTTCTTAAGTCTAGTTGTGGAGAACTTTGCTTCACTGGCTCATGTTGGTATTGTCATTGCACTCTTCCTGGGTGAGGCAGATGGGTCACTGGCCTCTGGACGGCCTCTCATGGCAGCTCTCGCTGGCTGCCTGCCACTCACTGTAGTTTATGCCAGCCCACTGCAGCAGGGGCTGGAGCTATGTCGTCCTGGAGACTCACAGCAACCCAGCTCCAGGTGGAGCTGTTGTTCACCATCTTAGGTGTAGAGGGCAGTGTCATTGGCCCTGATATGTGGGATCCGAACCCGGGCCGCTGGCGTCCCAAACCAGCTCTTAACCAATGCGCCACTCGACCGGCCCCTGATTGCTTCTAAGACCTACCTCTTTCTCTCTCTCCCTGCCCCTCACAATCTTACCTTGGTGTGCATAGGTATGGTTTTGTTTTTATTTATCTTGTTGGTAGTTCTTAAAGCTGTTTGATCTGTGACTTCCTATCTTTTGTCGGTTTGGGAAAATGCTCAGCCATCACCTTCTACACCTAAAATACTCTGCTTTTTCACTGACTGGTTATTTAGGTATTACCTTCTCATTGTACCTCCTGTGGCTCTGGCCCCTTCTCCCCCAGCTTCATTTTTTTTCCTCTCCATGCTTTTTTCTGGATATTTTTTCAGACCAGTCTTTACTTTTGTAATTTTCTTACTAGCTCTGTTAAATCTGTTACTGAGTCCATCTTTGGACTTTTTAATTTTCATAATTATATTTTTCAATTCTAGAATTTTCATTGTATCTTTGTTAGTTTTCTTTCTTTCCTAACATTCTTAGCCTTGTCGTTTTTCTCTATATATAACATAGATTGCTAAACTGGGTCAAATATGGCCAGTGAGCTGTATGACCTGTAAGCTAAGAATGAGTTTTACATTTTTAAAGGGTTTAAAAAAAAAAAAGCCAAGGAAAAGTTTACCACAGAGACTGTGTGTGGCCTGCAGAGCTTAAAATACATAATCTTTGGTCCTTCAAAGAAAATGTTTGTCAATCTCTGGCATATACTAAATACAGTTATTTTAAAATCTGATAGCTCCGTTGTTTGAAAGTTCTTCTTCATTGGTTTCTAGGGTTTATTTCTCCTAGTTTTCATCAGTGCTGCCTTGTCTTCTAATGTACCTGGTTTTATTTGAGCAATGGATGCTGGGTATTGCAAAATTGTTTAAATAATTGGAAGCCTATTATGAGTTTTTTTAGGAGTAATCCTGTATAACCTTCATCCAACATTAAGGATTGAAATGATTCTAAAATGGGGGTCAGTTTACTTTTAGATCACACTTACTTGTAAAGTGTAATGTACTTTTTAGAATCTCAGTCCAAAGCATGATCTTTCCTTGTTAGACCTTGGACTATAACTTTCGTTCTTTGACCAGTGATTATCAAAAGTCCTTCTCAGTCTGTTGGTCTCCTCTTTAGGAATCAGAAAGTACTCTTAGAAGAAAAGCAGTCTCAAAGGCCAGATTGTGTGTGTGTGTGTGTGTGTGTTTCATTTTTTCTGTTTATCTTAATTATAGGATTCATCTGAATTGCCTAACCCACCATTATCACCAGGGGAAGTTCGTGATGTAGTTTCTTTGTGTGTGGTTTTCATAGTTATAGTGACGTCTCTTAAGAGAATGTAATTCAGACTCGGCCATTTTCTCCATTAGTTTATATTTAGCTTCCACTATTATGTTTCGCTAGAGTTCCTATATTAAAGTAATGAAAAACCCTGTTTTAAAAAGTAAATAAGTGGCTCAGTTGGTTAAGAGTTTGCTCAAGAGTGCGAGCTGAGCTCTAAGCAACAGCAGTTGGATGCCCAGCCCGAGCTGAGTTGCCGTTGAGCTGCCAACAGGTGGCAGGATGGCTCAGCTAAAAAAAAATTAAAAAAAAAAAAAAGTAAATAGATTTCTCTTGATGGTCCTGAATGACACATTGCTGAGATATTATTTGTAAAATATATCACATACCTCCTGTGTAAAGGAGCTATTCTGGAGCACGATGGCTTGTTTTTATCTTAACTCCTATGACATTTACTTTGTGCGATTTATTTTATTTTATGGGATGAAATATATTGTACAACTTGCATCCCTGACAAAGTGTGACCATATTAAAGATGAGGTGGTAGAATCATTTCCTTCTGTGTCTCGTTTCCCTCCCTGTGCCTCTCATGAAATCATTGTGAGTACTAACAAATGTTTTAGGGGCCAACTACAAACTAATACACTATTAAGTGAATAGAGGCTTAGTAAAATTTTGAAATATTGAATGCAGTCAATTGTTCCTTTTCTTAAGTCTTGCTACCAGGTGCTGCACTTCAATTCAAGATATTGTTGATTTATTCTGATATTAGTGACCATTTTGTATCAGAGGTCTGTGCGCGCACATGTGTGTTAGTGGGTCACAACGTTCCTACCCTTTACAGTGGAAATAGCTGGTAGTTCTTTTGGGGAAGAAGAGGGGCCAAGTTTTTCCTCTGAAAGACCGTTTCTAATGGTAATCTCTTTGGAAAACTGTTCACTGGGCTTCCGCTGTAGGCCTGCCTTAGAGGGTCCAAGTACTTATTTGGTTCTTCTAATTTCGTAAGAGTTTTCCTAAGACTGGAGAGTTTAGATTAGTAATGAGGTTGCACAGTAATGTACGTAAAACAAAAATTTGTTGCAGAATATACATCGTGTCAAAACTCTTATAAAGGTAATGATTGATATTTAGAATATCTTAAATTATTTTTCTTCTTCAGCTTCCAGCGGATCTTACAAAGATGCACATCACAGACAACCCTCATCCACAGGTGCCTCATGTGTCTTCTAGTCAGTCTGGTTGTAGCATCGCTAGTGACTCTGGGAGCAGCAGTTTATCTGATATCTATCAGGTAATACCTTAGGAGTCTGTGTATTGTGTATATGGTTTTTTTATTCTGCCAAGTATCCTGTGCTTGTTCCTTAGGTGATCACATGTCTTTTAAGTAGGGTATGAAATTCAGGCATAAGGTGTTTGGGAAAATATGCTTTATTTACTGTTTCAAATTTTCAAGCCTAATTCAAGAGGTGTCTTTTGAGAGTGATTAAATATGGTCCAACAGTGTATGGATATAGTGTTCTTTTTAATTTTACCCAGGTGAATACATATTAATATATAATGCTTGCTTTGGTAAAAAATAGTTCTTGAAACAACTTAATTTAAACTTATAAAATATAAAAATGCTGATTTTTTTATTACTGTGAGGTCTTCTATAAGTAAAGCATGAAGAAAATTAGAGTTGCTTTTGTATTATAAAGGCTCTATTAAATTTTCTAGTAGCCACATTAAAAAAGTGAAAGGAAATAGGTAAAATTAATTTTAATAATATATTTACTTAGCATAATACAGCCAAATATTATCATTTCTACATGTAGTCAAATGTTTAAAAATTACGAATGAGTTACTTCATTTTTTCCATACTAAGTCTTGAAAAGCCAGATTTTTTTAATAAACTTAGAGCACATCTCAGTTCATACAGCTGTATGAACTGTGGTTGGTGGCTACTACGTAGTAGTCATCTGTTGAAACAGAATCATTGTCTGAGAAAAACAGTTTAGACTGTGGTTCTACTGAGTTACCCAGATTCAAGTGTTTTAGGAAAAGCAGCATTCCTCTGTTAAGAGAAGTTTGTAAGCAGACGCAAGATGGAAAAAGCCTCTGTGTTTGGTTTATGCATGGCTCGTCTCCATAAAAGTCATTGCTCTGGCCATCAACATCTCCTTTCTGGCATTTTTATAGTAGACAGAGCAGGAGATTTTTTTAAAGTAAAAGTTGAAAACAATGCAGTGGCTCTGGGCCACTTACTATGTGTATATGGTTGTTGGGCTCCATGCATTTTGCTCCTCACCAAAAGAAGTGCCTTATGGAAGAAATATGAGTTGTTACACCAGTCAGAGTAGAGCTTTGGCTTCTCTGGACGCGTGTTTTTTCTAGAGAAGAACCCTGAGTTAATGATGTTTAGGGATATGGCTGTAGATGTCTCTCAGAATACGTGGGAATGTCTGGACTTTGCTAGGAGAGCTGTACGACAGCGATGTGGTGTTGATGAACTTTGGATGACCTGGTCTCACTAGTATTTCCAAGTCTAAGGCAGGTGGGATCACCTTTTTGGAACAAGGAGCAGAGCCCTGGATGACTGCCAGAGAAGAGAGAAGAGAATAGTGCATAGATTCAGATTCAGGGTCACTTGGAAAGGCCAGTGCCTTACTGCGAGCTGGAAGATGGACGCATAGTGGGGTTCTGTAACTTGGACAAGATCCTGGAGGAGAGTCTGAAGCATTGCACTTCCGTTAGCATCTGCAGGATGTCCACCTATTTATTGGCTGGCCAACCTGAGGCTGGGGCGAGGGCTGGGTGGGGCTGGAGTACACGGAATGCCGTAGGGCATGGCCTGCTCCAACCTGCCATCTGTGTTCTTTCCTTGGTAGTACTGTCTAGCTCCTTATGGCTTTTAAGAGATTTCATTTTAAGATCGGATACCCTGTGGGCAGATATCCTGCACGTTGAAGGAGTGTCTCCTTTACAAAGTGAAGAAGACACTTTTTCATACCCAGAAACCTGACAGTTACTGTTGGCTCTCTTCCCTTGATCATCACGCTCAGCACCAAAGCATATCAGTTCTGCCTCTGAGATCATACATTGTGTTTGTGCGTTTGTGTTTGATGGTAACCGAGATGTAATTTACATGTAATAAAACTCATTCTCTTCAATATAGCCTACGTAAAGACATACAACATTTCAATTACCTCAGAAAGTACTTCATGCCCTTTGTACTCAGCTCCTTCTCCTGACTCCCAGCCCCTGGCAACCACCAGTCTGTTTACTGCCCTGGTAGTTCAGCATTTTCCAGAAGGTCATAAATGGAATCATATAGTTAAATGATGATGCAGTGAAACTTATAAAGTAACCAATAAGATAAAAAATTAAGCTCAATGAATTAGGGCGAGTGGACAGATAAAAGGAGCAGAAATAATGAAATTCTAGAACCCAAACAAAAAGTCAGGATTTAAAGGAGAAAATTATCGTAATACTGAAGTCAAATATGCAAACACGTAAGATAAAAATCTTTTGAGAGTGGCCAAAACAGGTAAAAATTTTCAAACTCAGACTTTAGGACAATAGCCAAAAGAGAGAAACAGTATAAAGGTTAAAACAAACCAACAAAGATAAAAACAGAAGGAAAAGGGGCCACCCGAGTGACTCAGTTGGTTATTAGTTGGCTTAGAGCGCTTGCTCGGAGCAACAGGGCCACTGGTTCGATTCCCACACATGGGCCAGTGAAAGCTGCGCCCTAGCTGAGCTGCCGCTGAGCTGCTAACAGGTGGCAGGATGGCTCAGTTGATGTAACAATAAGACTGTTCAATGCTGGGCTACACCCACCTGCAACTAAAGATTGAGCTCGGCACCTTGAGTTGAGCTGCCACCCGGATGGCTCAGAGGATAAAGCGTGCGCTCTTAACAACAAGGCTGCTGGTTCGACTCCCGCATAAGATGGTGGCTACGCCCACCTGCAACTAAGACTGAACTCAGCACCTTGAGCTGAGCTCCTGCCTGGATGGCTCAGAGGATAGAGCGTGCGCTCTTAACAACAAAGCTGCTGGTTCAACTCCCCCATGGGATGGTGGCTATGCCCACCCGCAACTAAGATTGAACATAGCACCTTGAGCTTAGAGGCCACAAGCTGCCGACGGGAAGCCAGATGGTGACTGGCGCCCTCCACCACAAAGACTGAAAAACAACGTGGCTGGTCCCGTCCCCCAATTCCCCAACACTGTTCCCCTCCTCCAATTCCCCAATAAAATCTTTAAAAGAAAAAAAAAAAAAAAAACCTCTTTAAATAAATAAATATGCATGCATACATACTTACATATGTTTGGTGTTTTTATACATGGAATATAAATCTAAATTGAAGTAGACCAAATGGTAACAATGTTTTTCTTTTTTTTTTTTTTTTTGGTAATAATGTTTTTCTACTGGTGGTAGGTTTGTGGGTAGTTTTTATAATGTTCTTAAGCTTTTGTTTTTCTCAATGAACATTAATTTTAAAGCAGATGTAAATAGAGTGTACAATTAAAAATAAAAGTTGAGGGCCGGCCGAGTGGCGCATTGGTTAAGAGCTGGTTTTGGGATGCCAGCGGCCCCGGTTTGGATCCCACGTATGAGGGCCAGTGACACTGCCCTCTACAGCTAACAACAGCTCCACCTGGAGCTGGGCTGTGCGAGCCCCAGTGATGGTGTAGGCTGCAGCCCCTGCTGCAGTGGGCTGCCACAGGCTACAGTGAGTGGCCGGCAGCCAGCGTGAGCTGCCAATAGCCACGGTGAGCGACATCCAGAGGCCGGCGACCGATCTGCCTCACCTGGGAAGAGCGCGGTGACGATACCAACATGGGCCAGTGAGGCGGCGTCCTCCGCAACTAGACTGGGGAACAGGGAGACAGCAACTTGTCTGTTCCCCTTCCCTGATTCCCCAGCGCTGTTCCCCTCCCCCAATTCCCAATAAAATCTTTAAAAAAATAAAATAAGATAAAAGTTGAGTAAATTGTGGAAAGAGATTAAAGGAATAATTAGTACAAGGTAAAAGCAATACAAACATAAAAACAATTGATTGAGGGCCGGCCGAGTGGCGCATTGGTTAAGCGCTGGTTTTGGGATGCCAGCGGCCCCGGTTCGGATCCTACATGAGGGCCAGTGACACTGCCCTCTACAGCTAACAACAGCTCCACCTGGAGCTGGGCTGTGCGAGCCCCGGTGATGGTGTGGGCTGCAGCCCCTGCTGCAGTGGGCTGCCATAGGCTACAGTGAGTGGCCCGCAGCCAGCGTGAGCGGCTGGCAGCCAAGCGTGAGCTGCCAATAGCCGCGGTGAGCGACATCCAGAGGCCAGCGACCGATCTGCCTCATCCGGGAAGAGCGCAATGACGATACCAACAGTGAAGCAACGTCCTCGCAACTAGACTGAAGAACAAAAAGACAGCAACTTGTCTGTTCCCCTTCCCCGATTCTCCAACGCTGTTCCCCTCCGCCAATTCCCCAATAAAATCTTTAAAAAAAAAAAATAAAATAATTGATTGATAGAATATATTCCCCCAAATGCAAAATTTCTAGAATATAATTAAAAAATAAAAACATGGATAAGGAAAAGAATACAATTTGTTATAACCAAATTGTGTGTATGCAGTTAGATCCTCAGGAGGAAAATAAAGGGCTTTAGAGTTAAATCTCAATACTGGAGCTTAGTCTTTCCCTGGCCTAAGGCCTCTTTGGAGCACCTGTTAAAGCTCTGAATACGCCCATTAGTTACTAGAGGTTTTCACCGTATAGACCTTGGCCAGCGACAGTTGCAGTGGTTTGTCTGGCTATCCCGAATTTCTAATTTCAGTATTTGGGAGATTTTAAAAGTGATCACCTAATCCAGTCATGGCTTGTAACAGTACGCAAAGCCTTGCAAAATAATACAAGTATTTTTAATTTGGAGGGTTGTGGGGAAGAGAGAAGAGAGTCATTCCAACAGCATTTCTTTTTTTTTTTTTTTTTTTTTCTTGAGGGCAGTGTCACTGGCCCTCACATGTGGGACCAAACTGGGGCCGCTGGCTTCCCAAGCCAGCGCTTAACCACTGCGCCACTCTGCCCACCCTTCACAGCATTTCTTAACAGGAAAATTGTTTACACCATTTTATATGGCCAAACATGTAGTGACTATGCTCCTATGCGTTTTCTTGTTGACAATTTTCGTGTCTTCTGCTTTAAAAATAAAAGCCCTTTGTTCTCAAAGAAACTTCAAAATAAAGCAGTTACCATGGTCTGGGAAAAATGCAAGCAATGTTTTCGGCGTGAATATGTTTTTAATCAGATTAGCTTAAATGTTAGCTAAAAGTGTACATTAAGATGTTAGAATACTCTTGGGTAGAATATTTTATGTAGCCTCAAAGAAGACTCAAGAGAAATAGGAGTGCTTCTTTCTAGGTTCCTTTTTCTGTTTATTTCAGTCTTTTCCAAGAGCTGGAGCATTGTGAAATGTTCATTCTTGAAGTAAAGCACTTGTCACTTGTCTTTTCATTAACTTAACAGTCCTGTGCCACATAACATTTCAGTCAGTGATGGACCACATATACTTACAAGACTGGTCCCCTAAGATTTTAATGGATTATAGGCAAAAAGTTTGGTTGCAATGTTGAAAGAAGAGGCTGGACCCAGTTAAGGTATTGAATTTACTGCTAGCTATGGGTGATTTAAGGAGGAGGCTCATGGCCACCCAGCCCATGCCCACCCAGACTTGGCTGAGGCCCAGAATTGGCCAGGGAGAAAGGAGCTAGTGCTGGGGAGGGGGTGCCCTGGAGCTCGCCCCTGCATACAAATTCACTTGTCTTCCCTTCCACTCCCGTTCCTCCTTCTGGCTCTTTTTCCTCCTTTCCCTTCTATTATTTCTTCTCTCAGGCTTTATCCCCTGGATCTCTCTCCATCTATGCTGTCTCTTTCTCTCTCATTCTCCTCCTTCCCTGTCTCAGTTCCTCCCTCCGCCCTCCTGACAACTGCTCTCACCAATGGCGCTTCCCTCCGCAGTCCCCCCCAAAGTCCCCCAGTGTACGGGTGCATGCGCACACACATTCTTTTTTTTTTTTTTTTTAAAGATTTTATTGGGGAATTGGGGGAGGGGAACAGCATTGAGGAATGGGGGAAGGGGAACAGACAAGTTGCTCTCCCTTTGCTCTTCAGTCTAGCTGCAGAGGATGTCGCTTCACTGGCCCATGTTGGCATCGTCATTGTGCTCTTCCCAGATGAGTTAGATCGGTCCATGGCCTCTGGATGTCGCTCACCATGGCTATTGGCAGCTCACGCTGGTCAGCCGCTCACGCTGGCTGCCGGCCACTCACTGCAGCCCACGGCAGCCCACCGCAGCAGGGGCTGCAGCCTACACCATCCCCGAAGCTCACAGCCCAGCTCCAGATGGAGCTGCCGTTAGCTGTAGAGGGCAGTGTCACTGGCCCTCATGTGGGATCCGAACTGGGGCCGCTAGCATCCCAAAACCAGCTCTTAACCAGTGCGCCACTCGGCCGGCCCCACACATTCTTTTATACTGATTTTTGCTGTGCCTTTTCTGTGTTTAGGTTTGTTTGGATACACAAATTCTTACCGTTGTTACAGTTGCCTACAGTATTCAGTCCTGTGATATGCTGTATAGGTTTGTAGCCTAGGAGCATAGGCTGTACCATACAGACTGGTGTGTAGTGGGCTGTGCCCTCTGTGATCACACAAGGATGGAATCGCCTAACTGCACGCTTCTCAGAACGTGTCTCTGACTTTAAGTGACTCATGACTGTACTTTTAAATAACGTGAGGCACATGTTCATCCCCCACTTGTCTCTTGTAGCTTCTGTGTCGGAAGGTCGTGTTCCTAACATGCCCAGCACTGCAGTCACTACCCCTGGCAGCATGAGTCCTGCTTTCAGAGCTCTGCTGCCCCTCTCTCCTGAACTCAGGTGCCACGTGTCCACCAAGGTGTTCTTCTACACCTCAGCCGCCTTTGCCTTGCTGCGTGTTTCCTTCCACTTGTCTTGACTGTTCCTGTGAAGAGTATCACCTGTTCTAGTCAAAAATCTATTCTTTCTGGCTACTCTCTTTTTTAAATTCTATGTGAAATAAATTGCAGAAAGTTATGACCTTATGCCTCTAGTTAAAAAGCTTCAATGCTTCACCGTTACCTAATTTACACTCTTCACTTCATTTCAATTATATTCAAATTCCAAGCCTTTCACTTTTAACCACAATCTGCAAATCTGCCTTTATGTTCCACTCTTGTCCACTTGTGCATCATAGATTCTGGTCCATGACTAATAAACTAGGGCTGTTCCCCAAGTGTTTTTGCCTTTTCCTAGCTGTGTTTCGTAATGCTGTTCTGCCTGCTTCCCCATCTACATGACATTTTTATATTGTCTCTCATGTCATGGAAACCCAGTAGTTTTTCTGTGGGTCATCTTTTTCCATTCCTCTTTTTAGTGTAGTTACATATACATTTGACATTTTTCTTCATCATAGTACATTTGGGAAGGTAGAGTTTGTTCCTTGTATATCCCATGCTGAGTCAAGCACAGTTTGGGCTCTTAGGATGTAATCTGGGAATTGTTTTAGTTGAACTACATGTGTAACATGTAGAAACCAGTGTTACTTCCAAGGCGCACCACTCACTAACGCCTGATGATCCAGGGCACACGAGGCTTCACTTTGCCTGCCCGCCCGCCTGGCTGTAGAAATTGCGGAATGGGTTAGCCTGGACAGCACTATTGGGAAGGATTAATTTCACAGGGTTCTTGCTCTCACCAGAAAGACAAAGAAGAAACATAAGGACTGAGCGGTCCATGAAAAAGATTGGGTGGCATACCAAAGTGGGAATGCAGACAAAAGAAGCACTGAAAGCCCAAGGTTCTGGCTTAATATTTGCTCTAAGTTTGAAAATGTGGCTTTTGTAAGTTCGTATAACTTTTCGTTCTAACCTGTAGTTCCCCTTATTGTTGCTTCATGTTTATCTGGATGCAAACAGGAAAAGGATATCCTCTGGTGGTTTATTTGGGGAAGGCCAAGTCATCAGAAAATCACCTCAGACTGTCTGCCTCTCCAAATTATATTTACACATGTACATAGAGGCTCATTCATACTGCGGGAAAGGAAAAACATAAGTTTAGTGCTTGCCTTACTAGCCATTTCACCAATACATTTTTTTTGTATTGAATAGACTTAATTCATTTATCATAATCTTCTTGATGATCTGCTGTATTCCAAGTGCTAGAATAAAGTAGTTAAAAGTCCAGGGCTCTGGGCCAACTGAGTTGCACATGGTTTAAGCACTGGCTTGGGATGCCAGCAGCCCCGGTTCGGGTCACACATATGAGGGCAGTGACACTGCCCTAAAAAAAAAAAAAAAAAGAGTCCAGGGCTCTGATCCTTTGTGTACCCTGCTTTAATGAAGGTGGCATACCTTTTGACCCACATTTTTTGTTAACAACTTTTGATCTTATCATACACATCTCTGAGGCTCTGTTAAATATTCTTTTTGGCTTTTTTCCTGTCTTTGTTTTCAGCTTGGTTAGTTTTTATTGCACTTCTTCAAGTTTATGGTTTTTATGGTTTACATTTTTTATTGAGATTTCCCATTTCCCCCCTAAATAATTGTTTGTATTTTCTTTTAAGTTCTTGAACTTGTTGATAATAAATGTCAAAAGTTCATGTCTTCTGATTCCATCACCTCTGGTCATATCTGGGTCTCTATCTTGATTGATATTTTTCCTGGTTATGAATCACATATCCTTGCTCTTCACCTGTCTAGTAAGTGTTTTGTTTTGTTTTTTAAAGATCTTATTGGGGAATTGAGGGAGGGGAACAGCGTTGGGGAATTGGGGAAGGGGAACAGACAAGTTGCTGTCTTTTGTTCTTCAGTCTAGTTGCGGAGGGCGTTGCTTCACTGGGCCATGTTGGTATCGTCATTGTGCTCTTCCCGGGTGAGGCAGCTCAGTCACCGGCCTCTGGATGGTCGCTTACCGCGGCTATTGGCAGCTCACGCTGGCTGCCAGCCACTCACTGTAGCCTATGGCAGCCCACTGCAGCAGGGTCTGCAGCCCACACCGTTGCCGGGGCTCGCACAGCCCAGCTCCAGGTGGAGCTGTTGTTAGCTGTAGAGGGCAGTGTCACTGGCCCTCATATGTGGGATCCGAACCGGGGCTGCTGGCATCCAAAATCAGCTCTTAACCAATGCGCCGCTCGGCCGGCCCAGTTTAGTAAGTTTTTATTGTATGTTGGACATTGTGGATACATTTTTTAAATTCTCATCTAGTTATTAGAGAATTCAGCTTTCTGCCCAGGAGCTGCATCCTCAGAGGCATCGTTCTGGTCATCATATCTGCCTTTACCAAGTGACCTGCCTTGCTTTGTTTAGTCAAGTAATGACCTTGGACTCTCAATGACTCACTTTATTTACTTATTTTTTTAATTACCAAATCCTTTTTTAATTTCCTGGCATGTTTTTGGCTACCGTTTCTTATTTTTTATTCAGTTCTTATTTTGC
Source organism: Aselliscus stoliczkanus (assembly GCA_033961575.1). Lineage (NCBI taxonomy): Eukaryota > Metazoa > Chordata > Mammalia > Chiroptera > Hipposideridae > Aselliscus > Aselliscus stoliczkanus. The sequence goes on from CM066733.1 coordinate 37,816,996, forward strand.
CACCTGTTTCATGTTTGTATACCCTTAACATTTTTTTATTTTTATTTATTTATTTATTTTTAGCTGAGCCATCTGCCACCTGTTGGCAGCTCAGCGGCAGCTCAGTTCGGGCTGGCATCAAACTGCTCTTGCTCAGAGCTCAGCTCGCACTCTTGAGCAAGCTCTTAACCAACTGAGCCACTCAGCTGGCCCCCTACCTTAACATTTTAATAGTTTAATATGTTCTCTTTTTTTTGTTTTTTGAGGGCCATGTCACTGGCCCTCATATGTGTGACTCAAAGTGGGGCCACTGGCGTCCCAAGCCAGCTCTTAACCACCTTGCCACTTGGCCAGCCCAATATGTTCTCTTAACTAATTTTATTCATCCTTTTTCTTTGCATTGTACTTTGAAAAAATACAGTAGGGGAAGACAATTGTAAGGATAGATTGAATTCTTTCCTTTGCACATGGTCTTAAAAGATTTCTAAGAGTTCTTTCAATAGCCTTCTCCCAGTCCCTACCCAAGACTTGCGTTCTCCCTAAAGAATTCTTTTTTTAAAAAATTAAGTTGGGGTAGCATTGGTTAGTAAAATTATATTGGTTTCAAGTATACATTTCTGTAATACATCATCTATATATTACATTGTGTGTTCAAAAGAGTTATTTTCGTAAATGGCTTCACTTCTTAGGCAGATGACAGTAAGCCTTTCCTATTATCCCCATAACTGAATTGCATCTTGCCTTTTTATGTCATGAGCCATCTATCTTTTTATCAGACATAATCTAAAAGGTGAGGATGAGACTAGGTTGAAATAGTCTGGGTCAGGGGATGAAAACCTGAGATCAAGATGAGGACAGGGTGGTTTAAGAACCCAAAGTTATAAGGTAGATTGTCTTTAAAAACTGATAAAACGGGGGCCGGCCGAGGGGCGCTGTGGTTAAGCACTGGCTTGGGAAGCCAGTGGCCCCAGTTCGGTCCCACATATGAGGGCCAGTGACACTGCCCTCAAAAAAAAACAAAAACAAAAACAAAAATCTGATAAAACGGAAAAAGGCTATTCCAGGGGTGAACTTATGTATTCTGAAAAGTTGAATTAACTTGTATAGAAAATATTGCTTTAGTGTTATTAAAAACTATTTTCTTAGATTAAAATAAGTGTATGTATATAAATTAGGTTTTTTGAAAAGTTATTTTAGCATGTATACATGTTTAAATTAAAACTACTCTCCCTGAAAAGGGATTGTAACCTGCCAGCAAGTCAGTGGTTCCAAAGGGGGATTATTCTGAAACCTCCTCCACGTTTAAACCCTGGTGTTCCCCAGCCAGAGAATAGCTCGGGGAGCAGGCTAGTCATGAGGGTGGTTGCCCCCACATGCCCTTTACCAGACCGCTCATCTAATTTATAGATCTCAAGTGGGGTGTTTCATCTGGTTTGTTAACGAGCTGATACTTGAAGCTGTGCAGAAATCCAGAAGAAGTGTAAAACAGGATCTTACAAAACAAATTAGGACTTTTTCAGTTGCACTAATCAGTCTTTACTTGAATTAACAAAAGCCAGAAAGGATGATTTATTGACCCACAGAGAAAGCAGTGGCAGTTCTGGCCTCAGGGAACCTGGATGCTTGCCTGTGTCCTTGTCTGGAGGCCTTTGGCTTCCTCGTTTGCTTGCTCTTCCCCCCTCTCCTGTGATCCTTTCAGTCATAGGTACCTTTGTGCTATGCTCTTTCTCTCTCCTACATGCTTTCTTTCTATTGCTTTGTTGCTCTGTGTCTCTTTGTGTGTCTCATTCTCTTTTTATGTCTGCCTTTTGGCTCACTGCACTTCCTCCCCAGACCCCTGCCCCTTTCTCTGCCTATTGGCCCCATTTTCTCCCAACACATAAGGGCTTTCCCAGGTGGCTGTAGGCTGCTCTGCATCACATTCTTCCAGTTCGGGAACCAGAGAAAAAAGACGTTCTGCCTTCCAGCTCCAATTATAAAAATCCAGAGACGAGGCTTTTCTACCTTAGCGCACACAGCCAGGGGCAGGGCACTGTTCCCAGGTGGTATCTCGGGGCTATGCTGGAGGGGAGCAGCAAGTCCCTAAATGAAGGAAGATCCTCTTCTGGGCAGACAAAACACTAAATGTTCAATACAGGAGACGAGACTTAAGTATTTGAAGATTCCATAGTCTTCATTCATATTCATATCTGAGTGCTTGTTTGTTTTATGAATTCCTGTGTTCAACCCATTTTTTTTTTCTGTAACTGCTTCAATATTCATGCTTTTTCATTAATATGAATCTAGTGAGTGTAATATTTAGAAATATTGTGTACGAATCAACTTCAGGACAATTATATTTCCTAAAAGACATCTTCATTATTTTCTGTGAATGATAAATTTAGAATTTTTTAAATCTGCTAGTTCCTTTACAAGTATCTGAGACTAATATGTTTCCAGAGTTGAGGTTGTAAGTATAAGTTTATAGTAAAGATTGATTAGAATAATTTCTAATCTTGACACCATGTTAGATTCAACAATAAAGTTTTGGGAAGTGATCAATATTTAATCCTTCACAACTGGTCTATTTTAGCACTTTTCAGTGCTATTTACCTGTGTGATACTTCTGTTCTTAATTTCTATGATTACTTAACCCTACTAGACTCTAAACCTCAGTGGTGAAAGAATGATATTTTATTTACAACAATCAGCGTAGACTAATAGGTACTTAGAAAATGGATTGTTGGTAAACAATCCTGCACTTCATGTTTTAGGAAATGAACTTTTAAGAAGTACAAGTGTGTGTTGGAAAACAGGTATTAATAAAACATTTAGTGATGTTTGAGTATCCTAACCATTTTATATTTGCGGGCTCAGATTTATCACCTAGGTGTCAGACTATGGAATAATGAGTCTGATTTTGGGCAGAGAGAACCGTTTTATAAATAAAGTATCATTTTGTTTTTGATACAGCATACAGAATTGCCTGATTCTTTATAATATTTGGTAAGGAGGGATAGTTTTGATTAAACTGAATATAATTTTTATAACATGAAATGATAAGTCATCAAGATTTCTTTCTGTAGGCTACGGAAAGTGAGGTGGGAGATGTAGATTTAACACGTCTTCCAGAAGGACCTGTTGATTCTGAAGATGAAGAAGAGGAAGATGAAGAGATTGATCGGACAGATCCACTGCAGGGGCGGGATCTTGTTCGAGAATGTCTTGAAAAGGAACCTGCAGACAAAACTGATGATGACATTGGTAAGAAACACCTCTGTTCACAATAAAAAAATTTTATAGTTTAATTTAGATATAGTTACCTATCGAGGTATATAACACATTACGCCAAAACATAGTGACCTAAAACAACACACATTTATTTTTCTCAAACTTTTTGTGGGTCAGGAATTCAGGAGTGACCTAGCTGAGCGGTTCTAGCTAGTGTCCTGAGGTTGTCATCAGAATGTTGGCAGCCATCGAGGTATTGCTGGGCCAAGCTGAGGACCTACTTCCAAGGGGTCTCCTGATATGGCTTTCGGCATAGGCCTCCGTTCCTCACGATATGGGCCTCAACAGAGGCTACTGAAATGTTCTCACAACATGGCAGCCGCTTCCCCCAAAGCAAGTGGCCCACGGGAGAATAAGGGAAATGCCACAGTGTCGTTCAGGATCTGGTTTCAGAAGTGACATATCATCACTTCTTCCAAGTTCTGTTGGTCACGCAGAGCAACCCTCACACAGGATGGGAGTGGACTGCACGAGGACGTAAATATCAAGAGGCAGGAATCACTGGGGCCATCTTTGAGGCTGGCTGCCCCAGTTGGAGAGCCTGTCTGGAGGGTCTAGCAGGGGACATAGTTCCTTGTATGTCCTGACTGAGCACCGTTCTCCTGTGTTCGGGAAGATTGTCCTCCTTGACCAAGTGCTCAACTTGGGGAGGGAATGCTCGCGGAGCTGAGAAGGGGAGGGGAACACCACTCTGCCAGCCAGATCCACTGAATCAACCCTGGCAGGCAGGAAGGACGTCACAGCCAGATCATCAGCCTCACATCCCGGCTGCCAGAATTTATAAAACAGCAGCTTAGGGTCCATTAAAGTGGTTTCTCCCTTTATGTCCATACGACATTTAAAACATAGTGCATCAGAGGACTGGCCGAGTGGCGCGGTGGTTAAGCGCTGGCTTGGGAAGCCATCGGCCCTGGTTCGGTCCCACATATGAGAGCCAGTGACACTGCCCTCAAAAAAAAAAAAACAAAAACAAACCAAACAAACAAAACATAGTGCATCAGTGTCCAGTGTCCATGGATTAGCTTTTTAAAAAAAAAATTTGTTATCAAAAATCATATCTTAACTTCTCTAGCTTGATAAAAATATTTAGATATACAATTTTTGGTTAAAACTATGAATTTTTTACAGAAATAGTTACTGTGCGAGGTTGAATAATACTAAAAATCTAATGTTATCTTTAAGGACAAAGAATACTTAGAATTATATTGTTACAATTCAAGTAAGATTTTATCCTAGGGCTGGCTGAGTGGCATGTTGGTTAAGAGCTGGCCTGGGATGCCAACTCTGAGTAGCAGGGCCCTGGTTCAGATCCCACATGAGGGCCAGTGATGCTGCGCCCTCTACAGTTAAGATGGTGAACAACAGCTCGACCTGGAACTGGGCTGCCGTGAGTCGCTGGCAAGTGTGGGCTGTAGTGGGACTGACCGGCCTCTGGCGTTAGCTTTCTTGAGCTGCCGTGAGCCGCCGTGTAATGGCCAGCGAGCGATTGCCTCAGCCAGGAAGAGCACAATGACGATACCAACATGGGTCAATGAAGCAACATCCTCTACAACTAGACTGAAGAACAAAAGGACAACAAGTTGTCTGTTCCCCTTCGCCAATTCCCCAATGTTGATCCCCTCCCCCAATTCTCCAATTTAAAAAAAAAAAAAAAAAAGAATTGACTTGGGACTGCCAGCTCTGAGCAGCAGGACCACAGTTCGGATCCTACATGTGAGCCAATGACGCTGCGCCCTCTACAGCTAAGGTGGTGAACAACAGCTCAACCTGAAGCTGGGCTGCCATAAGTCGCTGGTTCACGTAGGCTGCAGCCCCTGCTGCAGTGGGGCTGCTGTTAGCTACCATGAGTGGCCGGCAGCCAGTGTGAGCCTCCATGAGTCGCCATCCAGTGGCTGGTGAGCTACTGCTTCACCCCAGAAGAGCGCAACGATCACAATACCAACATGGGCCAGTGAAGCAATGTCCTCCACAACTAGACTGAGGAACAAAAAGGACAGCAACTTGTCAGTTCCCCTTCCACATTCCCCAATGATGTTCCCCTCCTCCAATTCCCCAATAAAATATTTTTAAAAAGAAAGATTTTATCCTAGATTTCCGTTTTATAATAGTCATGTTACTGTTGTTCAAAACATTATTTAAGAAGTGTGGCATTATTTGTGCATTATTTAAGAAGTGTAGCAGTTCCCAGATACTGGTTATCATCAGCCGGAAACAGGATGGTTTTATGATCAGAGAGCTTCATATTGCGTTTCAAAAATATTGGTAAATGCTTTTTGAAAGCATTTCACAAAAATTCTTTATATGCAATAAATTTGTTATTGATAAACCTTTGTGGGGCCAGTCGAGTGGCGCAGTGGTTAAGCACTGGCCTGGGAAGCCAGCGGCCCCAGTTCGGGTCCCACATATGAGGGCCAGTGACACTGCCCTCGGGGAAAAAAAAAAAACAAAAAACGATAAACCTTGGTGTCTATTTGAAGGTAAGTCAAACAATTTAGAAATGCATGTAAAGGCCTTAGAAGAGCACATGACAACTGAAAAGCATCTGTGAATGTGAGCTGTGCTTATTAAGGAGAAGAGAATGAGGCCGGATCTGCCTTTCAAATCACTCAGCTGTGTTCTTATTCTCACTTGCCACTTTTTACCTTGGAAATACCAGCCGTAGGTGTGCATATAAATGATATAATTGAATTGTATCCAATCTTTGCCCTTCATGAGCTCAAGTAGGTCACTTACCTCTTCTGCCTCAATTCTCTTATCCGTAAAAGGAGAGTTGTACCACACCCCTCAAATTATACTGTATGGAGAAAACAAAAGAATGACAAAGTGCTGAACACAGAATTCACTTAACACATTGTGGACCAGGACACAGATTTGCATCTATACATTTAAATGCCTTGTTCTCAATATGTAAAGAAATGAAACCAATCACCACCGTGTTCAGCAGAAAGTTTGGCATTAGCTTACACATTCTCACCTCTTAGTAAGGGTCTGACCACTATATAATTCCAGTGATGCTGTATGTTTACTGGAAAAGCATATTACATATCTTGCATGTTTTTATATTTCCATGATTAAAATAAAGGCACCTACACACAGTTGGAAAATGAATTGTTATTAATAAATCAGTGGAAAAACAAGATAATGAATTATAGTTAAGAGGTACACCTAGGGATGCTGCTACTAATAATCATAATCTGCATGAGTGAAGATCAATACATTTGAACATTCCTTGCCACTCAAATGACATATAATCAGTAACCTTCAGTTTAGATTCACGCTGTGAACTTTCTCTGGACAGAAACTGAAAGTGCATTTTTAGTGATAAAGAATCATACACTGTTATTTTCACAAAGCTTTTAAAAATTGAAATATAATAACTCCCAGTTATCTGTGGGTGGATAGCACAGTATAGTTCTTTCTGTTTCACCACTTTATTACTCATGTATCCATACCAGGGAATGGCCTCAGGCAGGCACTCAGACATTTGTTGGTTAAAGAGAATTACCTTGTGTTATTTTGACAAATCTTAAAATATAGAATTCATATTTGTTATCTCTTATTTAATCAATTATTGACATTTATTAATAACATTTTTTCATAAAAACTGTAACCCAGTAAGAACTAGACGAAAGGCTTTTTCCCTGATCTGTTAGATCACTATACTTGAACCACTGTGGAGTGGCATCTCAGGCTAGCAGATTGGGTAAACTGAGTCTGCCGTTCCTGGTTCTGCATGGGAACTTGTGAGTTCTGGTATCTTCCAATATGCCTGTATTTTTTGTGTGAGTCTGAATATATCTGTTAACCAAATAACTGATTTTTTTAGCCAGCAGTCATCTTGTGCCATGGTTTCTCTACTGCAGCAGAATAAAGTCATAAGTTGATTAGGAAATTGGACATTGAATTGTAGATTTGATTGTGGCTTTAAAGTGTAGTCCTTGATGGTCTCTGTACTACAATTTCTGTTTTTATATAGAACAATTGCTGGAGTTTATGCACCAGCTCCCTGCGTTTGCAAACATGACCATGTCTGTAAGGAGAGAACTCTGCTCAGTGATGGTTTTTGAAGTGGTAGAGCAGGCTGGAGCTACTATTCTTGAAGATGGACAAGAAGTAAGTTGTTAGCAAGTAAATGCTATATAGTATTTAGTATGGGAGAGAGCTAATGCTTAGAATTATTTAATTTCCATGAACTTGTGTAAATCCTGGCTTAAAATTTGTACAACTTTTTGAATGAATGCCAAGTTTGGGATAGTTACGGTTTCGTAAGAGATAATTTTTTGTTTTGTTTTTGATTTATATACTTTGTCTTAATTTTGATTCCCTAGCATACCTTGCACAGAATAAATGTTTAATAATCATGAACCATATTTATTTTTACTTCTCAAATTAAGTAGTAAGACTTTTTTTTAAAATTCTCAACCAGTATTCTGGTATATTTGTCATTATTGTTGTTTAAAATGTTTACCACGTATTTACTCAGCTCTCCTTATCCCTTTTGTATATCATATATTTTAAAAAAAGAATGAGGGACATGTATTGGTACCTATGCTACCTAGTGGAACGCTGTCAGGTGAGACACTTATGTAGCAATTCTGTGTTCAGAAATGCTTGGTGGCAACTTATGGATAGGTGGAGGGAGAATGCAGAGGAATTGAAAGGTATTCTTGCTGTTTGGAAGTACTTTGCTATTTTCTTATCAAGCTGATAAAAATTAATGCTGGGATGTCAATCAATGAGCACTGTTTTACCCTGCTTGCATTTCTGGAAAATCATTTAGAAATTTGCAACATGGGCCTCAAAGTATTAACAGTTTCTAACTTATTAATTCCACTCATGAGTATCTTTCCGCAGGACATAATGTAAAACACAAGTTATGCCAAAAGATGTTGATTGCAGCATATTTATAATAGTAAAAATTGGAAATGACCAAAATATAGTTTAGTTATAAGCAGTGGTTAACTAAATTATTATATAGCCACAGGATATAATATTAAGTAGGTACTGAAGTTATTTTAAAGTTGGATGGAAATTCTTTAAGGGCAGGGGTCTTATCTCTAGCTTTGTTTACATGTTTTTTTTCTCCATACCCTGGAAAATGTCTGACGCCGTAGGATATGCTCAAAAAAATAAAGTTTGATGAACACATGCATACAGTTTTTTAAAGGCAGGATAGTCTAAATATTTCAGCAGTATGAAATATAAACATAGGCAAAATATAAACTTTTAATGCCAACTATGGAAATAGTTGGATTTTGAGGAACTTTTCTTTTCCACAATTTTTTGTTATCTCTTAATTTCCCACAGTTCTGTCAACAAAAATTTGTTTAGCCTTCATGTACATAAAATATACCATTCATTTTATTGGGGGTGAAATTCCATCAGAAATTGTTTGCCTGTAGCTATAAGTTAAGAGTGGACATCGTGTAGCTTTTGTTTTCTAAAATCACAGGTAGCGCATGTGTATGAATTACAAATATATAAATAATAATTTTGTATTAGAAGTTTTGTCGTTAATGGCAATATCTGGTTGTGTGGCTAATAAGTACAGCCCCTGTGAAGGAGTGTTTGTGGCTCATTCAGTGTGTGAATGCATAGACAGTTTGAAGTTTTTGATACATTTGTGATATTTATCTTGAGCACTTGCAATCTCACCTCCATTCAGTGGGAATGTTTATCATGACTTTGTCCTCTGTTGGATTTTAAAGTTTTTTCCTGTAATTTATTTTCAGTGCATAATTAAAAACTTGGTGATATATTTTTTAAAATGCTGTACTATAAATATTAGTACCTGTGGCAGATACTAATGTAGACACAAGAAAGTATAGTGGTGGAAAAACCAAACACAGTCCCTATCCTCAAGGAATTTATGTAATCCACAGATTCCACAGTGTGTTTTATATTTGCAATAGCCAAAAAAAGCATACTTCTGAAAAAATATTTCTTATTTTCTGACTTTCCTTCAGAATTGATAATTCAGATTTCCCGTAAATCACATGAAAACTATTGAAAGTTTAAGCAAATAAGAGGGATAGATACTAAATTAGAATAAATGGTCTTTCATGGATACACAACAAACCTTTAGATTGTATCTCCTTAGAGCATTAAATGTCTCTGTATAAATAAAGGCGATGTTTTCTTAGGATAAATTTTGGGTGTCATTTTATTAGATATGTCTTAAATTCATGCTTTTAGAAGTCTTTCTAAATTAACCATTAGCTAGCTACCCTTGTTTTGCGTGCTTGTTACGGTGCAAGGCACTGTTCTAAGCACTTAGTCTGTATAAACTCATTTACTTACACTAAAGTTCTATGATAGGTGCTGTTATGCCCATTTGAGCAATAGAGAAGATGAAGCCCAGAGGGGTTAAATAACTTGCCCAAAGACACTGGTCAATGTCAGGGTCTGGATTCAAATTCCAAGAGCTTGTCATCTTAGCATTACATTATTTAGTCAGTTATGAAAGCTCCTGAATTCATCTGGTGACTGAAAGAAGAAAGAGTGAAATAGGCTTCAGTGTTTTGCATAGACTGGCATACGGTGATACTGACGAGGATTTAGTAACATAATCAGATCTTTTTCTTTTTAAAATTGTACAAATTCTATAAATTGATAGATCATTTTTCAAAGTTAACATAACTATCTTTTTAAAAAGATTCTAAAACCTGTCTTTTTCTTTATAGCTTGACTCATGGTATGTTATTTTAAACGGCACTGTAGAAATCAGTCATGCAGATGGAAAAGTTGAAAATCTCTTTATGGGAAATAGTTTTGGAATTACTCCCACTCTGGATAAGCAGTACATGCATGGTGTTGTTAGGACTAAAGTAGATGATTGTCAGGTAAGCTTATCTCATTGGTCATGTATTCTTATTTGTTGATTTAAGATGGCTGAGCTTGTTTTTCCTTCCTTAAAATAAAATAGCTTCATTTGAGAATTATGAGTTTCAAAAGCTCACAGTTAATAAAGGAAACTAGATTTTATATCTGACTCTCTGGGAAATTGAACAAACTATATAAACTCTTAAAAGAGAATATACCAAATAAATGTTGGTTTGTTAAATTTCTGTCTGTTATTAGCCAGTTCGTTCTTTATTTTTTTAAAATAAAGGAAAGAAATAGGAACTTCTGAGTTGTTTGTTTCTAACTTAATCCCGCTTCATGTTTCTTTGCGTAGTGTCAGTTTTGCGAGAAGACGATTTTCACTTCTCTTTTTAGAGAAGAGTTCAAATTCAAAAACTTCTTAGGTCTCTTTATGCATGAGTTTATTTCACCTTGACTTTTGTTAAGGGTTAAAGGGATTGAATAAAAAGAACTGATGCCACTTGATTTCTTACCTCTCTGCTCTGCCTTGGTGCATGGAGATATATTTATGTACTATAGGTTTATTAACTGTCCCCATGTTGTTCTTGGGCAGTTTGTCTGCATAGCCCAGCAGGATTACTGGAGAATTTTAAATCATGTGGAAAAAAATACCCACAAAGTTGAGGAAGAGGGAGAAATTGTTATGGTGCATGAGCACCGGGAGCTGGATCGCAGCGGGACCAGAAAAGGACACATTGTCATCAAGGTGGGTGCTTTTACTTGTTACTCCCGCACTGACAGAATGAAGCTCTCATCTCCACTAACAGGCTTTGGAGCACTTCCTTAGTAGTCCAAGATAATTCACTAACTTCGAAATCTAATAAGTAAATGTATTGGTTCTTTTATCTTTTTCTAAGTTGGATTTTTCGCATTTTAATGATAAAGAGTGACAGTGCCATACCAGTATGGATAGGATATTATTTTAGAATATACTAGTCAGTAATTTCCTTCTTAAATTCAACTTTTAATCCACTGATAATGGGAATTCATTCCATCAAAGACAGCAATACAGTAAAACCTTGGATTGCGAGTGACTTGGTTTGCGAGTGTTCCACAAGACAAGCAAACATTTCTAATACATTTTAACTTGGTAAACGAGCATGTCTTGCAATACAAGTAGTTGTTTCCAGAACGAATTATGCTCACAAACCAAGGTATTACTGTATTAGAAACAAAACAGTTAATGAAAGGACCAGCCATAAAGCCATAAGGAATCCCAGATGAAGATGTAGAGTGAGTGCTTACTGGATCTTTGTGACATTAAATAGACATTAGCTTCCCTGAACCTCAGTTGTCTTATCTGAAGATGGGGATGATATGCCAAGGCTTTATTAGGGCTGAAAGGGGTAAATCAAAAGCATCAGCATGGTTTAGTCCAAATATTGATGTCCGTATGTACTGTTTTCCCTTCTCTAACTCCCCCTCCCCCACCCTGTGTCACCCACCCCCTCACCCTCCAGTCTCTTTAAATACTTCTAGTTGTAAATAGGGCAATTATAGTTGTTAAGAGAGGGAGTGAAGGATGACTGTTTCTCCCTTCAAGCTAGTCTTGGTTGTAAAATAAGTAAATTTTACTGTAAGGATGAGCATTCTCTTCTCGCCCATTAATTTAATTGTATTGCTGTGGGCTCGTGTGTTGTATTCCCTTATTACCATCAGTGTTTTTTCAATGGTCACATTGTCCCAGACTTGGCCAGTGAGACCCTCTTAAGGCTAATTCCTGTATCCTTTCAACATGTCCCCATCATTTTTTGAGAACTTCCTTATCATCTGGCAAAAAAAGGTATTCCAGGTTTGTCTTAGACTTTTCCTGTTCCAGCTTTGGAATCAGCCATTTCTCCAGGGATCCCATGATCCTTCTAGTGGGAAACAATATTTGGAAACCACGATCTGGGCACTCACTCTGTTCACTGCTACTGAGGTATCATTGCTCCTAGAGCATTGCCTCAGACAGATGTAAGAAATATATGTATGTATTAACTATAAATACATACACACCTATAATTTTGCGTATCTGTCCATCTATCTGTAACAATCATGAGTTCATACCAATACTCCCAATTCCAGTACTATACCACAGAGTTTTTTGTAGCCTTTCTGTACCATGTTTGTACATACCTTCTCCAACAATGGCTCTTTTTATGCTCTGTATAGTTACTTATTTGCCCATCATAAACCAGCCTCTATTATGTCACTCTCTCCTTTGCCTGCCATCTCTTCACACAGTGCCTTGCAGCATGACTCATCTTTAAAGTTTTAAATTCATTGCCTAGTCTCTATAGCTTTCCTAAATTTTTAAATAAGAACATTGTTCATGTTAGCAAATGTTTACCATACAGTTATTCTGACCAATGAAATGATTTGGATGAATACAGCACATTGAAATTTGAGGTTATGGGTAGCAGTTGGTTTTTATATTTGGCACAACACCTGGTTTATTTCTATATTTGTTCTTTGTACCCACTTTTGAAAAGGCCACAAAGGTAATAAATTTTAACAATGATTTAGAAGCTCAAAGATTAGCAGTACGTAAATGCTGTTTATATTCCTTTTTATAAATTTGGAGACAGGCAAGCAGTTAAAACTCTGAATTAAATATAAAAACTATTTATAGAACTTCTGGTTCCTCTCAAGATGATGAACCAGCATGGAGAAACTATAGAAGAGGAAACTTCTATTCTGGAAAGTGATAGCAAAAAACGTGTTATCTTGAACTGGTGTGTTTCTGTTGCCTGAGGCAGAGGAGAATTTGGAATATGATTAAATTTGGAGGAAAACTTTTTTGTATGTATTTTTGTTCGTTTGCTTGTTTGTTTTATCTCCCCCTTTTGTTTCCTTGAGTCAGTTGTCATGACATCATTCCCCAACCCCCATTGCAGTAGATTGGAAGTAGCAGTCCACACCAGGGGTAAATCAGTGAAGTTCAAAAGCCCTGCTATCATGAAATACCAATGAAAACAGCTATGGCTGAGTAAATTTTTATTCCTCTGCTTTTTCTCTCTAAACCTCTGGGCGCTGATTGATTACAACCTGTAGAGACTACCTGCCTACTCCCAGTGCGAAGGGTTTTCAAACTGAAACTCTTACCCGAGGGTTTGTCTAAGGCGTGTCTATACAGGGAAGTGATTAATAGGAATTCTTTGTTTTTGAGCTATTTGTTTATTTTCTCATCTTTTCTATCCTTGAATTTTTAGGCAACACCTGAGCGTCTTATCATGCATTTAATAGAAGAGCATTCCATTGTGGACCCAACTTACATAGAAGATTTTCTATTAACTTACAGGACATTTCTTGAAAGCCCCTTGGATGTTGGCATAAAACTATTGGAGTGGTTTAAAATTGACAGCTTAAGGGATAAGGTTGGTTTTATAAATATAAAAGGCACAAAAGTGATTTTAACCTTTAAATTTTATTCATAAAACCTTTTGCAGTTGATAAATGTTTACTTTGTTAAGATTTAATTCACCAAAAAAACTAGTGAGTCAGTATTGATGTATCTCAGTGTAGTTAGTTATTTTTATGACAAAGTAGCATGTTAAAGATAGATATGAGCCTTAAAAGGCAAAACTGAAATAAAACTGTGGTGTAGCTGTAAATTCAGAAAACATGATAGCAGCATGGGAATATTTTTTAGCTATCAAAATGTTGGGTTGTCGGAAAAGTCATGACATATTTTTTCTATGTTTTACATTGCAAAAATGCATCATGACTTTTCTGACAACCCAATATTTAGGTATTTCTGGAGGTCAGTAAAACATTTGTAAGTTAATAGCTTAAAAAGAATATTCACCAAGTAAATTTTTTTCAAGAGGGTTTGGATTGTTTGTAAACCCCCAAATAGAATATATTTATTTTTCTTATTTACAGACTTTACAGTCGTTTGAAAACAATGTGTTTTTTTTTACCTTAATTTATATCTGCTGTGACTTACTGAAATCTACTCTTGATTATTTTTTGCATTCAACATTGTTTGCTAATTTGAATAGATTATTTTACGTTATTTCATGTGGTGTTTGTACATTTAATGGAAAGACTAGTGATACCTTGCAAATTGGTAGGACGTCAGTTTTTTTAAGAAAAATAAAAGTAGGGCCATAATTGCCTACTGTTGTCTGAGTTGTATTTTAAAAGAAATGAGTTAGATGTAGCTGGACTATGGAATTCTATTGTTTAGGAAACTAAAGTATCCAAAACTACAGGCTTGTCCTTCCCCCTGCTTTGCAATTATATATAGTTACTTTGGTTGCTGAGGAAGTAAACGATGCTAAGAATGAACAAAAATTATGTAGAACCAACTAGATGTCCATATGCAAAAGAATATAGTTGGACCCTTATCTTACATCATGTATAAAATTAACTCCAAATGGATCACAAGCCTGAATATAAGAGCTAAAGTCATAAAATTCTTAGAAGAAAAAAAGGGGTAAAAAAATCATGACCTTGGATTTGGTAATGGTTTCTTAGACATGATACCCTAAGCATAAGCAACAAAGTAAAAAAATAGATAAATTGAACTTCATCAATATTAAAACCTTTTCATCAATATTAAAACCTTTTCTACATTAAAAGACGTTGCCAAAAAAGACAGGACAACACATGAAATGGGAGAATATATTTGCAAATTATATATCTGATAAGGGCCTAGTATCTAGAATATAATAAGAGCTCTTAGAACTCAACAACAAAAAGAACAATTTAAAAATGGACAGGGGACTTGGATAGACATTTTTCCAAAGAAGATACATAACTGATGAAAAAGATGTTAGTCACAGGGAAACACAAACCAAAACCAGTGAGATTCTGCTTCATACTCACTAGGATGGCTTTAAAAAAGGAAAGAAAATAAATGTTGCCAAGGATGTGGATGTGGAGAAAATGGAATTCCCATGTATTGCTGGTCGTAATGTAAAATGTATAGCTGCTGTGGAAAATAGTTTGGTGGTTCTTCAAAAGGTTAAGCATAGATTTACCACATAACCAAGGAATTCTACTCCTAGGTATATATGCAAAAGAACTAAAAAAAAGATGGGCAAACAGATTGGTATACAAATGTTCATTGCTGCACTACTGACAATAGCTAAAAGGTTTTCAGAAACAATCCAGTTGTTTATCACCTGTTGAATGGATGAACACAATGGGGGACAGCCATATTATTCAGCCGTAAAAAGGAATGAAATATCAATACACGTAGGAACTTTGAAAACATTATGCTAAATGAAAGAAGCCAGGTACAAAAGGTCACACATTGTATGAAATAATCCCAAATAGGCAGATACCAGACAGAAAGGCAAATTAGTGGGTGCTAGAGCCTGGAGAGAGGGCAAATGGGAGGACATTGCTCAATGGGGTTGGGCCGAGGGAACGTTCTGGAACTGGTGTCAGTGGTGACTGCACATCACTGTGAACATGCTAAATGCCACCAAATTTTACACTTAAAGTGATTAAATGGTGCGTTTTGTGTGTATTCCAACATAGTTTTTAAATATGAGACTTAAATACTTAACGTTTTAGCTAGACACATTCAACTTCCATTTGTTAGTTTTTAATTTTCTGTTAATCTATGGCATGAACTAAACATCAATTCACAACTTTGAAAATTAATGGTATTTATAAATGAAGGAAGTTTCAGATTTATTTTTGTTAAAATTTTAGTTAAACATGTTTTGGACTATAGAAACACCTTTGACATGTTTGCCTGCCCTTTGAGGCTGGCATTTTAAATATACTGTCTGAAGTACACATCCCATGTGCTACTTATGTCGCTTAGCAAACAGGCTAGTGTTTTCTCACTGAGGGCCAAGAGTCTCGGCTGCCACTATTCCTTGTGCACCCAGGGATACAAAAGCTCGAACGAAACCATGTCTTTTTGGGTGCAGGGAAAGGGGGCAAGGAGCTAGCTGGAAAAGGCAGTTCCCCCTCCGTTTTGGACATGCTTGGGAATCGACTTTTGTGAAAGAATGCCTCTCATAACAATATGCTGCCTCCATGTTTCCACAGGTAACACGGATTGTATTATTATGGGTAAATAATCATTTTAATGATTTCGAAGGTGATCCTGCTATGACTCAGTTTCTGGAGGAATTTGAAAAAAACCTGGAAGATACAGTAAGGCTCAAAAAGATTTATCTTCTCTAGAGTTTAGGGACTTCTCGCCACCCTCAAATGAATAAGCAGTTCAGAACAGCTTTCTTCTGTGTTTTGAATGTCTGTTCTGAGAACTTCCAAATCCGTATTTTATTCTTCTGCTCATCGTCTGGCACTCCAACCCAAACAAAAATCATGCTTCTTCCTGACTCTTCTATTTCTGTTTTAAGACTAATGATAATGTTACCTACTAGTCACCTGGGCTCATAGACTCTGGTGCACATGTGGCCCCTCCCTTTGAATTCACTGGCCAAGTCCCAGTTGGCTGCTAAAGTCACTTAAGTCACTGATTTAGGCATCCACATATTTCCTGTGCTCTTTCTGGGCTATTTCTTTCTCACTCCCCAGTTTAGGGCCACATTTCCTGATCTGTTACAATAGCCCGCTAATTTTTGTTCTAGCCTCTCTTCCTTCTAATCTAGGGGTCGGCAAACTTTTGAGACGGAAGAGCCCATCCTGTCCCTCACAACAATTTAAAAATTATTTGAGAGCCATAAAACAAATGAAATCACCATTATGTGAATAATATCCTTTAAAAATGTTATAAATGAAACTATGATAGTTTTATTTTCATTTTCAATTTTACTTCAGAGTCACATGTACGTCCCCAAAGAGCCGCATATGGCTCGCCAGCTGCAGTTTGCTGACCCCTGTTCTAATCCATTCTGTGTGACCAGAAGATTGTTTTTAAACAACAAATGAGATGAATATTACTCTCTTTGTCAGTAAACCAAAATATTTCCTACCAAAGTAATTCCCCACCCATGTATTCAGGCCCCTCATGTACATTTTCAGCATTTTTTTCTGTGCGTCCTTTATTATAGCCAACTAGATTATATTACTTGCCAGTTCTCTCAAGCTGGACTTCCCTTTTTCCAATCTTGCAATTTCAAACTGTATAACCTTCAAGGCCTATTTTATATTAGTATAGCAGATCTGGATTAGACTTTGTAATTCTCCTTTCTGCCTATGATTTCATTTGTTCTACAACACCTAAAGTAATCCTCTCAAGGTCCTCTTAACTTTCACAGTAGCTGTTTATAAATCCATTTTATTCTCCCTTTTAGATATAAAACTTTGAATTGCATCTGGGTTGTTTGCTCCAAGCAACTTGAAATTTTAGAAGATAAATAATAATGCAGCTCAGGAGTCAGATTGCCTGAATTAACGTTCACACTCCACCACTTGCTAGATATGCCCAGCCTCTTGTTCCTCAATTGTCTTCTTTTATAGATAGTAGTCGTTAGTTTATTGGGATTGTTATGAGGATTTAATGAGCTAGTGAATGTAACAATCTGAGAACAAAACCTGGCATATAGCAAATACTCAAGAATTACTGTTATTACGCATAGAGTGTAAGGGGATTGAGTTGCATAAAGGGGTGAAATTGGCAGATTTTTGTCCCTTTTCCTACCCTTGGTTCCTGTAGCCTTCTCTGCAGCATGTCTGTTCTGAGAAGGAATGGCCCTGGGAACTTGATTAAAAGCCCTAGAGGCTCCCCACCATCATTTGGGTCTTCCAGTGCTGACTGTGGAGATAACGTATTTAAGCGGCTAATGGAAAATAGAAGCTGCCTTACAATCATGGGATATTTTTTTCCCAGCAGTCAGTCAGTCATCAGGTATTTATTGAATTATTTTTTTATACTCCAACATGTTACATAGGATCAGAACAGGTATCAGATTTGGTCCCTATCCTGAAATTACTTCAGTCTCTTGTTAAGGACATGAGATGTATATGGATTACACTGTTTGAGAAGTGTTGAATATTAAACTGGTATTAGGACCTGGAAGTTAGAATATTACTAAGTTTAAGGAAGATCTAAAATTAACACAAGAGGCCGGGCTGACCGAGTGGCGCGGTGGTTAAGCGCTGGCTTAGGAAGCCAGTGGCCCCGGTTCGGTCCCACATATGAGGGCCAGTGACACTGCCCTCAAAAAAATAAAATAAAATGAAATAACACAAGAGGAACATTTCTGGAAGATGTGGTGACTTGAATGTGCCTTTGAATTTTAGACAATATTTGGAAAAATGGTTCAAGTCCTTTAAGGTTTTAAATCAAAGTTTGAAAAGATTGTGGTTTTATATTATAGCCAGGAGATAAGCAAGAGAGTAGTAGAGAAGGTTCAGGAAGGTTCAGGAAATGAGAAGTAACATTTGTGTCATCCCTCTATAAATGAGGCATCACTTGGAAATCTTTCCTAATCTGTGATTATCTGGAAGTTTTTTTGTTTGTTTGTTTGTTTATCTGGAAGTTTTAAAAAGTCACACTAAGAGAGATTCTTGGGAGATTTCCCTTCCCTAGTTTTATTTACCCCAGCTAACATGTTCTTTACTGTGTATTTCAAATATAGCTATAATTCTGATCATTTTAGGTGATTTTTTAAAAGCCTGTAGGAAGAGATACCTACATTTGTGTACATTTTACCCTTTTCTGAAACCTTTCTAGAAAATGAATGGCCATCTCCGGTTACTGAATATTGCGTGTGCTGCCAAGGCTAAGTGGAGACAGGTGGTGCTGCAGAAGGCCTCCCGGGAGTCCCCTCTGCACGTCAGCCTTAATGGAGGGACTGAGAAGGGATTCGGCATTTTCGTCGAAGGAGTGGAGCCTGGTAGCAAAGCTGCTGAGGCAGGACTGAAACGTGGTGATCAGGTAGATAAATAACCAACCCCTTAAATTAAAGCCTTCTAAGTATTGTCTGCTGTTTTTATCTCATCCGGTATTTCTTCAAGCAAGCATGATCAAATTAAGGAAATACTGTTTTGAACTTCTTTGTTAGGCGTAGTATTTTTGAAATAGTGTATTTAAAAAATATTTGTCATGTATCTATTACTTTTAATGCAAAGTTTGGCCAGAAACAGTGTGGTCATCTGGGCACTATCAGCATGACCTTTTCTGAATGCCCATCCTCCAAGGATTAAGAAGCTGTATATCTGGCAACTTCAGAACATTCCAGAAAGATCAATATGTGAGTTGGCACCCTTGCAAGCTTTGAAGGAACAAGCACTTGCACTCATAGCACTCTAAAATGTAAGTGGCCTGAGATTTCCATAAACGGTGTCCTCACCTTAGATAATGTTCCTGTGATAACGATGCCGTCCATAGGCACTGAGCTGGGCTGAGGGACGAGGAAAAAGGAGATGCTGGGAGGAAGCTGGGAGGGATTTCTTCTCTCCTTATTGACTTTAGGTAACTGGAGAGCGTCATATTACAAAATGGGGTTACTGACAACCTTATTACTAAAAAATGCAATTCCTAGGCTCACATCAGTCCTGTTATCACGTTCTCCAGAGATGAAGTCTGGGAGTCTGTATTGCTAACAAAGCTCTCCAGATGATTCTCACGTATGCTCCACGTATGCCAAAGAGTGGTTTCCCAATTCTGGCTGAATCACTTGGGAAGCTTACTTTTCTGATTTAAAAATTGTTTGTTCACTCATTCATTTAGAATGTGGCTTTGTTTTACTTTCAACTGAACCATACTATTTTTTAAAACACTGAGGCATTCACATTAGAAAAAATTCCATACTACAGAACAGTGGTTCTCAGCCATGGGTGATATTGCCCCTATCCCCACCCCTAGGAGACATTTGGCAATATCTGAAGATATTTTTAATTGTCATGACTTGGGAATTAACTGGCATCTAGTGGATGGAGGCCAGGGATGCTGCTAAACAGCCTACAACACCCCACAGCAGAGCAGCCTTCAAAACAACGAGCTAGCCAGCCCAAAGGTCAATAATGCAAGGAGTCAAGAAACTCTTTTTTTTTGGGGGGGGGGGCTGGAGAGGGGAACAGACAAGTTGCTTTTTTTTGTTCTTCAGTCTAGTTGCAGAGGACGTTGTTTTACAGGCCCATGTTGATATCGTCACTGCGCTCTTCCAAGATGAGGCAGATCGGTCGCCGGCCTCTGGATAGTCGCTCACTGAAGCTATTAGCAGCTCATGCTGGCTGCCGGCCACTCACTGTAGCCTAAGGCAGCCCACTGCAGCAGGGTCTGCAGCCCACACCGTTGCCGGGGCTCACACAGCCCAGCTCCAGGTGGAGCTGTTGTTAGCTGTGGAGGGCAGTGTCACTGGCCCTCATATGTGGGATCCGAACCAGGGCTGCTGGCATCCCAAACCAGCTCCCAACCAATGCGCCACTCGGCCGGCCCAAGAAACTCTTAACACAAAGTTGTAACAATCCCCTTCTTCCCTGAAGGGAGCTTTTTAAAAATAGAGATTTCTGGGCCTTACCTCAGACTACTTATTAAGAATACCTAGTAGCTAGTATTCTGGAGTCAGTATTTTATTGTTCCCGTATTTTATTGTAAACACATTTAAGAATCTCATTCTTGGCCCATCGAGTGGCTCAGTTGGTTAAGAGTTGGCTTAGAGCGTGTGCTCTGAGCAACGGGGCCGCCAATTTGATTCCCACATGGGCCAGTGACACTGTGCCCGAGCTGAGCTGTCACTGAGCTGCCAACAGGTGGCAGGTTGGTTCAGCTGGTGTAACAAGATTGCCTGTTCCATGGTGAGCTACCCCCACCCAAAACTAAAGATTGAACACGGCACCTTGAGCTGAGCTGCCCCCCGCGTGGCTCAGTGGATAGGGCATTATCTCTTAACAACAAGGCTGTCGGGTTCGACTCCCACATGGGATGATGGCTTCACCCACCCGCAACTAAGATTGAACACAGCACCTTGAGCTTAAAGGCCATGAGCTGCGGACAGGAAGCCAGATGGAGGACAAAGATTAAAGAACAACAACTTGGCTGGTCCCCTCCCCCAATTCCCCAACACTGTTCTTCTCCCCCAATTCCCCAATAAAATCTTTAAAATAAAAAAAAAAGAACCTCATTCTTCACAGGAAAAAAAAAATCCAATGATTTTATTTCTAAGAGGGGAAGGAAATTTATCATGCTTTTACTTCTTCAGTCCTGCCAGGTATCGCTGAAATTATCTGAGATTTTAGATCTAGATTTTTAAGTCATTTTTTAACATTATATATATCTTTTTTTCTGTTGTTTTTTTAAAAGATTTTATTGGGGAATTGGGGGAGGGGAACAGCGTTGGGGAATTGGGGAAGGGGAGCAGACAATTTGCTGTCCTTTTGTTCTTCAGTCTAGTTGTGGAGGACGTTGCTTCACTGGCCCATGTTGGTATCATCATTGCGCTCTTCTCGGGTGAGGCAGATTGGTCGCCGGCCTCTGGATGGCCAATCACAGTGGCTCTTGGCAGCTCACGCTGGCTGCCGGCCATTCACTGTAGCCTATGGCAGCCCACTGCAGCAGGGGCTGCAGCTGTGCTGTCCCTGGGACTCACAGCAGCCCAGCTCCAGGTTGAGCTGTAGTTCACCACCTTAGTTGTAGAGGGCAGTGTCACGGGCCCTCATGTGGAATCCTAACCAGGGCCACTAGCGTCCCAAGCCAGCTCTTAACCAACGCGCCACTCAGCTGGCCCATATATATCTTTTAAGAATACTTTTGACATTTGTGTTAAGTTTTACAAGTTATTACTAACAATTATTTAGACATTTACACCTTCCTTGCCTATTTTATTGATCACCTTCATTTCATCTGTGCCCTATGTCCCCATTATTTTGAATCATCTCTGGTCGTCTTCTAGTACTTTCAAAAAGGGTACATGGGTACTGTAGTTTCATGTGTCATTGCATGTCTGATGCTTTTGTTCAGTGAAGTATGAAATTCTTTGGTCACAGATATTTTTCTCTCAGAACTTCAGAGTCACAGAGGAGTATCACATCATCTTAGTGTTGTTCAAGAGAAGTCCAAACCAACCTTTATTTTATTTTTTTAGGTAACTTTGATCCACAGCCCCACTTCCTAACCCTACAGTGATGCTTATAGTTTCTTGTTTTCTGTCCTTAACATTCAAAATTTTCATCGGAATGTTTTTTAAATAATCTCTCTATTTTATTTTATTTTTTTGCATGGCATTAGGTGACCTACTTCATATGTGAGCTCAAGACGTTTTTTCAACTCTGGGAATTGTACTTCTGTGATTTTTTTTTTTTTTCTTTTCCTGATATTTTGTTTCTCACTCTTATTTATGTATTTTTTAATCATTCTGGAATCTTTGTGTCAGTCCCTGAGATCTGTCCTCTGTGCTGCTGCTTTTTTGCTCATTATGCTTTTGTCTCTCCTTTTTCCTTGGAATTGGTATTTTTTTAAAATAAGCTTCTTGTGGGGGCCGGCCGAATGGCTCAATTGGTTAAGAGCTCGCTGAAGTGCGAGCTGAGCTCTGAGCAACAGCAGTTCGATGCCCAGCCCGAACTGAGCTGCCGCTGAGCCCCCAACAGGTGGCAGGATGGCTCAGCTATTAAAAAAAAAAAAAAATGAAGCCATCTCCTAAAAGAAGGTTCTTGTGTGACGCTGAGGTACTGCAGGTTTGGGAAGCCCTGCTGTGAACAATCAGCAGTGTCATACATAAGGGGAATCCATTGCAGTTGGCCTTTGCTTTTGGACTGTCTCACTACCCAGTCAGTGGCTGGAAATTAGATGTATTTAGAGTACCACTTTTAAATGAATTAATCTCTCTCTTAAATGCAGTAAATTTGCAGTTAGAATATTTCACTAAAATTTGTATATACACAGGCAATTATTTTTATGAGCTGATCTGACATGATTAAATTTTTCCTTCATATATAAACCATCCTGTGTTATTTTTTAAATTTCCTTAATATGATCCCAGAGGGAATTAACTTTAAAAAAAAATGTTTATAGTAGAGAAACTTTAAAAAACATGTTTATAGTAGAGATTTGGGGAAATACAATAATACAGAGAGAAAGTGAAACAGAGATAGTGAAACAAATGGTTATCTAGGAGATAACCATTGTTCACATATGGGTACATTATGTTCAAGTTTCATTTTAATTTTTTACCATTAAGCTTAAGGTTTCAGAAGTAACTAATACTGTTCATGTATTAATTTGTATTTTTCATATATTTTTCTGAAGATAATGGAAGTAAATGGACAAAACTTTGAGAATATTACATATGTGAAGGCCCTTGAAATTCTGAGGAATAATACTCATCTTGCACTTACTGTAAAGACCAACATTTTTGGTGAGTTTTGTTGTAAAAACTGAGCTGTTTTTTTTTGTAGACAAAAGAGGAAAGTCATGATAATGAAGGAGGATAGTAATAATATAAATGTGTTTCTATCTTTGGTGTTGAGATATAGTATTATGAATTCTAGAGTTTATTTGCATTTAGTTATGTGCATTTTAAAATTCTTGTACAACTACTCAGTCATTTGTGAATGTCTGTTTACTGTATTTTGTTGGGGGATACTGAGTGAGACTTAGAATGACCTGAATGAAACTTAGAAGTAGGAATCAGGCTCCCCGCCCCCTGCTATTGTGCAAATCAATCTACTTCTAATGTTTTAGCTAGCTTTCTGAAATAATGTGAATGCTAGATTAGCTGCTTCATGGAAATAAATTGAGTAAAACATTGAATTAAGCAGTAAATTACAGATTTTTAATAACAGCATACTCTACCTTCACGTAGAAATGTTGATTACCTGTTGATTACTGTACTATAGTATGTTTTGATCGTGTTGATATTTGAATGAAGCAAGGACTGAGCTTGTACTTTTAACTTAGTCTATTTGTTTTTTTTTTAAACATTTAGGAAAGACTGTAATTTGGTTTTATTAAGTGCCTTAGGATTTTCTCTGAAATTCTGAGGACAACAATATAACAGTTGAAAACTATCAAAGAAAATTAGAGTCCCTGTGAAGTAGAGGAAAAAAAATCCTCTAGGTCATTTAGGTTACAATTTAGGAAAAGAGTTGAATTTCAAAGTTGTGCCTGTGGAAAAGGAAGTATGTTCTACTTTTTCCCACTTTGGCTCCTCCTTACACTGCACTTAGTCATAATGAAAAATGAAACATTTGGTATTTTTCCTCATTTCACTTGAGTTCCTTTTACTGAATGACATCATGTTTAATCTGGTAAATAACTGTCTATTGGCAGTTTCCTAATATTGTGTTAATTTACATTCAAATAAGTAGGCTTTCCCAGTTTTGGGGTTTCCTAGAATTTGGACTAGCATCTAGAAACACCAACTTTTGGGTTAAACTAAAAGGATTCTGATTTTGAAAAATATGAAAGCAGAGCTTGCAATGTCACCTAGAGCAAATTATTTAGTCTCTCCAAGCTTCAGTGTCTCCAACTGTATTTCATAGGGTTCTAAGAAGGATCAAATACCTTTAACTTTTTGTACCTGGCACATAATCGTTGCTAACTGGTATCAGATATTGTGTATAAAAGCACAGAAATAGTTTAACATGGACCTTGGGAGACAGAGAAAGTAGATCTGAAGGATGCAACATGACTAATAGAGATGTCCCACGGAAAACAGCAACACATTTTTTGGGCTGTGCTGTATTCCAGTTTTTACGCCAGTACTCGCAGCCACCAAAAGTTCTCTTTCCTCAATTGGAGTCCTGCCTGCACCGCACCTCATGTTTAGGCTCAGCAAATGCCCCCAGAGAAGAAAACAGCTGGCACAATCCCAAGTTATTTTCTTCCTGCTCTGAAATTCTAGTTCATCTATTCCTTTTGGCATTCTAACTTTTTTTTTTTTTTTTTTTTGAGGGCAGTGTCACTGGCCCTCATATGTGGGATCCGAACCGGGGCCGCTGGCTTCCCAAGCCAGCTCTTAACCACCGCACCACTCGGCTGGCCCTCTAACATCTTTTAAAACCCCACCACTCAGATCATTTCTTACTAGCATTTAAATTTTTAAATAAAAGTAATACACACGTATGTTTTGAAATTTAGTAATACACTAAATAAAAATATACAATAGAACCATACTGTGTACAATATTCTGTACCTTTCCACATCAGTTCATACAGATTTACTTGTATGGTTGTATTGCATAGAATTCCATTGCATTATTCTCATAATCTGTTGAGCTGATGTCATATTGATGGATGTTGTAGATTATTATCAGTTTTTGCTGTTTGCAAGAATATAATAAAAATTCTTTATACTTATATTGTATGCTTATATTTTATGCTTACACACCTATAAGATAAATTTCTCAAGATGGAGTTACTTTTGACAATTACCAGAGAGTTTTACTTTACAAAAGTTTACTGCAGCCTGCATACTACATTCATCAATGTATAAGAATGCCTCTGCAGTGGGCATAATCAACTTTATAGTTATTCTCATGTGTTCTTTAATAAGGGAGGTTGAGCATCTTTTTTATGTGTTAATACTTTTTTATAAACAGTTTTTTGGTCCATTTTATAATGAGTCACTCATGTTTTGATTTGTTTGAATGCCCTATAAAAGCCAGTATCTTTTTATTTTTAAGGGTTGTGAATATTTTCCTGAAGTTTTTGTCCTTTGACTTTCCGTGTTTGTGTTTTGTGTGTGTGTGTGTGTAAACACACACACATATATATAGAATGAGAAATTTTTAATCAAATGTATTAAACTTTTATTGATTTTTTGGGGGCACCTTCATTTCTGATCGATATATCTGATATTGGTTGTTTAATGGTATTGTAATTACATTTGCCCACCATCCATTCATTTTTGTCCTTGGCTAATTTTTCTAAAGTCAACACAATCATTTTTTTTGTCTACAAATCACAAACTCCACAGGTTTTTACTTATATAAGCAAGCCCAGTGAAGATATAAACTACTTTGTAGACTGTCGCCTTAATACACACCATAGCCAGAGATATCTTCCACACACTCAGAAACCTGCTCTTCACAGAAAATTCAGACACCTTACCATAGCATCGTCAGGCCGCTTCTCTCTCATCATCTTCATTTTCCTGAACATTTCTTTTACCACAGGGGCTTTGAACTTGAGATTTCCTCTACCTGGAATCATCCTTCCCTCCCCTCCCTTTGCCTAGTTTAAATCCACTCACCTCACTGATGCCTTCCTACATGGTGCCTTAGGGAAGGTTTCCCCCAGCCTGTTATCTTAGTTTGTCTCGGTATATTCTCTCTCTGCCACATTTCTTAGACTCACTGTGTGTTCTCCAAGAGGAGGACTCTGCAGACTTCTAGTATAGTGCCTGACATGTGTCCATAGGTCAGGGAAGATTTTCTGAATGGATGTACATCTTGATTTTAGCTCAAAAAAATATTTTTACCTTTACAACATGGCTTAAAATCAAGTGAAAATTTGAAAATAGAAACTGAAAGAAATTTATTCTATTTTAATCAAACAGTATTTTTGAAAGGTGACTTCTAAAGAGTTCCATTGTTTTTTTTTTTTTTTTTTTTGAGAGCAGTATCACTGGCCCTCACATGTGGGACCCGAACCGGGGCCTCTGCCTTCTGAAGCCAGTGCTTAACCACCGCGCCACTCGGCCGGCCCAGATTTCCATTATTTTGAAGGCAGGAAATGCGCTTTTCATAAGCTTGGAATATGCTTTAGTGTATGTGACATCATTCTGGTTGAAACTTTCAAAGGGGTCCAGTTTTATGACTGAAAACCAAATTGTTTCTGTTGTAATGTATCTATTCTTAAGGCTTTGTCCATTTGAATCTTGTCAGTCCATTGATGCTGTGGAAAACTATTGATTTACCCAAAAAAAATAACTAAAAAGATCACAGTTCTCTGTAGTTGGGTTTTCAATGGGCACATGTATACAATTTACAGCTTTTCTTCTATAAAGGTACAGGTATAAAAGTAATACTGCTCAAAGCTACATCTCCTGTGGCTGAAGACCTTCACCTTCAAGAATATGCAGCCACCATTTTTCTTTCATTCTAACCCCCGCATAGGCACCATAAGTTTTCAGGAACTTAGCTTCTACTTTAGCATTTATCTTTTTCGTGTTTTTTTTCTTTTTTTTCTCTAGCAGTTGATCTGTCTTATTTTAGAACACACATTTAAAACAACATAACGAAAATTTTTTTCATGACACTACTAAATAAAAATAGGTGATACGGATTTTTCTAACTGGAATTTGTGTCACTAATAGCTTCCAGATAGATAGTCTTACACAGATACGCCTTTCACCTGATCTCGGGGAAGTATAGCCCCTCTTTCATGGTGAAAAATCAGATCTAGGCAAAGAGATTGCTAGACAGGCATGTCCCCCAATGCACTCACCCTCCATAATGATGAAGTAACTCGCTGGACTTAAAGGTGCTAGAGAGCTATCTAATGATAATGGGTTGTTTACATCAGACCACTGTAGTGAGTGTTTATTCCTGCTTTACTTTACTGAGTGACATAGTCTCATGATTGTGACCTTGAGGAAATTGTCTTATATTACCAAATTTAGTACTGTTTACTTCTGGTAAAAACATATTGAGCAGAACTCTTCCCATTTTTTCAAAGACTGAATTTTGCAGAACTGAGCCTGACTATAATATTTATATCTCATCTCAAATGATATATATTATCATAAGGAATAACATAAATAATAGCATCTAAATATCCGTTTCAATAAAATCTGAGTTCATTAGAAAGTATATTGCTTATTACCTAAATAGGAACCCCTGAACTTCTCAAACATGCTGGCAGCCTGCCCACTTCCTTTCCATTTTCCCCAGTGCCTTTTTTTTTTTTTAAATCTGAAGTATAGCCAGGTATAAAGGATGGATATACATTTCATAATGATTAATGAATAAGACTGTGAAAGACCAAGTGATAGAGAGTGACTGTGTTTATCCTTAAAATTGGTTGATACAAAAATTTATAATGTGAAGAAATGACAAGTTTGTTTATTTATTTCCACAGTGTTCAAAGAGTTACTTAGTAGGACCGAACAAGAGAAATCTGGTGTTCCTCATATTCCCAAAATTGCTGAAAAAAAAAGTAATCGCCATTCAATCCAGGATGTACCAGGAGATATTGAGCAGACGTCACAGGAGAAAGGAAATAAGAAAGTAAAAGCAAATACTGTTTCAGGTGGAAGAAATAAAATCAGGAAAATTCTGGATAAAACACGATTTAGTATTTTGCCTCCAAAACTATTTAGGTATGTAATGCCAGTCTCAGTAATGAGGGCATTTTCCTATTGACTGTAAAATTTTTATTTGGGGAAGGGAAGTTTGGGTCAGTTTTGTTTTTTATACAGCTAACACATAAAATCTACAAGCAATCCATAAATAAGAAAGAATAAACTCTGAATGCCTTCCCATCTTTTCCATTGACATTAACATTGATAACATACATTCTTCCATTAGCTTTGTTTCGAATTTCAGAAAAGACTGCCCATTTTATCCTATAAATTTTTTTTTTTTTTATATTTTTGGTACAGTTTCAGTCCGTTGATCTACATATTTGGACACATTAAATTTTGGGACACATTCACTGATCCTAGTTTTTTGTCTTTTAAATCAACTTCCTCTTACTGCACTGTTTTATTCCCTCTTGAATTCTAAAGCTGACTTTTAAAATCAGTTTCTATTTTCAAAACGAGATGTTACCAAAACTGAGTAAACTTTCAAGATTTTAAATATAAATTAAGGTCTATAAAATACTGATGAAATCAATCCACTGAAGTGTCATGACTGGAAATGACTCTAGTATTGTTATATCTGTATATTTCACATTATTTACTTCCTTAAGCAATCACAAAAGTTCTAATCAAATACAGTACCTGGCACATAGTATGCAGGCACAATTAATCAGTGGAAAAAAGACAGCATATTCAAGCAAAACATATTCAAAGAAAATCCTTATTTGGTTTCTGACAGTTCAGGCACTGTGCCAGGTGATAATTACAGCCCTGAAAAGAGATAGTCCCTACATCCTAGAAATTCATATCAGGAACCCTTTATTCTCCACACACTTAGTATACATTAGGCACAACGTCCAGATATAGAAATATGGGAGATAAGTAGAGCGAGTTTCTTGTCCTTCAGGAATTGATTATCTGAAAGGGAAGGCAGGCAAATGGTACAGTAGAGGGTGATAAGAGTTTTGATATGTACACAGGCAGGAACAAGCTTGGTGGGTTTGAGTAGACTGTGCATGCACTCCAAAAGATGAAGTGAGAGCGAGTAGTTAGTGCTGGGTTATGAAGGATTTAGAATATTATGCCAAATATATAGACTTCATCATGTCAGAATAGGGAGCAGGGAGGTATGTGACATGATAAGCTTTGTTCTTTTAGGAACATCTCTCTATTAGTATGTTAGTATTTGGTGTTGAAGGTGCACGCACAGTGTGGCAGTAACAGCAAGAAGGCTTACTAGGGGGCAATTTGGAAATGGATAAAGGCCCGCCCTCATCTTTTACATAAAGATCTTAAAAGATTTACTGATCAGAAAACGTTCTTCGTGAGATCTTATTTCCATTCAGGGAAACAGATGTGCTCTTCATGTAATTGGGGTCTCACAGAGGATTGAAACACCCTGAGCTCTGTTTTTGATGTTACTCATTTCTAAATAGTTCATTATTTATTCCTTTCTAAGTGACTTCTTGAGGCGAGTAGTTTATAAAAATCGTTAACTTCAAAATAGCCCGGTTCTTAGACTACCCAGCATACTACAGCTTATTCTCACTTGAGCATGGAGTAAGAAGAATAAAAGAGGGGCCAGCCACTGAAGAGACTGCGGACAGCTCTGGGGGGCCAGCCTGCATGGAGGCACTGAGAAAGGAGAAAGGGTTGAGACTCAGGAAGGGAGTTCTTCTGGACTGTCCTGAGCTCCCTTTCCGGAACCCCTGGTGCGTTTGGGCTGGAATATAGTTCTCGCCCTTAACTGGGCCTTGTTTTGAACAGCGGCACAGTCATGACATGTGTCAGCAGGGACCAGAGAGCACTGGGGTTGTAACTGGCTTCTGCCCATTAGTGTCCCATTCCAACCAGCTGTCTGCAGCTTTCAGGTAGCGAGTCAGTGTGTCTTCTCCACAGCATCTCCTTCACAAGTAGGAATTCTTACTCCGCTTGGGTTCCTGGCAGAACATTTGGTCCTGTCCAAAACGTCTACACTTAGAAACGCCCCTGAGTTCAAATAGCCTATAACGTTTATTTATACTTTTCTTTTACGGGATTAATACATAAAAAGTGGTGTCATGTTTTATTGGTCCAATGACTGTTGTGGCTGTGTTGCCAATACCAACCCTTCTTGCCTCTGTGACCTAGATAGGTCAGGGTTCAAATCTTACAGAAGATTGGGGTTTGAATACCAAGGACCATTTGTCATGGGCCAGATACACTCATGGATGTCTTGGACAGGACCAAATGTCTGCTAATCCTTGCATCCTATCCTTGGTCACAGCAGAAGGCGTGGAAATTGAAGTGTCCAGGAGCAATCATTGGAATGCTTTCAGGCACTATTCCTTTATATTGGACCCAAAAAAATGAAAGATATAGTAGAAATAGTTTTATTTAAACTCAGAAGGGATTTTTTTTGTTTGTTTGTTTATTAATCAACAAGCATTTATTGAGTCTCTTGCTTTGTGCCAACTTGCTGGCTCTAAATACAAACATGAGAAAAATGCTGCCCGTCAGGAGTTACTGTTAAGCTGCCTGTCTCTTCTCAGCATGTTTGATTAAGTAAAATGCTAATAATTCGACCTATATAAATCCCCAAAACAGATTATTTTAGTAGACATAGTGAATTTTTTTACTGCAGTCTGTTTAGCAGAGGGAACTGACTTGTCATTTTGCCTTTCAGAGGAGCCAGTTTGCATTTTTGAGAATTCGTGTTGTTTCTTGACACTTAATGCTTACAAGTGAATTCAGACAACCACTT
This sequence comes from Aselliscus stoliczkanus, assembly GCA_033961575.1. Taxonomy (NCBI): domain Eukaryota; kingdom Metazoa; phylum Chordata; class Mammalia; order Chiroptera; family Hipposideridae; genus Aselliscus; species Aselliscus stoliczkanus. The sequence continues at coordinate 37,847,955 of CM066733.1, forward strand.
TTGCTACACACACACAGATCACTGAAACTTCCGTAGAGAAATTGGCAGAGAGCATGAATCAGATGTTCTGCATCAGTAATAATCAAAGATACACAGTTTAAAACAGGAAACTGTTTCAGTAAAAATTGACCAAGAGAATAGTTAGGGCCAGAATTAATAATATAAGAGATAATAAGCTGAGACTGCTGTGGGAATGTAAAATGATGCGGTCTTCTAGAAAGCATTTGGGCAGGTTTTTGTTTGTTTGTTTGTTTTTTAAAGATTTTATTGGGGAATTGGGAGAGGGGAACAGACAGTTGCTAAGTCCTTTTGTTCTTCAGTCTAGTTGTGGAGGACGTTGCTTCACTGGCCCATGTTGGTATCATCATTGCGCTCTTCTCAGGTGAGGCAGATAGGTCGCTGGCCACTGAACAGCCTCTCACCGCAGCTGTGGGCAGCTCACACCAGCTGCCGTCCTCTCGCTGTAGCCTATGGCAGCCCACTGCAGCACCGGCTGCAGCTATGCTATCCCAGGGACTCACAGCAGCCCAGCTCCATGTGGAGCTGTTGTTCACCATCTTAGCTGTAGAGGACAGTGTCACTGGCCCTCATATGTGGGATCCGAACCAGGGCCGTTGTTGTCCCAAGCCAGCTCTTAACCAATGCGCCCCTTGGCCAGTCCTGGGCAGTTTTTTAGTAACAGCTTTAAAAATGTTCATAACCTTGATTCAATAATTCCATTTCTAATAATAATTAGATGAAGATTTATATACAGATGTTCTTGGGATATTACCTATAATACAACAAAATTGGAAATACCCTAAATGTTCAGCTACAAGGGATTATTTAAATAAATGATGCTATATACTGCAAAAATAACTAGAAAAATGTTGACAGTGGTTTTTCTAAGGAGTGGTTATATAGGTAATTTTTCTTCCTTGTTTTCTGTATTTTTTAAGTTTTCTACTTTGAATATTTTTTAATGAAAAAATTTTTAATTAGTTTAATTCCACAGTTTCGGCACATCTCTTACATGCGAGGGCTCTTTGGAAGGGACTCTGGGTCCCTGCCCTTTGCAGCACTCACTTCTCTAGGTGGGGATGAGCTGTAGAAATACTGTAAGTGTCTCCATCTGTGAGAGAAGCAAGGAAAGTGACTGTAAGGAAGGAACAAATATTGTAATTGAGATGAGAACACATAATTCTCAAAATCCCCAACCATGACATAATTTTAAAATGAATGAATACTTCTGAAAATTCAAGTTACTGATTTTTGAATAACATCTGTAAACTGAAACATAGCAGTATGGCTTTTCTTGACCTGAGACTTGCACAATTCAGGAAATCTGATCTATTTTTTTTAATCACTCGACCTTTCTTTTGTTTAATCACAGGTTGCCTAAGTAACATCTTTATATTATTCATTATAATGATGCCAGAAGTAGACTGCCTTATTTGCTTATCAGGAATTATTTTTTCTCCCCATTTCTTGTCAGCATACATTTTTTGTTTGCTTTTGATATTGGCATTTTTTTTAATTTGCATATTGGTGATATTTATACAGCCTTTTTAGTTTCATAATATGAAACTAAAATATACTTTTACTCTATGTATAATTTAGTGTTGGGGAATTACTGAGGAATTTTTCAAAACTGTCTTGTTTTTGTTACTGCATCACCTTCTCAGGAGACTGTTTTGGTAAGAAATGACATAACTATTTGCAAATAGGCTTTATTAGGTCAGCTTCCAAACAAGCATGGATATTTTGCCAATTAGATTCTATTTCATTCATGTCATGGCATGGGTTGTACATAACATTAGTATAGTTTTCATGTATGCATACTCATCTTGATTACCATGAGTAACCAGCTTTACATTATTATAAGTGTACAGTGTCATATCTGTTGCTTATTAAAAAGCAGAAGTAATGTTAAATAAGATCAGTAAGTGAGATAAGGACGTCAGCATTTCATGTACTCCCCATAGTCTCTAAATTCTAACTTACTGCAGCTACTACAGCCAGTTCCCTTTAATAGAAAATTGTAACATTTTAACATCTTTAAAGTTGCTTCTAGTTTGCTTATTAATAAGACCGACTAATCTTTTTAACAATTTGTTTCCTTGGATTCAGTTACCTGACCCTCTGTGTTCTAAAATTGGCAGATTTGTTTTCAAAAAATCAATGAAAGATTGTTTATTACATATATATATACACACACACATACATACTTACACACACACACATACACACACATATTTTAAATCCTACATAATTTAAATGATTGCCAAATTACTTATAAAGTTATAAATATAAAATATCTGTGAAGGCCCCCCCCCCTCCTTTTTATCTCTTACCTAATCTTAAAACATTGAACTCTGATCTTGAGGAATACATACCTGATTATAAGGAGGCAATTTAGCACAAGCACAAAAGTACTTATTAAATCAGGTAATTCCTTTGCCTTATCTGCCTTCTCTCCCCAGGAAAGCATTTCCTATTCCTATAGTGCCTTTATGTGTTGTACCCACCCTGCCCCTCTGTTTTTCAGTATGAATTGCTTAAAATCCTTTCTAGATTTATACCATTCTATTTTAATTTTGGTAAAAGTACTTCACTAATATTAAAAAGAGTAATCCTATTTTCCTCTGTGCCAAAATGTTCACCTACATTACCTAATTTAATCCTTACAGTGGTCCTGGGGGGATAGATAGTATAATTCACATTGGTAGATGAGGAAAGCAAGTCCCAGAAATAAAGAAGTTTCCCTGCGGTCACACAGCTAGTAACAACCCAGGTCTGTCTGCCATAGCTTGCTCTTGACACACTGATCTGTGCTCTCTTCCATGTCTTCATGCTTTTTCCTGACTCTGCTCTCATGCTGGCTCCCTCTTGTCTGGCTGTTAACAGACCTTTAGCTGTTTATTTAATAGTCCTCTACACTTCATCTTGCATAGTTTCCTAATCTGCTTAAATCCTATTTTTCACTCCTAACATATTCTAGATGTATCGCATATCACTCATTTTTAAGACAGACTTTAATCCATTCCATGGTAATAGGTAAGTATTCTGTTCTACCTCTGTTTGAATATGGTATGTAGTAAGTAGAATGCCCATTGGGTGGAATGCTCCATTGAATAACATTCAGATGGGAATCAAGATTAACCTAAACCATTGATTTTAATGTAAACATAACCCTTTGAAATAAGTGGTATTTTGGTTGTTGATGCTAATGGGAATTTTTTTTTTTTCATTGCTATTCTGTTTGTGTAGGACTGTTTGGCTTTTCCTATGTTTTATAGGATTTTTGGGGTTATCTAAAAGTTACACAACAGTTATTTGTTTTTGGTTTTATTTTTTTCTGAGGTGGATTTAGAGTTGCCTGTGTAACACTTCTAAATATTTTAAAGGAAAAGCATTTTATTTGCTTATACATGGCCATTTAATTGATACTCGTTTTTGAAACCTTTAAAGGGAATTAACTTTAAATGACTTTCTTTCTACTCTGGTTTTCATGTTCTCAGCTATTAAACAACCAAATAATTAGACTTAAGAGCTCACACAAGAAATAATGTGTCCTTAGAATAAGCTTTAGAGACTATCAGATTCTCTTTCTTCCATTTTTGTTTCTAGTCCTCCTTTTCCTTATCCTATTTGTCATATGTTTTCATTGTTTGTTGCTATTCTCTGTGCTTCATCTTCCAGTTATCTTTTCTCTACTGTTGTTGGTTTGGGCAGTCTCAGATTGCTCCTGTTTAAAGACCTTTCTTATTTTGCCACTTGAACCTGGCTCCGTTTTTTTCTACAACCTGCCATATTTTGGTTTGAGTTTAGACCCAACTCCATCCTTTTCCTAGAAGGTTGCCAAGCTGTTCTGTTGAGAGAGAGAACCTTGTGATGGTATTGGCCGTGCAGTGTTAGATATGTACATCAGTGTCCACAGAAACTACCTGATCTCAAGGGTTCCCTAAACACTTAGGTTCAATTTCTCTGCCAAAGCCAGCAAAAAACTAAATATGACTATTTCTCTATGATGTAGTAGGATTACTTAAATGTATAAGTTGTTTTATTTGAGTGTAACTGTTAAAAAACATTTATTGCCATTTTCATTATTACGGTTGTCCCTTTTAAAAAATTTTCTATATTGTAATTTTTTTAAATCACCACTTTGAATTGGTTCTGTTATGCCCTAGTGCTCAGAGAACAGAAATGTTTACTATTAAGACTCTCAAGTACTTGAAAGTAATATCTGGCATTCTTTTGAAGTGATGGAGGCCTGAGCCAGTCACAAGACGACAGCATTGTGGGAACAAGACACTGTAGACATAGTTTGGCTATAATGCCTATTCCTGGAACACTGTCATCCAGCAGCCCGGATCTCCTTCAGCCCACTACCAGCATGTTGGATTTCTCTAATCCTTCAGGTGATTTTGTTTTTTATATATACATATATATCTCCATATTGGTACCAAATGGACAAGTAGGTGGTTAGGCCTTGTGCAACTGATAATAGATTTTCTTGCAGCTCTCTTTTCCAACCTCTGGATTATGACCTAATGCAAAAAGCTAAAGAGAAGGTTGTCTTTGTCTAAGCCAGAATGATGTTTCCTCTAGTATGAAATAGAAGTACACAGAAAAGAGATTACATTCAGATGTCTTTTGATAACCCCAATCTGAGCAGTGGGATGAGAGCAGAGATATTTCCCCACCAAGAAACATGTCTCCAGGGTATGGAAAAGAATAAGACAGATTATTTAAATCTAAGGGGCCTTTGTCTTCCTCTGTGATATAGAGAAATGGGTTAGTAATTTTCTAGAAACACCGAATTCCCCCCCCAACACCTGAAGCTAAAGTTGTTTTCTGTCATGTGTTGTTAATTAAAGTATTATAACATCATTTTCAAAGGCGTTCAAACTTTCAGTGTCAGACATCAAGTTAATTTTTCTGAATCTATTGATACACAGAGGCAGAAATTGTCATTTAACACTATAATCTAAAATTTCATTATGAGGAAGAAACACTTTGAAGAATTACTTATATACCCATCACTTAAAGATTTTAGCTGGCTTTCAATAAGAGACACATACAGTTAAAAACTGAAATATTTAATTGAGTCCAAGGAGAGGAAGGAAAAATACCTCCACAGTGCCGGCCGAGTGGCGCGGTGGTTAAGCACTGGCTTGGGACACCAGTGGCCCCGGTTCGGGTCCCACATATGAGGGCCAGTGACACTGCCCTCTAAAAAAAAAGAAAAAAAGAAAAATACCTCCACAGAGGTTGGCATAGTTGTGATTCAGCTTCAGTTTTGATGCTGAAGCTCCTAGCAGCTCATGTAAAAAGGGAAGAAGCTTAACTACATAAATCTCAGTATTAGAAAGGTGGAAATATAAGTGTAGTAGTAAAATTTGTGTTTTAATATAGCAGGGTAAATAGAAAACTTGTAGGACATAACATAAAAACACAGTTTAGTGAAAGTCATTGTACACATTCTTTTTATTTCACTTGCCTCTTAACCACTCAAGAGAACACTAAGCCCGTTCATCTGTCTTTGACACATCCTACTGTCTAGGTGACTACCAGTGTTCTTTCCAGAAGAAATATTTAATGAGTTGTTACTTAGCTTAGAGATTTCTAGTGATTTCTATATTAGCCCGGGTTCAGTCATGAGATAGAAACCACTCCAGATATTTGATCAGAAGTTAGCATGAGGAATTGTTACAAAGATATAAAGTGATTTACCTGAAAGGGTGAAAAGCGAGCAGTAAGGTGTCTCAGAGGTGAGGAAGACTGCAAACTGGATTCAGTTTCCCATATGTGAAAGAAATGCCACCACCAGGGTGAGGAAGTGTTGCTGGAGTGATACAGGAGCAGAAGCCCACAGAGCAGCAAGTCTCTTCTTCCTCTCACCTTGCAGTCTTCCCCCGTGCCCTCTCTCAGCAGAACCTACGAGGGAGCTAGCTGGCAAAGAAGTATGGCTTGCAGAGTCTCCAGCCCCATGGTGACAGTCAGGGTGGGTTTGGAGCCTAAAAACAACTTGATAACTGTTGGGGTCCAATTTTCACATGATTATAAACTCCGTTTTTGGTTCGAGATGGCTGGTCTTCAAAGCTTAGTCTGCAGCCTGTTTCCATATCAGCAATATAAATGAACACATATAAAACAGGTATTTAACATGTAACTTACACATTTTTAAACCCTAAAATGTGCCACTTTATGAAAGGCCTTTTATGGTGCTATTTATATTTATGTTAAATAAAATATTACCAATTAATTTGAAATTCAGCTCTATATACAACAGCACTGAATGTTAGATCAGCTGTGTACATCACATGTATGTTGCAGTCCGTGTGTGTTCTCAGCCGAGTTAGATTAACTTTCATTAGCCTTGATCTAGCTACGTTGCTGTTGCATGTTTAAAGGTATTAGAAAGTGGGTACAAAACTGTTGAATAGTTTGCTTTTGATTGCTGACTTCTCTATGGTTTTGCTTTGTTTTTGCTGCCGACAGCTGTTGGTTTTTACTGTAAGTATCTTGAAGACCCCCTGGTTTCTATTACTTATGTTTGAATGAGTATTATTTTTTAAAACTCAAATGATAAAGAATTATTTTTAATGATAAAGAATTGAATGAAGTAGGAGACAGAACTTTTCTATTGACTTAAAAGGTTGCCGTGTAAACTGGCATGTATTCTTTTAATCATTTTCTTTGAATATATATGTTTTTATACTCATAACATCAGACTATACACGCTCTTCTATAATTCGTGAAAAGTTTTTTTGGAATTTTTGACCTAATACAAGATGAAACATCAAAGAATTCAGAGTGTGGCTAAAAGGATTTTGAAACTTCAGAATTTTTTTTTTTTCTGAGTCTGCGTATGGAACTTCTTTACTTTTTTTTATTTAATAGCACAGACCTTTTTTAAAAAAATCCTTTAATATTTAGTAAGCTTCATATTCTTTCTACATTGTAAGTTTGAGTTCTTTTAACTGATTTTTAATTATAAAGGGACATATAATTATAGTTCTTAAAAAATCCAACTGCAGAGAAAGGATACAATATCAAAGTCTTCAATCCCCAGAATTAACAATTGTTCATTTCCTTGTATATCCTTCCAGAAATTTTAGTGTGCATAAAATGTGTGTATCATTCCTTTCACCCCAAATGATATGCTATAGTTTTCTTCTACTTAGCCCATTTTACATGGTGATATATCAATCCCTTGAATATTTTTCTGTATCAGGATGTATCATTCTACCAGAATTTTTTAAACAGCTGGTAGTATTCCATTTAACCAGTCTTTTAGCGGACATTTATAGTGTTGCCTAAACCTTTGTGTTTACATATCTTTACATATTTTATGTTTCCATTATTATTATGTTTTGAATTTTGTTAAAAAGCTTGTGGAAATTTGTTTTTTCTCTTGTTATGTAAGAACCTACAAAATATTTATTTTGCCTCTTGGCTTGCTAACATAAAACATTTACTATGTTACTGTTTTTGTTTGTTTTTTTAGCTGAGCCATTCTGCCACCTGTTGGCAGCTCAGCTCGGGCCGGGAATCCAACCAGCGACCCTGTTGCTCAGAGCTCACACTCTTGAGCAAGCTCTTAACCAACTGAGCCCCTCTGCCGGCCCTTATCTTGCTGTTCTTAATAGAAAAGTCTGCCAGTCGTTGATCATATATGCCATTGTACCTCCACTGTGTTTTCTTTGTGACACTTTTCATTCTATGGATTATCTTATTTACTTGGTTGTTGTCGGTCTTTCCTTGAACCACCGTTTACTTCCTTGAATACAGCAAATCCATGAGAACAGAAGCTTTGTTCCTCTCATTTATTACTGTACCTTCATCACTTGAAGAGACACTCCATAACTATTTGTTCAGCAGTTAACAATTTAAAGCAGAATGAAGAGTCTTTTGGGGTTTTTAATGATCATTTTAAATACATAAAAGTTTCTCTCATTTTTGTAACTTCAGCATAATACTTGCACCCTTAACGTATCTCATTTTAAAACTTTACTCATGCAAGATTATAGTTAGCATTCCAGAAATTTTGCCTTTCAGTTGAAAGTCTGCCTATCTAAGAATCCTTTTCTTGAACTTATTGACCTATTACATAAGAATTTTAATGAAATAGGAATCATAAAACTAATCAATGCTGTACTCCTCAAAGATTCTTTTTAAATGTCTGTTTTGCCCTTACAGGATGATGTTTTTATGTGTATTCTAGTTTCATGTCTAAAATTTGAACTGATTAGATCATTTTCTTCCTGCTTCAACTTGATTCTAAGCTCCTATTTACCTTTCATCTTATTAATATTTGGGAGTCTGCCACATGCCAAATAGTATGTTTAGCATATATGATTTTCTCCCACTAACATGTTTGTAAAGAATATATGTATTATACATCTAACAATTCTAAAATAGGAAAAGAGGTTTACACTGACACTGATATTAGTGCAGAGAATTTTTTTTTTCTCTCTCTCTCAAAGGTTTACCAAGGTGACATTTTTATTACCTTGGCAAATTTCTCAGGGTTTGAGTTATGGGATGCTTTTTAGATAATCTCATTTGTGTGTCTGTTCTCGGTACCCATTTATGATGCTTGAACCCCTCTTGTGTGACTGTATGACAGTTGTCCATTGCATGGGGAAAAATGGCTTTAATAGAGTCTGATTTTTTTATACTGTTAGCAAGATAACACAGCTCTGTGTTTCTTCTCAGAAGATATTACAATATGTTAGCAGGAAGACAATAGAAAATGAAATGTGTGCCTATCATTAATTAAGGGTTGGATAATTAAAAATATTTAAAATGACATGAAAATGTTTAGAAATAAAAAGAATTGTGACTTCCAAATTGTATGTGTAGTATGACCCTAATTTTTATCTTTGTGTTTTTCTGTGAACATATATTAGTATTTTGTTATCTGAAAAGATAGATTCACTTATTTATCAACAAATGGAGCAGTGAGTTCTGTCAGCCTCCTGAAATAGAAATGTATTATTTCGCTGTTTAGAGGGATTGTTGTGTTTCAGGTTGCTTTTTGAAGAGAGTCATTTTCTTAAAAATAACAACACATCTTTATATTTATATAGATATTCCTGATCAAGTTATAAGAGTTTTCAAAGCTGATCAACAAAGTTGCTACATTATCATCAGTAAAGACACGACAGCTAAAGAAGTTGTTTGTCATGCTGTTCATGAGTTTGGTTTGACTGGTGCATCCGACACACATTCTCTCTGTGAAGTCTCTGTCACTCCTGAGGGCGTCATAAAACAGAGGAGGCTTCCAGACCAATTCTCCAAGTTAGCCGATAGAATTCAGCTCAATGGACGGTGAGTGTGCTTGTTAGTGAATGTACTTATTTCTAGATGTGTTTTTGAAAATTCCATGTTAAAACAGATATTTTAAGTAGAAGCATCGTGTCTTAGGGCCCCTGAATTTTCTCTGATATTAAAGTAGGATTTCTCTTTTTTCAGCTTTTCTTATCTCCATAGTTATATAGCACTCATAAGGGCTACCCGAAAGTGAGAAAAGAAATGGGAGGACAGCTAGCTAAATTTTTTTAGCCCTCTGGCTAAAATAAAGTCAAAACCATTGATGTAGTCTAATCCTTGTGTTTTACAGAGGAAGAAACTAAATGATACAAATCTTTACATGTCTCTGAGTGTATATGTATTAATTGATAAATTTGTTTTTAATATGACCAATATGTACTTTGGGCAAAAGAATCTATGATTTTCACAGTTCTTTTTCTAAGTAGTTTCCTTTTTATGAATTTTTTAATTTCCAAATTTAAATTTAAATTTTTTTTTTAATTTTTAAAAATGTGCTTTGAAAATTATTAGATCACCTACTGGGTTGTCGGAAAAGTCATGATGCATTTTTGCAACGAAAAACATAGAAAAAATACATCATGACTTTCCCGACAACCCAATAGAATGTTGTTGCAGTAGTACATTTGTTCTCTACTCTAGTGGTTTTCTCTGGGAATAATGTAATCTTTTAGTGAGCTTAAATTCACATGTGCAATGAGATCTTGGAAACCTTAAAATGACTGTCCATCATGGTTGCTGTTAACAGAGTGGGTTAACTCTGCTTTGCTGACTGTACATAGTGGTTAAGGGCATGAGACCCGGGAGCCAGACTTCTCAAATTCTAATCCCAGCTGTGGCTGTGTGATCTTGACAAGTTAACTTAGTTTCTCTGTGCCTGAATTTCCTCATGACTAAAATTGGGATGTTAGTAATATTGGGTTGTCGGAAAAGACATGACGTATTTTTTGTGTTTTTTGTTGCAAAAATGCATCATGACTTTTCCAACAACCCAATAGAGCATCCCTCATAGCAATGTTAAAAGAATTAGATGAGTTAATAAACGTAACATACTCTATACATATTGGGTATAATTTTATTATCTGTAGTATAATGAGTCTCAACACTATATGGTATTCTCTTAAGTGTGTGAGCAGTATAAAGGCAGATGAAAAAGAGGTATATAGTTCCTTAACTGTAAAAAGTATATGGACACAAATTTAGACTTAGATCAAGTTATAATTAGAAAATACTAAAGTAAAAGCTACATGTGGTATACTATGTTACCTCTGTCCCCTGGCACCGGCTCTATACAAGATACTTCTCCAAGTGCCACAGAATTGTTGATCTAAAAGGAAGAAAGGAAAATGAAGGGTTTTTTTATGGTTGCTGATGAAGGCCATTTGCTGGAATGAAGTTTTGTCTTTAACAAGTGAGAAACCATTAGTAGGAGCGTATCCCCTACTTTACTGGTTTTATTCCTCTTCTCTTGGAAATTCAGAAATACAGAAGGAAATGAGTGCAGCAGCAACTTTTGAATAGAGATATAAACAGTCTGAGTTCAGGTGTTTATTCATGCCGCCATGAACAAATACTTACATAGCATCCCCCATGCATCAGATGCCCTCAGAGAACCCTCATCATTAAGAATATATACACACTATTGTTCACATAGTATGAGTAGTTTCATAAAGTGATTATGTTCACAGCATAATCAACATTGCTTTTACTCTTTAATATAATAGGTAACAAACGGCACAATAATAGAACAAGTTCTTGGAAGTTTCCACATTTAAAATTTTAATTTTCCATTTCATCAGTAAGTGAATAGTCTGCTAACATTTTTGGCAAAGAGTTCTTAACAATATAATGATATTTTGACAATAATAAAGAGGGGAAGTGCTCTTATAAATATGAAATCACTTATTAAAACATTTTTTTTTCCTCTTAGGTATTATTTAAAAAATAACATGGAAACAGAAACCTTATGTTCAGATGAAGATGCTCAAGAACTGGTTAAGGAAAGCCAGCTCTCCATGCTGCAGCTCAGCACCATTGAGCTGGCCACGCAGCTGTCCATGAGGGACTTTGATCTGTTTAGGAATATTGAGCCCACTGAATACATTGATGACCTTTTTAAGTTAGAGTCCAAAACAGGAAATACTCACTTGAAAGAGTTTGAGGACATTGTAAACCAAGAGACATTCTGGGTTGCTTCAGAGATTTTAACTGAATCAAATCAGCTTAAACGAATGAAGATTATTAAGCATTTTATTAAAATTGCACTTCATTGTCGAGAATGTAAAAACTTCAATTCCATGTTTGCAATAATCAGGTAAGTTTGTACAAATATTCGTGTATGGCTTTGTCATGATATTAGACATGAAGCTGATTTTCTGCTTAGCATTAAATGGTTTGGAGAAGAAAAGTTCAATTAATAGGTTTTTATTAAAGTATTGTTAGATTTAATACATTTTTCATTCTGGTGACACTGGCTTTTTCTCTTTTAGTTTCTTCCGTCTTTCTGTTACTTAAACTTTTATTTTTATGGCGAATCTGAGTGATTGCTTTCCCATTTTCCTCCTTTCCCCCCCTTTGATGAATTAAACCCTCTTTGGATATGTGCCCAGCAGCTGGTCTTTGTTATCAGACTTCTGTACTGTGCATCTCACAGTGCCTGCCTCACTGTGATTTGGCCCTGAAAAAATCACAGCATGGTGTCGATGCTCGAAAAATTGCTCCTTTGAAACAACAGTAATAGTGATGGGAGCCATTTGGTGAGCCCTTCCTATTTCCTAGGCACTGCATGAGGTATCACTGGATGCATTTCCACCCAAGCAAGGTACATTATTAGAACCACAGAAGTCCTTCAGAATTCCTAAGCCCCGAAAGTGTGGATGGCTACATGAGCTCCAAGGAAACTTCTTTCTTATCCCCTCTCATTATGAGAAGCTGGTCTGGGTAATTTATTTTCTGACCCTCATCTAGGACATTGCTGATCAACAAAGAGATTTCTCTTAAAGCAAGTCTTATTTTAAAGGGGAAGAGGGTTGTAGTTTGGACCATTTTAAGGCCATGTGCTTATATATAGCAGCATAATTCCACCTTAACCACTCCCATCTACGTACACTCCTCACAGAATTTAATTATAATCTGTTCCTAGTACACACATGGAATAAAATTGGAATCTTTATGGGCACTTTTTTTTTTTAATGATTTTTTTGGGGAATTAGGGCAGGGGAACAGACAAGTTGCTGTCCTTTTGTTCTTCAGTCTATTTATGGAGGACGTTGCTTCACTGGCCCATGTTGGCATCATCACTGAGCTCTTCTCGGGTGAGGCAGATCGGTCGCTGGCCTCTGGACGGCCGCTCACAGCAGCTCTTGGCAGCTCACACTAGCTGCCAGCTCCTCACACTGGCTGCCGGACTATAGCCTATGGCAGCCCACTGCAGGAGGGGCTGCAGCTATGCCATCCCCGGGAACTCACAGCAGCCTAGCTCCAGGTGGAGCTGTTGTTCACCATCTTAGCTGTAGAGGGCAGTGTCACTGGCCCTCATGTGGGATCCGAACCAGGGCTGCTAGTGTCCCAAGCCAGCTCTTAACCAAAGCACCACTCGGCCGGCCCTGTAGGCGCTTTTTAATTCATAAATCTGTCATAGTAGTAGGAAACTCCTTTATGAAGTTAATCAGGCACTGTAATTCAATTGGACGCTGTAAAAAAGAGTATTGAATAGCGATTAACAGAGTGTTTAGAATCAACTGCACCTGTGTTTGGATCTTGCTGTCTCCTGTAGTAGCACTTTGAATATATCATCCCACCCTCTCCCGGCCTGTGTGGTTTCTGCTGAGAAATCTGCTGTTTGCTTAGTGAGGGTTCCTTTGTAGGTTACAACCTTTTTTTCTCTTGCTCCCTTTAGAAATGAGCCTCCCTCTCTTCCTCCCTCCGTCTCGTTGATTTTTGAAAGTTTTATTATAATGTGTCTTGGATAAAGTTTTTTTAGATTGAAGTAATGGGGTGCTCTATTAGCTTTATAAACTTGGATGTCCAGATCTCTTCTCTGGTTTGGGAAGTTCTTTGCCATGTTTCTTTAAATAGGCTTTCTGCTTCCTTCTCCCTCTTCTCTTTCTGGAACTCCATGGATTCGGGTATTGAGTTTTGTTTGTTTGATTGATTGATAGTTTCTTACAGATCATGTAGGCTTTCTTCACTCTTTTTCATTCTTTTTTCTCCTCAGACGAGGTTATTGCAAAATTCCTGTCTGCTGTCTCACTGAATCTTTCTTCTCTTTGGTCTGCACCGATGTTGATGCTCTCTATTACATCTTTCATTTTGTTCAGTGAATTCTTCAGCTCCAGAGTATTCATTTGGTTCTTTATTATGATTTCTATATCTTTGTTAAATTTCTCATTTCGATTATATATTATTCTCCTGATTTTGTTAAATTCTCTTTTCTGTGTTTTTTTGTAGCTCAATTGAGTTTCCTTAAAACAGTTATTTATTTATTTTTTTAAGATTTTTTATTGGGGAATTGGGGGAGGTGAACAGCATTGGGGAATTGGGGAAAGGGAACAGACAAATTGCTGTCCTTTGTTCTTCAGTGTGGAGGACGTTGCTTCACTGGCCCATGTTGGTATCATCATTGTGCTCTTCCCGGATGAGGCAGATCGGTCACCAGCCTCTGGCTGGTCACTCACCGCGGCTATTGGCAGCTCACACTGGCTGCTGGCTGCTCACGCTGGCTGCCGGCCATTCACTGTAGCCTATGGCAGCCCACTGCAGCAGGGACTGCAGCCTACACCGTCGCCAGGGCTCACACAGCCCAGCTCCAGGGGGAGCTGTTGTTAGCTGTAGAGGGCAGTGTCACTGGCCCTCATATGTGGGATCCGAACCGGGGCCACTGGCATCCCAAAACCAGCTCTTTACCAATGTGCCACTCGGCCAGCCCTAAAACAGTTATTTTGAATTGTCAGGTAAATCATAGATCTCCATGTCTTTGGGTTTGGTTACTGGACAATTATTATGAACTTTTTTGGTGAAGTCATGTTTTCTTGATTTTTCATGTTCATTGGAATTTTGCATTGCTTTTGTTTTGTGTTTGAGGTAGCAATCACCTCCAATTTCTACTGTTTCTGGGATGAGGAAAAAAAAACCAGAACCCTTTCGTCAGCCTTGCTATATAGATTCTGAAACTTTCTGAGATGTTGTATGGATACACTCCTTCAATGCTTCCTGCTCCTCCTTTTGGCAGAATTGTGACACTTACATGCCTTCTCTCGATCCTACAATGCACCGTATCAGTTGTTGGTAGCTTCTCTTTTGTTTTCGGGGGTGGGGGGGCCTTATAGCCCAAGTTTGTGGTTTCTCCTTCATCCGTAGACTTTGGCCTGTTTGCTGTGTGTGCCTCCTCTCCACCAGAGCCTGCTGTCAGGGAGCCAGCAGCAGAGTGGGGAGGAGGTTTGGGTTTCGTACACAGTGCACTGCAGGTGCTCATGGGTCAGTTGGGGGAATCCGTGGGTGAGGCTTTTCCCTTGCCTCCTGAGTGGACTTTCAGTTGGAGTTTAGAAGCATTCAGGAGGAACTGCATCCCTTTAATGACCTCCAGGAACCGTCTGTATCACTTTCCTGATCTGCTCCCTGCCCCCGGTCACAGAGCTTTCACTTTAATGCTCTGGGTGTTGCAAGAAAGACATGAGTGTCTTTGGCAGCATCCCACACAGCTAGGGAAACCAGGAGTTCACAGCCCCTTTCCCTTGTCAGTCAAGGTTAGCCCCAAGCTGTGCCACCTTGCGGGAGGGGTGATGCCAGCAAAGTCAAGCTATTCGTTTTACTCACTCCAGGGCATCCAGACTCTTGTTTCATTTTGTTTTACTGTAACTTCTGTGGAAACCTGGACTTCCACAGAGGCTCTCTTGTCTATAAGTGACTGACCAGGTCTGTGTTCTGAGGAGTTCCCGGCACAGCTGAGAGGAGCTGGGACCATGTCATAGTCCACAGTCTGCTGTAGACTCCGTAATCGGTACCAAAGCCAGTCTGCCTCTTACCGATCCACCAGTGGGTGAGGCTCCTCCCAGGTCCCTTAGAGTATGATGCTGTCCCACAGCTCCCACAGAGGCACTTCTGTTGTAGATAAATACCAGGTTTTTGTTGTTGGAGTGGCAGGATAAAACAGAGACATCTTGGGCTGGCCAAGTGGCTCGTTGGTTAAGAATTGGCTTGGGCGCGCGAGCTCTGAGCAGCAGGGCCCCAGTTCAGATTCCACAGTCGCCAGTGATGCCGCTGCGCCCTCTACAGCTACTATGGTGAACAACAGCTTGACCTGGAGCTGGGCTGGCATAAGTCGCCGGCGACAGCACAGGCAGCAGTGGGGGCTGCAGTGGGCTGCTGTAAGCTACCTTGAGTGGCTGGCAACCAGTGTGAGTGGCCGTCCAATGGCCAGCAACTGATCTGCTTCAGCCGGGAGGAATGCAATGATCACAATACAAACATGGGCCAGTGAAGTGACATCCTCCACTAGACTGAAAAACAAAAAGACAGCAACTTGTCTGTTCCCTTCCTCAATTCTCCAATGCTGTTCCCCCCTCCCCCAATTCCCAAATAAAAACTTAAAAAAAAAAAAATGTGCTGCCATAATACCGACATCACTGTCTCCAATCATCTCTTGGTTGAAGTTTGTGTTTTAGTCGTTTCTTGAAGAGAGCTTGTGGGAGTTACATTTCCTGAGTATATTCAGAGTGTCTTTCTGTTGCCTTTGAACTTCAGTGACTATTTGTATTCTTGTGTCACATGTTATTTCTTGGAAACTTCATGGATATTTGCTCCACAATGTATGGAACAGTTGAAGCTTCTAAGATACCCCCGATTCTTTCTTTATCTCTTAAGTCATTTATCTTTACATGGATGTTTCTATATTTTTTTAAGTTTTTTATCAGGTTCTCTGGAAATATGGTACCTATTCAGTCTGTAGATTCAGTTCTTTTATTTCTGGAAAGTTTTCTCAAATTTTGCCTTTGAATATTTTTTGAGTTCCGTTATTTTTGTTTCCTACAAGGATACCAATTATGCAGATTTTAGATCTCCTTTGTCTTCCATATCATTTCCTTTCTTGTCCTTTTCAGCTCTGTCCATTGATTGCTTTTATTAATCCTTCATATCATTTGCACAAGGCTTTAGCAGTGTCCTTTTTTGTTTATATAGGTTCCAATGTGGCCTTCATGCCTCTGTTGGTTTTATTCTGTCTTCTATTTTTTTTCCTGAACCTTCCTAGTTTTTTAAATCAACTTTTCAACATATTTTCCCTAAGCTTTTATATCACTGCATTAAACTCTTTATTTACTTTACTAACGAATTCATTTGAAATCATGGCTAGGTCATTGATTAGTCCCAGTTTTTATTTAATTGTTGGCAACATTTTTCTGCTGTATGTTTCTTAATTATTTGTTTTTCCTTATAGCAGCTTGTTCTAGATCCAGAGTTCATTCATTGTTTTAAATGACATGAGTTTTTCTGTACCAACGATGTGCAGGAGTGCATGCAGGAGAGGAGCCAGGGCAATATTTCGGGCTGGCAGGAATTGAACTTTGTGGGAATTGTTTTACCCTGCACTTCTTTCCAGAAAATGGAAATGGCGGGTTTAGACAGCTTACAACTCAGAGTTTGTCCCTTCTGTCTTGTCTCACGTTAAATGGCTCCTCACCAAGGTGTTCCATCACTGTGTGTTCTGTTGTAATCTTTCCCTGGCACTCCCTGGTAAAGAACAAAAGAACAGAGTCCAGCCCCACCTAATTCTATCAGCCTTTGGACTCTGTAGTGTTGTTCCAACAGGGGATTGCTGTTTTGCCTACAGGGTGAATTACCTGCTTTGCAGAACTGTGGTTGGTAGTATAGAGGTAAAGGGATGGGAGGAGTGCTGCCTAATTGCCACGAATTCTTTTTCAAGGTAGGGCTATCTGAGCATGTTTAAAATCCCGTAAAAAGGAGACATTGACTACACGGAAGCCCGGGGGACATGATTAGAACCTAAGGATAAGGAAGTATTGTAATCAGAGATCTGAGTGGACAAAATCTCAGAGAAGGAAGGCTGCCTCAGCCCCAGAACCTGCCTTGTTTACTATGTAACATTTATGCTCAGTATTATTTAAGCCACTCACAAACAGATAGTGTCTTCATAAAGGTATTTTTAAGTAAAACAAACAACATTGTGATACTGGAAGGTTTTTTTGGGGTTTTTTTTTTAAGATTTTATTGGAGAATTGGGGGAGGGGAACAGTGTTGGTGAACCTGGGAAGGGGAACAGACAAGTTGCTGTCCTTTTGTTCTTCACTCTAGTTGTGGAGGACATTGCTTCACTGGCCCATGTTGGTATTGTCATTGCGCTCCTCCCGGGTGAGGCAGATCGGTCGCCGGCCTCTGGATGTCGCTCACTGCGGCTATTGGCAGCTCACACTGGCTGCCAGCCACTCACTGTAGCCTGTGGCAGCCCACTGCAGCAGGGGCTGCAGCTATACCATCCCCGGGGACTCACAGCAGCCCAGCTCCAGGTGGAGCTGTTTTTTACCACCTTAGCTTTAGAATGCAGTGTCAGTGGCCCTCATATGTGGGATCCAAACCGGGGCCGCTGGCGTCCCAAGCCAGCTCTTAACCAACGCACCACTCGGCCGGCCCTTGAAGTTTTTTTTAAGTTAAGTGACTGTTTTATGGAATGAATATAAAATTCCTCTGAAAGAAGGTTTCCTTGTTTTAAGATCAAGGAGTCCTTTTTATTTATTACTCCTTGGTTCTACTCTATTTGAACACATTGAAATATGTCTCTGCTTATTTTAGCTTTATTAGAGAAGCCTCTCGTGTGCGCATTACTGACCTACATCCCGTCTTTTCCACAGGTCCCTTTTTAATGTTTTTCTTCTTATCTTTGGCAGTGGCTTGAACCTGGCATCTGTAGCACGCCTCAGAGGTACTTGGGAAAAGTTACCCAGCAAGTATGAGAAACACCTGCAAGATCTACAAGACCTTTTTGATCCATCTAGAAACATGGCGAAGTATAGAAATATCCTTAGTAGTCAGAGCATGCAGCCCCCAATTATTCCACTCTTCCCCGTTGTCAAGAAAGATATGACATTTCTACACGAAGGTATTTCAAAGTTATATGAAAATTAGCACTTTTAGCTTTAGCTAATTCTACAGAATTGTGATTCATTATATTTAATATGTCTTTTCACCCTAATGATTATATATCACTAAAGCTTTACCCAGTTACATGTGGCAAATTTTAGGACTCCAAAACCCATATTATTGACAACAAATTTAGGTGTTTACCATCTTCATTTAAACATAAACTTCCCTCACACTAAGATCAGACAGATCATATTTGTTTTGGTTAGTAATCTTTTTTTCAACTTCTGGATTTTTTTAATTGAACTACTCAACACATACAAGAAAAAATGTGCCCCAAACGAGTAAACAACTTAATAAATTTACAGAAACATCCAGGGAACCAACATTCAGGCCAAAAACAAAACACTTGTCAGCCTTCCAGGAGCCGACTCCTGCCTCTCCGCAGTTACCATCCTCATCCCCTTCCCGAAACATAGCTACTGTCCTGACTTCTCTGTTACTTTACTTTAGTTTTACCTGTTCTTACTTTAAATGAATAGAATCACAGAGTGTGTTTTTCTTTTTATGCTTTGGTTTGGTTTGATTTCTGGCTTATTTTGGTCAACATTAGACTGGTGAGATCTTTCCATGTTTTTAGTGTAGTTATACTTCAAAGCTATTTAGTTCTGACACATGAATGCAATGTATTCATCCATTTGTTGAGCATTTGATAGTTTCCACTTTTCACCTATTATGAATAATGGTGCTATGAATATTCTTGCACTATCTCTTAGTGCACGTGCATTTCTTTTATATGATTTAGGGTGGGATTTATGGGTCCTGATATTTGTATAATTAACTTTAGAAAACATTTTGGCATTATCCACTAAAGTGGAACACTGTGGTTAGAGTTCTCATTGTTCCTCATCCTTACCAATACCTGATAGATTCTGATTTGTTTGTTTGTTTGTTTGTTTGTTTTAACCCATCCCAGTAGTGGTGTAGTTTAATTTGCATTTCCCTTATTACTAATGAGGTAGAGCACCGTTTTAGGTATTTATTTGTCCTCTTTTGTCAATTATCGATTCTGTTTCTTGCTTAGTTTTTATTAGGTTGTCTTTTCTTTAATAAATTTTAAAAAATATTTTATAAATCCTTGGTATAAAATGACATGCCTTTTGACTCTCTTAGGGTTCCTTTTGATGAACAACAAGTTCTTAGGTTTAAAAGCCTAATTTATCAATCTTTTGCCATATATTTATCTGCAGTCTCCCTGAATTGATTTTTTTGTATGGCATTTGTCCTCCATTAACTTTCTAGCTACACAATACTTTACTATTTTTCTAACGTCACTAGATGTTATTGTATTTATACTTGTTGATATTAATTATTGTAATCATTAGTACTTTTCTGTGTGTCAGGAAATGCAAGGAACTTCCAAACTATTTATATTTTATTTACTCACCTCCTAATTTATATGCAGTTGTTGCCATACCTTTAAATCCCACATGATACTATCATTGTTTAGTAAAATAAGTACTTATTTAGCTTTACCTATATGATGATCTTGTTACTATTTTTTACTCCTTTCTGCATTTCAAGCTTCCAAATTGTTGGGGGGGGGGGGTGAGTTCCCGAGTAGAACACTGTTTATTATCCCCCCTTAAGTACAAGTCTGCTAGTGATGAAATTTCTTAGTTTTTGTTTATCTGAAAATATATTTACTTCATATTCATTCTTTTTTTTTTTAAGTAACTCAACTGTTTGTTTTGTTTTTTAAAGATTTTTATTAAGGTATTGGGGAAAGGGAACAGCGTTGGGAAATCAGGGAAGGGGAACAGACAAGTTGCTATCCTCTTGCTCTTCAGTCTAGTTGTGGAGGACATTGCTTCACTGGCCCATGTTGGTATCGTCATAGCGCTCTTCCCTGGTGAGGCAGATCAGTTCCCGGCCTCTGGACGGCCTCTCACAGCAGCTTTTGGCAGCTCACGCTGGCTGCCGGCCACTCACTGTAGCCTGTGGCAGCAGCCCACTGCAGCAGGGGCTGCAGCTATGCCGTCCCGGGGACTCAACAGCAGCCCAGCTCCCAGTGGAGCTGTTGTTACCCATCTTAGCTGTAGAGGGCAGTGTCACTGGCCCTCATGTGGGATCCAACCCGAGCCCTGCTGCTCAGAGCCAGCGTCCCAAGCCCCCTCTTGACCAACATGCCCTTGGCCGGCCCCCTAATATTCGTTCTTAAAGCATAATTTTGGTTGTTGATAGTTATCTTCTTTCAACATTTCGAGATAATATTCTATTGTCTCAGCTTCCATTGTTAACATTAAGAAGTCAGCTGTCAGTCTCATTTGCTTTTTTACTATATTCTGCTCTTTTTCTGATAGCTGCTTTATAATTTTCTTCTCATTGTCTGTATTTTTCTCTATTTTTGCTGTGATGTGACTTGGTGTGGCAAATTGGGTTTTGTTTTAAGTCTGATTTGTTTATAGAAGATCTTGAAACCTGTGTTTTGATGTTTTTCATCAGTTTTGGAAAATTCTGTCATTCTGTCAAGTTTTTTATCTGCCCTCTTCTCAGTTTTCCTTTAAGGATTTTGATTTCACCTCTGTTAGACCTGATCACTATCGCTGTTGTCTCATGTACTGTTTCCTGTATTTTTTATCTTTTTGTCTCCCCATACTTCATTCTGGATATTTTTCTTCCTACTGCCTCACCATGAGTCATTCTGGATATTTTCAAGCTGTTGTCTAATTTATTAATTCTCTCTTCAACTATGTCTAATTTACCATTAAATTTATCAGTGAGTTCTTAATTTCAGTTATTGTTTTTTCCGTTTTACAATTTGTATTTGTTTTGTTCTGTTTCTATCTTCACATTCTTTGCCAAAGTTCTCAGTGTTGTTTCTTTATACCTGTGCACATGTTCAAAATAATTAACTTTTAAGTCTGTCTCTAACAACTCCTTAATCAGGATCCTTTGTGGGTCCCTATCTGTTGTTTTTTTTTTTTTTTCCTTTGTGTTTTGATCATGCTATCTTTTCTCCTGATGGCTCTGGCTATTTTTGACCAAATGGATGTTATGTATAAAAACTTACAGAAATAATTTGAGGTTTCAGATGATGCTCCATTCCACCAGAGCGAATTAAAGCGTGCTTCTGCCAGGGAGCTAGGGGTTGCTACCAATCCAATATTACGTTAATCTGTTTTCACATTTTGAGATACTTAACATCAAACTTTTATCCCAGTCTACATTCAGTTCATTCTTAGTCTCAGGATATATATAGTCCTTCAGGATCCCAACCCAAAGTGTTGGAGGTTTGCCTGAACTTAAGTTGTTTCCTCCAACCTCAAAAGTCAGGATGGTGCTACTCAGTTCTTCAGCTCAGCATCCTCCTTTTCTGAAATTAGCAGATGTCCCTACAGTCAAGTGCTGGGAAATGCTAAACCTGCCCCAGATCTTCATTCTTCTTTCAGATCTTCACTGCCTCGATACATTTGTGATGCCCCAAAACATTTATTTTTTTTCTATTTTTGTCCAAATTTTCTAATATTTCTCAACAGCAGGGTTGTTCAGATTACCTTGTCTTACTGCCCCCCCTTCATTGCCACTCCTTTTTGATAAGGAGATGCTATGATGCTCTGACATGCTTCCTCAAAACATGTTCATTTTTGGTAATTATTTTGTTTCCAGCTCATGCTGGGACCCTGAACAATTCATATGTCCAATGTATAGGTGCTATATACTCTGAGAAGGGGCAAGCATACGTGCCAGGCCCATGTGGCTCTCAGACTTGGCTTCAGGGACTTGGAGTTCCACAGAGGCACCTTAGGAGCTGCATGGGAGCTAAATGGGGTTACGCTAACTGTTAAAAACAGATGTGAAAAAAACCACCCTGCACTAGAAAGAAAGCCCTTTGAACTTAAATTGTTTTGCCTTGTGGTTTGAACTGGGTAAGCCAGCAAATGGGCTAAGTCTGGTCTACTAACCTCTCTCTTCAAAGAAAGACCATTTTGAAAGTTGTGTGAATGTTCTCTCAGAGAATTACTTAACAGAAACAAAAACTATGAAACCTTATGAACAAGCAAATTTGAGTTAAATATTGTAGTCATGATTGTAAATTCAAATTTTGGGAAAGAGAAAGTGAGTGGCAGACTGGAAAGTGTTTACCCCTCTGAGCCAGCCACCTCTTAATTTTAATTAACTATTGCCATTTGGGAAAATAGACCTGTTATTTAATCCCCCAACTAACCCCTTCTTTTTTTCTTCAAGAAAAGTTAGAAATTCTTGTTTTCCTGGGATATCTTGTACTTCCTAAATGTTGACAATTTACTTAACAATTTTTTAAGTATTGTAAATCAGAGAAAACTTACTGGGTTAATTAAGCACAAAGGTCACGCTTTGTGACCTCTGGCTAGAACCTAAGTTTCAAGGCTGTACCCTGCTGCCCAAAAGAACAGAGGCAGGTGCCTGCCTGAGAGTTTGCTGAGCACCTGCAGAGCTGGGTTTGAGGAGCTCACAGTTTACAGGTGTGCCTGTACAATAATGACATTGGTTTTAGAACGTATGCTGTTTATCATCATAATCATTATCTCCTAGGAATACAATTCCTTCCAAAAGCTTATTCCCTGGGAGCAGGGTGGAACCATCTATGGGTTTCTCTTAAAAACTGAGTGGCAGTTTGAGAAAGAAGGGTCTTATTTATAACCTGCACCCCCACCCCCAAGAATAATAACTTGACTTCTGCTACCTCTATATGGATCCTTTAATTTGAAAATTAAAAACTTTTATTCCATAGGAAATGACTCCAAAGTAGATGGTTTAGTAAATTTTGAGAAGCTAAGAATGATTGCCAAGGAAATCCGTCAAGTTATTCGAATGACTTCTGCTAACATGGACCCAGCTATGATGTTCCGACAGAGGTATGGCCTCGGAGTGTGTGACAGTGTTACGGAGTGGCATCAAGAGTGATGCAGTTAAACCATAATTACCCTTATTGGCCATCTATCATTTGGTATGTGCTATACAAAGTGCTTTACACAACCTCAGGGTAATCATATATCACAGTAACCCTTACAGGTGGGTGATAATGGCCTCCCTGTTACATGAGGAAACTGAAGCTAAGAGCAGTTAGGTAGTATGCCCAGGATTGCATAATGTGCTGAGATAAGAGCCCTAGTTCTGCATTGCTTTTGAGTATGTAGATAATCCTGTGTGGTTACTGTTACTTACCAATATCAGCTAACTTACATGTAAGAAAATAGCTGATCTTTACTAAAGTTGCCACATAGGACAAATGCTTTCATCGGTTTCTAACCTAATTTCTAAAGTTTTAGTGTGTACATGTCTCTTATTGTTACTGAATATTTTTAAGTTCTATTTCCATCTATGTCATACTTTATTCTTCTAAAATATAATTTTTCTGTCAAGTCATAATACTGCTATTTATTTGTAAGTTCTTTAACAGAACTTAGAAAGTGCAGATTTTAACATGTTCCATCTTTAATAAAAATAGAAAATATTATTTTTATTCCATATTAATCTGGTCTTCTAAGAATGCTTTTTAAAATTCATTTTTAATGTAATAACAAAGGCTTCCTCAAATTATATGAAACTTACAAAAAATACACTGTGAAGCTGTGTATTATAATCGTTATAATTTTCAGGTAAATAAACATGAGGGTTTTAATTTGTGGTCTGATTTTCTTCTGAGCCTGTGTGTATAGCTTCTGTACGTAAGAACTTTAAAAATGAAATATTTACAGGGGCAGACACAATTCCTGTGGCTTACAAAATGTAGCTACTAAGGAAACAAATACTTGGTTCTTTAAAAATCGGTGATGGAGTTTTTGTAACCAAGCACGATCTGTGTGTGTGTGTCAGAATTGGTTGTTTTTTTTGTTTTTTTTTTATTTTGTTTAAATCACTGTTCAGGAGCCTTTGTTTTTGTAAGTAGTTGATCTGATAGTTGCTCTCCTTTAGAGAGCCTCAGGGGACTGAGGAAAGGGTGTGTCAGACTTCCTCTTCCCCATCCACCCCTCTTGTCCTCTGAGAAGCACCACGTGTAATGAGAGCTATCATTGCTCAACAGTGTGGAGGCAGAAAATAGTAAGAACCAGGGAGCAAAGCAAACCTGGAGGAGGGTTTGTTTGTTTCTTTGTTTGTTTTTTTAAGTTTTTGTTCTCATAGCGTATCCCCGGTGCATTGGCTCCACCACTCCCTGTCATCTCACATGGATCTTCATTTACTCATGTGTTAGCACCCTGGTTCCTAAAGACATGAATTTGTGACTTGCTAGACCAGTTAATAGTATTCGTATACTAAGTCCCAGCTGTGCTTCAGAAATGAGCGAAGAATGAAAAAACAGGAAGAAATTAATAAACTTAGCTGTTTCCTTGTGAATGAATGGCCTGGGCTCAGTAAAATACAGTGTAGAAGAAAATAAAACATTTATTATATAATTAGATTGGACTGAACTTTTCCTGAATCAGTTTTGTCAGCCAGTACTGAAATGTGCTATTTTCTTTAAGAACATAATTGTCCATTTTGTGGAACACTTTATGTAGTGTGGACAAAGTAACCCCTTTAATTTTTTAATTTTAACAGTAATCAATTTGCTGAATAAAAAACAACCTTGGGCCACCCACACTGGAGCTCAGTGCATGCATGCCTGGGGTGTGGTGAGGCTGGGGAGGGGGACAAAAATATGAATAAATAAATAAGAATAAAAATAAAAAACAATAATTAGTTCAGTTGTACTATAAGGACATATAAACACTTCAATATATCTTTAAATACTTTAAGTTGAATTTGCTGGTCAAAATTTCTTATAAAACACGTCAGAGAAGATTCTGCACTTAAAAGTGAAATTATAAATCATTGTTCCTTGTAACTTCATCCTGTCACTTAAATAAGTGGCTCAAAAATCCTTTCCAAAAAAACATTTAAAAGTTGTACTCCTTAATTTAAGGTTTCCTTCCCTAAAAACGTTGAATTCACAATTTATAGTAAGTAAATGTTTTCCTTAAGCTTTTATTTATGTAAACCTCCAGATGAATTAGGCATTAAAAATATAATTTGTCTAAAGGCGTATTTTAAAAATATTGTAACGTTTTTGGCCTTCCATACCTGTCATAATTCATTTTATTCCTCTGCAGTCCACTAAAGTCATTTTACTATTAAGCTACCATTTTTTCCTAGTGAAATTTTTGTGTTCTATTCTGTCTCCATAGTTTTTCTGGCTATCAACTGTTGTCTTTTTTCTGTGTTTTCCTATTCAAACACATGCTCCAATGTTTGTGGCTCTTGCTTACAGGAAGAAGAGGTGGCGGAGTCTGGGGTAAGTGTAGAGATGAATGCAACTGGAATGAAGGTTGTGCACCTCTTAACATAAACTGCATCCTTTTCATTAATGCACGCACATAGAAGAGCATGCGTTGTATTAACCCCGTCAGCCTATGTTCCTGACAAACGCCTTTGCTAACAAGGTGAAAGTAGTGATAGAATCAGCTTTTTTTTTTTTTTTTTTGTCTTTACTTTTCATTATTGACGTCCCATTAAGTCTATTTTAGATTTTAATTTTACAGGGTCAGCTAAATGATGGTGGTAATAGGAAATATTTGTTGTGTGCTTACTATGTGCCATACACTGTTCTAAGCACTTTATATGAATTATTTAATCGCCAGACCACCCCTATGAGATAAATACTGTTGCCTTCATGGTTGTAGATGGGGGAAGAAAGACTCGTCTACATTCTTCCAGCTCACCAATGGTGGATCCAAACCTAGGAAGTTTGATTCCAGAGCCCACACCATTTTCTTTTATTCAAATGCCATGTTTTATAAAAATATAAATATAAAAATGGATAAGAGGTTTGTTTATAAAGGTTACATTTTTCCATCAGTTTTCCAAAACGAGGCAACCCTTATCTGAACTATACGATAAAATCGAGGTAATTGAAATAGAAGATGATTTCAGTTCCCCAGATCCACTAATAACCGAAGACTTAAAGCATTAATTGGACTTTAAATTTCTGTTTTTAATTAAAGACTCCCTTATCTTTTTTAAAGTTGTAATAGAATCCATAACTGCCACCTTTTGTTGCTCAAATAGGTTCGATCTCTGCTTATACGTAACTAGGTATCTATTTAGAATCATAAAATGTTGAGGTTCTTATAAATTATCTATGTAATCCTTTTTTTTTTTGTGAAGATACAAATGGTTTTTGTGGATGAAGGGATTGCCTAAGAAGAATTTTGTTACTTTAAAACTATAGTGAATCATGGAGTTTAGATGCTTTTATTACATGTAAGGGTTTTTTGTGAGCCACTTATTTTAACTTGAGTCTTGTCTTATTTGTGGTCTTATTTTCTGTTGAAGCTTGGTGAACTTGAATTTCCTTTTTCCTTCCTTCTTTGTGTGTTTCTCATGTGTTTTCTTCAATATTATACATTTATGTCTTGGTCTCTTCTGGTCCTTCTCACTGAAAATAGAAATTGATTCTTGGCATTACTGTTATGAAGAAAAATACTTGGTCACTATATCTTAGTGGGAATTTGGGGTGTTTGAATGACTCATGTAACATATTCGCCGATTCTCAGTGTTAGGGTTGTACTGTATGATGCTAGCAGACACTATTTCCATTTTCACATCAGCATTTTCTGAAAGTAGAAGACATTTTATTGTCATTTATCACAGTGTTTTCATTTACTAGAAATTTTGTATGTATCTTAGATTTATGGTATGTCACTCTTTTTAAATATAAACTAAGATAAAATTATTAAATGTTTGTATTAAAATTTGCTCCTAAATTTTGGGGCTTGATTTTGCTGCATTTCTTTGAATCTACGATATCAATTATTGGACACACAATTATTTTAGGCACCACTAAACGTATACTTATTGAAAGAGATATTATGTAAACTTAGATATGCATTTTTATCACATAACATCCTTTTACATTCATAAAAAGGAAAATATAAGCAAATTAATTGGTTAGCTCTTTTTAAAACTTCACATTGAGAATATGAATCTTCTATATCACTTTTAGAGTTTGTCTTTTCCCTGACAGTTGCCTATGTGCCATCAAATGTGTTGGTAATGCAACATTCCTTAAAATAAGCCATAAAAGAAGTAAAAGCTACTGGTGCTGGGCTCTGAGGCTGGCTTTGCAAATATTTATAGCTAGCCTCCTTTTAACGCCTGCTTTGGCAATGCTGTTGAACTTGTTAGATTCATTGCCTCCTTTATAATCATTTGGTTCCTGGAGGTTAAAAGAGTAATCCGTTGGATTTTCTTCCAAACCATTCTGTAAGTTTTGAAGTTTGAAGCATGACTGACAACCATGTCATAGTTTCTGCCTGGCCAGTAGCAACTGAAAGTTGCCACAAGTCTAAGACACACATTATTTCAAAGATCTTAAAATTCTGTAGGAAAAAAAAAATACCATAACACTTTTACAGCTCTGTTTCACTTAATTTACTATGGAAACATTTAGATTTTAGTACCTGTTTTAAACTGGGTATATAAGCACTTAAGAATAGATTGTTGTATGGTTGTGGTCTATGTATTTAGAATATTTTTGTGTAATTATGAGGCTAATTTAGAAAACCCATAGATACTTTATTTTGAAATGGCAACTGCCTTTAAAATAAAAATCGTCTTAGACCCTTGTGTTTGCTGCCTTGTTAGAAAGGACCAATAGCTCTGCATTTTCCTGTTTTCCTTTGTTTCCCTAGATGTAGTCATTGTAGAAGGGTTTGCCAAAAAGAGTAAAGTTGAGCGGAGCTATAGCTTGTTTGGCTCGTGGTTGGTTATTTCTGCCCAGCTTGCAGTTCCATTGCATTAGACACACAACAGAAGGGAGGTCCCAGACCCCCGGACCTCCAGACCTAGCACCCGCATATTGCCTAAACATTCCATATGTGAGTGGGAACATTGAGTAGCTTTTTATTGCATTTCTGATCTCTGACTACATTGAATTGAGTGTAAATCCTGTTGTTGTTTTTTTTATCGGTGTTCTCTCTTTGGCCAGAATCTGGCTACTGGTAAAATTGGTCAGCATGCCGAGAGTGGGCCTGCTAGAGACAGGAACCGGTGATGGCTATAGCGTGTCCAGTGGTACAGTCAGGCAGAGCTGCTCTACAAACTCCCGTGCTGAAGAGCCCGGTGCAGAGATCTGCTGAGGATGGACTTGGCCTGACTCAGGCTCTGGCCACTTATTCAGAATGTGGATGGGCCAGAACCAGAGGAATGCTTTTACTTGTCACTGTATCTTAGTGGGAATTTGGGGTGTGTGAGTAAGCCATGTAACACATTCACCTATTATCAGCTTTGGGGTTGTGCTGTATGATGCTAGCAGACAGGAGTTATGTAAGCCCGAACACAAGTCTGATGAAATTTGTTGCTCAGGGGTGAATTGTTCTTTTGAGTTCTGCACTGTGCCAAATCTGAAAACTTAGACCATTGCCATACGTGCCATATTACTTTGCATTAATGCTCTTCATCTTTTAACTCATTTACATTAGCATGCAGTAGCATTAACAGAACAACATTCTTTTAATCTTCCACCTGCTGTGCTTAGTTCTCATCTTGACAGCCCCTTATCGTGATCTCCATCTTCGTGCAGATCACTGAGTCAAGGCAGCACCAACTCAAACATGCTGGATGTTCAGGGAGGCGCTCACAAAAAAAGGGCCCGGCGCAGCTCTCTGCTGAATGCCAAGAAGCTGTATGAGGATGCCCAGATGGCGAGGAAGGTGAAGCAGTACCTGTCTAGCCTGGATGTGGAGACGGATGAGGAGAAGTTCCAGGTGATGTCGCTGCAGCTGGAGCCTGCGTATGGGACCTGTGAGTACAGCTTTCCTTGGATGTGACACTAAGTCGCACAATAAAATAGACGTTGATTTCTCCAGAGTTAGACTGAAATCCCAAGAAAATTAACTGCCACTCACAAAGGATCCCTGACATAGCCCATGCATCATGATCTCCTGCTAAGCAGATACTGTATCCCATCCTTCCTTGAGGATCACCTGATGCAGGGAATGGAGGGATAAGTAGTTTGCCTTTAAAAAGCATTTAAAGTCTCGTAAAAACTGCAACATTATACTGGAGCCCTTGTATTTGAGAACATTTTTACTTTCATCCCTAAATTAAGAGAAAAAATTTCACAGATAATACTTACCAACTAGAAAATACATGAAATTTGATTAAAACAGAGCTAATAGGTGTATTATAGGTGTCAGTAAATAAGGTAAAACAAGAAAAATCAGAAACATTTTGATATTGTTAACATATAACAAATATGGGCAAAAGAGAGCCTATTCTCAATAATGTTTTTTTGGTTTGTTTTTTTTAAAGTACAAAATAGAATGCTGTGTGTCTGGGTCAAGGAATTCATGAGTTGTAAAAGCAGAAATCAGGGATGGTAAAATGTACTTTATTTGTTGTTAACAATAAATTAAAGGTGATTCTTAAATTACAAGTAAATGGTATACCAATATTGTGTACCAATAGGAAGCATAGAACTTGATAAAATGTTGACAGAACATAGAATGGGGAAGGTTCCGATTTTCTATTTCTTTGTTTCTAATTGATAGAGGGAAATGATAGCCATTCTAGGTTGGCCCTGAGATTGATAAATGATATGGTATTTGCATAGTAATCGAAAAAATACGTCAACAGAGTAGAACAGAGAAAGTGTAACTACAACCAAATACTGATTTAAAAATTTCAGATATGACAGTGAATTTTAAAATACAGGGTAACAACAAAATATCACAGAGCTGTGAAACACAGTATGGAGAATATAGTCAATAATACTGTAAAAACTATGTGTAGTGTCATGTGGGTATTAGACTTCTCTGAGGGATCACTTCATAGATTATATAAATGCCTAACCACTCCGCTGAACACCTGAACCTAATATGAAATAATAGTGCATGTCAACTATAATATAAAAATATGTATATAGTGCTGGCCGAGTGGTGCATTGGTTAAGAGCTGGCTTGGGATGCCAGCAGCCCCGGTTCAGATCCCACATGAGGGCCAGTGACACTGCTCCTACAGCTAAGATGGTGAACAACAGCTCCACCTGGAGCAGGGCTGCTGTGAGTCCCCGGGACAGCATAGCTGCAGCCTTTGCTACAGTGAGTTGCCATGGGCTACAGTGAGTGGCTGGCAGCCAGCGTGAGCGGCTGGCAGCCGGTGTGAGCGGCTGGCAGCCGGTGTGAGCTGCCAAGGGCTGCTATGAGCAGCCGTCCAGAGGCCAGTGACCAATCTGCCACACCCGAGAAGAGCGCAATGATGATACCAACATGGGCCAGTGAAGCAGTGTCCTCCACAACTAGACTGAAGAATAAAAGGACAACAACTTGTCTGTTCCCCTTCCCCAATTCCCCAATAAAATCTTTAAAGCAAAAATAAAAAGATAATGGGAGCTGGGGCCGGCCGAGTGGCTCAGTTGGTTAAGAGCTTGCTCAAGAGTGCCAGCTCTGAGCAACAGGGTTGCCAGTTCGATTCCTGGCCCGAGCTGAACTGCTGCTGAACTGCCAACAGGTGGCAGGATGGCTCAGCAAATAAATAAATAAATAAATAAATAAATAAATAAATAAATAAAATAATAAATAATATAATAAATAAAATAAAATAAAGGGAGCTTTCTATATGCCGGCAACGGTGCTAAGCACTTTATAAACAGTGTCACTTACTCCTCACCCGTCTGTGAGGTGTCCAGTACTGGGATGGTATTCCAATGAGATAATGCCCCCAAAAACTGCGTAACCAAAGATGTTGTTATAGTGAAAAAGAAATCCCACAGATACTAAACTACTAGAGAATACTTTGGCATACTGTTTCCTTATCAGTATGAGGAATGGTATATGGCCATTAAAAATCATCAATGTTGGGCCGGCCGAGTGGCGTGGTGGTTAAGCGCTGGCTTGGGATGCCAGCGTCCCCGGTTCAGTCCCAAATATGAGGGCCAGAAACACTGCCCTCAAAAAAAAAAAAAAAAAAAAGTAAAGATTGAAAAGGTGTATAGAATCTTTACAATGTATTCATGTTTTAAAGTTCAAAGCCATATACATATTTAATTTATTAAAGCATTCTACTCTGCTTTAACGATCATCAAAATTATTTTTTCCTGAGTAACTCAACATAGTTCATCATCTTATGGTTATGGAGCACAGTTTATTATTCCTGCTTTCATCTGATAACAGGGTATTTGACTTTTGTATATCTGATTTTCTTTGTTCCCTAAACCTGATTTGGAATCGTCAAGAGCATAGCATTCTCTTTTATGCTTTGCTCACTGTTAAATTTTGAGGCCCAGGAAGATCCCATATGCCCACCTTGCATCCTCCCTCCGCCTTCCCCACACACAGCTGCATAACCTTTGTCTTCTGACACCCATCCTAGACTTTATTTCTTTTTTCATAACGCTAAGTGGTGTCCTTCACTACATATTTAATATTGATTTAAAATGAGAAAACCTACGGGTCTTTCTTAAACTGAATTTTGAGAAAATTTAATTCAGTGTATATTATTTTAAATTGGTTTGAGAGTCTATTTGATTTCCCTTGTGGAACCTTTTAAATGTTTGAATAATGACTATCCCAAACCCAAACATAGTTGATTGCTGAGCATTGTAGAATTTGGTTCTTCCTAATAAGTCAGTATTATATGTGGGCTTTGGCACTCATCTGTGAACTCTTTTTTATATTTAAGGTAGTCTCTTGATATTTTTCTTTGTACTGTAGCAATAAGATGTCAGAGAATTGGTT
Organism: Aselliscus stoliczkanus; assembly: GCA_033961575.1. Lineage (NCBI taxonomy): Eukaryota > Metazoa > Chordata > Mammalia > Chiroptera > Hipposideridae > Aselliscus > Aselliscus stoliczkanus. Next base: position 37,880,120 of record CM066733.1, read on the forward strand.
ATTAGTTCTGAGAGAAGGGGGAAATGTGTCTCACAGTTCTAATCAAGAGATGATGGCATCTTGGATTCAGTTAGTTGATGGGCCGCCGCATTGTTGTCCCCCAGGAGCCCCCATATTTTGACTTTCTGAGATGTTCTCTAATTCTTACCGCTCAATATTCTCTCGGCTCTCATGATAAAAGCATAGGAGGTAACTAGTGTAGCTGAGCTGGGACAGGGTAAGCTGGCTAATTTTGCTTTTTCATCTTGGTGTTTTAAACATACAAAATAGAGTTCTGAGGTTGGACCTGCATTGAAACCATTCTGAATAACTGACTGAAGAATTTAAAGCGCTACCTGAGGGAAGCAGCCTTTTCCCTTTGGGCTACAGTATTGATTTTATGCAAAGCAGGCAGCTTTTTGTTTCTTAAGTCAGAGTACTCAGTTTTTCATACTGACATTCATTTTCAAATATTTTAACCATATCTCTATTCCTGTGTATGGCTGCTGAAATAATTATTCATTCAACAAATCCTGACTAAGCACCTGTTTTCTGTCTTCACTGGACACATAGGGAGATAGCAGTGAACAAGATACATGGTCCTTACTCTTGTGGTAGGTAGTCTGGTGGGGGGAGAGATATTAATTGATTAATCATACAGATAATTGTATTCATACAAATGATTATCAGTGCTATGAAGGCAAGATACAAGATGCCTTGGGAACATAACACATAGGATCTTGGGGTGTAAGGGAGGCTAACATCCGGCCAGTGCTAGCCCATACAGGACCTGCTGGGTCTGGTTTTAGGGATTTGGATCTTTATCCTGAGTGGAGTGGCCGCTTGTCTAAAGGTTTGTGCAGGGCACTTAGAGAAGAAAGGCGTTGCCAGATTTTCATGTATGAAAAGTCATGCAGCTGTCGTATAAGAAGGGCTTGAAGGCGTACGGAAGTAATACAGTGAGGATGTGTTTCAGCAGTATAGATGAGAGGGCGTCAGCCCTGCCGGTCCCAGGTGCTTTGGGAGTGGCAGGCTTTGGTGCAGACATGGCCAAGTCCGAAAAACACGCCACGTACAACCAGTCCCAAAAATGGCATCGAGAAACCCCTATCACAGAGATCCTACTCTCTTAAGGGGGTGACCCCAGGTTCCTGAGGAACACATGCTTTGCCAGGAAGCACACAGGAAGGGCCTGACGAAGATGCAGGACAAGCCTACATGGCCATGAGCGCACAGGCCATGGCTGTCAAGGCCCTCATAAGCCCAGGGAGGTCAAGCCCAAGATCCCAAAGGGCAGCAGCCACAGGCTCAGTCAGCTTGCCTACGTCGCCCACTCCAAGCTCAGAAAACGTGTTCTTGAGTCATCGTCAAGGTTCTCAGGCTCTACCAGCCAAAGGCCAAGGCCAAGGCTGAAACCAACACCCCGGGCAGCTGCTGCTCGGCTCCCAAGGTTCCCAGGCCCAACCAAGGCTCCAGAGAAGAGGTCTGTCTGCGGATGTGAGGATGGAAGGACTGCTGTGACTCCTGGCTGCTGTCTTTGTGGAGCTGGTGTTCTCCTGTGCTGTTCATACAAACCTGAGGCAGGCTGTGTCCTACAAGAAAATAATAGTGATATAGATGAGAGGAGGTTAACTTGACCTTCAGGGTGATGGTGGAGTTTGGAGCTAATGAAGTTAATGGATTCAAAAAGTATTTAGGAAGTAAAATCAACAACTTAATTCTACAAATATTTTAGAGATAACATTTTATAATACTATGTGTAGTTATTTTTTTGGAAAATTAACCTGTTTTTTGTTTGAAAAGATAGTTTTAATGCATCCATTTATTTTTAATTAGTTTTCAATTACAGTTGACAACAATATTATATTAATTTCTGGTGTACAACATAGTAATTAGACATATACCTTACCAAGTGATCACCCCAGTAAGTCTTGACCCAGCTGACTCCGTATAGTTATTCTGGTGTTATGATATGCTGTGCTATCCTTTGCATCCCTGTGATTATTTGATGACCACCATCTTTTTCACCCGTCCCCTCAGCCCTGCTCCCATCTGGCAACTATTAAAATGCTCTCTGTATTTATGAGTTTGTTACTGTTTTGTTTATTTTGTTTTTTAGATTCCCCATATAGGCGAAATCATATGCCTCTCTCTGACTTCACTCAGCACAATACCCTCTAGGTCCATCCATGTTGTCGCAAATGGCAAGATTTGATTCTTTTCTGTGGCTGAGTAATCTTCCACTGTACATATGGACCACCTTTTCTTTACCCATTTGTCTATGGATGGACACCTAGGTCCATATCTTGGCTGTTGTAAATAATGCTGCAACGAACATGGGGGTGCATATATCTTTTTGAATTAGTGTTTTGGGTTTCTTCAGATAAATACCCAGAAGTAGAATTACTGGGTTCTTCTTTGTCTCTTGTTATATAGCCTTTGTTTTAAAATCCATTTTGTCTGATATAAATATTGCTACCCCAGCCTTTTTTTTTTTAATTCATTTTCATTTTCATAAAATATCTTTTTCCATCCTTTACTTTTGGCCTGTGTGTGTCTTGATCTGAAGTGGGACTTTTATAGGCAGTACATGTACGGGTCTTGTTTTCTTACCCATTCAGCCCTCCTATGTCTTGCGATTAGAGCATTTAATCTATTTACATTTAAAGTAATTGTTGATGGGTATGTAGTTACTGCCATTTATTAATCATATGTATTTTCCTTCTTCTTAAAGAAGCCCCTTTGACATTTCTTACAATATTGGTTTGGTGGTGATGAATTCCCTTAGATTTTTCTTGTCTGGGATAATGCACCATTTATCATTGTCAGTGGTAATAACCTTGCCTAACAAAGTGCAGAATTACTTGTTTCTTACTACTCTCTTCTATTAGTGACCAAGAATTTAACGGAGAAAAGATCAGCCAAATTATCAGAAATGTCTCCAGTGCCTATGAGGTCAGCTGGCCAAACAGCTAAAGCCCATTTGCATCAGCCTCACAGAGTAAGCCAGGTGCTCCAAGTGCCAGCTGTTAATTTACATCCCATCAGGAAGAAGGGACAAGCAAAAGACCCTGCCACATTGAGTGAGTATTTTCAGTTAATGTCACATTCATTTAATTGAAATAGCCAGGGGAGTTAGAATGAAAAATAATTACAAATGTAAATGTTTAGGAGATCAGCTACTGTAGTTTGTGTGATAAAATCATCACTCATGAATCAGAAAATGTTGCATTTTGCCTATAGGTATTTGATGGTAGCATCCATATTTTAAATACTGACATTGGAATTCCTGTATCAACTGAAAACCAACAGCAGTACGCTTGGGTTCCAAGGGCTTACTGCAGTCAAAGGTGCATTTGATGCAACCTGTGAGAATGAGATTGCTTATTCTAAGAGTGATTCTATGTTGGTTTTTCATTAATGACCACTTCTAAACACCTAGTTAGGAGACAAGAAGAAAGGGGAGAGTATATTAAGTAAAGATTGCATTTTTTTCCCTCTGTTAGGCCATATCATATAGACATTATCTGAATTACTTTTATTTGTTGTTTTAGCTATATCACTATTTTAGCTTTCAGATGGGAAGTCAGATTCAATTTGGTTTGTAGCATTATTACTTAGTCCATGCATTATACATAAGACATATTCAGTAGAACTTAGTGAAATGTGAACTTAGTTTGATTTTGTTTTGGGATCCAAAGTTGAAAAAAGATGCCCTCTCCTTGGCCATATTTTCAGTAAGGTGATATACACACTCACAGAAACAGATAGCTTCAGTGTTATGCCAGGAGTATGTACAGAGCACAGAAAGCAGCGAAGTGGGGAGGCTTTTAGAGCAGGCAGAGGTGAGGTACAGAGGGCTTCAGAGAAAGCTTCAGGGAGAGAACACCTAAACGGAGTCCTACAGGTTGATCAGGAAAGAGGTGATTAGGAAGAGATTCCAGAGAAGTTAACTTGAAGCAGAGGGATAACTCGATACAACAAAGAGCTACAGGCAGTTTGCTACCTCTGAGTACTTAGCTGCAGGAGTGTGAAGACAGTAATTAATAAAGCTAACACAGAGCACTTCCTGAGTGTCATACAGTTCTACGTGCTTTTCATTTAATCTTCATAAGAACCCTGTAAGATAGGAATTCCTCTCACTCCACAGAGGAAGCATAGAGGGTCTCAGTAACTTACACATTATCAGTAAGTGAGGGAGCTGGGAGCTGAACCCAGGCTAAGTGGCCTTTCAACTCTGTACTAAACAGCCACCCAGCATGAAGCAAAGTGAAGTCATAGGCATGCTGAAATTATAACATAGCATGCTAAAGGAAAGTTGTCACTGGAAGCTATGGAAGAGATAGGAGCAAGGGAGGGTTATGGTCCAGTTTATGTTGGAGAAGGAAGGTTGATGTAACAATTAACTGGAAGTTGCTCAGAGCCTGAAAAAAAAAAATAAAAAAAGAATTGGGTGTAAAATTGGTGAATTTTAACATTGATAAATTTGCTGGTAGGAGTGAGAAATAGAACGAGTCTAGCTCTGGTTACTTATTTGGGTGTCATCACCGGAGACACAGTATTACTTGTACTAGGTAGCCCTCTTCCCCTCTTGTTGTAATATGGCTGTTATCTATTAAAATAACAAAAGTAGTGTGAGTATGCTGTGATTTAATTTTTTTCAGTATTAAAGGACTGCTTATTGCTAATGCAGAACCTCTGTCAAGATTGGGCTTACTTTACTTGTTGAGAACAGTGTCAGTAGCTCTTTGACATTTCTTAGCGAAGATGTATATAAAAATGTCAGGCTTGCTAGGTTTGCTGTACGCTGAACAGGGCCAGCTGTTGGGCAAGAGTAATGATAGAACTTTGCAGGAATGTTTCTGGCGGACTCCATACTGCTTTTCTCTGAATTCATGATTCTTTCTGTTGTCTACTTCTCTCCTGTAGTGTGAATTTAGTGCTCTTGAAAAGGGCTGGACTGGCAGGCTCTTCTGTGTGCCCACAGCACAAATGCACCGCAGGTAGTGACAGTGCCAGCGTACCTGCACTGCCCCTGCCACATGCCTCGCCCTGACTTGGAGAGGCCACCTCTAGAGGGGAGGGAAGAGTTTGAATCCACACCTTCTCTATTAAGACTTCCTACAAGTGTGTCCATTGTGGGGGGCGCGACTCCTCAGACTGTTAAATCGATTTCCCTTATGCCACAAAACAGACAGAAAAGAACTATTGTAATCTGGTCTGTGCTGACTGGCTGAATTTGAACAGATAACCTAGAGGTGAGAATCTCTGTATGCCATCACCCAGTCATTTAGTCCCCGTTTGTCATCTACACATTTCAGTTGACTGCACTAGCCATTGTGCATCATGGCTTTGGTTATGTAGTAACTTAGGCAAATACAGACATTTTAATTGTGAAGTGATGCTTATTTCTTTGGTTTTATTTTTAGGTACAAGTTTACCTCAGAAAGTTTTAGGAACAAGTGAAGAAGTAAGTGGTAAGAAACATGCAGAAGACACTATTTCTGTGGCATCGTCCTTACATTCTAGCCCTCCTGCCTCTCCTCAAGGTTCCCCTCGCAAAGGTAAGACAGAGCAGTCAAGCAAACAACTTTGTAACACATATTCTGCGTTTCAATCTATAGTTATGACAGAAAGTATGAAGAAAAGCCTACCTCCTAATACTTTTTGAACTGTCATGTTTTGGATTGAGTTATTCCGATGCCTTCCAGGTACCCTGCATCATGTAGATAGGACTCCTGTACTCGGGAGTGGTTGGTCCTTCTGTACAGTACAAGCAGAGATAAAAATGAAGGCAGATGTCACAGTTGTTTTGTTCTGTGCAAATTCTCGATGTTGTTACTCTCAAATTTCCAATTATTGCAACGTTTCTGTAGACTATTTGGATAAGAATTTCTACAAGATATTGTTTTTAACCAATGACAAGATTTAAGAAAAGAAACATATTTAGATTGATGCATTCCTTTTTTTAGTAATGGAATATTGCCTTTTTAGTCATCAGGATTTAAAATAACCTATACCCTTATGATTTTTACATGTATACTTATATAGAACCTGTTGAGGCAAAAAATCTGAAATCACTGTTGTTCATTTCCATTTCCATGGTCTCGTAATTCAGACCGAAGGCTTTCTTCTTATGACTAGCCGGGACAGTGTGCCTGTAGATGCCACTTTATGTTAGTTACACATGGAGCATTCTGAATGGTGCCTGTATTTTTCCCATTGGCCGTCCACACTGTGTGCCCTGTGGCAAAAGGCCCCTGGCCCTGGCGCTGTCTTCACAGATGTAAGAGGAGGGCACCTTTAAATAATCCCAGTACCGGGTGGCACATGGTCAGAGGGAAGACAAGCTTATGAATCTGGCAGGAGGGAAAGCTCCCAGAACTGTCCTCAGCTCCCATGGCTCAAATCTCATCTCACTTTGGAAGGCTCCTCCGTATCTCTGCCACCTATGTGGCAGCAGTGAGGCATAGTGATGTCAGACCTGATGGGGATCCTGCCTCTGCCCCCTCCTGTAGCTGTGTTACTACAAGTAACTGATTTACAAGGTCAGGTTTCCTGTCTGTAAAATGTGGGGATAGAAGCACCCATTTTAGGGGCTTTGTGAATTAAATGAAATGATATGTGATTTCATAAAGCCTGATGCATGCGAAGCATTTAGTAATGTGGAGTCGCCATTACTGACCTCGCCTTCCCCACTGCACATAGCTGAGACTGGCTAGAATTTTCATTCAGATTTTACTAAGAAAAAGCTTAGTAAAAATCAAACAGAACAAATTAATTGTATATAGAGTAGGTGGGTTTATAAAATTCAAGTTTCTGATCCCATTGTGTGTAGCTCATACATGACTTTGTGAGGCACACAGGTCTGTTCCATCTCTGTACATCTCATGGTCCTGTCCAAGGTGTTCCTTGTCACGTTCTGGGGGGTGGGGGGACTGGGAATTGTGCCCAGTCACATACAGGGTCCCGAGGAGCCGTGCCCGTGTGCGCGTGATGCTCTTCAGGAGCACCCAGCACGCCTGCCACCCCTTTGGAGGCTGTTCGGAGGTCCAAGACACACAAACCAGCTGATCCAGATGTGGTGTTTTATGCCTGAGTGTGACTTGTGGGAAGAAGTATTAGGAACTGGAATCTCCCTGTTGCTCCTCTTCCCAACAGAAAACCCACTGTCACCCCTGGAACAGAGAAGCCTCTTTCTCTGGTGTGAGCCTGTCATAGTCATTGAGAAGGCTTAGAAATCTCAAGAAATTATTTTCTTCAAAACTATTTCCAATTGTTCTTGCATATATGTTCTTCCAAAACCTCAATCAAATATTATGTTTATTTCCATAGACAGATTTTTGCCAGTGATCTAACTGAATAAAAATGTCATTGAACTGAGAGTACGTTATTAGGATCTGTTCCTAGTTCTTGCTAACCTTTTAAATTAGTTCTTTGTTTTCTAACAATTAAGAAAATAAGCCTATTTTCATGTTTTTCACAAGGGGAACTTAAACAAGAACTTTTTTCTTTTTTTATATTTCATTTAAGTATAGTTGGTATGCAAAAGTATATTAGTTTTAGGTATATGATGCAGTGATCTGACATTTATTTACCTTAGGAGGTGATCACCTCCCTAAGTCTAATAACCATCTGTCACTGTGCAGACTTCCACAGTATTATCGACTGTGTTCCCCTTCACCTTTTCACCCATCACCACCCCTAAACCAGTAAGAACTTTTAAAAAGTGAGAAGTCAAGAGACTGTAACCTTTGTCTTCCCCAGTGCTTAAAGGAGGCCACCTGTCCACCTCAGAGGTGGACAATTTCAAGGGGATCAGAAATTGTGCTTTATAAATACATTTGTTGTACATACTATTTATATGTCCTATCTGATTTTTGCTAAGCTTTTCCTAAGTAGAACCTGCCTGAAAATTCGACAAATAGTTACCTTTGAGAACTACTCTTGTCTTATTTTTGCTTACAATTTTACTAGCCTGCCTTATTACCAATTTGTTCTGATCAAAGTAATCTTTCTCCTGTGTTTTGTCTCACAATGATTGCTATGTTTATGCTGTAACATAGTTTCTCCATGCATTCAAATATATGTTGCACATTTTAATTTTTCAAATATTGTTGATATTAGAGTTTTTTAATAGTAAAATGTTATATAAGCAGAGCTAATTGTGATTAATTGGAATGAATCAATTGACCATGACAGGGTTTTTGCATCTCTCCCTCCAGTTGGCAGTGTCATATCTGACCACAGCATCCTGCTGCACCTCACAGGGTCTACCTCAGCCCCTCCCCGTGAGCCCAGCACCAACATCAGTGGCCACAGCTGCCCCGGCATAGGTGGGGTTTACTTGCAAAAGAAAATCCTTCAAATTACCAGGAGCACAGCCAAAAGAACAGACAGAACCGAGAAGGCCACTGAGGAGAATAGAGACAGGCCAAGTTCTGAGAACACAGCCAGAAAAAGAATGACATCCCCGTTTAGAAGATTTAGGGAAAGAGCTCTTTCAAGGGAAAGAGTAGTCAACAGCAAAAAAGAGGACGCAGATCACCATCAAGCTACAGAAAGCTGTGAGAAAGTGGAGGGTGTTGGAAGCAACATCCAAGATGAGAAAGGGAGTGACATCTGCAATTCAAATAGCCGAGGCACCAGTAACACTTTAAACTGCTTCTATACGCGATTCAAGTCTAAAAGGAGGAAGACACTCTGATGGAGTTCCTTCACTTTAGTGTTCAATTTGTTTTATTAGTGTAAATGTAACTGAAATTATTTGTCAAAGCTTAGGCAGACAACTTAGTAAAATCCTGTTTATAAGTATTTTGATTAATGTTACAGGTCTTCCGGCAATAACGTCCTGTTGGTTTAAAGTGCCTTATTTTTACATGTTGTTTTTCTAATGTTAGTAAAGGTTATATTCTTATTTTCTGTAGTTGGCTTTATTTCCTACTGGTAGCAGCTGGGTCTTTGAATGAAATAAGTGGAGGAAGGTTTTTAGGAACCTATATTTATGTTCACATTAACACTCCCAATAATGGTCTGATCAGAACCTTTGCCTCAGAAAATTTTATCGCTATCTTTTTTTTCTTTATTTATTTATTTTTAATTAGTTTCAGGTGTACAACACAATACAATAGTTACACTTTTTACCCCTCTAAGTGACAACCCCCGTCCCCCAATTCGCCACCCCACTCCTCTGCCCCATAGCATACATATCTATTACAATTCCTTTGACTCCCTTCCACATTATAATCCACATCCCGTGACTATCAATATATTCAATTACAGTTGGTATACAATACTATACAACCTCAGCTTCAGGTGTACAGTGCAGTGATCAAGCCTCTACTCCATCCATGAAATGGTCTCCCTAACAAAGACATATGACCATCTGACACCCCACAAAATATTTACAACGTTATTAATTATATCCCCCGAACTGTCTTTCATAGTATCGCTATCTTATTACTGCATCTGCTTTACAAGCTAAAGGAAAAAGAAGTGTTTGGGAGGCAAGAAACTACATCTTGTCCACTTTCTTTTTTTTTTTTTTTTTTTTTTTGAGGGCAGTGCCACTGACCCTCACATGTGGGACCCGAACCAGGGCCGCTGGCCTCCCACGCCAGCGCTTAACCACCGCGCCACTCGGCTGGCCCAAAAATCTACTTTTTTTTTATTATTATTTATTTATTTTTGCTGAGTCATCCTGCCACCTATTGGCGGCTCAATGGCAACTCAGCTCAGGCTGGCATCGAACCACTGTTGTTCAGAGCTCAGCTCACACTCTTGAGCGAGCTCTTAACCAACTGAGCCACTTGGCTAGCCTCCATGGCCACTTTTTTAATCACCTATTTTTCATGTATCTCTGATCAGAAGAGGAGATAGTCTAACATAGCAGGCTCAAAATCATCTGGGAAATTTGTTAAAAAATACAGCTACTGTGTCCCGCCACAGACCTTGTAAATTGGAATTGCCATAATTGGGCCCAAGAATGTATATTTTAATCAGCTTTCTAGCTGAGTGTTACATTTGGTTGTATTGATAAAATATTGATCTAGCAGATATAAGAATGAAATTTTTTTAAAAAATAACAGTAAAGCAAGTCCTTTAGGATAAAAGAGCAACGGTTTCTTTCTTTGAAGAACTTTTAAATTTAATTCATGTTTAATTTATTTACCACATCCATTTTCTTGGTCCTCTTGAAATTGACCAATTAATTCCTGAGGGGCACTGAGAAATATTATAGCGATCCTAAGATCAGAGAACTGGGGTAGGAGTCAGGAGACTGGCTTGTCTCGTGCCTGTCCCCTTGAGCCACATGTAAATCACACATTTTCTAGGTCTTATTTAAACCTTCTCTCTCCGAAATAGCTAAACTACTTAATAAGGTTATTGTTCAACAAATGTTTTTCCTTAATGACTTGCATTACAGGTGAGTATAACCCATATATAGGTCTTGAGATTTCTAGGGATTGAACCAAAGGTCATGTACCTTTTGAGCCACATCCTCTCAGTGAACAAGAAGATAACTGGTTGCTTCTATGAGGCCTACTCTTTGCTGGCATTTTCTTTTATTTCAAGGCAAAAGAAGTTTGGTTACTTTTCTAACAATTACCAATATCAGCTCATGTACATTTAACTGTCATGCTGCAAATTTGGTTTTGGACCTTTTCACATCACTCCATCTCCACCCGTTTATTCCAAAGAAAATCTCTGTAGCTATATCTGCTGTGCAGCAAGTCACAGAACAATTTAAAACAGAGCGATGCTGGGGTTTTTTTATAACACATTCTTATATCAGTTCAGCTGTTTAATATTCTGCAAAGTTGGTGAAGAAAAAAAATCTAGATATAAGATTAAATTCAAATTTAAAAACATTTATTTAAAAACACTAAAACAGTGGCTTTTAACGTAGGGCAAAACTTCTTAGGCGACATAAACAGAATATCTGAGGTAGGTATATGTAGTTTGCAAAAGCAAAAGTATAATTAATTCTTTCCCTTGAGGAGTCCTAACTCTGCTCTCCAACCCCTATCTCTCTAGGTGGTCTTTTGGACATGCAGATCAGGCTATGAAATACTTAAACGTTAATCAAAGGAGGGGACATAGGGATAAAAAGAAGTTGAGAAATTCAATATGTCTTTTTTTTTTTTTTTTTTTTTTGAGGGCAGTGTCACTGGCCCTCATGTGGGACCGAACCGGGGCTGCTGGCTTCTGAAGCCAGCACTTAACCACCGCGCCACTCGGCCAGCCCAAGATGTCTACTTTTTAATGTTCTGTAGTATTCTTGATGCCTTCTTGTTTCATTAAATGCTTGTAGCTGTGTGAGAACCTGGGCAGGTAGACCTCAGACAGACCTTTGGACTAGTTTTCTCAGTAATACTGGACTCTGACTTTTGTGGTTCTTGAATTTGGAGTTGAATTGGTATGGGTAGGTACGTGAATGGATGTATAAGGCAATGGCCTCTCCCTGATCACATACCCCCACCTGTGTCCTTGTTTTATATTTTGATCACTTGTCTTCTCTCACTCAGGTTATACACATATACCATCAGCTAAATCTGACAACTTGTCCGACTCCAGCCACAGCGAGATTTCTTCACGGTCCAGCATTGTGAGCAATTGTTCTGTTGACTCCATGTCTGCAGCTCTGCAGGACGACCGGTGTTCCTCTCAGGCTGTCGCGGTCCCTGAACCCACCGGGGTCCTGGAAAAGACAGAGCACTCCTCCGGGGCAGGAGACCATAGTCAGCCTGGCCTGGGGTAAACACCTTGCCCGTGTTCATAGCATAAATCCCAGCTGAGCGGCCACCGCAAGCAGTGCTCCCCTACTAAACCCTACGCCCCATGGGGTAGTTGCAAAGGGATCCTTAAAAGAATGTGAAGCATATATTCTCTCCACTGAAAATGCAAATACATGCTATTTTGAAAGCTGTCTGTCGTGAGGACGGGGGTGATGGGACTGCGAAGGCCTGGCCAGCTGGGGGGGTTGGCTGAGCCCACAAATTAGGAGATGTCCGAGTGCTCACTTTTTAGGTGTTACTGAACTGACAAAACTTTTTATCACGTGTCTTTTCGATGAGTAAGAACTCAAAGGTGGTTCTTGCATTCTGACTGTTAGGGGAAAGATTGTTCAGAAAGAGTGTGTAATGGGAAGCAGCTCCAGTGCCGTACACGTGCCATGCAGGTGGGGAGGGGAGGGCCACTCCTTGATCTTTAGTCACTGAAAATGTGATTGAGGAAGTAAGAATTACCAGCTGGCAAAATCAATTTTTAGAAAAATGTTAACTCTATATTTCTGTGTAGAGCCAAGCAAAATGGAAATCCTTGAGAAAGCATTGAGGAAGTTGGTTCTAAACTGATAAATATTGGCAAATCTGGTATACTTTTATATGAAAAGTTTAAGATATAGTAAAGTGTTACATTTGTAAAGGCTTCTAAACCATGATTCTCTAGACCAGGGGGCAGCAAACTTTTTCTATGAAACTTAGTAAATATTTTAGGCTTTGCAGGTTGCATATGGTCTCTATCTCAAATTCTTTGGAGTATTTTGTTTTATTTAAACCCTTTAAAATGTGAAAACCATGCCTTGCTCCAGACCATACAAAATGAGGCTGTTGGGTAGAATTGGCCCATGAGCCTTCGTTTGGTTCTGCTTATAAATGATAGAATTCTGCTATAAATGATAGAATTCATTTACTAGTAGGTGGTTGGGAAAGTTGCTTTCTATTTGGCACTGTATGAGGTACACTGAAAAATAGGCTAACTTCAGACATACATTCTTGTAGCTGGGAATTCTTAATTCTGCATGAATGCGGAGAATCCAGCATTATGTTTTACCAAGAATGAAAATGTATACTTAATTTTCTTCATTTCAAATCTCATCTTTCATTCTCGTTTAAAATCAACTCTAGAGAAGTTCTGAGGAAACGTCGCTAAGTATTTGAGTTTCCTCAGTGTGTGTTTCTAGCTAAGTATTAACATTAATGCCCTTAGAAGTTTAATGGTCATTGCTTATAGGGTCATTTTTTTTCAACAAGGTTGTTTTGGCATGAACACTTGTGATGCATGTTCTGTAGTACTTGCCTGGACAGAAGAAAGTCTTTCCAGCGAGCCAGTAAATTACCTTTAACTGTGTATCTTCTCTTTTAGGTGGACACACTCAAAGCCATCTCTAATCAAGAGTTTAGCTGTCTCATCTTCTATGAGCAATGAAGAGATTTCTCATGAGCATGTCATTATCGACGCAGCTGACAGTGGTCGTGGAAGTTGGACTTCCTGCTCAAGCAGCTCCCATGACAACTTCCAAAGCCTTCCAAACCCAAAAGGCTGGGACTTTTTGAACTCTCACCGACATACCCATTTGGATGGCCCCATTGCTGAAGTGGAGCCCCCTGACTGTGAGCCCTACCCCTGCCCTAAAGGCTGCTCTAGAACTTGTGGTCCGTGTAAAGGCAACCTGGAAACCAATCAGATGAGGCAGAGTTGGGCCTCCTCCAGCTCTCTGTCTGACTCATACGAACCAAACTACGGGACAGTAAAGCGGAGAGTGTTGGAGAGCGTCCCAGCTGAGTCATGCGAAGGCTCGGACGCCAAGGATGGGACTGACCCAGTTTACAAAACTGTTACTTCAAGTACAGAAAAGGGCTTGATTGGTAAGTGCTGGGGTCTGTGTTGTGTGTGGCATTTAAGATTAAGTGGTAAAAAGTGACATCGGGACATCGTAGTCTAGAATTTTATTCTTGAAAACATCCCTTCTCTCCAACCCCTCTTCCCTCTGCAGACAACTTATTTTCAAAAAGTTCATGATTTCTCAAGGTTTGGGGACAAGCATTTAAGCCTATTCAAATGAAATTGCTGGTATGAAGTTCTGTTCATTTTGTTTTTGAGGTCTTTTTCTTTTCTTGGGGGAAAGGTTGCATTACCGTGCAGTCTCAATAGAGGGATTGTCATCTTTGTCATCTCATAAATTCTTTAGACCACAATGTCTGTGCACCCATGGTAGGAATTTTGACTGATGTTACTTTTAGGTAGTAAAGTGAGAAGAAATGAGATAGGGAGACCGAAGCATTTTTCTGTACAGTCGCCAGGAGCCCATCCTGGGGGTGGGTTCCATTCTAGCCTCACACAGCTTCTTGGTATAATTCTTTTCATATTGAAGCCATCAGAAACATTTTTCATTTCTTCCTTGAATTACATAAGTACTTGGATGGCATAGCCCTTGCTTTTCTATTTATGGGTAATGACTACTTTAAATCAATATTATCATAATCAACTCAACTCTGTAGCATATTCATGATGCCAGTTGAAGTTACTAAAAATGTGAAAGACAGATGTGCTGATTTTTTTTATAGCACATCTATGACACATTTGTTTTTTACTTGTCAAATTGCATTATAGAGTGGGTTTTTTGGCTCATTCAGTTTTTCCAGGGATTTTTTTTTTTTATTATAGATAACTGTTATGTGGATATACAGAAGGTGCCAAAAAAAATATACACATTTTAAGAAAGGAGAACTGTATTAATTGTAACACTCCATATATACTGATAGATGAACACAAGTCATGTTTGACTTCTGCAATTACAAGAGGTGCTTAAAGTGGTTACCATCAGCGTCCAAACACTTCTGAGTACACGAACTACTGCTTGAGCAACGTTGACCAAAGTGTCCATCCACTTGTATACATTTTTTTTGGCATTCCTGGTATAAGCATGTGTGTGCAAGAATATAAAATCTTTTTCTTGTTCATTTGGGAAAATACATTTTGAAAATCTTTTATTTCTTTCATTTCTAGATGACTGGGCAAATCACTTACATTCTTCATTCTTTTCTCACTTTTCTTGACAACCTGTTCATCCTGTCCTTGTCCCATTCTCCACAGATGGGATTGGAAATCCTTTCTGACCCTGATACTATATGCACATTTTTCTGGTACTGTTCTAGAAATTTCAATATGGACAAGCTTGATCCTCTAAAAGGAGAATTAATAGAATTACTTAGTGGTCCTTTTCAATTTATTCTGCTTGTGTATAGGTAGTGTTTGTGTTTAAAAGTCACATGATCAAGATATTCAGAGCCATTGTTCCTGTAGCTCCTGTAAATTGGTCTTAATCTCATAGAACTTCCCTCTTTAACCTATTTCTGATGTTTCTTGAAGCTTGGCCTTAGTCCCAGGGTTTACAGCCTTAGGGAAAAGAATTTTAAGTCACCATTATTTTTAATGTCCACTGAAATCAGAAACTTAACATGGATTTCCTTAGAATGATGTTTTTTCCTTCATCACTTAGTCACTGAGCAGAAGTGAGAACTGAGGTCCATAAAGGAATTAGTTCCCCTATACCAGGAAAGGTGTTAGCTGACAATTGAGTCTACCGGAGTCTCGCAAAACAGCGGTTCATGTCTCAGCGAGGTAACGGCCCTCAAGTAGAGGCCCGAAGTCCGGTCTGTGAAAATCCAGTCAGTAGAGGAGAGAGATTCAGGGTGGGGCTGGCGCTCCTTGGGCGTCTGTCCAGCACTTGTGTCGTGAGGGCCAGACTGCAGAGGGAGTTTGTCATGGTGTCGCCTCCTTCAACTCTGTCTCACTCTGTTTAATGTTTATACAACCTAATGTCATTTATATTTTTTAAAAGCAGGTTAAATATTAAGTTTATTATATTTTTTTAGTGTTATAAATCTGCTGTCATTGTATTCAAATATATTCATTTTGTCTTTTTATGTTCTATTTTGTCATTGTAATAAGTTTCAGTATCTTTTTTTTTTTCATTTCTTATATTTCCATTAACATTTCCATTGCTTATTTTTCATGCCAGTGTACTGTGTCACCTCACCCAAGAAGGAGGGTAGGTATAGGGAGCCGCCGCCCACTCCTCCGGGATACATGGGGATTTCCTTAGCGGACCTAAAGGAGGGGCCCCAGCTCCACCTCAAACCTCCAGATTACAGCGTCGCGGTGCAGAGGTCCAAGCTGGTGCTGCCTGGCCTCGCCAGACCGCCGCCCGCCTCCCTCAGCAGCAGCCCCGTGGCCTGTGTTCCATCGAAGACTGTAACTCAGCCCCAGAGGCATCATTTGCAGCCGTTCCACCCCAAACTAGCAGACCTGACGGACGCAGATAGCGAAGCAGATGGTATGTTGACAAACTACTTAAATGAATTGCTGAACACGTTTAATGGTCTTTACGCTGGTGTTTTACGTCCTCAGTAATGTTTTCTTTAAATGCCTCAGAAGTCTCTGTTAAGGAAAACCAAATCCCTGAGCTCTGAGCAACGGCGGTTCGATGCCAGCCCGAGCTGAGTTGCCGTTGAGCTGCCAACAGGTGGCAGGATGGCTCAGCTAAAAAGAAAAAAAAACAAATCCCACAGGTGGCAGGATGGCTCCGCTGGAAAAAAAAAAAATCCCTAAATATGGTGGTGTGATTTTTAAATGGAGAAGGCAAACTGCTTGTCTCCGTGTGCCCAGCCCCTTCGCCACCCCAAATGGGGCGTTCTTATATTTGATTGATAGCAGCTCAGTCTAATGGGAGAATTTTGAGAGGAGGCATGTGACAGAGGGGTCGTGTCTTCCATTAATGCTTGGAAACGAAACTGCAAGTTTTAAAATGCAAAATTATCTGAAATCATGCTGTTAATAGAGTTCCTCTTACTAGCAAAACCCTTCATTGACTTCACAGCTGTGGCTTGCTTTATTAAAAATAAATGGAATTTTAATCTTTTATGAAATTCCAATTTATTGCCAGCTTTCAATGTGATCAGTACTCATAAATGTCATAACAAGAAAACCTGGACCTTGATGGGATGGTTGAGAGGATATTTGTTTGAAACTGACTAATTTTGTACACAGGTGACTAGATTGTCAGTTGATCTTCATTAATGGGCTGATCTGCCACTTAATTGTGTTTTTATTTTCAGAAAATGAGCAGGTTTCAGCAGTCTAGCCTGTGGAGGACGACGGAGAGGGCAGGACCACCTCGTGACTGTGGGGCCGTGGCCAGCACCCAGCCCCCGCCCTGCGGTCCCGGTACTCAGCGCAGCGGCAACCCCGCTCAGGCTTCCCCGCTCTAATCCCGCGGAGGCCTGGTCTCCTCCGCGCTGGATTTTGTGCCTGGACACCAGTCTTCACTTTGCACGCCACACCTGCCTTGGAACCAGTTACTAGGACAAACCCAGACTCAGAGTCCTCCCCGTGTATATCACTGTAGATTTTCCTTTAACAAGTTATTTTTAAGGTGGTTGTAGTAGTGTTTCCAAGCTGTAGCTTGGGCTGACGGACAAATTCATGCCTGCCAGGACCAAGGATACCCTTGTGTACCTGAGAAGTAACTTATTGGAAGCTGTGTGGTTCTGTTTGTATTTGGGAGCTCTTGTTTAACCGGTGGTTGTATTTGAGTCCGTAAAAGTGTCTTTGGTCAGAACAAACGGAAGTCTTCTCTGCCGGATGACACACTTCGTCTCTACGGAAGCGTAACCATCTGTGGCACCAGGGCCACACACGCCTCGGCTGCAGTCGGTCCGAAGCCCTTTGCGGTTGAGGTATCGGGAGGAAAAATATTCCCATCTGCTCGTCCCGACTTGGAAAGCCACTGAAGCTGCCACAGGGTTTCCCAGTCCTTTGGGAAAGGGAGGGAGCTGTGCCGGGCTGGGTAACAACCCTTAATTTCCAAAGAATGGAATTTTTATGTTAAATAACATGTATACCGATCCTTTCTGAAGTGAAGGTTATGCTATATCTAATATAACTAGAAGTATAAATCCAGGAAATAGAGAACAGGTTCTAGAGAATAGAAACCCAAAACGAAGATTTTTCTCAACTCAAACATGGTGTTCTTTTTTTAAAGGAAGTGTAATCGGTGGTGGTGCAATCATGAAGATGAATTTAGCTTTCTGCAGTTTCTGCTACATCCCCTCCCCCATCTCACCATGAGACTGATCTCGATAAACCCTGCAGCTCCCAGCTGCCTGCAGTAAAGCTCGTGAGCTCACCAAGGTATATAATTGGTCAAAAATTCTGTGAGGCAAAAAGGAGCTAGAATTATGGAAATGATTATCTCTTGGTTCTCAGTTTAGCCCTTGAGAGGCAGGAGGTATATTTTGTAACAGCCTGTTGGGCATGGCACTCTTAGGTATTTGAAGTTTCAGTGACTGTTGAGTGGACAAGCTAGACTTTCCACTGTTTTACAAATTATATATAATGTTTTCTGTATCTTAAGTTTCAATTTTTTAATTTGTTTTTAGTGTAAAGGCAAGTGAGAGCTTAATATACTTATGTGACTACCAAAAAAAAAACAAAAAACAAAGCCAAAGCCATTAATGTGCACTGCCTAGGCCTGCATGGAGCCCGGATGGGTTTGTGTCTGAGTCATTGGCTGTAGGTAAATGTATAGAGTTTAGTTGGCTCATGACTTCCTTTCCAAGAGTTTCTCATTTTTTCCCATCTGTGTTGTCCCTCTCTCTGTCTTCCTGCCTGTCCCCTTCATTTTAAAATCATAAATGAGCTCCAAGAGGTAAATGGCAGTAGTCTATCTTTTCCATCAAAGTGATTGTCTCTTCATTTTAGGAAAAAGCATATCTGAAAAATTGTCCTGGGCAAAAAAATGTTAATCTGGAACTTAAGCCTTAGAAATGAACAGCCCCCTGTATGTTAGAATGAGACTAGTTGGCTCCATAGCTTTCTTGGTCCATTGAAATGGAAAGTAGTCCAGATCAAAAATCCTGGTTTGCAAATCACACTGTAGTGATTTGACCTATAAACAACGGTCCTCTGATGAAAAATTTTTCCTTCACTGATTTACAAATACCGTTTTCATGTCTAAAGCAAAACAAAGTGAAAGATATTTTTGTTATAACCATCTATTTATCAAGTTTAGGTATTTATTCTCACCATTTTAAATCCACTACCCCAGAAAAATGTGCTATTTGCACAGTGTCTTCATTTAGCAGGTCTTTCAAACCAAATGGGAGCTTTCCCCACCTTGGTCCTTAATGGTGTCAGGAGTATCTTGCACAAAGAGTTGGAGGCTTGTGGTTTGGACTTGCCCCCTTGTGCTGCCTTTGTTCTATCCAGCTTGAACTGTGAGTATGGATCAGCTGATCACATTGATCAGGAGCTAAAGCCAAGTGCTGTATAGTTTGATATGTATGTGTGTATCCCTTAAAAAATCATGGAGTTTTCCTTTTTATATTTTCATTTAGGGTACATTCCTGTCTTCTCTGCCACATGACTAGAATAAGAGAAGCCTTAACCTTGATCCAATTCTATCCCCATTTGTTTCTGTTTTTATTATAAATGTATAACTTTAATGAAGAGACTGGTGCCCTCATCCCACCACAGTTCTCAATCTGCAGGACTGTTGAAACAGTAAATGCTAACTTTTGCCAAATAAGTTTCAACAAAATTTCATAAGTGAAAGATTTGCAGAAATAGTAAATCTGGCATATATGTCTGTAAAAGTTTATTGTAATGAATAGATCCTTACTTCCTCCAGATGATTACTTTCGATACGCTCTTTGGGGAGAAAAAGCCCTAAATGGTCTTTCATGAGGGCGATAAGACATTGTGTGTCGTCATCTGTGTAACCTCCTCGAGAGTCTCCAGACTGGAAACAAGGCAGTAATCATGGGGATTTCCAAATTAATTTCTATAAACTGTTCTCTCCCTTATAAAAACAAAGGGAAAAAGAGTTTCTTTGTATATTTAAAACAATTGATTGTTATTCTGACATATTTCTTAAAAATGTGGTACTAAAATAGATGTAACCCTTTAGAATTACCAGTCTTCAGAAAATGTCACAGGACGTTTTCAAATTTAAACTTGAACCCCAGTTCATCTTGAGCTTTCGTTGTGCTTTTTTAAGGCTTTTTTTATTTTTGATACACAGAATGCAGCTGTACTTGATTTTTTAAAATTGAAACATGAGCTTATCAGCAAAAAACAGAAACAAAACCACAGTAGTAATAAATAGCAATTATACTGCACAATTTAGCGATTGTAAAGTCTCCTGTAACAAGCAATGTTTGTCTCCTATTTTTTTATACCTCTGAAACTTATGTCTTTTAGAAAGACAGTGCCTCTGTATGCTTTTTGTATTTTTACTGAGTGTAAATATTTGTTATATTTTTGGTTAAGAGAATGTAAAAGTACCATTTATTGTTATATCTACTAATACATTGGTGAAATCAATAAAGAATCTACATTAACCTTCTCTGCACTTTATTGCAAATGTATGGCAGCCGATAAAATAATGACACCCAGCCCTCAAGAGGGCCAGTCTGAGGCCCACATTGGTGTGAAGGCTTTACTTTCCAAGTCTCCAGAGAAACTGGAATGGTCCAGTTATAGTTCACTTCATAGTGTCTGTAAAACACCTAGGTATTAGTGTGTTTGATTACAAACGCAGTAACTGCCTAAAACCCCTTTGGGGCTGTTCTAAGTCTCAGACTGTCCAGGGCTGTCAGTGACTCAGCCAGGCTGGCAGTGTCTCAGGGACCTGACCCTCACTCCTTGGGTCATCACCTGAAGGTAACACATAGAGGAGAAGATGGTGTGAAGACAGGATGCAGCCACAAGCGAAGGATTCGGATAGCCACTGGGACCCAGAAGAATTGGGTCCTTCCCTAGAGCCCCCAGAGAAAGTGCCGCCTGCCTAACCCTAGATTCTGGACTTCTGGCTTGTTGTGGCCAGTCACCCAGTGTTTGGGAATTTGTTACAGCAGCCCTAGGAAACATACACGTTCCTGTATTTGTCTGACATTGAGGACTCAGAACCAGCAATTAAAGGATGTGGGCTTAGGAACCCCACTTCTCACTACCTTCCAGAAACATTTGATTAGCAGGTAAGAGAGAGCCTGGCCCTCCGAGGGTCCTGCTCTCCAGCAGCCTGGGCAGCCTGGCGTTTTTCCAGGTGTGCACAGAGGAGGCACTGTGTCACCTTGCCCAACTTGATGTTTTTCATTTTCCTCATTTGAGACATACTGGTATCTTCAGATGTGTACTGGTATCTTTCTGTGGTTTTCATTTTAATATCCATAATGACTAATAATAGAATCTTTTCAAATACATATTGGCCTTTTAGATGCTCTATTATGAAGTGTCTTTTTAGGTCTTTTGCTTTTTATTGCTGGAATATTGAAATACAGTTGTTTTATAATCATCTTGTATTTAACAACTTTGCTCATTCTCTAGATTCTTTTGGATTTTTCTATATACTCTCATTAGCTGCTCATAATGACTTATATTCATTTCTGGTCATTTTGCATTTCATTTCCTGCCTTATTGCACAGATGAAAATGCCAGAACAATGCTGAATGAAAGTGTGCAGGGTGGAATCCCGTTCTTTGTTCCTGGTCTCGGGGAAAGCGTTCTGTAGGATTTTTGTAGGTATTTATGAGTTTATTTATAGTTTGCTCAATGGATTTATGGTGTTGAATTTTGTCAAATACATTTTTTTTTTTAATTGGGGAATTGGGGGAGGGGAACAGCGTTGGGGAATCGGGGAAGGGGACCAGACAAGTTGCCGCCGTCGTCTTGTTCTTCAGTTTAGTTGCGGAGGATGTTGCTTCACTGTTGGTATCGTCATTGCGCTCTTCCCGGATGAGGCAGATCGGTCGCTGGCCTCTGGATGTCGCTCATCGCGGCTATTGGCAGCTCACGCTTGGCTGCCAGCCACTCATACTGGCTGCGGGCCACTCACTGCAGCCTATGGCAGCCCACTGCAGCAGGGGCTGCAGCCCACACCATCACCGGGGCTCTCACAGCCCAGCTCCAGGTAGAGCTGTTGTTAGCTGTAGAGGGCAGTGTCACTGGCCCTCATGTGGGATCCGAACCGGGGCCGCTGGCATCCCAAAACCAGCGCTTAACCAATGTGCCACTCAGCCGGCCCTCAAATACATTTCTTGAATCTGTTGAGATGATAGAACTATTTTTTTTTAATATGTTAATGTAGTGAATTAATTGATTTATTTCCTAGTGTTAACCCCTCCCATCCGCTCCTGCTCCCCCACTTCACTACTTTGCTAGAATAAACCCCACTTGGTCATGATATGTTATCTTTACATATCTCGAAATTTATTTTGCAGTATTTTGTTTAGGATTTTTACATCCGTGTTCGAGAGTCATGGTCTATAATTTCTCTTTCTTGTAACACCTTTGTTAGGCTGTGGTATGAATGTGAAACTGGACTCATGGGATGAGCTGGAAATTGTTACCTCTTTGTTCTCTGAAAGTTCATGAAAGGTTGAACCCTAGCCACTTCACCTCCCTGGACTCCCACCTCTCTCTTCAGCTCTGGACCTGCTGAGCTCTGCCTGGGTTTCCCACCCTCCCATGTTGGCCTGGAAATTTTCTCCAGGCAGGAAGCTAGAGCAGTAGTAGGACTCACCTCTTTTTGTTTCTTGTGCTCTCAAAGGATCCGGTCCTTCAACACGTGATGTCCAGTGTCTTAAGTGGCCTTGTTTCATATATACTTTGTGTAGTTTTTAGTTACTTCAGGCAGGAGGGTAAGGTACCAGTTGCTCCATCTTGACCCAAAACGGAAGTCCATATATTAAATTTCAATACAACTCTCTTAGTAAATAACAAAAGCAGGTACACACACCCTCCTCCCCCCACACACAAAATAAGTATATAGAAGATTGGCGACTTCCGGTAAAATGGCGCAATAGACAGGCGCTGTGCTAACTGCCTCCCAGGATCACACCAAAATTACAAGCAAATTATACAGCATTCAACCTGGAGGTCCCCCAGAACACTGGAGGAACAGAACCACTAAATGAAGAACTTAAAGAGGAGGCCGCGTCGGATCTGGTAGGATGGGCGGAGACGAGAGAGGGCGAGCCCCGTGAGGGAAGCCCCAGCTGTGGGAAGCTTGTCTGGTTGGGGGAGAGACCCTCAGGCCGCACCCCAAGCTCACCAGCCCAGAGCTCCTTTGCCGGGAAGAGGAGTTCTAAGATAGCCGGCAGTAAATTAGTGAGGACTCTCTTTGCTCAGCTCGGTGAGGCTAAGAGCGGCTGGAGAATCAGTGGGGCCGGCGCCCGGGCGTGCTCGCCAGTGAGCACTTACCTGGTTCCTGGTGGAGGGAGTGGCTGTGTGAGCCGGGAGCCTGCGGGGACGGACTGAGCTGAGCGCCTTTGGTGGTTTTTGGACTGTGGTTCCTGTGGTGTTGAGCCTGCACGCGACTGGTGTGGGGAGGACACCATTTTGTCGGGCTTGGGCCCTCCCACAGAGGATCAGGTCTGAGACCTCATTGGTCTGGTGGAATTGGCGCAGAAGTGCGTGTGTGCGTGCATGCGTGCGCCTGCGGCCTTGGATCCCCACCCTCCGCCCGGCTTATACTGCGTTGCCAGGGAAACGCAGGGCGGGTGCCCTTGGGCTCCAACAGGCTGCTCACTGAGACGCGGGAGTGCGCAAGCCGACTCGGGTCCCCGCTCTCCGCACTCCGCTTGCAGAGTTGCCAGGCTGGTGATTGGTTGTCGGGCAGCTCGGCCTGATCTGCGAGCCGCTGATTGGGACAGGCTGAGACTGGGAGTTTTCCTGGGAGTGTTGGACCATGAGCTGTGTGCCTGTGTGATCCAGCCAGGGCCCTCCTGGTGATCTATCTAATACATCGAAGCAATCCCAGGGCGACGGCCAGAGTGGGGAAACAAAGAAACACGTCACGAATGAAAGATCGGAGGAAACCTCTAGAGATGGAACTAAATGAAACAGAGGGAGCCAAACTTTCAGAGACAGAGTTTAGGACACTCATGATAAGAATGTTTAAGGAACTTAGCGAGGACATAAAGAAGGATAGGGAAACCATAAAAAACAACCTGTTAGAACTAAAGAATACAATAACTGAAATGAAGGGCACACTCAAAGGAATCACCAGTAGAGTAGATGAAGCAGAGGGGCGGATCAGCGATTTGGAAGATGGAATAGCAGAACTCACCCAGTTGGCACAGCAAAAAGACCAAAGAATAAAAAACAATGAAAATAGTCTAAGAGCCCTATGGGACAAGGTGAAACGCAACCACCTTCGAATCATAGGGATACCAGAAGGAGAAGAGAAGAAGCAAGGGGTCGAGAATGTATTTGAAAAAATAATGACTGAAAACTTCCCTACCCTGGTGAAGGAAATCAACATACATGCCCAGGAAGTAAAGAGGTTTCCAAACAAGCTGAACCCAAACAGGTCCACACCAAGGCACATCATAGTTAAAATGGCAAAGGTTAAAGACAGAGACAGAATCCTAGAGGCTGCAAGAGAAAGACAGCAGGTTACATACAAAGGAACTCCTGTTAGACTAACAGCTGACTTGTCTACAGAAACTCTGCAGGCCAGAAGGGAATGGCAGGAGATACTCAAAGTGACACAAAATAAAGGCCTACAACCAAGATTGCTCTACCCAGCACGGCTATCACTTAAAATTGAAGGAGAAATAAAGAGCTTCTCAGAAAAGAATAAGCTTAAGGAATTCATTACCACCAAGCCAGCATTGTAAGAAATGTTAAAAGGGCTTTTTAAAACAAATGAAAAGGGTAAACAAGCTAACCCAGGGAGACCAGGAGTACAAATAACAAAATGGCAATACATATGCACCTATCAAGCATCATTTTAAATGTGAATGGGCTAAATGCTCCAATCAAAAGACAGAGAGTGGCTGGGTGGATAAGAAAATAGGACACATGTATATGCTGTTTACAGATGGAATAAGATATTTCATGCAAATGGAAATGAGAGAAAAAAAAAGCTGGAGTACCAGTGCTTATTTTGGACAAAATAGACTTTAAAATGACTACAATAAAAGACAAAGAAGGGCACTATAACCCTAATAAACATCTATGCACCCAACATAGGAACTCCTAATTACATATAACAGATTTTAACAGACATAAAGACAGAGATCAACAGTAACACTATCATAGTAGGGGACTTCAACACCATTGTCACCAATGGACAGACCCTTTAAACAAAAAACACAGAAAGAGTTGATATAAAGGAAAAACTGATGGTTGCTGGCTGGGAGGGAGTGGGGAAGAGGGAGAGGGGGAAGGTTTTGGACAGTGTACGTGGGACTACAATGTTGCCTCAGGGATATGGGGGGCAGTTCTGGGAATGTAATTGATAATGTTGTGAAGGGACTATTATGTTGTGTGAAATAAGTCAGTCGGAGAAGGACAGGTACCATGTGATCTCACTTGTGTGTGGAGTCTGAAGAGCTGAGTGAACGATCAAAGTAAATAGACTCGTAGATGTAGAGGAAAAACTGAGGGTTGCTAGTTGGGAGGGGGGTGGGGATGGGGGGAAGGGGAAGGGATTAGACAGCATAAATAGACAACTACAATATGGTTGGAGTAGAGGCTTGATCACTGCACTGTACACCTGAAGCTGATGTTGTATAGTATTGTATGCCAACTGCAACTGAATATGTGGATGGTCACGGGATGTGGAGTATACTGTGGAGGGGAGTCAGGGGAGTTGTGATGGATATGTATGATATGGGGGGGGAGTGGGGTGGCGAACTGGGCGAGGGGGTTTTCACTTTGGGGGGTAAAGAGTATAACTATTGCATTGTGTTGTTGCTGAAAACTAATAAAAATAAAAAAATTAATTTAAAAAAAAAGAAGATTGGAACAACACAGTTAATCTAATGGACCTGTATAGAACACCAAATCAGTAACTGCAAAATATACATTATTGGGCCAGCCAAGTGGCACATTGGTTAAGAGCTAGCTTGGGATGCCAGTGGCTCTGGTTCAGATCCCACATATGAGGGCCAGTGACACTGCCCTCTACAGCTAAGATGGTGAACAACAGCTCCACCTGGAGCTGGGCTCTGTGAGTCCCCGGGGCAGCATAGCTGCAGCCCGCAGTGGGCTGATAGGCTACAGTGAGTGGCCGGCAGCGAGCATGAGCGGCCGGAAGCCAGCGTGAGCTGCCGAGAGCTGCTGTGAGTGGCCATCCAGAGGCCGGTGACCGATCTGCCTCACCTGAGAAGAGCGCAATGATGATACCAACATGGGCCAGTGAAGCAACATGGGCTAGTGAAGCAATGTCCTCCACAACTAGATGGGAGAACAAAAAAAAGGCAGCAACTTTTCTGTTCCCCTTCCACAATTCCCCAACGCTGTTCCCCTCCCCCAATTCCTCAATAAGATCTTTAAAAAAAAATATACACACACACACACACACACACACACACACACACACATTATTTCTGGGTTAGCATGGAGTATTTATCAAAGTTGACTATTAAGCCATAAAGAAATTATTAATAAATGACAGAGTTGGACCGGCCGAGTGGCGCATTGGTTAAGCGCTGGTTTTGGGATGCCAGCGGCCCCGGTTCGGATCCCACATGAGGGCCAGTGACACTGCCCTCTACAGCTAACAACAGCTCCACCTGGAGCTGGGCTGTGCGAGCCCCGGTGATGGTGTGGGCTGCAGCCCCTGCTGCAGTGGACTCCCATAGGCTACAGTGAGTGGCCCGCAGCCAGCATGAGTGGCTGGCAGCCAAGAGTGAGCTGCCAATAGTCGCGGTGAGCGACATCCAGAGGCCAGCGACCGATCTGCCTCATCCGGGAAGAGCACAATGATGATACCAACAGTGAAGCAACATCCTCTGCAACTAAACTGAAGAACAAAAAGACAGCAACTTGTCTGGTCCCCTTCACCGATTCCCCAACGCTGTTCCCCTCCGCCAATTCCCCAATAAAAAAAATATTTAAAAACATAAATAAATAAATAAATAAATAAATAAATAAATAAATAAATGAATGACAGAGTTGAACTCTTACAGAGAAGGGTCTTTACAGTACAGTTAAACTAGAAGTTTGCAAAAAATCACAAAATTTAGAAGTTAAGAAATATACTTCCCTGGGCTGGCCGAATGGCACGTTGGTTAAGATCTGGCTTGGGACGCCAGCTCTGAGCAGCAGGGCCCCAGTTCGGATCCCACATATGAGGGTCAGTGACACTGCCCTCTACAGCTAAGATGGTGAACAACAATACCTCAGCCTGCAGCTGGGCTGCTGTGAGTTGCCAGCGACGGCATAGGCTGCAGCCCCTACTGCAATCAGCTGCCGGGTGGCCAGCAGCCAATGTGAGTGCCCAAGAGCCACTGTGAGTGGCCTTCAAGAGGCCGGCAACTGATCTGCCTCCCTGGGAAGAGAGCAATGATAATACCAACGTGGGCCAGTGAAGCAAAGTCCTCCACAACTAGACTGAAGAACTAAAAGGACAGCAACTTGTCTATTCCCCTACCCCTATTCCCTAATGCTGTTCCCCTCCCCCAATTTATTGTGTTTTTTTTAAAAAAAAGCTCCTCCCAGTAACCCAGTAGAAAATAGAAATTATTGGGCCGGCCGAGTGGCTCAGTTGGTTAAGAGCTTGCCCGAGAATTCGAGCTGAGCTCTGAGCAGCCCAGCCCGAGCTGAGCAGCCGCTGTGCTGCCAACAGATGGCAGGATGGCTCAGCTAAAAAAAATAAAAAATAAATAAAAATCAAATTTAAAAAAATAGGAATTTTGGGCTGGCCAAGTGGCGCGGTGGTTGAGCGCTGGCTTGGGAAGCCAGCGGCCCCAGTTGGGGTCCCACATATGAGGGCCAGTGACACTGCCCTCAAAAAAAAAAAAAAAAGGAATTTTTTTAAATTGAATGAAAATGGAAATATGAATATCAAAATCTTTTAGATGTGATTAAAACCATACTTAAAGGGACGTTTATAGCTTTAAATGCATATATTAGGTAGAAAAGCTAAAAATGAGTTAGCTATACAATTTTCTCAACAAATCAGAATAACAACAAATTAGATTCAAATGTATGGAAGAAAATAATAGAAATTAATGAAATATAACGAAAAAAGGATTAGCAAAGCAGTTATGTTAAACACAAAATTGCCAAACTGATGAGAAGGATCAAGGAGAAAAAGAAAGATGGCAAAACTAATCTATGTTTGGAATGATAAAGAATCATTATGATTATAGTCATTAAAGAGATCAGATACTTTGAATAACTAAATGTAAGTGAAATAAATTCATGGGAAAAACAACTTACCAAAGCTATATACCAAGAAAGAAATGTCAGTAGGCCTATAACTACTTAAAAAGTTATATTGAACCTGTCATTTAAAAGCCTTTCCACAAAACAAATTAAAAAACGAGTCCTAAATGGCTTTACCTGCAAAATGTACCAAACATAGAAAAAATAATGCTGCTCTTAACATAAAATCTCAGCGATGGTAGGGATTTCTTAAATAAGATCCTTAAAACACTAAATGAAATGATGGATATATTTGACTATTTTAAAAACATGTTCATCAGAAAATACCATTTAAGAGAATAAAGGGCCATAGAGTTGGAAAATATAACTTGTATACCCTTCAAAGCCAGGTAGCCAGAACATACAAATTACCTATGTATGCCAAAAGTAAAAGAACTCCCAATAGAAAAATGGGCAAAAGACTTAAGCAACTTCAACAAAGGGGGGAAGTTATCCAGTAAACATATGAAAAGGTGCTAATCTCATTATGAAAAACTCTGCACAGGTTTGGAATTGATAGGGAAGTGTCAGCTGTGAAGTGTGGTGGCAGATGACCATGGGCAGAAAACTTTCTCCTTTGGAAGAAACAAGAATGGGGGCTAAAAAAGGGGAAGTTGTAAAATTACACTGCAGCCGCCAGATGGCGCCATGCTACACTGTAACTATCCTGGGGTGGGTCTGTAACAAGGTGAGAGCAAGGTCATTTCTTAACCATCTTTCCAGACAGTCTGCAGCCCATAGAAATATTTCAGGAGACTCCTCCTTCACAGAGGTAATGAAACTGAAGCATTTCCAACCAGAAAATATAGAATTTTAGATTCTATTTGGATAATCTTTAAACATTAATGAATGGTCAATATGGATGCAACTAATGTTTCCTAATGTGGTGTTTGTACCTTTGAACATAGGATTTGGAATACTTAATGAGTATTGGTCTTTTCCAGGACTTCTAAGGAAAACCATCCAGAAAATATGAATCGCGCAATTCCGAACAATGAAAAGCATATATGTAAGAACCAGTGAGGGCCAGCTGAGTGGCTCAGTTGGTTAAGAGCTCACTCAAGAGTGTGAGCTGAGCCCTGAGCAACAGCAGTCCGATGCCCAGCCCAAGCTGAGCTGCCAACAGATGGCAGGATGGCTCAGTTAAAAATAAAAAAATAAAAGAACCAGTGAAACTTCTAATAGTCTACACTGAACAAGTACACACTCCGAAGACTGGCAGCTGCTCACCTGTTCTGACTGCTGGTATTTGGGGTCTTTCTAACATTGGTCATTCTGGTGGGAATGTGATGGTATTTTATTGTGGTTTTAGTTTTCATTTTCCTGATTTTTAGAGGGATTGAGCTCCTTTTAAACTAGAGAAATGTATTCTTCTTTTCCTTTATGGTTAGTGCTTTTTTTGTGTGATCTATTTAAGAAGTCTTTGCCTATTCCAAGTTCACTAATATGTTATTTTTTATATACTTCAGTTTTGCTTTTTAAATTTAGCTCTAAAATATCTCTGAAATAGATTTCTGTATATAGTGTGCGAAGAGGTCAGGCCCTATTCTCCCACCTACACATTGTTCCCGCACCATTTATTGAAACGGTAAGTGCTTAGTTCTACTGCACTTCAGCGCCATCTTTCCTGTCAGTCAATTGTCCAGATACGTTTGAGTTTATTCTGGGTTTGTATTGTTTTATCGGCCTATTTGTTCTTCCATTCCCCAATACCACGTTGTCTGAGTTACTCTAATATTATAACACATGTTGGTATCTGGTAGAGAAAGTTCCTCTGACCATCTTTTTCAAGAATATGTTTGCTGTTCTTGTATCATTGCATTTCCAAGTAAATTTTACCACCAGCTTATCAACTTACATATGCATACACATACCACAAACAATTACAATTTTGAATGGGATTTTTCTGAAATTATATAATAATTTGAAGGAAATTAGCATCGTCATAAAATAAAGTTTTCTGATCTTCGAACCCGGTATATTTCTCCGTTTATTTAGATTTCCTATTGGTCTCACTTTTATTGTTTTGGTCTAAGGGCTTTCATAATTTTAAATGTTAGATATGTTTTTAATTGTTTTTCCTGCCTTATTGAAGAAAATAAAATTGCATGTATTTATGGTGTATATCTTAGTCCCTTTGGGCTACTTTAACAAAATAGTCTAGACTGGGTGTTTTGTAAACAACAGAAATTTATTTCTCACAGCTCTAAAGGCTGGGCAGTCGAAGACCAAGGTGCCCACAGATCCGTGTCTGGTGATGGCCTGTTTCCTGGTTCACAGAAGGTGCTTTCTCGTTGTCCTCACAGAGCAGAATGGGGCTCTCTGGGGCCTCCCTTGGAAAGGCACTAACCCCTCTCAAAGGCCCCACCTCCTAACACCATCACCTATAAGGACTAGGATTTCAACATGAAATGGGGGGAGAAAGGGCATTCAGTGTGAAACAGTGTACAACCTAACAGCGTAATGATCTAATATATGTATACATTGTAAGATGGTTATCACAGTTAAGCTAATTAACATTCATCACCTCATATAGTTAAAATTGGGCTGTGTGGTGAGAACACTTAATATGAACTTGCAACAAATTTAAAGTACACAATACAGTATTATTAACCATGGTCACCATGGCATATAATACCGCTCTGGAATTTACTCATCCCACGTAACTGAATCTTTGTGCCTTTTGACCAACTTCCCCCATGATTCCTTGATCCTGAAAGTCCTGAGGATGCTAGGGAAGCGATCCAGGACCTTGTGTGGGGCTGCTGCCTGAGGGCGGACACACCTCAGGCCCCAGGCGCTGGGCAGCTGCTCAACAGCCTGAGCTGCTGGCACAGGCTTTGTGGGTCTCTCTGGTTCTTGTGACGGCCCTGTTCCCACATACCTTTTGTTACAAGGTCCTTTCTGCCGACATCACGTGTTGGGCCCAGGTGGTCTCAGGGCTTACCTCTCTGCATTTAGAAAGGAATTCTAGAGAAAACGATGCCAGTGATTGGGCCCGTGAGTTGAGTTCTCAGTACATGGAGCTGAGGCAGCATGCGCTGGCCTAGGCTGGGACCGTCGTGCCCTCCCTGGTTCCCGTCTCTTTTTCTTTTCCACTCTGCTGTTGCCTTTGAATTAGTTCGTCTGACCTGTTCTTTGGCTTTGTCTCTATGAATTTGACCACTTTAGATATGTCATATAAGTGGGATCAGATGGTGTTTCTTTTGGTGCCTGGCTTGATCCACTCAATAGTGTCTGCCCTCAAGGTCCATCTTTGTTGCAGCATGTATCAGAATTTCCTTCGTTTTAAAGGATGAGTGATCTATTGTATACTATTTATATGTCATTTGATTTTTCCATTTAGTTGCTGATGGACTCATGAGTTGCCTCCACCTCGTGGCTGTTGTGACTATGCCGCCATGAATGTGGGTGTACAAGTAGCTCTTTGAGACACTGCTCTCATTCTTTTGGAGACACACCCAAAAGTGGGATTGCTGGATCATACGCTAATTTTTTAATATTTTAAGGAGCCTCCATACTGCTTTTCATGGCAGTTAGACCATTTTCACATCTCCACCAACAGTGCACACAGTTCCAATTTCTCCACATCCTCACCAACACTTGTTTTTTTCTGAGGGTTTTTTCTTTTCTTTTTTTTTTTTTTTTTGAGGGCAGTGTCACTGGCCCTCATATGTGGCACCCGAACCGGGGCTGCTGGCTTACCAAGCCAGCTCTTAACCAATGCGCCACTCGGCCGGCCCTTTTCTGGTTTTTTTTTTGACAGTACCCATCCTAGTGGGGGTGAGGTAATACCTCACTGTGGTTTGATTTGCATTTCCCTCGTGATCAGTGAGGTTGAGCATCTCTTCATGTGCTCATTGGCCATTTGTATCTTTGAAAAAATATCTATTCTAGTCCTTTGCCTATATTTTAACTGGGTTGTTTTTATCGTTGAGATGTAGTTCTTTATATACTCTGGATAAAACCACATATCAGTTACATAATTTGCAAATGCAGTCTCCCATTCTGTAGGTTGCCCTTTCACTCTTGTTTTTTGCACATTTTATCTACTTTTACTTTTGTTGCCCATGCTTTTGGTGTGATATCCAAGAAATCACTGCCAAATGAAGCATCTCCCCACTGTTTTCTTCTAAGAGTTTTATGGGTTTAGGTCATATGTTTTTATCTTTGACTCATTTTAATTTTTGTCTATCACATAAGGTAAAGGTCTCCTGTGGTCTGAATGTTTGCGTTCCCTCCCCACAGTTGATATGTTGAAATCATAATGCTCTATGTGATGCTTTTAGTACACGAGGCTTAAGTCATGAGGGCAGAGCCTCATGAATGGACCTGGTTCTCTTATAGAAGAGGCTTCAGAGATCCCTGGCCTCTCCCACCATGTCAGGACACAGCAGGAAGGCGCCAGCTTATGAACTAGGAAGCGGGCTCTCACCAGATGGCTGTCGTGCTGGCACCTTGATCTTGGACTTCCAGCCTCCACAACCGTGAGAAACCCACTTCTGTTCTTTGTAAGCTACCCAGTCTGTGGTATTTTGTTATAGCAGCCTGAACAGACACAGACAAGGTCCATCTTGATTCTTTTGCATGTGGATATCCAATTTCCCAGTACTATTTGTTGAAAAGACTGACCTTAACCCACTGAGTGGTCTTGGCATCCTTGTTGAAAATCATTTGACCATGCATAGAGGAATTTATTTCTGGTCACTCTCTTCTGTTCCATTGGTCTGTCTTTATGCCAATACTACACTGTTCTAATTACTAAAGATTTATAATGTTTTGAAATCAAGCATGATACCTCCAACTTCGTTCTTTTTCAAGATTAGTTTGGCTCTTCAGGGGCCTTTGAGAGACCAGATGAATGTTAGGATAGATGATCAATCCTATTTCTGCCATCAATGTCATTGGGAATTTGCTAGAGATTGCATTGAGGGCCGGCAGAGTGGCGCGGTGGTTAAGCGCTGGCCTGGGAAACCAGTGGCCTCAGTTCAGTCCCGCATATGAGGGCCAGTGACACTGCCCTAAAAAAAAAAAAAAAAAGAGATTGCATTGTATCTGTAGATCACCTTGGATGATACTGACATCTTAACAATATTGCCTATCAGTCCATGAACACATAATGTCCTTCCATTTATTTTCATTAACATCTTTAATTTCATTAACATTTTGTAGTTTTCAGTGTACAAGTCTTTTGCCTTCTTGGTTATATTTATTCTTAAGCATTTACTATTTTTGATGCTATTGTAAATGACATTTCTTTAAATTAAAGCTTACTGGGGTGACAATTGTTCACAAAGTTACATAGATTTCAGGTGTACAATTCTGTAATACCTGATCTATGTATCACATGTGTGTCACCATCCAGAGTCAGTTCTCCTTCCATCACCATCTATTTGATCCCCTTTCCTTCCCCCCTTACCCTTTGGTAACCACTATTGTCTGTGTCTATGAGTTTGTTTCTTCATTTGTTTCCTTTGTTCTTTTGTTGTTTTCAGTTTTATATGCCACATATCAGTGAAATCAAATGGTTCTTGACTTTTTCTGGCTTATTTCACTTAGCATTATAATCTCAAGATCCATCCATGTTGTTGCAAATGGCACTATTTCATCTTTTCTCATGGCAGAAAAGTATTCCATAAATGGAATTTTTAATTTACTTTTCAGCTTATTAGTGTATAGAAACATCTGATTTTTGTGTGTTCATTTTGTATCTTGCAGCCTTGCTGAATTCATTAATGGTGTGTGTGTGTGTAAAATCTTTAGGGCTTTCACATATCAGATCACATCTGTGAATAGGGTTAATTTTACTTTTTACTTTTCCATTTGGATGCCTTTTTGTCTTGTCTAACTACTCTGGCTAGTACTTCCAGTGTTTTGTTAAATACACAGATGTGGTGAAAGCAGGCCTCCATGTCTTGTTCCTGATCTTAGAGGAAAAGCTTTGTCTTTCAAAGAACCACTGAGTATGATGTTAGCTGTAGGCTTGTCATATACGGCCTTAATTTTGCTGAGGTAATGCCCTTGTAGTCCTAGTTTGTTGAGTGTTCTTATTGTGAAAGGGTGTTAAATTTTGCAGGTGCATTTTCTGTATCAACTGAGATGATCATTATGGTTTTTTTTCCCGATCATACTGCAAATGTGGTGTATTCCATCTTATGGTGAACTAACTATTCTTGTATTCCAGGAATAAATCCCAGTTGGTCACCATGTATAATCTTCTACAATATGCAGTTGAATTGTCTGCTAGTATTTTGTTGAGGCTTTGCTCTTGCTCCTTTTAAGATTCTATGTCTTTGACTTTCAACAGTTTATTATATCTTGGTGTGGGTCTCTTTGGGTGTATCCTACTTGTTTTGTATTTTGTATTTATATTTTCCATTCCTTTCCTCAAATTTGGTACGTTTATAGCCTTTTTTTTTTTTTTTTTTTTTTTTTTAGCTCTCTGCCCCCTTTCTTCTCTTTTTGGTATTCCTACTTTTTGGTGCATATATTGATCCGCTTAATGGTGTCTCATAAATCCCTTAGGCTGTGTTCACTTTCTTCATTGTTTTTTCTTTTTGCTTCTCTGACTCAATAATTGCAAATGAGCTGTCTCCAAGTTCACTGACCCTCTCTTCTGCCTGATCAGGTCTGATGTGGAGCCCCTATAGTGAATTTTTCAAGTCAGTGATTGAGCTCTCGGCTCCGGAATCTTTCTGGTTCTTTTTAGTAATGTCTACCCATCGATATTCTCCTTTGTAGAAAGTCATTTTCCTTGAGTTTTGTCTCTCCAGGTTTTCATTTAGCCCACTAAGCGTATTTAATACTATTGTTTTAAATTCTTTGTCAAATCAGAGGTCTGTGCTTTGTTAATATTGGTTTTGGGAGATTTTTTTTGTTGTTTTAAGGAGCCATGGCTTGTTTTTCCTTTGTACGTCTTTCTTGTAGTCTTTCGTTGAGATCTGGGTATTTGAAACAGCAGCCTCCTCTCCCAGCCTTTACTGACAGGCTTCCTGCAGAGGGAGCCCTTCACTCATCAGCCCAACTTAAAGGCTCACGGTCCTTTCCAGCCTTTTCTGGGTCTGCATCTCCCTGGGAGAGGCTGCGTATGTGCAGTTCCCCAGAAAGTCAACTGCTTTTAACTGTCTTCATTTCCATGAGATTCTCATTCCTGTATGTTCTCAGAAGCATTGAATTTGTGTGGTATTCCTCTGCCTGTAATTTCTTACCCCCAGGCATCCATACGTCTGCAGACCAACTGCAGTTCCAACGAGCTGGGCACTCACTTGTGTCCTCAGCAACCTGCAACCTGGCTTTGAGATTGTGCCAACATTCTCATCACCGCTCTGAGTCAGGCAAGACAAACCTACCAACCATTTTGAGTGTGGCTTTTTCTTGTTTAGGCATTCACTTAGTTGGTGCAGCTTATTAACTTGGTTTCTGGATTTCTCACAAAGCTATTTTGGTGCTGGTGCTGGTGGTGGTGGTATTTATTTAATTTATTTATTTGATGTTTCTGTCGGGAACAAGGGCCTGGAGTTTTTTGGTCAGCTGTATTGCTGATATCATCTATTTCTTGTTTAAAATGTCATTTTGTTTTATATTACCATTGTGAAATTAGTAGTATAAAGAAAATGAAATCAAATAGTATAAACTGGCATCGCATGAAAAATAAAGTCTATATAGCTATTTGATTTTGAATTCTCTGAGGGTTACCTCCTTGATTTAAAATAATGTAGGCATACTTACATTGCTTGATTCAATTTTGAATTGTACAGATCATTTTATACAACAGAAGATGAGGCTTGTGATAGAGTTGTCTTTCCTTCCAGTTATGGTTATATTTTTACATTTAAGTTTCCATGTTATTTTTATAATTTTAAAGAATATATATATTTTTCTTTTTTTTCTTTTTTTTATTAGTTTCACGTGTACAACACAATGCAATAGTTATACTCTTTACCCCCCAAAGTGACAACCCCCCTCCCCCAGTTCACCACCCCACTCCCCCCCATATCATACATATCCATCACAACTCCCCTGACTCCCCTCCACAGTATACTCCACATCCCGTGACCATCCACATATTCAGTTACAGTTGGCATACAATACTATACAACATCAGCTTCAGGGTACAGTGCAGTGATCAAGCCTCTACTCCATCCATGAAGTGGTCTCCCTAACAAGACATGTGACTATCTGACACGCCACAAAATTTTTACATTATTATATTCCCCGAACTGTGTCTCATATCCCTGTGGCAATATTGTAGTTGTCTATTTATGCTGTCTAATCCCCTCCCCTTCCCCCATCCCCACCCCCTCCCAACTAGCAACCCTCAGTTTTTCCTCTACAACTACGAGTCTATTTACTTTGATCGTTCACTCAGCTCTTCAGACTCCACACACAAGTGAGATCACATGGTACCTGTCCTTCTCCAACTGACTTATTTCACGCAACGTAATAGTCTCTTCAAAACATTATCAATTACATTCCCAGAACTGCCCCCATATCCCTGCAGCAACATTGTAGTCCCACATACACTGTCCAAAACCTTCCCCCTCTCCCTCTTCCCCACTCCCTCCCAGCCAGCAACCATCAGTTTTTCCTTTATATCTGCTTCATATGACTTCAATCTTCTTAAATTTACTGAGACATCTTTTGTGGCCTAACATGGTCTATCTTGAAAAATGTCCCATGTGTACTTGAGAAGAATGTATATTCTGTTTTTTCAGGGTGAAATGCTCTAAAAATATCAACGAAGTCCAGCTGGTCTAAAGTATCATTTAAGGCCCCTTTCTGTGTTGATTTTCTGTCTAAAGGGTCTGTCCATTGGTGACAATGGTGTTGAAGTCCCCTACTATGATAGTGTTACTGTTGATCTCTGTCTTTATGTCTGTCAAAATCTGTTATATGTAATTAGGAGTTCCTATGTTGGGTGCATAGATGTTTATTAGGGTTATAGTGCCCTTCTTTGTCTTTTATTGTAGTCATTTTAAAGTCTATTTTATCCAAAATAAGTATTGGTACTCCAGCTTTTTTTTTTCACATTTCCATTTTCATGAAATATCTATTCCATCTGTAAACAGCATATACATGTGTCCTATTTTCTTATCCACTCAGCCACTCTCTGTCTTTTAATTGGAGCATTTAGCCCATTCACATTTAAAATGATGCTTGATAGGTGCATATGTATTGCCATTTTGTTATTTGTACTCCTGGTCTCCCTGGGTTAGCTTGTTTACCCCTTTCTTTTGTTTAAAAAAAGCCCTTTTAACATTTCTTGCAATGCTGGCTTGGTGGTAATGAATTCCTTAAGCTTATTCTTTTCTGAGAAGCTCTTTATTTCTCCTTCAATTTTAAGTGATAGCCGTGCTGGGTAGAGCAATCTTGGTTGTAGGCCTTTATTTTGTGTCACTTTGAATATCTCCTGTCACTCCCTTCTGGCCTGCAGAGTTTCTGTAGACAAGTCAGCTGTTAGTCTAACAGAAGTTCCTTTGTATGTAACCTGCTGCCTTTCTCTTGCAGCCTCTAGGATTCTGTCTCTGTCTTTAACCTTTGCCATTTTAACTATGATGTGTCTTGGTGTGGACCTGTTTGGGTTCAGCTTGTTTGGAACCCTCTGCACTTCCTGGGCATGTATGTTGATTTCCTTCACCAGGGTAGGGATGTTTTCAGTCATTATTTTTTCGAATACATTTTCGACCCCTCTTTCTCTTCTCCTTCTGGTATTCCTATGATTCTTTAGTGGTTGCATTTCACCTTGTCCCATAGGGCTCTTAAACTATTTTCATTGTTTTTTTGTTCTTTGGTCTTTTTGCTGTGCCAACTGGGTGATTTCTGCGATTTTATCTTCCAAATCGCTGATCCGCTCCTCTGCTTCATCTACTCTACTGGTGATTCCTTCGAGTGTGTTCTTTTTTTTTTTTTAAGATTTTATTGGGGAATTGGCGGAGGGGAACAGCGTTGGGGAATCGGGGAAGGGGAACAGACAAGTTGCTGTCTCTTTGTTCTTCAGTTTAGTTGTGGAGGATGTTGCTTCACTGTTGGTATCATCATTGCACTCTTCCCGGATGAGGCAGATCGGTCGCTGGCCTCTGGATGTCGCTCACTGCGGCTATTGACAGCTCATGCTTGGCTGCCAGCCGCTCACGCTGGCTGCGGGGCCACTCACTGTAGCCTATGGCAGTCCACTGCAGCAGGGGCTGCAGGCCACACCATCACAGGGGCTCGCAAAGCCCAGCTCCAGGTGGAGCTGTTGTTAGCTGTAGAGGGCAGTGTCACTGGCCCTCATGTGGGATCCGAACCGGGGCCGCTGGCATCCCAAAACCAGCGCTTAACCAATGCGTCACTCGGCCGGCCCTCGAGTGTGTTCTTCATTTCAGTTATTGTATTCTTTAGTTCTAACAGGTTGTTTTTTATGGTTTCCCTATCCTTCTTTATGTCCTCGCTAAGTGCCTTAAACATTCTTATCATCAGTGTTCTAAACTGTGTCTCTGAAAGGTTGGATCCCTGTTTCATTTAGTTCCATTTCTAGAGGTTTCTTCTGATCTTTTACTTGTGTCATGTTTGTTTCCTCATTCTGGCTGTCACTCTGGGATTGCTTTGATGTATTAGATAGATCACCAGCAGAGCCCCAGCTGGATCACACAGGCACACAGCTCACGGCCCAACACTCCCAGGAAAACTCCCAGTCTCAGCCTGTGCCAATCAGCCGCTCACAGATCAGGCCGAGCAGCCCAACAACCAATCACTAGCCTGGCAGCTCTGCAAGCGCAGTGTGGAGAGCAGGGACCCAAGGCAGCTCACGCACTCCCGCGTCTCAGTGAGCAGCCTGCTGGAGCGGGAGGGCACCCGCCCAGCGTTTCCCTGGCAACGCAGTATAAACCAGGCGGAGGGTGGGGATCTAAGGCCGCATGCACGTGCGCACGCACACACGCACTTCTGCGCCAATTTCACCAGACCAATGAGTTCTTGGACCTGATCCTTTGTGGGAGGGCCCAAGCCCAACAAAATGGCGTCCTCCCTACACCACTCGCATGCAGGCCCCACACCACGGGAACAACAGTCCAAAAACCTCCAGCCTTTGCACCAAAGGTGATCAGTTCAGTCCGTCCCCGCAGACTCCCGGGTCCGGCTCACACAGCCACTCCCTCCACCAGGAACCAGGTAAGTGCTCACCGGCGAGCAAGCCCGGGCGCCGGCCCCACTGATTCTCCAGCCACGCTTAGCCCCACCAAGCTGAGCAAAGAGAGTCCTCACTAATTTACTGCCGGCTATCTTAGAACTCCTATTCCCGGCAAAGGAACTCTGGGCTGGTGAGCTTGGTGTGGGACCAGAGGGTCTCTCCCCCAACCGGAGAAGCCTCCCCACAGCTGGGACTTCCCTCACGGGGCTCGCCCTCTCTTGTCTCCGCCCGTCTCACCAGACCCGACACGGCGTCCTCTTAAAGTTCTTTGTTTAGTGGTTCTATTTATCTAGTGTTCCAGGGACCTCCAGGGTTGAATGCTGCATAATTTGCTTGTAATTTTGGTGTGATGCTGGGAGGCAGTTAGCACAGCGTCTGTCTATTGCGCCATTTTACCGGAAGTCAAAAATATATTTTTAACACACACACCTATATACAGTACTTTGAATTCCCAGCATGTACAGATTAGAACTTGACATTCCTCCATGTCTTTTTTGCTACACTGTCTTCTGAGTTTTGTGAAGTTTTCTAAAATTTACATTCTGTTCTGACCATAATTCTTTCACGTTTTTAAAAATTTGAATATTGTAATTTTGTACATATAATTCACTATACAACCAAAATATTAACTCTTAAAGAAATACAATTATTCATCACTAAAACTGCCTCTCAATTTTTTCTTAAATTTCACCAACCGTGTTATTTGCATAGCTGACCCAGTTCTAGAAGCTCGAGGTACATCCATCAGTCACTCATACCATGTTGTATCTTTGGACATGTTTTTGGTTTATACCATAACATCTAGAATTGTCTTTCCTTTCTGCTTGTTGACATTTAAAACAAGTTTTGTCAGCAAATTACTAAGATCTCCTCAGTTTCAGTATCACCAGCTCAGCGTGGTGTTTTAAACTGCCGTTCCTCTCTCATACCCCCAGCTGTTTCTCCAGAGCATTCTTCATTTTCAAATCCTTTCTCATTTGGCTTCCTGTCTCTGCACACACACACCCCCAACACCACCACTAGAATGAAAGCTCCACAGTAGGCAGAGGAATTTTCACTGCTGTACCCCAGAGCCTAAAAGTGGGCATGTGCTGCTCAATAAAAAATGTTTGAATGCATGTATCTTCCAGTTATTAAATGATATTCACTTAATTATGCTACCGATTTTCCTAAAATCTCATTGTTCTAACTTGGATAGATTGCCTTCTAGGTCTGCTTCAGACCTAGAAATCCTGAGACTCCTCTTAATTACATGACTAGATTTGTTCTACTTGTTCCTGCAAAGCATACTCTCAAGGAAGTGTTTTTAGGCAGGGTTTGTGGAAAAGGTTTTGATTCCCTGCTAGTTTGATTATCTTTACTTTGCAATCTCACTGCATTGAGAGTTTGGCTGTACATAGAATACAAGTTCAAAATGATTTCTCTGAGAAGTTTGAGGTGAGTGCTGTACTACATTTTAGATCTCACTGTTGCTGCTGAGAAATCTGGTAATCCTCAGGGGAAGAATAATCGGACAAATGATATAATTTCCCAAAGCTGAATACGTGTCTTCAGAACAAAAGATCAACTGAGGACTTTTGTGAAGCTTGAGAATATAAACGCAAAAACAATTTTTTGAAATTTCAAAACACAAATGAGATTAGTCCTTTTTTTTTTTTTAAAGGTTTTATTGGGGAATTGGGGGAGGGCAACAGCGTTGGAGAACCTGGGAACAGACAAGTTGCGGTCCTTTTTTTTGTTCTTCTGTCTAGTTGTGGAGGACGTTGCTTCACTGGCCCATGTTGGTGTCGTCATTGTGCTCTTCTCGGGTGAGGCAGATCGGTCGCCGGCCTCTGGATGGTCGCTCACCGCGGCTATTGGCAGCTCACGCTGGCTGCCAGCCACTCACACTGGCTGTTGGCCACTCACTGTAGCCTGTGGCAGCCCAGTGCAGCAGAGGCTGCAGCCTACACCGTCGCCGGCCATCTTAGCTATAGAGGCAACCAGGTGGAGCTGTTGTTCACCACCTTAGCTGTAGAGGGCAGTGTCACTGGCCCTCATATGTGGGATCCGAACCAGGGCCCCGCTGCTCAGAGCTGGCGTCCCAAGCCAGCTCCTAACCAACGTGCCACAGATCATTCCTTTTTGATATTCTTTTCTCTCCAGAGCATCTCCCTTGCTTTCTTTTTGTAAAAGAAACTTTTTCACAAGTTTTAGCAAATTCCTGTAAGTTACAGGTTGGCCCACCAGAATTCTCCATTTCCTTTACCTTCTCATCCCTCCCGTGACTTTCCAGTGATGTTTTCCTAGTATACCTGTTCCATTCGCTTCCTTCAGGAATGTCAGGCTGGAGAGAGGGAGAAAGGGCTGCTTGTGAGTTTCTGGGCTGCAATAGTAGCTGACCCTGAGATGCTAGTGGTCTGAGCGCCATTGTACACAAGTTGGATGTGGCTGCATATACAGGGGACAATCCCATCACTCATTCCTGTCCCTTTCTGCTGTCTTTGGGCTGAATGTTTCAGTCCTCCCAGAATTCCTGCTGAAATCCTAATCCTGAAGGTGACAGTATCAGGCGAGGCCTGCAGGTATAGCTCTCATGAGTGGGATTAGTGCCTCATGCGACGCTCCGGAAAGATCCAGCCACTTGTACCATGTGAAGGTAGGAGAGGTCGGTGACCCAGAAGGGGGCCGTCATCCCCCAATGCTGGCACCTCATCTTGGACTTCCGCCTCCAAAACTGTTACAAGTATCTTTTTCTGTTAATAAACTACCCAATCTGGGGTATTTTGTTATAGCAGCCAGAATGGACTAAAACATTTTCCAAGCAGCAAAACTCAGAGGTAAGCATTATCTACAGACATTTTGTGAAAAAATTTTATGGATCAAAATTGATATTACAGGAAACTGGAAAGTTCAACTCAGAAATCACTCCATTTTGAAATTGTCAATCTGTGTGCCTCTGCCAAATGCAGTTAAGTAGTGATTTTGACCTCTTTGGGCTATTTCTGGTAAGTAAAATATTTTTTTAAAGCAACCCAGAAAGAGCAACACAAGTGTTTTCTGACACAGCCCGGGCAGGCTGGCAC
Source organism: Aselliscus stoliczkanus (assembly GCA_033961575.1). NCBI lineage: Eukaryota > Metazoa > Chordata > Mammalia > Chiroptera > Hipposideridae > Aselliscus > Aselliscus stoliczkanus. The sequence continues at coordinate 37,922,336 of CM066733.1, forward strand.
CCAGGGTGCCCCCGAGCTCACACGGCAGAGCGAGGGCCTGGGTGAAGGAGCCAGTCCAGACGCGAGAGGCACGCACACACTGCATGTGTACATGGACAGTATGAAAAGGGTAAAGCTCTGAAGATTTTAAGGAAGTTACTTTACTTGCTACTCCTTTAGAGGAGCAAAACCAAAGCAAACACCCAGGTCTGGAAGTTTTTCTGGGCCCAAGGCAGGCTCTCGCGCATTTGTGTCTGGAGCTACTGAACACGTGCGTTTTAGTGAGTTGTGAAGTGCTAGTGAACTCTGGAGCTTGGATTTACAAGAGAAAATTGGGGCTCAAAATCATTCTTTCCTCTCCTGCTCTTACCTTACAGTGACACTAAAGTCATCCTTTCTTACATACCAAGGTCACTGCTCTTTCGGCAACTGCTGTAAGGACCCAGGTCAAAACATTTGGATCTTCTTACTCAGGAAGTAGCTTTTCTAGTAAACCTTTTTTTTTCTTCATCTTCTTCTTCTACGCATCAAAGGCAGGCCAGATAGAAAAACTTTTAAGATGATGAGATTAAGAGGATAAGAGTAAAGATCAAAAGGAGCCCAGGGGATGCATGAATCTGGTTGAAAGTACTTTAAAAAGAAAACAAAAAATACAACGTGTAGTCTTGGAAACAAAAACTAAAAGTTAAGGTGCCAAAATATAAAACGGCAGATTAAATGAGTCATTTAATGATTTAGTAAGTTCCCTTGCTGGACCACTCTGGACAGAGACAATAAATTGAAGGTAAAATTTCCACGGTTTTCTTTCCAGTCTGCTAAAAGCCTAATGAGAGGATATAATTTCCTCCTTGTCTATACCAATTTTGTGGATTTTTGCATTTTCACAAGTTTTAGTAAATTCCAGACTGCCTCTGACACTACAGATTTGTCTGACTGTTTTGCCCATCTAATGAGCCCTCCTTTCCCCATGCATGTCTTTTGAAAAGGTGCTCAAAATAGAGCTCCTGATACATCAACATCAGTTTCTTCAGGTACTTCTTAACTGGGGTATCTTACCAGATTGTCAGTATTTTAACAAAAAGCTTTTTTTTTTGGTCAAGGAACTTCATCTTAACCCAATTTCCTTTTAGAGTTTTTGGACATGAGGACAAAAATTATCAAGACTTTTTGAACTATTCCTTGCTAATACTTTTCTTATTGATTTTTCTATTTTAGAATATTGTGTAGCAATTCTCATGATACAGCCAAGCCTACCAGACTGTCTCCAAATTTGACCCATCTAACAGGATGTATTTGGATGAGTATACAGATATCCTTTATTCTAAACTAGGGTTTCTCAGCTGTGACCCTGTCAGGCTAGACAAACCTTTGTTGTGGGGGACTGGCCTGTGTTGAGCCGCCTCTGGTCCCACCCCCACCAGGTGTCAGCAACCTGTCCCCCACTTCCTCAAGTTGTGACTACCCAAAATACCTCCAGATATTGCCAAGCGTTCCCTGAAGAACAAAACTGCCCCTAAGGGGGAACCAATGTCCTAAATTATTTTGGGAGCGAATGCTGACCTGCCCAAACTTGCAGCGATGTTGGAAAGGCTGTCGATTTGGTAGCTGATAGCTGCGTGAAGCTATTAAGCACGTGAACTGTGACTAGTGGGGGTGAGGAACAGAATTCTTTAATGTTATTGAAATCCTACATATACTGAGAGGACAAAATGCTTCAGCATGAAAAACTGAAGAGATATTTGATTCCTTTGTTAGAAATCCTTTGTGATATTGACAGGCAATGCAAATTTGGAGAGAAGGATTATTTTTTTTAAAAGTCTTATTTCCAAACATTTAAGGTTCATTCTGAACAGGCATTTGTTAAATTATAAAGTGAAGTCAAAGATTACAAGTTTAGAAATTTAAACCCTTTTAAAGAGAAAAATGATAAATTATTTCTGCATGACAGTCTTAAATGAAAATGTAAGGATGCTAAAAAGGTGCTCTAAGTGAATTCTAGTAATCTGTAGAAAGGTAAAAAATTGAAAGGAAAAACCAAACCAGGTTTGAAAGAAAACATTTATTGAATCAATAATTTCTTTTTAATATCTACAAGCCAACACTGAACTCTATTTAAGAATGAACACAATGTACAAAAAAGGTATGCTTATATTATAAAAATATGTCAATTTTATCTTTTGGGTGCTGAGCAGAAGTCATTTTAAACAAAATCAAGGCAAACCTGCTCTACAGAACTGCTATAATTTCATCCCAGCTGGAAGCTGACACACTCACACGGTAGGTACCTGGGGCGGGGGAACGGGGCGCACCTCCGCCCTGAGCTCAGCGGCACCAGGCCCCAGGGAAGCGCCTGTGTCAGAGTGCAGGTCACCGATAACACCACTATGCCGTTAAACCTTCACTCAGCTTCCCTTGCTTAACAGTTATTAGCATGTATTTCCGCAAAGTTAACAGTCAATCCTATTTGATTAGCTTCAATTTTAAAATGAGATACATTGCTATGGGGACCAGCTGACCTCCTGAGTCACAATCCCCCTGAGGAATGTGGGAAAGCTGCTTCCTCCATACTCAGCTATCTTTAAGCTGTCCTAGAAAAGTTGTGCCCAAGGCTGCTCTCTCAGAAAGTCCGGTACTCGTGACTGTACTGGCACCTTCGCTGGCATGTCCTGGTACAGCGTGGCCCCTGTGCCCTGAAGACAGCGGCGGTGGCCCTGGGGACATGCTCACGGGAGTAGTTGGTCCTTGGAGAAGCAAAAAAGAGAGATTGGAAAAAAAGTAAAATCAAATTATGTATTGGGCAATAGGGACCATGGCTTCCCCGTATTGTTGTTCCAGGAGTTAGATGACAAATATAAAAACTGTAGGAATTTTAAAAGTCAAAATAGAAGTAGGCTAACTGGCACCAGTGCTGACAATGCCAGGAAATGGAGTCCGTCTTTTCCAGAGCTGGTGTACAGCAGTGTCCCTGGCAGGACAGCGACACAGGGAGCGAATGACACCAGCTGAATAGAAGTTATTATATGAACTGCAGGAAGCCTATTGTGACTACTAAGCATATGGTTTTCTTGACGTGACTGTCTGAGACCGATGCCTCTGAAGGCTCCAAGTTGCAGAAGGACTGAGTATCAATCTCAGGTCCCCCCGTCCCAGGTAGTCAAAAGAATTGGGGAGAAATGCTGTCATGTTTTGCTTACACACACACACACAGTAATTCTTCAGCTACCTGTTTCATAAGAACCTGGGGCTAAGGTAAGGGGAAAGGGATAAAAAAGGAAAACGATCCCTTTCAATTACCTAATTCCTTATAGTTTTCAGTTAAGCCCCATTTGCTGCAGGAAACGTGGTTAGACAGGGCTGGATGGGACAGATAGCGGTTTACATTCCTGTTAAAAGGGAAATCCTAACTGGCTTAATGCTACACCCTTACAAGGAAGGAGAAGCACTAACAGAAATATCTGAAATCCACACAATTTGTGAGAATAAACATCGTTTGGAACCTAAGAAAAGTCCCCATACAGGTGGTTTCCATGAGTAGCGATTCAGCCCGGTCAGCATGCTGCTCTGCGCAAATTCCACTGTACCAAACATGCCGAGGATGGCAAGGCCGTGCGTCTGCAGCTAGGAGGACCGGCCAGAAGTTCAGCCCACTGCTCCTGGAAACATACAATCCAAACAAGCAAAAACAGGAGGAATACAAAAGACAAGAAACAGCTCCTAAGACGCTCAGAGCCCGGCTGGAGGAAGGCGCTTCCACAGCGCTCAGGTACAGCCACACCTGCTACAATCACAGGTCCTTGCTCTCAAAATAAATATAGTGAACATTTACAACAGAGTGAATGCAAACTTTTATTGTAATTCTAACTAAACAGACCAAACCAAAAAGTCATACTTCTAAAATAAGCTACAAGTTACGTTTTTTGTGAAACTGGTGTGACCAGGTGCCACAGCTAACCTTTCTCTAATAGCAGCAGTATCATCAGCCTGTGGGCTCCCATACGAAGCAACTCCTTAAAGCATGCAGATATCTATTCTGCGGAAGTTTCAAATGAATAAGAATGATCATTGTGCTTATGGGTCTCATACCTTCCAAAATATACATAAACGGCGACGAATTAACAAACGATAGCAGGTCCTTGCTTACCAATAAAATCATAAGGCAGAGGGTTGGAGGTGAAGAGGTGTTTAAAATGGAAAAGAAAATGCAAAATAGTGCTAGCATTCACAAAAAAAGATCATGCTAAGACCAGATCCATATTGATAAAAATTGGGATTTTGGCCACAATCTACAGCACTGTCGAGAGTCCACAGCCTTGCGTATCAGCTGGAGGAGACGCAGGGGTCACCTGACAGAGCTGCTTCGGGGCAGGACAGTGATGTCTCGTTGGAGGAATCACAACAGGATGAACGCGATGCCATCACACTTCTTTGTTGTAATTGAAAAGAAAAGAAAAGCAGTCACAACAAAAAAATTAAAGACTAGTGGAAAGAGAAAACACAGAAATTCACAATGACCTACAAAACCAAAAGAAAAACCAAATTAGTTTTACACTTTAAGGCTTCATCCTTCTTAAAAGTTGATAATTAAAGATTTACCAATAACATGGTGTTAAATATAAAATTACTTCACTAAACATGGGATTCTGCACAGTATCAATAGTCAAATAATTTCACTCCTGTTTGAAGGCCTTCACAAATGGCATCTTGTCACCAGACTCTCAGGCAAAGCCTCCTCCCCAACCAGATATCTTAAAGTGTTTCAAGTTTTCATAAGAAAAGAGTAACCTAAAACCAATATTCAAGCTGCAGTAATGCTGTGACTATCACTTGAAACACTCAGCCAAGAAAAATATTTTTGCCTTTTGTTCAAAATTTTTAAAAAACAACAAACCACAGCTGACCCCTAAACATGAGGGCTAGGGGCGCTGACCCCCGCATAGTCGAAAACCTATGTGTAACTTTTGACTCCCCTGAAAGCTAATAGCCTACTGTTGCCCTGACAACAGTCGATTAACACATATTTTGTATGTTATATATATTACACTATATTCTCATAACAAAGTAAGCTACAGAAAAGGCTATATTAAAGTCATACGGGAAAAAACCCACGTGTAAGTGGACCCGCACAGGTCAAAGTCGTGTTGTTCAAGGGTCACCTGTATCTAGCTCTTAACCCCCAGACATTAGGCCATCTCTGCCACCAGGCATCTGGCCCTGACATGTGGCCCGGTCCCAGGTACTCACGGGAGGGGCTATCCAGCCTTCGTGTCCACGAGCTGCACGCTGGCCGGCATCCCGCCCCCGTAGCCTCCCTTGGACTGCATCTGGTTCTGAATGGAGCTAACCTAGAACAAGACAGAAACAGGACACGTGGTGGGTGGGTAATTAGCCTCGGCGGCCACAGCTCCCCCCCCCCATACAGAAAGTCATTTCTGTAATTCACAAGGTACTTGGTAACATTATTAAAAGCAGTAAAAAGTATACAAATCATACTCAACTTTCAATTCCTCAACCTCAAGTATCTTCTTGAGAGGAGATATAAGTGGAGCAGCAAAAAATAAAATTTTAAAAGGCCAGGACGTAAAATTTACATACTTGATACAGTCTGATAGACTACGACTCTGAAACTCCAAGGACTTGGACTGTAGTCCAGATTTATTTATGAGTGTTGTAACTCTGGGTAAACTATCCTCCTTGACTTCTTATCTATAAAATGGTTAAAATGATAATCTCTCCCAACTACATTACTGGGGTATTTTCTTTCTTTGCTGGAAAAAAGGCACAAAAACTGTAACATGCTCTCTGTGTCGTCACTATTCCAATCTTATTCATGTCAACTGGAAGCAGGGAAGAAGAAAATTGGTCTAGGTTGCTAGAAAATGGAGCCATGAGGCAGCTTTTGGGGGCTGACCTATCAGTAAAGAGTCAGCACAGCAGTTGGGTCCAATACATGGAATCAGCTCAGGGGGCCCTTTATGATGGGGTGTGGGGAGTGCACCATCCATCCATTCAAGTATTTACTGCACATGAAATAGAACAGAAAACATGACATGCGAGGTGCTTTGGTGATCCTGAGTCAGTATGTTTAAAGAAACCAGTAAGACCTGCCTAAGTCATTGTTGGACGAGACAGGTTTAAATACATTCTAATAAAAGAGAACAAATCCCAAGTGAGAAAAGATGATTGGCCTTAAAATGGGTACACTTTTACCCATTTACTGAAAAACTTCCTGACGTGGAACCTTGTAGTCCTGAGTTCACATAATGTGTTGCTGTGATCTGCATTCTCATTAGTCAGGTGACTACCTTAGAAGGGTGTGAGAAGACGACAGTGAAACCCAGCGGCTCCTTGTTTAAGGACAGCTGCTCAGTCTGAGGCAGCTGTGACGTGTGCCATCAGCCCAAATTCATCTGCGGCTCCTTTCTGGTAAATTCCATTGTGTTTGGTACCACAAAGTTGATTTCACCCAGGTACCAAACAATTCCCCACCTAACATGACATATTAGTGCTTACAGATATTTCTGGCCTATTTAAAATGACATCTTTGTATCTATACGTGAGGCCATGCAGATTCTTTTTCCTCCACAAGTCAGTTCTTCAGTTTGAAACTAAAAGACTTGGATTTTCTAACGGTGAGCTTCAGTGTTGAGCTTGAATGTATTATGGTAACTATGGACATGCAATATTTTAACGCAGCAGGGCTCTATTATAAAACTCTTGGGGAGAGCCGTGTGTTGGGGGTAAAAAAGAAATTACGAGTCATCCGACCACCCCATGGCGCACTGTCACCTGTTCCCTGTGCATCAAGTCACGCCCTCGCCCCAGCGGCTGAAAAGGAGATAAACAGCGTGTCTCCTTGTGGTTCTGTCCTCTATGCACTGCCCAGCCCAGGAGAACGATTCTCTGAGAGCCAGGCTTCTAAGTGACAACTGCCACTGAACGCTCAGGAAACCGGATCTCACAATCCTCGGTCTACGCACTCGGGGCTCTGGGGGGAGGGGCTGCGAGTGTGTCCGTGACAACAAACTAACACAGGCCATGACCATGAAGAGGCTTATTTGGCTCTAAACAGCTAAACTACTTCATAAAAACGCCACGTCACTACGCAGAGAAAGCTGTGGGGAGGCTGCAGGGCGGGGCCTCCTCCGAGGCCCGTTTGGCTCCTATATCTCAGCAGGAGAGGCAGACATGGAAGCCCTGCAAGCAGGGGCCCGTCAGCTCTACCCCCGACGATGGAAGAACCACGCACATGAATGCCAGGCTTTTCATGGAGACAAAATGCCAATGGGAATCTGGAAGGAAATTCTGAGATGTGTATAAACGAGATTTTAAAAGTTAAATACCATGAACTGAAATGTTCATGTGTCCTATATAGATATTCTTAAAACCTGAAGACATTAGTTGATGAGAAAGATTAAAATTCAACATATACAAGGCCGGCTGAGTGACTCAGTTGGTTAAGGGCAGGAGCTCTGAGCAACAGGGCCTCTGGTTTGATTCCCACATGGGCCAGTGAGCTGGGTCCAGGCTGAGCTGCCAACAGGTGGCAGGATGGCTCAGCTGGTGAGAGCACGTGCTCCTAACAACAAGGTTGCCGGTTCGACTCCCACATGGGATGGTGGGCTGTGCCCGCCTGCAACTAAGACTGAACACAGCACCGGGCTAAGCAGCCATGAGCTGCCAACCGGAAGCCAGATGGCGACTGGACTTGGGAGCTGAGCTAGCTGCGCCCTCCACAACTAAGATTGAAGGACAACAACTTGGCTGTTCCCCTTCCCCAATTCCCCACTAAAATCTTTAAAGGAAAAAAAAAAGAAAAAGAAAAAAAGGAAACATATAACAAATTTGAAACCATTCATTCTATATTAGCCATAGTAACGAAAAGTCATAGGGTTCCATTCAGTCTTTTCAACAAAGCTACTGAATTGTATTTTGACTGCAACCTGACAACCTATAACGTTTCCACAAAAAGCAGTTGAATAAAACAAACTATTTTTCCTACAGATTTAAAACAAACAAGCTGTTTCCGCAGAAGGTACAATGTCCTTCCTTTGCTTACCTAGTAACTGAAGTTTGCTGTATCCAGGATACCCACCTACCTACGGTAAGTCTGTTCTCTTGTCAAGTCTTTTGTTAACGCTGTCCAGTGAGTATACAACGGATCATAATTTTGTGTTTATAAAAAGCCTTATTGACTTTATGGTTCTAAACACTTGGGGCTCATTTAGACACATCTGTTTACTTTAGCTATAGGGCAGAGCCCTAACAAAACCCTCATTTGATGGGGCTTCTATTTTACTGCCCTCCAGTTTTCTCTCAGACAAAAATTAACAAAAAAGAGTTCAGCTGAATAAATCAAGTCTATTCTGAAATTCACTGAAATCTTTACAAAGGACAACAGACAGGTCGTTTTTTCTTATTTCTGGTCCTTCATATCTTACTGCCAAATCCTTTAAAGTATTTATTCAGAAGAAAGATAGCTGTTTAGTACCAGAAACAGAAACAAATGCATAAATTGGCAAATTAAATGAGATTAATTTTCCATTGTTCATTTTATCTCTTCTATCTCACATTACATATTTATATTCGATGTCTACAAATTCACTTAGCACAGTGTAATAACTAAAAACATGTGTCCCCATCACACAGAGGCCTTGTGTGCATGGCCCCCCGACACTTACTGAATTCATCCCACTGAACAGGTCTCCTGATCCCACATGGGCCGTGTGCACGAAGTTTGTGGGCTCACCAATCATGCTTCGGTCAATCCGCCGGCGCCTTTTCTAAAATATGAGCACAACGTGTTGAGAAAATGATCTTGTTAACGGGAAGCTTACTCTGATGTATATACTATGGATTAGTGACTTTGTTTAACAATATAATAAATTTGCCCAGGACACAAAAATACCTAGCATCTTATGATAAAAATTCCCAAGAGAATATATGCACACACAAAAAAATGATTGGTAAAGGTTATTATTCAGAACTTAGAACAGATTATTTGGGCTAGCTTTGGCCATCAACATATTGGTATAATAACCATTTGTTTTATTCTTTTTAAAAAATTAGACAAATGTGAAATTATCATCAGTAATCATTGCTGTTAGAAAAGAATACATTGTGCTTTGAGTAGAAAGCTCTGCTCTGTAACACTAGTTCCCAGTAATGTGAAAACAGTCACAGTTTTCCATGATCAGGTCCTGGGCCTACCTGGGAAGAGCGGCCGCTGGCACAGTGGGCTAACAGCAGCTCTGCTTTTCCCCTTTACTTCCCTTTCAACAGTATACTCCTGAAATTGCAGTTTGCATCGAAACTAAGACAAGTTATGTATGAACTTGCTGGATTATGTTTCCTTCAAACGTAGTATTTTGTTTGCATCTCCTGAAACGTTGGCTTGATCCTGATAAACCCTCAAACCTCAGGTGACAGCTCATGAGGATCAGAACATGATTTTCTACAGCCACAAAAGCAAAAAGTTCATGCGTGCGCTTCAGAAGCCAGTAGGCATGATCTTACTGTCACCTAGCTTATGTCACTGCAGACTGGCACCCCACATGGTGTCTGCAGGACGCAGGTGCTGCCCGAAGCCTGATGTGCACAGCAGGCAGGGCCCATTTCAAAGAATGAGACCCACTTTCAGGCCGCTGGGAGTCAGGACCATCCTTTGGGAACACACAGACGTGACTTCTGAGAGGCCCAAACCTGCACAGATTGCTCCGTGGGGAAGCCCGTCTCCACCCTGGTGGTGGTTCTAACCGCTGAGTGCTCCAGGAAGGAGCTGGGAGGGGAGGGTCGCCTGGCGCTTTTAGGCTGCCGCCCATGTCACCCCAGAATGCTCCCGGGAAGAATGACCAGGGCTGTGAATCAACATACTCGTAGGGGCACTACACGCTGCGTCAGGTAGAACCCTGCCAACACCCTCAGTGCTGAGGGGAGGGCGTTCCGATGCAGGTTACTGATTTCAAAGGCTACTCTCTCACACTGCAAAGCACGGGGCAGGAACACTTCAACTCACATCATAATGATTATGTTCGGTAATTCATAAATCTGAAAATAATGACTATTTTTAAACTTGAACTTTCCTGAGTTGGGAGTCGAACTTTCCCTTTAGTATTAGAAGGTTTCTTCATGCCCTCTACTTTTACCTTGACTTGATGACAGAAGCGGGAGCTTTCCACCCCTCCTTCCCTAAGGCTGGAAGGAGCAAGGCTCTTACAGGGGAGTGATCAGAGTGGCTTCAAAAGGCCACTTCATGACGGCTACCAGGGGAAAGTGGGCTGCAGGGGGCAAAGGAAGTTATAATAATGCTGGTGAGGAAATTACTTAGACGCAAGTAACAGCAGCAGAGATGGAAAGAAGTGGAAGATTCAAGAGGTGTTCAGTGGATAAAATCAAAGGTCTGGCTGTTGGCTGGATTTGGGAACCGAGGGAGAGGTGGAAGTAAGAAGGATACGCAGACTTCAGATTAAAAGCATGGGCCGTCCACTGGGGCAGCTAATCCAGAGGAGAGGCAGGCTTGGGAAGAAGATGAAAGACGCAGTCTAAGCACCCTGAATCTGAGGTATCTGCAAGAGGGCAAGCTGGATATGTGGAAACAGGATTCTGAAAGAGCCAAACTGAAGAAAAGTCACTACCACAGAAAGCTGCACAAGTCAATGTGACCTCCTTGGGGGGAAGGCACAGATGCACCTATATAAGGTTGGGTGGAAGAAAATAAACAACGAAGGCCAAAAAGACACATCTTGAAGTTAGCAAGAAACTCAGGGATGTTTTTTGGAAAACGTCAAGGAGCTAAACCCGGCAAGGGGCAGAGGGACTGAGAGGTGTCTGCTGGAAGCGACCACCCTCCAGGGGCCATGTTCCTGCAGCCCTCGGAGCAAGGGCACTGTAGGCGCTCAGCGTGTCCAGCTGGGGAAACGGGGCCTCCGCCCCGGGCGGGAGGAGGGGAAATGAAGGCAGACTGAATTTGTTCCTGTAAAGATGAGAAACACTTGATTTTGCTTAATTTCTGATGAGAAAGATCCAGTAAGAGAGACACTGAAGGTAAATAAAAATGGAGTATTATCAACATGAGGCTCCAGAGAAGGCAGGAAGGAGGGGATCCAGACACTGGCCAAGGTGTTCACTAGACTTCAATGACAACATGGCTAATGAATCACAAGCCTAGATTCTCAGTATAATTAACTCTCTTAAAATATAAAAATGCTATTTCTCAGGCACATGCAGACATCTGCAGAACGCTACTTTTTTGGTGTGCTGTATTAAGAACACAAGAGAGACAGTATTTAAATCTTAAGCATCAAGGGGAATTCCAGAGGCGCCTCTGCACAGAAAACAGGAAGTGGCGTCCTGGGCTCTGAGGGCCGCGCTGGTCCTGGAAACACACTGCAGTTTTCACAGGGAGCTTGAAAGACTCAACCTTCTGGGCCGGCCGAGTGGCACGGTGGGTAAGAGCTGGCTTGGGACACCAGTGGCCCTGGTTCGGATCCCACATGAAGGCCAGTGACACTGCCCGCTTAAAAAAAAAAAAGACTCAACCGTCTGAACAATTCTTGCCATCCTTAAAATATTAAATTATTCTGCATAAGACCAAGAACTAGAGGGTCAAAATGAGTAGCTATGTTAGGGTGGAGAAGTTAAGGAAAATGTGATATTTCCACATAATTACTTGCCATCACAGTAAAATCATTATTAAAGATAATGAACACACAGCCTGGAGTAGGTGCAAGTAGGAGGGGCAATCAAGGTAAGCGCCTCTGTGCGAACACGTTTGCGTCCCCATACCAACAGACCGACTATAAAAGCACACTACGGGACAACAGGGAAATTTAAAAACTGAAGACTACATGATAATAAAGAACATTTAAAATATATTTTGGGGAGTGGTAATAATACTGAAGTTATCCTTAAAAAGATTCTTCCTCTGGGACGGCCGAGTGGCGCGGTGGTTAAGCGCTGGCTTGGGAAGCCAGCGGCCCCGGTTCGGTCCCATATTAGGGCCAGTGACACTGCCCTCAAAAACAAAAGGTTCTTGCTCAGAAATAAAAAAAGAAATGACCTATGGACATATATACTACAACATGGAGGAATCTCAAAACAATTATGCTGAGAATGGCACAAAATAGGTACATACTAAATATAATTCCATTTATATAAAATTATAGAAAATGCAAACTAACATATGGTCACAGAAAGCAGATCAGTGGTTGCTTGGGAAATACAAGAGGGGTGAGCAAGAGAAGGATTACAAAGATACCCGAGAATTTTAGGGGGGGTACATGGATATATTCACTATCTTGATTGCGGTAATGGCTTCATGGACATGTCCAAACATCAAATTGTACACTTTAAATATGTGCCATTTAATGCATGTCAATGTCTAACCACTATGGTGTACACCTGAAACTAATATAATACTGAATATCAACTGTAATTTAAAACAAAAAAAAAAGGTTGTTTAAACAGATATACATACTGGAATATTTTGGGGTAAAATGTGATGTCTATAACGTGCTTTAAATTCTCCGGTGGGGGTGGGGGTGGGTGAAACAAGATCGCCCCACTGGAGAGTGCTGATGCTAGGTGCTACACACACAGAGTGCGGGGTTCTCTTCCCTCTGTGTATATTTGATAATTTTCCTAACAGTTTTTTTTAACAGATTTGTTAATTCACTTAAGTTTCCTCCTACTTTTACAACTTTACAAAAATCTTATGTATTGTGTACTAGTAAAAATGGTGTAATACAAGTACGAATAACAGACATTTAATTTCATATCTGATTTCCATCAGAACTTAATATTGTCCTCATTCTTTCTTTCTGCTACTCTACAATTCTAAAACTATTCCCTACCCACTTCCTGTCTTCCTCCCAAAACTATTAGAAGATATATTTTAAGTTTTTCAAAAATATACTACAGGGGCAGCTGGGTGGCTCAATTGGTTAGAGTGCAAGGTTCTCTAAGCAACAGGGTTGCCAGTTTGATTCCCACATGGGCCAGTGAGCTGCGCCCTCCACAACTAACAATGAACACAGCACCTTGAGCTGAGCTGCCAATGCGCGGCCAGATGGCTCAGTTGGAGCGTGTGCTCTTAACAAGGTTGCCAGCTCAACTCCCGCGTGGGATGATGGGCCGTGCCCCCTGCAACTAGATTGAAAACGGCGACTGGACTTGAGGAGCTTAGCTGCACCCTCCACAACCAAGGTTGAAGGACAACAACTTGACTTGGAGCTGATGGGTCAGCTGATGGGCCCTGGGAAAAACACACTGTTCCCCAATAAAGTAAAAAATTAATTAAAATAAAATATACTATAGAGGTACCAAGTAACATATCTAGCTACAATATCAATTTAGCACTGTTATTCATATGTATCATTCATTACATGCTCTTTCTTTAAAAATAAAACAAAAATGGCCGGAATCACAAGGTCCAGTGGCCAGAAAAGCAGATTCAGAGGTCCCACTCCCTAAGTCCCGTTTTCTCAGCTCCGCCCTCCGTCCTCCTCCAGCAAATCCAGCCTTTCCGTCTGTGTGTAATAACTTACAGAGGAACAGCCCTTTATTAAAAATAAGGCAGGGCTGGCCGAATGGCGTATTCATTAAGAGCTGGTTTTGGGATGCCAGCGGCCCCAGTTCGGATCCCACATATGAGGGTCAGTGACACTGGCCTCTACAGCTAACAACAGCTCCTCCTGGGCTGCCATAGGCTACAGTGAGTGGCCGGCAGCCAGCGTGAGTGGCCAGCAGCCAGCATGAGCTGCCAATAGCCGCGGTGAGCGACCATCCAGAGCCCAGCGACCGATCTGCCTCACCCGGGAAGAGCGCAATGACGATACCAACATGGGCCAGTGAAGCAACGTCCTCCACAACTAGACTGAAGAACAAAAGGACAGCACCTTATCTATTCCCCTTCTCTGATTTCCCAGCACTGTTTCCCTCCCCCAATATTTTAAAAAACAAATAAATAAATAAATAAATAAATAAATAAATAAATAAATAAATAAGGAAGGCAGATTTTCCGGGAGGTCTTCACAGAACTTCCTCCGGCATCTGAGTCCTGTGCCCTTAACCAATCCTCTCACACACAGGATGTCTTCCTTGGGCCAAGCTCTTGAACCCACTCACACTGCTCAGGGAGAGGAGACTCCCATGATGGGCACAGAGCATCATCAGCGATCCCCACGAGCACATGGGTCCACTGCTCAGACTGCATGTTCTACACAACACAAGGGGCAGAGTGCATGCTGCGGTGACAATGACAATGTCCATCAAGGCAACGACGAGGAAATTTAAAAATGACTAGACATGTATTTTTAAAGTTGGAATATAAAATTCAGAGAAAGGATTACTCATTCTATGCTGATTGTTCTGACAGACCCTTCTCTGGTTTCACACTAATCTCTCTGCTTTTGTTTATCTTGTGTGAGCTGGTGTCTTCCAGGATAGTCTAGGTTCCTTTTCTTCCCTCTCTCAAGTCTTCACTTTACTAACTCTATGCTGATGACTAGTAAATCTATTTTCTCTCTTCTGTAGATGGAAACGGGGCCACATGTTGAACCTGACAAGTTCAGAAGACTGAAAATAACCACATAGGGTGGTGTGAACATAAAACTTCCTAACTAAGGTGGCCCATGGCCAGTAGTCACATCCTTGGCCTGTAGCTTCCTTGACAAAGGCCAATCTTCACCTTTAAGTGAGCCTGTCTGTTCTCTTTTTGCATGTATAACATACCCTTGGAATGAGAGTCATCCCTTTCCAGACATCCCAAGGGGGCACAACCCACCACACCAGACTGGAAACTACAAAATTCCTCATTGTTATCTTGTTCCCCAAATACCATCTCTATGTGCTGTAAAATGCTATTAATTATCCTATACCCACCAATGTATAAGAAGTGCATCTCTCCATTTTGCTTCTTTTTTTTTTTTTAAAGATTTTATTGGGGATTTGGCGGAGGGGAACAGCGTTGGGGAATCGGGGAAGGGGAACAGACAAGTTGCTGTCTTCTTGTTCTTCAGTTTAGTTGCGGAGGATGTTGCTTCACTGTTGGTATCGTCATTGCGCTCTTCCCGGATGAGGCAGATCGGTCGCTGGCCTCTGGATGTCGCTCATCGCAGCTACTGGCAGCTCACGCTTGGCTGCCAGCCGCTCACGCTGGCTGCGGGCCACTCACTGTAGCCTATGGCAGCCCACTGCAGCAGGAGCTGCAGCCCACACCATCACCGGGGCTCGCACAGCCCAGCTCCAGGTGGAGCTGTTGTTAGCTGCAGAGGGCAGTGTCACTGGCCCTCATGTGGGATCCGAACCAGGGCCGCTGGCATCCCAAAACCAGCGCTTAACCAATGCTCCACTCGGCCGGCCCTCCATTTTGCTTCTTATCCAATCCCAGATTTCCCCACTTTGCTTTCTCCTACCCGCTTAATCTACAACCAATGGATTTCATGTAACCTTCCTCCTTTGATTCTAATGTGTAAAATAAGATGCAAAATGGCCATTTTCCAGGGCACTTTCTCAATCCATTGAGACTTTGCTTTCCGGCAATTGTCATCAGTTTGGCTAAAATAAACTCTTTTTTTTTTTTTTAATTCTTTTATTGTGAAATAAACATTTTTTTTTAAAACAAATTAGTTTCAGGTGTAAAACAGTGCAATAATTATACTTTTTACCCCTCAAAGTGACACTCCCCTGCCCCAATTCGCCACCCCACTCCTCCCCCCCCATATCATACATATCCATTACAATTCCTTTGACTCCCTTCCACAGTATACTCCACATCTATATATTCAGTTGTCATACAATACTATACAACATCAGCTTCAGGTATACAGTGCAGTGTTCAAGCCTCTACTCCATCCATGAAGTGGTCTCCCTAACAAGACATGTGACCATCTGACACGCCACAAAATATTTACAACATTATTAATTATATTCCCCGAACTGTCTTTCATATCCCTGTGGCAATATTGTAGTTGCCTATTTATGCTGTCTAATCCCTTCCCCTTCTCCTTCTTCCCCACCCCCTCCCAACTAGTAACCATCAGTTTTTCCTCTGTATCTATGAAGACTGTTTCTGTCCAATAAGCTCTTACAAGCTTTCTCTTAGGCTGGATGTTTATTCGTTGACAAGACTATATATGTCCTCCATGTGAATGTTCAGATAATACTTATATTTCCAATGTCCAACACTGAACACACAATCCTACATCTGTAACCCTTCCTCCTCTTCATTTCCTTTTCGTAAACGCCTCCCCCAGTACTTCAAGCCAGGTTTGAGGGCTCTCCCTCCCTCCTCCTCCCTCAGACTGTCACATGGAATCAGCATCGGTCACATCCTCGCCCTGTCACCGCCAGAGCCTTATTTCAAGTCCCTCCCGCCTTTCACCTAGAGCAGGGGTCGGCAAACTTTTGAGACAGAAGAGCCACCAGGGCAAATTGTGGCTCGCCAGCGTGTGGCTCTGAAGTAAAATTGAAAATGAAAATAAAACTATCATAGTTTCATTTATAAAATTTTTAAAGGATATTATTCACATAATGGAGATTATGTAAAAATATATTTATGGCTCTTGAATAATTTTTAAATTGTTGTGAGGGACAGGATTGGCTCTTCCAGGGGTTGGCAAGCTTTTGAGATGGAACGTACCCAAAGAGCCGCATGTGGCTCGCGAGCCAGTTTGCCGACCCCTGGCCTAGATCACTGCAGCAGCCCCCCGACTTAATTACTTCCAGTTTTATCTCCTCCCTACATTCTTCACCCTATATCTAGATACACCTTTCTGAAGTACAAAACTGATCATGTCACTCACCCATTTAAAAACTCTCAGTGGCTTTCCAAAATTTTGGGGGCTTTTGAAAATCTGTGGCCAAAAACTTTGGGCATAAGCTCAGGACTTTGCAGCCTCTGAAGTCCTGTTTCTCTCTCCCACCTCATCTTTTACTTCCTTCCCTGCATTCTAAGCTTTCACCTGCTACTTGCAGTCCCCTACGTACACTCCCACTCCAGTGTCCTCTGCCTGGAAGAGCCTTCCCTGCTCCGTCCTCTACCTGCGTTCTGTTTTACATCCTCTAGTCTGGATTAGGTGCCTCCGTGCTCCCAGAGTGCCCATGTTTGCCTCTACCAAAGTGAAATGTACAACTCTTACCAAATCTAAATTGCCCGCTGGATGGAAGATATGCTCCTAGACCAGAGGACAGGTAAAGTGTGAGTCCACAGGGCCTGTGCCATACATGGCACACAGCAACTCACCGACATGCTTTCTGAATGAATACATTTATGAATGTATAAATATGACATTCACATAGTTTTTAAGGCTGAATTTTTCAAACACATTTTTTTGTAGCAATATAAATACTTCCCCTTCCTCACATTTCTAGAATAGCGACCAAGTAAAACTTCTAGAAAAACAATGATTGCCTGACACTTACAAGTCAGGAGTTCCTCTAGACTGGTCTCCGGGAAGCTCAGTGTGCAAACACTTGCCATTGAGGCGCCAATCCAGGCCAGGTCCCAGGGGCGCCAGGGGCCTGAGGGAAGAGCACAGGCAGTACAGCCTGAGGCAGTTCTAGAAAGGGACAGAGAGAAGGAAGAATACAGGCCTGCCTTGGGGCGGGGGGGTGACAGACCCCAAGGCGTACCTTCAGGCAGCACAACAGCAACCCCATGGGCAGTGCGGCCTAAGTTATGAAAGGCTGCTGGCTGACCTGTGTGAACTAGAGAAAGCCCGTTAGTTGCAAACACTGAGTCGCCCTCCCTGTGAATTACATCAAATACACCCATGATTTCCAGGTTGTGTTGAGCACCCAGCAAACACCGGGGCTCTCAGGGCAGTTTCAGTTGGAGGGAAAAAGTGCCACAGCAGGTGCGTGCACGGCATTGTGTGAGCTCCAGATTTCGGCATCACAGCACACACTCTTCAACAGCGTACCTTTGCAAAGCAGGTTTCAGTGGCTGCTGTGACACAAGCCCGGGAACTGTACAGAGTGGATAAGGAACTGGAAGAGGGTGGGTGGTGGCAGCTACTTTATAATGCCTACCAAGCACACATATCCCGTGAGTAATCAGAGTTCTTTAAGAATGAAATAAAAAAAAATTTCTTCTAATTTATGTGTATTTTTTTTTTAACGGTGACTAAGTTGTTAGGACATACAAACATACTAGGTTGCTTACACCAGACTAGTTAAATAAATCAGTGAAGTATTTCTCTTTACGGATGAGAACCATGGCCTAGGGGAACTATGAAAAAAATGATTGAAGTGTTTAGGGCATGAAAACCAGAAAGTTTGGGAGTCTCTGAAATAAACTAAGTTAATATTTTGAAATGCTGACATTGTAACTATGTACCAGGTATTTCTAAAACAATAATTTTTTCTATGATGCACTGACAGCGATTCCATGAGTACACAAGCTGCTTTCAGGTTGCTTCCTCGTACCCATCCAGTTCACGTGACAGAAAAAAAGTCTACCAAAAGCTCTGATGATACAGGTGACCCTTGAACAAAGAGGGGGATAGGGCGCTGACTGCCCAAATACTCGAAAATCCTCACATAACTTAAGTCGACTCTCCACATATTCGGTTTCCCAACCACCAGTTGACTCACAAACAATGCAGGTTTGAACTGTGCCGATCGACTGAAATGACTGGGCATTTAAGTGGACCCCACAGTCTAAACCTGTGTTGTTCAAGG
The DNA here is from genome assembly GCA_033961575.1 of Aselliscus stoliczkanus. NCBI lineage: Eukaryota > Metazoa > Chordata > Mammalia > Chiroptera > Hipposideridae > Aselliscus > Aselliscus stoliczkanus. The sequence goes on from CM066733.1 coordinate 37,940,993, forward strand.
GTAAACTGTATAAACATGGATTTGGTCTTCTTTGTAAGGAAAAGAGGGTCCTCACTCACACAAGAAAATGAAAGCAATGCTTTTCATGGCAGTAATGTCAGCAAACTACAGGAAATGTCCTTACCCAAACCCCTTCCCACGTGGCAATGGCGTGTCATTCCCTAAAAGCCAGCCAGGCATGATCTCATGCATTCAGAGAACAAGGCTCATCTCCCAGTGACAGCGTGCAAGTGTGAGTTTCCTACCACACCAGGGGTTCTGTGACCACAGCTGGGCCTGACCCAGTCAAACGGCTTTTAAAGGAACAGTGTCAGCTTGGTTCTCTAAATACTTTTTTACTGAATATCATGAACAAATACTTCAAGAACCTATTATATATCAAATATGTAAAAATAAAAAATAAAATAAGGCAATTCTAGTGAAGCTTACATGTCTGCGCAAAAATGTACTCATCTGACAGTTTGACAGTTTTACCTTCTGTGCTTCCCAGTGATGCAGTGTTTGGGCCTTGTGCTGGGTGGAGCCCCGGAGGGTTTGTTAGCGCAGGCCCAGAGCTTGGCCTGCAGACATTGGGATCCAGCAGGTCTGGGCAGGAACCAGGGAGCCCAAGGGCCTAACAAGGCTCCAAGCGGCCTGGCGGCTCAGGGGTTTAGCAGCGCCAGTCTTAAGATTACCACTGGACAGTTAAAAAGGAAGAGCGAGGAATGCTAACTACGTGCCAGGCACACCTCAAAGCTCTTAACCACGGAACTCGCCTGCTACCTTGAACAATGACAGTACACAAGTCCTCACTTGGTGTACACACACACACACAGGGATTGTGAGTTCGAGCAAACCAAGGTATAACAAAACCAACTTTATCACAGGCTAACTGACACAGACAAGAATTGAGTTCTTACAGCATCTCATCGTTGTAACAAAATGTTATTCAAGGACCTGCTGAAATATGTTTTATATTCCCATTGTGGACAAAAAGGGAGTGGGGAGTTGTAATAAAATCAGTCACCAAGAGTAAGCTCACAGGCTGATCTGATCATAAATTCCTAACCTGCTGGTCTTGGTGGGTAGTCATGCCCCAGGCCTGTAACTTCTTTAGTGAAAGGCCTATCTGCCTTAAGCCAGGCCTGCCCAATGTTCCTATACACCTAGGTTAACTCACCCTTGAAAGACCAAAGGTAATTTGCTTTTCCAGACCCCTCAAATGGGTAACCACATAATTCTGCTAACTATTCTGTACCTTGCTTTCTCCCACCTTCATGTAATCTCTATGTTCCCTCCTTAATTCCAAATGTAGACAGGGAACTGCAAAACTGTCATTCTCCCAAGCATCTGATATCTTGTTTCCTGGCAATGTCATCAGTTTGGCTCAAATAAACTCTTAACAAATTCTCCACAGTTTTGGATGTTTTTCACACTTTCAAATCTGAGCACCTCTGGCCAACACTCACTTGATATCTTTTGGCTTTTGCTCAAGTCCCTACTTTATATACTCCCATTTGTTCACCTGTACTCCCTAAGTAAAACTGTACAACTTTTGTCTGTTTTTTATTTGGAATGCTATTAGTTTGCATTTTTTTTCTCATTAAAAAAAAAAAATTCTATAACATCCAGGCCACCACAATGTTTGTATAATCAATAGTTTTTATCAAAAAGAAGACACTAATCACTGTAGCAAAGAAATACTTGTTAACCAGCTACTCCCCCGCAGGGCTTGGTGCAGAGGGAGCGGGTAGAAATGCCCATCGCCCAGTCTGCCCATGAAAAGAGGTCTATTTGCATAGTTCAAGAGCTGATGGCAGAGGGTCCAGCTTCCAATCAGCCTGCATCTGCGTGTTGACGGACAGCCTCCCCTTTGGGACATTGATGGTGCTGGCTCCCTCTCAATGACCAGGAATCACTAACAAAAAAGAAGGCAGCATGGATAATAACAAGGTTTGAGAGATAACCAAGAATTTGTGCTGGACTGAAACCCACACAGAAAATTGGGGAAAATGAAGAAATAAAGGAATATGTTTCAAATAAAAGCACAAGATAAAAATCCAGAAACAGGGCTGGCCGAGTGGTGCATTGGTTAAGAGCTGGCTTGGTACACCAGCAGCCCCAGTTCGGATCCCACATATGAGGGCCAGTGACACTGCCCTCTACAGCTAAGATGGTGAACAACAGCTCCACCTGGAGCTGGGCTGTGAGTCGCTGGCAATGGTATAGGCTGCAGCCCCTGCTACAGTAGGCTGCCATAGGCTACAGTGAGTGGCCGGCAGCCATTCTGAGCTACCAAGAGCCACCATGAGCGGCTGGCGACTGATCTGCCTCACCTGGGAAGAGCGCAATGACGATACCAACATGGGCCAGTGAAGCAACATCCTCCGCAACTAGACTAAAGAACAAAAGGACAGCAACTTGTCTGTTCCCCTCCCCCAATTCCCCAATTAAAAAAAAAAAAAATCCAGAAACAAACCTTAATAAAATGGAGGTAAGTGATTTACCTGATGAAGAGTTCAAATAACAGCCCTAAAGATGCTGAGATCAGGAGGAAAATACAAGCAAAATGAGAATGTCAACAAAGAGAAAATATAAGAAAGTACCAAACAGAAATCACAAAGTTGAAGAATACAATAATTATACTGAAAAAATTCAACAGAGGGATTTGACAGAAGACTAGCTTGAGTGGAAGAATGGATCAGCGAGCTCAAAGAGAGGACAGTGGAATTAATCCAATTAAAGGAGTAAAAAGGAAAAGGAAAAAAACAGTGAATGAATATAGCTTAAGAGACTTATGGGGCAATAAGCCAACAAATATCACATGATGGGAGGCCAGAAGGAGAAAATGGAGAGTCCAAGGAAGAAAGTTGATTTGAGGAAATATTGGCTGAAAAATTCCCAACCCTGGTGAAAGAAACAGACATGTGGATCCAGGAGGCCCAGAGAGTTCCAAATAAGATGAATAAAAACAGGCCCGCACCAAGACACATTATAATTAAATTAACAAAATTAAAGACAAGAAAAGAATCTTAAAAGCAGCAAGAGAAAAGCATATTTTTACATACACAGGAACCAACCCATAAGACTACTGGCAGATTTTAAAGCACAAATGTTGCAGGCCAGAAAGGGGTGGCATGATATATTCTATGTGCCGATAGGAAAACAAAAACAAAAACAAAAACTACCAGCCAAAAATACTCTACCCCAAAATGTTTGTCCTTCAGAACTGGAAGAGAGAAAAAGACTTTTCCATATAAGCAAAAGGAATTCATCACCACTAGACTGGCCATACAAAAATGTTACAGGGATTTATTCAAGCTGAAATAAACAGATGCTAATTACCATATTTTGCCATGTATAATGCACACTTCTTTGCCCAAATTTGTGAGAGAAAAATAAGGATGCTCATTATACATGGGTAGTACTGATTCCATATCTACATAAATGTTTTTAATTCTTTTTTTATGCTTATGAGTTAAAAGTGTAACTCTAGAAATCAATAATATCCATATGCAAAATAATACCCCAGAATACGATATTCAGTTTTGTTGAACTTACAACAAACTTCCAACGATGAAGAATTCTTGAGCTCCTATGATGTGTAAATATCATAAATTTGTTACTGGTACAGAAAGTTTCTTGCACTTTGTATCTGTTCTTGTGTTTTGTAATTATTTGTTACATGAAATTTCTCATACCATAATATGTTAAAAAACAAATGCTAAAATTCCGTTTTAATACCAAAAAAACAAGTACCAAAATGTAAACAAATAAAAACTTGAGTTAAAAAATTAAAACGAGGGCTGGCCGAATGGCTCAGTTGGTTAAGAGCTCGCTCAAGAGTGCGAGCTGAGCTCTGAGCAACAGCGGTTCGAGGCCAGCCCAAGCTGAGTTGCCGCTGAGCTGCCAACAGGTGGCAGGATGGCTCAGCTAAAAAAAAAAAAATAATAAAAATAAAAATAAAAACAAGGAGTGGCTGGTTAGCTCAGTTGGTTAGAATGCAGTGCTCATAACACCAAGGTTGCCAGTTCGATCCCCATATGGGCCACTGAGATGCGCCCTCCACAACTAGACTGGAATCAACTACTTGATTTGGAGCTGGTGAGTCCTGGAAAAATACAGTTCCCCAATTAAAAAATAAAAAAAAATAAAAAAAATTGAAGATTTTTTTTCCCCTGATAGTTTGGACCAAAAACATGGGTAAGTATTATATACGGAAACACATTATACACAGCAAAAAACAGTAGTAACAGGAAAACACAAACATATAAATCTCACTGGTAAGGTACAGATAATTTCAGAGTACTCTAACGTAATGGTGGTAGGTAAATCAATAGATTTATACTTATAAATTCATAAACCTAGAATGAAGGCTAAAAGACACAAGTAGTAAAAGTAACTATAACTACAATAACTTGTTAATGGATACAAAGACATCAAAAATGAAAAATAGAAGGGGCCGGCCCAGTGACATGTTGGTTAAGAGTTGGCTTGGGACACCAGCTCTGAGCAGCAGGGCCCTGGTTCGGATCCCACATGAGGGCCAGTGATGCTGTGCCCTCTACAGACCAACATAGGCCAGTGAAGCAATGTCCTCCACAACTAGACTGAAGAACAAAAGGATAGCAACTTGTCTGTTCCCCTCCCCCAATTCCCCAATAAAATCTTTTAAAAAGGGAAAGAGTAAAAATATACCTTTAGTATACTTTCACTTAAGTTGTCACCAGCTTAAAACAGATTGTTACGTAAATACGGTTTATATAAGCCTCATGGTAACCACAACGAAAAAAACCTATCTAGACACACAAAAGAGAAAGAGAAAAGAATATAAGCTACTACCCCAGAAAACTGTCAAATCACAAAGGAAATAACAAGCAGAAAGAACAAAGGGATTACAAAACAAAAAGAAAACAACAAAATGGCAGTAGTAAGTCCATGCATATCAATAATTACTTAAAATGTAAATGGACTAAATTCTCCAATCAAAGGCACAGAGTGGCTAAATGGATAAAGAAAACAAGACCCAACTAACTATATGCTGCCTACAGAGACTCACTTCAACTTTTAAGGACACACATAGATTGAAGGTGAAGGAATGGAAGAAGATATTCCATGCAAATGGAAATCAAGAGGAAGCTATACTCAGACAAAATAAACTTTAAGACAAAGACTATAATAAAAGACAGAGAAGGTCTTTATATAATAATAAAGGGGTCAACCCAACAAGAGGATATAACATTTGTAAATATTTATGCACCCATCAAGGAGCACTTAAATATAAAAGTAAGTATTACCAGGCTTAAAGGGAGAAATAGACAGCAATACAATAATAGCAGAGGACTTCAATACCCTACTTTTAAGAACAGAAGATTATCCAGGCAGAAAATCAATAAAGAAACTTTGGACTTAAATGACATGTTAGATCAGATAACCTTAGCAAACATTTACAGAACATTCCATCCAACAGCAACAGAACACACATTCTCCTCCAGCGCAAATGGAACATTTTCCAGGACAGATTACACATTAGGCCCCAACTCAAGTCTAAAATTTAAGAAGAGTGAAATCACATCAAACATCTTTTCCTGACCACACTGGTATGAAACTAGAAATCAATTACAAGAAGAAATGTGGAAAAGTCACAAACATGTGAAGCTTACACAACATTCTACTGAACCAATGGATCAAAAAGAAAAATGAAAAAAACACTTTGAGACACATGAAAATGGATATAAAACATACTGAAACTTATGGGATGCAGCAAAAGCAGTTTTAAGAAAAGTTTATAGTGATAAATACCTACATTAATAACAACAAAAAGCTCAAAAAACCCACCTACCCCATAACTTTATATCTCAAGAGCTAAAAAAGAAGAAACTAAGCCCCAAGTTAGTAGAAGGAAGAAATTACAAGAGAAGAAATGGTGAAAGAGGACTAAAAAGTCAAAGGAAAAGATCAATGAAACTAAGAGCTATTTTTTTCTTTTTTATGATTTTTTTTTTTTTGAATTAGGGAATTGCAGGAGGGGAACAGCATTAGGGAACCAGGGAAGGGGAACAGACAAGTTGCTGTCCTTTTGTTCTTCAGTCTAGTTGTGGAGGACATCACTTCACTGGCCCATGTTGGTATTAGCATTGCACTCTTCCCGGTGACGCAGATCGCTCACTGGCCATTGGACGGCCGCTCACCATGGCTCACGGCACGTCACGCTGGCTGTCGGCCACTCACAGTAGATTACGGCAGCCCACTGCAGCAGGGGCTGCAGCTTACGCCATTGCCGGCGACTCACAGCAGCCCAGCTCAAGGTGGAGCTGTTGTTCACCATCTTAGCTGTAGAGGGCGCAGCATCACTGGCCCTCATGTGGGATCCGAACAGGGGCCCTGCTGCTCAGAGCTGGTGCTCCCAAGCCAACTCTTAACCAACGAGCCACTTGGCCAGCCCCTAAGAGTTATTTTTTGAAAGTATAAACAAAACAGATAAACCCTGAGCTAGATTAAGAAAATTAGAAAGATAAATTACAACTGATACCATAGAAATACAAAGGATAAGAGACTACTATGAACAATTATACAACAAAAATTGAACAACCCAGGAGAAATGGATAAATTCCTATAAACATACAGCCTACTAAGGCTGAATGATGAAAAATCAGAAAATCTGAACAGACCAATAATAAGATTTAATCAGTAATCAAAAACCTCTCAGCAAACAAAAATACAAGACCAGTAGCTTCACTGGTGAATTCTGTTATAACAAACATTTTAAAAACAATTAATATCAATCCTTCTCAAACTAGCCAAAAACTAAGAGAGAACACTCCCAAACTTATTTTACAATGCCAACATTACCCTGATACCAAAAGCTGATAAGGACCCCACAAGAAAAGAATATTACAGGCCAATACCCTGTTAAACATAGATGCAAACATTTTCAATAAAGTATTAGGAAACTGAATTCAACAATACATTAAAAGAATCATATACCATGATCAAGTGGGACTTAGTCCAAGAATGCAATGATGGTTCATTCGCAAATTACAAAATGTGGTATATCACACATAACAAAATGAAGGATAAAAATCATATGATCATTTCAAATGCAGAAAAAGCATTTGACAAAATTCAACATCTATTCATGACAAAACTTCTCAACAAACTGGTAAAGAGGGGCCTTACCTCAACATAATAAAAGCCATATGTGACAAGACCACGGGAAACATCATACTCAATAGTGGAAAGCTTAAAGCTTTCCCTGAGATCAGAAACAAGACCAGGATGCCCACTCTCACCAGTTTTATTCAACATATTACTGAAGTCCTTGCCAGAGAAATTAGGCAAGAAAAACAGAAGGCATCCATATTGAAAAAGGAAAACTCTATCTGCATTTGACATGATCTTATACACAGAAAACTATAAAGACTCCATCAAAAAAATGTTAGAATAAATGAATTGAAATTGAAGTATGAAACTGAGGAACACACATAAATGGAAAGGTATCACTTGTTTATGGATTGGCATAATTAATATTGTTAAAATGTCCATACTACCGAAAGCAATCTATGGATTCTATGCAATCCCTGTCAAAATTCCAGTAATTTTTTTTCAGAAATAAAAAAAACAATCTTAAGCTTCTATGGAACCACAAAGACCCCAAATAGTCAAAACAATCAGGAGAAAGAAGAACCACGCTGGACACATCACACTTCCTGATTTCATACTATATCAAAGCTACAGTAATCAAAACAATATGGTATTGACATAAAAACCGACACATAGATCAATGGAACAGAATAGAGAGCCCAGAAATAATCCCATGCATATATATGTTCAATTAATTTACAACAAAGGAGCCAAGAATATACAATGGGGAAAGGATAGTTTCTTCAGTAAACAGTTTTGGGAAAACTAGACAACCACATACAAAAGAATGAAATTAAACCCCTATCTTACAACATATCCCAAAATCAATTCAAAATAGATTAAAGAAATTAATGTAAGACCTGACACCATGAAACTCTTAGAAGAAAACAAAGGTGATAAGCTCCTTGACATCAGTCTTGGCAATTATTATTTTTTTTTTTTGTATTTGACACCAAAAGCAAAGGCAACAAAAGGAAAAACCAACAAGTGGGATGACATGAAATTGAAAAACTTTTGCACAGCACAGAAAATTATCAACAAAATTTACAGGCAACCTACAGAATAGGAAGAAATATTTGCAAATCATGTATCTGATAAGGGGTTGATATCCAAAAATATATAAAGAATGCATACAACTCAATGGCAAAAAAAACAAACAAATAACCCAATTATAAAATGTGCTGAGGAACTGAACAGACATTTTACCAAAAACATATAGACGATCAACAGGTATATGAGAAGGTGCTCAACATCTCTAATCATCAGGGAAATGCAAATTAAAACCACGGTGAAATATCACCTCACACCTGTCAGAATGCCCTTCATCAAAAAGGAGTAGCAAATATTGGTGAGGATGTGTAGAAAAGGGAACACTTGTGCATTGTGGGTGGCAACGTAAAATGGTGCAGCAACTATGGAAAACAGTATGGAGGTTTCTCAAAAAATTAAAAATAGAACTACCATATGATCCAGCAATTCCACTCCTGGGTATTTAAACAAAATCGCTGTCTCAAAGAGATATGCACCCTCATGTTCACTGTGGCATATCTGCAACAGCCAAGACATGGAAACCACCTAAATGTCCATCAACAGTAAACAGATAACAAAACTGTGTTATATATAATGGAATATTAGTCAGTCATTTTAAGACAAGAAGGAAATCCTGCCATTCACAACAATGTGGATAAACCTGGATGGCATTATGCTAAGTGAAATAAGTTACAAAGAAAAAGACAAATAAATACCTATGATCTCACTTATGTGTGGAATCTAAAAAACAGCCCACAGAAGCAGAGGGTGATGGTAGCACGAACCTCCTGTTAGAAGATGAGTAAGTTACGGGGATGTACTTGGCCGCCGGTGACCATGGTTAACAATACTTACTGGGTATTTAAAAGTTGCTTAGTGAGTCAATCTTCAAAGTTCTCATCACAAGAAATAATATTGCAACTACATGAAGTGATGGATGTTAACTAAACTTACTGTGGTGATCGTTTTGCAATGTATACACGTGTCAAAGCATTACGTTGTACACCCAAAACTAAACAATGCTCAAGTCAATTCTATCTCAACAAAACTGCTGGTGGGTGCACGGGGAAAGAGCTGATTCCTACCTCACAGACTGGAGATAGTGAAGTAAACTTAGGCTCCATCATTCTCTCATTATGACCTACTTCTCACCGTTTCACTTCTTTCTTCTGGGCCCCACCCAAGTTTTCTACAATGCACCTCAAGTGTGAGTCATGGTTTTATTTCGATGATTGGATAAACCCTAAGTATACCGGGACAATTACACAGAGGTCATATATCTATTTACAGGTATCAGTAATCATTTGAGCCACTAAATCCACTATCTCCCATCTGTGTCCATGAACTCCTTTACTGCTGAGTCAGACCAACTTTGAAGGTAATATATAAATTATAATAACATGTAAAGCTATTACAACATATAAATTTATTATAAATTATAATAGCTTTATAACATTTTAGAATTACAAACAGTAAACAAAATATATCAAAATAGAGCAAGGAAAGGATTTAAATCATTAGACATAAAAAAGTAACCCTGGAAAAAAGGCATTATTACAATGACTTTAAAATATACAAAGATAAATGATTCGTCAGAGGATTTTATCACTGATTAATCTAATCAACAATGAGTTCTGATCTAGTGCTCAAAATGATATAGCCCTCATATTTATTTTTTTTGGGGGGGCCATATTAACCAACTGTGTAAGATAATATAGGAAGCCTCTACCTTTTGCTCATTCTCTTTCATATCAAATTTACTTGACATGGCACAAAAGTCAAAACAGGGGCAGGGGCTGGCAGACCCTCACTTCATTGGACCCTGATGAAGGCTTACATCAGGTATTCAGGCTTTTTTCCTTTTTTCACTTTGGTTATTCAATCAATGGGGTGTGAAATAGCCTCAAAGTTTATTTCAGTATTTGGTCAAGAGATTCAAGTTTTTGACATTCAAAACTATAATATCATTCACCAAAAGACAGAGTTGTTTGTGCAATTCATATATCCCTTAGATTTGATTTCACTGATTTGGGTTAACTTTTTGGTTTAATAGTTAAATGGTAGCTTACAATATTCCAGACCTACAACAAGTAATAATTTTTTTATTTTCTTAAAGGATCTGAGGCAGCTTTGTAACATTTTCAACAGGGTATTTATTAATAAACACTCAAACTGACCAAGTGATATTTATCTTTCCGCATAAAGAGGCATAAATCTTCATACTGGACATATGACATTTCTTTTTGCAGACTTTGTTCTGAAAACAGCAGCTTGCTTCCTTTCCTTTGAGGAAATCACCTCCTCCCAAACCCAGCCACATGATTTTGATAGGCTGCCAACCATAGCGGTCCCCAGCCCTCATCACAGGGGTATGCACACGACTCAAACTGGGCCGGAGGAAGGACTAAAGCACAAAGAAGCGCTTTCTTCCTCATGGTAATGCTGAGGGCAACCATGTTTCCTAGGAAGGAAAAACACCCACCTCCAGTCAGAAAGTAAGATGCCAATGTGCACAGAAAAGAATCAAGAAAAAGACAGGAGCATTTTTTTTTTTTGAGGGCAGTGTCACTGGCCCTTGTACGTGGGGCCCGAACGGGGGCCGCTGGCTTCCCAAGCCAGCGCTTAACCACTGCGCCACTTGGCCGGCCCTAGACAGGAGCATTTTAATGGTGTCCCTGGTTCTGGGTACAGACGGTAAAAAATCCAGATCCAGCTGTCTCAGGGGGAGTCATATAGGTGATAAAAGACCTCTTAAGTCTGGTCTCTAAGATCATAACCAAAAAACTCAGATTCATATGTCAAAGGGCACATGAAAGAGAAAACAAGGAGTTACATATTGCAGAGACTGAAAAAAAATCTGCTTTTCAATAACTGAATAGCCCACTTTGGATTCTAAATTCGCATATTTAGGTCAAAACTTCAAAAAATAATAAATCTTTTTAGTATACCCACTTGTACAATATCTTCCACTCCGGGAACAGTACCAGTCTACTTCTCTGGCTTCTAGAGATTGGTGCACTCACTGGAATGCCACCTGTGGCCTAGGTGAAAGGACTCATGTCAAGCGCCATTTCTATCAAAGATGAGGCCACACCACAGATCTCCACAGAGAAATCACAACACCAAACTAGAGTCACAAGCAGGGAGTTACCAAGTACAGAAAGGTAAGGCTGCATGCTGGAAATATTTACAAACAGGTAAGTTGCTGGTAACACATTTCAAATTTAATTCTTCAACATTGTAAGTTATATAAATGTCTATTCACTATGCTGTACACCTGAAACTAATATTGAATGTCAACATAATTGAAAAATCAAAACAATAAAATTTAATTCTAAGTGCAGTGCTGTCTATAATTTACCCTATAGAGTTTAGTAGGTAACTAACCTTTTCTCAGTTGGTATAAATTTTGCAGCTGGTGACAGATGAGAAGTTTGCAGGAGGCCCCAAAACTTGTTTTTATAAGGAATAGCTAAGCAAGTTTATAAGGCAAAGCTGCTAAAAGCAAAACTCAAGGAACTAGCTGTTCTCATCTCAGAAAGAAACCTGAAGCAGACACAGGGAGCTTCATTTTCTCCTACATAAAAGTCAGTATCTAGTTTAAGTCACATATTACAGAATGAAAACTGAAGTACAAAATAGGTTTTAAAAAAATAATAATCTGAAATAACTTTTCTAAGAACTAATGATACAGTTTTCAATGCTTTTGGGTGTTAAAACCGTTACAAGACTAGAGATTTCTGCCACCGCGCGGCCCCATGAGATTGTCCCTGTCACGTATGGTAAGCATTCTCCAGCTGCTTCTGGTAAGCGGCTGGTACGTATTCTGCACCTGCATGGAGGAAGCTGAGGTGATGCCCGGCCTGCATTCACTCTGGGACAGTGAGACCTACACTGGGCTGCAGGACTCTAGTATTATAAGGTAATTAATTTGTGGTGTTATAAGCCACTAAACTTGTGATAATCTGTAAAGGCAGCGATAGGAAATTAATGTCCTCAGGGAGATCATTACCTTCCAAGCAAGGTCCCACAGCTACCAAGGCAGGTCTCCCAGACTTGCCCTTGTCCACTGGTCTTTCATTCACACCACTGTACTGACAGTTACTCTAAAATAAACACCTTTGTATTTCAAAAATAAGTCATAATCCCCCATTTACTATGTAAAATAGAGAAAGAAAAATCAAGTGTTTATATTAACTTTTTGTATTGTTCTCATATGAGCCAAGTAGAGATTCTATAATTAATTTCCTATTTTTACTATGTTTGGCGTCAAATTGCTTCTTTCTGTTTGCTTAATATGAAACATTTTAACTGTTCAAACACCTTCCACAAATAGCTTGCAGTACAACTGGTTAAATAGCTAAATGACTTGTGCAAATAGTCTGAAATTTCACTAACTGGTGTGGATTTGTTTGCATTCAACAAGCCTTTAACAAGAAACTCCCGTGGCTTTTTGTTTTGTTTTTTGTTCAGGAAAATGTTCAATAGAATTTTTGAAACATTAGCTTTAACAAGGTCTTCTCCTCCAATGCCTCTGTTCTTCCCTTTGTGGAACTCTAATTAGACATATGCTGAACTCCTGTGGCTAATCATCTAATTTTCTTAACTTTTCCCTCTCCTTTCTGTATCTCTATTTCTTTTTTTACTTTCTGGAAGATTTTTTTTCTTTCTTTAATGTTAGAGGTCATCAGCAGTGCCTTTCATTTATTTATTTATTTGGGAATTGGGGGAGGGGAACACCCAAGTTGTGCTTCAATCTTAGTTGTGGAGGGTGCACCTAGCTCAGCTCGAAGTCCAGTTGTGCCGCTCAGCTCAAGGTGCCGAGTTCAGTCTTAGTTGAGGGTGGGCGTAGCCACCATCCCATGCAGGAGTCGAACCAGCAGCTTCGTTAAGAGTGCACGCCCTATCCACTGAGCCATCCAGGCTGCAGCTCAGCTTAAGGTGCCAAGTTCAGTCTTTAGTTGCAGGCGGGCATAGCCCACCATCTCAAATAGGCAACCTTGGCGGGCCGAGTGGCACGGTGGTTAAGCACTGGCTTGGGAAGCCAGCGGCCCTGGTTTGGTCCCACATATGAGGGTCAGTGACGCTGCCCTCAAAAAAAAAAAAAAAAATCAGCTAGGCAACCTTGTTGTTAGGAGCATATGCTTTGACCAGCTGAGCCTTCCTGCCACCTATTGGCAGCTCAGCAGCAGCTCAGCACTGGGTGCAGTGTCACTGGCCCATGTGGGAATCGAACCGGCGACCCTGTTGCTCAGAGCTCACACTCTTGGGCAAGCTCTTAACCAACTGAGCCACTCGGCCAGCCCTGGGAGATTTAAAAAAATTAATTATTTTTACAGTTGTAGTTGACAGTCAATCTTCTTTTATATTAGTTTCGGGTGTACAGCATAGTGGTTAGACATTTATATAATGTATGCAGTGATCCTCTGATTAGTCTAGTGCCCACCTGGCACTATCCATAGTTGTTACAACATTGACTATGTTCTCTATGCTGTACTTTACATCCCAGTGACTATTTTGTAACTACCAATTTGTATTTCTTAATCCCTTCACCTTTTTCACCCAGCCCCCCAACCTCCTCCCCTCTGGCAACCATCAGTTTGTTCTCTGTATCTATGAGTTTCTGTTTCTATGTTGTTTGTTCATTTATTTTGTTCTTTAGATTCCACATATAAGTGAGACTACATGGTACTTGTCTTTCTCTGCCTGACTGGAAGATTTCTTTATCTTTCAGTCCTTCTCCTGGGCTTTTTCTCAGCCATTTCATCATTTCCAAACACTGTGTCTTCTCGATTTGTTGTTTCTCTTTTCCTTTGTAGGCACATTATTCTTGTTTAATGAGTCCAATATCTTAATCATATGAAGAATATTCATGTTGTTTTGCTTTAGTTCTTTTCCATTCCCTGTTTCATTTATTTCCTCTGAGTTCTTTAATTCAGTTAATTTAAGTTTGCTCATGTCTGGTGATCACAGACTGTCCAAATGAGGCTTACATGCGTGCATCAGGCATGCTGAATAGTGAGCTCAATGAAAGGTGATGAGCTGGTGAGCTGACTTTGCCCTCGGGGAGCCCACAACTGCATATCTCACCAGGTAGATCCAGCCTGTAGGCCAGCCTGAGAGATTCGAGCCTAGCTGTGGGCATTCTAAGAGCAAGGAAGTGAAAGAATGCTGGCTTTCTTCTTGTCAGTGTCCCCCTGTTTAGACAATTAGGTTGTGGCTGAATTCAGCAAATTCCTTCTTTACCATCCATTTTTTAAATTATCTCTCATCCAGGATTATCGCTTCGCTCCACTGCCTTTTTCTTTGTGGGTTTTATCTTTTTATAAATTTTCTTTTTAAACTCCTTTAATATTATGTAAAGTGGGGCATCTGGGAGGAGGGGGTTGTGTGTATGCTCAGTCCAACATCCTCTCTTATATTAACGACTGGATCTCTCTTCCTGGTAACTGAAAACCAACACCTCTGGTGACAGATTAACCCTTCAAGGTTTGAAGGTTCTATTCATTTCAAATAGAATGTACTTGACAGTAACCAATGAAGATTAAAAACAAAACGAAGCAAAAACAACCCAAAACCCACATTATTTAAAATGAGAGGAAAGTGTAATTTCTCAACTCAACATCCATAATAAGAGCATTTACTATATGCCTGGTACTAAGCTAGGCACTTTACATAAATCATCTTATTTAATATACTTCATCTATTATCTACTTTAATATATTGAATCCCATGAAATGGGATTATTTCTATTTTTCCTATCATTATTCCTATTTGCCAAGGTTTAATTAATCTGCTCAAGGTCAAATAGTAAATAAGTATTGGCACTGAAATTCAAACCCATATCTGAATTACTCTAAAGCCCACAGAACACCAGGGCTCATATAAAAAAGGGGGAAACAGGGAAAAACTTGTTTGGTTTTTCATAACTACCCTTACATTGGGACTCTGAAAAATGAGATCAATTTCCCATAGGTAAACTACTGAAAGCACAGCTGTCTGATGTTTCTTACTAATTTCATCTACTTACAGTAGGCAAGGAGAAGGCACCTAGTAACAGTTTTTTAAGGAGGTTCTGCTTACTGCATGTGCAGGACTCACACACAGCTGATGCTGTTCCCAGTTTCTTGATGAATTTTTAATATACGCACATGTACACACCAGAGACATGCAGAGCAATCTGTGGATGTTAACATCCCAGTGAGAACATTACCCACCCTCTACCCAGGCAGATACTGAAAGAAAATCAAAATCAAAACCACACAAGATAAAGAATGATGGGGGGAAAAGCAAAACAGAGAATTAAAATGGTAGGCATGCATATCATTAAGTTAATATATATATATATATATATATGAAAGCATTTGGGCTAAGGTGGCCTATAAAAACAGCAGATAGTTAACAGGTGGCAAGGTGAGCCTTTGAAATGTTAAAACTGCTGATTTCACGTAACTTATCAAAATTAGTCTCATAATTCAATTTCGTATCCACTAGGTGTATTGTTTCCATTTGGGTAAAATTTACCGCAACACATACTATAAGGAAAACTAGTCTTAAAATGCAAAGGCCCTGACATTAATTCATTACTTTTAACTTAGTTTACTAGTTAACTTCTTAATATAGTTTCCAAATCTGTGTGTGTGTGTGTGTATACACATATATCTGACTAGACAGATGTCTGCTTAGATGTCTTTCAGAACTAAAATTGTATGAAAATAGAAAACAAATCACAAATAAAAACAAAACAAATAATGTCACAACTGCTAAAATGGAGAAATATAAGATAAACATAAGAAATTGTTTTTCAAGAAACTAAAAGTTCAATCTACCAAAATAAATGGAACATAAACACCAGACATAGGTTACCTTAAAAAAAAAAATCAGAATATTTATTGGGTTGTTGGAAAAGTCATGACGTATTTTTTTCTGTTTTTCATTGCAAAAATGCATCATGACTTTTCCGACAACCCAGTATTATGTGCAAAGGTGACAAGAAACCAGCCTAACCTTTACAGCACACGGTACTTAAAGGAACTATAGGTGAGACCTTAGAATTTGTCTTGCAGGCCGGCTGAGTGGCTTGTTAGGTTAAGAGTTGGCTTGGGAGCATGAACTCTGAGTAGTAGGGCCACCAGTTCGGATCCCACATGAGGGCCAGTGACGCTGCGCCCTCTACAGCTCAGATGGTGAACAACAGCTCAACCTGGAGCTGGGCTGCCGCAAGTCACCAGTGACAGTGTAGGCTGCAGCCCCTGCTGCAGTAGGCTGCCGAGAGCTACCATGAGTGGCCATCCAATGGACGGCAAACTATCTGCCTCAGCCGGGAAGAGCACAATGATCACAATACCAACATGGGCCAATGAGGCGACATCCTCCACAACTAGACTAAAGAACAAAAGGACACCAACTTATCTGTCTCCCTTCCAGATCATAAATATCAGTCCCAGATAATTATTAAAACACCACTATACCTTTAAGACCCAGAAATTATTTAAATTCTAACTCATCTTTAGTCTTGGATTACATAAAATTTGCATAAACATTATTCTTCTACAACAATAAATAGTTTATTACCTAGACTTTACTGGCCCGGTACTGATTTTTTTCTCTTTCTGCTTTTCTAAGTAACAAAGTTGGAGTTCCTTAACAGTACCACTGTCTTTCCTATTTGTATGTACCAGGCCACATGAGAATCAGAACACAATCCACACTAACTCTAGACAAATAAAGGCTTACTCCTCTTAGTTCTTGCTGTTTCTAGGTTTATAAAAACCAGGAATCAATAAAACAAAACTTAATGCTATTGGTGTTTTAGAAATGCCTTTAGCCATTGTAAGAATTCACCATCTTATGAAAATATGCAGACTTTCATGCCATTTACACAAATAATAGAAATTGTAACTAATGGCTGTGTTTTCTAAATAAATATAATCTCCCAGATGTGGTCACATGACTTGCAAACAATAGATCTTTTAAGAAATGTTTCTGTATTCATATAAGCGGCAGCTATTAGGAGTCACACTGACTACTTAACATGACATCCTCACTGAGGAAGATTTTCTTTATGAACCTAAGGACAAACAGTATATTTTAATGATCATATATGAAAAGAATGTAATTGGGGCCTATTTGCAATATATATCTCTATCTTTTTTTTTTTTAATTATTTAACCACAATGGGTTTTTTCCCTCCTGTTCATCAAAAAAATTTTTCTGGGTTTCTTTTTTTTCCTTTTAGTGGTAATTATTTTTATCACAATAAAGATAATATAATCTTGTTTTTGAACTCCAGAGCTTGTTCTGTACTCAATGGTCTGCAATATAGGATTTCCTCCCACAAGGGGTGCTCAAAATGATCTGCTGAGATGTGAGTGGAAATTTTTCTATTTTTATTTTTCGTCTTTTTTTAAATTAAGTTCTACTATATTTAGTATATGCTGGCATGAATGTCTGGTGGCTACTGACTGCATCAATTTCTACAACAGTTGCCAGAAACAACAACTTGAAAGCTTCTACAGTATAACGTCCTAACTTAATCTGATACAATTTATCTAAATGTGTCTTTCTCAGTACTCTGAAAGAACTAATCTCATGCTATTATGAGTGGAATATGCTGATGAACAAAAGTGTGGCACTTGAATTGGGAAATTTTATTTCAAGAAATCTCTGATTTGTGCGTAATCTGAGACTCACAATCTAATAGTCCAAAATCAGGGTGCTTTTCATTTTCATTATATTAAAGTGCAAAATAATGCAAGGTTAAACCTCAAAGAGATGCCACACTTTCTTGTCAGACTGATAAAAATCTCAAAGTCTGAAAATACCACATGGTGATGAGGATAGAAAACAATGGTTGGGACGTTCACTGGCGGGAATGTAAACTGGTAACACCAAATTTAAAACAACGTGCTCTCATGTGGTAAAGTGAATGTCCTCAACCCCTAAGCCAGTAATTTTACTCCTAGGTACAGACCCTAAAGAAACTCAGGCCATGTGTTTACCAGGCAACACATATGCACAGACACAAAGAGCACTGTATTCCCATAACGTTAGCAACCCAGATTTTCAAAAGAAGCGTAATGGATAAATATATCATGATATAGTTATACACCCAAATGTTCAAGAAAAATGAAGTTCAGATACCTGGATCAATTTTATACATTTAATGTGGAATTCAAGAAGAAAACACAAAATATTACATTCAGTAGAACCCCATTCATTTAAAGTTAAAACAGGTAAACTAAACTATACTGTTTAGGGATACATTAATAGATGATCACATCATAAAACACAAGGAGGTGATCACCCTACAAGCTCCTCCAGGTCCTGGAGAAGGGTGTAACCAGAAAGCCCACCAGAAGGCCTCTGGGTGTGGCAATGCCCCTTTTCTGGAGTAATACTTGATTCCTAATATATTTCCTTCATAGCTATTTATTATACCTTATATCTATATGTAAAACAAACTTTTAAATTAATATTTTGGTATAATGATATTGTGATTGTGTTAATTAAATAAGAGTCATCTTTTAGGGATAAATATTGACATATTTATGGATAAAATGATATAATGCTTTGGATTTGGCTTCAAAATAATACAGGAAAGGGAAAAGTGGATGGAATGAGATGAATAAGCTCAGGTAAAACTGAAACTGTTGAAGCTGAGAGACAAGTGTGTAGGATTCATTATGCTTTGTCTACTTTTTAATTATTACTATTTTTGCTGATTTCACATTTTAAGTAACTAAAAATGGCAGCAACCACACAGCTTGCTAAGAAATGGCTTGCCTCATCTTGAGGTATATAGTAATATAGCAATCCAAATGAAATAAAGATCAATTTAAGAAAAACATTAAAGTATTTCCTCTGACATTCACAAACCTATAAAAGCATTCTAGTTTATGAAAATAAATGCCTTTCCACTTACCTTACCCACTTCCCCAACTTGAACTCATTCGTAATGCTATGGACACTAACTAACTTACCAGCTCTTCCTGACTGGCTAAGGGTACAAAACAAGACAGGAATGCCAGAACCCTTCCATCCCACCCTTATGCCAAGAGCCTTTCCAGTTGTCTTCAAGCACCTACAGACTTTCCCCCACAAGGTATTAAGGGTACAGGGATTCCATGCACCACTCCCCAGAGCAGCTGTCTGTGTGTGGGGAAATACGGTGGCCACTCCTCATGCAGGGCAGGCAGTTCCAATGTATAAAATAGTTAAGAATTTCTGGGTTTAGCACTACAGGTAAAACATTTGAATTGGCCCTCTGTGATGCCTTTGTAAAAAGTAGGAATATTTTTCATTTCTCAACTGATAAGGATAATTTTCTATTTTTATTAAGTACATTAATCTGTTAAGTGTTTCTGAGATGACTGTGGTTCTATAATGTGATTTTGTGTGAAATTAGACAAATCAAGAACATGCACTTTTTTCAGAAAAAGGAAAGAAGGTGACATTTCTACTACACTCACACCTCATTTAGGGTGTATGGGACTCCTGACAATGGAGGTTCTGAATAAAACCTGTGCCGCATGAGGCCATTATAGCACAGTACACATGGAGACAGACCACACACCTGAGCAAGCACATTTCCATTTCCTATATATCCCCTAAAATCCTAGAATGCCCTCAGCTACTTTCCAAGCCACCTTTCAGAAAAGTGTCGGTTCATCCTCTCAGGCTACAGTCCTGGTTGGAGGCTTTTCAGGGTGTCTAAGGTGTTCCAGCAACCCCCACCTGTGTGCCGAACACACTCCACGCTGAGTAGGATGCACTGGCTGGGTGCGCACAAGGGGAGAAGCCCCTCACTGGCCTGGGCTGCACCGTGTGGTGGTCACTGCGCGCTCTCAGTCTGGGCCAGCAGTCACATTCAAACCACCGGGAAAAGGCTATGTTCTTCCACTTGGCTTTCTGCTAAAAACCATTCAATGATTGCCCTCCCCTTTCACAAAGAATAAAATCCAAAGTCTTTTCATGGCCTGGAAGGTCACACCTGGCCTGACCCTTAGCTACCTCTCTAACCTCAGATCCTACCACTGTCCCCTTGGCTCAAGCCATTCTGCCTTGCGGCTCCTCTCACACATACGAGTACTATTTTGTACTTCCAGAACCTCTGCTCACTCTAGTCCAGGGGTTGGCAAACTTTTGAGATGGAAGAGGGGCCAGGGGTCAGCAAACTGCGGTTCGTGAACTGTGGCTCTGAAGTAAAATTGAAAATGAGGGCTGGCTGAGTGGCGCGGTGGTTAGGAGCTGGCTGGGGAAGCCAGTGGCCCTGGTTCGGTCCCACATATGAGGGCCAGTAACACTGCCCTCTTTAAAAAAAAAAAAAAAAAAAAGAAAATAAAACCATCATGGTTTCATTTACAAAATTTCAAAGGATATTATTCACATAATGGTGATTATGTAAAATATATGTATGGCTCTCAAATAATTTTTAAATTGTTGTGAGGGACAGGATTGGCTCTTCCAGAGGTCGGCCAACTTTTGAGACAGAACATACCCAAGGAGCCACATGTGGCTTGCGAGCCGCACTTTGCTGACTCCTGATCTAGTCTAACTAAAATAAAATGCACTTCCTTAGGTGTCTGTGTGCATCATATACACTTATTTACTCACTAACTATCCCCTCCACTACAGGGAGAACCACCATGGCAGAAACAATGTATATTTTGCTATTATGTCATCAGTCTCTGGCTCCACATTAAAATCCATGTTGTCACATGCACTAATAATGGTGACTGCTCTTGTATGTCTATTGTCAAGACAAATAACATTATAAATTATCAGTACCATAGGCAAAACAATAAGTGGAGAAGGCATGTGATATGACAGAAAAAGACATGTAACATGAACAGGAAGTAGGTCAAGACTCACTACAGTCCTGTAAATAGCTACAAATCTCTTCATTTTTACAAATTAAGTTGCAAGGCTCCACTCAACTTCAAATGTACAGCCTGAGTTGTACCTAGCCACAGCAACTACACACTCACACTACAGTCAATTAAAAAGGTGTGTATTCCAAAGTACAAACAAATTGGAACTCTATTATCCTCTGTATTGTACTGTGCGAAAATGAAGGAGTAGGAAGAAAAGCATGATTCTTATGCTACTACACAGAAAAATGCATTCTATGTTCTTCCCGATATTGGGTCGCTCCTTTTTCACACATGGAATGTGCGAGAGCAGGGGTGGCAAAGAGCGAGTGGGAGAGATGGCATGCAGCACTTAATTTCAGTAAACACTTTAGAAAACTTTAGAGATGACCAAGCAGCTTTCAAATAAGGCACTCTTCATGCTAACAGAACTGCAAAGACATGGTTTGGATGGCTGTAAACATATATAAATTATTAGTGCGTCCTTGAAATGTATTTTCCTGTTGCAGGCAAACAAGCTGTTCTCCCACTGCGGTAACCAACTGACAGGTTGAGCTTGTGTCATTTTTCTGAGCAAGTCCTAACGACTAAGAAATCAGATGCCCATGGAATTCTTGTGGAATATTTCACACAAAGATGTGTTATTAAACAATAACACAATACTGACATGTGACATGTGCACAAAAACTCAACTTGCACATCCTTTACGTAGCAGAAAATGTATTTCTGATGTCTCATATTTATAATTCCAAGGCCGTATATTTCTGGTATTTAAATTCCTAATCTATGTCTTTCTGTTTTGGCTGTTGGTGAGTATACTTATATCACATATTGGAACAGAGTACATTACGAATACCAGCAATAAATCAATCAATCTTAAAATAATCTTAGATCCATTCAAGAATTGGGATCACAGAGAGAACCACTGTCTCCAGAATTGCAGAGATGGGCAGACACAGAAAATCACAACTTCCTGAGGCAGAAACTGTGAATAGAGAAACTCCAGGGTGTCTAGGACCAGTGGAGGAAAACCTAAATTGTACCTGATGAATTGCTGGAGTTTCAGTGTAGACAAGTTTAAATTAAAAACTCCAGAGGGACCAGTCTCATGAGGGCCCCCACACTTGCATGATTTTTGCCTCCAAAATTCTACCATGTTCTCAAAGTCCAGAGAAGAGAAACATCTCCCTGTGCTTTGGAAAAGAGAGGGGAAATGTGGCCATTTTTAAATAAGCCAAAGCATTCTGTTGTTCTTAACAAAGCCTACCCTGAAGAGAAACTGTTTTAGCAGAGCATAAACGACTGCGGGTTTACCAGAAACTAACTAACTCTGGGGAAGAGAAATATCCAACTCTAGACCCTCTGGCCTTTTTGCTGCAACTAAGGAGGAAAAAAAAGAACTGGGGAGCACTTGTGAGGGTCCCAGCACAAGGGCACGGCTCACTACAAGGCTGGAACCTACGCGCAGTAGCGTGTGAAGCCTCCCCTCTCCCACCACCTGACCACCACATCAGCAGGGCTCCCATATAACGGGAATATTTAAGAAGTCTCTAGGGAAACCCAAAGAAAAAACCAAGGACACTGAAGGCAATTTTATCCTGACACCTACCACTACAGCAGACTGTATGGCCTAATCCCTGGCCAGATAAACATAAAACCTCATAATAAAGGCCTATTTTCCTTTTACCCAGTATTAGCACATCTGACTTTCAAAAAAAATTACAAGGCATACTAAAAGCAATATGGCAATAGGATTCAAGTATTCCAAAAATCTTTACAAATTTTTGAAAACGTAATCCTTGGTGATATAGATAATAAATTATACACAATAACTTAAATGTACAGGTAAACATACATTCACTAAAATATACCTTCCTTTCATGCTTAAGTAAATTAGAACCTTTCCCTTTAAAGTCAACAGAAGCAAGGTGCTCAGCCACCACTGACATTATCCAACCTCACCTTGGAGGTGTGATTCATGCCGTAGGCACCAACCATACAAAAGGGTCAGGTATCGGAAAATTATCTCCATGGACACAATTAGAAAATAAAAAGTGTTCGGGAAAGTGTCTGGATAAAAACTAGTATATTAAAATTATTAGTTTCTTAAATACTAGAAAAATCTATTAGGATATGTAATAGAAAGACAATTTCATTCAGAAGAGTAATAAAAAATCTATAAAATATCTAGAACAAATCTAATAAGAAATTGCAAAACTTCCATGATGAAATTTTTTTTTTTAGGGGAGTATCACTGGCCCTCATATGTGGGACCCGAACCAGGGCCACTGGAGTCCCAGGCCAGCGCTTAACCACTGCGCCACTCGGCTGGCCCCATGATGAAATTTTTAAGCTTTACTAAAAGAACAGGAAAAAGGCTATAGAAATGAAAACATGTTTCTCAGTGGGATTACTCAGAATTTTAAAGATATCAATTCCCAACTGATTACACTCTAAATTTAATGCAATCCTAAAGTAAACACTTATAGAATCAAAATTATGATTATGAAATATCTCAAAGAAAAGATATGAAGAAAAACATAATAAGGACCCATATAACAACAATCTAGCTAAATATAGTTGAAAAAGATCTATGACAGAGACTTCTTCCATGAAACAGAAAAATATACTATGTAATTGCAGCAATTAAAACAGTATGGTAGTATGTCAACTATAGGGGAAAAAAAATTATACACGTACACACTCACACGTATAGTCACGGGATGTGGAGTACAGCACAGGGAACAGAGTCAATGGAATTGAAACAGCTATATTAGATGTCAGAGGGGTAGTAGCTTAGGGTATGGGGTTTATCACTTTGTGAGGGGTATAAATGTCTAACTATTACATGCTTTGTACACCTGAAACTTAATAAAACAAATAAACAAAAAAAATGAGTATATTTGTTACTAGACAAAAACAAATAAACAAAAAAAAAAGCAAACCCGGCGTAGTGGCACAGGTGTGGTAAACACATGAACCAAAAGATTTCAGAAATGGACTCTTAAACATATGAAAACATCGTATATAATAAAGATGACATTTCAAATCACTAATAAAAAGATTGGCTATTTAATAAACTGTCTTTAGATAGCTGATTAGCATGAAAGAAGAGTTAGACCCCTATCTCACACCCACAAATCCACCTTCCACACATCATGAATCAATGAGCTAAATGTAAAAAACGAAAATTATAAAAGTAGTAAAAGGGAATACGACGGAATGAGCAGCACCAGAAATCTATAGCCCATCCCAACAACTGCATGGGGGACATCTGGCAGAGGTAACTGTTTTGGAACTCAACTTGGAAGGTAAACTGCAGTTCATTCAGTCAATGTCAGCTTTTAGCACAGCGGCAGCTAGGTCTCAGCTGTCGTGTTCCTAGAGCAGCTTGCACACAGCTCGTCGGAGCCAGAGTGGGCAAAAAGGACCCTGTCCTCCAAATGCTCTGCTTCTGACCACAGAGGAGCGGACGAAGAGGTGGGCAGCCACCGCCCCGCACTGCCACAAGCCCCTCTCCCTCTGGCTGGGGTGACTTTCAGGGGATTTAAAAAGCCAGCACGTGTTCTCCTCATTTCCCCCACCCCCTTCATTTTCATTTCTTCCTTTTTCTGGAGCCAGGCTTCAGTTCAAGACTAGGACATTTAAAAACAATTGCATATGAGGAAAATTAGAAAGTGATTGTCATGCCCAGGGAAAGGCTTAGAAAAGACTTAAAAAGACCTTAATGTTACACCTCAGTCTTCCTTTGATGTTGTTCTAAATGTAAACAAAATAAAATATAAATTTACTTATTCATTCCACCATTCAACTAGCCAGCTACATTCTCCAAGGTATTGGATTTGATCCTTTAGATACAACGCGAAAGTGGCCAGGGCCCTTTAAAGAATTAGAAACGTGGAGGAAGAGACTGTACAACAGTTATTCACTATGTAAGAAGTTCCACACTGTAACAGAAAAATGAAAACTAAAGATCTGGTGGGAATACAGATGAGGTATTAGCTCAGTCAGGAGATAGCTGGGGCGATTTTATAGATGTGACGTTTGATCTAGGCATTTAAAAGACAATCAAAACTGGAGGTTGGAGGGCAGGATTTTGGTAGAGGTAACAACATATGCATAGTTTAGAAGGCACAAAAAAGTGAGGCATGTACCAAAAAGAAATGAGCTAAGACCACTTAGTATTTATGTGCCTTTGGGCAAAAAACAATCTATTTCAACTGCAAGATCAGGATAATGGTCTCTTCCTCAAAGGGCTGCTGAGAGGCAAATGCTATGGGAAACTGCAGAGGGTGTGAGGGCGATCTGGCTGTCGCATCCTCCACTCCCTTCTCCTCCTCCTCTCACTTCACCAGAAGTCACCTACTTGGTGGAAGAGCAGCTCCTTCTCAGTCAAGTACATGGTCTAGCACAGTTCTTGACACATAGTATTTACTCAAAAAACATTCATTTCTTTTTCTCTTTTTTTCCCCCAAAACAGATGTTCTGAGTTCCATGAACTACGCTCTGTGGCACCTCTTAGAACTGCCCTCGACTTGAGAACCAGTGGTGTGTCATGAGCACCCCACCCAATCTGTCCGTGTGTGCAGTCACGTCATACTTACAGGCTGAGGCTGCTCTGCAATACAGCAGTTGAAACACAGCCAGAATTCGCTCATGCTGGTAGTTCAAAGTATAAATGAGCACCAAGCAAGTTTCCAAATCTCCCCTCGGGAAGCTTCACAGTTGCTCCTCCACAGGATGGATGGCCAATGATGTCAAATCACAATTGTATGACTTCTCTGTGTCTTGTTCCTGGAAGTCAATTATCTGTATCTTATACAGTCAATTTGATGAACAAGTCAGACTATTTCCTTTCTTTGCTTGTGGTTCTACAAAGACTCGTTTTGGAACCACCAGGAAGGTATGCAAATCGTCTTGACTCGGGGCCTATGGCAGGTAGTCTAGAAAAAAGGGAGAAGTAAAAGAAAAGTTACTTTACTTATCTTTAGAAGATTTTATTTCTTAAATCTGTGATAAAATTAAGATTATTTCCCCAAAAAGTAAATACTCAGAAAAAAAAAAATCAAGATTTTAATAAACTGATATTCATTCAATAAATTTTAAGCACTTTTTGAGTATTAGCTGTTAGGGATATAGCAGCGAAAGAAGAAAGAAATCCTTGTCTTCATAGAACATTCTATCTTATGACTACTAAGTATAAATTACTCTAATACTTTTTTTAAAATCACTAGTTAGAACACCATGATTGCCATACAAAAGTCTCTAATTCCAAAAAGAAATACCAATCATTTTCATATAGCTTTCTTCGAGTCCTTTGTTCTCATAGACAATCCAGATAGTAACTGACATAGCAATCAACTCTTTCTATATAATCAGTCAGCTATAGTTCATCAATAATTAGAAACAAAATTATTGCCTCCTCATTTGAAATTAGAATTGTATATGAAAGATGAATGGGGGTTGAATCGAGACATTAGATCCCTGCCCTCACCATCAGCAGAATGACTGTCAGTCAAAATACTTTCTATCCCAAGGTGGCTAACCAAGCTGAGTCCATCAGGATCCATGTCAGGTAATTTTCCATCTGGAGTTGGACAGGGTGAACCTATCTTTTCTTATTGACTGACAAGCTGGGGGCTTGAAGGTCGACCTAGCTAACCATGTTCCAAACTTCATGCAGAAGATGGTTCTGAGATTATAATATTGATGAGCAGAGACAAGAGGAGGAAGACTGGTTCTAGTCATCCCTAAGACCAGTTTGATCAGTGCAATTGAAATTTGTGAGGCAACAGTTTTCTTTCTTTAGCCTGAAGCTACACTGATGTAGGTTCATATCACCTGAAGCTTGCTACAATCAAGTGATGACGGCCAGTAGACAGTTAGATACACAGCTAGCTCTGAAGCCAAGGAGACGTTTTGGAACCATCAGCAGATTATACGTGCAGCAATGAATGCCAAATTCTAGGGAAAGCAGTATCATGAGAGGCAAAGAGAATTCTAAGAATAGCAGCACTGAAAAGATGGGTAGCGAAAGAGAAGTTTACAAAGGAGCTTTGGGTGTTCTCAGAAAGAGAGAGGAGGAATACCAATTACTGTAGTGTCACTGGAGCCTGTTTCAAGAAGGAAGTGAGCAACAGTTTTAACTGTCACTGAGGCAGCGGACTGAGCACCGTCCATCAGACTGTGCTGCAGACCCATGGTGGCCCTGGCTGCAGCAGTTTGGGGGCAGAAATCAGAATAGAGTGGGCTGAGAAGTGAGTGAAGGGAGAGAAGCAGAGTCACCACATGTAGAAAACATTTACAAGAGGGCCGGCCAAGTGGCTCAGTTGGTTAAGAGCTCGCTCAAGAGTGCGAGCTGAGCTCTGAGCAACAGCAGTTCGATGCCAGCCCGAGCTGAGCTGCCGCTGAGCTGCCAACAGGTGGCAGGACGGCTCAGCTAAAAAAACAAAACAAAGAAAATGTTTGCAAGAGACTGTATATAAAATGTTAAAAGACAGGGTGGTAGGTAGTCTAGTGGAGCAAAGGAAAAATGCCATCGAAAAATGCCATCCCTGAAATAAAAAGATCCAAGACCAAAGCTGTATTCATTTGATTATTCAGAGATGTTAATATTGATTATTCAGAGATGTTAACGTTGTTGTTCCAAGTGGTAAAATATAAATCACAATTTGTAAATTTTGCTTTCCCCGAAGCCATGGCTCTGATGAACTTGGTAAGACAGGAATGAGTTATTTGGACAGATGAAGATCTTCAGTAAAGATAAATGCACGCATGCTCCATGCATGAATGTGGGTTGCAATAAAGTATGAACCTGGGGCCCTGTTCTACAAACTCCAGAGCTCAAGTCTTCTAACTACAGGAAAAGTTTTAAGTTTTTAGCATATGTTTTAAGCATATGCTCAAGGAGGAAGAGCTAAAGGAAGAAAATTTACATTATTGCCATAGTTAAAATTTAGAACCTGGCCTGTTTAATTTCAAGCAGGGATGAGTATTCTTCATCTCACCCAGACTCCAAAACAAGAAAGTGGCCGTCTTGAAATCGGCTTTGTCCACTGAATTGGGTAAATACTGTGGAAGTTTATAAGCTCAAAAGAATAGTATGTTTCATGTATTTCCTTCTTAGCAAGAACATAAAAGCAAAGGGCTAAATTTACAATATCATGAACATTATCATGAACTTGCTATTTAACAAGTTTAATTCCACCCTGAATCAAAGACCTTGCTATTATAAAATGAAATCTCTTATCTGATTCTACGGAAACAAATATGCCTTTGTGGGAAATGGAAAATTCTTTATGTTCATCGATGCTGTACTCCATACAGATACATACCTACTCTGGTGACCTGTGTACATACCTTCACTACATACAGATATCGACCTACTCTGGTATGTCAAAATCTACTCGATTTTGGAATCTGATGCTTTAAAATGTATTCTTTGGTTTATTACACTATTATATTTTCTCATTTACATATAAAGCTAGGCAATTTCCCTTTTATTTATAAATTATATTTGCCAGAAACCACCTTCAAATATTAATTTTACATTGGAAGGTGTTGTATTTTTTAAATACATATTCCTTCTGTTTAATACATAAATTAATAAATGGCTTCCTAGTTTACAATACTTTTTAACAGCCCACATTTTCCCAAATTCAAATTTCCTTCACATTTAGAGTAAAGCTATTCCTCATTTTGAGAATTTTAAAATATGTATTTCCTACTCCCATGTACTATAAAAATGGCATTACAATAGTTCCTCTTTTTTAAAGTCTAGTGGAAAAATGTTTCAAATACAGTAATTCGAGCTTCTATTTTTGTAGTTGAGACAGAAAGGATATACAGCTTTACTTAAGTTTTCCCACCTAGATAATAGATCTGCTGAAATGAATATTCAAACCAAGGGGATGTTTGCAACTCCATAGGTTTTTATTTATTAAGTAAATATATAAATCTTGAAATGTTTCAAACATGACTTGGAATGTCATACCAATACATCTTCCATCTTCTTCCTTTTCTAAACAAGCTTTTACAACAGTGTATATACTTAAATACATTTAAAACACATTTATAAACACCTTTAGAGAACTACTGAATTCATCACAAAAAATTCCAACTTATACTAATAGTTACTTTCACTTCTTGAACTGAAAGTTGCTTAAAACATGTCCATTTAGAAAACTTTCTACATTTTTAAATCTTAAGATAACAAAAGGAGTGTCACTTTCCAACAACATCAACATCTGAACTTGGCTTTAAACACAGCTCAGCACATTCCACACATAAATAAGGGGTCAGACTGGTCTACAGCACCAGAGAGCACTTCACAAACTCAGAGATTTTAGGCAGAAGATTTTGGAAAAGCCTGAAGTAAGTTATCAGGCCATTTAATGACTGGCAGAGAGCTTCCTTGAATTAAAAGTTAGTCTAGACTTCTAAAGAGACTGACAGGAGTAAAAAAGTATAATTGTAGTATCTCTCGTCTAAAGTAATAATAACCACCCCATCAGCTTCCCCTCCTCACTTTCCGCACCTAAATCAAATGCTGAAGATACTAGCTTTACACCTGTATGAATAATTTTGCTGCTGACTAAAGAATTTATGTTCTAACATCCTACCTACAATTTAATAAAATTGCTTTTTAGGCCAACTTCCTAAGAAACAATAAGAAAGCCTTGATTTCAAAAACAGGACAATGAGGTATACCTTTTGCCTAATTATTTTTTAAACTCTGAAATACTTTAAACTCAGTTGATGTATTAAGCATGCTCAGATTGTGTGAAACAAAAATCAAAAGTTTAGAATTTATACTTTGCAATAAAAGATCTGTGGCAGTTGTTACTGCCCCAATCTCACTAATTTGGGGGTATGTTACCTTGGGCAAGTGACAGGCTGTATCACTAGTTATAAAACGCAATGCCGCGCCGCCAATGTCACAAATCTGAAAGGAGGACTAAATTAGATGATAGACTGTATGAAGGCACTGTATTACACAGAGTTATGCTGATGCAAGCTGCTCTTATTTATCAGAATTAAAATAGCAGGCAGAAAAAAGTAAGAACAAGTAATTTGTAATAGCTGCAAACTTTTAGGAAACAACCTAACTCTAGAAAAAAAAAATGAAAAAAAAAAGAATTGTGGTATATTCATACAAAACATTACTACACAAAATGAAAATGAATGAAAAACAATTTTTCAAAAGAAAATAAATGGCAGCTTCATGAAGCACTTTTTTTTTTTTTTTTATTTTTTTAAAGATTTTATTGGGGAATTGGCAGAGGGGAACAGCGTTGGGGAATTGGGGAAGGGGAACAGACAAGTTGCTGTCTTTTTGTTCTTCAGTTTTAGTTGCGGAGGATGTTGCTTCACTGTTGGTATCGTCATTGCGCTCTTCCCGGATGAGGCAGATCGGTCGCTCACCGCGGCTATTGGCAGCTCACGCTTGGCTGCCAGCCGCTCACGCTGGCTGCGGGCCACTCACTGTAGCCTATGGCAGCCCACTGCAGCAGGGGCTGCAGCCCACATCATCACCGGGGCTCGCACAGCCCAGCTCCAGGTGGAGCTGTTGTTAGCTGTAGAGGGCAGTGTCACTGGCCGTCATGTGGGATCCGAACTGGGGCCGCTGGCATCCCAAAACCAGCGCTTACCCAATGCGCCACTCGGCCGGCCCCATGAAGCACTTTTGATAATTCTCACTGACATATTATTGAGGGAAAGACCAAGGCACAAAATAATATACATGGAATGATTTCATTTATATGAATTTGAAAAACAAGTTAAAACTATTTTGTTTGAGATGCATACATATGTAAAGCAAGGAAATTATTACAATAATAAAAGTCAGGAGAGTGACCTGTAGGACTGCGGGCAGAGGCTGAGGATAGGAAGGCTGACAACATTCCACCTCCTAATTGGGTGGCAGTTACATAAGTACTGGCTTCTTAATTATTTATTAAATTGTACATTCATGGCCCATGTAATTTTCTCTATTTTTTAAGTGGTAACAATTTAAATGAAATTTAAATGTAACAGAAGCAAATACTAACAATTTCCAGTTGATCACAGTAATGAAGATCAGGGATAAAAATACAAAACATAGACTCAAGTAAAAATGAGCATCCTTTGAAGGACTTCGTAAAATTATTGCAGTTGGGTGGGGGGAGAGGGTGAGATCTGAAGTTCTATCGGATGACAAAAGAGGTTTCTGCCAGATATGCAAAAATTATTAAACAACCACCAAGTTTGAATTACCGATATAAAGCTTATTCATAGCTGAACCAGCACTTAATCTGCCCCAATCTTGTTAAAACGGTTCTTTTCTTTTTTTTTTTTTATTTTTTTTAAAGATTTTATTGGGGAATTGGTGGAGGGGAACAGCGTTGGGGAATCGGGGAAGGGGAACAGACAAGTTGCCGTCTTCTTGTTCTTTAGTTTCAGTTGCGGAGGATGTTGCTTCACTGTTGGTATCGTCATTGCGCTCTT
This sequence comes from Aselliscus stoliczkanus, assembly GCA_033961575.1. NCBI lineage: Eukaryota > Metazoa > Chordata > Mammalia > Chiroptera > Hipposideridae > Aselliscus > Aselliscus stoliczkanus. Next base: position 37,972,501 of record CM066733.1, read on the forward strand.
CCCGGATGAGGCAGATCGGTCGCTGGCCTCTGGATGTCGCTCATCGCGGCTATTGGCAGCTCACGCTTGGCTGCCAGCCGCTCACGCTGGCTGCGGGCCACTCACTGCAGCCTATGGCAGCCCACTGCAGCAGGGGCTGCAGCCCACACCATCACCGGGGCTCGCACAGCCCAGCTCCAGGTGGAGCTGTTGTTAGCTGTAGAGGGCAGTGTCACTGGCCCTCATGTGGGATCCGAACCGGGGCCACTGGCATCCCAAAACCAGCGCTTAACCAATGCGCCACTCGGCCGGCCCAAAACGGTTCTTTTTTTTAAATAAATATAAATATATATATATATATATATATATATATATATATATATATATATATATATATTTTTCTTTTTAGAGGGCAGTGTCACTGGCCCTCATATGTGGGACCCGTTGGCTTCCCAAGCCAGCGCTTAACCACCGCGCCACTCAGCCAGCCCAAAACGGTTCTTTGATATTGATTTGTACAATCCTTCTGAATAGAATAACCCTTTTTTTTTTTTTTTGAGGGCAGTGTCACTGATCCTCATATGTGGGACCTGAACCGGGGCCACTGGCGTCCCAAGCCAGTGCTTAATCACCGCGCCACTCGGCCAGCCCTAAAATAACCCATTTTAAGAAGAGCTTTTAAACTATGTGCTTATCACAGATCTAGGTCCTGTGGTTAATCCAACTTTCAACACACCATTGTTCCCTGAACAGTTACAAAAAGCACAGATGGGGTACATGTAACTATTGAAATAAAAGGGATAATTTTTTTCTTCTATTTTAAGTGACCAATAGGTTAGTCTTTCCTGTAATTTCATGTAAATGTGATCACAAAGTACGCACTTTTTTATATCTAGCTTCTTTCATTCAGCATGTTTTTGAGATTTATCCACGTTGCCTATAAGTTAATTCATTTTTTTTTAAAATTTTATTGGGGAATTGAGGGAGGGGAACGGCCAAGTTGCTGTCCTTCAATCTTAGTTTTGGAGGGCACAGCTAGCTCAGCTCCAAGTCCAGGTGCCATCTGGCCACCTATTGGCAGCTTGCAGCCATTCAGCTCAGGGTGCCATATTCAGTCTTAGTTGTGGGTGGGCATAGCCCACCATCCCATGAGGGAGTTGAACTGGCAACCTTGTTAGGAGCACATGCTCTTACCAGCTGAGCCATCCTGCCACCTGTTGGCAGTTCAGCAAGCAGCTCAGCTCAGGAGCAGTTCACTGGCCCATGTGGGAATCGAACCAGCTACGCTGTTGCTCTGAACTTGTGCTCTTAACCAACTGAGCCACTCAGCTGGCCCAAGTTAATTCATTTTTTTTTATTAAGTAGATTTTCATTGTATAGATACAGTACAATTTGTTTAACCATTCATCTATTGATCAGTACTTACTGTTTTCCCAGCTTTGGGGCTATTAAAAATAAAGTTGCTACAAATTTGTGTGCACAAGTGTTTGTGTAAACAGAAGTTTTTATTTCTCCTGAGAAAATATTTCGGAATAGAATTACTAGGTCACATTGTTAAATATATTTTTAATTTTATAAGAAACTGTGCCAGTTTTCCAAATCAGCTGTACCATTTTACACGTGTGCAAACAATGTATGCGAGTTCCAGCTGTTCCCCATCCTACCAACACTCTGTACTGCCAGTCATTTTAATTTTAGTCATTAGAGTGGTAATGAAGTATTATCTCACTGTGGTTTTAATTTGCACTTTTGTTGATAATAATATTTAGTCTTTTCACATGTTTGTTGACCATTCATATGCTTCCTTTGGTTAGGTACATTCAGATCTTCTGCCCATTTTTTAATTTGTGTTTTTTTTTTCAGCTGTACTCTTTAAATATTTTAGATTTATTTGACATATGTATTGTGAATATTTTTTTATTGGTCTTTATCTTTCATTTTTTTTTCCAACAGCATCTTTCAAGAGTTTGGGTTAATTTAATGAAATCTAGTTTATCAATTTTATCTTTTATGATTTGTGCTTTTTCTGTTCTAAGAAATTTCTGCAGGTATCCCCAAAGTATAAAGATTTTTCTATTTCCTTTTCTAGAACTTTTAGTTTTTACTTTTAGGTTCATAATCCATTTTTAGTTACTTTAATATTTTTAATGATATAAAGGTCAGAGATTATTTATGTCACTTGAATATCATCGTCCAGCTCATTTGTTGAAGGATATCCTTTGCCTATTGAATTCATTTGCATTTTTATTGAAAATCAAATGACTGCAAGTTGGGGTCCATTTCTGGGCTGGTATATTTCATTGGTCTATTTGTTGATCCTATGCCTATGCCAGTACCACTGTCTTGACTGCTGTAATTTTATACTAAGTCTTAGAGTGAGGTAGTGATTAAGTCTTCCAAATTATTCTTTAAGATTGTTTTGGGTTATCTGGATTCTTTGCATTTCCATATACATTTGGAAATCATTCTGCCAATTTCTACAAAAACAAAACAAAACAAACAAGTGTCCTGCAAAATTGAATGGGATAGCATTTAGTCTAATAATTATCTGGCAGAGAATTACATTTTAACAATATTGAGTGTTGTAATCCATTAACATGGCACACACAATATTTTGTAGTTTTCAGTGTACAAGTTTTGCATGTACTCTGTTGCATCACTTTTGTTTTCTAACTTTGTTTATAGTTTTCATACGGAAGTTTTAGTCTTATGTAGTTAAATGTCAATTTTCATCTTGGTTTAAGAGTTTATCTTACTTTTAAGAAGGCTTTCCTTATCCCAGGATTCTAAACCTACCATCCTATGTAGTTTTGTTTAGGTTTACTTTTATAAATTGACTCAGACAATAATAGTTTCTAAGTGCAGTTAGGAAAACTTTTCACAGACTACTCAGGCTTTTTCTGACACCTTCCTTTTCCTCCTAAGTAAAACGCAAATATTTTTTTAAAAACTCAAGTATCTAACAAAACATACACATATCTTCATGGTAGGAGATATTAGAGAGAATGTTATGTTGGCTTAACAAGCCAACAAGGCAATACAAGCACAGAGGAAAAGTATCATACATGAAAACTATTCTCCCCTTCTCTACCACCACATTTCTTCTCCCCTTGTATGAGAATGACTGCCATGTTTACCTTTCCCTCTAATCTTCCTCATTTTCCTTTCCTGCTACTTCCCTTCTTTCTTTTGGTTTCTCTTTTCCTTTCTCCCCTTTCCATCTTTTTATCCACTCTCCTCTTGAAACCCAGAGTTAGAAATAATGGTTATGTGACACATAGTGGGTTCTCAATGTATTAGTTGATGGATTGAAATCTATATTACCACTCTAAAACTTTTCGCCTGAGTCTAGGGAGACATTTATATTGATCTGCTAATTTGCATCTCATGTGGTCTCCTAATGACCTTAAACACAATGTTTGTAAAACTGAATTCACTACCTGTTCCCCTCCTTTTCCCTGTTACCTTTCTTGGTGATGGCAACAAAACACACTGTTGTTGACCAAGAAATACATATTCAAATTCTATCCTACTACCTGTAGTTCTCAGAATAAAACCATCCTGTAAAACGCTTTCTTACACTTAAATCTTTACTATTATTCAAAATAATACAAGCACATATATTGTTAAAAATCAAAGAGTAATAAAAAGCAATTACCAGTGGCAAATCTCTGACCTACGCCCCTCCATCTGTTAGCGATGGCCATTTTTAACTTGCCAAGGTGTTTCTTCTGATATTTACAATCATAAATAAGATGCCTATTGCTATTTCTTCTGTATTTTTCTCTTTATATGACCCAGTTATTGGGGTAACACTGGTTCATAACATTATACAAATTTCAGGTGTACAGCTGTATAATACAACATCTGTCTACTATGTGCTCACCACCCGAAGTGCAGTCTCTTTCCATCACCTTATATTGGGCCTCCTTTACCCTCGTTATCCTCCCTCTGCACCCCTTCCCCAGTGTGACCACCAATTTGTTGTCTGTATCAGTTTGATTTTGTTTGTTCATTGGTTGCTTTTTGTTTTATATCCATGTATGAGTGAAATCATACGTTTCTTGTCCTTTTCTGTCTGACTTATTTTACTTATTAGCATAATACTCTCAAGATCCATCCATGTTGTGGCAAATGGCAGCATTTCATCCTTTCTTATGACTGAATAGAACTCCACTGTATATACTCATATGTATATCTTTATCCAGTCATCCGTCAAAGGACACGTGGGTTGTTTCCATGTCTTGGCTATTGTAAATAATACTTATTGATATTTCTTAAGTTACCAACTCTTAGAAAATTTAAACTGACTTCTTATTAAAATATATTAGGCTATGTCTCCAAGTCATCATTACCTCCTATCCTCATCATCACAACTACTAGACAATTATAATTTTTTTGTGTTTTTTGTTTGTTTGTTTTAAGCTGAGCCATCCTGCCACCTGTTGGCAGCTCAGCGGCAGCTCAGCTCGGGCTGGGCATCGAACTGCTGTTGCTCAGAACTCAGCTCGCACTCTTGGGCGAGCTCTTAACCAACTGAGCCACTCGACCGGCCCTGATAATTATAATTTTTGATTGAATCAATATTCAATGTTTATAATTGTCACTGTTGAAGTAAGTAACAGACTAGAATAAGCTATCCTTTCCTGAATAATTTTGTTTTCCCAGAGGTTAATAACTGTTGAGCTTTTTCATTTGCTTAATTTTTCTATGTACCTATATCAGAACTGTAAAACACTTTAATCAGATCTGTAAAAGACCAGTAATTTGTGCACACTTGGACATATACGTAGAGGTACTGATTCAAAGCTCCGTTTGGTTTCTTCACACAACCACCAGCCTCTTGTCCCTGACGAGCTGCTCTCTCAGGCTTGTTTCCTCAGTCCCTTCCTGAGGCTGATGCCCTGTTTCAGAGAACTGTCTTCCCCCTTATTCTCATCAGCTTCAGCTCATTTTGTAAAATCATATACTCCAGTAGCTTCTTAAGAAAGGGCAGATGGAAGGAAAAAAATGTAAATACTTGCATTTGGCATCTGATTGATCATTTGGTTGAATACAGAATACCAAGATAAAGATCTTTTCCTCAGGATTTTTAAAGGCCTTGTTCACTGTCTACTGTGTTCCAGAGTGGCTGCTGACAAGTCTGGCAACATTCTAACTTTTTCTCCTTTGTAGGTGATATACTTCTCCCTTCTCTGGAAGGTTTAAAGGTTTTCTCTTTTCTTTTGGAGTTCTCAAATTTCATAAGATGTAACTTGATTTGGTCCTTTTTCATCCATTGTACTGGGGACTATATGAGCTCTCTCAAACTAGAGAATGGTGATGTCCTTTGGTTCAGAAAAAATATTAGTACCTATAGCATAGTGTTGTAAAAATTAAACAAAATGCTTAGTACATATAAGTGTGCAATGATGTTGATGATTATTAGTATTTATCCACAATTTCTTTGATCAACACTGTTTCTTGTCTCTCAACCCTTTCATTAAAGTTCAATTTCCTTCTTTACAGTACATATTTTTAAGAGTTTTTTCAGGCCGGCCGAGTGGCGCGGTGGTTAAGAGCTGGTTTTGGGATGCCAGCGGCCCCGGTTCGGATCACTGGCCCTGCCCTCTACAGCTAACAACAGCTCCACCTGGAGCTGGGCTGTGCAAGCCCCGGCAACAGTGTAGGCTGCAGCCCCTGCTGCAGTGGGCTGCCATAGGCTACAGTGAGTGGCTAGCAGCCAGCATGAGCTGCCAATAGCCACGGTGAGCGACACCCAGAGGCCGGCGACCAATCTGCCTCATCAGGGAAGAGCGCAATGACGATACCAACATGGGCCAGTGAAGCAACATCCTCCGCAACTAGACTGAAGAACAAAAGACAGCAACTTGTCTGTTCCCCTTCCCTGATTCCCCCAATAAAATCTTTAAAAAAAAAAAAAAAAGTTTTTTCAATAGTACACACTTTTTGATAATCTTTTGCAAGTAGTTTGCTTCTCAGATGTTTCTCTAAACTTGTGGGGTTTTTAATTTTGAAATAATTTACTTATAGAAGAGTTGCAAAACTAGAGCAGAAATATCCCATGTATTCTTCACTCAGATACACCAACTGTTAACACAATGTCTATATTTTGCCCTATTCTTGCATGACAGTTTAGCTAAGTACAGAATTCCTGGTTTACAATGCTTCTCCTCCAGCCCTTGTAGATACTATTCTGACCTCTATTACTGCTGAGAAGTCAACTGTCAACCTAATTTTTGGTTCCTTGAATGTAAACTTTTTTCTCTATGGATGCTTTGAAGATTATCTTTGAATTTGGCTCCAATTTCATAGAATCTCCAGTTTTAGATTCATTTCTATTTATTTAGAATTCTTTCCCCTGTGTCTACTCTGCTATTTAACTTTTTTGCTACTAATATTCCTCCCCTCAGCTACTGACTTTTATTTCAATAAACACAATTTTCATTTTCATAAATTCTATTTGGTTCTTTTGAAACGTCACTTACTTCAGTGTCAAGTTTTTCATTTAGACACTTTAAATAGACTTATTTTATAGTATTTTCTTGATTATTCTGCTAAATCAATTCTTAGTCTTTTAATTAGCCTTATGGACTATCTGCTAACTCTCCCTCATGTTGGACTGTTTTCTTGTAATCATCTTATGACTTCATCTTGATTGGGAGGTTGTTTCTGCTGGGAAAATCCAATGCTCCCTGATTGAGGAAGAATCCCATTAAAGCAGTTTGCATTTGCTAGTGATAGATACCCATGAGGTGAAGTTCACAAACCCACATCTAAGATTTAAGTCCTTGGCTTTGATTCTATTACCACATGTACAAAACACATTCATATTGCGCACTGGTATGTAGGTAGAAATTGCAAAGGCAGTAAGTCTGGTATAGTGGTTTAAAATGTAGATTCTGAAACTCAGACAACCTAAATTCGAATCCTGGATTCCTCCACTCACTTATTAGATATATCTTGGGCCAATTACTTAACCTCTGTGTGTCATTTTGCTGTGCTGTAAAATGGATTTTATAATTTTATCTACCTCAACAGTTTATATGAGGATTAAATAAGCAATCTTAAATTGCTTAGAACAGTGCTTGGCACATGTTTAAATAAATAAATGTTATTGTTGTTACTTTGTTACTGTGATCATCATCATCATTATGTCATATTTTTTTCTCTCCACCCAGAGAACTAAGCAGAGACAAGCTTCCTTCATGCTTACCTGGGCAGGTAGACAAAGATTTTTATAGTCAGTCTCCCTTTCTTAGATGGGCACCACACATACAAAAATATATAACTGTTTATTGTTTAAAAGGGAGTATGAAACAGGAGCAGTATTAAGGTAAAGAAAAAAACTTAAGCCAATTAAATCAATCCCTTTGACAGCAATGGCATATTTTCTTCAAAAATAAATTTAAGTGTATATAATTAATTTATATGTCTATGGCATACAATAAGATTAACAATACAGATTTTCAACAGATAATTCTAACTTTGTTCAGCTATCAGTTTTTAATTGTAAAAACATACATTCATATAATAAATTATATATAGTCAGGTTTTCTGTTAGTCCAGAAGACCTTGGATATCAAAGGATTTAACTTTTAAAAGGAAATGCTTGCTCAGTACCTAGCTACTGTCTGAACTGGCTGCCAAGTCTGTTTTACAAAAGAAAGGATGAGAGGAGGTATTTAAAAGGTTTTAAAGAATGAGAAGTATGTGTAATTCATGCTACTTGGTCAGGATTGACGTCCCCTATCAATCCCTTGAGGATATGAAGTCAATTAAACACAAACTGCAGTCATTTATCTGGGTGTGGAACCAGGTGAGGTGGAGACCTGGCTTTGATACAGTGTTTCAGGTTCATCCCCAGAGAGGAAAAAGATCACTGTGCCTTACATTTGATTCCTACCTGCTTTGTGAAAACTGCTCTAGGACTTTTTGTTAACTTGGTATTTTCCCCCAAATAAATGAAGTATTTTTAGCTCCCACTGATTTTTTTGGCTAGGAAGAACTTTTACAAGATTACTTTGTATGACAACTTAACTATGTCATGTTCTTAAAAGAGCTCTCTTAGTTGTTTTAAATTTCTCCACCCCAACACTGCCACAAAAATTAACAGCAAACTATATTATCAAAGTATCTAACATCATAGGTGGAAGAAAGCAAGACATGATTTATGTTACTGGGTTATCAAGTTTTCTCTCAAGTCAAATATCAACAGTATCAACCGAGTGTCTAGCACTTGACACAAAATGTCCTCTAAATTTAAAATGGTTCAAAGATTTTGTGAAAGCAACTAATATCTAGAGAAAAAACTTCTCTAAGAATTACATAGGTAGATAATATATTTTAAGTTCCAGATGGACATGATAAGCACAAACAAAAAAGCTTAAATTTTTCTTATATATTTCTCACCATTAGTAAGTTAAAAATAAACAATGACAATACCTGTGACAAAAGTATGCCCATTGCTAAAGACTAACCCGACTATACTATACAATTTATATACAGCTTCTGAACTCCCTGCCAAACTTATAAATTATTTTTCAACAGTTCTTAGGTCTCCATATGGTTGAATCTAAGGCTAGATAGGCTTTTCTATTCTTAGGTTACACAGTGAGGAGAAAAAGAAACTAATGTAGAAAAAACAAGCCCTTTATAAAATTATATAGAAGTAGAGTGGGAAGTAGGGAAAAATCTTTCTGAAAGATTTCAACAAATACAGTGATATATATTATAAATAAAAACAAACAAAATAAATCAAATTTATTACAAATAAAAACCACTGGAAGCCTTATAAAATAATGTGTAACTGAACTTCTAGTACTAAGAAGATAAAATTTACATTTTAAGCTTTAGACAGAAAAACTGATCTTCCTCACCCCCCAACTCCAAAAATTTTTTTTAATCTACAAATGTACAGAACCATTTTTGGTTAAAAAAAAAAAAATCCTTGAAAATATCATACTGAAACCCTTTGGGGATTTTACAGAGGCAATGAGAAGAAACATAATTAAATCAATGCCAACAGTTGCAAATAGGCACATGCTATCTTGACCCATGTTCTAGGAGCACAAAGAAGTAATACTACTCATATGCTGCCTTTAGTCAGGATGAGTTTGTATTTCTCCAAAAGAAAAATCACTGAACTTTTTAGTAAAACATACTATAGGCAAATTAAATTCATGGGCTCTCTTAAAACTTAATATTTGCATGCTAAATACAAAAATTCAAACAGTCAAAGGGCAAAACTTGCTGTTGCCTTTATCTGTAAAAAAAATTTTCTGGGCCGGCCAAGTGGCACATTGGTTAAGCGCTGGTTTTGGGATGCCAGCAGCCCCGGTTCGGATCCCACATAAGGGCCAGTGACACTGCCCTCTACAGCTAACAACAGCTCCACATGAAGCTGGGCTGTGCGAGCCCCGGTGATGGTGTGGGCTGCAGCCCCTGCTGCAGTGGGCTGCCATAGGCTACAGTGAGTGGCCCGCAGCCAGCGTGAGCGGCTGGCAGCCAAGCGTGAGCTGCCAATAGCCGCGGTGAGCGACATCCAGAGGCCAGCGACCGATCTGCCTCATCCGGGAAGAGTGCAATGACGATACCAACAGTGAAGCAACAGCCTCCGCAACTAAACTGAAGAACAAAAAGACAGCAACTTGTCTGTTCCCCTTCCCCGATTCCCCAACACTGTTCCCCTCCACCAATTCCCCAATAAAATCTTAAAAAAAAAAAAAAAAAAAAAAAATTTCTTGTCAACACTGTAAGTACATTTATATAATTTTTAAAAAACATGGTAAAATGACACTTGTAAAAGTTAAAACGTTATTTGCATATTTTATATTATCTTCAAAATATCTTGAAAAAATATTCAAATAAATCTGCTATTCTCCTTGCTTAGTCCACATATGAACTTGGTTATGAGTAAGATTTAAGCTTTACTAAAATTAAGAAAAATTAACTTGGAATTTACATGAAATGACAAAGTTCTGTTCTGCATTGTAAATCAATAGAGTACCCACACAATATGAAAGAGTTAAAAGGCTTTGAACACATGAATAGACTTGACTAGGAACCAGCTAGGATGGTAACAGGGCTGTGACAACTGTTAAAGAAAAAAAGTTAAAAATATATCTATGTGGGATTCCAGTCAGTGGTTAAAAGCTGTTTGTTGCCTTTTTTGGTTACTTAGAGAAAATAACTTAAGGAAAAAATACTTCTCTATCACCTTTTATTTTCCAGTCCCAGAATAAAATTTAATATATTTCTATAGTGTTGGCTATTCACATGTAAACATAAGAATAGTAATGATGTTTTAAAATAGATTGTTTTATAGTATGATAATCTCAAAGATAATAGTCAAATAAGTTCAATTTGAGGACAATACAAAAACACAAAAAAATATAAATACCTGCAGTGTTACATTATCAACTGAAAAAAAGTGTCTACTGTTAATACATTAAACTTAAATGCACTATATATCAGAGAGGTAATTCAAAGTACCACACATTTAGCTTCCTTGTTTTTTGTATTTTTTTTCTCAAATTAAATCAGGTAATAAATAACCCTCTGACACCACCTCTTAAATAGATAACACAGAAACTTCAGCATATAGTTTGAATGCAACATTTCACCACACATCTCTGTATATGTACGCATGTATGTATTTGACAGATGCTGTTCAGCAATTACTATGCACTAGGCCCTGGGAATATGACAATGATCAACAGACAGTGATTCAAATAGAATCGAACAGTTTAAAAAGGTACTCATATTACTCGCTAATTAGGAAATATAAATATGTAGTATGCACTAAACTGTAGGGTCACCTTCTATCCCATTTGTCTACTGAAGAGGTAATTCGCTTTTGGGTTCCATTCATTCAGTCAAGACCCAGGACTGACAAGGCGAGCTCGGCAACCAAGCAAGCCAATGTGAGGTATATTCACTAAGCTGCTGACGAGGAAATCTTAGTATGTACTGTACCTGCTTCAGACCTGATGGAGGCAGACAAGACAAAAACTTCAGTTATATGGATGATAACTGTAGGTTGCTTAAGGCTCAGTGAGAAGGTTAAGTTCAGTTAAGGGGAAAAATGAATCACCAGACTGTCCGCTTATATGGCAATGAAAGCTGATTCACTGCAACTGAACATAGAAGGAATTCAACAGAAGTTAATGCTTCTGTGCCGCATCATGCATTGATTAGATTTTCAATCATTCTTTTTTGCAGAAGAATACGGTGACAAGAATCTCCTATCTGGACGTGCTGATGGAATGGTTTTTCCTACAACTATGGAAGTCTCCACAACTCCATTTTCCAACAGGATGGGGCTCTTCCTCACTTTATCACACAGTCCAGAGGTTCTGTCGAGACACCCATTATGGTGCTAGACAATAGGGCATTTTGTTCAAAAATCTGAACTGCCACTGAAATAGCAGCCTCCCAAATTCCCAGCTATCATACCAAACTATTTCTAGATGGGATACCTAAAAAGAAAACTAGAGTTGGGGCAGCCTATTCCTTGAGGTATTGAAAGGCATTCAACCTGGCTGCCATTTCAAACATCGGCATTAACAGGCTACAAAAGGTCTGGGATGAACCAGACTAAGACCTCCATGTGCTGTAATACACAGGAGGCGCCCACTGCGCATGGCAAAAGTTACTATGCCTATTTCTTTACGAAGTATACTACTTGTCCAATTTAGTGCACATGTGACTACGTGTTCAGGTGTAACATCGGTACTAAATAATAATGTTTTTTAAATATTTAAATCTTTGTGAAGTGCCTTGTAAAGTCAGACTCCTGAACGATGTTATGGGGGAAATGTTTTTAATGCAGTTTAAAACAGGATCTGCATTTTCACATTTAAGGAAAAGCTTGTAATATCAGAAAGCTTTGATAATGTTATGATTTCAGAAACAGAAAATACTAATCAGTTATCAAAAAACATGGACTATTCTTGATCCATAAACTTAAATCATGGTGGGTCAAATGAGAAACTGAATATTTTTGGTTCTTCTATTCTATTTTTGAGTGAGATATATATTGAAAGGGTGCCAAAAAAAATGTATACACATTTTAAGAAAGGAAAAAACTGCATTAAAATTGTAATAATATATACTGATAACAAAAGATGAATACAAGTCATGTGTAATACATTTTTTTGTCTACACACACACACACACACACAGAGAGAGAGAGAGAGAGAGAGAGAGAGAGAGAGAGAGAGAGAGAGAGAGAGAGAGAGAGAGAGAGTGTCAGTGATAGGGGCCGGCCAAGTGGTGCGCTGGTTAACAGTGGGCTTGGGACGCCAGCTCTGAGCAGCAGGGCCACGGTTTGGATCCTACATGAGGGCGAGTGATGCTGCACCCTCTACAGCTAAGATGGTGAACAGCAGCCTGACCTGGAGTTGGGCTGCCATGAGTCGCGGGCAACAGCGTAGGCTGCAGTGCAGTGGGGCTGCAATGGGCTGCCGTAAGCTACCATGAGTGACCGGCAGCCAGCATGAGCGGCCTGCAGCCGGCGTGAGCTGCTGTGAGCGGCAGTCCAATGGCCAGCAACCGATCTGCCTCACCCAGGAAGAGCACAATGATAATACCAACATGGGCTAGTGAAGCGACGTCTTCCACAACCAGGCTGAAGAACAAAAGGACAGCAGCTTGTCTGTTCCCCTCCCCCAATTCCCCAATAAAATCGTTTAAAAAAAAAAATCAGTGAAAGAAAATTTCCCTAGTATAAAGTGGTCCAACAAAATTATAAACCCCTGATATGGGGGAGAGGGTGGGATATGAGCATGCTAGTCACACATTACACTATGTACTTTCACAAATATGATCTCATTTAATTTTTACAATCCTAAGAGGTAACTATTACCCTTTGAAAATGAGGAAACCACAACTTAAGACACATTAAGTAACTTGAAGACAGACAATTCTTTCTACATTGTTTTTTTAAAGTCTAGTTTAGTGCTACCTTACATTATGATTATTTATAACATGTTGATTCCTATAAACTCCATCAAGGCAGAATCTGAACTACTGTATCGCTTACAGCACTTGATATGGTGACTTGTCCCATTATTTGCAAAAACACAAACGAAAAACCTAAATGAATTAAAATATACATAGTACCACAGAATACAGGGGATTTGGCACTGGAAGACCTGTGTTCAAAACTAGATACTACCACTTTTAGCTAAGTGACGTTAGTCTATAATATCTCTGAAAAGATGTCTTCTTCTATGAGGATTATACCAAATTTGCAGGGTCGGTTTCTCTACCTCTGAGCTACTGACTTTTGGGCCAGAAGTTCTTCTTATAGGGAGGCCACCCTGTTTGTTGTAGGACCATTAGCGGCATCCCTGGCTCCTAGCTAGTGAATGCCAGTAGCACCACTCCCCACCAGCTGTGACAACTAAAAATGGCCCCAGTCATTTGTCAAAAGGCCTCTGGAGAGTGGTTCCCCCAGCTGAGAACCACTGCTGAAGGGAAAAGTAGTATTAAAATGAAATAAAAAAGAAGTCTATGATTTCCCTCGATTCTAGAGAATCTTCTATAGATGGGAGGAAATAAGGAAAAGATGCCCTGAGCTAAGCCTCAACATTCTCCTAAAAGCAACGATCAGCAACACAAAACTCTAATAACCTTAAGTGGTACATTAAAGATGGTCACAAATTCTTAGTTACCCTCCAAAGGAGAGACAAATTCTGACACTGAATTCAAGTGACCGTGGTGACTCCCTTGACCAACAGAATAAGGCTGAAGACATGTTTTGGAACTGATGACAAAAAAAGCCTGTACCTTCTGCTCAGAAGTCCAGCTACCCTAAGATTGCCGTGCTGGAAAGACCACCTGGGTGGGCATCCTGGTGCACGGTCCGGCTGAGCTTGGCCTTCCCACCTTCTCAGCCGGAGCACCAGCTGGGGATAAAGCTGAGGGCTCGCCAGTCCAGCCCCCACCAGCTGAGCAATCAGTGACCTTTGTTGATGCCACATGTAAGAAAAGTACTGCAAAGACCTGCTCAAATTCCTCGTCCTCAAAACTGAGAGATATAATAAAACAGCAGTTGTTTTAAGCCACTGAAGTTTGAGGTAGTTTGTTTTCATACACTTTGTGTATGTTTTGTATGAATATTTAAAGGAAATCTTTGTACTGGCTCAAATGAAGTCATCCAGTTCCTATTCAAGATGACAAACTATCACAGGCTCTGGTCCCTCCCTCCAAAATAAGGCCTAGGGGGCAGAATGAAGTAAATCTGGATTCCAGGAACAGTAACAGCAGGAACAACAAAAAGAAACAAAAACTGATGAGGTTAAAGAAAACTGCACTGAACTTGTCTGAGAAGAAACAGAACTCGTCTGAGAAGGGCAGCAGAGGTAGGAGTGAAAAGGCAAGTGAGCTAAAAACTTTTGTAGATTCCGCCCCTGCCTTCCCCTCAAATGCCATTTCACCATAGAAAGTATCAGGAATGGCCAAGATGTTGTCAGCAGGACACAATGGACAGCACAAAAGCCAGGGTGGGGATGGAGGGGAAGCTCCGGAAAGCAGGTACAGACTGACTACCAACCTGCTGACATTCACTCTTCCCAGCCCTTCCCCCTGCAGAAAACCCCACAGAGTTGGTAGTGAATTATAATCTAAGGAAACTACCTCTTAGAGTAAGTATTACTTATACCTAAGAGTTTCAAATGCAAGCCCTGATCAGAAGTTCCCTGATCAGTAGCAGCCAAGAGGAAATCTCAGCGAGCTGCAGGTCAGTGGTATCAAGCGGCTACCTGGCCTGAGACCCAGTCAAGCCCTCCCTCTCCTTAAACTCACCTGGACTGACACAAACTGAGGTCTGGCTGTTGGCCATTCTTTAATATACATCATTAGATTAAGGGATAATGTCCCCTCTCCCAAGGGATCATTAGCTCAGTGGTCAAAATAAAGAGACACATGGAACATAAAACTACTGTAAAATAGAACCCATTGAACAATGTACACCATCTGAGGCAGAATTACTGCCCTGCACTATCCAGGAATGTACACCTCAGGTCCAAGGAGACAGAGTAGTACTTACTATAAAGCCACAACAAGAAACCATGAGAAAGAATCAAGTGAAAATACTGAGTATGAAAAACAAACATCCAGATAATAGGAGTTCCAAAAGGAGGGGGAAAAAATAAAACATTTCAAGAGAAAAATAAACATTTCAAAAAATAATGAAAATAATTTCCCTAGAACTATAGATAAAAGTCAAGATTTAAGGGCTCAAAGAGCTAAATACGGTATAAGGATAAAACTCACTCAAGAAAAATTAAGAATACCGTGTAGGGCCGGCCGAGTGGTGCATTGGTTAAGAGCTGGCTTGGGAAGCCAGCGGCCCCAGTTTGGGTCCCACATATGAGGGCCAGTGACACTGCCCTCAAAAAGACCAAAAAAAAAAAAAAAAAAAAGAATACCATGTAAATTGGTAGTACTTTTAGAAAGTATTCAAAATTTTCAGACATGATGTATTAGTTTCACTTCTGGAAATGCAGAAGTAATTCTCAGTAACCCAGAAGCAAAATACCTATATGCACAAAAATGTTTTATTGCAATACTTGTGATAGGAGGAAAAACCCCAGACACAAACTAAATAGCAAACAATCAGGTAATCATTAAATTATGTTCCAATGGTGGATTACAGAACCACCGTCAGTGCTGAAAAAAGAGAATGTGTTTCACAAACATTATTTAGGGGCATCTAAGAGTCCAATAACCATGAGAAATTAACGTTAAAACTACAATGAGCATATGATATATTTTTTTTTTTTGAGGGCAGTGTCACTGGCTCTCATATGTGGGACCCGAACCGGGGCTGCTGGCTTCCCAAGCCAGTTCTTAACCACTGTGCCACTCGGCCGGCCCGAGCATATCATATTTTTAAATTATTAAAACATAAAAACTTGTTTTTAAAAATCTGACAAACTTGGGACAAGCTTGTGTTTTGAAAACATCTAGACTTCACCAAGATCAGGCCAACAATAATTACATTTTAGATATAGTTCACAGAAATATTAGCTTCCAAGAGTATTTACATTTTTTTATACTAAAGGAGAATATAACATAGCTACTCTTATTGCGTGAGCAGCTTATAAGAGTTTTTAGACATTTTAAATAATAAAATACAGCGTGGAAATTTCAACATCCACTCTGCCAAAGTAAGTACTGGTCTTATTTCTACCAAGTGCTTCATATTTTTATCAGTTTCATTAGCCCAGCTCCACATGAGACCACTGCCTGCCCTGATTTCTGTAATGTTGCCCCAATTCTTTTCTCCCAAGCCTTGTTGCCAGGGCTGCAGCTGCACAACCAATTCTTAGGAAAACGTAAGGCTTTGAAATGAAGGTCTATGGAAAGGTATATAAAGAATTTCATTATCTTTTCTCTAAACTCAGTGAGGATCAAACCCCCATCCTTCCCAAGCCAAACAGCCACGTGCACTCTTTTTCACTTAATACTTTATCTTTAAAAACTTCCTCAGTTTCTAGAGGTTGTGTTTGATCATACGGGTATAACTAGTTGATGGGAAGGTGTTTCTAATCTTTTACTGCTATAAACATGCTCCAAAAAATCATCTTGTCTGTTCACACATGCGAACCTATAGAATTTATCCTACAAATTCCAAAAAGTGAAACTGATGGATCAAAGGGTTTGTATGTTTAAATTTTTGGTAGGCATTTTAAAATTGACAGATATTTTCTAAATCTCCTAATATACCAACAGAAAGGAATGGGCTCAGAGGCCTGGTAAGTGACAGGCAAACTTGCTCCTAAGAACAGCACCCACCCTAACCACAGCCAGCTCACCCTGGCAACACATCTTAGTCACAGACCCCCATCGGTCTCAAGTCTCTCTGCCCAGAAATCCATTCTCATGTTCTAGTTTTTGACCCAAACAGCTTTACTCATATCAGCATCACAGTCATTATTTTTTAACCAAATTACCTCAGCTGGCTTAAGGTAATAACTGGATGGATAAATCTCTAACCTTGGGAAAACACGGAAATCAATATAGAAACGATGAAGCAAACCAAAACCAACAGTATTAATATTTTTGTGCTATTAAATACATTTGCAATAACTTATTATTATGGCATTTTATGATGTACTTAAGATATTTGAGAGATACTGATATGCTGAATTTATAAGTTTAATTTTTTGGACTCTTAAGATCTATTTAAGTTTTAGGAAGATTTGTTTGCTTTACCGATAAATCTGCTTTGTTAACTGCTTGAAATGTTTGAGAGAATTAGAGAAATTTATAACTTAGAATGTCTAAGAACACAGGTAATTAGGCATGAAAGTGTTGGTCCATATCTAACCAGTAATATCTACTCTTTCCTACCTGGGATTAGAACCCAGTGACAATACAGATAGCACAGAACTTTTAGTGGGTTTTATGGGTCAACCATTTTTTTAAAAGATTTTTATTGGGGAATTGGGAGAGGGGAACAGCGTTGGGGAATCAGGGAAGGGGAACAGACAAGTTGCTGTCCTTTTGTTCTTCAGTCTAGCTGTGGAGGACTTCGCTTCACTGGCCCATGTTGGTATCATCATTGCGCTCTTCCTGAGTGAGGCAGATTGGTCGCCAGCCTCTGGAAAGCCGCTCACAGCGGCTCTTGGCAGCTCTCACCGGCTGCCGGCCGCTCACGCTAGCTGCCGGCCACTCACTGTAGCCTATGGCAGCCAGGGGCTGCAGCTATGCTGTCCCGGGGGCTTACAGCAGCCCAGCTCCAGGTGGAGCTGTTGTTCACCATCTTAGCTGTAGAGGGCAGTGTCACTGGCCCTCATATGTGGGACCCAAACTGGGGCCACTGGCATCCCAAGCCAGCGCTCAACCACCGTGCCACTCGGCTGGCCAGGTCAACCATTTCTAAAGACAACTACAGAAACAGAAAACCACAGGAATATGGTTTGGGTGAAAAATTTCTATATCCACCTAAGGGCAGCATATTTCATTTAATTAATATCATTCTCTAGAATACAAGCATTTTTCAGTGAACATGTACAGCAAGTCCTCAAATAGCATGGTTTATAGTTGAACATTGTTTTGTCCTATTGTTGATGAGGAAGAAAAAAACAATTCCCGGTGGGAGCCACTGTCTGTGTGGAGTTGGCATGGTCTCTGCAGTCTGTGTGGGTTTTCTCTGGGTCCTCAGGTTTCCTCCCACATCCCAAAGATGTGCAAGTGAGATGAACTGCCATGTCTACATTGTGTGTGTGCGTGCATGGGGGAGGGGCGGGGGGTTGGGGATGGGGGGGGGCGGTGTACGTGTGGTGAAGTCTGCAATAGAAGCATGTCCTGTCCAGGGTGGGTTTCTGCCTTGAGCTCTGAGTTGCTAGGACAGGCTCCAGCTATCTATGACCCTGAGCCGGAAGAAGTGGGTTGGAAAATAACAATTTTACTTGTTTTTATTAATCTTTCTTAAATGTATGCATAGCTCACATTTATTTCAATGTTTACTATTTAAAGTGTTTTGGGTCTTTATTTAGAAGTTTGGTGATGTTTCTGCAACCAGAATTATGCTGTAGAAACATAAATCTTGTTTACATCAATTAGCCTGTGGTAAAACCGGTTTCATTACAGGTCGTTTCACTGAAAGTCACAGTTTCCAAGAAGCTATAGAGGATGTTAAGTGAGGACTTACTGTATATTAAAGGTATTCACAAATATTATTTGATGGCAGTAAGTGAAAATAGGTATCTTGTGACTACTTCTTTTCAAAGAAGTATCTGTGACTACTTCTTTTCAAAGAAGATGTAGCTTCTTCTTATAAAAGCATGTCTTCTGTCCGTACAGCTCAAAACAGGCAGAGTATTTTCTCATGCTGCCCAGAAAACACTCCTTAATCAAAACCACCAAAGGGCTGTTCTTATGATTTTTTTCATGGAAATCACGGACTTGACAGTGAGGACACACAGCACCAGCTACAATAAACTCCGGCGGCTGTAGGAGGGACTGTTATAGAACTCTGATAGGTGCTGAGAGGGCCCATCATTAAGACCGCCAGTTCTATTCACAGAAGCACAGCAAAGCCCCTCACAGGGCAAATATATTCGAAAACTTCAACCCTGGACTATTAACCAAATTAGTTTCCATTCCCTTAAACTGTAAGGCTATTATTAGACTTTCAAAAATATTTTCTAGCTATAGACATTTTGGATCATATTGCCAAAATTAAAAGCTAATGCCAATTATTCTATTCCCTGAAAATCTCCCAAGTTCCTTCTTTATAGATATTTACAAGTTCAGGTGAAACTCAGCCATTCGGGGGCAATGTTTGAATGAATATCCTATTCAACCTGTGCATTTTAATAATGTGCACATTTCCTCATTCTCTCACATTTGGTGAAATTATTCTGTGTGCATAATTCGGTGACATTATTCTGTGTGCGTGAGTGCCTGTGCGCGCGCGCGCGTGTGTGTTAAACACCTAAACCCACTAGATAGCTTCTAGTTGGTTGGTACCTACAGCAAGGTGTTAGCAAATCAGAATGGAAAACCGATAGGGTCAGAAATCGGCCACATGATCACGAAACCAGAAAACCACAACTTTTTTTGTTTAATAGATTTTTTAATTGAGGAATTGGGGGAGGGGAACAGCGTTGGGGAATCGGGGAAGGGGAACAGACAAGTTGCTGTCTTTTTGTTCTTCAGTCTAGTTTGTGGAGACGTTGCTTCACTGGCCCATGTTGGTATTGTCATTGCGTTCTTCCCGGATGAGGCAGATAGGTCGCCGACCTCTGGATGGTCGCTCACTGCGGCTATTGGCAGCTCACGCTGGCTGCCAGCCACTCACTGTAGCCTTGGCAGCCCACTGCGGGAGCTGTTGTTAGCTGTAGAGGGCAGTGTCACTGGCCCTTATATGTGGGATCTGAACCAGGGCCGCTGGCGTCCCAAGCCAGCTCTTAACCAACACACCACTCAGCCGGCCCAGAAAACTACAACTTTTGATATTAAATGTTTTTTCTGGATCTTTTCCCATCTCTAAACTTGCTAATATTTTCCTATGTTTAGCCAAAACATAGGCTACCAAGATGCCCCATTAATCAAATAATTTTAAAAATTAACTTTTTCAACATATACTCACTAAGTTCCTACTACATGATAGGCCCACAAATATTTTTTACATAATAGACATATAAAGTAAAATAAATATAAGTAAACAAATAACAAAGTATAATATACATCTTTTAAATGCATAAAAATGAATTCATCAGAGATGAGAAATTTGCAGACTATCAAAGATGAAAATTGAAGTGTAATATAAATAGGTAGAAATAACTGAACAATTTTTAGTTTGTAGCAATTATGATATGACAACAATTAACACTTTAGTATCTGGCCTATGTAGATGTCAAAATAATTCTTTAAAATTCTAAATAAAACAGAAGTGAATTGATCTTTTATATTTTATTTATAAAGAACACTAAAAGGCTGGTATCATGCTGAATGGTTAAACCTTTCAATTAAGGTACGCATTTAGTGAAGTATTAGATGCATTAAATAATGGACTAGACAAGGGCCGGCCGAGTGGCGAGCTGGTTAAGCATTGGTCTGGGACTCCAGCTCTGAGCAGCAGGGCCCCGGTTCAGATCCCACATGAGGGCCAGTGATGCTGAGCCCTCTACAGCTAAGATGGTGAACAACAGCTCGACCTGGAGCTGGGCTGCCGTGAGTGGCCGTCGATGGCGTAGGCTGTAGTGGGGCTGCAGTGGGCTGCCGTGAACTACCGTGAGTGGCCAGTAGTCAGCGTGAGCTGCCATGAGAGGCCATCCAATGGCGGGTGACCGATCTGCCTCAGCAGGGGAAGAGCGCAATGATCACAATACCAACATGGGCCAGTGAAGCGACTGAAGAACAAACGAACAGCAACTTGTCTATTCACCTTCCCTGACTCCCCAATGCTGTTCCCTCCCCCAATTCCCCAATAAAATCTTTTTAAAATATAAATAAAAATAATGGACAAGACAAGATGCCCACTGTCATCACAACGTCCTAGAAGTTCTGGACAACATGAGCTATGAAACCTGGAGAGGATAAAGCCAGTCACACTTAGTTACCAGGAATGACAGCTTCCACAGGAAAGCCAAACAAATCAAATGTAGGACTGTTGGAAATATCAGTGAAGGAGTTAAGGTAGATGACTGAACTTAGAGCAATCATCTCCCTAAGTTATCAGTGAACAGACGAGCTGGAATAGTACAGTCAGTGCAGCAGGGGCCAAGGGCACGGACAGACAGACAGACACGGTGAGAATCCCCTCTACTGCTTCCCAGCTCAGTAACCCTTGATAAAGTCACCTAATGCCTCTCAACTTTCCCAAGTGTAAAAATGAATACAATTTATTAAACTGTTAAGATAAATGCTGAAAAGTATACAGCCTGGCACTTAGCAGTTCAACTAATGTAAGGCATTATTATTTGTATTAATAAGAGAAAGCCATACTTGTCCCTTCCATAAGCAAAAAAGAGGTCATATATTAAATATATAGTAAATGTATATTAGACTTCCTAAAATCCAAAGAATCCTGAAATTCCAACATATGTGGCCCCAACATTTTGAATAAAGAATTGTGGTCCTGTACCTCTGTAATGCCTCCTTAGAAAGAAAGATTAATAATAACTTACATTATTGTTAAGTCAGTCAGATTCCAGGTTTCCCACAATTATTTTACAGTCCTAGAGAAGCCAAGGGTTTGAGGTGTCTCCACCAAAGAGCTAATCACTACAGGTGGTGCAGGTGGTGGGTAGGTCCTTTTCTCAGTAAGAACCTACACTCACTAGTAGATTACCCACATGTCAGCCTTGTCCAATTAATAATAAACTCCATTAGCAATAACATGGACTACATATTTGTTACCACCTTAATTCTTGTACCTAATACTCGAATTCTTGAATAAATCAATGAACAAACTACATCATCTGACACCTCGCATACTTGCCCAATTCTCAATTCAAGCTTCAGTAAGTCCCTTGAATTATCACTATACAGTGCTGAATGGTGACAATAAGAATACATCACTTAAGCTGTTTTCATATACATGCTACATAAAATCCAAAGCCAACTAGATTAAATAAGAAACTTATTGGCTCATGTAACTAAAAGTCTAGAGAGGTATATACTATCTTCAAAGAAGCCTACTGATCTAGCAGCTCAACTGACCTGGCAGGGCGTGGTTTTTCTCTGCTCTGCTCCTTCAGTGTTGGCTTCTTATCCACCTGGCTTTCCTTTTACGGTCAGAGGTCACTGCCAGGAATTTAATGACTGTACATTTTCAGGCTGAAATTCAGCAGGAAATGTAAGAAATCCCAGTATTTCTAGCAAAGTCCTATGATAATTCTGATTGATCTGGCTTAGATTGCATGCCTGCCAGGACTGCCTGAGGTTAAGACACATGTTCCATTCTACAAACTCTTCATAATACATGTTAAACAAAGCACACTAAAGCTGACCATAGTGATTTAAACCTTTCATATTGCTAAATAATGGTATTACTGAATTAAAATTTATGGGTCAAGCATATCATATAACTTTCTTCTTAAAAAGTTATTCCCCCCAAAAAAAAAAACTTTGGGCCAGCTGAGTGGCTCAGTTGGTTAAGAGCTCGCTCAAGAGTGCGAGCTGAGCTCTGAGCAACAGCAGTTCGATGCCCAGCCCGAGCTGAGCTGCCGAGCTGCCAATGGCTCAGCTAAAAAAAAACACGTTATTCCCTCCGGTATTAATCACAACCTATCAAGGGGAAAAAAAGCACATTCTTCTCTGAATTGAAATCACTTTTTGAAGGATTCAGAATATGTTACCACATTACAACACAGGTTTATGATTTTCCTTAACATAACTGAAAACAACACCACAGATTTCCAGGAAGACAAAAAGGTTCCTATCTGACTTGTTTCAAGAGTATAATAGCAGAATTTAAAGAAAAGATAGAAGAGTGCATGATAGCCTGAAGTTAGGCAAAAAAACCCCAAAGATTTTGTTTCATAGAGCTTTAAAATACAAGCAAGGAAATAACCCATCCTGAGAGTCAAGGCTCCTCTTAGACAAGAGATCACCTCACTTTCGTGCCTCCCCCTCCCTCACACACACACACAGTTAGGTGTGAACAGAGATGCACTTTGGGGAGTTTTTGTGAATGTACATTTCAAAATCAAACAAATTATTCCTGATTATGTGTCTCAATATATCCAGGTCGCTCATTTCTATAATTGACACAGAAAATGGAAGTAAACTACTGTTTATATAACCAAAAAAGCAAAATTTATCAGATGGAAAGCCAATACTCAAATATATAGGACAGGAGCTGATTTTCATGTTCAAGTTGAACAAAAACAAAAGGCAAAATCTAAGCAGCATTTTAAGAGTAGAACTAACCACTTGAAAATGTGTCATACACCAGTCATCGTAATCAAAAGCTAAACTTCAAATTCTAGAGAGAAGCAGTGTAGTTCAAGAAAAACATGTGAATTTTTAAAAAATTTCTATAATTATTCAATTCTGTGGATTGGTTTTTCAAGTATTCTACCGTTCAAATGATTCAATTCAGTAAAGAGGCACTGATAACTTTATTAAGAATACTAGCGTTAACACAGCAAGGATGTAAACATAGCCTTTGACTTGGCAATAACCACAAACATACATTACCGGACAGCACAGAACACAATCAAGTAGAAATGCATGGGATGCTGAGAGACAGTGGGTAATCAGAAAGGGAGAAAGCTAATAATCAGGATGATTCCACAACAGGTACCAGATATCTAGGGGCAAAACTGCTTAAACAATAAGGAAATTCATTATATAAGGAATCCACAGTCAGGGTGGTTCCAGGCCTAGCAAAAGCGCTCCAGTTCTATGGCTCCGCAAGTCTCTGGCCTCCATCCTTTACATAAGGACATCGCCTTCCAGCCTAGCTGGCTACAGTTACAGGTGCCACATCCAGATAAGACAAGTTCTAGGGAGAAGAGGGACCATCTCTTTTCTTCTTTCTCAAAAGCAAGAAAACCTTTACCTTTTATGTCACACTGGCCAAAAATGGATCTCGTACCGATTCCTAGAAACAATCCCTTCCAAAGGCAATGAAACCTAACATAACCAAGATGAGAACGGATGCTGGGAACTAGCATGACCTTCCCTTCAGTGTTGGCTGACTACTCCAAGGAGGACGGGCCCTGGAGAATGGAATGATTTGGACTGGAGAGAAAATAAAAAATAAAAATACAGGCAAAGAAGGGATGTGTCTGACCAAAGAAGAAAGCGAACCTGCAATTATACATGAAATATGCTGTCAGGGACAAGGAATTCTCTTCAACTGGACTGTCGTCATTCTCATACAAAAATTAACTTACTATTCAACAACAGTCAGTAAATGCTAAGAATGTAGAAACAGTCCTCTTTGTAAGGAAAGGACTTAGGTTATCAGTGGGGATATTCAGACTCACCACTCCTTGTCAACAGAGCCACCCATTCAGCTATCTCTGGGTTGAAAACATCCCATATTATGCAGAGAGATGACTGCAGACTCACTGTCAGTAGTTGCTCCTTGAAGGTTTCTTCTCACTTGGGTTTGAGGCTTCACTCAAAAGTCCAGACACTTACAACGGGCCCTATCTGCAAACAAAAGCATACAATTAGAGGAGGCAAAAAGCTGCAAAAAGCAATTCCCCCCTTGTCCATATATAATTAACTGATCCATCTGAAAACTGAACTTAAAAACACCAGATTCACAAAGCACCATGTTCAAACTGAGTGACATGCATGCCAGAGGCTGCAATGCAGTTATCACACTCACCACCCTTTTCCCATCAAATAAATTTATCGTGCTGGCCACTGTATGCCAGGTGTAACTCTTACCAAAGGTTGCCTACTGGGCAGAATCCAACACACACATTTGTTTAGTGGGCGCTCATGCTGGGCCCCACAGTATATTGAAGGGTAGTTGCATAGATTTACTATCAGAAGATTTAACATAAAAATCAGAATTTCTGGGCCGGCCGAGCAGCTTGTTGGTTAACAGTTGGCTTGGGAGCTCGAGCTCTGAGCAGCAGGGCCACTGGTTCAGATCCCACATGGGCCAGTAACACTGCCCTCTACAGCTAAGATGGTGAACAACAGCTCAACCTGGAGCTGGGCTGCCGTGAGTCCCCAGCGATGGTGTAGGCTGCACCTACACCGTCCAATGGCCGGCGACTGATCTGTCTCAGCCGGGAAGAGTGCAATGATCACAATACAAACATGGGCCAGTGAAGCGGCATTCTCTACAACTAAACTGAAGAACAAAAGAACAGCAACTTGTCTGTTGCCTTTCCCTGATTCCCCAATGCTGTTCCCTCCCCCAATTTCCCCAATCTTTAAAAAATACAAAAAATAAAAATCAGGATTTCTGATGTCTCTTGAAAAAAACTCAGAAGACCAAGCAATCGTGGACCCACATTCCCACATGGTAACAATATGTGGAAGCTGATTAACAGCTAATCCTTCAGAAGGGTGGTGGGCTTTGCAGTTCTCCACAGATGTCATCACTCTCTTACATATAACCCAGCTCACAGTCATCTGTCTGGACCCTGCGGCATCTGAGCTTGCAAACTCTTCTATTTATTAATAATAGCTCACAGGGAACATTTATTACTATCAAAGCCAAGCATGCTTATGTCTTGAGGATACAATATAGCATAGGAATAAATGCACTGGCTTTGAGGTCAGAGGGCCCTAGGTTTGAGCTCTAATTTTTCATATGGGCAGCTGCGTGACCTCAGGCCGTTTTATAACCTAAGATATATTTCTTCAATTACAAGCCTCCAAATAAATATATAAGTACTTAACACAGTTAATAAACAACAGGCCTAAAATCTAACATGTCCAAGCTGAACTGTTGATAATCCCAAATTCACTGCTTCTTCAGACTTCATGTCAGTAACTCACTGTGGTCCATGTAGTCAGTG
The DNA here is from genome assembly GCA_033961575.1 of Aselliscus stoliczkanus. Taxonomy (NCBI): domain Eukaryota; kingdom Metazoa; phylum Chordata; class Mammalia; order Chiroptera; family Hipposideridae; genus Aselliscus; species Aselliscus stoliczkanus. Next base: position 37,998,441 of record CM066733.1, read on the forward strand.
CCCAAAGCCTCAAACCTCAGAGTCCTTTCCACATACTCCCCCTCATTCTCCCCAAACCATCACCAAGGCACTTAGTTTTCTCTCTACAATCTATAATTTGAATCTTAGAATCCCATAAAAACCATAAAACCAAACAGCAATTCCTCCCTTGAGGTCAATTACTTTACTGACATTGCCTACAAATTCATAATGGTAGCTCGAAATTTTAAGGTTCCATTTAATGAGGAATATTAGTATCTCATTAAAAGAAAAATGAAGACAAAATAGTGGGAATGCTACACCTTCCCATTTGCAAGGTACTGCTCCATTACATTTTTGTAAGTTTATGCATTTCTTCAAATCTAAACTGAAAACGAACTAGGGCACTATGACTAACCTGAAAATGAAATTAAAACAAAGACAACTAGAACTAACAAGTGAGGTTTGGAAGGTTGCAGGATTTACAAGATTAACACTCAAAAACAATTCAATTGGGCCGGCTGAGTGGCTCAGCTGGTTAAGAGCTCGCTCAAGAGTGTGAGCTGAGCTCTGAGCAACAGCAGTTCAATGCCCAGCCCGAGCTGAGCTGCCACTGAGCTGCCAACAGGTGGCAGGATGGCTCAGCCAGAAAAAAAAAACACACCAAAAACCAATTCAATTGTTCAGAAAACAATCAAAACTGAAATTTAAAATAATGTTATTTACAGTGTCATCTGGAAATATGAAATAATCAGGACTAAATTATCAATTGATGTACAAAGACAAATACTATGTTCAAAGATCAGTGGATTCAATGATGTTAACATGTCAATTCTCCTCAATGTGAGCAAAATAGATGCACTGTATTTCTAATCAAAATCCCAGCAGTTTTTGTAGAACTGACAAACTGACTCTAAAATTCATATGGAAATGCCTGAGTTAAAATAGCCAAAACTTCAACAAATATTGGAAGTCTCATACCACTTGGCTTTAAGATTTCTTATAAAGTTATGACAATCAAGACAGTGTGGTACTGACATAAAGATACAGATTGAAAAAACAAAATTGCGAGTTCAGAACTAGCCTTATATGTATCTGGTCAATGGATTTTCCACAAAGGTGCAAAGGCGATCCAGTGGGTAAAGGATAGGTTTTTAAAAAAACAATTTTTTTAGGGCCGGCCGAGTGGCGCATTGGTGAAGAGCTGGCTTGGGATGCCAGAGCCAGCATCCCTGGTTCGGATCCCACATGAGGGCCAGTGACACTGCCCTCTACAGCTAACAACAGCTCCACCTGGAGCTGGGCTGTGCGAGCCCCGGTGACGGTGTGGGCTGCAGCCCCTGCTGCAGTGGGCTGCCATAGGCTACAGTGAGTGGCCGGCAGCCTGTGTGAGCAGCCGGCAGCCAGTGCGAGCTGCCAAAGGCTGCAGTGAGCAGCCGTCCAGAGGCCAGCGACCAATCTGCCTCATCCAGGAAGAGCGCAATGATGATACCAACATGGGCCAGTGAAGCAACGCCCTCCACAACTAGACTGAAGAACAAAGACAGCAACTTGTCTGTTCCCCTTCCCCAATAAAATCATTTTTTTAAAGAACTTAATTACTGACCACAAAGAAAACATGTATGCCAAACATAGCACTCTAACCTAGTATCATTTGGCATGGGCAAAATGGAAATTTGGCATATTTCTACATTGCTCATTTAATAATAGTTCACAAAGTACCTCAGTCTTTCATTATATTGGTAAGAATTACATAAAAAGTATTAAGCTGAATGAAAAGACATTTTAAAATAATCATTCGATTAGCATTCATCTGAGCATCACTACAAAAATGTACTTCAAATTCTGCTTAGAATTAATGAGAAGTCATGAAATTAGATGCAGTTTGTTAAATGCTGGCATGGCTTGTTGTTTTTCTGTACCATATTAAATGCCACCTCTAGTCCCATCTGCTGTTATTTATAGCGAGAGGTTAGCAAACTGTATTATTTCCTTAGCTGAATTTAAACATTATTTATTTTATATACTATCAAAAGTGTGTACTCCCATCTCTACCCAGAGACTTCTATTCTCCAAGTTAATCTGTCTCAGTTCCACTTTAAAAAAAAAAAAAAAAAAAAAAAAGCTGCATCTATAAAGAAATGAAGTAACAGTGCTACCTTTGAATACTTATAGGGCAGTCACAGAGAAGAAATACGCTAATTCTGCACCACTCCAAAGGGCCAAACTACAGTAAACGAGTGGAGGCTCCACATATCAGAACATCTTTCTGAGTCACTGCTGCCTAAAGGTGAAATGTCCCAAAATGGGGTTCTCACCAGCAGCCATGGTATCAGGATATGATTCAAAAGTCCCAGAGACAGTTGATTTTGATCTACTTTATGATTCCTTTCAATCCTCACATTCTCTTATGAATTTAAAAACAAAATCCATTTTTGGGCCGGCCAAGTGGCTCAGTTGGTTGAGTGTGAGCTCTGAGCAACAGGGCCGCCGGTTCAATTCCCACATGGGCCAGTAAGCTGCGCCAGAGCTGAGCTGCCGCTGAGCTGCCAACAGGTGGCAGGATGGTGAGAGCATGTGCTCCCAACAAGATTGCCTGTTCGATGGTGGGCTATGCCTGCCAGCAACTAAGAGTGAACTCAACACCTTGAGCTGAGCTGCCACCTAGATGTCTCAGTGGATAGGGCGTGGGCTCTTAACAACACGGCTGCTGGTTCGACTCCCACATGGGATGGTGGCTACCTCCACCCACAACTAAGATTGAACACAGCCCTGAAGCTTAAGAGGCCACGAGCTACATATGGGAAGTCAGATGGTTACTGGCGCCCTCCACAACGAAGATTGAAGAACAACAGCTTGACTGTATTACTAAAGCAGAGGTGGTATACCTACTGTAATTGAATATATATAGATAGTCACGGGATGTGGATTATACTGTGGAAGAGAGTCAGAGGAAGAGTAATAGATATATATGATATGGGGGGTGAGTGGGGTGGTGAATTGGGGGTGGGGGGTTGTCACTTTGAGGGGTAAAATGTATAACTATTGCACTGTGTTGTACACCTAAAACAAATTAAAAAAAAAAAAAAAAGAACAACAGCTTGGCTGGTCCCCTCCTCCAATTCCCCAATTTAAAAAAAAAAAAGTCCATTTTTAATTACCCAAACCCACTGAAATTTAAAAGTGCTAAATTTAAGCTGATCAAATTATAAAATGCTAAAGTCCTAAGTTTTACAATATTTTCTTTAGATTCCACTTTTCCCCAAAGACAGTAACTTAAATTATCAGACCTTGACCCTATTACTCTGATGCTGAATGAAAAATATGTGCTTACTACATATGTCCCATTCCCTTGCTCATTTAATGTCAAACACCAATTCCTTCTTTTCCCCCCTAAAGAAATATAGATCTGGTAGGGACAAATAAAGATCTGTAGGAAATCTAGTCCAATTTCCTCATTTCACAGACTCAGAACGGCAAAGAAATTTACCACCAATTTCATAACTAAGCAGCACATCAGCACTACAGTAAATCACTGCCTTTTATTTCCTAAATAACCATTCACTTACACAGTTCAAGTGAAAAGCTATCTATCTGGATAATAATGCCACAGTCAGTGGTGACACTGTTACATTTAGAACATTTTGTTTTGCCTCGATATTGTTTGGTGCTGTTAACATGCTAGACCCTAAAATGTGTAGGATGTAATAGGGTTACAGAAGTGGATTCAGGTGAGGGTGTACTGCTGGGGTTCAGAATCTGATGGAAAAAGCTGATATGCCTTAATAAGAAATAGAAAAGAAGTGATGAGGTAATAAAGATGGTGGGAATGCAACACGGTACAACCACTTTGGAAACAAGGTGGCCATTTTCTTATACAGGCATACACACACATTTACCAGCAGGGTGAGATGCTTGGCCTCTCATCGTGTTCAAGCCTGTGTTTTCCCAGGGCCCACAAGCTAATAGCTTACAGAAACAGCCCCTCTATTCTCCCCCTCCCCTGACCTACAAGAAGGCCGAACTCTGTACTTTCTTAAGATGGATTTGAGGAACTACTAGGGCTCCCGCCTTCTCAGTCAATAAACCTATCCTTACCCCCAAACTTGGGCATTTTGAGTTTTGGTTTTTTGAAGCATCGATTGGGCACATTGTGAGGTTTAAATTAGGTTAATGAATGTAAAGGGCCTAGAACATGCCTGGCACAAAGTAAGCCATCAGAAGCATGGCAATCAGAAGGGGAGCTGAGTTTGATATATGATGGGTTATGCTAGTAATTTTCTTAATAACGTTCATAGAACACTTAAAAATACATATACACACCCAGAGCAACTGCAGTACCATGCAGTGTTTAATAAGAGAGTTCACGTGGATTTGGTTCATGGCCAATAGTAGGCTATTTATTTCGTTGTTTCTGATTCTGACCATGCAGAATTGCACGCAAAGTATTTTACCATCCTGAGGTCTGGCTTCATCAACGCTAAGTGAAGACGATGTCACATATCTCAAAGGGCTGTCTGAAGAGTATATCAGGCATATCAAGTGTTTACTTAGTACAGCACCAGGCACATGGTAGCTAAAACTAATACTATTTTATTACACTCTTAGTATAAGAAGTACATTATAACTAGAATGACCATTCATCTTTATTTGCTTGTGATGGTTCCAGTTTATGCAGATTTTCACAATGTAATTATTAATAATAGCCATTCCCCCTATCTCAGTAGGTTCCAGTTTAGATGATAAATGATATGGTCACCCTAATTTACAACTGAAATACTTTCAAGGTTTTCCCCGTATTTAGTTCTTCATCATCCTAAATATTCTTATTCTTTTTAGTAGCATTACCTCTTTGATATCCAACTCGCCATCCCCCTTTTCCAAACAGTGAGAGAGAGAGCGAGAGAGAGCGAGAGACAGAGAGAGAGCGCGTCTCTTTATTCAGGTGCTTGGTGACCTTCAAATCCAGGTTCCTCCATGGTCCCATGCTCCGCAGCAATGTCATGTTTTCCAAACCAATTCTTTCTCAAATTTTTATCTGTCCCTTTAACCTGAATTCCACAATAAAACCTAGTGATCTAAAAACACCACCAATAATGGATTAAAATTTTAGGTTTCTTCAGGAATGTTTACATTTTAACAGACAGCTCCTAGAAAAACAAAGTCTTAACTAAAAGCTGAGAGTCTCTAATAACATGAGTGCCAGATACTGTGACAGCTGAGTAGGAAAGATCATTAGAGAGCCATTTTTTCACTCCTCCAATCCAACAATTTAGGCGACTTTCTACTAAATGAATACATCAGAACAGCTCTGATCTCCTGCCTTTTTGCAGGTTCCCAAATAATCCAGTCAAAAACACCGAACGCTCTCAGTTCAAGTATCAGACAACAGTTCTTAGGGATTTTGTCCTTGCCTTCCTCTTTCACTCTGTATATCCTGCCATAGGTTATTTCCATCACTTCCGAGTTCAATTACCACAAGTATACTGATGTCAGCCAAATCTGCATTTCCAGCTGAGGCTCCGGCTCCATCCCAAAGCTCTCCAGCGAGGCGGCTTCCGTTTAACCTCACATCTCCAAATGCACACAGCACATCTCAGTGTGGATGGCTACCTCCGCCTCAAGCTTGACTCAGCTCCACTTCTTACCCACAACTCCTCTACTCCAATCCCATTCAGTTTATGTAAAATCTCATCTACACAGTTCCCCAAACCAAAAGGGCGTTATTCTTTAAGATTTTATTGGGGATTTGGGGGAGAGGAACAGTGTTAAGGAATTGGGGGAGAGGACCAGCCAAGTTGTTCTTCAATCTTCGCTGGGGAGGGCGCCAATCACCATCTGGCTTCCCATCGGCAGCTCGTGTACTCTAAGCTCAAGTGCTGTGTTCAATCTTAGTTGCAGATGAGCGTAGCCACCATTCCATGCTGGAGTCAAACCAGCAGCCTTGTTGTTAAGAGTGAATGTTCTATCCTCTGAGCTATCCAGGCGGCAGCTCAAGGTGCCGAGTTCAGTCTTAGTTTAATCCTACAAAAGAAAAAACATACCTACAAGGTAACTAAAGGATACAATGTATCTTCCCTTCAAGGTGAAATAAGTCCGTTCTCAAACTGTGCAGTCATTTGTCCTCTCTGTCGTGTATTAATTTTCTACATTGTGTCAAATAAAACTGTTTCATTTTAATTAGTGTAATCTGTGAACCCAGGAGTGTCTCAATTTAATCCACCTATTTGACCAAGGACAATGTTTCCTGGTCTCTCTGCATATTAACCTAAATAGTGGGCACTTAATTGAGCCTCTGAATCCTTGTATGCAGCGGCCTCCTGCATTGACAATGTCCTGAACATGCAATTTCTCCTACCAGCTGTGCACGTTCAATCAGCAAAAGAGTGACTCAGTGGGGTATTATTTCTGGTAAACGCAGAGGGTGCTGAAATCTCAGCTTCTCCTAAGAAAGTTGATACATGTTTAATTTGTCCCAATTGCCCTCGTAAGGACTTAAGATGTGGTTAGTTGGGTTGTTCTCTTGCAGAGGGGTCAGTTTGCATTTCAATCAGGCCCTGGCACACCAGGGCCTAAAAGTGAAGCGGTCACTGATTAACTGTTCCCTGGGAAGGGGAGGGGTGAATACGCACTAGAAAAATAAAGAACAAAAGAGAAGTAAGTTCCTACTCATTTTCAGATTGCTAAAATCTGACAAATTGGCAAATTATACTATAAAAATATCTCTATGTTCAACTATTCAATATTCAAATTAACAGTATACACACATACACACAGCGTGCCAAAAAAATGTATACACATTTTTTAAAAGGAAAAAAACTATTAAAATTGTAATAGTTAATATATACCGATAACAAAAGATGAATACAAGTCACATTTGACTTCTGCAATTACATGAGGTGCTCAAAGTGGTTACCATCAGCGTAATTTTAATAGTTTTCCTTTCTTAAAATATGTATACATTTTTTCAGCACCCTCTGTATACTATTCAGTATGAAGATCTCCATTTTAAAGAAGCTTAGTAATCAATGGTTTATTCCGAGAGAACACAACAGAATGGTGCTCTACTAACTTTAATCCCTCCCACTTCTGCATGTGTACAACTTGGTTTAGCAGAGCCAAATAACCCCTAAACTTAGCACAGGCATCATTAGGACAGTTCATGGGTACTAGGTCATGTCTGTTACAAAAACAGCACTTTGAAGGGTTCTTTATGTTTAAGAGCTGACTGGAAAAGATAATGTATGAAATTTGCAAGATACCTTAGAAGTAAATGATAATCTTGATCCTACATGCATTTTTAAATTGTATTTCTAAAAAAAAAATATAAGAATTTCTATTTTAAGACAGTTATGGCCACAAAATAATCCTTAGATGTACTTTTTTCATGAGAAAAAGGAGTATGCTTGGACTGCTTGTGAAGGCTTTCCCACACAAGAGATTTTATACTGATTCATGTTTTCTTCTAGTATTTTTAAGGTTTTCTTTTTTATACTCTGTTCTGGAGAATTGAGAATTTAGCTTAGTATATAGAGTGTGAAGTAGAGATCTAGTTTTCTCTTTCTCTAATTTTTGTATTTTGACAGTCAATTCCATGGAGTTTCTGATTACTATGTTCATTGGTCTGTACAGTACTGTAAAACCACCACACTGGTTTCATCATAAAGGTCAGTTTGCCAAAACAAAGCTTTCAAGGCAAAAAAAAAAGAAAAGTAAATCAGGTAATTTACTTAAAAGGATAAATATACAATACCAATTAAAGCAGAAGAATAAATTGTTCCCCTAAACTCAAGGGTCTTCATTCAACCCAGTGCAAGGTCTCATACCTCCAGGGGGTACATGTCTGGATAGCTTTAAAGAAATCAATTTCCAGAGCTCCAACTTCCTTTTTTCCAAACTTGATGTGCCCAGGCATCATTCATTCTTTTCCTACCTTCTTTCACAATAGTTCTCCTATGTTATAGAAAAAAGTCACTCATCACAAACCTTAATATGGTACTTTGCTTCAAGAAATCTCCAGGGCACCCAATGGGAAACTGGGAGAGATAAGGGAGAGTCTCCTTCCATCAAAGCAAGGAATACTGAAAGCAGCTCATGCCAAGACTCCTTGCCCAATGAATCAATCAATAATGTTAGATTTAGAATTCAGAAGTGAAAGTAGATGTCCAGTGCAGGTGTTGCCGAGTTTATTAGAAATGAAAACGTCAGACTGTTTCTGACAAGAAAATATACCCAATTTGACTAGTGTGACAATGTTTTACAGCAATCTTTTCCATTAAAGTGAATGAGTAGAACCCATACACAGGGTCAAGATTTTTGGCAGTATATTCTTTAAAAACATATCAATATATAATACTTCACAAATTAGATGTCTGCAACTCTTTTAACTTAAAATGAAAACTTTTAGGTGTCAGTTCTAAAATGTATAAGGAAGAACAAAGGTTCTCAAAAATATTTTAGAGGGCACATGTATAAAAAACTTGCTGACACAGAATAGCAGTGCTCTGGAGCTAACTAGAATAGCAACAGACTATTATCAGCGCTTTAAAAAGAATTAATTTGGAAAGTAGCTGGAGGGGAAAAAAGGAGACCAGCCCTTCACTTTCAGTGCCCCAAAATGCTTAGTCCAAAACCTAATTCCTTGCTCCACATAGTCCACACATGTCTCTAAAGCAGAGTAAAGCTTCCAGGTCAACCTAACACTTTGTCTTGCAAACAGTTGCCAACTGAAGCTATATACCCTCAACTTGCTCTCAAACATTTACTAGTAAAGAAACCCAATTTATAGTTATTTAGAAAACTTTTTTTTTAAAATTGGGGAATTGGGGGAGGGGAACAGCGTTGGGGAATCGGGGAAGGGGAACAGACAAGTTGCTGTCTTTTTGTTCTTCAGTCTAGTTGCGGAGGACGTTGTTTCACTGGCCCATGTTGGTATCGTCATTGCGTTCCTCCCAGGTGAGTCAGATCAATCGCCGGCCTCTGGCTGGTTGCTCACCGCGGCTATTGGCTATTGGCAGCTCACACTGGCTGCCAGCTGCTCACGCTGGCTGCTGGCCACTCACTGTAGCCTATGGCAGCCCATTGCAGCAGGGGCTGCAGCCTATACTGTCGCCGGGGCTCGCACAGCCCAGATCCAAGTGGAGCTGTTGTTAGCTGTAGAGGGCAGTGTCACAGGCCCTCATATGTGGGATCCAAACCGGGGCTGCTGGCATCCCAAAATGAGCTCTTAACCAGTGCGCCACTCGGCCGGCCCCTAGAAAACTTTCTAATGAGATACTCACCATACTGAAACTACTCAACAGTTTGAGACATCTCATTAAATATGTGAGGTATATTTTCTGATGAAAAAGCACACTAACTTACAGCACTCTCTCAAAATCCTGAGGCAATAAAAAATTTTTTTAGAAAGCTTAATATCAAAAAAGCATACATCTTTTTACTCTGGATTATAAGGGGGAAAACTACAATTACCAGCTCATATGTCCTTTTTAACGACTAACACAGGGGGCCTGCTGAGTGGCTCAATTGGTTAAGAGCTCGCTCAAGAGTGCGAACTGAGCTCTGAGCAACAGCAGTTCGATGCCCAGCCCGAGCTGAGCTGCCAACAGGTGGCAGGATGGCTCAGCTAAAAAAAATAAATAAATAAAAATAAGGGCCGGCCGAATAGCGCAGTGGTTAAGCGCAGGCTTGGGAAGCCAGCGGCCTTGGTTCGGGTCCCACATATGAGGGCCAGTGACACTGCCCTCAAAAAAATAAATAAATAAAAAATGAAAAAAATAAAGATTAACACAGCTTCTCCTATGTTGACAAAACAATAAACTGAGGTAGCATTACTGAATTTAAAAAAGAGACATTTAAATTATGTATTAATTCAATTCTATTAAAAAAAAATCAGGGACTGGCCAAGTGGCTCAGTTGGTTAAGAGCTCACTCAAGATTGCGATTGCTGAGCAATAGGTGGAAGGATGGCTCAGCTTAAAAAACAAACAAACAAAAAATCCAAGCAATTAGGGGGCAAAATAAGAAGATTTTACAATTACATCCTTTGGCAACATTTCACCTATTCAACCCAGAGAGAAACATACTGTAAGAGTTTCCACAAATGTTAGTTCGAGTTTATTTCTAATTGGAAATAGAATTGATATGCTGCTTTATGAAAATAATAAAAATTAGCTCACATTAAAGGAAAAGAAAAATTTCTCAACAAATCAAGTCTAAGTAGGGTTCTTCATTTTTACCACCTTCAAAATATAGTGCACGCAAAGCACACCACCTAATACACAGAAGCTTCCACTGAATGGCGGACGTGCTGGCTTCATCAAGGGGCACTTGGCATTCATTCTTTCCCACCACTCCCTACACATGCTTTCCTGTACTTCAGGGCAGGAAAGTTAAAACAAAACAAAACCCAAACAAACAAAAAACTACATTTCCCAGACTTTCCCTTATATTAATAGTTAGCAGTAGGAATGTAAGGCAGGTTCTTTCTGTAAGAAGAAACCTATCTATGCAATCTGGAAAGCTAAAGTGAACTAGAATCTCTTTCTATGGCTGATTTAACTGGTCATCAATGACAAAGAAACAAGTGATTAGAAGCAGTTATAGAAGCCAAACTCTAGTCACCAGACTGTAGGGTCCACAGAAGCAGTCAGAGCACCAGGCTCAGGAGTCCCATGACTGGTTTCCAGTTTCAGCTTCCAGCACTAGCAGCTATGGTCTTAATGCTTGTAAATCTATTAGTCCACTGATGGTTACTTACCCCAGCTCTTCCAGACCATCCAATGATTTCGTAACAACCAAATTTCCTGTATAAAATCTTTCTGCCTGAAAATCCCAGTGTTTTTTCTTACAACGATCTCCAACAGATATATTGTTCATTAAGTTTAAAACACATATTACCTACATTTATCCTCCCCTCCCCAGTAGAAGTCATATACATAACAATTAGTGTTATTCTACATAATTATAAACTGAAAATCTAAGGTCAATATGAAGAATTAAAAGCTCTTTACCTGTGTCTGAAATGATTTTATTTATAAATATAATTATTGGATCAACACCAAATAGTAACATTCCTAATACTGAATGATGTTGCTTATCTTGGCTGAATCAATTATGTCAGTGATATACAAAGCTACAGCTATGGTCATTTTAAAAAATTATTTTACTCTTGTTATAAGAGAAATATATGCTTGTTGTTAAAAGTATGGAAAAATATTAAAATGTTTCAAAGATTTGATAATCACCATCCCCGAAAACTACATACACTAAATAACTGTGGTATATGAGGTCTGACAATTAAATTCGAAAACTTGTTGCAATGATGTTGCTAACCTTGTTTTTATATCAGAGGGATTATTCATTATGAATTTGTACCAAATGGACAAACAGAAAACCAAGTTTACTATTTGGAAGTGCTGAAAAACCTGCGTGAAAAAGTTAGACGATCTGAACTTTTCACCAACAATTCACGGATCTTGCATCACGACAATGCACCAGCTCACAGGGTACTGTCTGTGAGGGAGTTTTTAGCCAGTAAACAAACAACTGTATTGGAACACTCTCCCTACTCACCTGATCTGGTCCCCAATGGCTTCTTTCTTTACCAGAAGATAAAGGAAATATTGAAAAGCAGACATTTTGATGACATTCAGGACAGCAAAGATAATAAGACGACAGCTCTGATGGCCATTCCAGAAAAAGAGTTCCAAAACTGCTAGGTGCTGGCATCAGTGCATAGCTTCCCAAAGGGAAGTACTTTGAAGGTGACCATAGTGATATTCAGCAGTGAGGTATGTAGCACTTTTTTTTTTTTTTTTTTTAGGATGAGTTCGCAAACTTAATTATCTGACCTCATGTGCAAAATTCTGTATCCTACTTTAGGACTCTGACAATCATTTTCCCCTGGAAACTCTCCATAATAAATTACTAATGGGTGGCACGTGCTTTAGTACCTAATTTAAACATTCCTATTACTGAAAATTTAAGTAATTTTGTCTTGTACTTGAATACAAATGTTTCACAGAACATTTCTAGATAGAAAGCTGTTTTTAAGGATAAAGAAAACACGGTATGTTCATAAAACAAAACATTCAGCTATAAAAAGAAATGAGTACTGATACATGCTACGACATGGATGAACCTTGGAAAACATACAAGTGAAAGAAGCCAGTTACAAAGGCCATGCGTTTCCTGTCCTGCTGGTGGAAACGTAAGATAGGATAGCCACTCTGGAAGACAGTCTAGCTAGTCCCACTTCTAGGTATATACCTAAGATAAATCAAAACACCCAAAGTTGTACATAAATGTTCACAGTAGTATTCATAATAGCAAAATGTAGAAACAACACAATATCCATTAACTGATGAATGGATAAATAAAATTGTGGTATATTCATTCAACTGAATAACATTTAGCCTTGATAACGAAGCAATGAAGTGTTGATACAGACTACAACAAATATGAACCTTGAAACACTATGCTAAGTGAAAAAAGCCATTCATAAAAGGCCATGTATTATATCACCCCATTTATATAAAATGTCCAAAAGAGGCAAACCCTGAGAGGCAGAAAATAGACTGGTGGTTGCCAGAGGCAGGGGGGAAGGGAGGAATGGGGAATGACTACTCATTTTTGGTGGGTGATGAAAATATTCTAAAATTAGATAATGGTGATGGTTGTACAACACTGATTCATATACTTTAAAAAGATGAATTATATGCCAATCACTAATTTTTTTAAAGGTGGTTAGTGTTTATTAAAGGAGTTTGTGGATTATGACTGACATCAGTTCTGATGTGTGGGACACACCAATATTAAGCAGTTCTCAGACACCACTGGGTGTCCTATACTCCATCTCAACTCCGACACTGCCTACCTGGAGACAGCATCAGGTCCCACAGATTAAGTTCTCAATCCCATCAGACTGCCCCCCTTCCCCTACAGAGGCCTATCATAAATCCAGGTTGTCACCTGTGTTTCTTGAGTCACCACGAACCCCTTCTCAGGTTCACTTAATTTGCTGGGGCAGCTCGGAAAATGATAAGAAATATTTTACTAACTAGACTATTGATTTATTATAAAATGATGTAATTCAGGTACAGCCAGGTGGAAGAGATGCATAAGGTAAGGAATGGGGAGGTGGCACGAAGCTTCCAAGCTCTCTTAGCACCTCCCATCATCTCCACGAATTCACCAACCCGGAAGCTCTCCAAACCCTGTACTTTTGGGGTTTTTTGGAGGCTTCATTACACAGGCATGATGGATTAAAGCACTGGCTGCTGTCAAGTCAGTCTTCAGCTTCTCTCCCCCAGAGGTCACAGGGGTGAGACTAAAAGTTCCAACCCTCTAAACACAAGGTTGGTTCCCCTGGGCAACCTGCCCTCATCCAGAAGTGCTCCCCCCACCCTCCCAAAGTCACTTCATTAACATAACAAAAGACACCTAATGACTCTCATCGCTTAGGAAATTCCGAGGGTTTTAAGGAGCTCTGCCAGAAATGGGGAGGAAGACCAAATAATATATTTCTGAATTATAAACCACAATATCACATGAATTACCTCAATAAAGCTGTCATTAAAAAAGAAAATAACCTCCTCCCTCAAAAACAAAAAGGAGGGGAGGACATGGGTTATTTCCTTAGGGCACACTCGGAAGGCAGAAACACCACTCTGATGTATGCCAAAATGCTTCTGAAAAGGGGTCTCGACAGTCACACTCTCGCCAGCAATGTATTTAGTGCCTACAGGACACTGTACTCAGGAGAACGAGCACCGTTTATTAAATCTTAAATTTAATATAAGAAACTTGTTACTGATTATTATTAAAGTTGAACACTTTCCATATTTTAATCACGTTTTTCTTTTGCAAAGGGTCAGTTCTTAACCTTTAAAATAGACATCTTCATGTATACAACTGTTACACTATATACAATGCTTCAATTCCTCAGGAAACAGGAATTAGTTACTTTCTTACCATTTTGGTCAGCAATAATAAACTCATCCTAACTGTTCTACTTCAGCTTTTATCTTTAAGACTTTACTGGAAGTCCAAATACTTTATTAAACAGTCGCAAGAACCACTCTTCTACTCAGAGTGCACATGAGTCCATCTGGACTACAAGTATGTCCAGGTTCCTGACAGCAATTCAGTTTCAAGTGAAATGTCCAAGTGACTCCCAAGATATTTTAAAGCAATATGGAGAAGGAAAATGAGACATTTCTTAACACTTTCTACAAACCAGGATTTCATGCGCACCTCATTTAACCCTAACAAGCCTATTACCCTCACTCACTACGGTAGAGCTTGCCATACAGCAAACATGTGGCAAAGTCAGGGACCAAACTGACGTGTGCCTGATTCCCAAATACACATCCTTTCTGCCACTTCCCAACCTCCCTGACTCTGAAAACTCAGAGAATACTTTGAATACTAGTTCTGCCACTTACTATGAGACGAATTCCTAAGCTTCTTTAGTGTGTATGTACCATTTGCAAAAACAAGGTTATTATTAACAAAATAAATATAAAAACGGGAGACTAAAAATTCACTGTGAAATGGAACTTTAAAAATACCCATTTTTTTTAAAACAGCAAAATGTATGAAAAAAATTCTAAACACTTTTCTTGAATTTATATCAAGATTCACTTTACCTACCAACAAACAAAGGCACTTGCATACCCACTTACAAACACGTACGTGATGGATCACTAGCCAGGTGAAAAACATTTGGGTTTTTTTTTTTGTTTTTTTGAGATTTTTTTATTGGGGAATTGGGGAGGGGGAACAGACAAGCTGCTGTCCTTTTGTTCTTCAGTCTAGTTGTGGAGAATGTTCCTTCACTGGCCTATGCTGGTATTATCATTGCGCTCTGCCCGGGTGAGGCAGTCAGTTGCTGGCCTCTGGACGGCCACTCATGCTGGCTGGCAGCCACTCATGGTAGCTTACGACAGCCCCGCTGTAGCCTACACCGCCGCCAGCGACTCACAGCAGCCCAGCTCCAGATGGAGCTGTTGTTCACCATCTTAGCTGTAGAGGGCGCAGTGTCACTGGCCCTCATGTGGGATCTGAACCGGGGCCTTGCTGCTCAGAGCTGGCGTCCCAAGGCAACTCCTAACCAACGCACCACTCAGCCGGCCCGAAAAACATTTGTTTTAAGAAATGACTGACAGTCTCCACTTATCAATAACTGCATCATTTCTCAGTAGAAAAGCTCACATCAGCTATTATACATTGCTTTTTATTCTTCACCAGATGAGAAATGTGTTCAGCAATACAGGGACCATAAAGGAAGTAGCACAGACTGTTAGCTACTTCAGGAGAGAAAGGCTGCAGGAGCTTGTGAGCAAGCAGCAACACAACACAAAACAAGCAAGGTCAAAAACAATCAAAACAAGGACAAGAAATCAGGGAGCCACTCCACCCTAGGTAATGGATACCTGTGGTAAAGGAAAAATCATTTACATTCTACAACCCTTAAAGGACCTTTGATTAGCTTAGAAACTACTACTGTAAGGCCCAAACATCTACTTGACATGATTGGTACTGACTTCCTAAGGATGCAATACACCTTTATTGCGATTCTTCCACAAAAATTCTCATATTCATGAAACAAAAATCAACCATTAATACAAGAATTCTTATACTAAATTTTTTTCCCAAGAACTTCCTCACTCCTCATTCTGATATATCTAATAAAACTGTCATAATTTGAACTCAGGAAGGCCTTCAATAAAACACATTTTTCATCTAAAATTATTTTATCATTAAGGCATCAGCAGGACTTGAAGCAGACAAAAATAAGAACGTATGTACAGCCCCATATTTTACCCTAGGGGTATCATTAAAATCATTCTACTGTATATAGAATCGTGCACTGTTTTCCTTTGCTGGTATAATACAATCAGACTATTGTGCAATGGTAAGAGGGCACTTAAGAAAAAATTACTGCTGAAGTAATTCTTGTCTCGAGGTGACTTACCACATTCTACTCTCCATAAACACCATTGTTTTTAATCACAACTTTACTTACAGCTTTACCCTCTATCAAATAAAATTTTCATTTTCCAATACGATTATTTCAAATTGAATAAAAAATGCTTTTATGATCACAATATTTGCTAAAGTGAGATCTTATAGAAGTTATGTGTACTAAGATCTTACTTTTGTGAAACTGCCACCAGTGATTATCTTAGGGTGGTAGGGCTACGGATATGCTTTTTCTCTTTACTGTATATGTATTTTCTGCATTAAACAAGGTTTTTTTGTTGTGTTGTTTTTAGTACTTGTGCATGAGACAGAAAAATTTAAGTATAAGAAATCTAGGTGCCATATTTTAATTTAATATCACCAATTGAAATCCACTTATTCAGTTAATATAATGTAAATGTTGCTCAAAAAAATGTCAGTGAAATTGCCTGAGCCAACGAAGTTCAATTTTTAAACAATAAATTTCCTCAGATAAGCAAATGATGCCTGTAAGAAAGAAGTAACTTCATGTGGGGGTGGAAATGGCTTGAATGTCCAGGCAATCACAGGAAAGACAATAAGGAAAAACTACTAACTTGAGAAACAGGACAAAAATCACTACACTGAGTCAGAGACACTAATTAATAGAAGACATCACAGAGCAGCAGAAAATAAATGATCAGAGGGAGTAGGTCAACACAGAGAATTGATAATGAGCAAAAGAAGAGAGAAAAAAGAAGCCAGAAAGAAAAATAACCGAATGATTTATGTAAATCATTCTGAAAAGCAAATGAAAAAGTTATCTAATAATACCGGGGGTGCCAAAAATATTAACACAAGTGGACACTTTGGTCAACCTTGCTCAAGCAGTAGTTCGCTGTAATCAGAAGTGTCTGGACGCTGATGGTGACCACTTTGAGCACCTCTTGTAATTGCAGAAGTCAAATGTGACTTGTATTCATCTTTTGTTATCGGTATTTGTTATTACAATTTTAATAATTTTTTTCCTTTCTTAAAATGTGTATACATTTTTTTGGCATCCTTTGTATATATTTCAAATGGAATCAGCTCTTTCTTCACTGGAAACAGAACAACTTTTCAATGAGCTTAGTTCTCATTAGCAAAATCAAGAACACCAACCCCTCCCATCCCCCCAAGGCATCTCTAGGTCTTCTGTGGCTGCTTTGGAATGAACTAGTTCAACAATTAGGTATACAGTGAAGCAATTAATGTACAAACATATAAACAGTCAATTTTTACACATTAAATGAATCTAAAAGTAATCATCAGATGTGAAGTGAATGCAATTCTGAAGCACAAACAAGGTCAAGAGAGCTCTGCGGTAATTTCACTGAAGAAATTATCATTAAATCAAATTAAGTAACTCTACTAGGTTAAACTATAAGAAACTGTCAATATTCAAGCATTTTTTGGTCTATAAAAACTACTTCATGGGCTGACAGAGTGCACACTGGTTAAGAGTTGGCTTCGGACACCAGCTCTGAGCAGCAGGGCCCCACTTCGGATCCCACATGAGGGTCAGTGACACTGCCCTCTACAGCTAAGATGGTGAACAACAGCTCGACCTGGAGCTGGGCTGTCGTGAGCCGCTGGTGACGGGGTAGGCTGCAGCCCCTGCTGCAGTGGGCTGCTGTGGGGTACCGTGAGTAGGTGGCAGACAGCGTGAGCAGCCGGCAGCTGGCATGAGCTTTTGTGAGCTGCCGTCCAATGGCCAGTGAGCAACTGCCTCACCTGGGAAGAGCACAATGACAATACCAACATGGGCCAGTGAAGCGAGGTCTTCCACAACTAGACTACAGAACAAAAGGACAGCAACTTGTCTGTTCCCCTTCCCTGATTCCTCAATGCTGTTCACCTCCCTCAACTCCCCAATAAAATCTTTAAAAAAAAAAAAAAAAGTTTCATATGGTCCCACCCAGTGGTCTGCTGATAAATATTTAAGAACCACCGTTCTGGAACAAAAGCCCTGACTTGTAGCTTCTGCCAAATCCCATGTTGTAAATAGTCCCCCCATAGCCAGTGTCTAGCTGCCAACATGATGTCACGAAGAGTTGGAAGACGCACACATACCATCAGCTCACCAGCATCTCCTGTACCACTAATACTCTGATTTAAGGATCAGCAGTTCCCCAATTTTCTCATCCTTTTTCAAAACAGGCTTTTGTCAGAATAATCCAGTTTCCTACTTTCTTAGAATACCCTTTTTACATTTTACAACATCAGTACACTTAAATTCATTCACAAGAAAGAGTAGATGAGATTGGTACCTTGTTTCATTCACTCAACACTTTTTCCCACCAATTTGGTGCCAGGTATATATTGTTCTGGGCACTGTGGACAGCAAGGAACAAGACAAGAGAGTCCCCGCTCTCATAAAACTTATAATCTATTTAGGGACATGATAAAAAAGTTAAAAACACATAATTTCAAGGACTGACAAACGCTATGAAGAAAGTAAAACAGTGATGGGGGCTATTTTAAACTGGTTAGGAAATGAGGTGGTATTTAAACTGAGATCTTAAAGATAAAGGGCCAACCTTGCAAAGATCTGAGGGAGACCATTTCAGACAGAGGAAATAGTGTAGAATCCCTAATTCATGAATAAGCATGGCATGTTTGAGAAACTGAACATCTAATGTGGCCAGGAGCAGTGAGCAAAGGTGAAAAGGCTGAGATACTGCCAGAGCCACATCATATACTGTGTGAGTTTGTATTTTCTGGGTGACGTTGGTTTATATTTTAATCTGAGTTTCTGGATTGGGAATAGTTGATAAATGTTGAACAAATGGATAAGTGAATGCATACTTTAATGTATTATTTTAATCACCCCTTAAGGAACTTAGGTCACAGTCTATTAAATGTATTCAGTTTCCTCCAAATGATCATTTTGGTTACTTCCCCGTCTACCCAGAACATGATGAAGTGAAAGCAGTATGGCATGGTAGGCCTCAAACTATGAATACAGCTGAAATACACTTAGTGGTAGGATTACACATTAGTTCAGAAGTATTTTATCAATCCAAGATGGGTATTTCAGATGTGAAGTGCTAACATATGAGTTCAGGTAGGTCAATGTCGAATTCGAATGAATATGACCTAATTACTCTATAAAATAGAGAGACTAATTCAAAACCAGAGGCAAACACTTATCGTATGTCATCCAAAATATCTTTACCTGGTTGTAAATAAACTGCTTTTTAAAATTATAATGGTCATGGGTTTAAATATGAAAAATTTTATATTTTAATTTCATACTTTAATGTGAAAGAAAAATACCAAATCTGATTTATAAACATTATTGCTTAGGAATTAAAGTAAAATATCAAACATACAAGAACATAATTTTAAATTATATTTGAATATCACCAAAACTATAAGGACACATATAAACATTACATGTCCATACTCTGGGCCATGAAAATTAAGTCCACATTATGGCCACAATAAAGTCCAGAAAACAAGTCAATCAAGACATAAATTACTCCAGTTATTAAAAAACAAAAAATACATATCTTCAATTACAGCTGACATACAATATTATTCAACGTCAGCTTCAGGTATACAGTGCAGTGATCAAGCCGCTACACCCGTCCATGAAGTCGTCTCCCTAACAAGACATGTGACCATCTGACACCCACAAAATTTTTACAACATTATTAATTATATTCCCCGAACTGTCTTTCATATCCCTGTGGCAATATTGTAGTTATCTATTTATGCTGTCTAATCCCTTCCCCTTCTCCCTCATCCCCACCCTCCTCCCAACTAGCAACCATCAGTTTCTCCTATATATGAGACTATTTTTGTTTACTTTAAAGAGCACAAATATTTATATGCATATAATAAATATTACTCTCAATAGAGTTGTGTACATTAATGTAGCTAGCTGCTAGCTTACCACAAAAATGCAATAAATGTATTTATATGCACCCCATTTTTTGAGGGGGAGTAAACAGGCAGTACAGTATTGATAGGACAAGGCATACTAATAAATTTTTGTACAATGAACATCCCTCCCTAAAACTGTGAGACTGCTATTTGAGCTTTCTACAAAAAAAAAAAAAAAAGAAATGCTAAGAATATCATCAGGGAAATTATTTTCTTAGTAACAGCAACTGCTTTTCTTTTTTTTTAACGCCTCACAGGACATTTATTGATAGTTATTTACCATTCGACATTCTTTGCCCAAATGCCTACTGAATTTATGCTGAAGAGTAAAGCTAAACTTTTCAACACAAAGGCAGAAATACTACATATTTGCAAAAAAATGTCTGTTTCTGTAATATTTTAAGTCAATGAATGGTCCAAGTTAACGTGACTGCGAGCTCTAAAATTCGGAAATTGGGTCTTCTCTGTGGGATTAGGGATGGCGGGGACAGAAGGGGGCCCCTCAGCCTCTTCGCCTCAGCTGGCCTCTCCAGGGGGCGCGGGCGGCAGGCGGTCACCACTAACCTGTACAGGTCACAGCCCGCGACTCGCGCAGACCCCTTGGTCGGGGCTGTGGTGGGCTCTGAGAGCTGAACGAAGCGGAGCCCTATGCCGCCCTCCTTCGCAGACCATGCCCTCTTGCTAGGGGAGATGACAGAGGTCTCTTCAGGGCATGGCAGAGCAGAGGGCGAGCGCAGGTGGGAGCACAGGGAAGAAAAGGGCGCAAAATGAGCTCAAAATGAGCTCAAATGGCTAGGGACAAACTAAAATTTTTTTCAGCAACTGTTTTTCTTTAACAAAAGTTTTGCAACAGAAGCTCAACTAAGTTTTGGCTCCCAATATCATTTGAGCCCATATCGCTGATAAAAGATTAAAGTATGATATAGTCCAATTTGAAGTGTCCAAGCCCATGTAAATCACCAATACTCAGAATTCAAGAAACATAGCCTAAAAGAAATATGGAGCAAGCCAAAAATAGTTTTAACTATTGTCATCCTACTTCCAAATCAGGCTATTTTTTTCTTTATTCCATTTATCTTACCTCTGTTCCTTTCCTATCTTCTCTGTCCCTTACCATTTTTCTGTGTATTTTCACTTTCCATACACAAAAACTCATTTGAAACTTATCCTTTCGTATCTAAATTTGTTTTTACTTGTTATGGGACTATATGGTTTTAGGTGGCCTACTTTTAGTTACAGAAATAGACATATAAGCTGTTACCAAAAACACGAATAACAAGCAGCCATTCATTTAGCAGATGTGAGTGACCACTATGTGCCCGGTGTGGAGGAAGCCAAGGAGAAACTAGAAGGACATGTAGTCAGAGAGGCAGAAGACACAATGATGGAAGGCATTGTAAGCACTGCTGTACTCTGGCTTTTAATCTAAATGATATGGAAAGCTACTGAAGAGTTTTGAACATAAGAATACGATAACTGAACTTCTGTTTCAAAAATCTTATCCGGTTGCCATGTTGAGAAAAGAGCAGAAGCAGCAAGGAAACCAGAAAGAAGCCTGCTAAAATGACAAGGGCAGGAGCAGAGGTTGCTTAGAGAGGGTGGCAACAGTTGAAGGTAGCAAGTTGTGGTTACATTTATTCTTGAGGTAGATAAAGGCTATGCTTTCATGCTACTTTATGAATTATATAGATCTGGAATGTGAGAAAGAGGAGTCAAGAATGTCTATAAGGTTTCGACCAGAGAAACTGAAAGATGCAGCTGGCATTTAACCAGATGGGGAAGGCTGGGAAAGGACAATCACTGGGATGAGGAGGGAGTGGGAAGGAGGGCAAGGAGTTCAGTTTTGACAGCTTAAATTTGGGGTGTCCCACTGGACATGCTGACTAGGCAGTGGGGTATACAAGTCTGGAGGTTAGGAAAGAGATTCAGACTAAAGAGAACATTTTGAGTTTGAAATATACGGGAATTCCATTCTGAGGACCGACAGGATGAGATTCCGGGAGACTACATCCAGGGAAGGGGTCTAACACGGAGCTCCGGGACACTCACTGCCTTGTGCTTTACAAGTCGGGGCAATGAAAAGGAATGGAAAATAACCAGTAGCATCCCAGAAGCAAAGTGAAGAAAGATTTCAAAGACGAGAAAATGATCAACCATGTCAAATGCCACTGCTACTCCCAGTGAGATGAGGGATGAGGACTGATCAGGGAATTCTTCACCAAGGAGGTCTCTAGTCATCTCAACAAGAGCAGTTAAACAGAGGGGGAGAGGAAAATCCGGATGGCAGCTGATCCAACAGGGACGGGAAGTACTGGCAACCACAACTCGCATGGAGAGTAACTGAAGAAAGATGTGGTGTGGAAGGTGTTTTGTTTCTGCTGTTTCTAAAGAGGAGCGATATTTCAGCATCTCCATGTGTTGACAGGAACAACCCAATAGTAACGGGAGACACGGACGACACAGCTCCCGGGCAGGCAGGAGAAAGGGAGGAAGAGCCAAGGGCACGAATGGAGGTGACAGTCACAGCACAATAGGAAATGCAGCGAATGGGCGGAGAGGCAAGCAGACATGCAAAGTTTTCTTCTACTTGCTTTCATTTTTAATATACAGGAAACCAGGTCATCAGCTGAAAATGAAGAGGAGAAATGAGGTGCTAGAGGTTTGGGGAGACAGGTGTCAGTCATTTCGGGGAGTGGGAGGGTGACTGGGCAGCATGAGGGCCTCCCTGAGGCAGATGCATGAATTTAAAAGAACAGATCATCATGGGTGCATTTTCCTCAAGACACATTCAACTGGTAGGTACAGGCTAGATGGAAAAGGGGGGGCATGCCAGGTGAGTACAAGGGAACTGAGGGGGTATAAGTGGACCATGGATGCAAAGCAGAGTAAATATTCACGTGGGGACATAGGTGAAGGAGGGCCTGGGACAGTAAAAATGTGGTGGCAGCAATGGGTTGTAGGTCCCAGACACGGAAGTCCTGTTCAAGCAGGGGTACTTGACAGAAGGAGCTGGAAAAATGGATGATGAGGCCCCGGTGGAATGCCTGACAGTGTCACATGAAATAACCTTCATAAAGTATGGGTGGGTCTGGTTACCATGTTACAGAGCTACCTTAGAGGCTAAAGCAAAAGGACCTGCAAATGAGAGAAACTAGACGGCTAAGACACTGGAGCTGAAGAAATGTGTCCCAGGAATTGCAGCTGCAGGACAGCAGACAGAGTCCGCTCTGAAACCATTTCCAGCACCCCTGAAGAGAGTCAGCTTTGAACAACCTGACGCTTTTGGAAGGAGACAATGCCTGATCACAGTCGCGTGAGCCACAGTGAAACCCACTTTTCCCCCAACCCCACTGAGCTGGACCCTGGGCACGTGCGGATGGCATCCTGAAGAGGAGCTGGCCAAGTAAAAAGAGAAGCTTGCTAGGATTCTTCCTCTAAGCAGGCTTCTAGGTATGAAGCAGTTCTGAGCTAGAAGAAAAGTTCCAATATGTGGTAAGAGTTTGAACACTGATTATTATACTGACTAAAATAAGGTTATTATTGACAAGTGAGCAGAAGACTTTTTACTGCCTGAAAAGTAACTAGGAAAACTATCAGGGGATGACCGGTTAGCTCAGTTGGTTAGCGTGGTGCTGATAACACCAAGGTTGCCGGTTCGATCCCCACATGGGCCACTGTGAGCTGCGCCCTCCTTAAAAGTCAACTACGCCATTGTAGCATGAAAGTAATGTGTAACCAATGACCGTCGCTGTTTCCCAATAAAAAATTTAAAAAAAACACAAAACTATCTAATCTTCCTAAGAACTCATGGAGAGGCAGGGAAAGACTTAATCTACATATAGGGAGGGTTCAAAGGTTCAGTGAGAGAAAGTCAGTTTCTGCTTAAACTTTATCAAGTCCCATCCAGTGAACATACCAGTTCCACAAATATCCATGGGTTCCCACTATATATCAGGTGTAAAATATACACAACGCTGAGTACACGAAAAATTCATTTTTGCTTTAGCAAGCAAAAAGTGAAAGATTAAGTCAAATGAAACAAAACGATTTTATGTTTAATAACAAGATGCTTACAAAAATCTGATCATAAAGATTTAATAAGAAATCTTAACATGAATTTCTAAGTGGGTAAGCTACCAAATGGAAATAAAAGTGTTTATCATTTAGTTGTTTCAAAGACACCTAAATTTAACATGGACTTATCTAATGCTTTCTAGGAAAAAGGGTTTGTTTTACCATAATCCATTTTGACTAAAGTCAGGATAAAGACAATTAATTACCAAATCTTTGGCTTTCAGTTCAAAAACTCCCTTTGGATGGGACCCCACAGTAGTTTCCGCTAAATCCTGCTCTGTTCATTATTTGCTATATTATACAAAGGTTCAAGTATACTTAAGCTTTGAATTACAGTAGCAGGACGCATAAAGTTAATTATTAATAAGCTAAATTCCAGTTTTTCTAGGTAGTATGAAAAAAAGCAGACCCAGAAGTATTAAGGATAAGCACATGTTTCACTCAGTTCCTCTCAAGAATGCATGCGGAACCCATGTCTCCCTGAGACAGATCTAAAACATTATTAACATTTAACCTTCAATAAGATGTTAAAATATTTCTTTCCTGAGAACTGAGATTATGAACACTAACAGATCTAAATATGTATTTGCCATTGTGAGAAGTCTTACAGAGTCTTAAGAAAATATCTCAGACTCATCCTAAAACAGATGAGAAACCTAAACACTTTCATGATAAAAATAACAACCAGGACATAAAAACATAATAGCAACCTATCCTAGAGAATAAGTGTG
Source organism: Aselliscus stoliczkanus (assembly GCA_033961575.1). Taxonomy (NCBI): domain Eukaryota; kingdom Metazoa; phylum Chordata; class Mammalia; order Chiroptera; family Hipposideridae; genus Aselliscus; species Aselliscus stoliczkanus. The sequence continues at coordinate 38,023,079 of CM066733.1, forward strand.
AGAAATCAGTTATAAAGCACTTTGGAAATGTTTTATACAAATGCTAATTCATCCTCTCTCACAATCTATACAGCAAATATGGGCACAGCTGCAACATGTTTTAACAGCATCATTCCTAATCATTTTATTAATTACACCTGATAAATACTTTCTAACTCATTCTAAAGGGTCTTATAAAAAAAAAAAAAGAACCCTTGACCCAAACATACAACATCCCAACTAAAGAAAGGATCAACATTTCAAATATTCCAAAAATTATAAAATAGAATGACCGTGGAATTTATTTAGCCTCAGGAATAATGCTTTGAAAACATTTATAGTTTTATTTTAAGACACAAAAAAATAGTCATTATGGGTTCTAATGTCTTGGAAAAATGTAATGTGTCAATACTGTTTATTGTCAACAACTCTGCTGAAGTTCTTATCCAAATAAAATATGCCAAGCATTTTTTATTCAACATTATCACAGCCCGCTTACATTGTTCTTCATCATTATAATTATTTACTATTAGGTTTCTCATCAACACCAAACTATATATATCAACACTATATTATCAAATAACTCTTCCTATAAAAAAAAATGTACATTTAAAGAAAAACTATCACAACTCTCTACAACTAAAATTTGAGGAATTACTTCCCTTATTATTTCTAGGAACAACAATAAAAAGCTAACAGCCTAAATAAGTCTAAAAATCGTAACATTCTATTTAACTGTACACATTATCATCAACAATGTGTATGGCCTTATACACACTGGTGAGTCAAGACTCCACCCTAAATTCAAAAGATATCTGTAAAAAAATTATTCATCTACACTATTTTGTAACAATCAAGATTGACTAAGTACTTTTTTATCATATGTAAAAAAGATAAAAATAGGCAATGCTACCTTATGTTCAGAATAAAGACAATACTACAAATCCTATCCTCTTTTTAGAAAACAGTTTTATCACAGTTGTAATACTAGAGGGAAAATCCAAGTATGGAACCACAAATTATTACTATGTCCTTCGTTTTTCAGCACTATCAATCAAGTCAATATTATGATGAACCAAATGGTGAACAAAAGGTTCAAAATAAAATTGCTGAAAAAGTGCTTTATTTAAAAACATTTCTTATACAATAGAAATCCACTGTTTCTCCTTGGCAATTTTTAAAAATAGGTAATGTTCCATAGCAAAGATTATTTACAGAAAACAGAACCAAAAGAACCTTAACTCTTCAATAAATACGCTGTACCAAAATCACCTAATATGGGAGAGGGTGAGAATAAAAACACTAGTTAGAACCCGTCCACCCTTCATTTTAAAGTGTAGAGATTTTTATTAAACTGACAATATGAAAATGTAACCCAATAATCTTATCCCTAGAGTTACTTACTAACCTTCAAACAGACTGTAATGGATCTACACTTCCTGCAGCTTCACCTGTCACCCTTCCCAGCTGTAAGGCATTCCCCACTTGCAACATCAATAATGAGGAAAGACCTTCACACTCAAGTTTAAAAAAGGAATAACTGCGTTTTGTTTGCCCCTGAAAACTCAGTATGCAACACAGGTGCCAGTGGATAATAAGACGTTTCATGAGTATCTGTTGAGTAAATGGTGAGGTTTAATTATATTAGCGTTTAACATTAGTTTCCTTTTCCCCCAAGTTTGGAGTTCTCCCTTGCTCAAAGAGCAACTCAACACCATGCCACGGTCCTTTAAAAGCACATAAACTTCTTTATTCACAATGTAATTGACAGCTGGGTCTCAAAAGAACTAAATACAATTCAAAGATTCTGTTGCAAGAAAATCAGAAATGAGGCTCATTTTTAAGAAACAGAAAATGTCTACCAACTTTCCTCAAAATGAAAAATGCCACATTTCAAACATTTTCTATGCTTGTTATATTGGTAATAACTGATTATTCATCAACAGGATGTTTATATCGGGGAAACACACACACCCAAGCATATAAACAAACTATATGTTATTGCCCAATTTTTCTCCTTAATTTGAGTCAAGAGGGTATGTGCCTCAATTTTACTAGATGTGAGATCAGCTCTGTATGTTTCAAGATTCATTCATTCATTTACATATTTTCCTGAGCATCTACTATACGCCAGGCCCTTTCACAAAACGTGCAAATTTTGTACACTGACCATCAGCACCTATTTCCCCTACAAAAGACTGTCATTTAAAACAGGAGCTAAAGAGGAATTGCAATGTGGTTCCATGTGCATAAGAAGTCAGCCCACTGCAGCTTCTTTTCAGCGATTAATGCGGCGTCAGCGAGCCGCTACCTACCACACCCGTTACAAAAATCACAAGTAAAACACAAGCTCTGGGTAAAACAACCTGTAAGAGTAGCACGAGCTCCTCCGGGGAGATGGTCGGAGCTTTCTCTCCGGGGCCCAAAAGGAGCTGCGGCGAGACCCGCGGGAAGGACGCACCGCACGCCTCGGGCGAGGGTCCCGGGGCCGGAGCAGGGGGTCCCCGCCCCTCGCCAGCCCTCACCTGGGGACCCGGGCCCTCTCCGCCCGCCCCTTGCATCACCCTCCTGACTTCCAGACCTGCAAAGTTGGGGGGAGGGGGGCTTCATTTCCATGTTACACCAGGCGGGCGGCTAGCTTCCTCAGCCGCCCGGCTGCCGTGAATTCTGCACTGAGCAGGTAACCGTTTCTCAGAGGGAATGGAAGAAACACCAAAGGCGGGGTCCGCATGAGGACCTCGCCCAGACCTGAAAAATGGAGCCGCAGGCTCAGCCCACTGGCCGCAGCGGGCAGGGCCGGGCCGCGCTCGCCCCCGAGCCCTCGGCGCCAGGGGTTCGGGGCTTCGGGCCCCCGCCCACGGGGCCGCGACGGCTAGGAGTGGGGGGCCGGCGCGCGACCGGGACCAGCGCCGCACTCACCGTCGCCTTTGTCTCGGCCACCCGCTCCGGCCGCAGCCGCTCTCGGCGCCGGCTCCGCGGCTCCTGCCTCCCCCGCGCCCGCAGCTGCGCTCCCCGGCGCACTCGCCGCTTCCTGGCCCCGCCCTCCCCGCCCAGGCCAGCGCGCGGGCGGGGCCAGAGGCGGGACGCGCTCCGAGAGCCGCGTGGGGGGCGCGCACCGCCCCTGCCGCGCTGGCCCCGCCCCCTGGCCGAGCCGGGCTTGGACTCTGCCCCGGGCCCCGCGCTGCGCCGCGCCCTGGGTCTGCGCGGACTAGGAAGTCCCCTCCGACGCGAGCCGAGGGCCGAGAGCCGGGCTGGACCCCGCGCGGGGAAGGACGCGCCGGAAGATGGCGACCAGGGCCGGGTGGGAGCGCGTGGCAGCCCCTCCCCACCCTCGGGCAGGCGGCGGCGGCGGCGGCGGCGGTTCGCGCCCCTGCCCCGGAGCGCGTGGAGGGGCGGTGCCTGCGCTCCCATTGGAGCCCTGGACGCTCCCAGGCGAGCGAGCTTGGTGCTGAGGCTGCGGACTCGTTTTTCCGTTGGTGGCAGTTCAGAGAGAGATGCCCTGAAATCATCGGACCCCTGTTTTTGTTTTTTGTTTTTTCCAGTGTAAACATCTGAATCGATGAATTCGTCATTAACTGGCTTACGGCCAAGAACTCCACCTGGCATTTGAAATGTGTGAAATTAGTCGTCCCCTGGATCTCTGAGACTCCTTTTCGCTGTACATTTTATAGATTCCAGAAACACAGAAGAAGGCCCCTATCTAGAAGCCAGCGCTCCACTAAAATGCCTACAAGTTTTCAAACCTACAATAGTTGGACAATAAATAGAAATGTACATCTTCATCTCGATTGATTACATGAATGCAACATTAGTTTTCTTTCTCCCCCTCCCCCAATTGTATAGTTCTCCCTTGCACAAGAAGCAACTCAAGACCATGCCACGGTCCTAGGTAGTTGCGCAGGCCAAACTCTGGAGTCATCCTTGGCTCTTCATTCTCTCATCTTCACCTCCAATCTGTCAAACAAGCCTGTTGGTTGTACCTCCAAAATAAATCAGAATCAAACCACTTCTCACCTGCATTACTTCTGTCTTTTCTGGCTGGCCTACTAAACCGTCTCCCTGCCCACAAGTAACTGAATCTATTGTCAAAACAACAATGAAAATATCGTCTTACAAGAAAAGCTCTTATCTCATCAGGTCAAAATCCTCCATTGGTTCCCAATTTCATTAGTTGTAAAAACTGCGGCGTTTTACGTTACCTCTGACTCCAGCTCCAACCACTCATTTTTGCTTTAATATTGCCTACAGACTATTACTTAGGGCCACTGTGAGAACTTATCCTCTGGCATTTCCTCTGCCCAGAACATTATTCCCCAACGTCCACCTTTACCTCTTTTAACTCCTTACTCATGTCTCACCTTAACAGTGATGCTTAGTCTGACTACCCTATGTAAAATTGTAACTGTCCCAACCTGAAACTCTCAATCCTTCCTCACTTTTCTTCCCATGACTTTTCTTCCCATGACTCCTCAAACCTTGCAACAATCTTTATAATGTATTTTGTATGTTTATCTTTTAGTGTCTGTCTTCCCCAATATAAGATGGGATTTTTGTCCGTTTTGTTCATCTGATATGCCTAAATTTTAAAAAAAATTAAGTCCCTTAAGATAATAAATTCTTTTTTAAATGCCCAATTTTTTTATTTTAAATTTCCTCTTGATTCCAATTTCTATCAGTTTAAGAGCCTTATCTACATCATAACATAAGCATTTTGATTTTCCAGTTACCCTCAGTACAGTGATAAATTCACATTTAATGCAATTTTTCTAACCAATTATATCCTGGTATCCTATTTCACTGAATAGCAATAATATGATAAACTAGAGGAAACCTTCTGCCGTGAAACTCAGAGGCATGTTAATTCTAAAAATTTCCTAGGACAGGCAAAACAGAAAATTCTGAACTTAATATATAGTTTGTAATCCTTCCTTTGAATTACAAATGCAGTCATCTTGTGTGATTGCCTTAAGTATTAATATTTCCTGTGATTTATTCATAAAGGTTAATATTCATTATGTAAACACTTTCAGATTTTTCATATTTTGTTTATAACACATCATATGTGATTGACTACCTCAATAATACCTAATCTCAGTTCCTATTCATACACCCTTTTTATCAGTAGAAAAAAAGTCAAGTAAGAAGACAATTCAATTCAATGGAAGGATATCTTCTGTATGAAAGGCTGTATGTATAATTATTTACTCGTATTATATTTATAGCATAGTGTCTTTATATCTAATTTATCTTTTATGATTTAAAACAAAGGCTACAGATTATCCCTTACAATGGATGACAAATTAAATAGACTGCTTTTGTTTTAAAAACCAGTGACGTGTTAAATCAATGTCAAAATATGGTTTGTAATTGCAATAATACCAAATAATTTTTTGGAGTCAATATTTTGATGAGTCTGCACTGTCCTTAAAATTGTTACCAAACAAAATCTTATTCCAAAAGGTTAGGGTTGAAAATAGACACTGTTCACAAAATCTACATTGAAAATACTGCCAAAAGTAAATGCAACTGTTATACTACAAAAGAAACTGTTTTGCAAAATTACTAGGCCATAAACAAGAAAATGATCTCAATAAAGCTAACATGGTATACTTGTACCATAACAAATAATGGGAAAATTAACACCAAGGACAAAAGCAAGCAATGTGTTGATTTAACCTACTGCTATCACTATTCATGAGCTCACATAGCTGCCACACTGGCCTGATTCTGTGATCTTTTACTTAAAAAAATTTTCCTTCAAAAATTTTAAAACAAATGGATTTTTTTCCTAAAAGTATGCTATTAACTTTTAAAAAAAATACTTTCTAAAATTTGATACCAGCTATTTCTCATATATAAGAGAGATGGCGTATGGAGTCAGAGTTTGAAGTTCAAACTCTAATTAGCTGGGTGACCCTGAGCAAAGTCCTTAATCTTTCTAAACATGTCTTTTCTTCTGATTAATGGGTCCATAATAGTATCACCTCCAAGAACTGTTGTGAGAAATCAATGAGAGAACTCAAACAAAGTTCTTAGTCCTGGGCCTGGCACATGGTAAGTGCTGGTAAATGCTAGTTATTATCATTACACAAGCATATAATTAAGCTCATTGCCCTATATTTGTAATACTGAGAAAATGGCTCATAATAGGCCCCAAATGGGATGGTTAGAGTTCTACACCAAGATAGTATAATATGCAATTATGTGAATATTTTTGAAGCAGCACTAACATTTCTTCTATTATCACTGCGTGCCAGGCACAATTCTAGGTAACAAAGAAAGCTAAGAGAAATAACGCCCAGACTTGGAATACCTTTACAGTTGAATGACAAGAGACATACATTTAGTAAATACTTTCAAAGTAGTCTGACCATACATCCTGGTTTGTCAGGGACACCTCTTGTCCTGACTTAATGGTTATTTGTGCCCCCCTTTCATTTTCAATGTGTCCAGGTTTGGATGATAAATTATGTGGTCACCCTAAGTAGAAGTCTGTGTAAATTGCTTTGGGTACAGAGAAAGAACCATCAGTTCTGTGTCATGCTAAACATACTTAAATTGCTCCTTGAAAGGAACATCTAAATTGGCCAAGTGCCGTTCTACCAAAACCAGGAGACGTAGCAGCCCTACCTAATACACAGAAACAATCACAGGGAAGCAGCAAAACCGGGGACTCAAAGAAACATATCCCAAATGGAAGAACAGAACAAAACTCCAGAAATAGAACTAAACAAAATGGAGGCAAGCAATCTACCAGATGCAGAATTCAAAACACTGGTTATAAGGATGCTCAGTGAACTTAGGGGAAGAATAGAAGAACTCAGTGAAACTTTAACAAAGAGAGTAGGAAACATAAAGAACCAGTCTGAAATGAAGAATACGTTAGATCAGGGGTCTGCAAACTGCGGCTCGCAAGCCACATGCAACTGTTTGGGAACGTTCCATGTCAAAAGTTTGCCGACCCCTGGAAGAGCCAATCCTGTCCCTCACAACAATTTAAAATTATTTGAGAGCATAAATATATTTTTACATAATCACCCTTATGTGAATAATATCCTTTAAAAATTTTATAAATGAAACTGTGATAGTTTTATTTTCATTTTCAATTTTACTTCAGAGACACATGTATGTACCCAAAGAGCCACATGTGGCTCGTGAGCCACAGTTTTCTGACCCCTGGCGGCTCTGCCATCTCAAAAGTTTGCTGATTCCTGTATTAAATAGAATCAACAGAAGATTAGATGAAACAGAGGATCAAATCAGTGATTTGGAAGACAAGGTAGCAGAAAACACCCAATTAAAACTGCAAAAAGAAAATATCTTAAAAATGAGGATAGTTTAAGAGGCCTCTAGGACAACATCAAGCATATTAACATTCGTATCATGGGGGTACCAGAAGCAGGAGAGAGAGAGCAAGGAATTAAAAAAACTATTTGAAGAAATAATGACTGAAAACATCCCTAACCTGGTGATGGAAATAGATATACAAGCCCAGGTAGCACAGAGAGTCCCAAACAAGATAAACCCAAAGAGGCCAACACCAAGACACATCATAATTAAAATGCCAAAGGTTAAAGACAAAGAGAGAATCTTAATAGCAGCAAGAGAAAAGCAGTCAGTTACCTACAAGGGAGTTCCCATAAGACTGTCAGCTGATTTCTCAACAGAAACTCTGCAGACCAGAAGGGATTGGCAGGAAATACTCAAGGTGATGAGAAGCAAGGACCTACAACCAAGATAAATCAACCAAACAAAGCTATCATTTAGAATCAAAGGACAGAGAAAGAGCTTCCCAGACAATAAAAAGCTAAAGGAGTTCATCATCACCAAACCACTATTACAAGAAATAGTAAAGGGATTTCTTTAAGAAGAAAAAGAGGGGAAAAAAATGAGTAATAAAATAGCAATAGGGCCGGCTGAGTGGCGTGGTGGTTAAGTGCTGGCTTGGGAAGCCAGCGGTCCCGGTTCGGTCCCACATATGAGGGCCAGTGACACTGCCCTCAAAAAAAAATAAATAAATAAATAAAATAAAATAAAATGGCAATAACTACATACCTATCAATAATTACTTTAAATGTAAATGGATTAAATGCTCCAATGAAAAGACACAGAGAATCTGAATGGATAAGAAAACAAGACCCATACATATGCTGCTTACAAGAGACCCACTTCAAATTGAAAGAGACACACAGACTGAAAGTAAAGGGATGGAAAAAGATATTTCATGTAAATGGAAGCAAACAAACAAAAAAGCTGGGGTAGCAAAATTATGTCAGACAAAACAGATTTTAAAACAAAGTCTATAACAAGAGACAAAGAAGGACCCAGTAATTCCACTTCTGGGTATTTATCTGAAGAAGTCCTAAACACTAATTTGAAAAGACATATGCATCTCTATGTTCACTGCATTATTTACAATAGCCAATATATGGAAGCAACCTAAGTGTCCACTGATAGATGACTGGATAAAGAAGTGGCACGTATATACATTGGAATACTACTTGGCCATAAAAAGAATCAAATCTTGGGCTGGCTGTGTGGCTCAGTTGGTTAAGAGTTAGCTAAAGAGTGTGAGCTCTGAGCAACAGGGCCGCTGGTTAGATTCCCACATGGACTGGTGACTCTGTGCCTGAGTTGAGCTGCCACTGAGCTGCCAACAGGTGGTAAAATGGCTCAGCTGGTGAGAACACATACTCCTAATAACAAGACTGCCTGTTTCATGGTGGGCTATGCCTGCCCACAAGTAAGACTGAACTCTGCACTCTGAGCTAAGCTGCCACCCGGATGGCTCAGAGGACAGAGCGTGCACTCTTAACAACAAGGCTGTTGGTTCAACTCCCACATGGGATGGTGGCTACGCCCACCCACAACTAAAATTGTAATACAGCACCTTGAGCCTAAAGGCCACAAACTGCCGACAGGCAGCCAGATGTTCTAAGATTGAAGAACAACAGCTTGGCTGGTCCTCCTCCCCAATTCCCCAATTAAAAAAAAGGAAAAGAATCAAATCTTGCCACGTGCGTGCAACAACATGGATGGACCTAGAAAGTATTATGCTAAGTGAAATAAGTGAGACAGAGAAAAACAAATAGCACATGATTTTACTTATATGTAGAATCTAAAAACCAAAATAAACAAACTCATAGATACAGAGAACAAACTGATGGTTGTCAGATGGGAGAGGGGCTTGCAGGGATGTGTGAAAAAGGGGAAGGGATTAAGAAGTATAAATTCGGGCCAGCTGAGTGGAGCGTTGGTTAAGAACTGGCTCGGGACGCAGGCTCTGAGCAGCAGGGCCCCGGTTCGGATCCCACATATGAGGGCCCGGGACACTGGCCTCTATAGCTAAGATGGTGAACAACAGCTCCACCTGGAGCTGGGCTGCTCTGAGTTCCTGGGGACGGCATAGCTGCAGCCCCTGCTGCAACAGGCTGTCATAGGCTACAGTGAGTGGCCGGCAGCCAGCGTGAGCAGCTGGCAGCCAGTGTGAGCTGCCAAGAGCCTCTGTAAGTGGCCCTCCGGAGTCCAGAGGCCGGTGACTGATCTGCCTCACCCAGGAAGAGGGCAATGACGATACCAACATGGGCCAGTGAAGCAATGTCCTCCACAACTAGACTGAAGAGCAAAATGACAGCAACTTGTCTGTTTCCCTTCCCTGGTTCCCCAACGCTGTTCCCCACCCCCAATTCCCCAATAAAAAAACTTTAAAAAAAAAAGAAGTACAAATTGCCAGTTATGAAAACAGTCACGGGGATGTAAAGTACAGCATAGAGAATATAGTCAATAATATTGTAATAATCATGTATGGTGTCAGATGGGTACTAGACGTACTGAGATGATCACTTCATAAGTTATATAAATGTCTAATCATTATGTTGTACACCTGAAACTAATATTGTATGTCAACTGAAATCGAAAACTTAAAAAATATTTAAAAACAAGTAATAAATAAATATTTTGGCCAAGTAAACCAAAAGAAGGAAGAAAGGCAGAAGATTTCATTTTTATTATTCTGAGTCAAAACCAAAGCTTTCCTATACTTAACAAACTTAATAAGTCCCCTTGACCAATGTTATATGAATAGTTTGGGGATTTCATATTTTTCCTGAATAACGGACATCCCAAGACACAAATGTATTCATTTATTTCTACAGCAAATATCTATTGAGCATCTATTGCATATATACCTGTCAGCATGATAGAAGATACAAAAAAAGATTTATAAGACACAGTGAAGCACCATAAAATTTAGTGGCAAACACCAGGTATCTTAGCCAATTAGTCAACGAGATAATGGGACACATAGCACATAAAGTGTGAACTGGTAAGACTTGAGAAAAATCAGGAAACACATGGACTTATTGAGAAAGGAGATCAATTCAGAGAATCATTGTCCATGGTCCTTTCCATGACTGAAGCAATCAAAGATAGGAGGGGAACCGAACTAAAACTTCGCTTTATACTTTTACACAGAACTGACCCTTGCTGCTCATCAAACCACAAATATTCACTGAATGCCTGCTGTTTGCCAGGTAGCATACCAAGCGCTGTGGGAAAGCTTCGTATAAAGCATGGCCTTTGTCCTTAATGAAATATCACACAGCAACATGTGAATAATGCAACACAGTAGCCTTATGAATACAGTTGAGGATCTGTATTAGTCAGAAAAGGTTTCTTAGAGGGAGAGGAATATGAGGTGGGTCTCTGGGAAGAAGGGAGTCAGATCAGTGTTTTCTAAACTAGACTGCACACCTCTGGTGTGAGAGATAAATTTTAGGTAATAGGTAAATACCACACATAAGAGGGGCAGGGGGGGAAGGATTGGGGTACACGCAGCTTGCCTAACTTCAACAGATAGTCTGTGATGTAACTGCATTGTAGTCCCTCAGCCAAAAAAACCAAAAAAGTTAGAAATTGTAATAAAAATGCTTCTGGGGACAACCAGGAACCTTTTTCAGAATCACTCTGTCAGGTTAGAGACCAGTGGTGATGAATTTCTTTCTTTTTTTTTTTTTTTTAACAGCTAATGCCAAATATGGCAGGTAATACAGATTTTCCACATCGGATAGTGGTAAAAGTTTCCTTTATCTTTACAACAAAGTTAAAATTATGAGTCAGCTGAAAGAAACCTCTCAAGGAAACAATAATGGCCATACAAAGAAACGGGACGTGGCTCTTGAAGGAGTACAAAGCTTGGCAAGCAAAGGTCCAGCAACTGGCACATTAGACGTGTGTCCCCAGGGAGAGCCAGAGCCACAGGGATTTTGAGTTGAGCCCTGGCAGACTGGCACACAGGAGTGGGAAAAGGAAGAGTCCAAAGGCAGGTAACCAAGAGGAAGTGGGGTCTGCACTGGGCAGCAAGCAAGGGGAGGGGGCTCCGCCCTGGGCCCAGAGGAGCCACGGAAGTGGCCCGAGTATCCTGCTAAGAAGCCATGCCGCAGACATCAGCGGGGCTCCCAGCTCCGTGGTTTACCAGGGCTCCAGCCAGAGGAAACACGGAGGCTCGAATGCACCTCAAAGTGCCGCGACACTGATGCACTTAAAACAGATGGGCCAGAAACATCACACTTCCTCCTAGCACAGATACACATGTTGCTTTCACAAAGAAAGCTTTGTGAGGAGGAAAATTTGGGGGTAAAGTTGGAAGAAAGAGTAGGTGACAAACCAGGGTTCTTTACATCCCATCCTCCACTCCTCGGCCAGGCCAGTAAGTGTTACTGTTGCCTGATAGTGATTTGGCTCTTGCTTTTATCCCCAGAAAGAGCAAGCTAAGTAGCTGGGAGGATTCTGGTACTGTGCTGCCCTCTGCCCCCAACCCCCCACACCGCAGCTGCCTCTGTGGGGGTGTACATGCCCTCTACTATCCCCAGAACTATAGTGGGCAGACTACTGAAATGCACCAGCCACTGCCCCCAGTATCCCAGGCCCTAATTCCTGGAATTTGTGAACAGGATGAGATACTATACGTCAGTTATATGTCACAGTTGACCTTAACGTAAGATTATCTGGGTGGACCTGATCTCATTATATGAGCCCTTATTAAAAGCAGAGAGCTTTCTGGGGTCGGCCGAGTGGCGTGGTGGTTAAGAGCTGGCTTGGGACGCCAGTGACTGGGGTTCGATTCGCTCATTTGAGGGCCAGTGACACTGCCCTCTTAAAACAAAACAAAACAAAACAAAACAAAACAAAGCAGAGAGCTTTCTATGACTGGTGGTAGAAGGAGAAGTCAGAGAGAGTCAAAGCAGGAGTCAAAGCACAAAAAAGATTCTATGTGCCATTGCTGGCATGGAGATGGGGGATGGGGCATATGACAAGGAACACAGCTGGCCTCTAGAAGCAAAGGGTGGCTCCTGGCTAACAGCCAGCAGGGACTCGGGGACCCAAGTTCTATACCCACAAGGAACTGGGTTCTGCCAGCAACAAGAATGCACTTGGAAGCAGATTTCCTCCCAGTCTCGGGTTCCTCAGACTTTCAGGAACTGTGTTTCTTGCCATGTGATACTGTGAACAGAGAATTCAGCAACACCCGCTGGACTTCTGACCTACAGATAATATAGGCTAATTAATGGGCGTTGTTTTAAGCCACTAGTGGTCATTTGTTACACAGCAATAGAAAACTACCACAACCACTGTCACATAATGAACTTTTCTCTAGACAGGATATGGGGTGGCCCTCCAGCCTCAAGAGAATATCTGAGTTTCCACTCTACCATCAAGCCACAAAGATAAACAGATCAATTCTCAGGCATTAGTAAACAAGCTGTGGCCATTTATGATAATATGGGGGAGGGAACCATGGGAAAAGATTGGAATTCCTAATATCCGGCATGTGAGGGATATGTATGTTATTTTCTTTTGAATCAAAAAGGAAATATGACCTTATTGTGAACTAACAGGCTGCTGAGACCTCACGATTGTGGATGGTGGAATTTCTGGTAGCACATGGTGCCAGTCTCTGAAAGGGAAAGGCAGTGCTCTCTAGGGTCAGGTGGATAGGAGTCTGTCTTGCAGATTGCTAGCTATCTGGCCATGGGCTTTGGGAAATTGTCTAACCTCTTGGAGCCCCAGTCTAGTTATCTTAAAACAGGAATAATAGCCATCTAACGAGATTTGGGGAAAATTAAATGAAATAGTTCATATAAAGTCTCAATGCCTGCAGCACAGTAGACTTTCAATATCTGTCCATCAAAAGTTTGTCTCCATTATTAGAGTGGAATTTTTTTCACAACTTCCTTGCAATGTTTTTAAAGCAAAAGTTAGCTAAATTATAGCATACAACAGACCAATGCTATCCTACAGAAATCTAATGCATGCCACACATGTAATTTAAATTTTTCTAGTAGCCACATGAAAAAAAAAGTAAAAATAAACCTATGAAACTCATTTTAATAATATATTTTAACCCCGTATATCAAAATATTGTCATTTCAACATGCAATCAATATAAAAATATATTAATTATACATATTTTTTTCTTTCTTTTTTTTTTTTTTTTTGAGGACAGTGTCACTGGCGCTCATATGTGGGATCCGAACCAGGGCCACTGGCATCCCAAGCCAGCTCTTAACCACCACGCCACTCGGCCGGCCATATTAATGGTATATTTTATGTTTGTACTAAGCCTTCAAAATTTAGTTATACTTTTTCTACTTATAGAAAAAAGTAGATTCTATAAGTAAAGTAGATTCTATAAGTAGATTCTAAAAGTAAATTCAATATAGCTGTGTTTCAAGAGCTCAGTAGCAACATGTAGCTAGTGGATATGGTATTGGACAGCTTAGCTCTAGACCTCTAAACAAACATTTCAATAAATTCTCCTTTACTCTTTGGTAATTCTAAAATAACATAAATTGGTGATAAGTAGATAATTATAGATGTATGAGAACACATATTCACACACATTACACCATGGCACATACCAAAGCCGGATGGTTTTCTTTTGCTTTGTCTGGTTTTGTTTTGTTTACCATCGTTTAGTTACAATGAGTCACACTTCAGTTAGAGGATCAGGGTATAAGTGGTACATGGGTTTCTGATTTCAAATTCCACAACATACCACAAATCAGAGCTACAAAGCCAAAGTAAAGTAGTACTAGGAACCATGATAGCTAGGTTAAAACAAAAACCTATGTTGCACACACACAGACACACACACACACACACACACACACACACAATGCACATTAGTTTTTAAAGTAACTTTAGTAGAGGATTATATATTTATTTCCTTTGCTTTTCCTTTGAAAACATTGGACTAGATTTTTGGACTCTACATAAGCTTGTTTTTACTTTCTAAGTCAAAATCTCCATTACTTGAAAAACAGGACTAAAGCAAATTAGAACTGGTGGCAACAGGAGCAGTGCACAGCAGCCACATAAAGACTCACACACAATCTATGACACTTGTACAGGGATAGTCAAAGGCAGTTCAGACAATGATCTTGCCCCTAGGGTGGATACATTCAGATAGAAAAAAATAGGACACATCCAAAAAAAAACAAAAAACTACCATGAGTATCTATCTGTAAGAACAGAATCCTTTTTAGTGGGGATGATGGAGGGTTTCCTAGAAAATTATTTTTGGTGAGAGGTTTTAAAAAAATGGTCTTCAAAGAATGGTTAATAGATTTCAATTCAACTCAGCAGATTTCTGCTGTTTACCTACTGTGTGGCAGGCGCCATGGGAGGCAGTGGGGATTTACTGGTGGAAGTCTGTAAGCCGTTGGGACGGGGTGGAGAAGAGTGAGATGAATAAAACCAGCAGTGCAGCCCTGCTCTGCATCCCAGCAGCACTTTGCACCCCTGACATCCCTCTAAGGTCTTCCCAGCCTCTGCCTCTTGCGCCCACAGCTTCTTGCCTCTTCTCTGTTTCTGACCCTCCATTTATTTTATCTTTATTTCTTTAAACTTTTTTATTATTATGTTTAGTTACAGACGTACAAAACAATGCAATAGTTATCTTTTCCCCCCTTACAAAGTGACTCCCCCTCCCCCCTCCCCTGCCCCCCCACCCCCGATATCATACATATCTATTACAATTCCATCGACTGCATCCCCACACTATACTCCACATCCCATGACTATACATGTGTTAAATTATAGTCGACATCCAATATTATTCAGCAGCAGCTTCAGATGTACAGTGCAGTGGTCAGGCCACTACACCGTCCATGAAGTGGTCTCCCTGACAAGACATGACCCTCCATTTAGAATACAGCTCAGAGTCTTACCTTATTCTCAGGCCAGCCTGGCCTCGGGATGAGTGTTTCACTCCCTGGCCCCTGTCCTGCAGCTACACGCAGCCTCTGCCCAGCCCATGCTCTGGCTCCAGCTCTACTCAGGAAGCTGCTGAATCAAGAAGCTGCCACCACCGCTTCCGCCCCCAGCGGTGCTCTGGTGTGAAGAGGAAGTTGGGCCGTTTGCTCAGTATTATCATAGAGATAGTTCTAGTGGAGGACATTTGACTCAGCCTCTGGAGATCCAGAAAGGATTCCTAAAAGAGCAGGTGCTTGAGAGGAATTATCTACGAAGAAGAAGTAGGATGAGATTTTTTGGCATTGAAGACCAGTATGTATGACATCAGGAAGAGATGAGGTGTGATGTCCTTAGGGAACCAGAGAATGAGTGCAGCGTTGGAGGAGCGTACCTGTGGGCGGGGAGAGGGAATGATACTGGGCCTGTAGAAAGGGACTAGGTCATGCTAAGGAGTTGGGTTTTATGTAGAAGGTGGTAATACATAGGCGGAAAGACAAACTGCATTAACAATGTTGCTTTAAGAATAAAGTTTATATATATGGACATATCATTAATGTATCATACTTTGAACTTCAAAATATACTTGCTTCAGTGACTTCCTTGAGAAGTTCCATGCAGCACTCATTCATAAAGGACAGTATGCGAAAGCTTGAAATGGAATTATAGCACCTACATGATTATTTCATGCTCATCTGTTTATTGTTAATAAGTCATCAGTACTGTGGATGTTGATTTCTTCCTGGTTAGTTTTTCATTAATCTGAAGAGCTTTTTTAAATTAACTAGGATTATCTTCTTATGAACAATAATGGCACACACATGAGATTTAACAGGCATTGTCAATTCCATGACTTATTCTGCTATTCATGTATTGTCTCCAGGGCAATTTGTTTCATTTTTTCTTCTCTCACAGTATAGAACTGCATATTCTACAAAAAGTAGATTAAATGCAAGAGAAAAATAATGAGAATGTCTTAGAAAAGGTTATGCCTTTAAAGAGAAAGAAATTAACTTATTGTTGAGGGGGGAGGTTGTTAACAGTTTGACCATTTGATAAGTTCATGGGAATTTCTTTTTCTTTTTAAGATTATATTGGGGAATTGGTGGAGGGAACAGCGTTGGAGAATTGGGGAAGGGGGAACAGACAAGTTGCTATCCTTTTGTTCTTCAATCTAGTTGTGGAGGACATCACTTCACTGAACCATGTTGGTATTATGATCATTGCGCTCTTCCCGGCTGAGGCAGTCAGTCACTGGTCATTGGATGGCCACTCACGGTGGCTCACGGCAGCTCACTCTGGATGCCAGCTGCTCACGGTAGCTCATGCCAGCCCACTGCAGCCTATGCGGACACCGGCGACTAACGGCAGCCCAGCTCCAAGTTGAGCTGTTGTTCAGCATCTTAGCTGTAGAGGGTGCAGCATCATGGCCCTCATGTGGTATCCGAACCTGGGCCCTGCTTCTCAGAGATCACATCCCAAGCCAACTCTTAACCAACGCGCCATCCGGCCAGCCCGGGAATTTCTTAAATGGGGAAAAGATAAAAGTTTTTAACTTTTAAATAATTATTTTTAGTAAAAAGCATGATCTCTACAGAAATCTATCAGTTTAGAAAAATGAAAACGACTAAAGGAGTTAGAGTTTCTTGATCCAGCAAGACCTTCCCAACATATTCTTTTGCTCACCAAGAAATAATTTCAGTTCTACTTTCATATTCCACTAACTGATAAATTGTAAATCAATAAGACAGATATACAAAATATTAAGATGTCATGTATTTAAGAATTCTGATAAGTAGTTACAGTGTTATGCATTATAATTATAGTATTATATCTTCACTCGGTTTTTATATAGTTTTATTACATCTACATACTTTTTCTTTTTAAGGTTTTTATTGGGCAATCAGGGGAGGGGAACAGAGAAGTTCCTGTCTTTTTGTTCTTCAGTCTAGTTGCGGAGGACGTTGCTTCACTGGCCCATGTTGGTATTGTCATTGTGCTCTTCCTGGATGAAGCAGATCGGTCTCCAGCCTCTGGATGGTTGCTCCCCACAGCTATTGGCCACTCACGCTGGCTGCCGGCCACTCACTATAGCCTATGGCAGCCCACTGCAGCAGGGGCTGCAGCCTACACCGTCGCCGGGGCTCGTAGCCCAGCGCCACGTGGAGCTGTTGTTAGCTATAGAGGGCAGTGTCACTGGCACTCATATGTGGGATCTGAACCGGGGCCGCTGGCATCCCCAAACCAGCTCTTAACCAATGTGCCACTCGGCCAGCCCTATACACATTTTTTAAAGAGCATTTTTTAAATTAATGGACTTTTTTTAAAGTAGTTTTAGATTTATAGAAAAATTGGGTAGAAAGTACAGAGAGTTCCCATATAACCCTGTTATTAACATCTTGCATTAGTGTGGTATATTTGTTATAACTGATAGTTTTTAACAAAGTTTTAAACTTTCTTCCAAAGAGGTTTTGAATATCTTATGTGAGATTTACTCCTAGAGACTTGATATTCTATAATATTACTGTAAATAGTTTCTTCTCTTTCATTATGTTTTCTAGTTGTTTGGTGCTAGTACACAGGAATGCAATTGACTTTTGTCTGACATTGGACATTTTGTGAATTTGTAGATTATTTTGGGTTTTCTATGTAAACAATATCAACTGCAAATATTGGCCATTTTATTTCTTTCTTTGCCAAACTTTACACCTATATACTGGTTAGGACTTCCAATGTAAGATTTAATAGAAAAGAGAATAGAGGAATCTTTGTCTCATTGTTTATAAAGGTAATGCTCTTAATATTTTCCCACTTAGAACGACGTTTGCTTTAGGTTATCTACAGATAACTCTTAATCATATTAAGGAAGATGAGAGGGTAGATCCAACATATATATAATTGGTGTGCTCAAAGATATGAACCCTTCCCCTGCCCCAAAAGAACCATCTTAAGTATTTAAAGATGTAAATCAAGAAAAATTTTCTGCAGATAAAAGGTAACTCGACTCCACTATGAACCAACCAACATGAAACATAGGCTAGCAAGAAAAGTTATTGAGCATTAAAGATAACTTGGGTTTGCCAAGCAAAAGTTGAACTCACAATAACTGTGTTTCAGATTTCTCCATGGCCCTGATTAAAGGTCAGCAAAATATTTCCTTGAAGAACTCAAAGTCCTCGAGGATAGAAAGTGTGACTCAAGAATTTCAAGCTTGGTAAGTTGCTTTCAGGTATAAAAGCAATATAAGTACAATTCTGAATATGGAAGAATTCAGGGGCTAGAATATCCATTAGTTCTTCTTGAACAAATTATTTGAGGATTCACTTTCAGCTAACTGAGAGATAAAGGGAGAAACTATGGCAAAAAAAGACAAAGTATGCAATATTGAATTTAACTGTGAGAATAGAACAAAAGGTTTGTGGTTTAAATGTAAATGTCACAAATTCTGATGTTACTTTCAACAAAAGTTGGCACAGGAAGATAAAAAGGTAAAGGCTCTAGTGATATATATAAGAAAATTCACCTGATGGGATTAAAAAAAATCCCTCTAGGTGATTCTAACATGTAGCGAAATTTAGGAACCGCTGCACAATGGTAATAATCATAGTTGCTCTCCTGTTTAAGCCTCTGACATCCATGGTAAGTCCATCCAACACTGCTGACCTGTACCAGCCTCAGGACTGTTGAGCAATGAGAATGCAGAGTGTATCAATCTGTTCATTAAATCTTGTATGAGAAAACCAAGTACTTTTTTTCTTCTTGGTAGAACACATTGTCTTAACATACAGTCTTGGCAAGAACAAGCTGTTCTTGACTATGCTTCTGGACAATTGTTATAGAAATGACCAATAAGGGTTACAGGGAATAAATGCCACCAGCATGCTCCATACCCAGAACATCCATATCCATCTTGGAGACTGACAAAAGCACAGTAAGCACAGGGCAGAGCAAAACCAAATAAATTAGAAAGCAAGCCAGCCAACCCCAGACATAACCACTGTAAGCTCTGGTATCCAGCAATTTCAAGAATGGGGTCTCCTAGTTGGCAGAAAAGGAATTGGGAACTGACATAATCCTTGTCCTTTCTGTCCTGTTCCCATAACTTTCTTATCCCACGCTGGGTTTTCCCATCGGCCTATTTGCTTCTCTGTGGTTTAGTTCCACAGAAACAGCCAAACACATTCCAGGTTATCTGGCTGCCTGTAATTCTGAGCCATTGGTAGCCAATATCTTGGCTTTTCTTTTACATTTTCTCTGTGTACTACAGGAACAGTTCCTGCCTTCCCTTATCACGATCCCTCCCTCTTCCCCTCCGCCCACCCCCCACTCCCAGTAATTTTGAGTCCCTAGCTTTAGCCATAAAGAAGAATACACATTCACTTTGTTTGTTTGTTTTTCTGGTAGAAAAACTACACAGAGTTTCTGTCCTGCAGTGAATCCACCTTTCTTCAGACTGATCTACATATTTTCAGGTTTTGAGGACCAGTAGATCTTGCTGTTGGAACCCATCTTCTCAAGGCTTGGAGCAGATTCCTTGTCAGCCTCTCTTGCTCCTGGGATCATGGAAATCTGTGGCCACCTCACTCACTCCTGTGTTAGCAGACACCTTGGCCTCGGCCCACTGGGCCTGTAGACACCTGGCCCAGCCCATTTCGATTTTTGAAAGTGTTCTTTGTATGCTTGAAATGAATGTGTTTTCTGCAGGTATGTCCATTAAGTCAAGCTTGCTAATCATATTGTTTAAATCTTGTCTTTTTCTGGTTTGTTTGTTTGTTTGTTTGTTTGAGTCTGTTTATTATATCAATATTGAAAAAGGGGAATTCATATCACCCACTATAATTATGATTTTTGTCTAATTCTACTTGTACTCGTGTCGATTTTTGCCTTTTAAATGTGGGGCCCATGTTACATCCATACAAATTTGACATTTTATATTTCCCTGGTGAATTGGACCTGGGTCTTTTATCATGATGAAGTATTTATCTCTAGCAGTATTTTTTTTGTTGAAAAGCCTGAGATTATTAAAGCTACATCAGCTTTTTTTGTTAGTTTTTGTATGGTCTAACTTTTCCCATTCTTTTGCTTTCAATTTCAAGATCTCCACTCAAAACAATGGGAATTTATTGAATTCTAATGGGAAAGCCATTTCAGTCACCCCATTGTCTTCTGGCTTCCACTGCTGTTGGATCTGTGGCTCCTTTAAAGGCATACACTGCAGACATGTGCCTGGGCAGCATGAACTCCAGCTAAGACAATTCAGAATGACCCTTCCTAGATCAAAGTCCTCTTTCTTATGCACCGAGATTATGAGCCTTCTGTGCAAAACCTGAAACACAGACTTAATTCATAAGGAGCTTTAACTTTTTTTTTTTTTTTTTTTGAGGGCAGTGTCATTGGCCCTCATATGTGGGACCGAACCGGGACCGCTGGCTTCCCAAGCCAGCGCTTAACCACCATGCCACTCGGCTGGCCCAGGAGCTTTAACTTTTTATTGACACCAGAACCTCTCCATTTCACTGAGAATCTTTGCTTTAGAAATGGCCAAGTTCTGAGATCAGGATTGGCTACATAATTTGTGCTGCTCTGTGCAAAATGAAAATGTGGGGCTTCTTGTTAAAAAATATATATATATTAAGAATATCAAGACAGCAATAGCAGAACATTAAGCCAAGTTCAGGGTCCTTCTGAGCTTGGGACCCTGCGCAACTGCTAAGGCTGCACATCCGTGAAGCGCCCTGTGTGAGACAGGCTCTGCTTGCTGGTCTGACCTATTATTTTCTGTACAAATGGAACCTTTTGTCCCATTGGGACTTCGGTGAAATTCAAAGGAGAAGAAAGCTGATGGCAAGAGACGAGTCAAAAAACTTTAGAAAGAAATGGATAACTTACATACTTTTTCTAGAAAGAACATATAAACAATGAATTCTTACAATTCGCAGCTATTAACTTCAGAAGATAACTTACCCTAATTATAATATGCCAGAAGGAGTGTTAAAGAGGCAAAGAGACTCATTTTTGTTCATTTACCACAGCTATTACCCCTTAGAAGGAGGTTATTGAGACAGATGGCAAAAAAACCCACAATTCAATTCTGTTTTCTGAATCTTTTTCCACAGCTACCACCCTCCTTCAGATTTCACTGTGGAAATAATAATTTAGATGAAATAAATGCATACCACCAAGTAAATAACAGTTCTGTGATGTATGAATGCAAGGGTATCAAGCCAAATTAAAATGTGAATATCTAATAAGATATCATGCTTTCATTACCTTGGACAAATGAAAAGCAATAATATTATTCATTCATTCAACAAACGTTTATTGAGTGCATACTATATGTCAAGTAGAGAAACAGTAAAAAGAATAATATTGTGTATGTATATATACATATATGTGTATGTAGATACATGTGTATGTATATGTATCAGAAACTAGTGCTGAAGAGGAAAAGGCAGGTAATGGGAATAGGAGGCAGAGAAGGGTTGGCATTTTAAAGGGATGGTCAAGGCAGATTTCATTGAGAAGATGACATCTGAGGAAATGCTTGACGAAGGTGCAGGTATTATGAGAATGTTGAGTGTGTTTGTGGATATGAAGAGATTGAAGAAGGAGAACAGATAAATGATGGAAGATGGTCTGGGAAGTGATAAGCGGGTGGATGAAGGGACATAAGTAAAGGGGTTGACCCTGTAAAGGGAAAAGACAGCTCATTTTCTGAGATCAGAGAAAATGACTTAAAAATGAATTCAGAATAAAAGGGCATTGCAGATTTTTAACTTTTATACAATGTTAAGATGATGTTAGTAATATGTGTGGCATATGACAATTTAAAGGGACAGTAGTGATTTTAGTAGAGAAAAGAAAGTGCATAGGATAGAAAGGTAAGAATATATAATTTGAGAGCTAAAGCATAGAATAAGGAAAAACAAGCTTACTTAGGATAATACATGAGAAGACAGTGTGCAATGAATTATTAATATCACAGCTTATAAAGGAAGCACCCTTCAAAATAAAATCATAATTTTATAATCTTGAGAACATTTTATAATCTTGAGAAGGAAATTCAGGGGGTAGCAATTAACTAGCATATGCCAGAATTTTTTTATTGTCAATAAACACTGGTTTGGATTTTATGTTCCCTGGCAATAAAAGCAAAAAGTGAAAATAAAAGCAAAAGTGAATTACATTATGGCATTTATTATTCATTTCTGACCTAAGAACGCACACAAAATCATTGATGTGGGCATATACTTTCCCAGAACTAACTTCAGGGCAAATTTACCGTAAACCCTTTGATGTTTAAGGGGAATCTGATAACAAAACGTAATATTTTTACTGTGATTTCATTAAAACCAGAGAATTGTTAGTCACAATTTTATAAACCAGAGAGCACAGCATGAGATCACAGGTAAACAAAGGTCTAGGTCACTTGTTTTGCAGTGACCTCACAACACACAGATGTTTACTCTTAGAGAACCTCCTGAAGTTCTGAATAAAATCTATCTATACACTTTCCTGATAGCTTTTACAAGGTCCTGAAACAAATGGTCAGTAGAAATTAGATGTGCAGTTTGAGAGTTAACCAGGCAAAAATAAACATTCAAAGGAATGTTAGGAGTAGAGAAACCTGATACTGCTATGTTTATGAATGAAAGAATAGAATGGAGAAAAGCAGTTTAGATTCTCAGCTAAGACAGAACATAATAAAAATCCATAACATGAATTTTGAAATTCAGAAAATAGAGAAATGTATAATATCTGTAACTGAGCCTATAAGAAAGACAAAAATTCCCAGGTCCCAGAAATGAAAGAAAACACCACTCAAAATGAGAATGGTAAACAAGGGTCTAGGTCACTTGTTTTATGATGATCTCAGCTGATACTGAGGCAGATTACTGGATACAAATCTTCACCCTAAACAGCTGGAGACTGGAGTTTAATAATCATAGGAAAACATAACATACAGCCTTGACCCTTTCAAAGCAGAGATATGGAACCGATACTTCTGTACAAAGCAGCGACCTGTGGGAGGATCTCCCCTTTCAGTAGAAAAACTCCCTCAAATCAGAGAGGAGTCAAGGAAGTTTGCTCTGAGCAGGGCTCTGGCATGGAGATTCCCACTTCCCCACTGAGAAACAAAACCTAAAGCTAAGCCTCTCTAGGATGTGGAATTTGAATTTATTCTACCCCTATGGCGAGGAAACTCCCAGCTGAGACATTAATATTAAAGCTGGTGCTGGACCCCAGTGAAAACACCCAGGGTGCCTGGCAGTGGCAAACCCCAAAACCCACTCTATAGGGATGCTTCTTTAACAATGGTCACGTGAATTCTACACTCATGGCTCACAATAGAAAGCAACAAACCATATGAGATAACAGTCCACAAAAACTCAATAAGGAGGCTAAGCAACCTTAAAAACTTAGTTACAGAAAAATATTTCTGCAAAATTTTCTTTCAAATTATTTTTAAAATTAAAGAAAATTAATTTAAAAAGAATAATAAGAAATTTTTCTTTAAAAAAAAAAAAAGATTTTATTGGGGAATTGGGGAAGGGGAACAGTGTTGGGGAATTGGGAAAGGGGAACAGCCAAGTTGTTGTCCTTCAATCTTTGTTGTGGAGGGTGCAGCTAGCTCATCTCCAAGTCCTGTCACCGTTCGGCAGCTCGCGGCAGCTCAGCTCAAGATGCCATGTTCAATTAGTTGCAGGTAGACATAGCCTACCATCCTATGCGGGAGTTGAACCAGCAACCTTAGGAGCACATGCTCTTACCAGCTGAGCCATCCTGTCACCTGTTGGCAGCTCAGTAGCAGCTCAGCGCGGGCACAGCTCACTGGCTCATGTGGGAATCAAACCAGTGGCCCTGTTGCTCAGAGCTCGTGCTCTTAACCAACTGAGCTACTTGGCCAGCCCCAATAATAAAGAAATTTTAACGAAAAATTTAAAGAAAACACAGAAACCAAAATTATAAAATAATACATATGAACGAGAGGAGGCAATTTTGATTTAAAAATATATATAACTTCAAGAAAAGAAAAATCCAAGGGCTGGCCGAGTGGCACAGTGGTTAAGCGCTGGCCTGGGAAACCAGCGGCCCCGGTTCGGTCCCACATATGAGGGCCAGTGACACTGCCCTCAAAAAAAAAAAAAAAAAAAAGAGAACAATCCATTTGATTTGAAAAGTTCAATGAACTTATTGTTATAATTAAAGTAGAGCTTATATACAGCTAAAAGAAAAATAGTGAAGTGGGTGATGAAACAGAGAAAATTATTCAGTATATATCCTAAAGTAATAAAAGGATGGAAAATAGCATTGAGAGGTTAAGAGACATGAAAGATAGACTGAAAAACCCAATATAAAGGAGTTTTAGAAAGAAAAGAGAATACAGGAGGGGATATGGAAACATAATGAATGAGAATTTTCCAGAATGAATGAAATAAATTCCCAAATCAGAGGAGACTGAAAAATACAAATTATAATAATACACATCCGGACACCTCACACCAATGCTACAAAATACATAAAAGAAAACTCTTATGACAACTTTGAGAAAAGATGGATACTACAAAATACTTCAGATAAAAAGAAATATCTGAAACGCAACTTGAAAATAAAATTTCATTGACGACCAATATATCAATAGCAACTATAGAAACCAGAAAGCAAACAAATAATACTTTCAAAGTGCTGAAGAACAAGAACTGTCAAAATAGAATTCTATATCAAATGACATTATTATTCACAAGGCAAAGAAATAAAGACATTTCAGACAGACCAATTAAGGGAGTCTGCCTCGCACACCCTCAGAGAACTTTCTTCTTTTTTTTTTTCCTTCTCTTTTCTTTTTTTTTTTTTTTTGAGGGGTGTCACTGGCCTTCATATGTGGGACCTGAACCCGGGTCGCTGGTTTCCTAAGCCAGTGCTTAACAACTGTGCCACTCGCCCGGCCCAGAACTTTCTTAATTAAAAGAAAATTGAATGATGGAGTGAGATGCAAGAAACAATGATGATCAAAAGATTGGAAAATATTGATCTAATAAAACAACAACAAAAATGACTACATTGGGTGCTTAAAATAAGGTGATTCCCCCTCCCTCCTAAGCCCCCTCACCCCAAAAAGCAGGTTTTATTTTTTTTGAGGAACTAGATAAGCTTATTTTAAAGTTTATATGGACAAACAAGCCAGGATAGTTGAAGGAATTATGAAATAAAAGAGTAATGAGTGTGACTTTTCTCTACAAGGCATTCAAACATTGTTTTAAAGATAATAATTAGAATAATGTGCTATTGGCATCCAGAGACAGACAAACACAAAGTGAAAGTATTATTGCAACATATGTTGGAATTTAGGGTATGACAGAGGTAGCACTTCAAGTCTTGTGGAGAAGATTAAGCAATTAGTGTGTTATAATAACTGGCAGCTATTGGGGAAAAAATAAATTTAATCTCCACTTACCCTAAACTGCACAGCAAATAAAACCTAAGTGGATGAAAGACTTAACTGTAAGTAGAGGAGAGTTTGTGGTGACTTCCATTTGGCCTTTTCTGCTATAATAACCTTTATTCCAAGAGTCAGGAAACCCATGTAGGGCTACTGCCAGCTGCTGAGTATGTCTATTCCAGCTATGCATGCCAGACTGGAGAAATCACTCTAGGGTGAATTCAAGAGTCTCCAGAGCTTGCTGAGAAGTGGACTGAAGCCCAAACTCCAGTAAACACCTGACTTTCCTAAGCTCCTTCTCAGAATTGTGGACCACGGTGGTGCTTTGGCTCTCTAGGAATTAGAGCCAGTTTAGAGGCAGTGTCTGATAACCTCCACGAAGTCTGGTATTCCACATTCCCCAAATGCACATCACCCTGCAGGTCCCTTTGGGGAAGTCAGGAGGAAGAATTACAGAATATATTTTGGGCTGTGTGTCAGGGTTGTTCCTCAAGGGAACCTGGTCTCCTTTTATTCAAGGGGCTTTGGGTCTGGAATTGGCTCAAGTCTGGGAATTGTTTCAGGGGCCAACGCTTTCTACTGTGTGACTCAAGTCATACGTCTGCTCGTCAGACTAGAGTTTCTGGCGTATTCAAATCATGCTAAATACAGTGGCACTAAATTACTAGACTAAAGGAAGACTTCAGCAGACACTTATCTCATTCTGACCTAGGGACACCATGAGCAATTAGCCAACACCAAAGAGCTCCATGGGTCAGCTTGTGCTGATTGCTATTCTACTTGGGCTCTGCTGTCCATTACGTTAACCCACCCATGCTGTCTTCGGCACTGTCCCTTGGTCCTTGCCACCTCAGGAGCTTATCATCCTTTGGTTCCAGGTTTCAGGGACCAACTAAGGAAACTGTTCAAATCGCTCTTGGTTTTTTTTTTTGTTTTTTTTTTTAAAGATTTTATTGGGGAATTGGCGGCGGGGAACAGCGTTGGGGAATCGGGGAAGGGGAACAGATAAGTTGCTGTCTTTTTGTTCTTCAGTTTAGTTGCGGAGGATGTTGCTTCACTGTTGGTATCGTCATTGTGCTCTTCCCGGATGAGGCAGATCGGTCGCTGGCCTCTGGATGTCGCTCACCGTGGCTATTGGCAGCTCACGCTTGGCTGCCAGCCGCTCACGCTGGCTGCCGGCCACTCACTGTAGCCTATGTCAGCCCACTGCAGCAGGGGCTGCAGCCCACACCATCACTGGGGCTCGCACAGCCCAGCTCCAGGTGGAGCTGTTGTTAGCTGTAGAGGGCAGTGTCACTGGCCCTCATGTGGGATCCGAACCGGGGCCGCTGGCATCCCAAAACCAGCGCTTAACCAATGCGCCACTCGGCCGGCCCCGCTCTTGGTTTTTGACTTAACATATGGGATCCAGACTTTCGGCTTTGTACTCCCATATCAATAAATTTGGCCTGATCCTACTCTACACTCTCTCCAACCTGATCCAACACTCAGGATCCCAAACACATTCCACATGTTTTTATTAATTGAAATTTGCAAAATCTTGCTATTCTTTTGGTGCATTTGGTTCCTTCTCATAGGTCATTTAGTAACTGATCTCCTGAGGCCTGTTGGGATTTAAGTCTGACTATAGGTCAAGAAACAATGAGAGACACATGGTGCGGATGGGTTCTAGGAAGCCCACTGGCTCGGGTTCTTAAGGCAAGGGGAGACCTACCTTCCCAAGCAGGAAAGAAGGGCTGCTTCTACTGACAAAGAAGGCCTGGCAGAATTTAAAGGTCAAGGACCAAACTTCATTCAAATCTGCCCAAAGAGTGAGTCCCCAATACCCATTTTCAAAGTCCCTTTTCTTCCCAATGAATGCCCTAACTTGAACAGAAGAGACCCTCTGGAATTGTAAGTTGAATTTGCCTTGTAATCCAGTCACCCACAGAATGAGCCTCTCTTTTTCTGGAGGGTGAAGACTCTTTCCTGGACTACTTCTATTACAGGATAGAGAAGCTACGTGCTGAACAAAATATCCTCTGACTGCAACAAACAATTTCTAAATTAAGAGGAAAATGTTTCTGCTTACTTGCAAAAACGAATTCTTCTATTTTTTTTCTCTATTCGTAGCCCTCTTTTTTCCTACTTACCCTTCAGCTCTTTTAAATAGGTGAACTGTGTCATTAATATTTTATTAATTATTAATAACATAGCAAGTTACCATTAATTCATATGTATAGTCAGAAATCATTTAAATAACTGAGCTCTACCTGAAGAATATTTCCAATAAACATTGTGTAAAGTTACCATTTTAGTGATCAGACAATTAGCAGTATGAATAATAGGATATCACCCCCAAAACCTTCAGACAGCTCTGACTCATCATTACATAATGCTCACATGGATGAATGCTCCTGGAAATTGTCTGAATTCATATGAAAGAGGAGCTAAGTTTTTCTAAATAATATCTCTGTGTAGACAAGAAATTTCCATTTAATCAAATTTCAGTATTGGGATAGAATCTATGTAAAGATAAAATGGATTTTTCATGAACACAAATAAAACCAGTAAGGAGTTCTTAGCAATCCTCAAGTCCCTGCATCCTGAGGTAGCGGGTTCCAGAGCAGGTGAGAACACGGGCTTTCACCACTAGACGGCCTGGGCTGTCCCCCAGCTTTCCCACCAGCTTTGCGTGCAGTGTCAGGCCACCTAACCTCCATGTGCCTCAGCTTCCTCACCTGTAAAGGAAGGATAATTGTCCCTACTTGAAATTAATCAATACATTTTAACTCCTTACCACAGCGCCTGGTGCATTGTAAGTTCTTACTATGTTCTTATTTGCATTATTTGATAATGACACTGAGTCAAAGAAACTAGAGATAAATATACATTTAAAACAAGCCAATGAATGGAGGTGAGGACTCACCCACTACTGCACTTGTCTTTACATATCTAGTTCGTGGCTATTGCGGTTGGGTACCCTGCAATCCTGTCTTGGCCTCAGATGGCATGTTTTCTGCTTTTTGTCCAGAATTTTTATCTCAGCAGGCTCTCCTTCCCTTCCCTTCTCTTCCCTTCCTCCCTTCCTTCTTCTTTCTTTCTTTCTTTCTTTCTTTCTTTCTTTCTTTCTTTCTTTCTTTCTTTCTTTCTTTCTTCTCTCTCTCTCTCTCTCTCTCCCCTTCTTTTTTTCTTTCTTTCCTTCTCTCTCTCTCTCCCTTTTTTTTTTTTAAATCAGGATTTAACAGAGTGACATGTGCACTGGCATGGACACAGAGGAGGATATGAATGGGGACACGGCACCTTAACTTCTCAACACCATTTCCAGTGATTCATTTCCTCAGAAAGACACATACAGACAACATCATTTTCTGCCTTCATCCTACCACTTATCCAGTCTTTGCTTCTTACTGTGCTTGCTGCCAAGCTTCCAGATTTGTCCTAGATTCACATCTTCAGGCCTCTCCCTGACTGGTTTCCCAGCTAATATAATTAAATCATTGTCACCCCATCCATTTTCTTAAAATAGCAGATTATTTTCTCTCCTTCCTAGCACTGTTTCTTAGCTAATTTAATTGACTCACCATCACCCTATCCATTTACTTAAAATAGGAAATTTTCTTTCTTCCTCCTCCTTAGTCCTACATGGAACTTTATTGATTGTAAAACATGCTTCTTTCTTTCTTCTATTCCCACCTGACACTTTAATCTAATCTGGAGCATCTTCAAGCCAGAACTAAATGTCAATGACCATCAGAAAGACCCCACCTTCTTTGGCCTTCCCTAAAAATACCTAGGGCATGGACCTCCCCCCTTGGGGTTGGGCATGTGTCTGTAGGATGAGTACTGGGGAGGATACGTGGGGGGACAGCTGCCAACTTGGAGGCTGACTTTCCACTGATCTGACAAACACTCTGCTTTCTCATGATAAATATTATCAGATCAAAGATGCAATTTTCTACATAAAACAAAAACTCACCTCAAAATGCTATTGATCACAGGTGAACTATTTGTGTTCATCTCCCTTACCAAGGTGATCGGGTGTTATCCGACCCACTGAGGGCCTGAACAGAACAAGAAGGAGGAGGAAAAGGCGAATTTGCTCTCTGTTGGAGCTGAGGTATCCATCTTCTGCCCTCGGACATTGCCGCTTTTGGTCCTCGGGCTTTCAAACACAGACACACTGACACCATTGTGCTCCCCCACCCTTATCCCCATTCTCAGGCCTTCTGACTGGGACTTAATTACACCACCAGCTTTCCTGGTTCTTCAGCTTGGAGATGGCTGATTGTGGGACTTCTTGGCCTCCATAAACAGTGCGAGCCAATTGCTATAAATATTTACAGCCATTGGTTCAGTTTCTCTGGAGAACCCTAACTAATACCTTGAGTGACCAAATGGATGAGCAGAATATTCAGTCTCAGGTGAGATATTCCTGGAAACATTCTGGCCTTGGAGACACACAAACAAGCGTGTATAACTTGAAGATTATAGAGTCAAATAAACACAGGCACCGATAATGCAGAACTGCTCTAGTAAGGAGACCCCAGCAAACGTTTCACGAAAATACCCCTTGGTAAATGGCACATCCTGAGTAAAATTCCAGTAAACAGTTCTGCCCTGATTTGCTTTGTGATCTTAAATAATTTATTATCATCTAACATTCTACCTCATTTTCTACATCTATTAATAGGATATTCTATCAAGGTGCCGCAGAGTCACATTAGCTAAATGTGCTGTTGCAGATGATGGGAAATATTTTCTGAGAAAAAAGTCAATAGTATTTCTAAAACAGGGTTATTCCTAAAACAAATGACATAATTAAATGCAAGTGTATGACCGGAGCATTATGTGCTGACAACTTACATTTATGGAAATTCAATACTTCTAAGTAATTCCTGTATCAACCATTACTCAGCCATATTGATATAAAATATAGAGGAATTAGAGCGATCATCAACAGAAATAATCAAAACCTTATTCCAATAAATACCTATATTACAGTTGTTATGGCAACTCACAACTTTTCTTTTCCTGCTTCGGAAGTATGTATCAAAGTCGTAACATGATGTTTTTGCAAATGATGTTATTGCAGCTCCAGTTTTTTTATTTTGTTTTTTTTTTTGAGGGCAGTGTCACTCACTAGTCCTCATATGTGGGACCCGAACCGGGGCCACTGGCTTCCAAAGCCAGCGCTTAACCACCGTGCCACTCAGCCGGCCCTGCAGCCCCAGTTTTGAGTGCAATAGTTAATAACCCATTGTATTGAATTGTATTTTTCAGTCCTACTTGTTTACTACTGTGGAGGGAAGTAACAAACTGCTACAATCCCTGGGAAGAATGGCCAGACTTTATTTTTAATGTAAAGCGTCAGAATTTTATTTTTCTGAAAAGTATACTGAGGCGCATTCAGTGTAAGCAACAAATGTGGGCTTATACATATACATAAGGGGTGATCAAGAAGCCTCCTAGTGCCAAACTTAAGTAAAGGGTAACTGATGATTTTTAAATCTTGAAATAGAGCAGGATTGTAGGTTTACCATTTACTGGTATAATCTACACCATTATAATAATAAAAATGTTTTTTTGTTTTCCAAATGTATGCTGAGATCACACACAGGAGTTAACAATCTAACATAAATCACACTCTCTTTAAATACAAGTTTGTATTATAGCATAATATATGTACCAGAGGTGCCAAAACAATGTACACACACATGACGTGTATTCATCTTTTGTTAT
This sequence comes from Aselliscus stoliczkanus, assembly GCA_033961575.1. Taxonomy (NCBI): domain Eukaryota; kingdom Metazoa; phylum Chordata; class Mammalia; order Chiroptera; family Hipposideridae; genus Aselliscus; species Aselliscus stoliczkanus. The sequence goes on from CM066733.1 coordinate 38,054,472, forward strand.
TGGTATACATTAAGTATCACAATTTTAGTACAGTTTTTTTTCTTTCTTAAAATGTGTACACATTTTTTTGGGCACCCTCTGTATATACAGAAAGGCACACAAATCGCAAGTGTGTAAGCTCAGTGAATTTGCATAAAGTGAACACTGTGAAGTCCCCACTTGGACCAAAATATAGACCATTCCTAATACCCCAGTAGCTCGTTTTCAGTTCAGACTAATACAAACAGTAATGTCGTGACCATTTTTGTAACTGTTTTTTGGTAAACACAGTTCCACATCTCAGAGTACAACTGCTGGGTCGTAGGATATATTACCAAACAGATTTCCAAGGTTGTGCCAATCTGCGTTCCCCCTCAGCACATAGGAAAGTCCCAGTGCTCCGCACACTTTCCACCTCGGGGTATTACCTGTCATTTACCTGCGAGTCACCCTAATGGGTGTGTGGTGGGACTGCCTTGCACCTCTATGTCCCTTTTCCATGATGAGTAATTCTGTCAAACACCTTGTTCAGAGATTTATTGGCTAATTAGATATCTCCTTTTAAAGATGTCTTTCAAGTTATATCCATTTTTCAAATGTTAAGTCTTTTGTTGATCTGGATGAAATCTTTACATATTCTGGATCTGAATCAGATGTATTCACTGCAAATCCTTCTTCCACTCCATAGTTTCCTATTCACTTCTTCATGTGTCTTTCTTTGGCAATGTGATCTTAAGTTTAATGGAGCCCAATGAATTGTGTGGTTTTTTCCCTGTATGGTTAATGCTTGTGTTCTAATTAAGAAATGTTTGCATATGAGGGCCAGTGACATTGCCCTAAAAAAAAAAAAAAAAAGATGTCTGCCTACCCCGAAGTCATGAAGTTATTCTCCCATGTTTTCCTTTAGAGAGTTTATTGTTTTTTCTTTTTATGTTTGGATCTACCTGCTACTTGAAATGGATTTTTTAGTGTGGTGTGAGATATGGTCCAAGATTTTTTTCATATTGATATCCTATTCATCTGCACCATTTACTGAAAAGTACATCTTTTCTAAATCATGCTTTTGAGACAAACCTGTATAAGAAGGCACCTTCAGAAAACATAAGTCTTTGAAAGTAGAATTGTACATAATTATGGGCCAAATTCAGAATGCTCTAGATTGTCAATACAGATAGTGTAAAAATTTTAATTTGTCTCTAGACTAGGGGTTGGCCAACTTTTTAGGTAAAGAACGAGGTAGTAAATATTTTAGGTTCTGTGGGTCATACCGTTTGTGTTGCAACTACTCTGTTGCTAGAATGTGCTGTGGTCTGAGTAGCCATAGACAACATATAAACGAGTGGGCATGGTGGTATTCCAACCAAGCTTTATTTACAAAAACCAGTAGAAAGCTGGATTTGACCAGATGGTCCTAGTTTGCCAGCTCCTGCTCTAGATTGTCACCAAATTACCAAATATTATGCATTTCTCTATTTGCTCGCATCTGTGAAAACCTGACACAGAAATAGGCCGTAGGAGCCCCGTGGCCTGACCCTGCCGGGAATTGTTCACAGGGGTTTACATAGATTCACCTAGTTAAGCCACCTTAGCTCTGTCCTGAGTAGCTACAGCAAGACCAACTGAGTCAACATCGACTTCTCCAGTGAATCATCCCCAGGCAGTCATATAGTAAGAAGTCGCCAGAAAGGCTGGGAAGGATTAATGAGGTATCAAGTTTCCTGATGAGGGGGAATGTGCTTTTGGAAGAACCAGACTGGATCAGTAACCCAGTCAGGTCATTTCAATGGTGACTTGACAGCTTTGTGAGGACCTGAAGATCAGGGATGTCTGCACGGAGGGTTGGAAACACTGGCGCAGATGAGCTGTGCCCTCCACCTAAATTGTAAAAGACTGTACCCTCAGGTTCTGTCCATGGCCTGTTTCTGTCAATCACTTCACAAACCCTTGCGACAGCTACACTTGCGGTTACAGAATATGAACTTCATTGTAAGTGAACATCAGAAACTGATCTCAGCCATACACCAATCACAAATTAAGGAAAAACCATCTGTAATCCAAGTGGTTAAACACTCAACAGCTCCCCTCATTGAAAACATTCATTGTACCCTCCTTAATGTTATTACCAGGTAAGCAGTCGGGTTTGTTATGGATCTACACAGAAAAGTGAAGCTGTCAATGCATTTTGCTGAGAGTTTTAGGCATCAAACTCCCTCATGTTATTGTCAAATTTCCATTTGTGATTTATGTATTTTAATTAACTATCATCATTTTTTAAAAAAAAGATTTTATTGGGGAATTGGGGGAGGCGAATAGCTTTGGGGAATCGGGGAAGGGGAACAAACAAGTTGCTATCTTTTTGTTCTTCAGTCTAGTTGCGGAGGATGTTGCTTCACTGGCCCATGTTGGTATCGTCATTGTGCTCTTCCCGGGTGAGGCAGCTCGGTCGCCGGCCTCTGGATGGTCGCTTACCGCGGCTATTGGCAGCTCACACTGGCTACCACCGGCCACTCAGTGTAGCCTATGGCAGCCCACTACAGCAGGGGCTGCAGCCTACACCGTCGCCGGGGCTCGCAGCCCAGCTCCAGGTGGAGCTGTTGTTACCTGTAGAGGGCAGTGTCACTGGCCCTCATATGTGGGATCCGAACTGGGGTCGCTGGCATCCCAAAACCAGCTCCCAACCAACGCGCCACTCGGCCAGCCCAACCATCATCATTTTTAAATGACAGTTTAAAGCATCATTTAAGGATCATTTAAGAAGTGAATCAAATTTTACTTAGGTAGTTGTTTAATCAAATCATATGGGATTTTAGAGATAATAGCTGTAGGCATATTGGCCTCTGGGAATTTTCCTAGTTCTCTCTGAAAAGCCTCCCGCCTCACTGAGTTCGTCACCTACACACAGCTGTTTGAATCAGAGGTTGCTCCCTTTAGCCAAACAAGGCCAATAAACTGTTCTAAAGACATTTGGAATTGGGACCAAGGGACTTTAGCTTAAGTGTGGTTGCTCTCTTGAAGAGAGGCGATAAAAACTCAAGAGCTACTGTCTAGAGTCACTTTCCCCATGTGAACAGAAAAACAGAGTGAACTGGGCTGCAGGAATAGTGAAGCATGAAGCAGTGCACAGGAAGTGGCCCTGGCCGCCCATCTGGCCCTGAGTTGAGACACAAATTTATGTATTCTGGAAACCAATTCCCTTTCTCTTTCTCTCAAGCTAGCTAAAGGGGATTTCTACTACATAGAATTTCTACATCATCTAGTCCACACTGCTCATTATACGGGACAAGTCCAGGGATGATAAATGATTTGCTCGAAAATTCTATTTTCAGTGACAGAGCTGTGACTAAAACTCAGTCTCTGCTCCCTCTCTGATGGACCTTACTCCAGGTGACACTACATAGACATTTATTGAATAAATGAATGAATGAGCCTATTCATTAACTCACTTTGAATCTCAACTCGTAATAATTAGCTCTTTTCTAATGGGCCTGCCCTCATCTTTTGGTCAGAATAGGTAACAAACTGTTGCTGGGGTACTTATTTCCCAGAAGAGAAACACCCCACTTTAGAGCTGTGCTTCTGCTCAAGCAGTTAAGAGCTAATTAGGAAAATTTATTTGGTTGTTCGTTTCCCTCGCTCCTGAGACTGTTGGCTGCTGAGGGGTCCATAGCTACTGCTCTTTCTGGTTGTCCCACTGAAGGGAATTGCCTCACTGAGGTTATGCCTCTTCCCTGGGCTCACTAGGCCTGCCCTCAATGGCTGCTGATGCCAGGAACTGAAGCCGGGTGTCTCAGCCTCAGGCAACACCATCTGAAGGCCTCCATGCAGTTGTACCGCAGTTCAACCCCCTCTGCTTAGGCTTGCTCCCCTCACTCCCTCACAACACTTATTCCGGAGCACACTCCCTAATGTAAACCTCCTGCATGCAAACCTCTAACTCAAAGTCTGTTTTTCTGGGAATCTTACCTAAGATAGTAGCTCTTTTAGTAGTTGCCAGAGAAAAAGAGGAGGAAAAAGCTACATAAAGCCGTTTGTAACAGAAAGCTAAAAATTCTCCTAGTTCTTCTGCCTGACAAACAAAATCCTATTTTTTTCATTCCAATTTATACTTTTTAAATGGTGTTAGGTGTGAGTTACTTTATATTTGTTTACTTCTCTAAGAGATTAAAAGCACATCATCTTATATATTACTTGTTACAAACTACTTTTTTTTTTTTTTTAAGATTTTATTGGGGAATTGGGGAAGGGGAACAGATAAGTTACTGTCCTTTTGTTCTTCAGTCTAGTTGTGGAGGATGTTGCTTCACTGGCCCACATCTTGGTATTATCATTGACCTCTTCCTGCATGAGGCAGATCGGTCGCCGGCCTCTGGAAGACTGCTCACCGCCGCTATTGGCAGCTCACTCGGGCTGCCGGCCACTCACGCTGGCTGCCGGTCACTCACTGTAGCCTATGGCAGCCCACTGCAGCAGGGGCTGCAGCCTATGCTGTCGCCAGTCACTCACGGCAGCTCAGCTCCAGGTTGAGCTGTTGTTCACCATCTTAGCTGTAGAGGGCTCAGCATCACTGGCCCACATGTGGGATCTGAACCGGGGCCCTGCTGCTCAGAGCTGGCACCCAAAGCCAACTCCTAATCAATGCACCACTCGGCTAGCCCACAAACTACTTAATAAATTGCTTTATACTCTTAAAACTGTTTAATCCCTATATAGCACGAATGACACTGTAATTGTCTACTTCCTTGCTGGTCTTCCCTGCTAGGTTGCCTTGTCTTTGAATCTCTGGCACCTCTCTGAAATGGACCCTGGGGGATGCAGTTAATATTGGTTGAATAAATGGAGATTGCATTCAGCTGACAGGAAAAAGATGGCAACAGGAAAAACCCTAAATTGAAGTCCTGAATCACATTTCATTGAATAAGATTTCTTATCCTCAGAAACCTTGAGATATTAACAAATTGCTGAATGATACTCCATTTTAATTTCCTCCAACATTAATTTTGAAAATTTTAAAAGTTTGTAAAAAGAAAACAAACTTTTCCTTTTTTTTCCCTTTCTCTCTTCATGAACATATGGGTTTTTTATTCAATGTGTTAGGCTATTGTAGTTATTATTTTTTATGTATAAGTCATCCCAAATTTGACCAGCAAGAGTCCCTTCAATCTGGCTCCTGTGTCCTTTTCATATGACCCAGCACTTCTTTACATTCCGGCTTGTGCTACATGGCTGAGCTATAAGAAAAGAAAGAAAAGAGACCTGAAAGCCAAAGCAGAGTGTAACTACTGGCTGACGTTGAGATGGCCCCGGAAGCTGTGAGGAAACCTGAAAATAGACCCTAATAGCTGAGGCTTAGAGTTTAGTTCTCACATAGCAACAGGTGGCGAGTCCCTGGATTTGAGGGTAGCAGGAAGTAGAACTGAGATCTGTTCTCATTTACTATGATTTCAGTTTTTTTGTTTGCTTTCTTTCTAGATTCCACATAGTGAAATCGTATGGTATTTGTCGCTTTCTGTTTTACTTATTTCACGTAGCATATGCCCTCAAGTTCCATCCATGTTATCGCAAATGGCAAGATTTCCTTTTTTTTTTTTTTAAAGATTTTATTGGGGAATTGTGGGAGGGGAAAAGCGTTGGGGAATCTGGGAAGGGGAACAGACAAGTTGCTGTCCTTTTTTTTAGAGGGCAGTATCACTGGCCCTCATATGTGGGATCCAAACCGGGGCCACTGGCTTCCCAAGCCAGTGCTTAACCATCGCGCCACTCAGCCGGCCCCCTTTTTTTTTTTAATGGCTGAGTAATATTCCTCTGTGTGTGTGTGTGTGTGTGTGTATCACATTTTTTTTTTTTTGAGGGCAGTGTCACTGGCCCTCATATGTGGGACCCGAACCGGGGCCGCTGGCTCCCCAAGCCAGCGCTTAACCACTGCACCCCTCGGTGGGCCCTGTATCACATTTTCTTCATCCATTCATCCACTGACCTCTGGGCTTACCAAGCGGAGGTCCCTAGTAACTGGGACAAAAAGGGTTTCAGTGGAGTGGTTTGGATTAAATCTTGATTGGGGTCTGTACAAGAGAGAATGGGGAGAGAAGAGGAGCTAGTAAGTATAGAAACCTCTTAGAACTAAGAAGAGCAGAGAAATTGGTGCTGAAGCTTGAGGGCATGGGGCGGGGAGGGTTTCAAGAAAGTTGTTTTTTAAGATGGGAAACATTTCAGAATGTTAAATGCTATTGAAATCAATCTAGTGGAGAGGGGGAAAATGTTTGGCAGAGGAGAGGGATAACTGTAGGAGCAAGGTCTTTGAATAGCTAAGAGAGACTGATTCCAATATATAGTTCCCCCGTGAACAAAGCTATGTTGGGGTGCCAACCCCTCGCACAGTCGAAAATCTGTGTATAACTTTTGACTCCCCCAATATGTAAGCTGTTCCTCGGTATCCAAAGGGTAATGGTTCTGCGACCTCTCCCGCAGATACCAAAACCACGGATGCTCAAGTCCCCACATAAAATGGCATAGATCAATGCAGACAGTTGCTCTCCACATCCACAGACTACCAACTTTGGATCAAAAACAATACAGGTATTTTTCTGAAAAAGTCACGTATAAGTGGATCTACAGAGTTAGAACCTGTGTTGTTTACTAGTCAACTGTATAGTAACTTGGGATATGATCAAAATCATTTCATAGGTAGTCAGGGAAAGGATGGACTATTTTCAATAAACAATGCTGAGGCCAACCGTTTTCTCATCTTTAAAAAAGATAAAATTAGATCCCTCCCTTATATCATAAACAAAAATAAATTCTAGATGGTGTAAAGGCCCCAACATAAAAAGCAAAACTTCAATGTTCTGAGGAAAATGTGTTAGAACATCTTTACGACCATGGAGTAGAAACGAATTTCTTGACAAGGTACAAAAGCAAAATCAATAAAGGAAAAGATTTTCTAAACTGGATATACTAAAACTCCCATACTACAGGTTTATCATAAACAGTGTTGAAAGATGAGTCACATAAGGGGCCTGCCGAGTGGCTCAGTTGGTTAAGAGCTCACTCAAGAGTGTGAGCTGAGCTCTGAGCAACAACAGTTCGATGCCCAGCCCGAGCAAGATGAGTCATGTATTGGAAGAAAACATTTGCATCACAGATAACCAACACAAGATTAGTATCCAGAATATATATATATGTTTTAATTTTCATGTAGGTACAGTTTCCATGTACATAATAAGAAATACACATGGAAGGTGAAAAGTTATGTAGCAACTGTTTTGATATGTATAATCCATTTCACATACTACTAACTAAACTCCTCAAAAGTATCAGGAGACATTAAGGGTAGTCTCTAGTTTAATGTTAAGTGCACTATGTATAAATAATTTTGATAATGTGTTGATCTCCTAAAATGAAATTATTTTAAGTATGAAATTTTTACATTCAGTTGGGATATACCAATCTGTTTTGCCAACGAAGATTGCATTGAAAATCTTGTAAAAATTAAAAACCCTGTGTCATCACTGAATGGGAGAATTGATCAGTGAATGGGAGAAAACACACTGTTCACTGAGAAAAACAGAATGGTACAGATACGCAGATAAAAGAGAAACAAGAAAAATATTAAATGTAATTTTATGGTTTCTACCATTAGATGGTAGAATGCCAAGGTGTTATGTAATACTGTCAGTCTTGTCAGGGATGGGACATGTGGAGAAACAAAGTCATTTAAATTTTATTGATTAAAATGAGGAGGATGCAGTCATATATTACATCTTCACACTGAAGTTTAGCTAATTCTACTAAGGCTATATTATATAGTTTGACTAAGGGGCACTATTTCTTTAAAAAAATCAGGATTCATTAATCCATAGTTGATCTTAAGTAATTTTGATATTTTATTCATTTTTCTTCAGAAGACTGATTTAAAAATGTCTTTATAGGAACACAGAGATACTCTCAATCTCTAAAAAGAAACTATTATTGTTTGTTAGCTACAGAAATAATGTCAGTGCTTTAGAAAACAAAAGCCAGCTTCTGTGGAGAGTTGGCACACACTGTGATATTTTGACCAATTTAATGTTTTGGGACCGCACATCAATTTAATCTAATAATTTTAACCTAATTGTTTCATTTCACACGGGAAGAAAACCCAGCAACTTGTCAAAATACTGTATACTCAAGTACTGTATTTCGCCATGTATAATGTGCACCCAAGTTTTTGGCCCAAACTTTCAGGGGAAAAAACCTTTTGTATTAACTTTTTTAATTCAAATTTTTATACGTTTATATTTAGGTACTTGTTTTTTGTATTATAAAGGAATTTTAGCATTTTTAAAAACATATTATGGTACAAAAAATTTTATGTAACAAATAATTACAAAACACAAGAACAGATACAAGGTACAAGAAATTTTATGTACCAGTAATAAATTTATGGTATTCACACATCATAGAAGGCCAAGAACTCTTCATCACTGTCAATATCAGAAGTATCATCTTCAATTTTTACATTATCAGTGTCTTCTGAAGAGTTACTTTCCTCATCTGGGTAAATTTGATCGTCGTCACTTCCATTCACTGCATTGCTGATGCCACATTTTTTAAATGATTTCACAACCACTTCCTTCTTGACACGGTTCCACAACCTTAGGGTCCAATCACAAACCTGGGCGATGGATACTTTCTTGATTCTGCCGGTTGGTGTTAAACCATTACCAGCTGACTGCATCCACAATGTCCACTCTTTTTTCATTAGGGCCTTAAAGGGCTTGTTTACTGACACATCAAGAGGTTGCAGTTGGCTGGCTAGCCCACCAGGTATCACAGCAAGTTGGGTTTTCAAGTCCCCTGCGATTGCTTTCACACTTTGTGTAACGTGGGCTTTGAAGTGATCGAAAAGAAGCAAAGCTGGCTTTTTAAGTAATCCTCCAGGCCTTCGTGACCAGACTTTGTTAAACCAGATTTTCATGCCTTCTTCATTCATCTGCCCTTTTTCATGTATGTGGACAATGACTCCACTTGGAATCTTTTCTTTCAGAAACATTTTTCTTTGAAAGATGATCATAGGTGGTAGCTTTGTCCCATCTGCACAACAGGCTAGAACAACAGTGAAATGTATTTTTTCAAGTCCATTAGTTTGAACAGCCACAGTCTTTACTCCTTTGATGCCCACAGTTTTGTTGGATGGCACAACAAATGTGAGTGGGACCTCATCCATATTGGCGATTTCGGACAGCTCAAAGCTGTAAGTCCTTCGAAGATTGATAACATAAGAATGAAATTCCAAAACTTGATTCTCACAGGCTGCTGGAAGTTTTTGGGCAAGTTTCATTTGTGTTCTCAGGCTCAAACCTTCTCTCTTCATAAAGTTAAAGCACCATTTAGGTGTCCCTGAGAAATCATCAATGTTTTTTTCTCGTGCAATCCTTTTACCCTCTTCTTGTATCATCTTGGCCGACACAGAGATCCCAGTTTGATGCTGCTCCAGAATCCAATTCTTCACCTCCTGCTCCACCTCCGGCCACTTTGGAAGTTTCCCTCGCATTGCCTTCTTCTGTCTTGGCATCTGAAGAAGCTTTTCTTCCTGTTGCCTCCACAGTCTGATGACACTCTCTGTGGGAGGAGGTCCAAAGTGTCTCTCGGCAGCTCTGTTGCCATGCTCTTTAGCAAATTTAATAACTGTTAGCTTAAAGCTTGCAGTATATGAAAACCGTTTCGACATTTTCCAATAGTATTTGTAAAAATATCAGGTAGATTGCTAGCTCCCGCCTAAGGTGTAGTAAGAGAAATGTCGTGCTGTTCACCCTATGGTAATAAAGTTGGCATCACCTATCTTATCAAGTCATAGTCACTTACTCTGTGGACAACAATCTCAACAATCTCACTCTCTGTTTCATTTCATTGAATCGTTGATCAAAATTGCTTTCGTTGTAAGTTTGTCATAAGTTCAACAAAACACATTATCATATTCCAGGGTATTATTTTGTATACAGATGTTGTTATGGATTTCTAGAATTACACTTTTAACTCATAAGCATAAATAAAAGAATTAAAAACATTTATATAGATACAGAATTAGTGCTATCTGTGTATAATGTGCATTCTTATTTTTCCCTCACAAATTTGGGCAAAAATGTATACAATATACACAGCAAAATACGGTAGTTATGGTAAGACCAAAATATGCATCAAGGTCAAAGAGAAGTAAATATGATATACCACCCTAAGCATTTATTTCATTTTACACAGGTTGATTTTCAATGAAAATATAATAAAATATATTACGTTCTTTAGAAATACTTAACTATGGTCTGTAGTTTTCAGCAATGTCCTTTTAACATGAAATTTAATTATAAAACAATACTTTAATTCACTCATTTTCAATATGCCAGTTCAGAGAAAAATATCTGTATTTCCAGGACTTTTGCCAGTTATATATTTTAAGATTAAAAATTGCAAAGACTTGATTTTATCCTAGAAAATTCACTGCTTCTCAGTTGGTGCATCGCAATATGGCACATTTTCTAAAAGAAGGTCTTTCCTAGGGATCAATTCTGAAAGAACAAAAAGAGAATCATTAAGTCTAAAATTAAATACAAATATTCATTTCCCCCTAAAATTTATAACAGTAAAATATGGAGTTTTAAGGTAAATCTTCCAGTTTTATTTCAGTTCACTCCTAAGGTACAGTTCTTGATTTAACCCTTTATGATTTATTTATTAAATATAACTAATTAAATACCTTAACAGAATTAGGCCAAAGCACATTAGCTATCTTATTATATATTACTGATAATTAAAACCATCAATAAGAAAATGTTTTTAGGGCCAGCCGAGTGGCACGTTGGTTAAGAGCTGGATTGGGAAGCCAGTGGCTCCAGTTCGGATCCCACATATGAGGGCCAGTGACACTGCCCTCTACAGCTAAGATGGTGAACAACAGCTCCACCTGGAGCGGGGCTGCTGTGAGTCCCCAGGATGACATAGCTGCAGCCCCTGCTGCAGTGGGCTGCCATAGGCTACAGTCTGGCAGCTAGCATGAGTGGCTGGCAGCCAGTGTGAACTGCCAAAACCCACTGTGAGCGGCCATCCAGAGGCTGGCGACCAATCTGCCTCACCTGGGAAGAGGGCAATGATGATACCAACATGGGCCAGTGAAGCAATGTCCTCCACAACTAGACTGAAGAACAAAAGGACAGCAACTTTTCTGTTCCCCTTCCCCAATTCTCCAACGCTGTTCCCCTCCCCCAATTCCCCAATACAAATCTTTAAAAAAAGAAAATGTTTTTATACTACCTACTACACAAAAACCAAGACTGCTATCCTAATTTAAAGATATCAAATTTTACAAAACAGTGGTTCTGAACTGGGGGTGTTTTGGGTGGTCACACCAACTGACCAATGCTCCTGGAATTCAGTGGGCAGAAGCCAGGGTCGTGTGGGACAGTCTGATGCAGTGAAGAACTATCCTGTTCAAAATGCCAATAGCGCCCCATTGAGAAAAATAGTTAAACAACAACAACAAAAATAAACGTTGATTCCTAGTTAAGTCATCTTGCCAAAGTCAATTAAAGCAAAACTCATAGGATACAAAATTTTAAGGAGATGCATGATTTCTCCTTTGTTTTTCTCCACAAAAGCTGAATCCAGGTGAACTGTCAAGATCAAAAAATGCTCACACCACAGTATTCAGCATTCTATGAAACAACTTGCCTACATTCTTCAAAAACATCATCGTCCTGAAAGATGAAGAAGGACTGAAGAAGTGATCTAGGTTAAGAAAGTCTAAGAAAACATAATGACAAAATGCCATTTGTGTGATCCTCAGTTGGATCCTAGACCAGAGGGAAATTCTTTTTTCTGATGTTATAAAAGGACATTGTCAAGACAAATGGAAAAATCTGAATAACAGAATTGTATCGATATTAATATCCTGGCTTTAATAATTATACTGTGGTTACATGAGAGACTACCCTGGTAAATTTAGGAAACACACACTGGAGTATTTTTCAGAAATACATCCTAAATTATTTCTCCAGATCTAAACCCAAGTGGGCTGTCATGATTCTTCAAAATACTCATTTTGGGGGAAAGAGACATGTGTCTACAATTTACCCTCAGAAAGTTCAGGGAAAAAAAAATGAGAGAAGATGATAAAGTGAATGTGGTAAAATGTTAGCATTTGTGAAATCTGAGTAAAGGAAATTACCATATCCTTCAACTTTTCTTGTACCTTTTTTGTAAATTTGAGTCATTAAAATTTTTTTAAAAAGATATCACTAAAACAAATTCAATTCAGAAGGAAAATTGAAATTCTCAATTAAAAAATAGCTGATCTGAATGTGAGCTGAGCTCTGAGCAACAGCAGTTCGATGCCCAGCCCAAGCCAAGCTGCCACTGAGCTGCCAACAGGTGGCAGGATGGCTCAGCTAAAAAATAAATAAATAAATAAATAAATAGCTGATCTGACTAAAAATAATGCTCTTATGAGTCAGATGGTAAATCTGGTAAATGAAAACCAGTTAAATAAGTATTATTTAACCATTTTTTATATCTCACCTGATTTTAACAAATCTTTGGAGGCTTCCCCAGATTATAGTTGAGATTTTAACTTATTACAAAGGCAGTATATTGTCCTACTTATGAAACATATGTGTGTCTACTTTATGCTGGACATTACACCAAGAAATGAAGATATAGAGGTGAATGTAAGTCTCTTCAGTAGATCATGGTGACTATAGTTCATAATACTGTGCTGCACATTTGAAAGTTGCTAAGGGAATAGATCTTAAAAATCCTCATCACAAGAAAAAAAATGTTGTAACTATGTATGGGGACAGATATTAACTAGGCTTATTGTGGTGATCAATTCATAATATATACAAGTATTGAATCATTACATTGTAGACATGAAACTAATACGTTATACGTCAATTTTGCCTCAATGAAAAAAAAAACCCAACTCTCTTCAGTTTCATAGACTTCACCATCTACTTGGGAAAGACAGATAGATTAACCAAAAGTCCACCAAACAGTGGTTTAAATGAGTAAGAGATTTAATTTTCTCATATATCAAGAAATGAGGTTTAAAGCAATCCTGGGCTACTGAGGATCCTTAGTACAACTAAGGACCCAGGCTCTTTTCTTCCTGGTCTGCTACCCTTCCTGTGTGGTTTTTGTCTTCACTGCTGCTATCACTTCACATCTTCACTCCAGGCAGGAAGAGAAGGAAAAAGGGGAAAAGGAAAGTGCTAGCTTGGCCTATGCTTTTTTTTCCACTCCCCAAAGGTTTTATCGGGGAATTGAGGGAGGGGAACAGTGTTGGGGCACTGGGGAAGGGGACCGGCCAAGGTGTTCTTCAGTCTTCATTGTGGAGGGCGCCAGTAGCCATCAGGCTGTCCTTCGGCAGATCATGGCCTCTAAGCTCAAGGTGCTGTGTTCAATCTTAGTTGCCACCATCCCATGAGGGAGTCGAACCTGCAGCCTTGTTGTTAAGAGCACACGCTCTATCCTCTGAGCCATCTGGGCAGCAGCTCAGCTCAAGGTGCTGAGTTCACTCTTAGTTGCAGGTGGGCACAGCCACCATCCCATGAGGGAGTTGAACCAGCAGCCTTGTTGTTAAGAGCGCACACTCTATTCACTGAGCCATCTGGGCGGCAACTCAGCTCAAGGTGCCAAGTTCAGTCTTAGTTGCGGGTAGGCATAGCCCACCATAGAACAGGCAGTCTGTTGTTACACCAGCTGAGCCATCCTGCCATCTGTTGGCAGCTCAGCCACAGCTCAACTCGGGCACAGCATCACTGGCCCATGTGGGAATTGAACCAGCGGCCCTGTTGCTCAGAGCTTGTGCTTTTAAGCCAACTCTTAACCAACTGAGCCACTCGGCCGGACAGCATCACTGGCCCATGTGGGAATTGAACCAGCGGCCCTGTTGCTCAGAGCTTGTGCTTTTAAGCCAACTCTTAACCAACTGAGCCACTCGGCCGGCCCCGGCCTATGCCTTTTTAACAGGAAAACAAGAGCCTTCTTGGAAGCAACATCCAATAGACAGCTGCTTACATTGGCCAGAAAGGTGTCACGTGGTCTGAGAAATCACTTTTTTTGGGGGTGGGCGGATCTGGCACACTGTACCCTGAACACAACTTTTCAGTTAGTAAGATATTCAGAATGGATACTGGAGAAGCAACCAGCAGTCCACCTTTTGAGCTACACAACGCGAATATGTCCCCTTCCTCCCATTTATAGAGTATGCCCATTTACTTCCTGACCCATAAGGTCTCATTCAGTTCAAATGAAGGCGCTCTGGCTCATGTGCTCGCCTTTCCATTAGGTCCAGTGGTAGCTCCCATGGTAGATACCTATTAGACCATAGTAAAGACGAACAGGATCCAGCAATAAAAAACTGGAATGGGAGACACATGGCAGTTGCTACTCTCCAGCAAATCCTAAATCCAAGTGGACAGGAAGAGCAAGATTTCCTTGCTTTTGGCAAAACAATAAATTTCCCAGTCAGCCAATCTGGCAACCCCTAATCCTGGTTTCTGAGAGACCCAAAGATCCTCTCTTGTCCACTGCTCTTCAAGGCTCCTAGTTCTGTCCTCTGGGGGATCCTGCTTGTCCAGAGGTGAGGATATTGGAAAAGAAGCCTTTCTTTGCGGCTCTGAAGATTTCATAGTCCACTTCCTGTTGATATGAGTTCAGGGCCCCAAAGGGCCTTAAGAGTTGGAGATCACCAAGTTCCTTGGCAATACAATTCATTAAAAAACATTATAAGCAGGGCCGGGCGAGAGCTCGCTCAAGAGTGCGAGCGGAGTTCTGAGCAACAGCAGTTTGATGCCCAGCCCGAGCTGAGCTGCCAACAGTTGGCAGGATGGCTCAGCTAAAAAAAACAAAACAACATTATAAGCCTCAAATCTGCCCCCCCCGTCATTTCCACGTACAAGTAACCACAGGCAAACATGCTGACACAGTTGTTTTTTTTCCCCCAAAGATTTTATTGCAGAATTGGGGGCGGGGAACAGCATTGGGGAACTGGGAAAGGGGAACAGACAAGTTGCTGCTGTTCACCATCTTAGCTGTAGAGGGCAGTGTCACTGGCCCTCATATGTGGGATCCGAACCGGGGCTGCTGGCATCCCAAGCCAGCTGTTAACCAACGTGCCACTCGGCCGGCCCAGCTGACACAGTTTTTAAGCATGAAGGTTTTCATCCTTTGGTGATGGCCTCTACGTTCTACCCAATCCCCTAACCTTTAGCTTCATGGACTTTTCTTAAAGTAATGAAAAACTACAGGTTCCAGTGAGTTACATGCATCCTATATCTGACCTTTGTTTGGCAAATGAAATGCTTGGAGCACTGATCTTATTTCAGGTTAGAGCTCGGAAGCCCCTTTCTTGTACTGGTTTTAGTTTTAGTTTAGTAAGGAGCAAGTGGCAATTCCAACCCTGCAAAGCTCTAAAGTTTAGGACTCTTACTCAATTATACTTCAGAATGTGGAAACAGTGCTGCTAGCAAAGCAGTATTTCCTTCCATCTTTGCTTTGCAGACTGACTAGCTTAGTCTGCATTTATCCTCTTTTTCAATATTTTGCTGAAAGAGGAAGAAATAACCAGCATACGCTGACATTTTTGTTATTTCCCCTGTTGCTACAGTCTCAGCTGGTACTTGGTCTGTGTGCCAAGAAACAGAAGGAGACCCTGACCTTACTACAGAACAAGACCACTAGCTTAAAGCCCATAATGGTCAGGTCCATGATAATCATACCCACCCCCCATCCCTGCCTTCGATTCAACTAAATTCGCATTTTAGGTTGTGTGATTTTCAGTACCTCACTCCTGGTAACAACTCCTGTTCTTCTTAGTTACAAGCAACTGAAGCTGACTCTGGCTCATTAGGCACACTAGGCATTTTTAAAAACAGGTTATTGGTCTAACTCATGGAATTGTTTTGAGGGCTTAAAAATTAGGCAGGCTTGCAGCTAAGCTTCTAGGAACAATGTTCAAAGCCATCAGGCCACAGAATTGGCCTGATGATGAAAACTGTCGCTGCCTATGGGGCGCCAGAAGAAACTGCAGCCTTTTCTACCCCATGGAGCCCGAGATGCTGCACTTCAGATGCTCCTCACGACCTCTGCTCCTGCCTCCACTCAAATGCCATTCTGGATGGGCAACTTAACTCTCAACCACTGACGCTTTGCCTGACAGCAAACAGATTGTGTGCCAAGCCTCCTTTCTCCAGCTCTTTTCTGGATGTGGGTGAGTGCGCTGCCTTTACGTCAAATGTCTATGCTGCACAGGAAGCTGAGGAACTGAACTTTCTAGATTCTCTATTAGGGATTTAGAACTCATTCCTGAAACAAAAGAAGGACATTCAAAGGACATAACCGGAAAACCTGCCAAATTTCTCTATTCCATCTCTTCACATAACTAATCTTACTAAGTAATCTTTCCAATCAAAAGCACCCTACAATTGAATTTTTCTGTATTCATTAATTGCTAACATTTTAATTAGGCCAAACATATTACAGGTATATTTACATGTAGGATAGCATTTTCACTGTAATTTTGTTTCATAGGTTGCAAAACACCTGACTTTGCTCTATACAATAAATATCAAAGTACCATAACAACATTAGTTTATTGTTTATTTTTATTTTTTTAGCTGAGCCATCCTGCCACCTGTTGGCAGCTCAGCAGCAGCTCAGCTCGGGCAGGGCATTGAACTACTGTTGCTCAGAGCTTGCACTCTTTTTTTTTAAAAGATTTTATTGGGGAATTGGGGGAGGGGAATAGCATTGGGGAAATCGGGGAAGGGGAACAGACAAGTTGCTGTCTTTTTGTTCTTCAGTCCAGTTGTGGAGGACATTGCTTCACTGGCCCATGTTGGTATCGTCACTGCACTGTTCCCGGATGAGGCAGATCGGTCGCCGGCCTCTGGATGGTCGCTCACCGTAGCTACTGGCAGCTCACGCCGGTTACCAGCCGCTCATGCTGGCTGCCGGTCACTCACTGTAGCCTATGGCAGCCCACTGCAGCAGGGGCTGCAGCCTACAACATCGCAGGGGCTCGCACAGCCCAACTCCAGGTGGAGCTGTTGTTAGCTGTAGAGGGCAGTGTCACTTGCCCTCATATGTGGGATCCAAAACAGGGCCGCTGGCGTCCCAAGCCAGCTCTTAACCAATGCGCCACTTGGCTGGCCCAGAGCTCGCACTCTTGAATGAGCTCTTAACCAATGAGCCACTCAGCTGGCCCAATATCAGTTTATTGAAGTTGCCAGATCTTGACAAAGAACTATACTAAGATCAGGGTGTATTTCCTATAATTTAGGCGCCTGAGAAACTTTATCTACTACAGTAATATTAAATGTATTTTTAAAAAAGTAATTTCTTTAGGGCTGGCCGAGTGGCGCGGTGGTAAGTGCTGGCTTGGGAAGCCAGCGGCCTCGGTTTGGGTCCCATATATGAGGGCCAGTGACACTGCCCTCAAAAAAAAAATAATAATAATAATAATAATTTCTTTAAATAAAAATCCTTACACTCAATTATAGCCCCAAATCAAAATTTAGGTTAAGATTAAAAATAAATAAATAAATAAAAATAGAAGAGCAGGAAACACTTTCAAATTCATTTTATGAGCCCAACATAACCCTGATACCAAAACCAGACAAGTACACTACCAATATAGAAAATTACACTCCAATATCCCTGGATGAACATAGATGCAAAAATCCTAAACAAAATATTAGTAAAGCAAATTCAATAATATATTAAAAGAATCATACACCATGATCAAGTGGGATTTATTCCAGGGATGCAAGGATGTTTCAACATCTATAAATCAATCAATGTGATATACCAGAGTAACAAAATTAAGCATAAAAATCATAGGGTCAACTCAATAGATACAGAAAAAGCATTTGATAAAATGCAAATCCAGGGCTGGACGAGTGGCTCAGTTGGTTAAGAGCTTGCTCAAGAGTGTGAGCTCTGAGCAACACCATTGCTGGTTCGATTCCCACATGGGCCAGTGAACTGCACCCAACCTAAGCTGCCAACAGGTGGCAGGATGGCTCGCTGGTGAGAGCACGTGCTCCTAACAACAAGGTTGCCTGTTCGATGGTGGGCTATACCTACCCGCAACTAAAGACTGAACTTGGTACCTTGAGCTGAGCTGCCACCTGGGTGGCTCAGGAGCTACAGCACAAGCTCTTAACAACAAGGCTGCCGGTTCGACTCCCGCATGGGATGGTAGCTACACCTACCTGCAACTAATTGAACACAGCGCCTTGCGTTGAGCGGTGCAATTGGACTTGGAGCTGAGCTTGCTGCACCCTGCACAACTAAATTGAAGGACAACAACTTGGATTTTCCCCTTCCCCAATTCCCCAACACTGTTTCCCTCCCCCAAATTCCCAATTAAAAAAAAAAAAATCAAATCCATTCATGATAAAACCTCAACAAAAGGCTATTATCTGAAAGAGTGAACGTATCACAACATAATACAGGCCATTTATGACAAGCCCACAGCTACTTGGTGAGAAACTAAAAGTTTTCCTTCAAGAACAAAAATAAGACAAGATGCCCACTCTCACCACTTCTATTCAACATAGTATTGGAAGTCTTAGCCAGGGCAATTAGTCAAAAAAAAAAAGAAAGGGCATCCAAAGCAGAACAAAAGTAGTAAAACTGTCTCTATTTGATGACATTACATTATACACAGAAAGCCCTAAAGACTCCACCAAAAAACTGCTAGAACTAATAAACAAATTCAGTAAAGTTGCAGGATAAAATAATTAATATATAAAAATCAATTGTGTTTCTATAATAACCAACTAGAGAAATTAAGACAACAATCCCATTTACAACTACATCAAAGAGAATAACATACCTAGGAATAAATTTAACCAGTACACTGAAAACTGTAAGATACTGATGAAAGAAACTGAAGAAGAGACAAATAAATAGAAAGATATTCTGTGCTCATGAATTGGAAAAATTAATATTGTTAAAATGCCCATACTACCCAAGGCAATCTACAGATTCAATGCAATCCCTATTAAAATTTCAATGGCATTTTTTACAGAAATAGAACAAATAATCTTAAAATTTGTAAGGAACCACAAAAGACCCCGAATAGCCACAGCAATCTGGAGAAAGAACAGCTGGAGGCATCACACTTCCTCGTTTTATACTACACTACAAAGCTCTAGTAATCAAAACAATATGATACTGGCATAAAAACAGACACATAGATCAAAGGAATAGAGAACACAGGGCTTAGCAACAAACCCGCATACATATGGTCAATTAATTTATGACAAAGGAGCCAAGAATATACAATGGGGAGAAAGACAGTCTCTTCAATAAATAGTGCTGGAAAACCTGGACGTGAGCCACATGTAGAAAATTGAAAATGGACCCCTATCTTACACCATATACAAAAATTAACTAAAAATAGATTAAAGATTTGAATACAAGACAGAAAACATAAAATTCCTAGAAGAAAATACAGGCAGTAAGTTCCCTGGTATCAGTCTTGGGGATGATTTTTTGGATTTGACATCAAAAACAAAGGCAGTAAAAACAAAAAACGAACAACTGGGACTACATCAAACTAAAACGCCTCTGTACAGCAAAGGAAATTACCAACAAAATGAAAAGGCAACATATGGAATGGGAGAAAACATTTGCAAATCATTTATCTGATAGGGGCTAATATCAGAAATATATAAAGAATTCATACAACTCAATAGCAAAGACACCAAAAAAAAAAATAATCAAACAATCTTATTAAAAAATGGGCAGAGAAGGGCTGGCTGAGTGGCTCCTTGGTTAATAGTTGGCTTGGGAGTGCGAGCTCTGAGTAGCAGGGCCGCCGGTTCGGATCCCACATGGACCAGTGACGCTGCGCTGTCTACAGCTAGGATGGTGAACAACAGCTTGACCTGGAGCTAGGCTGCCATGAGTCGCTGGCGACGGTGTAGGCTGCAGTTGGCTGCCGTAAGCTACCGTGAGCAGCCAGCAGCCAGTGTGAGCCGCTGGCAGCCAGAGTGAGCTGCCATATAAGTGCCATCCAACGGCCGGCGAATGACTGCCTCAGCAGGGAAGAACGCAATGATCACAATATCAACATGGGCCAGTGAAGCGACGTCCTCCACAACTAGACTGAAGAACAAAAGGATAGCAACTTGTCCGTTCCTCTTCCCCAATTCCCCAATGCTATTCCGTCCCCCAATTTCCCAATAAAATCTTTAAAAAAAAAAATGGGCAGAGGATCTGAATAGACACTTTTCCAAGAAAGATATACAGATCGCCAACAGCTACATGAAAAGGTGCTCAACATCTCTAATCATCAGGGAAATGCAAATTAAAACCATAATGAGATATCACCTCACACCTGTCAGAATGCCCATCATCAAAAAGGGGTAGCAAATATTGGAAAAGATATGGAGAAAAAGGAACCCTTCTGGACCATTGGTGGGAATGTAAATTGGTGCAACCATCATGGAAAACAGTATGGAGGTTCCTCCAGAAATTAAAAATAGAACTACCATATGATCCAGCAATTTCACTTCTGAGTATTTATCCAAAGAAAATGAAAGGACTCTCTTGAAAAGATAGCTGCACTCCTATGTTCACTGCAGCATCTTTATTTATAATAGCCAATACACAGAAACGAACTAAGTGTCCATTGATGAATGAATGAAGATGGGGTGTGTGTGTGCGAGTATATATACTATATATGGAATATTATTCAGCCACAAAAAGAAGGAAATCTGCCATTGTGACAACATAGGCAGACCTTGAGTACATTATGCTAAGTGAAAAAAGTGAGAGAAAGACAAATACTATACGATCTCACTTATATGTAGAATCTAAAAAACAAACCAGTATTAAGAGCTCGCTCAAGAGTGTGAGCTGAGCTCTGAGCAACAGCAGTTCGATGCCAGCCCGAGCTGAGTTGCCGTTGAGCTGCCAACAGGTGGCAGGATGGCTCAGCTAAAAACAAACAAAGAAACAAAAAACCTGAACCCATAGATACAGAGAACAGGTTGGTGGTTGTCAGAGACAGGGGTCAGGGGTGGGTGGGTGACATGGATGGGGTGGTCAAAAGGTACAAATTTCCAGTAATAGGTAAACAAGCCATGGGGATCTAATGGACAGCATGGTGACTACAGTTAACAACACTGTATTACATATTTGAAAGATGCTAAGAGAGTAAATATTAAAAGTTCTCATCAGAAGAAAAAAAAATGTAACTTAGTGTAGTCATGGATGTTAACTAAAAAGTTACTGTGGTAATCATTTTGCCATATATACATATATAAAATCATTAAGTTGTACACCTAAAACTAATACAATGTTATATGTCAATTATATCTCAATCTGAAAAAAACCTATCAATGGCATAGTTTTTTTTTTTTTTTTTTTTGAGGGCAGTGTCACTGGCCCTCATATGTGGGACCCGAACCGGAGCCGCTGGCTTCCCAAGCCAGAGCTTAACCACCGCACCACTCAGCCGGCCCTCCAATGGCATAGTTTATAATAGTATGGTGATCACAGAGGCATTTAAGATATAAATAATCTATAGGCCATTAAAATATTTAACTCTGCAGTTACAGAAGACATCTCTAACTATATCAAGCACACAAATATAAATAAGATGAAATTAAAGAGCTTGAACACAAAATTGTTTTCTTCTAAGAACCTATTCCTAACCCACCTAGTTTTGGATTTAGAGCTCTCCTTTGTGTCTCAACAATACCTCTGCCTCTCTCAGGGCACCCAAAGGACTGTGACTGCACATTTAATTATCTATCTTCTACACGGTACTCTAAATTCCATAAGGACAGAAACCAGTTCTGTCATTCCAGTGTTGTATTCTCACTGCCTAGCACAATAGGCATTCAGTAAATGTTTGTTGAATCACACTAAATTTTCTTAGAATACAAACTTTATGAGAGCTTCAGGCAAAGGCAAGTATAAAAACCAAAGGACAAAAATTTAAAAACCATCTGAAATAAAGAATAGCTTCCTACAGCTTTTATTTTTTAAAAACGTGTCATACATGTTTAGAAGTATGTCCCTGTTTTGTCGGTCTTACATACATGCCAGCAGGGAAGTAAAAAATACAGATAATGCTATTCAAAAACTAAGTACTATTAATATTGGGTTGTCGGAAAAGTCATGATGCATTTTTGCAATGAAAAACAAAGAAAATATACGCCATGACTTTTCCGACAACCCAATATATAGGCATCAGAAGTCCTGAGTTTTCCTGGTACCGTCTTTATTCATAAACTTGATTACTATGTATAGAATATATGTTTGATAAAGTGCAACACTGAAACCAGCTGGCCATTTCCATATTAGAAACAGGGCTTAAACAAATGTTAATAATTGATGGGAAAACAAATATAGAACAATGAGTTAATTTCATTATTTTTCTAAGTCATAGTTATTATTTTTCTATAGAATACCCAGGAACGGGCCAGCCGAGTGGTGCGGTGGTTAAGCGCTGGCTTGGGAAGCCAGCGGCCCTGGTTTGGGTCCCACATGTGAGGGCCAGTGACACCGCCCTCAAAAAAAAAAAAAAAAAAATTCCCAGGAAGATTAGGCTGTACAAATGACGAGAATGATATGAATCAAAAATTATGACTACTCCAAATTCATGCACCTAAGATCATACCAAAAAAATAGAGAAATAGGAAATATTTAGAAAGAAAAAGTTTCCCCAATATTTTTTAAAGATTTTTAAAAATAAGGAGTTTTTCTCAAATGATGAAATTATTGTCTCTGTAATAAATAATGTTGAAATTATCTGCAAAGATAAGGGAAGTGATTATTTTTTTTAAAGGAAAAAATAAGAAATTTTGGATAAAAAGAAGTTCTTGCTAGGAGTCAATATTTAATTTCCACTGTAAATATTATTCGGAAGAGAAAGAAAAAAAAGAGACAGATTTAGAATTCAGGCATACAAGGTGATTACTCTTGCAGATGGAATTTCACTGTCGATTATTTTTCATGTTGGGATATTTTGTAGTATTTTTTAGAAACACACAATCATTATGCTTAAAGTACCTTTTAAAATCAGAAATTAGAGGATCAAATTTGTTGTATCTTGGATCCATGGGCATAAAGTAGGAAAAAGAGACCCATTTATATCTTAATAGAAAAAATAAGGCCATTATTAAGGCAATATAGCATTATATACAAATAATCATGAAAGAGTAAAATTTTTCAATCCTTTGGGAAAATTATACAGAAAACCAAAAGGTAAAAAGAAATTTAAACAAATACTATCATTTCTAAAACCAGGCATCTGAAATATAGATAGCAAATTTAGTTATTTGAAATACCTAAATTTTTGTTCATATAATAAAAAATATTTGTGATTAACTGTATAAAATGTTGTCTATACTACACAGAAGCTCTAAAGATTATTAAGATTAAAGTTAATGATTAAAAAATTTCAATTTAGGATTAACTATGTTTATTGCCCTTATAAATGTAACTCAGATCCAATAATTTCTGATAAATCCTCATGAACTAAAAGTAACTTTAAAAGCCCTATAAGACTTATACTACTAGATATCACAATTTATTATAAGACTGTAGTAATCAAGACATTATGGTATATGATGCAAGGCCAGGAAAACAAGCTAATTGAAGAGATTATAAAGTCCAGAGACAGATGTACACATATACAGTTATGTATTTGATATTAAGACAAGGTGACCCTGCAGTGTAGTAGGGAGAGAGAAGTCTTTTCAATAAATGCTGGATCAGTTGAATTCACATGTAAAAAGTAAATCCTGACCCTTATCTCACACCACATATAAAAATCAACTCTAGTTGATATAAGCAACCAAATAGAAAAGACCAAACAATAAAGCTTTTGGAAGAAAGCATGGGAGAATCTCTTCATCATCTTGCTTTAAGATTTCTTAAACAGGGTTCAAAAGTACAGCAGGTCCTCGAATAATGCCATTTTGTTCAACCTCATTTTGTTGTAATGTTGATGAGCTGCCCTAGGAACTTAACTCTTGTTTATATCAATCAGCCTATGGTAAAAGTGTTGCTTATATGTTGCTTATATGTTAAAGTCACTTATATGTTGCTTCACTTAAAGTCGCAGAAACTACTGGTGACGTTAAGTGAGGACTTACTATATTAGCCATAAAGGAAAAAAACGGATAAACTGGACTATATTAAAATTAAGAACTTCCCATCAAAAGACAACACTGCCAAAACGAAAAAGCAAGCAACAAAGTAGAAGATTCTTATAATGCACATATCCAACAAAAAAATCTGTGTTCAGTACATATAAAGAATTCCTTCAAATCAATAATAAAAAGGTGGATAATTGCTTAGAAAAATGGGCAAAAGACTTGAACAACGGCTTCATAAAAGAACCGGCCATTAAACAACTGAAAAGGTGCTAATACTTCATTAGTTACCAGAGAAATACAAATTAAATCACAATGTGATGCCATTATACTAGCACCTGAAAGACTTAAAATTAAAGAGACGCACAGTACCAAGCACTGTACTTGGGGAGGAAATAAAGCAAGTGGAGCTCAGACACCACTGCTGGAGTGCACATTAGTCTAACCACCCTGGGAAACTAGTTAGCAGGATCTACTAATGCTACATGAACACATATTCCCTATGATCCAGGAATTTCACAGCTAGATATACATACAATGAAGAAAATACATTACATATATATATATATGTGTGTGTGCCTACACACACACACACACACACACACACACACACACACACACACACAAGTATTTTTTTAAACCAAAAGGCACACAGAAACATGTTCACAGGTTCATTATTCATTACAGTCCCAAATTAGGAGCAACCCAAACGAACAATAGTAGAATGGTAAGTTGTGGTATAGTCAAACATCTTCATTAAAATGTTGCTACACAACAATATAGATGGATCTCACGAATATACTGTTCAGAGAAAGCAGCAGACATATGGCAATGCTATATGATTCCATTTATACAAAGTTCAAACATTTTATTAAATTAAAAATCAATAGTGTTAAAATTCAGGACAGTGGTGATCCTTGTGGGGAAGGGGTGACTGGGAGGGACACAGGGCATGAGGGGGCTTTTAGGGCAGTGGTAATATTATGTAGCTTGATGTGGATGTTGGTTACACGAAATGTCACTTCGTGAAAGCTCACTGGGCTCTACAGTTACAAAGTGGGCACTTTTCTGTTTCTGTTATACGTCAATAGTTTAAAGAAAACAAAGCCTTTCAAAAAATTTTAATGTCATCTTTTGCTGTTGTTGTTGTTGTCCCCAAAGAAATATTAGGGAATAAAAACAAAATATAATGTGAAATGAGACTCTGCTGAAGGCCCCCCAAGAGTCTGGAGGTAAAATGGAGGATCCCCTCCTATAGTTCCATTTCTTATGATCCCAATTCTTCTGAATTAAAATAACTCTAATCATAGAATAAAAGGTAAAGAAACAGATTTAGTCTAGATAGGTGATAAATGATACTAGAAATATTAAGAACCCCAAATAAATATAATAAAAAAATCATATTGACTTTATAACTGTAGTTTTGTAATATAACCATGAGTTACAATTAAAAAGAAAAAAAAATTTAAGAAAGAAAAAAGCTGGCAAAACAGTTTCATAATTCAGCATTTTTATTTTTTTTTTGTTTTTTGTTTTTGTTTGTTTGTTTGTTTTTGTTTTTTGTTTTTGAGGGCAGTGTCACTGGCCCTCATATGTGGGACCGAACCGGGGCCGCTGGCTTCCCAAGCTAGTGCTTAACCACCGTGCCACTCAGCCGGCCCCATAATTCAGCATTTTTAAATAGTAGCCTTACAAATGTATACAATATATACAACATTGGCAAAATTAAGCTGTTTTACTAATCAGTATTAAAAGCTCTGTAATTGTACTGTATTTTAAACCACACTGCTATCAGAAAACATTTTTCTTCAATTTTACTTACTCAGTGTATTGTGGTCTGTGTGAATACCTTGTATAACAGATGTTCTGAGTACCAATTCAACATCGGAGCCTATTTTTATTAGCTGTGAAGAAAAACAAATAGAATAAACCCTTCAGGTGTTTTTTCAATGGTTCATATGAATGGACTGTTTTTGAAAACTATAGGTTTACTACAATTTCTTTTTAGGTAATACTGCCTGTAACTTTTTGTAATCATTCCAAGTGCACAGAAAGCTCAGACATAGGTAATACTTTAAACTTTTTTCCATCCATTCCATATTTTGTTCCAAAACAAATTTAGAGTATTTTTTTTGGTATATCTTTACCATGTGTTTAAAATGCACAGTTGTTTTTCTGTTTGGGCGGGGGGATGGGATTGAATCTTTCTTTTATAGAGCTGAATGTTCAGAACACAAGAGAGAGTACTGGATTAGGAATAGAACATCTGGGCTCCAACTCTGGTTCTGTCATTAAGTATATGGCCTTGGGTTAATAATCTACTGAGTTTCAAACCTCATCAAATACGAAACGAAGAACTGGACTAGAATAGCAATTCTCAAAGCTGTGGGTCCTTGAGGGACCTTGCGACCCTTTCTGGGGACCCATGAAGTCAAAAGCATTTTCATGATAGTAGAGCCTTCTGCTCTGTTGGAGTGCTGAACAGAAGTAGTAGGGCTTTTTCTATGAATTTGAATGAACCACTGACAAACTATGATTATTCAGACTTGGGTATTTGGCAGACTCTTTTCTTGAAAAATGAGTGAAGTGAGTTGGTCACTTCAAGAAAACAACTGACAGTTTTTGCTGAGAATGATAAAATTCAAGCTTTCAAGCAAAAATTGGAATTCTGGAGAACATATCCGCCACCATGAGCTTGACAACTTCTCAATGTTTTTTTGGTACTGATTTTTCTGATGAGGAGATGGATATTGATATTAATAGATGTAATTTTAAAATGTTACATATTGAACTACGTCAACATTTGGAAACTATGCATTACTTAGTGAACCTGTATTTTCCAAATCATCAGTACATGTTACAAAATGATGCATGGGTAAAACACCCTTCAAAGGGAAAGACAGATTAAAATCTATTGGTCTACTAAACCTAGGCTTGAGGGCATGCGGGAGAAGAATATCCTAGGAAGAAGCAACAGCATAAATGTCCTAAGACAGGATAGCCTTTGGTAAATTCTGGCACCCTCAAAGAAGGCACTGAGACGGGAAGAGTGAGCAGGATGTGGTGAGCTGACGCAGGAAGTTAACAGGTCAGATGATACAGTCTTAGAGGTTATGGTTTGTAGGGACTTTAAACACTGCTCCGAATGGGATTAGTCATGGTGGTTGTGAGTAGGAGACTGACAGAATGTAGCTTATTTTAAAAGTCTTACTCTGCCTTTAAAAGTATTGAGAATAGGCTGTAGAAAGTTAGGGCAAGGGTAGGAGGCTGTTGTAACAATTCAGTGAGATAATGAACCAGGAGATAATTATGGGGAGAATGAGAAGTGGAAATACCGGGAGTGCCAAAAAAATGTATACAAGTGGACACTGGTCAGCGTTGCTAAGCAGTAGTTTGCTGTATTCAGAAGTGTCTGGACGTTGATGGTAACCACTTTGAGCACCTCTTGTAAATTGCAGAAGTCAAACATGACTTGTATTCATTTTTGTTATCGGTATATATTATTATAATTTTAATAGTTTTTTTCCTTTCTTAAAATGTGTATACATGTTTTTGGCACCCTCTGTATTTTGAAGGTTAAGCCAACAGTGTTTGCTGCCAGATTAGATCTAAGTGTGAGAAGGCAGTCAGGAAAGAGAGCTCCAAGGTTTTTGGTGTGAGCATCAAAAGGAGGGAACTGCCATTAATTGACATGGAGAAGGGAGAACAAAGTCTCACACCCTGACAGACCTGAGAAGGGGCAAGGCAGGTAGAGAAAGGAAAGAAAATGGGCCTCCTCGTCCGCCCATGGGAGGTGCATAAACTGAGAGAAGTCCTAGGTCTAACGCCGGGAACAATGCTGGATGAGGAACAAGAGATTAGGGGAGATCAGAAGGAATGAGCAGGAGGTGGTGTGCATACATCCTGAAGCCAAAAAGCAACAACAAAAAACCCAAAAAACGATATATACCTCCATTGGTCTAATAGGTAACAGAGTTCCACAATACAACTAACCTTTAAGGAAATTTACCATTTGATGTAAAGTATCAAAGGATATTCACAATTATTTGAAAAGGCTATCATATACTCCTACACTTTTCCAACTACTTATTTGTGTGAGGCTAAATTTTCTTTATTATCCTTCAGCCTAAAAAACATATTACTCCAGGTTGAATGAAATAGCAGATATGAGAATTTAGCTAACTTCCAGTAAGCCTGACATTAAAGAGATGGGCAAAAATGTAAAACATGCCACTCAGTTCACTAAATTATTTTGAAAATAGTTATTTTTCATAAACAATGTATTTGTTAACATGTAATGGACTTAATACTTCTAAATTATTTAATCAAAATACATTTAAAAATTTCTCAGTTCTAAATTCTAATATGGTAAACATTGACAAGTATAACACATAAACAGCACTTTTTAGGGTCCTCAAGTTTTAACGCAATAAAGGGGTCTTGAGACCAAAATGTCTGAGACCTGATGGTTTAGAGGATGCCGAAGTTCCCCTTTGGTGACAAGACTAATTGAACCCTCTAATCCAAGCATCGGCAAACTTTTGAGATGGAAGAGCCGCCAAGGGTCTGCAAACTGTGGCTCGCAAGCCACATGCAGCACTTTGGGTATGTACATGTGGCTCTGAAGTAAAATTGAAAATGAAAACTATCATAGTTTCATTTATAAAAATTTTAAAGGATATTATTCACATAATGGTGATTATGTAAAAATATATTTATGGCTTTCAAATAATTTTTATTTTATTTTTTTAAATTTTTTTGAGGGCAGTGTCACTGGCCCACACATGTGGGACCCGAACCGGGGCCGCTGGCTTCCCAAGCCAGCGTTTAACCACGGCGCCACTCAGCCGGCCCTTCAAATAATTTTTAAATTGTTTTGAGGGACAGGATTGGCTCTTCCAGAGGTCGGCAAACTTTTGAGACAGAACGTACCCAAAGAGCTGCATGTGGCTGGCAAGCCGCAGTTTGAGGATCCCTGCTCTAATCCATGACAATGCACCTCTCTAAAAGCTACTAAATATTCAATATATGCAGAGTTACAGAAAGTTTAAAATACATAACACATTGTACATAACAAATACCTAATTTCCAGATTGCTTAATGTTAAATTAGTGCTCTAAAAGTAAAATGAATTTGGGGGAGAGTAGTTCATTTTCCCAGTTTAGTTTATATAGACAGACAACAATTTAAAAATTTTTAAATCATGATTTCAAAATTTAAAAATTACAAAATTGTTATTAATCTACTGAAGAGCAAACAGTACAAACTTCTGTATATACTTGTAACTTCTATTGAAGTTGTTACTTGATTATAATATTACCTAACTTCTGCATGAATAACAATTATATAGTCCCTGCTTGTCCTATCACATGCTGTAAGTGAAATCTTTCTTTTTTTTCTTTATATTATAGGGATAGAAATACTTAGGCTATCTTATTTTTGTCTCATTAGCTTATCACAGATATTTACTACTTCAAAAATGGCATTTTTCTAAATATAAATGCATTTTTATAAAAAAAATTAACATGTGGAAATTCTATTAAACCTGGAAGAATTTCTCTAATTATCAAACCAATTCTTGGAATCATAACTACCCCTGCAAACAATTTCCCATTTTTCATTTTCTTCCTATGGGTCCTTCCCCTACATTTATACAATGTTAGATACAGGAACACTCAGGATGGAGACAATCAATGTACATATGCGGGGTTTTTTTTTTTCGGGAAACAAATCACTGTGCATTTTTTTTCAATGAACATATATTGGGAGTGCTAGGGCGCTCAGACTTGTGTCAGTAGACTGTCTTCAACCAGAACAACTGACGAAAATGCAAATATAGAAGGCAAATCAAGAACAGTTGACAAACTCTGGCCGGTAACTTCTACTGAGAAGATAGGAATTTAAAAAAAAAAAAAATCTGTCTAGCTGAGTAGAATTTCCCTCTGCAGTTGTGAATTACTGCAACACTCATTCTCCTCAGTTTCAGTCATGTGCCTGGGGTGAAGACAGCATTTCTGAGGGTGTCTGGGTTGGTTCAGCTGCTCTTATTCTGACCATGGCTGTATTTATGTTCTTTTCACCAGGCAACTTGCTGTCTTGGGTGTAGGCAGATGACCCAGAGGTGAGCCACACCAAATCTGTAAAGGCTACCTATAGCTGTGATGGCGTTAATGACCAGGGTTTATATTTTTGTTAAGAAAATTTACAAGAGTTTTATTGTAATGGAAAAACTCAATTACTGTACCTCTTCTATTTTCTTAGGAGAAGTCTCACTTTTATTACTTTTGAATTCTTCATTTATCTTTATTCTGGCTGCTAGAGAAAGAAAATATATATAGTTATTTGCTTTTCTAATTTGTAATTCCTGTCCCAATAATTTACATTATTTATTATGCATGACTGCTTCTCTAGTAGAGGAAATAGTTTTTCCCCATGTAAAACAAAGTATAAAAATGAGAAATTTATTAAATAAGTCTCCTGGAGAGCTTTTTTTTTTTTCTTTTTAGCTGAGCCATCCTACTACCTGTTGGCAGCTCAGCGGCAGCTCAGCTCAGGCTGGGCATCAAACTGCTGTTGCCCAGAGCTCAGCTCTTACTCTTGTGGAGAGCTTTTAACAAGTTGGCAAATTTGTAATTAAACCAAATATAAATCTTTAGGACTCTAATACTTTTGTTTCTTGCTTTTTACTTCCAATTTCATTTGTGTACCTCTAGCTATTAGATTCTAATAAGTCCAATGTAATGCTTTGTTTCTATAAATCTAAGGATTTAAATTAAAATGCTGTTTTTAAGGTGGCAAAACTCAATACATACAAGCATGTTAAAACACACACACACACACACACACACACACACACACACACTAAAATAAAGATATAGCAGCCTTGAGTGCCTTGGCTCACGTGTAAAGTGAGTGATAAATAAAACTTGTTCACATGCACTACTGAGACTTTGGCATCATTACAACTGTACAGTTTAGTTTAACTGACTGCCTTATTGTGTTGCTGTGAACATTTAATAGAATAATCCATGTAAAGTGCTTAGTAAATATTCAGTGTTAGCTATTCTTAATTTCTTTTTTCTTTTTTTTAGCTGAGCCATCCTGCCACCTGCTGGCAGCTCAGTGGCAGCTCAGCTCGGGTTGGGAATCGAACTGCTGTTGCTGAGCTCAGCTCACACCCTTGAGTGAGCTCTTAACCATCTGAGCCACTCGGCCCACCCTAGTGTTAGCTATTCTTATACTTATTTCACTTAAAAAACATTTAAAGCAACAAAAATGTTATTTTGACGGAAAATAGCCATAAAACCTTCCCTTGTATGATTTATACATTTCAATATGTAAGGTAGCTAAGAGTTTGGGCTTTGGAGCCAGGCTGCTTAG
This sequence comes from Aselliscus stoliczkanus, assembly GCA_033961575.1. NCBI lineage: Eukaryota > Metazoa > Chordata > Mammalia > Chiroptera > Hipposideridae > Aselliscus > Aselliscus stoliczkanus. The sequence goes on from CM066733.1 coordinate 38,085,980, forward strand.
GCTGAATCCCAGCTCTGTCTCTAACTAAGCATAATGTGGGGGCAACTGCTTTCACATTTTGTTAGTTTCTCATCTGAAAAAAAAAAAAAGAAATTATTATAGTAACTACTTCACAGGGCTGTTATAATAATTAAATGAAGAATTTGTATAAAGTACATACAATACAAGGCATATACTTTAACATTCAAGCAATTATTTTCAAATAATTTTCAAATATAATACGAGGTATATACTTTAACATTCAAGCAATTATTTTGGTGAATTACAAAAACTTGAATTCCTAGGGACAGTGGGGACACTAAATAGGTGCCCTCTGAAAGATTTAGAAACGTATGAGGATTGGAACTAAACATGACCAACACAGAACTGAAGCTTTGGAGCTCTGACTTACAAATAACATGGACACCATCTAAAACAAAGAAATACTGAATTGGGAATTGCTTGGGACAGATTCTCTTTCATAGCTGCTGTCACTTTTAGAATGATACAAGGCATTAACAAAATGGTAGTATCTGGTCCTAGAGAATATGAAAATTTGATTATATGATAGAAAAATGAGTCTAAAAGATTGAACATAAGGCAAGCAGGGAAGCACACTGAAATTCTGATCTTTTTTTTTCTGATTCTTATGAAAACTTGATCTTTAACATTTCTTTAAGCATATACTCCTCAAAGAACTGTAACATAAACTAATCTCTATAAAACATAACAACATTAAGGAAGAGATAGTGAAGATCATTCCCTCAAATGGGTCTTTATTATACAGGGTCTCTTGGATATAGTAGCAGCCATCTGAAGAATGGACTTCCTCCAAAGGGGCAAAAAATAAACTTACCTTCTAATGCTCTGGCATCATTTTTAAAAACTTGTTGTCTGGTCCTGTGTAATGTTTTAAAGAGCTGTAAAACCTATCAAGAAAATCAGAATTCAGACCTCGGAAGAAAAAAATTCACAGTTTACATAATTATAAGGGTTAACCAGGGTGTCTTTTGTTTGTTTTTTAGACTTATTTTTCAAAATAGCTGATGAAAACCTGGGTTTGCCAAAAATAACTTTACCTTGGTTATTTATTTTTAAATTTAAAAAAAATAGCTTTACTTATAAAAAGGATACAAAGTTCTTTGAAACGAAACAATACAAAGATGGTTCAAAGTTAAAAATCCTCCAGCTAAGGTAAACAACTTTCCCAGTCTAGTTAGTATACATTATCATTTTTCTTAACATATCGAGCCCTTCATTTGCTCTGAAAGTCATACACACATACACAAACTCATGAACTTATTACATCTCTTAAGATGTAACATCTTCCAGAAGGAAGATGTTTCAGATAGTCTACGCAAGTTTAATGATTTCTCAAAAGGTAAGTAGAATTCTGAGATTTTGAATATTCTAAGACTGTGCTAAAAAACCAAAGAGCAAAGAGCCTGGCATTTTGGTGGAAGACTGTGGAGAAGCGTTAGTGATAGGCTGAGGCCACTTCATACTCCTGAAGTCCACAGAGGTACTGAATATTATTCCCCCAACATTGCTCCTCATCCTGACTTCTCAGCTTCAGCTATGGGAGGCACTGAATTTCTCAAGCCAGAAAGCTCTAGGCCATAATTAGCAAACTTTTAACATGGAAGAGGGGACAGGGGTCAGCAAACTGTGGCTAGCGAACTGTGGCTCTGAAGTAAAATTGAAAATGAAAATAAAACTATCATAGTTTCATTTATAAAAATTTTAAAGGATATTATTCACATTATGGTGATTATGTAAAAATATATTTATGGCTCTCAAATAATTTTTACATTGTTGTGAGGGACAGGATTGGCTCTTCCAGGGGTTGGCAAACTTTTGAGACAGAACGTACCCAAAGAGCCACATGTGGCTCGAGAGCCATACGTTGCCCACCCCTGCTCTAGGTCACTCTTTAAATCTACCTTACTGTTCATGGGGAAACTTTAGGATGACTAATCTTTTGTATATTCTCCATAACCCAAAACTATCTCTTGCTCAGATATTTCTAAAGATTTTTCACTCTACAACCATTCCCTCCTTTCCTCCAGTCCATTCACCAAATAATAATATCTAACATTTACTGAGTATATCTTACGTGCTAGGGACTGTTTTAAGTATTTTATATATTTTAGAAAACCTAGAACATCAAAGGCAGACAGCAAAACAGAAACAAGAAGGGAGGAGCAGACAACAAAACTAAAAACAAAAACCAAGTAACTACAATGAACTCCCCAGAAACACAAGTTATTGCAATGGAATAACAACAAAAAGAAGTTAAATTTTAAAAAGGAGCATGCAGAAAACATCCAAAAGCTCTTGGATCTCAAAGGAGTGATAGCAAAGGTTAAGTTGAGAAAAACTGTCCACAAAGTAGAATAAAAATTCAGAGATAGAAATGGAGGAGAGAAAAGATAAGAAAATGAAGGGAGTGAGTAGTCTAGATGGCCCAACAGTTAAATTAACAGGATCGCCAACAAGAGAGAACAGAGGAAACAAATTGAAAGAGGAATAAAGCAAGAAAATTTCAGGCAGAAGTGACTGGGTTGAAAGGGCGCCACCAAGTGCCCAACACAAAACCCACATCACAGCTCATCATGATGCAAATTCAGCACAATGCTCATAAAATGTCAGAGAGAAAAACGGTTTACATCGATAAAGGATGTAAAAATCAGAATGGCACCTGACTTCTAAATAGCATCCCTGTGAGAAGGCCATGGTATAATATCTTCAAGTTTTTAAAAAATCATTTTTTATTTTTCAATTATAGTTGACATTCAGGATTATATTGGCTTCAGGTGTGTAGCATACTGGTTAGACATTTATATTACTTACAAGTGATCCCCTCATATGTCTAGTACCCACCTGGCACTATACAGTTATTACAATATTATTGACTATATTCCCTATGCTGTGCTTTATATCCCTGTGACTATTCTGTAACTACCAATTTGTATGTTTTAATCCCTTTACCTTTTTCACCCAGCCTCCCCCCCATTACCCCCCCCACTCCCCTCCCATATGGCAACCATCAGTTTGTTCTCTGTATCTATGAGTCAGTTTGTTTTATTTGTTCATTTATTTTGTTTTTTTAGATTCCATATATAAGTGAAATCATATGGTATTTGTCTTTCTCTGTCTGACTTATTTCACTTAACATAGTACCTTCTAGGTCCATCTGTGTTGTTGCAGATGGCAAGATTTCATTATTTTATGGCCAAGTAATTATCTTCAAGTTTTGGGGAAAAAAACTGTCCAGCTTAGAACACCGTACATAGCCAAATACCACCTAACTATAAGGGCAAACAGACATTTTCAGAAATGCAAAGTCTCTTATATGCCATATACCCTTTCTTGGAATGCTATAGAAGAATGTGCTCCATCAAAACAAGGGATGAACCACCGAAGAAAAAAAACATGGGAACCAGGAAGATGGGTGATCCAACACAGGAGAGGAAGAGATGATGGTGAAGGACAAATACAGCTCAGCATTTGTGCAACTAGCCAAGAAAGAAACTAGTCTGAACTCTAAGAAAAGACTGAACTGCTCCAGGAAAGATCTTACTAGGTAAAAAATAAAACTTGTAGACTTCAGTTTTGTTCAGAGTTTGGAAATAGATATGTAGGACACTAACCAATGATAAAAACAAGGCAGTTATTAATGTCAAGAAAAACTAAGAATTAGAACATAAGGCAATGTAATCATATATTTATATTAGAGGGCTCAGCTGTGCATAAGCTTTATATAGTCAAATAATATCAGAGATAAAAACTGATTCATCAAACCTTGTGTAGTTAGAGGGATAGGGTATAAAGGGAAGCTTAGTCCTCCACCTCCATAGTTAAAAATCAACAAATAAAATCTCCAAAGAGAAAATAAGTAAATAGCAGTTTAAACATGTTTACAAACATGGAGGTAAATATCAGAAGAAATAGCTGAAATGATTAAGAGCTCTTATTTCTGGGAGCAGGAAGTATGAGTATGTAGAAGGAGACACTGGTTTCTGTGCAACACTATTTCTTAAACTTTACACATTTATCACCTTTATAAAAATGAAAATTTTTATTTTAAAAAGAGAAAGGGAAAGGACACTATCAAAAAAAAGAAGATATCCCACCTAATGGGAGAAAAGTTTGCAAATCATATGTCTATTAAGGGGCTAGTTACCTAGAACATATAAAAAACTTTTACAATTCAACAATAAAAAATTTCCCCAAAGAAGATAGACAAATAGCTATTAAGGCCATGGAAAGATGCTCAACACAATTTGCCATTTGAGAAATACAAATTTAAATCTCAGTGATACTACTTCACTCCAGTAGGATGGATATAGTCAAAAAGATAGTCACTAACGAATGTTGGCAAGGATGTGGAAATATTGGACTTTATACATTGTTAGTGGGAATGTAAAACGGTGCAGCAGCTTTGGAAAACAGTTTGGCAGTCGCCCAAAAAGTTAAACATAGAATTATCATACGACCAAGCAATTCCATGCCTAGGTATATACCCATGAAAAATGAAAACATGTATTCACACAAAAACTCATTCATGAATGTCCTTTGTGGTATTATTCATAAAAGTGTCAAAAAGTAGAAACAACCCAAATGTCCATCAGCTCATGAGTGGGTAAATAAAATGTGGTACAGTCATATTGTTACGGCTTGAATTGTGTCTGCCCAAGACACGTTGAAGTACCTGTAAATGTGACTTTATTTGGAAATAGGGTCTTTGCAGATGTAACTAAGTTAAAATGAGGTCATCATTACTGTCTTGGAGCTATCAGAGTTCATTTGACCTTGGAGTTAATAACCTTTTATTAAAAAGCAGAAAGGAAGTCACAGCTTGCCTTCTCTTTCTCATTTATTTGGTTATTACTAATAGCTATTACGGCCACCACATAAATGTTTTGAATGAATAACCCTTTACAGTTCTGTTTCTATTGGTGCTGTGACATATATTAAAATGTCCTGGCAACACCAGGTGCAGCAGTGCATGAAACACTGCTTGATGGCTCCCTATGACCGACCAACCATACCCCCTGCGTTCCCTCACTACATTGTAGCTGGCCATTTCCCCCTTTCCATGCCCCCGTTTCAGCCAGTGACAGGCACAGGTCCCAACCGGCCACACTGATGGTATTTCAGGTTAAGGATGGCTGTTCGCTGAGGGTTGTGCACCAGCCAGTGACGTGCATCAGTCTGACATGGAGTGAATCTGAGATCAGATTCTCAGGGAGTTGGCTCCGGCAAGGCTATCGTTTCCCAAGCTCATTCGGAGCACTCGGGTCGCTCGCTCTGTGTCGCTGAGGGTCCCTGTTGGCAAGTGAGTTTGCCGGGGCTCGGTGTCCTTGGTCCCTAGGCTTCTGTGTTCCTTCGGGTATCTGACTACACCTTTCACCTCGTCGGAAAAGGCTGGAGCGCAGGACTGCCTTGGGCGTTTCGTACGCTTCCCAAGGACGGGAGATGGGTCCCTGAAGCACCAGGTGGGGAGATGAAACGCGGGCAGAACTCAAGTCGCGGCTTGCATCACGCAACACCCTCGGAGTCCCCGGAGACTGAGACGTGGGAACCCCTGGTGCCTCCCTCCCGCCTCCGCACCTGCACAAACCCTCGGCAGTCCTGTGAGGTTGGTCACCCGGCTCAACGGCCACATCCTCCGTGGAGGGCCAGCTACAGAGGTTCCACACAACCTTCGCCAGCTGCGTTCTTACCCTCCCCGTCGGCATCGCACCCAACCCCGCCCCAGGCCTTGTCACCTTGGCCGCCTGACCCATGGCTCTCCTCACCGCGGCGGCTACCTCTCAAGCGGTCGGGTCCACTCGTCTCTCGGCAACCAATCACTGCCTGGCGTGCGCTGTCCAACTCCGCGTCCTCGTTCCCAACGTGGCGCAACCAATCACCACGCAGCATCTCCATCGTAGCCCCGCCTTCCGCGGAGGGACTAGGGAGAGCACTTGCTTGAAGCGCAACTTTGCGGTAAAACCGCGAGAAGCCAGCAGGCTCAGTTACTGGAGGGGAGAACGGAAATCACATCGACGCCATGTTAGTTAGGGGCAGAGTCACTTCCGGTCCTTTCTGCAGCAACCTCTTGTGGCGGAGGGTGGCCATTGGTGTTTAAGGGATGGCTTTGGCACCTATATGCCATTCATTATTTCCCGTTTGGAGGTTGTGCTTATCTACTAAAGAACCCTTATTTTAACATTTCTCAGTTGCGACTGTCTCCTTGCCAAAGTGCATAAATAAGAACCAAGCCCTAACAACTAAAACGGACATTGACTGGAAAGCTGACTTCCCCAGGTGAGGTTGAGTTACCTGCACAAGACCACAGAGCTAGTATCAATAAATGGAGGTCTGGGATACAAATCCTATGCCCGACTTCAAAGCCTAGTCTTACCCTCTGCACATCCTGCCTGCTCAACTTGACCTACTCTTTGGTTTTGCTGGTCAAAAGGTCAGAAATGGATAGTTCACAATCAGAAACAATCAAAAAGCAATCAGATGCATTATGATTGTTTTAACTTAAGATCTTGCGAACATCAAGAAAAATCTCAACCTTGTTCCCATTGCATAACTGTCGTTTGCCTTCCCTACTCCCACAGCCTTTCAGGTTAACTTTTAGGTAAATTTGACTTTTTATTAGGAATGAAAGATTTGAACCACTTTTTATTAGGAATGAAAGATTTGGATCTCCAAGACTCTTCCTTCTGTGATTTATGTAATTTTAAAGAACATTGCAAGTTACCATGAGAATAGCAGGATAATAGTTGACTTTTTTTAAAAATTAAGATTTTCAGACTGATGTGTAACAATTTAGCCATTAAACCAGATTTACAGGGTACTGTCTTATCTAGGAAACAATACATTTGTTGGTCTTCTGATTGCTAATGGATGATTAAAAGATGCTTATTTTCATTTCTAGTTTAGAATTATAGCCCAATTTCCAGAAAATTCATAATTTATTGTTATAATCTGTGACTAACGAGGGTTCTTATTCAGTTAACCGAAACCCTTCATCAGCCAATATTTGAAAACACAGTTCCCATAGTGCCCAAATCATTTCAGTTTTGAAGCTTCTCTCTACTCTAGTTGTTCTGGGATTATGTCCTGGTTTGTTGGCATCTCAAAGTGTGGGCCCAGAACTGAACAGAAAATTCCAACATGTTCATCATGTAAGTTCATGGAGTTATATGGTAGACAGAATAATGGTCTCCTAAATCCTAGAAACTTTGAAATATGTTACCTTAAATGACAAAAGGGACTTTGCAGATGTGATTAAATGAAGGATTTTGAGATGGGATGATTATCCTGGATGGTCTCGTGGGCCCAATGTAATCACAAGGATCCTTCTAGGGGAAGAAAGACACCAAGTCAGGGAGAGGTTTGAATATGTTCTGCTGCTGGCTTTGAAGATGGAGGAAGGGGCCACAAGCCATGGAATGAAGGTGGCCTCTAGAAACAGGAAAAGGTAAGGGAACCATTCTCCTCTAGAGTCTCTGGAAAGGATACAGCCCTGCTGACACATAATTTTAGCCCAGGGAAGCCCAATTTGGAATTCTGACTGCCATAAAGCTATCTGCTGTGGCCTTTTCCATCTTCAAAGCCAGTAGTAGAACATCTTCAATCTTTGTCACTCACCCTTGCTTCCATCATATCTCCTTCTCTGAATTATTTTTTTGTGTCCCTCTTTCAGTTATAAGGGCCCCTGCAATTACATTGGGCCCACCTGGATAATACAGCCATCTCCTCACCTCAAGACCCTTAACTTAATTACATCTGTAAATTCCCTTTACCATGTAAAGTAACACGTGAGGTCGGACAATTAAGTTTGCGAACTTATTTTAGAAAAAGTGCTATATATACCTCATTGCTGAATATCACTATGGTTACCTTCAAAGTACTTCCCTTGGGAAGCTATGTACTAATGCCAGCGCCTAGTCCATCCTTCAAAGAAATTTTGGAACTCTTTTTCTGGAATGGCCATCAGAGATGTCATCATATTACGCTTGAGGTCCTGAATGTCCTCAAAATGTCTTCCTTTCAATATTTCCTTTATCTTCAGGTAAAGAAAGAAGTCACTGGGGACCAGGTCAGGTAGTAGGGAGGGTGTTCCAATACAGTTATTTGTTTACTGGCTAAAAACTGTCTCACAGACAGTGCCGTGTGAGCTGGTGCATTGTGATGCATGAGCTGTGAATTGTTGGCTAAAAGTTCAGGTCGTCTAATTTTATTTATTTATTTATTTATTTATTTATTTATTTATTTATTTAGTTAGTTAGTTAGTTAGTTAGTTGAGGGCAGTGTCACTGGCCCTCATATGTGGGACCAAACCGGGGCCGCTGGCTTCCGAAGCCAGCACTTAACCACCACGCAACTCGGCTGGCTCGTCTAACTTTTTCATGCAGCCTCTTCATCACTTCCAAATAGTAAACTTGGTTAACTTTGGTACAAATTCATAATGAATGATCCCTCTGATATCAAAAAAGGTTAGCAACATCATTGCAACAAGTTTTCAAACTTAATTGTCAGACCTGGTACTCCAAGCCTCGAGATTAGGACATGGGCGTCTTCTGCTTATCACACTCAATTAGAGTGAAGCTCATCAATCAGGTTGAAATGGAAGGAAATGAAGTAGGAGCAACAGCCATGGGTCAGATCACATAAGAACCCTATAAATCAAGGTAAGCATTTTGGATTTAAGTCTTTGACGACATGCCTTAGCAGGAGAAGAGTGACATCATGATTTCTATTTTATAAAAATCATTTTGGGTGCTGTATGGCAAATTGACTACAGTGGAAGCAGGCCAAGTAGGAGGCCCTGGAAGTACTCCAGGCAAGATAAGACAGTAACTTGGGTTAGAGTGGTGTAGAGGAGGTGAGAAATGATTAGATTCATGAAATGTGCTGAAAATACAGAGAAAAGAATTAAGGATGATTTTAAGGCTCGGGCTTGAGCAATTCAATAAATAGTAGATATAGAATGCCACAGGAGGTTTTTTGTTTGTTTGTTGTGGAGAAAGTAAAAATAAATTTGAAGTGCCTAGTAGACATCCAAATGGAGGTGGTGTGTGAGCAGTTTATACCATAGACCAATCTGGAATTAAGGGGAGAGATAGGTCAGGCGATAAATGCTAGAGAGTCATTGCCCTGTGGATAATAAAGCCTCAGACTTAGTGAAAGGTGACTAAATTATTTATTATCCAAACCAGTACATATGTTTTTCTTTGTAACTCGTTGACAATTTCAGTCTTACAGGAAAGTTGCAAATATAATACAATTTGTACATATCTTTCATTCAGAGTCCCCAAATGTTAACATTTTACTACAATTGCTTTCTCCTTTTCTATCACTCTACTTAATATATATATATGGATGTATGTTTTGGTATCTCTTTACTGTTTGAGAGTGAGTTGCAGACATGATACCCTATTACTCCTAAATACTTCAGTGGATTATTTCCTGTAACAAAAAGACATTTTCTTTTATCAGTGGTTCTCAAAGTATGGTTCCAGAGTCAGCAGGAACTGCATCACCTGGAAACATGTTAGAAACCTAAGTTATAGGGCCTCACCATAGATCAACTGATTCTGATAATTCTGCTGTAGCTATGTGAGGAAATTAACATGACTTTCAAAACGGTTGTCTAATTTATAGGTGTTATCTAGATTTCACCAATTGTTCCAATAATGTCTTTCATAGCAAAGGTACCAAATGGGACACTTTTGATATTAATGGGGGCCATCATCAGTAATTTTGCCAAGACAAAGTGGTAATATTTAATCAGATAGGGTAGTCCGGGAGGTATAGTTAATTTTTCTTAACAAAAACACTTCAAGATCGTTAGCTAGGAGCAGGGCCAAGAACGGAATCCATTGAGAGACCTCCAACAGGAGGCTAACTGTGGAGAAATAGCATCCAGAAAGGTAGAAGAGTGAAGATTATTGCTAAAAAGAGGCAATGAATGGTCAACAGTGACCAATAATGCCAAGATATCTAGTATGATGAAAACTGGAATTGCCTACACCATTTTGTAAGTAGAGCTCCTCAGTGACTTTGACAAAACGGAAATGGGCTCAAAAAAAAAAAAAAGAAAGAAAGAAAGAAAGAAAGAAAGATGAAAGGCCGAGTGGCTCAGTTGGTTAAGAGCTTGCTCAAGAGTGCGAACTGAGCTCTGAGCAACGGCGGTTCGATGCCAGCCCGAGCTGAGATGCCGTTGAGCTGCCAACAGGTGGCAGGATGGCTCAGCTAAAAAAAAAAAAAAGATGAGTAGGTGGACACAATAGATAGCACACTAAAAAGCATCAAAGATATGTAGGGGGATGTGGAGTTAAGGAAGGTTTTGTTCCTTTAAGGTGGGGTCATGTTAATGATGTTGATTACTGCTGAGAACAATTAACTGTAGAAAAGTTTAGGTACAAACTTCTGATGCCTGGTTTTCATCCCTGGAGAGTCTGATTGAATTGACCTGGGGTGCGACCAGGTTCACCGGGATTTTTAAAAAGTCCTCCAGGTGATTTTAATGTGCAGTCGAGGTTAAGAGCCACTGCTAAAGATCGAAACCAAATCATGCTAGGAGGGCTTACGTGCTGGAGCCAAGACCTGATGCGGCTGAGAAATGAAGTGTCACAGAATGTCAGCCAGCAAACATGCCCAGCCCTGTTTGGATTATCAAATCTTTTCACTTGCAGTATCCAGATTTTCCTACAAGGGTCCACAAGGCAAGTGGCTTCTACCAGTGACTCCACTCTCTGAGAAACAAGAAACGAGGAAAGAACGACCGTGGTGCTCCTGGTCCCCGCACCTCCCCGCCTCGCGTCGAGTCTCGCGGCGCGGTTTTTCCCTCGGGTTCCTACGCGCCCGCCGCACCCGCAGCTCCGGCCGCCAGTGCGCACGCGCAGAACAGCTCGGCCGCGCCAGCCGCGGTCCCAGCGCACGCTTGGCCGCGCGCTCCCGCCCTCCGCCCGCTCCCCCGGCTCCTCCCTCCTCCCGAGCTTCTCGGAAGGCCGCGCGGGAGGGAGGCAGCGATGGCAGATGAGATCGCCAAGGCTCAGGCCGCCCGGCCTGGCGGCGACACGATCTTCGGCAAGATCATTCGCAAGGAAATCCCAGCCAAAATCATTTTTGAGGATGACCAGGTGGGCATCGGGCGCCACGTCGCTCGTGGGTCGAGGCTGGGCGGCCGCCCGCGGACACGCCGGTGCCCCGCGCGGGGGAGGGAAGGGACGCCCCGCGCGGCCTCCGCTGCGGGCCCCCAGCCAGCAGGCAGGGCCGCGGCCGCTCCGAGGCGGCCTGCCGGCGCGTGCCGGCGCTCCGGTTACGCGTTATCAGTCCCGGGCGCGGGCCGGGCCGCCGGGCGCCCGCGAGGCCCGCAGTGTGGGGTCTGGGCGCCCGCGGTGGGCGCGCCCGGTCCTCGGCGTGGTCGCCCGCGGGCTCGCCGGCGGCCTGGGACCTCGCCCGGGTCGGGAATCTCACAATCTCGCCAGCGCTCTGCCTGACACGGAGAAACCCGATCGCGCCCTGCCTCGGGCCCAATCTCCGCGATCTCCCGCGCACAGCCGGCCCGCCGGGCGATGCCGGAGCCTCTCCGCGCCGCGTGGCGCAGAGCTCGCGGGGTCTCGGGCCTCCAGGCGCCGCGTGGCGCAAAGCGCCCGGGGTCTCGGGCCTCCAGGCGGCGGGGGGCGCGCGGGCGCCCGGGGTCTCGGGCCTCCAGGCGGCGGGGGGCGTGCGGGCGCCCGGGGTCTCGGGCCTCCAGGCGGCGGGGGGCGCGCGGGGTCCACCCGCCGCCCCCACCCCTGCCTGGCCGCGGGCTCCAGCCACATGGGCGCGCTTCGGGGGGGTTGCTTTCCTTGGGCCCCGCCCTGGAAGAATGGTTCCTTTTCTGTTTAACAGGCAGCAGTTGTATGCCACGGGACTGAGAACGTAGTTTCTGTTGACCTCACTGTAGGTGAAATTCTGTTTTACAAAGGCGGAGCCGATGTGACTTTCAGACCTCCTGTGTACAATATTTAGTGGACCGTGGCATTTGTGGGTGTGGAGCTCAGATAAAGCTGGGCAGGACGTTGGCCGATTTGCATAGAAAAAGCTCTGTAAACTCTTTGTTAAATTAAGATCTATGGAATGTACCCAGAACGTTCGTTTTATGCTACTAGGAGCGTTCTTAGATTCCAAACGTCATCTAAGATTTAATTTAGAGTTCTCGAGTTGAATTTTATTTAAATACTTTCATTTGTGACTAGTTAGGGAAGTTCTTTTGTTTTAGAAAACATACTTTTTTTTTTTTTTGAAATATGTTCAGTTGCTTTCTGTAACAGATTGTTGAAATACTGACTTCTGAGCCAGGGAAGTCCCAACAGTCTAATATCATGATGCAATCTAAATGATACAGCATTTTGTGTAGAGTACCAAATAGAGTTTAGTCCTGAGACAGGTAAGCTGGGCTAGGGTCTAAGCACCTTCGGTAGGGAACAAGAGGTAAAAACACGTGGTATGTCATTTGTCTACATGCTACTTTTCCTCTTCATGTCTACACAAGAGCATAGGTGTATTTCTTAAATAGTTCAGTAAAATAGGAAGAAATAAATAGTGATTAGTCAAACACCAGACAAAACTGATCACTGCAGAAAAGGGAAAAACCAGAAACTGCACAACCAGGGCTCCTGACCTAGGGAAGGTGGGGGACGGAATCTGAGATGTCCTTCAGCAAGGATATATATGCTGCTGGCTGCAGAATAAATAGCAGTTTAAATTAGACAAAAGCTGGGTGGAGGGGAGAGAATATCCTCGCAGCAGAGCAAACTACAGCTGAAAAAGCCCTGAGGGTAGAGAGAGATGGCGGCTGTGGCTAGAGCAGGAAGGGTTGTGTGAGATCAGACTGCAAAGGCAGACAATGATTAACATGCCTAATTTCTGCTCTTCATTTGGATCTGTTGACATGTCGTTTGCTGCCATCCAATCTAAATCAGATTTTTCTCTGATAATCATTTATTTCACCCTTTACTTTTCTTTTGTAACATGTAAGATCTTTGGTTAATTACACTTTTATTTGTTTAAAGTCCAGCTTCCCATCAGACTGTAAGCTCCATGAAAAGGACCAGGGGACCACATGTATTGTGTACACTACTAATTTCCTAGCGTTTACTATAGTGTTTCCCATGGGGTTAGTGTGAAAGAATAAGATGGATACTAAACTTGGATTTTTTTCCCCCATTCTCCCTAGTGTCTTGCTTTCCATGACATTTCCCCTCAAGCACCAACACATTTTCTGGTAATACCCAAGAAGCATATATCCCAGATTTCTGTAGCAGAAGATGATGATGAAAGTGTGAGTAAATTTACTATCACAATTTATTTTCTTGCTTTTTAAATTGGGAGACTAAATTTTGACTTTAAACTGATGTTACATTTTCATTTTCCTAAGGGCATTACTAAGGAAAACAAAATCATCAGGGCTTCAATGTATTGTGTATAGTTTTGATTTTTAAAAAATGAGATATAGGGCCGGTGGAGTGGCGTGGTGGTTAAGCACTGGCTTGGGAAGCCAGCAGCCCCGGTTTGGATCCCACATATGAGGGCCAGTGACACTGCCCTCAAAAAAAATAAAAATAAAAAATGAGATATAATTGACATATATGATTATATTACTTTTAGGTGTATGACACAATGATTTGATAATCTATTATGATCAACACAGTAATTCTAGTTAACATCCATCATCACAAATTCTTAAGCAGAAAGGGTTCCACATAAGGATTAGTTGGTGAGACTCATTTTTCCTCAACAAAGAAATAGTTATACAGGAGAGGGTTCATGAACTCGTTTATTAATATACTATTAAAGGAGAGAAAATAATTATTTGGTTTTGCTAGGAGGTATGGCCTCAATTAATGCTCTTTGAGGTAGACTGTATAATCATTCTTAAATATTCACTATTCTTTAGGGGTGCATTATACTTACTGCCTCATTGATATCAGGCCTGGTTATATGACCTGATTTGGCAGATGAATGAATGCCAGCAGAAGTGATATGTATCTTCTGAGTAGAAGCTTTTAAGGGTTAGCACCTGGTTTACCATGGTCTCTTTTTCCTCTGATCCCAGAGATTGTTCCGTCTGGCTGGGTTTCAAAGTGAAAAAGATGTAGAAATAGAGTCTGGTCAACTTGTGAAGAACATGTAATAAGTCCAAGAAATGTTTCTTTGTTGTAAACCAGATTTTGGGATGGTTTGTTACACAGTATAACCAAGCCTATCCTGATAGATATACTCCCCCATAATAAGAAAGCAAGATGTCTCATTTTAAGAGAACTTAAATACCATTTAGAATATGATTTAAAAATTGTTTTATTTGAGCAGTAGATTTATGTCTCTCATTTTTTAATTGAACTCAGTAATGAACAAATACCTAAGCTTGCTGGGTTTTTAATTGTAGATTATGTTGTGTTAGGACTAAAAGAGTTTCCGAATATTTGCCCAAAGGAGTATGTTTCAACTTGGCAATTTTGTAATTTAATATTTCACCTTGATAGTCTGTTATTTAATGGCAAGAAGTTGTAAATTGTCTGTGCTTACTTTTTTTTTCTTTTGCAGCTTCTTGGACATTTAATGATTGTTGGCAAGAAGTGTGCTGCTGATCTGGGCCTGAAGAAAGGTTATCGAATGGTAGTGAATGAAGGCTCAGATGGGGGACAGTCTGTGTATCATGTTCATCTCCATGTTCTAGGGGGTCGGCAGATGAACTGGCCTCCAGGTTAAGCATGTCCATTTTCCCTTAGACGGTGATCAGTTTCGCAAGTTCTTTTATCTTAACCCAGCACACTTATTTTTCCCTGTGTGTGGACACATTGAGGAAATAATTGGAAAAATCCATACATAATAAACGATATTGTTGCATGGTCTGAATTCTGCATTTGATTTATTATAAAAAAATATATATATGTTGGGATGTATGAAGGTAGAGTTCATCATTTGGGAAGTATCTTATTTTTTTCTCCCCAAGGAAGACTCAATATATGTACATTGTTACAATGGTGTGACAAGTTACAAAATTTCATATTTAGCTTTAGCTTTGAAATATCCTTGTAGTCTAGGAGAAAATTTTCTAATCCAATTCTCTTATTTTCTAAGAACAAAGGAGTACGTGTGTGACTGGTCAAGACAGTAACAGTTTTAGAACAGTTTAGAAACAAACAATTTTTTGTCCAGCCTGCATGTTTCCCCTGGACTGTTGGGATAACTTGGAAGGAATTAAAATAGATTTGTCACAGAATCTTTGATCTTATTTTATTAAGACTTGAAAACATTAGTTAGAATTAACTTTCCAAATTGAAAACACACTTTTTGAATGTGTATGTGCACATTAGCAATAATATTTTAAGCTATATATGAATCTGGGGGTATGGAGTTGGGCAGGAAATATTGGTCAGAGTTCTTATTTAGACAACAAAACTTTCTGTTTTTCAATCTTGCCGTACACCCTAGCCTTTCTAAGGTGGTGCAGGGCAGATGGTTTTGCTTCTTGGCTTTCCTTCATAGGCACTTTATAGCTTCCAATTTTTGATACTTCTTGTCTGCCTTTGTCTCTTCTCATTCTCTTTGTGCTTATGGGTTCCTTCCATTTTCAATCTCTCAAAGACCACTTTAGGGCCGGCCAAGTGGCGTGGTGATTAAGCGCTGGCTTTGGAAGCCAGCGGCCCCAGTTCGGTCCCACATGTGAGGGCCAGTGACACTGCCCTCAAAAAAAAAACACACTTTAGTAGGGTTTGACACATTTAATTGAAATTTGTTTTTCTAAATTTTTAATTTTGTTGGTGATTTTAAAACATTTTGGGGGTGGGAATTAAGGAAATTGGCCATTTATGTCTTACACATAATTTTTCCCAATTTTCATTTTTTACTGTGTTTATAGTGTTTAAAATATTTGTATAGTTAATGTATCAATTTTTTATTCCATATTTTAAAAAGCCTTTTCCACCTCAGGAGGATTTTAAAAAATTATTTCTTTCCCTGATACTTGTATGACGTTATGTACTTTATGGCTTTTTTAAATGGGGGAAGCTCTGGGGAAGAGTTTTGGAGGGATTTGTGTCACTGTAAAGAATGTAACAAATGAGATAAGCGTTTGTATTATGTATAAGGTTGAATCTGCTTGCTTTAGGCATATTATCTTTCCCACTAATTTCGTCAAACCAGTGCTAATAAATCAGGTAGACAACTGCTAATTTGTCTTGCTGGTTGTGTCTGTGATTTTTCTGCCTAAAATGGTTGAGATTCAATTTTCAATGTGTGAAAGCGGTGGGGTTCCCACATAGCACCACGTTGATCTCTGGACACCGGCAGGGTGTCTTATATTGGGTTGTTGAAAAAGTCACGACGCATTTTTGCAACGAAAATCAGAAAAAAATACATCATGACTTTTCCGACAGCCCAATAGTTCAACTCAATTCTGACACTGTCTACCCAGATGTAGCATCAGATCCCATGGGTTAAGAGTTCAGTCCCACAAGACTGCCCCCCTGTACCTGATACAAGTCCAGGCTGTTACCTGTGCTTCTGACCAACTAGCTGTAAATGAGAGGTTCCCAGGATCCCCCTCCTCAGGTTCCATTAATTTGCTAGAGTGGATCACAGAACAGAGAAACATTTTACTTACTTGGTCACTAATGGTTTATTATAAAAGGATTTAAGTCAGGAACAGCCAGGTGAAAGAGATGCATAGATCAAGGTATGGGGAAAGGGCACAGAGCTTCCAGAGCTCTCTCTTATGCCACTCTCCTCAAATATGTGTTCACCAACTGTAAGCTCTCCAAACCCTGTCCTTAGGGGTTATGGTGGCTTTATTGCATTGCCATGATTGGTTAAATCACTGGCCATTCATAACTGATTCAACCTCCAGTCACCTCTCCCCTCTCAGAAGATGGGGCAGTGGGACTGAATGTTCCAACCCTTTAATCACCTGGTTGTTGCTCCTGGCAACCAGCCTCCATCCTTATGTTACCTAAGGGCTTTCCAAAAGACTTCATTAACATAACAAAAGACATCTTCGTCACTCATCACTTAGGATAATTCCAAAGACTTTTTGGAGCTCTGCCAGAAAGGGGGATAAAGACCACAATGTCACACTGCCTTAAGCACATTCACCATGCCTTACCTGGCAGCCAGTCTCCTGGACAGCCCACCGATATCCTTGCCTTTGGTATTCACACCTTTGTATAGTCCTATTGAATCAGGGCAGGTCTGTGTGACCAAGGGTATGACAAAAGTGATTTCTGAGGTTAGGACACAGGGCATTCTGGTTTATGCCTTGGTCTCTTGGTCATGGTGGAAGCTAGCTGCTATGGCTAAGGACCCTCAAGCAGCCCACTGAGAAGGCCTGTGTTGAGAGGAACACAGCAGCCAATAATGTGTCAGCTATGAATAAACCACCTTGGAAGTAGATCCAGCCCCACGCAAAACCTTCAGATGACTGCAGTGCTGGACACCATCTGACATGAAAGACCCCAAGCCAGAACAACAGGGCTAATCTCCAAAATTCCTGACCCACATAAAGGGAGAGAGAATAATTATTGTTTTAGCCACAAAGGTTTGGGATACTTTGTTACATAGCGATAAACTACAAGATGCTGTTTTCACTTTTCCTGAGCATGTAGTTGCATTTCCCCACATCCCTTCAGCTACGTGGGGGCATGTGCCTCTAGTTTGGTCAATGAAATGTATGAGGAACTGATGAATGCCATCTCAAGGCCCTGAAATCTCCCATGGCATCCCCCATGCTTTATCTATTGGCGAAGTGCAGAGAGGACCCAGCAGAGGACACTGATCTGTTTTATGGAAGGAGTGTAAGTCCCTGAAGGACTGAATGGAGCAGAGCTCCTTACTCCTGACCCACATCAGAATCTGTGTTAAGCCACTGAGATTTCTAGGTTAGGTAACAGCAGCTAAGAATATTTACTGTAATTAATACAAGGTCTATGGTTCAGGAATGGGGATGCTTATTTTTCCACATAAGGTGGCTTGGGATTTTAACAATGACACCATCCCATTTGATTGTTCTTCTGCCCTTTGAATTAGCGAGGAGGGTGAGAGTGCCAGGGGAAGCAGGGTTAGAATTTGGACCCATTTGATTGTTCTTCTGCCCTTTGAATTAGCGAGGAGGGTGAGAGTGCCAGGGGAAGCAGGGTTAGAATTTGGAGACAGCAGCTGGGCTTCTAAGCAGAGTATAAGCCAGTTTCTGTGAGGACCATGGTACCACAGCTTGATTGAATGGAGAGGGAGGCGGAATGGGAAATGACTCCTTTCTTTAAACATTCCAGTTTAGATTTCAAGTGACAGGTTCCAGCCATTCAAGGGGCTTAGTTTATCACTGAGATAATTTCCTTAAGTAAGCCACTGAGGAAAATCAAAGTGGTTTTATCTTTTATTTTTAAAAATGTGTAGTTTTCGTTTGTGTAGGTTACAATGAACCTACAGAAAAACGTATAGTTAAAACAGGTTTAAACGGGAGAGAGGCATATTTTTCTCTCAAGGTAAGCCCTGTTGAGGTAGCAGCCCAGGGCTCTTTTGGTAGCTTCACAATATCAGCAAGAATTCAGGCTCCTAGCTTTCTGCTCTGCTATCCTTAGCATGTGATTTCTACCCTCAAAGCCACTTTATGGTCCAGTTGACTGATGCAGCTCTAGCTATTAGATCCTCCCATCAAAAAAAAGAGGAAAGGAAAATGCCAAAAAAGTTACATGCCAGAATTGTATCCCTTTTTAAAGGAGCTTTTCCAGAGGCCCGTGACACCTTCTAATGTATCATTGTCCACTTCAAGTTATAAGAGAAGCTGGGTACCCTGCAGCCCAGAATAAAACCAGAAGGGAATAAAAGTAGAGGAGATATGGAGAGACAAGTTTCGGTCTCTGCTCCATCATTGTTAACCAGTGTTCAAAAGTCTGGAAAAGCAGCCAGGCATTCTTGAACTTGGCCCAACTGCTGAAAAAGACTGCTCCAAGGAACCACAGTTTGGCTGTATTCACCCTTTTCCAACACTGATGCAAGACCAGGAGGCATTTTGCCTACCACTGGCTAGTTTCCGTGAATAGTCATATTGGGTGCAGCTCCAACTCAAAGTAAAGCTCCCTCCTTACTGCACTTATCTCTGCTGCTCTATCATACTGATCACAATATTTTTTTCTACTCCTATTATGACTTACAAAATAATTAGTGGCTAAATTTTAAAAAGCCCTTTTCTTATGGCATGGGTTTTAGTTAAAGAGAACAAAAAGTGGTTAAGCCTTTCTCAAATACGTACTGTAAGTATTCGAGTTGATATCAGTCCCATCGCTCACCTATAAAGCAAACTATATGACAGCACCAGCTGATGATAGTAATTGCTTCTTGAATTGATTTCTATGATGTACAGGATCATTTACTAAAGAGATTTTTGCCTATAATACCTCATTAAGTTTTCTCCCAGCGTATCTTTATTATAACTATAGTCAGTTCTACAAGCTTCTACAAGAGAAATAGTGTGACTTATACATGCATTTGTTCATATAGAGTAAATGCTGATGTTTCTATAGCTAGTTTCTACTCTTTGTTTCATACTGAAGATTATTTTGCACTTTTCCTAGAAAAAAAAATGCAGTTAGTTTAACATGGATTCATTGTACTTTGTTTGAAAATGACCTGAAAGCTTGGGTGGCTTTTTCCAAAGTCAAGATTATTGATTTATATTTTAGAGTAAAATCTACCCTTTTCAATTGTATAGCACAATCAGTTTTGACAAATGTACATAGTCATGTATCCATCACAATCAAGATATAGAACATTTTAGACACTCCAACAAGACTTGTTAGGAGTCCAGTTTATATTCCATGCAAGAAATGATGATGGGAGCTTGGACCAGGGTGATAGTGATGGAGCTGCAGAGAAGTGATCAGATACAGCCATGTGTTAGATGGTAAAGCTGGCAGGATTTGCCAATGGGTAAAATATGGGACTAAGAGAAAGAGAGGAGTCAAGGATTTATTACTTCTAAAGCTTCTGTGGACTGACTGGGCCATCTGTTGCTTGTGTCTGAGCTTAGTCATGTTGCTGTGTTCTGTTGAAGGTGGGAGGGTCCAAGAGGAACCCCCCTCAGATGTCTCACAGTTGGTACTGGCCATCAGTTGGGGTCCTATGAGTCTCGTCTGTATGGCTCATTATTCTCCTTTAGACTAGACCAACTTACATGGCTGTCACACAGTAATCAACAATCCCACACTTAGTTTAAAACAACTACAATTTGTTATTTCTCATGATTTCATGTGTTGGTTGAGCAGTTCTGCTTATGTTATCTGGACTCACTCATGTAGGTCAGATGGAATGGATTTAGCTGGGACAACTGTGATGGCTTGGCCTCTTCCCATGTTGTCTTTAACCCCAAGCTTCTTCACAGTTTAAAGTTCTCGTGGCAGCATTTCAAGAGGGCAAAACAGATACTGCAAAGGCCCCGCTAGGTCTAGGCTTCAGAACTCAAATAACATTACTTCCACCACAACCTGTGGGTCAAAGCAAGTTAAAATCTTGGCTTACGTTCAAGGGTTTGGAGAAAGAGACTTCACTTATGCATGGGAGAAGAAGAAAAGTCACATTGTAAAGGGGCATGCATACCAGGATGGGGGCAGGGGGAAGATAAAGCCATTAAACAATTCACCCCAGCACCATTATGTTGGCTCAGCTACTTTCTTTCCCTACGGCTGCCATTAAGACTAGTTGCTTCTATACCTCTGTATGACTCTTACTTCCTAAGAGAAGACATGGACTCCTAAGGCATAAACTTGGGGCCAGATTACCTCATAGGGTGCAAAATAGCCCAGATATGGCTGATCAGTTTTCACTGTGGTGAGGCAACCTGGTATCCATGGCAGCCAATGTGTGAAGAACTTATAGACTCTTATAGAAAGGACAGTGGGTGTGGCAGGTCCTTTGAAGCATTCAAAACAGTCACCTTGCTTGATTGGTACATTGCACCTGAAAAAAAGTTGTAGTCTATGTAAATATTAGCCTATAATTAGCACATTTTTTTCGGGAAATGAGTAAACTCGTCATATAGCTTTTTATGCCCGCTTACAAAGTGTTAAGTATGCAAGCAATACAAAGTTTTGTGATAAAAAATAAGGTGCATGTTTAAATAAAAAAAAATATTACAGTAAAAGACACATTGCCATTAATTCCCATCAAAATACTCCTCGCTCTGAACATACTTATCCCATTATTCTTGCCACTTTCTGAAGCAGTTCTGGAAGTTCTCTGGAAAAATACTCTGGAAGTATCTTTACTTTATCCTCCATCATAGCAATGCTCTGTGTCACACATTGCTTCTGGTACAGCAGTTTCTGTCAAATAAAAACATTATAGTATGTCCTCATCACTGGATCTGGCACTGTGCGACTTCTGTTTTTCCCCAAAGTCAAAATGATTCAGGACATGGAGGCACCCACGACAGCACAACTAAAGATAATCATGAAAGAGGGCTTCCAGAACTGTTTCAGAAAGTGGCAAGATGGATGGGACAAGTGTTTTCAAAGCGAGGGGGGGGGATTTTGAGGGAGATTAATGGCAGTGTGTCTTTTACTGTAATAAATTTTTTAAATTTAAACATTCACCATTTTTTAAAAAGATTTTTATTGGGGAATTGGGGGAGGGAACAGCATTTGGGAATCGGGGAAGGGGAACAGACAAGTTGCTGTCCTTTTGTTCTTCCGTATACTTGTGGAGGACGTTGTTTCACTGGCCCATGTTGGTATTGTGATCATTGTGCTCTTCCAGGGTGAGGCAGATCAGTCACTGACTCTTGGACGGCTGCTCACGGAGGCTTGTGGCAGCTCATGCTGGCTGACAGCCACTCATGGTAGCTTTAAGGCAGCCCACTGCAACCCCACTGCAGTCCCTCTGCAGCCCACGTGGTCCCCAGTGACTCATGGCAGCCCAGCTCCAGGTTGAGTTGTTCACCATCTTAGTTGTAGAGGGCACAGCGTCACTGGCCCTTATATATATATATATATATATATACATATATATATTTTTTTTTTTTTTTTTTAGAGGGCAATGTCACTGGCCCTCATACGTGGGATCCAAACCAGGGCCGCTGGCGTCCCAAGCCAGCTCTTAACTACCGCGCCACTCGGCTGGCCCATGGCCCTCATATATGGGATCCGAACTGTCAGCCCTGCTGCTCAGAGCTTGCGCTCCCAAGCCAACTCTTAACCAATGAGCCACTCGGTCGGCCCACCATATTTTTTTATTACATCTCGTATACCTCTTTTTGATTTTCCACCATTTATTTTCTGTTTTGAATATCTGTGATCCATCAAGGTGAAGATTCTTAATTTTTGTCAGTTAAGAGTTTCCCATTCCTATCCCTGGGGTTGAACTTAACTTCTGGGGGTCTTATATGGTGTCATGGCATTAGGAGCGACCATCTTGGCCTCTTTGTCATTGGTCTTTATAGTCTACTTGAGACTTTTGTTATCTCTTTTAATTCTTATTCATTGATCCCTGTAGGTTGACATTTTGTAATACTGATGACCATGGTTATGATAGTTTTATGATAGTATTAATAGCAATTACAATGAGACAGGCATTGTCTGTATGGATTAAATATAATATTGCTAAAAACCAAACAACTCTCTGTACATCTATTACAACCCATGGCGTTTGCTCAGAACATAATAAGTGTAATGGACACTTGTAATTATTGATGCTCGGCATTTGAACCCTCTTCGTAGTTGAGGGATTCCTTGCCTTGCTAAAGAGAAGTTGAAATGGACAGACACCTAATATTCTAGCTCCTCTGCCAGCTGGGATGTAGGCCCTTGACTTAGACTCTGCCAATCAGATGCACTCATCTGGGATTTCGAATTTGAAACTAATGACACAAAGAAACAAGGACAGTAGAGATTTCTTTCTGGTGTCAGTGGCAGCAGCATCCAGTTGGCAGGCACAACAGTGTCTATGTTGCCAACGGTCAGATCCAGTATTGAATACCAGGGGTGACAACAGTGCCAGCTGCGGCTCCTGTGTTTAGTGGGAGCGGTAGCAGTGCCCCAGCAGACACACTCCCTGGTTCTATTTTTGGCTGTGGCATTATTTGTATAGCTTCTCTTTATTCTTGACTATTTTCTCAGTTAATCTGTGAGCTACCCATTATCATGTTTCAAGAAATTAACTGCTGAAGAAATTTTCACCAGGAATAGTTGTAGACACTAAATCCTCAGGGAGAGGTGGTGGGGGTGGGGAGTGGCTGGAAAGCTGAGATTAGTGATATTTAGCCAGGTTTGGGATAAAGGCAAGAAGAACCAAGCTAACATTTAGGAAATGGATTTTCACAGCCCATGGTAAATAGTAGCAAAATAACTAATGAAATCATTCCAGGGCAGGCCAAGTGGTTCAGTTGGTTAAGAGCGTGAGTCTGAGCAACAGGTACACAGGTTCGATTCCCACATGGGCCAGTGAGCTGCGCCCGAGCTGAGCTGCCGCTGAGATGGTGAGGGCACGTGTTCTTAGCAGCAAGGTTGCTGGTTTGACTCCTGCATGGATTGGATGGTGGGCTGCACCCACCTGCAAATAAGATTGAACATGGCACCTTGAGCTGAGCAGCTGCGAGCTGCTGCTGGGAGGCTGGATGGCTCAGTGTGCAACAGGATTGCCGGTTCGACCCCTGCATGGGATGGTGGAATATGCCCCCCACAACTAGATTGAAAATGGAGACTGGACTAAGAGCTGAGCTTGCGCCCTCCACAACTAAGATTGAAGGACAACAACTTGACTTTGAGTTAGCTGAGGGGTCCTGGAAAAACACAATGTTCCCCTTCCCCAATTTTCCAACATTGTTCCCCTCCCCAATTCCCCAATAAAATCTTAAAAAAAAATAAAAATCATTCCATGGATCACGTGTACTGATACACTAAGTGAAGGCAAGACTCTGGGCTTCCAGTGCTACTGCCATAGGTGGTATGAGGGCTGGCGGAATTCAAGGACTGTGGAGGTATGTCAGTGCTTCTAATATTGCTGAACATCTTAAGGAAAGAACAAGCTGAGATTTCTAATTTATTAGTTCAAGCTGTCAACTAAAACCCAAAGGCGAGGTTTTTTTTTAAGACATAAACTCTCGCAGCTAAAGAACTCAGACAGTTGTAAGCCTAATACAATGTTTGATCCTCACTGTTGCCAACTTTTTGTAGTTCAATTCATAGCCTGTCTAGTCTCTTATGAGGAAGTGAGAATATTGATCAGGAAAGAGTGGTATCTGAATATTTGGGTTGGACTATATTGAAGAATTTGGCTGACTCAGACCACCCCAAATTCCCAACCTACTGAGCCTCCCATGTCAGCTGACACAGCCTCTCCCCTGGACTATTTGCAGGTCCCTTCTCATTACTTCTCTTATATACTGCAGATATTCCTGTGCCTCACTCTTTAAAAAGAAAAGGGAACTCATTCAGGCCTAATCCCCCTCCTTTCAATGCACCTCTTACATTTCTTTCTCTGCAACGATGTATCAGACTATCCCAACACATCCTAAATAGAATATTGAGACTATACTCAGAACAGTAGAAAGAGAAGGTACCAGGCAAAGCTAGCACTTTTTACTATTGACAGGGAGGGAGAAAGGCTGGAAACACCCAAGAGTTAATAGGCTAAAAAAGTAAATTTAAAGGGCCGGCTGAGTGGCGTGTTGGTTAAGAGCTGGCTTGGGACGCCAGTGGCCCCGGTTCAGATCCCACATATGAGGACCAGTGACACTGCCCTCTATAGCTAAGATGGTGGACAACAGCTCCACCTGGAGCTGGGCTGCTGTGAGTCCCTGGGATGGCATAGCTGCACCCCTGCTGCAGTGGGCTACCATAGGCTACAGTGAGTGGCCAGCAGCCAGCGTGAGCAGCCAAGAGCCACCGAGAGCGGCCATCCAGAGGCGCCGGTAACCGATCTGCCTCAACATGGTCCAGTGAAGCAATGTCCTCCACAACTAGACTGAAGAACAAAAAGACAGCAACTTGTCTGTTCCCCTTCCCCGGTTCCCCAACGCTGTTCCTCTCCCCCAATTCCCCAATAAAATCTTTAAAAAAAACAAAACAGGAAATTTAAAAAGATGAAAAAGTAAAGCCTAAAGTCAAATGCAAAGAGAACACAATGAAATCAACTATGTGTAAATATTAAAAATATAAACACAAAGAAAGACAATTCAAGTGACTACTGAAAACAGCACACTGACTCTATCCTTCAGAGGATAAATTCTAAGGTCAAGGTCATCTGCAAAGCTGCCTTGAATGTTATCTCACGGGGTTGTTGTTGGTCATAATTGTGTAACTGTTTTTGTGTGTTATTGTAGGATAGTGCCAATGAGTAAAGATATTGGTGTGAAAGGGAATCAAAGTTTTCATTGTGGGAAAAGGGAAATAAAGACATGGAATGGGAAAAGATGAGAAATAACCTCATGAAGTTGAGAATTATTGGAATACACTGATGATTAAAAAATGTCCTCACTTTTTCCACTGTAAAGGCCTAGAAACAGTAAACACTGCAGCACACCCAGCTCTTGCTGTCCTGTAGTGCTTATACCATTCCAACTAAAACTTTCCATGAAGAAATGGCTGATTCTAGGCAATGGGAATGCTTGAAGGCTGATGAGGTCATGTCAAAAGTCACAAGAATTGGATTGAAGGGGTGTCAGGGGGGTAAATCTGGGACAATTTGAGCATAAAAGTAATTAATAATGGTCATAATACATGGACAAATAAAACTGTGTAACCAATGCCCGGAATTCTTTCCTTGCAAAACTGAAATGCTATATCTATTAAACAACTCCCCATTCCTCCTACCACCAACTGCTGGCAACCACCATTCTACTTTCTGTGTCTATGAATTTGACTAGGTACATCATGTTAGTGGAATCATACAGTATTTTTCTTTTTTTGTGTCTGGCTTTTTTTACTTGGCATAATTTCTGAAGGTTTATTGATGTGGTAGCATGTATCAGAATCTCCTTTCTTTTTAAATTTTTAAAGGCTGAATACTATCCTATTGTGTATATACACCACATTTTGTTTATCCATTTATCTGCTGATGGACACTTGGGTTGCCTCCACCTTTTGGCTATTGTGAATTATGCTGCTATAAACATGAATGTTGACTGTTGTTTTTAACATAACTTAAATTCTAAGTTTGTACAATTTAATTTTTAATTATGGCTATATTTAAAAAATGGCTTACAAAGTTCCTGCCAATTTAACAATTGGCTACCATACAGCTCCAGCACACCAGTAGATCTGAGTCATTTCAGGCATGGGAGTGGGCAGTATTGGTTCCAGGACAGAGGCAGAGGAGCAGCGAAACCAGAACGCCAATATCTCTCCTTTCGTTTTGTCCTCTCCTGCAGGCTGCCTCCTCCTCCAGGCCAAAGCCACCGTACCCTACACAAACCCGTTCAAAGCACTTCCCCCATTGAAGACGTCTCAGCTTTCCTTCTCTACCTACTTGGGGTGGGTCTTGAGAGAGGGAGCCAGCATTCTTGCAGGGTCTGCATCTTGTTCAGCTGTGCTATCTCTGCTTTTTGCAATGATGTTTTTAATAGTGACGTGCACAACAGAATGCCTGCCCCCCTTTTATGAGTACAACTTGCTAACACTGTGCTCTCAGCTCTTATTTTGAAGCAGAGGGTGTGTCTGCGCCCTGAGAGCACAGCTTTCTTTTTCCCTCAGAGGCCTTTCCGCAGGATAGTCCATTTTTACACTGGAATTTCCCCTTGTAGGCTATGCCTGTCTCTAGAAGGGAAACCATCCCCTGGCTTTGTGGACTACTTCAGTTTCCCTGAAGGCCTAAATAGGTGAGAGAATTTCTGCTCCCACTGCAATTTGGGAGAATGGCCCATGGAAAACAATAACGATTCTACTTAAATAGAGCAAAGCAGGCCTTATTTGGAGAGGTGAATTTTTTTTTTTCAAGTGCAGCATACAATTAGAAGTTCTAGTAGGCAACTTACACGGTACAATTATACTTTTGAGTGCTATTCACAAACGTCAATTATCCATTTTGGGCACTCATTAAATTTCATTTAGGTGATACATTAAAAAATTCATAGAACTGATAGGAAGTTGTAATTAATCTCTATATTTTTGCAGCAAAGAAGCTGAGAAATGTAGCACTTTATGAGACCTAAGTGAGAGGGTAAATAGAAGGGAAAACCTCAGGCAGGCAGGTGTGCAGGATCAGCTGGCCAGCTTGTGTGACCCGGACATCCGGAAGATATGTAGGGCAGCACAAATCCCTGAGCCCCAAGAGAGGCTGCACACCCAGCCAGCTGGCCAAGCTCACTTCCTCCTTCTTTTTTGGGGGGCTATGTGGCAGTTTGGGGACAAGGGAACTTCTCTCTTCCCCTAGGTATTGCTTATGACTTGGTGCCTTTACCAATCATTTCAGTAAGATTTACAAGCGTGTGCTTTCCTGTGCTGCTTTTGCTGATTACACAAAGTGCATCCCTCCACCCCCCGCAGTGATACTTGACCATTTATTTAATGAATACATTTATCTCAAGATCCCTTTCACTTAGTCTTTCTCCATAGGGAATCGACATTGCTTCCTGTTCCATAAGCATTGATCAGGTCTTGGCAGGAAGTCCTACATTCAAGAATATTATTTAGGGGGCCGGCCAAGTGGCGCATTGGTTAAGAACTGGCTTGGGATGCCAGCAGCCCCAGTTCGGATCCCACATATGAAGGCCAGTTACACTGCCCTTTACAGCTAAGATGGTGAACAACAGCTCCACCTGGAGCTGGGCTGCTGTGAGTCCCCGGGGTGGCATAGCCTCAGCCCGTGCTGCAGTGGGCTGCCATAGGCTACAGTGAATGGGCAGCAGCCAGCGTGAGTGGCTGGCAGCTGGTGTGAGCTGCCAAGAGCTGCCGTGAGCGGTCATCCAGGGGTGGTCAACTGATCTGCCTCATCCGAGAAAAACGCAATGATGATACCAACATGGGCCAGTGAAGCAATGTTCTCCACAACTAGACGGAAGAATAAAAGAACAGCAACTTGTCTGTTCCCCTTCCCCGGTTCCCCAATGCTGTTCCCCTCCCCCAATTCCCCAATAAAATCTTTAAACAAAGAAAAAATAATATTATTTAGATAATAGAAAAAGCCTCAGAGATGAGTTTCAGCAAGAAGTAAAGGGCTTTTTTATTTTCCTTTGCATTGTGCGCAAGGGAGTTTAGCTTTCAGAAGTACTGACTCACTAAATTGAGAGAACAAACTGCTAGTAGCACAATATACGGCAATCAACAATTCTAATTAGATTTAGGTCAGTTTTGATTAAAAAAAGATGTTTCTGTGTTTTGGTAAAAGAAACCAGGATGCTCCTATTATTCATGGATTATCTCAGAATGCAAGGCTTTTGGAAAACTTAGTCTTTTCTCAGACTAAGAGAAAGCGTCCCTCCTTGACCACATTTCAGTCAGGCTCACTGGAACTCTCTTTTCAACTAGGTCCTGATGTTTGGACTTCCATGTCCTTCGTGCATTGCCCAATTTTAGCAAGAGTCATGTCAAGTTGGTTTAATCAGACACCCTCTCCAGCTCTATCTCATCACCTTCAATATCTGAACGGGTCCCTCATTCTCCATCATCTCCTAGGTGATCTGTGATCACCCTGCCCTGCTTTCAGCTAGAATCCTGTTAGGTTAGTTTAGCCAGAATCCCCTCTGATGTTTCCTCTTAGTAACTTTCTAATCACTGACACTGCCCCCCACCCTCACCACTATAAATTCCCACTTTTCCTTGTATTCGGAGTTGATCTGCTCTCTCTCTCTCCCCAAGAACAAAGTCCCATTGCTGTAGCCCTCCTTGAATAAAGGTTTCGATTGAATAACTTTTTCTTTAACATACTAACTCATTTGGCTAAATGGTGAACAGAGTTAGGTTAAGCGTAGGATGTCAGTTTTTCTTTCTCAGGTGGCTAAAATTTATCAGCTCAGAGTTTGGAGAGAAGTGTTGATTCTAACTATTTTATAAGTGTTTTATAAAGACACTCCCCTTGATTACGAGAACCTTTTTATCATCGGTGATAGAACTTGGAATATTAGATAATCTTTGAACTCAGAAGAGAAAGAGCAGCAGTTGGGAAAAGCAGGAAAAGATTTAGGAATCTAAACCCTGAGAGGAGCTCTGACCTCACCCACACCTCTATACACCCTTACACTTTTGCCCTCAAAATGCCCCATTCTCCCTCAGTGTTTCACTTCATCTTTTTTCAACTGCATGAAATTCCACCAAATGAAAATTTATTTGGGTTAATAATTATCATCATTACAAATATGAACAATCTAGAGGGTTAAATACCTACTCAGTCATTTACGGTTAGGGTGAGTGAGTCCTTTGCTTATTCTTTCTGAACCACATGGAGCTCTGCTCCTGGGAGAATCTATTCAGCTACATCAAAGACTATCATGAAAGTTATGAATTAATGCACATTATAAAAATGTCAAACAAATTTGGTATATATAGAATAAAAATGCAATAAACCTTTATATCATCTCAATTTTTTCTCCTTCCATAGGGCTAAGCGTATGTGTGCGTGCGTGCAACACACACACACACACACACACACACACAAATATGTTTTTCACTTGATAATGTTTTGAAGATCTTTCCATACTGGTATACATTGATAGTTAAAATTTAAACAAATTGTTGCATGGTATCACATTGAGTGGACATAAAAAAATTATACCTTCAAAGTTAAGCTTTGGTTAAAATGAAAATAAAATAAAACATGGTTTCCAAGTCTCAATGGTATTTAATAAGAAATCGTGAGGGGAAAAAAGAGGATTAATCAGATTAATTTCAAAAGAAGAAAGATAAAGGTGCTTAGAGTTGGTAATCTTAAGAACACAACAAACAAAACTTTCAGCTGCAACAAAGTTTTTTTTATTTTTTTATTTTTTATTTATTTTTTTTTTTTTGAGGGCAGTGTCACCTAGCCCTTACATAAGTGGGATCGAATCGGGTTTGTTTTTAAATTTAAAGATTGGCTTTATTGAATGATTTGTGAATTGGGCAGCATACCCCATCTACTAAAGAGAAAGGTGTTCAGAGATAGGACAAAGTTTTTTAAGTTTAATTTTATGATGTCCTTCTCTTGTAAACACGATTATACTTTCTTTTAAATTTTGATAAGTGTGATAGCCAGCAACTAAAGGCTACAACCTGTACACTTAATTAAATACAGAATAGACTTTTATAGGAAACTGTAATATGTCTTGGGGAATTATATTTGTTCAGGAAATTAAAAATTCTCACTGATCTTGTCCATTAATATGATCTCACTCATTTTCTTGAAATTATTACATCAATACATAAATTATGTAAATTATCTTGCCAGGTAATGAAAAATACTCAAAATCATAGATATCCTTTTCTTCTTGTTAGTTGAACAAAGTTTAAAAATTAGCATCTCTAGTTGATTTAGTTTCTAAAACAAAATACGAAATTTCATTCTTTAACAGTAGTATGAAAGTACCATAATATTATATAGTATTATTACTCTCTTATTTATAAGCATTTAGGTTAATTTCTATATTTAAGTATTACAAGATCCTGTGACAAACATCTTTGTGTACATTTTTTTGTAAATATGTGCAAATAGAAGAGATGTCTAGGATTGGAATTTCTATGTAAAAACATACATACATTTTACATATTGAAAGAGAAATTGCCCTCTTTAAAGGCTCTGCATATATAGAGGTATATGAGGATATCTGTGATCCAGTTTGATCACCAACATTGCATTAAAAAAAAAAAAAGCTGATACAGGAGAGATATCCAAGATGGTGAAGTAGATAAATGCTGTGCCTGCATTCTTTTGTGAACACATGAAAATTACAAGTAAATTATAGAACAATCAACCTGGAGAACCATCTGAAGTCTAGCCAGACAGAAGACCTATAACTAAAATTATAAAGAAGAAGCCACGTGAAGACTGGTAGGCGGGATGGAGACACAGAATGAGCCTCAAACCTCCCTGTTGATATCGAGAATCAGGAGGGATATCTTGGCCTCAGAGGTTCGCCCTGAGGGAGCAAGGGACTCCAGACCCCCACACCAGGTTTCGCAGCCCAGAGTACTGGTGCCAGGAAGAAGGACCCCCACAAGATCTAGCAGTGAAAAACAGTGGAAATTCCAACCATTGGGGTGGGACAGAGGCTGCAGGGAAACCAGACGTCCTCTTATTAAACAACCCACACATGGACTCACTCTCTCGCTCACAGGCACTCACCTTGGGCTCCAGCAGTAGGATGATGACTCAGCGGGTGTCGGAGACATACAAGGGGCAGACTGAGGAATGTGACTTCAGGAAGAGGACTGGAGGACAGTTGGCATTTTCCCAGTGAGGGGTTCTCTATCTCTGCAACCAGCAGGTGGGTGCCATCTTTCCTATGTTGAGCCCTCCTCCACAGGCCAAATCTGAATCTGATAGGCCTGGTGAGCTCTGCTGCTCTGCCCTGCTGACTCAGCTGGAACCCCACTCCACCCAACTTGTGCACTGCTGGGAGGCACTTTCTCCATGAGCAGCCAGTCCCACCCACCTTGCACTCTCTCTAGAAAAATTATTGGAGTCCATAGGCCCCTGGCAGGTGGCACTGGCCTTAGTGTGCTCTGAGACTTGCTGAGTCACTCCAGGCTCAGCATGGGCACCAAACCAGAGTCTATATTAACTTGGTGACCACAACTGTTCCCACTCTAGTGATTCCCTGAGACCCTGCCTCCTTTAACTCCTGTACTTCATGAGACTTTATCAGTGGCTGAACCTTAAGGGAGCCAGCAGGTGGCAGCAGACCTCTGGGTATCATGGCTTTTTGTGGAGCTACCCCAGTCTTGGTACTGGTGGCAGCCATCTTTGGTTCGCAGCATGGCCTCTCCCATGTGCCTCCAGGTACAACACAGACAGCAAACAACTGCGGATTACTTTGCAGCTCCTACTAGGTAGCTCCCAGCCAGTCACAGGCAGTGGCTAACCTGGGCCTGCACTGGAGCCCCTCCTAAGATGCCCCAGAACCAACATACTTGGAGGTTGGCTTCAGACCACAGCAGAGCACTGCAATTAGTCCCACAAGCGGCACACACAAAAGTGTGTGCCAGTGTGTACACAAAAGTGTGTAACAGGCACCAGAGCTGACTGGGGCGAATCCCACTCAGTGGGGTAAGCCTACTGCTTAGCAGCTCATAAGTTGTGGATGAGGCCAAACCCCACAGCCAGTCAGCTTGAGGGCCAACACCACCCACTAATGTACCACTAGCAATCAAGGCTCAACTATAACAGGACAGCACAAACAACTCACACAAAGGACGACTGTGCCAGTGGGTCCCATAGGACACCTATTCCATAAGGCCACATGGCCAAGACTGGGAGACATAGCAGATCTACCTAATAGAGAGAAACAAACACAGAGAGGCAGCCAAAATGAGGAAACAAAGAAATGCATTCCAAATTAAAGAACAGGAGAAAAAGTGAGAAAAAGGACTAGATGAAATGAAGCCAAGCAACCAGATACAGAGTTCATAACAATGGTTATCAGGATGCTCAAGGAACTTAGTAAGAACTTCAACAAAGATAATGCATGAATAAAAAAGGGAATAGAAACCATAAAAAAGAACCAGTCAGAAGTGAAGAATTCAATAACTAAAATGAAGAATGCACTAGAAAGGGTCACAGGCACATTAGATGAAGCAGAAGATTGAATTAGAAACTTGGAAGACAAACTAGCAGAAAACACCCAATCAGAACAGCAAAGAGAAAAAACAATCCAAAAAAATGAGGATAGTTTAAGAAACCTCTGGGACAACATCGAGCATAACAACATTTGCATCATAGGGGTACAAGAAGGAGAAGAGAGAAAGCAAGGGATTGAGAACCTATTTGAAGAAATAATGACTGGAAACTTTCCTAACCTGGTGAAGGAAATAGACATACAAGTCCAGGAAACACAGAGAATCCCAAACAGGATGGACCCAAACATGTCCACACCGAGATACAATATAATCAAAATGGCAAAGGTTAGAGACAAAGAGAGAATCCTAAAAGCAGCAAGAGAAAGGCAACTAGTAACTTATAAGGGAGCTTCCATAAGATTGTCAGCTGATTTCTCAACAGAAATTTTAAAGGCCAGAAGGGATTGGCAGGAAATATTCAATGTGATGAAAAGTAAGGACCTACAACTAAGACTACTCTACCCAGCAAAGCTATCATTTAAAATCAAAGGAGAGAAAAAGAGCTTCACAGATCAGAAAAAGCTACCAAACCACTATTACTAGGAATTTAGAGGGACTTCTTTAAGACAGGAAAAAAAAAATCAAAATTATGAATAATAAAGTGGCAATAACTACATACCTAACAACAGTGCTTTCAATGTAAATGGATTAAATCCTTCAATTTAAAGACATAGGAGGGTTGAATGAATAAGAAAACAAAACACATATGCTGCCTATGAGACTCACTTCAGATTGAAACACACACACACACACTTACAAACACACACACACACACACACACACACACACACACACACACAAAGGGATGGAAAAAGTTATTTCATGAAAATGGAAATGAAAAAAATAAAATAGAAAAAGCTGCGGTAGCAAAACTTATACCAGACAAAATAAGCTTTTTTTTCCATTTTTTTTATTAGTTTCAGGTGTACAACACAATGCAATAGTTTTATTCTTTACCCCCCAAAGTGACAACTTTACCCCCAGTTCGCCAAACCACTCCCCCCCATATCATACATATCTGTCACAACTCCCCTGACTCCCCTCCACAGTATACTCCACATCCCGTGACCATCCACATATTCAGTTACAGTTGGCATACAATACTATTCAACATCAGCTTCAGGTGTACAGTGCAGTGATCAAGCCTCTACTCCATCCATGAAGTGGTCTCCCTAACAAGACGTGTGACTATCTGACACACCACAAAATTTTTACAACATTATTATATTCCCCAAACTGTGTTTCATATCCCTGTGGCAATATTGTAGTTGCCTATTTATGCTGTCTAATCCCTTCACCTTCCCCCCATCCCCACCCCTCCCAACTAGCAACCCTCAGTTTTCCCTCTACATCTATGAGTCTGTTTACTTTGATCGTTCACTCAGCTCTTCAGACTCCACACACAAGTGAGATCACATGGTACCTGTCCTCCGACTGACTTATTTCACACAACATAATAGTCTCTTTACAATATTATCAATTACATTCCCAGAACTGCCCCCATATCCCTGCAGCAACATTGTAGTCCCATCTACACTGTCCAAACCGTTCCCCCTCTCCCTCTTCCCCACTCCCTCCCAGCAATCAACCATCAGTTTTTCCTTTATATCTGCTTGATATGACTTCAATCTTCTTACATTTACTGAGACTTGTTTTGTGGCCTAACATGATCTATCTTGGAAAATGTCCCATGTGTACTTGAGAGGAATGCATATTCTGTTTTTTTCAGGGTGAAATGCTCTAAAAATATCAACGAAGTCCAGCTGGTCTAAAATATCATTTAAGGCCCCTCTTTCTGTGTTGATTTTCTGTCTTTCCATTGGTGACAGTGGTGTTGAAGTCCCCTACTATGATAGTGTTACTGTTGATCTCTGTCTTTATGTCTGTCAAAATCTGTTATATGTAATTAGGTGTTCCTATGTTGGGTGCATAGATGTTTATTAGGGTTCTAGTGCCCTTCTTTGACTTTCATTGTGGTCATTTTAAAGTCCATTTTGTCCAAAATAAGTATTGGTACTCCAGCTTTTTTTTCCGCATTTCCATTTGCATGAAATATCTTATTCCATCTGTAAACAGCATATACCTGTGTCCTATTTTCTTATCCACTCAGCCACTCTCTGTCTTTTGATTGCAGCATTTAGCCCATTCACATTTAAAATGATTATTGATAGGTGCATTTGTATTGCCATTTTGTTATTTGTATTCCTGGTCTCCCTGGGTTAGCTTGTTTACCCCTTTCTTTTGTTTAAAAAAGCCCTTTTAACATTTCTTACAATGCTGGCTTGGTGATAATGAATTCCTTAAGCTTATTCTTTTCTGAGAAGTTCTTTATTTCTCCTTCAATTTTAAGTGATAGCGGTGCTGGGTAGAGCAATCTTGGTTGTAGGCCGTTATTTTGTGCCACTTTGAATATCTCCTGCCACTCCCTTTTGGCCTGCAGAGTTTCTGTAGACAAGTCAGCTGTTAGTCTAACAGGAGTTCCTTTGTATGTAACCTACTGTCTTTCTCTTGCAGCCTCTAGGATTCTGTCTCTATCTTTAACCTTTGCCATTTTAACTATGATGTGTCTTGGTGTGGACCTGTTTGGGTTCAGCTTGTTTGGAACCCTCTGCACTTCCTGGGCATGTATGTTGATTTCCTTCACCAGGGTAGGGAAGTTTTCAGTCATTATTTTTTCAAATACATTCTCGACCCCTTGCCTCTTCTCTTCTCCTTCTGGTATTCCTATGAGTCAATGGTGGTTGCGTTTCTCCTTGTTCCATAGGGCTCTTAAACTATTTTCATTGTTTTTTATTCTTTGGTCTTTTTGCTGTGCCAACTGGGTGATTTCTGCTATTTTATCTTCCAAATCGCTGATCCGCTCCTCTGCTTCATCTACTCTACTGGTGATTCCTTTAAGTGTGTTCTTCATTTCAGTTATTGTATTCTTTAGTTCTAACAGGTTGTTTTTTATGGTTTCCCTATCCTTCTTTATGTCCTCGCTAAGTTCCTCAAACATTCTTATCATCAGTGTTCTAAACTCTGTCTCTGAAAGGTTGGATCCCTCTGTTTCATTTAGTTCCATTTCTAGAGGTTTCTTCTGATCTTTTACTTGTGACATGTTTCTTTGTTTCCCCATTCTGGCTGTTGCTCTGGGATTGCTTTGATGTATTAGATAGATCACCAGGAGATCCCTGGCTGGATCACACAGGCACACAGCTCACGGCACAACACTCCCAGGAAAACTCCCAGTCTCAGCCTGTCGCAATCAGCCACTTGCAGATCAGGCCGAGCAGCCCATCAACCAATCACCAGCCTGGCAACTCTGCAAGTGCAGTGCGGAGAGCGGGGACCCGAGGCAGCTTGCACACTCCCGGGTCTCAAGGAGCAGCCTGTTGGAGCCGGAGGGCACCCGCCCAGCATTTCCCTGGTAATGCAGCACAAGCCGTGCGGAGGGTGGGGATCCAAGGCCGCATGCGCGCGCATGCACACACGCACTTCTGCGCCAATTTCACCAGACCAATGAGATCTCGGACCTGATCCTCCGTGGGAGGGCCCAAACCCAACAAAATGGCGCCCTCCCTACACCACTCGTGTGCAGGCCCCACACCACAGGAACAATAGTCCAAACACCTCCAGCCTTTGTACCAAAGGTGCTCAGTTCAGTCCATCCCCGCAGGCTCCTGGGCCCGGTTCACACAGCCACTCCCTCCAGTAACCAGGTAAGTGCTCACCGGCAAGCAAGCCCGGGCGCCGGCCCCACTGATTCTCCAGCCGCTCTTAGCTTCACCGAGCTGAGCAAAGAGAGTCCTCACTAGTTTACTGCCGGCTATCTTAGAACTCCTCTTCCTGGCAAAGGAACTCTGGGCTGGTGAGCTTGGTGTGCGGCCGGAGCATCTCTCCCGCAACAGGAGAAGCTTCCCCACAGCTCGGGCTTCCCTCACGGGGCTCACCCTCTCTTGTCTCTGCCCGTCCTACCAGACCCGACGTGGTCTCCTCTTTAAGTTCTTTGTTTAGTGGTTCTGTTCCTTCAGTGTTCCGGGGACCTCCAGGGTTGAATGCTGTATAATTTGTTTGTAATTTTGGTGTGATCCTGGGAGGCAGTTAGCACAGCGTCTTTCTATTGCGCCATTTTACTGGAAGTCCCCCCAAAATAAACTTTTAAAACCAAGGCTAGGGCAGGCTGAGTGGGGCAGTGGTTAAGCGCTGACTTGGGATGCCAGCAGCGCCGGTTCGGGTCCCACATATGAGGGCCAATAACACTGCCCTCAACAAAACAAAACAAAACAAAAAACAAAGGCTATAACAAGAGACAAGGACCCAATAATCCCACTTCAGGGTTTTTATCTGAAGAAACCCAAACACTACATTGAGGAGACATGGACATGTACATCTGTACATTGCAGCATTGTTTACAATGGCCACGATGTGGAGGCAGCCTGGGTGTCCATCGATGGAAGAATTCACAAAGAGGAAGTGGAATGGTGGTACATGAAATATTGCTCGGTCAGGGAAGGGGGTGGGTTTTTGCCATCTGTGGTGGCATGGATAGACCTTGAGGATGTTGTGCTGAGTGGAGTATCTCAGACAGAGAAAGACAGATGCAATAATATTTTGCTTATATGTGGAATCTAAGAACAAAATGAACAAACAAAACAGAAACAAACTCATAGATACAGAAAACATTTTGATGGTTGCCAAATGGAAGGGGGAGGGGAGTGTGGGTGAAAGAAGGGGAAGGGATTAAGAAGTACAAACTGGGCCGGCCGAGTGGCACGGTGGTTGAGCGCTGGCTTGGGAAGCCAGTGGCCCCAGTTCGGGTCCCACATATGAGGGCCAGTGACACTGCACCCCCCAAAAAAAGAAGTACAAACTGGTTGTTACAAAGTAGTTATGGGGATATAGGTTATAGCATAAGGAATATAGTCAGTAATATTGTATTAACTATGTATGGTGTCAGATGGGTACTAGATTTGTTGGTGTGATAGATGAGGGGGCTGGGGGACAGGGTGGAAAAAGTTAAGGGATTAAAAAGTACAAACTGGTAGTCAAAAAAACAGTAATGGGGATGTAAAATAAAGCACAGGGAATATAGTCAATAATATGGTAATAACTATGTATAGTGCCAGGTGGGTACTAGTCTAGTCAGTGGGATCACTTCTTAAGTTATATAAATGTCTCACCACTGTGCTGTTACCTGAAATTAATATAAAATAATATTGAATGTCAAAGAAAGAAAAGAAGGAAGATTAGGAATAAATAAATAAAACATATCTAATCATTCAACTCAAAAATCTAGAAAATGAATAAAATACTACAAAGAAGGGAATTAAGAAATTTAAAAGCTGAAATTGAAGATAAAAGAAACAAACTAGAAGAACTAATTTAATCAATAAACTCAGTAAAAAATTTTTTCTGCTCTTTATTTTATTTTAAAAATATTAAAATAAAAATTCAGTTACAATTGACATACAATATTATATTAGAAAAATATAGAATGCTTCACGAATTTGTGTGTCATCCTTGCGCATGGGCCATGCTAATCTTCTCTGTATTGTTCCAATTTTAGTATATGTGCTGCTGAAGCGAGCACAGTAAAATTTTTCTTGAAAGGAATAATAAAATAGCTGGAATTTTATCAAACAGGATAAAAAAAAGTCAAAGAAAATACAACTTGAAATTGTACATAAGTATTAAAGATATTAGTTTACAGGAAAAAATAATAGCTTTATTGAAATATAAATCACATATCAAAAATTTCATCCAGTTAAAGTATATAATTCAATGTTTTTTAGTATATTCACAGAATCATACAACCATCACCACAATCTAATTTTAGAACATTTTCTTCACTCCAAAAAGAAACCTTGTACCCATTAATAGTCACCCCCCCCATTTGTCCCTTTCTCCTAGTCTCCCAACCCAGGCAGCCACTAACCTACTATGTCTCTATAGAGTTGCCAATTCTGAACATTTTGCGTTAATGGAATTATACAGTATATGATCTTTTGTGTCTGACTTTTATCACTTAGCATGTTTTCAAGGTTCATCCATGCTCTATCATGGATCAGCACTTCATTTCTTTTTATGGCTGAATAACATTCCATTGAATGGATATACTACATTTGTTTATCTACTCATCAACTGATGGACATTTGCATTATTTTTGGTTTTGGGCTATTATGAATATAATGCTGCTATAAACATCTGTGGACAAGTTTTTTTGAGGAAATATGTTTTTGTTTCTCTTGGGTATATACCTAGGAGTGGAAATGCTGGGTCATATGGTAACTATATGTTTTATTTATTTATTTATTTATTTATTTATTTATTTATTTATTTATTTATTTATTTTAAATTGGGGAATTGGGGGAGGGGAACAGACAAGTTGCTGTCCTTTTGTTCTTCAGTCTAGTTGTGGAGGACATTGCTTCACTGGCCCATGTTGGTATCGTCATTGCGCTCTTCCTGGGTGAGGCAGATCTGTCACAGCCTCTGGACGGCCGCTCACAGCGGCTCTTGGCAGCTCACACCGGCTGCTGGCCGCTCACTCTGGCTGTCAGCCACTCACTGTAGTTTATGGCAGCCCACTGCAGCAGGGGCTACAGCTATGTCGTCCCCGGGGACTCACAGCAGCCCAGCTCCAGGTGGAGCTGTTGTTCACCATCTTAGCTGTAGAGGGCAGTGTCACTGGCACTCATATGTTGGATCCTAACCAGGTTCCTGCTCAGAGCCAGCATCCCAAGCCAGTTCTTAACCAGTGCGCCACTCGGCCAGCCCTGTTTAATTTTTTGAGAGACTGTCAAACTGCTTTCTACAGTGACTGCACCATTTTACATTCCCACCAGCAATGTATGAGGGTTCCAATTTTTCCACATCCTCACCAACACTTGCTGTTGTCTGTCCTTTTGATTCTAACTATCCTGGTGGGACAAAGTGGTGTTGCGTTGTGATTTTGATTTGCATTTCCCTAATGAGCAATGATGTTGAGCATCTTTTCACTGTGTGCTTTTAGGCCATTTGCATATCTTCTTTGGAGAAATGTGTATTATATTTAGATCCTTTATTGATTTTTAATTGGATGGTCTTTTTACTATTGAGTTGTAAGAGTTCTTTAAATATTTTGGATACAAATCCCTTATCAGATATATGGTGTGCAAATACTTTTTCCCATTTTTCATGTGGTATATTTACACTTACATTGCATTTTGTCAATCTTTTAATTGTTGCCAATCTGATAGGAAGAAAAGTTATCTCATTGGCTGATTTATATTGTATTTTCCTCAGATTCGACACATTTTATATATTATTAACTGTTATTGGTGCTTCTAATGTATATTACTTGGTTCTGTGTTTTGCCAAGTTTTGTCTGCTCCTTTTATTTAAAAAAGTCTAGTTAACAAACATTTGAATAAAATATTCTGTTCTGGCCTCCTTTCTGGATGATATACCTTTGTAAGAATCTGGAAGGCTAGGTTTGAACTCTTCAGACTCTTAAGGGATTTCCTAGGATGTGGCACTGCTTGGAGGGTGGCCCCCAACCCATGGGCCACCCACCTTCTTTCCTTGTTTAACTTGAGGCAGTGCACGGGGTGCCCATACCCTGGCTCT
This sequence comes from Aselliscus stoliczkanus, assembly GCA_033961575.1. Classification (NCBI taxonomy): domain Eukaryota; kingdom Metazoa; phylum Chordata; class Mammalia; order Chiroptera; family Hipposideridae; genus Aselliscus; species Aselliscus stoliczkanus. The sequence goes on from CM066733.1 coordinate 38,126,335, forward strand.
CCCCATGACACTCCTTCCATCTCCCCGCATAGGACCCTTTCATCCCTAGCCCCAGTGAACCGGGGAGCCCAAGTACCAGTAGAAGGGGGCAGACTCTCGGTGGACACATCCTGCCCCATGCAGAGGGGTGAACCACATGAAGTTTCACAAACAACAGGGGCCCTTCTCACAGGGGTCTAATGATAAACAATTTTGCAATAAAAATCGCTATATTACAAATAAATGCTATTTATTAGTATTAACTTTTAAATGGGAAAGCCCATCACAATTTCCATACAATTAACTTGCAAATAAACTTCCATAACCCACTTAGAATTTTGGAACCCTGTTGTGTCAAGTCCAGGTTAGTCTGATCCTAGTCCTTGCATCTATTCATCCTGGTTGGAGCTGTAAGCTGTCATATGAGCGCAGACTGAAGTTGGGAGTTTAATTTTTGAAAATATAAAATATATAAAATATCTTGATCTTGAGGAGCTTGTTGGCAAAATTAAGCTAAATTTAGGATACAGTTTTTGAATACAATTCACAAGACTGAAGGTTACAAATCGAAATGATGGTCATTGTTAGCCCCAAAGCAACCCCAAAACAAACCAAACCAAAACAACCAAACCAAACCAAACCAAACAGGCAGAAAGTGGATAGCTTGTCAAGACGAAGCCACATTAGGCCCCTGTGAAGTCTCATGGATGTCCAGATTTTAGGAACAGGATTTAATTGAGTAGGTCGGATCAATGGAGGAAACAAGAACTTTGGGAAAGTTCAAGTTCATTTTGGGCCTTCAGATGGGGCTTAATGCTAATTAGCCAAGCCTGTTTCATGTATAACGGAATAAATACTTATGCTTTATTGTAATTTAGTCATCATCCTTTTTCTTCCAATGTTAGAAATAGTAGAGAGAAAATGTAATTGTCAGATGCAGTCCTAATATATTCTGCTTATTCAGTTTTGATAGGCATTTCTTAATCAAGGCTAGGCTGGTATGGGGTAGCCGGTTAGCTCCGTTGGTTAGAGCATCATGCTGATAACACCAAGGTTGTCGGTTCAATCCCCGCATGGGCCACTGTAAGCTGTACCCTCCTTTTAAAAAAAGTCAATTATGCCATTGTAGCATGAAAGCAAAGTGTAACCAATGACCATGGCTATAAAAAATTAGGCTGGTAAATTGGTTTTCTTTAGGACTGTGAACCAAACATCTTTTTGTAGGTAAAATCAATGCTGCCTTGGGATTTAGGATACGTGGATTCAAACTTTGATTCTCACTGGAGTAGTGGTTTGGCTCCTCTCTTTTTACTTCAGGGTCTTCGAGGTGTCCTGTGTACCACGAGGCTCCCTGTCTGCCTCAGAGCAAGTGTAAGGTACCACAGGAAACACTGTGTGAAAGCACATTAAAACGTATAAAGAGCTGGTACTCATCTCATGGGTTTGTGGTGAACATTAAATGAATTAATATTTGGTGCTTGTAATTGCTTGATTCATGTTAATTACTATTATTGTTATCCCTGCTTTTCATATTTAAACCCATACTGTGTCTTCTATACCAGCAACCAACATTTCACCTTGGAAAAATCAGACACATGTAGGAACATTAAATTCAGCCTTAGAAGTGGATAAATTCAAGCTGGCTGAGTGGCGCGGTGGTTAGGCGCTGGTCTTGGAAGGCCAGCGGCCCCATTTCGCGTCCCACATATGAGGGCCAGTGACACTGCCCTCAAAAAAAAAAAAAAGAAAAAGAAAAAAAAAAGAAGTGGATGAATTAAAAACTATCTGACTTTCGCAAATCTCTTGTCCTTTAACTTATTTTTATCTTATCCTTTTGTATCCAGTAATGCTGTACTCATAAAATATGGATATTCAGTATGGATTTCCTATGAAAAGAAAAGCCTCTGTTTTTCATTTCTTTTCTCTAAGCAAAGGCATTTATAGGGGCTGATTCTTGGTTTTGAGCACTGTCTTCTCCTGCACTTCCCAGCATTCCCACAGCAGGGCAGAACAGCACCACAAAAGGAACACGAGTCAGGGCAGCTGCTGCACCTCCGTCGCCTTCCTGGGCTCTGTGAATGCTTTGTTTGATGTTGTGTATTCATTTTACTGGTCCTTCCTGAAGAACTTTCATGCCTTCTGAGCATTGTGTGTTTGTATGTGGGGTCAAAATAATCAAAAGGACAACAACTTAATGTTTTAAAACTGGCTGTCGTTTTGTCTGATGCATTCCTCCATGGGAGGTAAGAGAAACCTAGCCTGGTGCCTGAGACAACCCCTCGTGTTGCTGTTGTGGCTGAGTAGCCCTTTGAGAAACTACCAACTCAAAGCTACTGCTGGTCTTTTCACTCCTGAAGTGGAGGAGCGAGATTGCAATAGTATGCATCCAAGGCTGATGCAGTGTTTTCGCAGACCCTATTTGACAACACAGGCATCTAGACATTTTGTTGGGGATTTCCCTACATTCTGACTAATCTGTAGGGCTCTGTGTAGACACTGGTAAATTAAAAAATAAAAAATAAATATAGTAAATGAGGATAGAAGGGCAAAAGGTTCCAATGACTATTTAGATGGAAACTTAATCACTTACTGTTAATTTTCTTTTCAATCATGGCAATGCTTTCAGACAAGTTCCCATGAAAGATAGCATTTACTTTGCTACCTTACTCTCCATAAAGTCTAGGATTTTCATGGACATCAATCTTTTTAATTAATGCAAAAAAAAAAAGACTTTCTAACCCCTATTTTGAGCAAGTTACAGTATATGTAGTGTGTGTATGTGTGTATGTAGTGTGCGTGTATGTGTGTAGTGTGTGTGTATGTGTGTGTATGCGTGTGTGTGTCTAGGGCTTGTTTGGCAGACTCACATACAAGTCAGTAAGTACTTGTTAAACACCATGTATTGAAAACTCCGCTAACATAGGGGATTTCAAACAAATAAAGAATGTAGACCTTATGAATGTACAGTTTTGGGTTGGGAGATAAGACATAGGGGATAACATCTATAGATGTTAAACAATGATTAGTATTGTAAATTTTTACCATTGAAAATGGATAAGCACTAACATTTTTTTCAGCTCTAAAATTTTGATTGTATGATTTAGAGGACAAAAAAACTACATAATTAGGTGCTAAATTTCATGGCATAGCTCTAAGTACTGCCTTGGAAGATTTATAATACGATGACAATAATGGTTCAAGGGTGATTTTTTTGTTCCCCAAACTGTTACTAATGATTCATTAAGGTACAAAAGAAAGAATTCTTATTTTTTCATTTCTTTTGTTAGAAAAACATAACTAGACTTTTTCCAATTTATGTGGGCTTTTTACTATATTCACAACAAAAGTACTAGGATAAAAATTGAACATTGTAAACCTTTCTCCATGTCTTTTAAAGGTATATTAATCATCTTAAAAGCTAGCTTTCATTTTAATTCAATCACAAAGTATTTTTTGGGGACACCTACTGTGTGCAAGACACAAGGAATGCAAAGACAAATAATAATAGGCCTTATTCTACATTACTCATATTGACTTTATTATATTTATTGTGATCTAAGGAAAAGTACTAATTGTGGAATATACTTTGCCTACTCTTCTCTCTTGGGATAACAAAAACATAGGGAATGATTTTCTTGTGGGTCTACATAAAAGAGCCACAATATCTGTGGCCTCTCAGAAGTCAGTGGCTATTCTCAGACCGTAATTTCAATATTGGCAGAATCCTTTACACAAATGACTTCCAAATCCACATCCTTAGCTTTGAACTCACAATTTCACAAGTGTGAATTCCAGTCATAAAACTCAACCACTTTGTGGAAATGCCTTTGTATATCCTGCTCACCTCAGCTGAACTTAGTCCTAAGTGTCATCATTATCCATGTCCCTCCCCGCCATAGACTTCTCGAAAGGTGAGAATCACCATTGTGTGTTCACTTAGGGTTGCAGCATTTGAGTTAACTTAGAGTCCTTATCCTTCCTTATATCTCATGATCAGTCACTAAAACCTATCAATTCTTACTTCATAATTTCTCTCATACTAGCCTCCTTCCTTTGACTTCTGAAGCCACTGCTCTAAATTTAAGCCTTATCACCTGTGCCTTACCTCCTCGCCTTCAGGCTCTCCGTCTTCTCATCTAGCCAGCTGCCATTTTCATCTTAATCTTAATTTTCTAAAAGCATGACTTAGATCTCTAAAAGCATTTCTAGTTCAAAGATATAATTTCATTACTCAAGAACATTCAGAACTTCCTGTTATTTAGAAGATTAAGCCCAAATTGGCATTCAAGGATTTCCAGTCTGGTTCCCACACACATTTCTAATGGTGTCCTCCATTATGCCCCTGTCAGGACGCTCTGCAGCAGGTCTGACAGTGCATTCATGCCTCAGAACTTTGCTACATCTTGTTTATCTGCTGTTTTTCTTTGTATCCTGGTATCATTTTTTATTTTCAGTTGAATCTTCCTTGACTGCTCTATACACAGTGGTCCCTCCATTGACTGAATCAGCAGCAATGTCTGTGCTTATATATGGCCTTGTTGTGTGTTTGATGTTATATTTCTCCCATTTAAATGGAGGGTGTTGATTATTCTCTGCATCTCCTATTGCAGCAAAAGCAGCTCTCCTTATGTATTTGTTGATCGACCAACTGAATGAATGATTTAGTAAATGGAGAATGAATGAAAAGATAGGCCAAGCTGACTTGGACTCTAAATCTAGCATATAATTTTGATTAGTTAAAACTTCAAGAATGGCATTATGTTCTTCCCAAATGCCTTAACTGGACTGTAATCAAGTCAGAAAGAAGATATCATCTGTCCTTCTGGAGGAAATTATAGACTTGGGAAGTAAATCAGGAAATTTCTACTGGAGTGCCCAAAGGACACTTGTAGTCCTATATCCTTCGGAGCCTCAGGTCTCTGAATATTCCATGAAGACTGTAGAACATTCACAGAGAAATGAAGAATTCAAGGTTTGCTTTTGCTCTGTCCAGAATAAATTGAAAACCAAAAGTCAATATCCTTGATCTTCTTCCCAGACTTCTGGGAAATGTGTCTACCATGAAGGCATCAAGCATCCCTCTGCATCCAGTGAACAGGTTTTGACAAATTTCCACTGACCTCTGTTAGATATTCATCATTACAGCTGCCAGCTTCAGTAGGAGGCACACTGTCCTTACAGGTGTCCAAGGGCATGGTGTGATGAGCACTGCTTTAGGATTCAGATTAGCACACATTCAAGTCCACACAGTATTTACGGTCTATTTAATAACTTCCTATGGGTAATGGAACTGAGAAGGAAACTGAATAACTCACTCTGTATCCTCTTTACTGACAATAATATGCTTGTATATTTGTAGGGAGTAAGCACGATGAAATATATATTTTTAAATAATTTTTAAAATTTTCAATTACAGTTGACATACATTATTATATTAGTTTCAAGTATGCAAAACAGTGATTATACATTTATATACCTTATGAAGTGATCACCCCGATAAATCTATTACCATCTGACACCACAGTTATTATAATATTATTGACTATATTCCTTATGCTATACTTTACATTCCCGTGACTATTTTGTAACTACCAATTTAAGCATGATGAAATATTAAAAAGTTATTTTGGGGGCCGGCCGAGTGGCGCGGTGGTTAAGCGCTGGCCTGGGAAGCCAGCGGCCCCGGTTCGGTCCCACATATGAGGGCCAGTGACACTGCCCTCAAAAAAAAAAAAAAATCAAAAAGTTATTTTGTTTTATTTTGAGATTGTTTTATTGTGCTGTGGTTCAGAAAGTGAAATTTGATTAAAGACCTTAATTCTATTACTAATCAGTTGTCTGTGTACGTGGTTAAAATATTTCCCTCTGGCCCAATTTCTATGGTCATCACTGCTTTTATCTGTGAGGTTGTTGACCAAACAAGTTGACTGGTAGAAGTTCTAATTATGCCACCTTTCTATGACTGGTTTCCTAGGCAGCAGCCAAAGGAACTTCCTCTCCCGTTTCACATGCTTGTTGTTTGGGAAGGAAAGGAACCCTTTATTGACACTGTAGTAAAGGTTTAGTGTGAGGCTAGGATTTCATAATAACAAAAGAATATATAATAATTTCCCTATTCTCAATAGCAAGTATTCTGAGTCTGCAAATCCTACTCTGTTTCTCCTTTTCTTAGGAAGTTCACGGAAGAGCACTATGTCTGAGCCTCTGCTTCTGCTTCTTTAAAGCCCAAGCAGAAGTATGTGCTTGTTCAGTCTCCCTCTCCGAAAACACTCCTGCGAGAACTGTACTACATTTCCTAGTCTTTGAGGATCCTAAGATGCTGTGATTTCTAGTGAGACTTGGTCAGTTTTAAGCAGATGACTACATAATATCAGCACCATCATGGTAGCAGAAGCACATCGTAGAGAAATTAGTAACATTAATAAATGATTGACACATAATATGGGATGTTGAAGATGACTCTTTGACCAGGAACCATTCATTCATTCATTCATTCATTCATTCATTCAACAAATTATGTCCTGAGCACCTACTCTGTGCTAAGCACCATGCTAGTAATCGGGGATACATGGTGAACAAGGTAAGAAAACTCCCCATCTCCATGGATTTTATGTCCTAGTAGGCAAGATAGATGATAGGCAGATAGACAAGTGAATAAATAATTGCACATTGTATTACGTGTTATTATGGAAATAACGAAGCATTGAAATTGGGTGGTCATGGAAGACTTCTCTGAGGAGGTGACATTTATATTGAGATTTGATGATTGTAAAGAAGCTAGACACATGAAAAGTCAAGGAAGAGATTCCCCAAAAAGATAGAGCAGTAAATATAAAGACCTTAAGGGAAACCGAGACACTAAACAAGTTGGAGAGATGGGTGGGATCCAAATTACTCTGAGAGAACCCTGAAGGACAAGGAGATTGTTTATTATGGAACTCTAAGTGGAATGGGAAGACTTGAAGGTTTTTTGTTTTCTTTTCTTTTTTTAAAGATTTTATTGGGGAATTGGGGTAGGGGAACAGCGTTGGGGAATTGGGGAAAGGGAACAGACAAGATGCTGTCTTTTTGTTCTTCAGTCTAGTTGTGGAGGACGTTGCTTCACTGGCCCATGTTGGTATTATGATTGCGCTCTTCCTAGGTAAGACAGTCGCTCACCGGCCACTGGACAGCCACTCATGGTGGCTCACAGCAGCTCACGAAAGCTCACGCCAGCAGCCTACGCCATTACCGGTGACTCACAGCAGCCCAGCTCCAGGTTGAGCTATTGTTCACCATCTTAGCTGTAGAGGGCGCAGAGTCACTGGCCCTCATGTGGGATCTGAACCAGGGCCCTGCTGCTCAGAGCTGGTATCCCAAGCCAGCTCTTAACCAACGCACCACTCAGCCAGTCCAAGGGTTTTAATCAGGGTTGTGGTAGAAACTGGATTTTATATTGAAAAATCATTCTGGCTGCTGTGAAGAGGTGGGTATGGGGAAGGTTAGAAGCAGGCCAGTTAGGACATTCATGTGCCAAGTGTCTTCTGTTTGCTCCTACAGACCCACCTTCTACTCTGTCCTCAGTGGCTAATCCATATGGATTACTTCAGCAGGGCTCCCATGCCTTCTGGCTGCATTAGGGGTTGACCAACACTCAGCCAGAGGTCAGAGAAAGAGAGTGAGGCTAGGCTAGTTATTCACCTGGATTTTTTTCCTGAACGAACTGTGTCCTCAACTAAAATCCTTGTTTCTCTTGAGGTGGCCTACTCTTTATGATTCTTTCTTCTTCTGGGTTCTGGTAACCTTTCCCTCCCCTCATCCTTTTGAGGTTATGACAGCTCTGATGCTGCTAGCCTGGGCTCCTGCAATCCTTTGTGCCCATAACCCAGTATGCTTGTTTGAAGATAAACTTTGAAGCTCTTGGTCACCAGGGTAGGACAGATTCTTTTAGGCCAAATCATTCCCTGGGATTCCTTTTTTCACTTTATTTTTGACTTCTGTAGATTGATTCCTTTCTTGCCATCTCAGCAATTCACTTAACATGGTGGTTGTTATGTATCATTTAGCATTTGCACTCATTGCGTTGGGAGCATCCTTAGGATATCTAATCAACAAACTTGCCTTCCATTTATCCTTGTAAGAGACCCAGAATATCCTAATCATGGGATAGCCACATAACACACAGGCCGAGACAATCATCAAATGCCAATATCCTTCCAAAAAATGCTTAAGCCAGTATGGGTGGGCATCCAACAGAACCTCAGGGACCCAGCACTGGATGGCCCTGGTGCAGACTGGAAACTTGTGACCATAACCGTGTGTTATTCCCTCTAATCCCAAAGGAAGACTATAGGATAGCAGAGCTCTCTGGCTAAAGATTTAGGATCAGGGAGACTGGTTATGAGATCTGCACAGGGCACCTCATTCAGAAACCATATCATAAGTAGCTAAGATGAGGCAGTTTTTACACTGTTGTCAAAGACAAAATTAAATCAAGTTACTTATCTGACTCCTGACGTCAGCAGTTTCCTGGTGCAGTTAGCTTTACCTGAAGTGGAATCAACAGATGGGATAGAAGTGAGTTGCTCTTTGTTCTCCCTGATCAACATGCTCCATGTCCCAACAGAAGAGTCAAAACTCTAGTCCCGGGGTTGGCAAACTTTTGAGACAAAAGATCCGCCAGGGGTCAGCAAACTGCGGCTTGCAAGCCTCTGAAAATTGAAAATAAAAATAAAACAAACCTATCATAGTTTAATTTATAAATTTTTTAAAGGATATTATTCACAAAATGGTGATTATGTAAAAATATACTTATGGCTCTCGAATAATTTTTAAATTGTTGTGAGGGACAGGATTGGCTCTTCCAGGGGTCGGTAAACTTTTGAGACGGAATGCACCCAAAGGGCCACATGTGGCTCGCGAGTCACAGTTTGCCCACTCCTGCTTTAGTCCATTTACATAACCATTAGTGGAGCTCCTGAACCCTAAGGGGCAAAACACATCAACTAATCTACGAGCATATGAGGAAAGTGCTTCAATGCTCAACCACTGTTTCAAAGGCCAACAGGACTAACTGAAATGACAAAGCCAGCACTCTCGCTCTGGCACATCATCAAAGGGGCTAGACATGCAAACAGTACCTAATGGTGTTTCTCTCTCTCTCTCTGTCTCTCTCTTCACTCTTCCCTTGTCCTCCCACTTCTATCCTTTCCCGTCTGTATTAGTTTCCTATAGCTGCTGTAACAAATTACCACAAACTTCGTGGCTTAACACAATACAAACATGTTATGTTATGGATCAGAATTTGGAAATGGGTCTCACTGGACTAAAATCAACATGTTGGCACAGTGGCATGACTCCTGGAGGCTCTGGGAAGCCTCTTGCTTTGCTTTTTCCAGCCACTAGAGGTCACTTGCATTGCTTGGCTCTTGGCCTCCCCAGCCATCTTCAAATCAGCAATTGCAACATTCTGACCTCTGTTTCCATCATCGCATCTCCTTCTCTGGCTTTGACAAAGATTCTTTTATTCCCTCTTTCACTGTTAAGGACCTTTGTGATTACATTGGGCCCATGAATATAATCTGGGATAACCTCCCCATGTCAAATTCAGTTGATTAGCAACGTTAATTCCATCTGCAATCTTAACCTGTCCTGTTCATGTAATTTAACATGTTCACAGGCTCTGGAGATTAGGTTGTAGACACTGGCAGGGATGGTTCTCATGATTCTGTCTACCATATTATCTCTCTCCCTTTTGAGCCATTATAAAGCCAAAGCACTTTTTTTAGGTCAAAAATAAATCTAGGATAATGAAAATGTTCTGGAATTAAATAGTGGTGATGGTTACACAACCATGTAAATGTGCTAGAAAACTAAATTGTACACCTTAAAATGGTGGGTTATATGGCATATGGCTTATATTGCAATAAAAAACTTATATAAAAAAGCCCAAGTTGATTATATGGGTTCTATCCACTCTGTTAGGTTTATCTGTTGCTTTACATATATATATATATATATATATATATATATATATATATATATATATATATATATATATATATACAGGAAATATCATTTGCTGTCACTCTCTGCTCACTTGCATCCAATTCAGTTTTCTCTTGAGTGGGAACAAGGTTAATGAATCTGGACATATCAATTTCAAGACTGATTAAAGAAGAGACAGATAAGCAATACAATAGAATGTATTGAAGTTTCAAGGATGCTTTAGCTAACTGAGGCTTTCAGTCTAGCAGACCTTCTTATTGAACTATATAATTTACAGTAATTCCCAAATAAATGAAGTATACACTTGAAAATGTCCTGGGAAGGTATATGCAGAAGTTTGAAAGGTGCGTGATGGTAAATATTTTCAAGGAGGGAGCAAAGACAATCATGAGCCAGCTGCCGCTGCATACCAAAATAATCAAGTGAAAGTCCCATGTAGGCAAGGAGAATCCCAGATGGGTTTCAACAACCCTAAATCAGAAAAAGATAAAAGAAGAGCTCCAGGGGTCCTTTCTCTGAGATCACAGGCTTGTCATACAGAATCAGCTAGAAGCCCTATTCTATCTGACAACAGAGCAGTAGAGATGGGAGTGTTGGTGCAAGGATCCCAGGACACAGACATAAGCATTACATGGACCAGAGGTTCAAAACACTTCCCTATGCTATTTACTTTCAAATCTATGTGTAGAGTATAAGTGGATGCTTGCAACAAGCTTTCCCAGCTTCACGTCTCAAGCATCAACTGGATTAGAGGGAGAAGATATTAGAACCAGGGAGCATGGGGCTGGAGAAGGTACAATGTCAGTTAATACTGTAAACGGAGCCCTTGAACTGCCATTCGTGTTGGGATATGTTAAAATAAAACAACTAACTTGCTACCCTGGCTCTCTGCTGCATCTTGCTACTCCTGTAACGGGAAATTCAAAACTGATCCTGAGGAAAACGGTACTCCTATTCACTCTGAGAAGTGCTTTTATTCTTCAGGAAATCTCATAACATTTATTAACCCTTCCACACTGCTGTCATAAAAGGCAAACCTGAGTTGTTTTTTTGTTTGTTTGTTTGTTTTGAGTTTGCATTTAAAAGAATATGATGCTGGGAGAGAGGCATTAAGAATTTATAATGAGGGCTGGCCGAGTGGCGCGTTGGTTAAGAGCTGGCTTGGGAAGCCAGCGGCCCCGGTTTGGTTCTCACATATGAGGGCCAGTGACACTGCCCTCAAAAAAAAAAAAAAAAAGAATTTTACAATGAGGCTGGCCGAGTGGCTCAGTTGGTTAAGAGTGCGAGCTCTGAGCAACAGGGTGCTGCTTGGATTCCCATATGGGCCAGTGAGGTGCCATTGAGCTGCCAACAGGTGGCAGGATGGCTCAGCTGGTGAGAGCACGTGTTCCTAACAACAAGGTTGCCTGTTTGAGATGGTGAGCTATGCCTGCCCACAACTAAAGACTGAACTCGACACTTTGAGCTGAGCTGCTGCTTGGGTGTCTCAGGGGATAGAGAGTGCGCTCTAACAACAAGGCTGCTGGTTCGACTCCCACATGGGATGGTGTCTACGCCCACCCACAACTAATTAAACACAGCACCTTGAGCTGAGCTGCATGACTGGACTTGGAGCTGAACTTGCTGCGCCCTCCACAACTAAGATTGAAGGACAACAACTTAGCTGTTCCCCTTCCCCAATTCCCCAATAAAATCTTAAAAAAAAAAAAATTTACAATGAACTCACTAAGTTATGTACTGCTGCACTTCTCCTTCACTCTCACCATGGGAGTACGTTCACTCCCTTACTCCCTTTGTGCATTTCCATGTCTGAGAAGTCTCCAGAAAAGTAAGGGAGTGGGGACTCAGCAGACTTACTCTGCAGCCAGGAAGACTCTTCAACTTTAATAGCTCATGAAACCAATGGGATCGTTGGATCAAATATATTTCTTGGCTAGAGATTGTATTGGGCTAGCTTGATTTTTCAAACTGTGATCAATCCATTCCTACAGCTGGATGTAGTTTATATTTCAAAGTCGGAAAACACAAGTTACAAATTTTCTAGTTTTAGATGGGGTGAGAAAACCCTTTGATGTTTTTGAGGTGAAAATTACCCATGAAAGAAATAGAGTTAAAGCATGTGCGCCAGAAAAAAATTATATCCTGGTTCCATACTTGGAAAAAAAGAAGAAAAACAAAAAACAAAGACCCTGTAATTCCATGAATACGTTTTATTAATTTTGGGCTTCCATAATTTTATCCTAATCTCTCATGGGCCCTAGGAAATGTTAAGACAATCAAACCAAAATTATCAGTAGGTTCATCATCCAAGCCTTGACTTATCCATAAAAAAATTGTGAAAACATCAAATTGCTTCTGCATGCAATATTTTTGCACTATTTCCCCTAACACACACACACTTTCTCTCTCTCTTTCTCTCTCTCACACACACACACACACACACACACACACACACACACACACACACAATGCAGTAAACTCCTATTGTGGGACACCTCATTCTCCCACAGCTTTGAAGGACAGCATGAAATATATAATTCATATCTTTCCCAAACTTACATAGTTGGCTTTCAATGCAATTAAGCTAAACTATAAAGTATCAGGAAAAGTAAGTAAATAATTGCTTCCTTAAATAGGTTGGTTACCTAAAGCAGTTTCTCAGCCTTGGCATATTGACATCTGGGTCCAGAGAACGCTCTGTTGATCAGACTGTCCTATGCATTGTAGGGTATTTAGCAGCATCCCTGGCCTCTACCCACTCGATGCCAATATCACTCCTCTGCCAGTTGTAATGACCCCAAATGCCCCGGACATTGCCATAAGTTCCCAGAGGAGCAAAATCAGCCCTAGTTCAGAACCACTGATGGACAGCAATTGAAATTTTGGGTTCTTGTTGAGCATCATCAGCTCTACTGCTTCTCTTTCTTAGGCTACAGGAATTGAAGTACATTCTGTTTTAGTTTATGTAAAATATGGATGTTTGTGCAAAACAGGTTACTACACTTACACAAAGCTCTACTCTTCACCCAACAGCAATTCTATGAGGCAAACACCTTCTAGATTGATGGTCAAGTTGCTTGACTCTCAAATTGTTCAGTGGTTCTCTCCTTTTTTCATATAAGCCAACTTTTTCATCATAACGATCAAATAAGCCTCTCTCCCTGCGGTGGCCACTGAGGACCCTGGGCACCCCTTGCAAATCACACCTGTCATTCCTTGGGCCACCACTGTCTTGCTTGCCCTATTGTGTGGTCCTTCCAGTTTCTTTTCAATTCAGTAATACTCACATTTTCCTGAGAGATACTTTTTAGATATACACTATGTTGCTGTTTAGAGTTTTATTATGGTTGGCTGGCTTTTTTTTTTTTTTAAGCATCTGTGTCTTTTCTATTCCTGATATATATATATCTCCTAAGATTGCAAAATTTTTATTTTTATTTTTTTGAGGGCAGTGTCACTGGCCCTCATATGTGGGACCCAAACTGGGGCTGCTGGCTTCCCAAGCCAACGCTTGACCACCACGCCACTCGGCCGGCTCCGCAAAGTTTTTAAATAGTCTCAAGCCTCCCTGAGCGTTAAAAAAAAACAACTTTTTAATTATTCTCCCCCCTCCCCATTTTATTGAGATATAATAGACAATAACATTGTATTAGTTTCAGGTGTACAGTATTATATATATATATATATATATGTGTGTGTTTAGATATATAATATATTACTATATATATTTTATTACCACTATAATTTTAGTTAACATCCCTCACCGCACACAACTACACATTTTTTTCTTGTGATGAGAACTTTTAAGATCACTCTGCTAGCAACTTTCTTTCTTTTTTAAAATGATTACCACAGTAAGTTTAGTTAACATCCATTATCACACATAACTACAAAAAAAAGGGAAAAAAACGTTTTTTCCTTGAAATGAGAACTCTTAGCATTTACTCTGTTAACAACTTTCATGTATACCATAGCACAATGTTAACTATAGTCATGTACATCATATCCCTAGTATTTATTTATCTTACAGCTGGAAGTTTGTTATCTTTTGACCATCTTCCCCCAATCCTCTCCTCCCTCTTGCCTCTGGTAACCACAAATCTGCTTTTTGTTGTTGTTGTTTGTTTGTTTTTTAGAGGACAGTGTCACTGGCCCTCATATGTGGAATCCGAACTGGGGCCGCTGGCGTCCCAAGCCAGGCCTTAACCACCGCGCCACTTGGCTGGCCCTGATTGCTTTTTCTAGGAGTTAATTTTTTTTCAGATTCCACAAGTGAGATCACATAGTATTTGTCTTTTTCTGACTTATTCCACTTAGTATAATGCCCTGAAGGTCCATCCATATTGTTACAAATGGCAGGATTCCTTCTAGTTTATATACCAGGTCTGACAATTAAGTTTGCCAACTGTTGCAATGCTGTTGCTAATTTTTTTTTGATGTCAGAAGGATTATACATTATGAATTTGTACCAACTGGACAAACAATTAACCAAGTTCACTAGTGAACAAGTTAGACGATCTGAACTTTTTGCCAACAATTCATGGCTCTTGCATCATGACAATGCACCAGCTCGCACAGCACTTCTGTGAGAGAGTTTTTAGCCAGTAAAGAAATAACCATATTGGAACACCCTTTCTGCTCACCTGATCTGGCCCCCAATGACTTTTTTCTGTACCTGAAGACAAAGGAAATCTTGAAAGGAAGACATTTTGATGCCACTCAGGACATCAAGTGTAATATGATGATAGCTCTGATGGCCATTCCAGAAAAAGAGTTCCAAAATTGCTTTGAAAGGTGGACTAGGCACTGGCATTGGTGCATAGCTTCCCAAGGGGAGTACTTTGAAGGTGACTGTGGTGATATTTAGCAATGAAGTATGTAGCACTTTTTCTAGGATGAGCTGGCGAACTTAATTGTCTGAACTTGTATATTATATATTCACATTTATATATATATGTGTATGTATATACATGTTATTGGATGTACATTTTGTTTAGCCATTCATCCATTGTTGGACACTTTGGTTGCTTCCATTTCTTGGCTATTGCAAATAATGCTGAGTGAGCACGGTGCACAGAGATAGTGATATCATTCCTTTTAGGTATGTACCCAGAAATGGATTTGTTGGATCATATGATAGTTCTACATTTTAACTTCTTTTTTTTTTTTTTTTTTTTGAGGGCAGTGTCACTGGCCCTCATATGTGGGACCCGAACTGGGGCTGCCGGCTTCCCAAACCAGCACTTAACCACCGCACCACTCGGCCAGCCCAACATTTTAACTTTTTGAGGAGCCTCCATACTGTTTTCCTTAGTGGATGCACCTATATGTAGTCTCAACAACAGTGCACGAGGGTTCCCTTTTCTCCACAAGATTACACTTGTTATCTCTTGTCTTTCTGATAATAGCCATTCTAAGGGGTGTGAGATGATAATCTCACTGTGGTTTTGATTTGCATTTTCCTGATGATTAGTGATGTTGGACACCTTTTCATGTACCTGTTGGGACATTTGTATGTCTTCTTGGTAAAAATGTCTATTCAGTTCCTCTGCACATTTTTTTTTTAAGATTTTTTACTGGGGAGTTGGGAGAGGGGAACAGTGTTGGGGAATTGGGGAGGGGGACCAGCCAAGTTGTAGGTCTTCAATCTTAGTTGTGGACGGTGTCAGTCGCCATCTGGCTTCCCATCAGCAGCTCGTGGCCTCTAAGCTCAAGGTGCTGTGTTCAATCTTAGTTGGGGGGGGAGGGGAATAGCCACCATCCCATATGGGAGTCGAACCAGCAGCCTTGTTGTTAAGAGTACACGCTCTATCCACTGAGCCATCCGGGTGGCAGCTCAGCTCAAGGTGCAGAGTTCAGTCTTAGTTGCGGGTGGGTGTAGCCCACCATGGAACAGGCAATCTTGTTGTTACATCAGCTAAGCCATCCTGCCACCTGTTGGCAGCTCAGTCACAGTGCAGCTCGGGCAAAGCATCATTGGCCCATGGGGAATTGAACTGTTGGCACTTTTGCTCAGAGCTTGCACTCTTAAGCCAAATCTTAACCAACTGAGCCATTCGGCCGGCCCTCCTCTGCCCATTTTTAATTCTGCCCATTGGATTGTTTCCTCTTTTTGCTATTGAGTTGTATGAATTCTTTTTCTGTTTTGGATATTAACTCCTTATTAGATATATGATTTGCAAGTATTTTCACCCATTCTGTAGGTTGCTTTTTCATTTTGTTGATGGTTTCCTTTGCTGTGCAGAAGCTTTTTACTTTAATGTAGTCCCCTGTGTTTCCTTCTAGGAGTTTTATGGTTTCAGGTCTTTGTTTAAGTCTGTGTCCATTTTGAGTTGATTTTTGTAATGGAGTAAGATGGTGGCCGGTGTCATGTTTTGCATGTGACTGTGCCATTTTCTCATATACTGAGGAGACTAACCTTTCCCCTTTGTAAATTCTTGGCTCCTTTGTTATGAGCTAATTGACCATACATGCATGAGTTTATTTCTGGGACATCTATTCTGCCTTATTGATCTATGTATCTATTTTTTATGCCAATACAATACTGTTTTGATTATTGTAGTTTTGTAATATAGTTCGAGATCAGGAAGTGTGATGTCTCCAATTTGTTTCTTTTCTCAAGGTTCCTTTGGCTATTTGAGCCCCGAGAGACTGGAGACTAAATTGTCTCAGCCTGTGTCATGCATCCATCCCATGATCAGGATGTTCTGGGTCCATTACAAGGATAAATAGAACGCAAGTTTGTTGATTAGATAGTCTAAGGACTCTCCCAACACAATCAGTACAAAAGCTAAATAATACATAACAACCACCATGTTAAGTGATTTGGCAGGAAAAGAAGGAATCTACAGAAGCCAAAAACAAAGTGAAAGAAGGAATCCCAGGGACTGATTTAGCCTGAAAGAATCTGTCCAATCCTGGTGACCGGGATCTTCTATTTTTTTATTTTTAAGATTTTATTGGGGAATTGGAGGAGGGTTACAGCATTGGGGAATTGGGGAAGGGGAATGGACAAGTTGCTGTCCTTTTTGTACTTCAGTCTTTTTGTGGAGGACATCGCTTCACTGACCCATGTTGATATTGTGATCATTGCACTATTCTCGGCTGAGGCAGATGGGTCGCCTGCCATTGAATGGCCACTCACAGTGGGTCATGGCAGCTCACGCCAGCTGCCAGCTGCTCATCCTGGCTGCCAGCCACTCACAGTGGCTCACGGGAGCCCACTGCAGCAGGGGCTGCAGCCGATGCCATTGCCAGCAACTCACAGCACCCCGCTCCAGGTCGAGCTGTTGTTCACCATCTTAGCTGTAGAGGGCGCAGAGCCACTGGCCCTCATGGGATTGAAGCTGAGCCCTGCTGCTCAGAGCTGGCATCCCAAGCCAACTCTTAACCAACACGCCACTCAACCAGCCCAGGAAGCTTCTATTTTGATTGCTTTATACAGTATAAGAATATTACAAGCTTTCAAAAAAAGGGTGATTTGAAAATATGAGCACTGAAGAAGAGACCATAAAAATGATCTAGTAGACTCGAACAGAGCCAAATAGAAGGTCATGTCAGAGATCATCTGCCTAGATTTTGTTCTTGAAAGACACAAGGACAACCTTAAGCCATCACTTTGACGTATCACTGATCATCTCTGTGGAAGCTGTAAGCTGAGGCTTTGGGCTTGTGATGAAACTGCCTTTCTGTGGTCTAAGTGATCCCTTTCCTGCTTCGCTTATTCATTCTACCCAAATGCCACGCACCACGCTGTCTATGCTCCCCGGAGGTGACAGTGCAGTAAGAACTCTGGTTCACAATCAGATCACGAGCATGCTGGGTGACAAGGGCTGTAGGGAAGAGTGAGTGGGGCTACGAGGTGTTCAGGAAGAAGCTCCTTAGTCTGGCTATTTCAGGTTGTGACCTGAAGGCAGACAACCAAGGTCAGGTACCTCGGGCAGTGGAAAGATCACATGGCATAGCATGGAGTGTAGGAAGGAACATGGAGCATTTGGAGAATTTCCAGAGGTTCAGTGTGACTGACTTCTAGGGGCAGTGTGTGTAGAAGAGGAAGGAGAAGATACAGGCACAGCCAGCAGGGACCAGGCCCAAACACCTTGTCTGCCCTGCTGAAGAGCTGAGCTTTTACCCTGCAGCGTGGGGAGGGGCATTGCAGGATTTAAATCTGGGTAGTGATATGACTGAGGCAGAAGGAACAAGCACTCATCATGGTGTAGCAGCTACCAGACCCGAAGTGATGAAGGCTGACAGCAAGGCAGGGGCATGAATCTGAGATGCTTAGGAGATTAAATCCCAAGACGGAAGCAGTCCTATAAAAGAGAGTAGCAAGGCAAGGCGGACCCCCCGGTTTCTGTCTTGGGTGACTAAGTGTAGATTAAGGTTTGAATGAAGTTTGATTTATGAAAATGAAAGATAATGTGCATTACAAGAATATAATTTTGAAACAACAGGAGACCTGGTGCAAAAAAATCCCAAAGAAGGGAAAATTGGCCTAAATTTGTCATTTGAGTATAAAGAAGTGTTATTGGATAAAAGTAGAAAGGTCTGGCTTTCTGAAAGTCTCAGGGCTGTAAAATAAGCCAAAGAGAGAAGAAAGAGGATTATCTTATTTTCCTGGTGTCATTAACTGCAGCTGGGATGGAGGCCCAGGATCCGATTTTAGCTGTTTTAGCCTCCTCTAGAGACAGAAGTTTTACTTCTTCTTACTTCTCCATGAGACCAGGGAAAGTTTTTGGTATTGTACAAAGAGTGGTTATTTCTCTAAAGGAAGCATAAAATCTGACTTTATCCTGCCAGACTTATAAATGCTTTAGTTAAGACATTTGATTTAGCAATCAAATATGTGTAGATTAATCTCACTTACACTTAACCATACCACCATCCATCCTACTAGGTGGCTTTGCTTCTTGCTGAGCCTGGAGTGTTCCCAGAACACACATACTCAAACATGTGGCTTTCTAAAGTGAAGGTGGGAATAAAACAGTATCTGGTTATTGCTGGGCTTATTTACTTGTCATTCTCCCTCTTTCTCTGCATCTGGCTTGAGACATGAACCATGAAGTCGAGTCGTATCTTTACACTCTCTGCCACTGCTCCTGCTTGCAAGCCTTGCTGACTTGCGCCTCCTGACTTCTCCTCCCGGCTTGTCCTCATCAGGTCCTAGGCACCTTCAGATGTATTTTTCTTGTAACCTGAGGAAATACAAAGGCTCCCGGTTGCCCAATCTCAGCACGCTGCCACATTCAAAGAATCAATCAATTGGAAGTAATTAAAATTGATTTGAATCTTTACTTGTGTCTCTCAAAGAACATGAAAGGAGATCCAACTCAAAATTCATTCTCTGCCTCTATCTCCACAGATGCTTCCATAGATGAGTTCCCTGCCCTCACTTATTGTAATACTTGTTCCTGCACAACAGGGTTGGGGTGGGAGGGAGGGAAAGAACATGCTAGATGTTGTCTAGTGGGCTGGGTGGGAGAGTCTATGGGTTTTCGTTCCAGTGCCTTGAATGTTTACCACTTTATTGTTATTATTTATATGCTTGTCTCTATCACCTAGATAGGAAGTCCTCCAAAGAAGTATCCTAGCCCACTAATGTGTTACAATCAGGCTTGAGAAAGGGCTTGGGTTGTAACTATTATGCTTAACTCTCAGTCTATGCCCAAGCCTAGAATGGGCGACCATAAACTCTGGATGTATTGAGACAGTAAAATCCTAGACAGTAAAATGTAAAAGGGCAGGCACAGCCATTATACACATTTGTATTCCTTAGCTATAGAGGGAACGAATAAATGCACCTTCATCATGTAGATGGGGATTTATTTTAATGTCTTATGCTCCAGTGGTTGTAATATAAGTCTTAATCACAAGTTAGTTGTTTTCAACTTGAAGTTATTAACACAAATTTTATGGAGGAAGGGAGGGAACAAAAAGGCAAAGACCAATTTTTAGCTTATCTGATGAATGCAGATTTGGGGTACTTCTCGTTTTTCTTCCTCCAGGAAAAATAACAAGTCTCACGTTATCAGTTCAGGTCTCATCGTGCAGGATTTTCTTCAAATCCAGCCTGATATTTGCTGCTGGAGTTTTCATATAACTCTGTATTGATTCTGTACTAAAGGATATAGGAAACGGGTTTTAGGTAAATTGTGAATATGTGCAGGACTGCATTTCTTTTTTTAACTTTGTCTTGTCATATAGTATTGCCAAACCCCTTATGCTTATCTGCTTATGGATATGAATTGCTATCCTGGGTAGCATTCTATCTGATTTACTAAACCTATGAACCTGTGTCTTTGGTTTGGGGGGAAGACAGTAGATATAGTTTGAGTGCCAGAATACAAAAAAATTTGTTTCTGTTAATATACTTATCAGGTCAGCAAATCACAAGCAAATCATACATATACATATACATGTGAGATATTGATTTACTGAAATTCCAGCCCCTTCCCCCTAAGATGCATATCTATACATCCAAGTGTCTAAAAATCATCTCAAATATATCTACAACAGATTCTTACTTTATTCCCTTCCCAGTTTACCCTTTTCCAGCCTGTTCTTTTCTAATAAACAGCAGCACCATCCACCCAATTGCAAGGACTAAAAGCTACGAGTTACCCTTTTATCTTCTCCATTTATCATCCTCTACATTTACTCCATCAGTAAATCCTATGGAGTCTGCCTCCAAAATACCTCCCGAAATTGTCCACTTTTCTCTATGTCCACTCTACATCATCTTTTTTTCCAGACCTCCATAATAGCTGCCTAACTGGTCTTCTTGATTTCCATCCTTCACCACACCTTTTATATAATCCATTTTCCACACAGAAAAATGTTTGTTTATCTTTCAATCATTACACTCTTTTTCTTGAAATCCCTTTTATTATATTTAAAATAAATTCCAGACCCCCTACCTTGGCCTGAATAGCTCCATGTTCTGGATTCTGCCCATCAGTGTTGAACAATTATAGCTCAATGTGATAAATGTGTTCTTGCTAGGTATAAATAATATAAATAACCAGAGTTTGATCAATTGCTTATTCTTTCTTTCTTTTCCTTTTTTTTTTTTTTTTTTTTTTTTTTTGGAGGGCAGTGTCACTGGCCCTCAGATGTGGGACCTGAACCTGGGCCGCTGGCTTCCCAGGCCAGCGCTTAACCACCGTGCCACTCGGCCGGCCCTCTTTTTTTTTTTAAACTTTATTGGGAAACAGTTTGTTTTTCCAGGACCCATCAGCTCCAAATCAAGTCGTTTTCAATCTAGTCGTGGAGGGCCATGTGGGAATCAAACCGGCAACCCTGGTGTTACGAGCCTGTGCTCTAACCACCTGAGCTAACCAACCACCCCGAATTGCTTATTATTTCAAAAAATAACATCTCTTTTTAATACTGTTGCGACATAAGTGACTTCTGAAATAATTTACTATGTAATCCCAAATAATGCTAACAACATAAATAAAAGCTAAAAATTAAATGCTATCCAAAAATGACAATCTATGTGGGGTGTGTGTGTGCATGTGTGTGCAGGCAGGAAAATATAAGATCTAATTTCATTATATATCTGAAATTTTATAAAAAGCTCAAAGACTGCCCCCTTTAAAATAGCATAAGAATGATTATAAAATGGCTGATATGTAACTCATTTTTAAAAGAACATAGTTTATTTAAATTGTAAGCATGATGCTTGTATGACTAGGGTGTTAAATACATCTCAGTAAGACGACTTGGAATGTCCCGGAAAATAGAGATATCATATTTCAAATTAAGATGGCTAATTGAACAAAGGTATCAAATTTCACTCCTTCCTAAATGCAACTAAAACTACTAAGGAATTTTAAAAAGGTGTTTAAAACATGAATTCATAAGGACAGTCAGAATAGAAACAGACAATATACACAAAATTTAGGAAGCTGGAAAAGAGATGGATACGTTTTAAGCAACTTAGCAGAGTACAGACCTAAATATTAAGTCAATAAGGGCAAAACCCGAGAAACAATCCATTTTCTCTGAAGAATATTCAAAGACTTGGACACTGGCAGTACCAAATACTTCTGGAATAGAGGTCAAAGGACATGGTAAATAATACTGATTTGATGAAAATTTTATGAAAAGGGTATTTCCAAACACACCCAACATCATATATTTCAGGGCAACTGATTCTGCTCTACCCATGATATTTTAGGACCTGAGAGAGTAAAATACAGGGTATCTAGCCTGGGGAACATAGGCAAAGTTAAGGGCATTAAAACAGTAACCAAAATAGGTTGGTTAAGTAATCTTATATTGTATTCTGAGACGGTATACGGAGATCCCCAACTTCCCTCACTCACTCCCCAGAACTCTAGTAGACAGGATTTTACTCTCCAAAAGAAGATAAAAGCCTTATACTCAGGAAAACTTATATGCTCCAAAGAAAAATATCTAAAAACACTCTATATCAGAGTTTCTTAACAAACAACCTACCTGATCACTCTACCAGAGAAGGTTAAACTCTATGAGTCAAACCACTTGTTCAGAACTTTCAACTTTTTAAACTCTCAATAAAAAACATATAAAAATAAGTTAATGAAAAAGAAAATAAGGCAACTTTTTGTAGATAGACCTATGTAGTTAAAGCAACAGCAAAAACGAAAAACTACAGAAGACTTAAATACACCAGGTGCATGAATTGAAAGATTCAATCATGAAAAATGTCAACAATCCCCAAATTGATCTATAGATTCATTGTAATCCCAATCAAAATCCAGGTAGGATTTTTTGGGTAGAAATTAACAAACTCATTCTAAAATGTATATGGAAATGCAAAGGACCCAAAATAACAAAGATATCCCTGAAGAAGGAGAACAAGACTTGAGATATTATACTTCCAGATATCATGATTTATTCCAAAGATGCAGTACTTATGATGACAATGTGATATTAAACACAATTGATAAATAGACCAATGGAACAGAATAAGGAGCTGAATAAAAGCTGAGATACAAACAAACACAGAGTTATTCTACACGTAGTATCATTCCAATGCAGTGAGGAAAAAAAAGGGCCTTTTCCCCAAATTTCAAATATATAATTGACAACCATATGGAAAAGTGATAAATTTAGACCTCTCCAATGTATCACATATCTATTCCAGGAGCATCTTTCTTTGGTATGGCAGAGTTAGCTCCTAACAAACCGAACCTCACAGAAATATCAGCAATGTCATAGATGCCACCGTGACTAGATAAGAAATCTAGAGCTGCTCATGCCAATGAGTTTGACAATGATCTCTAGTCCATCTAAGGAAGAAGTGGTATTATTAAACATTCTCCAAAGTTAGTGATAAGTTTCTTTCAGTCTTTTCTATTGGTCAGAGTCTCACCACCGGGAACACTGCTCTGATTATATAAACATGGAGTCAGGCCTTCATCCCGGCAGAATGCCTGAATAATCAACGGTAGACAAATTTTAGAGGTCATGTCTAAGTTGTAATTTCTAGCCTTGGTTATTTATAGAATTAGATTTCAGAATATTATTCCAAAAACACATGGGATGTTAGTCTGAGGCACACTGAACCAGACGTTTAGCTCTAAAGAAAGTAGTAGCTGGTAGGGGCACAAGAAAAAAAAAAGTAATTCAAAACATGAGATCAGGACCAAGGCCTTCCATTAGCTTGGTTACATATTTGGATCTCTATTAGTTTCCTCTAAGTGACAACTTTTTGGCCCATTATCTAATGAAGGTTATTAAACTCAGATTTTAAATGATCTCTAATTGACCAATGGTAATACAGATTTCCCTCACTCTCCTATGAAACCTTTCATAAGCTGAAATGACATCAGTGAAGATGCAATTACCATTAATTCATATGGAAAAAAATTTGAGCGTTTCCAGGCCCCCCAAAATAACCAGCAAATCAGACCAAATAACATATAAAACCTCAAATAACATGAATAAAAGCAGGAATGATATGATAAATACACAGCCTATGTAAAGTAGGAATACTGTATGTACAGTTTTACTTATTAAAAAGACTGATTTCTCCTTAAGCATAAGATAACAGAACACCACGCTTTGCACACCCATCAAGCCACTGAAGCAATAGGCTTTCCATTTTATCCATTACTGGATGCCATGTTGCTACCAGCAGAACCAATACTGACTTTGGCAGCTTTCACGGTTCTTCGTCTCTGCATGTAAATATTGGGATGTCGGAAAAGTCATGACGCATTTTTGCAACGAAAAACATAGAAAAAATACGTCATGGCTTTTCCGACAACCCAATACTACAAATAGTGGAAGTTCAATGCACACATAATGTCTTTGTTTGGTTCACCATGACAGAGGCCCTTAATTATGCCCAGTTTTGTGCCAAGGAATACACCCTTACAAGCTCTGTTAGACTTTCAGATACCTTAAGACACATCTTGATAACAGATGCACAAAATAAGCTGAGATAAGGTACAGATGCTTGCTCACAGCCATAGTTCAAAGCTCTGGGGCCTGCAGTTCTTGGGAAGCAGCTGGGTGGGGCCACTCTCCCCGCGCTGGGTGACGCTGTCGCTGTCGTTATGAGGGCTGCGGCAAAACAAACGCTGAGTGCTATTTTCACTTCACACCTTTTTTTGTAAAAGGGAAAATCCTTCTTGGATTTCTTTTGGTTAGTGAAAACAAGTAGTAATGTAGTTCTTTTGTAAAAGAAAAAATGTTGTAACGTGAACTTGAAAAGCAGAGGATCCCTGTAATTAGTACTTTTTCGAAGAGGAGGGAAACCATCAAATTCACAGGTTGATTTTTTTTTTTTTTTTTTTAAGGTCAGTGTCACTGGCCCATATATGTGGGACCGAACCAGGGCCGCTGGCTTCCAAGGCCAGCGCTTAACCACCGCGCCACTCGGCAGGCCCTCACAGGTTGATTTTTAAGGTCATTTGTCTATGCAGGTGCAAGTGGAAACGCCATTGGCCCTAATTCCCTGTGGTCTCATTTGCTGAGGCCAGAATTGCCCAGAGGCTTTTATCAGGGTGTCAGGTGATGGATGGCATATCCAGCAGTCGGTAAGATTAAGCACAAATGCAGGGTGTGTTTCTCTCTTGACTACCTTTCTGTAATGATGTCGTGTCGCATATAATTTTGAACTTAAGTTGTATATTTTTAACAAAAAAATTTTAATGAGGAAAGGTGCCTGAAGCCATTCCCTGTTTTTGGAGTGAATCCATGTCATTCACTGTTTCCAGAAGGGTGTTCTTTACAATACTATCACTGCAGGGTGTAAATAAATAGGTGTTACAAGAAAATAGGAGAGGAGGTAGGGAAAGATTGAGATCAAACAAGTTTAGGAAAATGCAATGTGCTAATCATTGAAAAATCATTTGGTTTGTTTTGCATTTTCCTTTAAATATTTCTCAAATGCATGTTTATTCTTTCAAGGTGGAAACATGTAATTTTACTTTTTAGTACACAAGCCATGAAAAGTCATTAAAATGCACTGACTAATGAAATTATCAGAAAAGTCAATGGTTCATGAAAAAAGAAATGGCTGCAAAGAAGCAATGAATAATTGCGTAAATAGTTTGTGTAGTTTAAGAAATAAAGCCACAAGGAAAACAAAGCTAGATCTCTCAGGGTTCTCTCTGCAGCTGCCGAATTCTGCGAAGACTTCTGCCTCACAGGAATGAATCACTGTCTTATGAGAATGTCATCTTTAGTCTGATTTTGCTGAAATTCTTTTGTAAAGCATTGATCCTGTGGTCTTTCCTTTGAAAACGTGTGGGGAGGCTAAATTCACATTTCTACTAGATAACATTGAAGAAAATTGCATTTTAAATTTTAGAATTCAATTAATGTAACCAAAGAAAAGGAAAAAATCTTATATTCAGAAGATGGACTAGAGTGAGTAAAAAATTTAAGATGGTGTAAGTTACAGCAGAAAATTAAGCATTCAAGAACATCATAAAACACTAAAAACGGGCAATGAATGTGATTCTTATGGAAGTTTCAGAAGTAGTTCCCCATGGAAAATTGTTCAAATATTATTCATGAGACATTCTGCACTATCAAGGCTTCACCCTAAGGAAATGAAATGTCTAGGTATCACAGGAAGGGGGCATGATGCTTTTACTGGAGAGGGAAAAAGAATCGTAAATTGAAATGACCTGAAGCCAACATTCCCCTCTGCAGGGTGTATACTCCTTGCTGTGCTCACTCTCTCGCATCAGGCTGAGGGGAATGTTAAGACCATCATGGTCAGTCCCCTCTCTTGCTCAAGGGAAACGAAGTCTCGCGTTGAGCAATTTAGGAAAGCTAATCCATGTCATTCATTTCAGCATATTTCTGTTGTTGAAGGACTAGCCAAATCATCTGCTGAGAGGTGCCAGTAGACAATATCTGTTAAGGTGCAAGCAGTTGGCCTTTAATGAAGGGGATTCCTAGAGAAATAAAAAGGAAAACCAAGATTAGTGGTTGGAGCCAACTTTAAACCCAGTTTCTGAGATCAGAGCTTGGCCAGTTGAGAAGATCCCGAGACACTGGGCTTGAAGTGTATTTACAATAGATGGTAGAGTGAGGACGGCAGTGGCAGTTTGATGGATTTCCTGATTTGCAGTCTGAATGCTTTGGTGATGACATAGACATCAGAGCGGTTTGAATAAGATTGTCCATAGTCGTGGTTATTTCCCACAGCAGAGAATGAAAGGTGACACATCCTGAGAGGCCCACACAACAGCAGCTCCGGGGACAGGGTTTGCCCATACGTGATCTGCTCTGGTATATACATCAAGTCATCCAGCTTCAGCTTGCATCTTGGGATTCTGGGGGGAAAGGCCAGCTCTGAAGCAACCTAGAGTCCCCAGTATGGATCTGGGCAGTCAGATTTTAGTTCTGAATGATGCCAAATCAGGAGGATGGGAGAAAAATTGGAAACATCAGTTTGAATACTTGTAGTCAGATACTGAAGGAAATAGCAAAAATTTTGAATTTGGTGAGGGTTGACAATTTGTGCAAGATGACAGGATTGGGTGTAGGTAACAAAACCATGCAGTTTATAGAAAGGTGACTAATAGTTCAGAGATAATAACAGGGCCAGAATCTGATAACCCACAAAGGTGAGCTAGTTTTCTATTGAAACATAAAATTTCTCTCCCCAATTTGTCCTTTTGATCAAAGATAATCAAAGTAAGATTATTCTCAATCAAAAAATAAATCTGGTCTCATTAGATTTGGTTTGATTACTTGTGTGGGTGCAGCAAAAATGGTAATTGACTACATAGAAAACTTGCTTATTTAAAAATTTACTGGAATTTTTTATGAGAAATTTTAGATTGGACTTTTAAAAGCCTCTAGAGGCTAGAAGCAAAGCCAAGAACTCACCACCAGATTTCTATAGATTTAGATGAATTCCTCTCTTCTTGAGGTTCCGCAAATACCCTAAGATTCCTGCACCTGCCAGAAAGTGATCTTCCTTACTCACCTGTAAGCCTGAGAAAACTGTAAACCAGATACCAACCCAGTTTCCCCAAGAGAGCTATGTAAGCATTGACTCTAGAAGTCAGTCTTAGTTCCTCAGAACTGTCTGGTCACATCTGATTCTAAGCACATCATTCTCAAATAAGACATTCCAGTTAATGTCTTTGTTATATAACCAAGGTTTCCAATTATGTCTGATTACAAGGAAGACACAGTCTTACTGAACCTATAAAAATAATTATATTGCAATGAAAATACGTATACTCGGGCTGGCCGAGTGGCACGTTGGTTAAGAGTTGGCTTGGGATGTCAACTGAGCAGCAGGACCCGGGTTCAGATCCCACGAGTAATCAAAACAGTACGGTATTGGCATAAAAAACAGATACATAGATCAATGAAGCAGAATAGATGTCCCAGAAATAAACTCATACATGTTTGGTCAATTAGCTTATAACAAAGGAGCCAAGAATTTACAAAGGGGAAAGGTTAGTCTCCTTGGTACATGAGAAACTGGCACAGTCACATGCAAAAAATGACACCGGCCACCATCTTACTCCATTACAAAAATCAACTCAAAATGGACACAGACTTAAACATAAGACCTGAAACCATAAAACTCCTAGAAGGAAACATAGGGGACTACGTTAAACTAAAAAGCTTCTGCACAGCCAAGGAAACCATCAACAAAATGAAAAGGCAACCTACAGAATGGGAAAAAATATTTGCAAATCATATATCTAATAAGGAGTTAATATCCGAAACAGAAAAAGAATTCATACAACTCAATAGCAAAACAAGGAAACAATCCAATGGGCAGAATTAAAAATGGGCAGAAGAGGGCTGGCCGAATGGCTCAGTTGGTTAAGATTTGGCTTAAGAGTGCAAGCTCTGAGCAAAAGGGCCGCTGGTTCGATTCCCACATGAGGGCCAGTGATGCTGTGCCCTCTACAGCTAAGACGGTGAACAGCGGCTCTACCTGGAGCTGGCATGCCTTGAGTAGCCAGCCACAGAGTAGGCTGCAGCGGGGCTGGCTGGCCGGCAGCTGGCGTGAGCTTTCGTGAGCTGCTGTGAGTGGCCGTCCAATGGCCTGCGAGTGACTACCTCACCCAGCAAAAGCTCAATGATAATACCAACATGGGCCAGTGAAGCGACATCCTCCATAACTAGACTGAAGAACAAAAGGACAGCAACCTTTCTATTCCCCTTCCCCGATTCCCCAACGCTGTTCCCCTCTCCCAATTCTGCAATAAAATCTTAAAAAAAAAAATGCAATTGGCAAGGCAATGTGGTTGATGGGAATGTAAATTGGTGCAACCACTGTGGAAAACAGAATGGAGATTCCTCAAAAAATTAAAAATAGAACTACCATATAATGCAGCATTCCCACTTGTGGGTATACATTCAAAGGAAGTGACATCAGGGTTTCAAAGAGATGTCTGCGCTCCCATGTTTTTTTGCAGCATTATTGACAATAGCCAAGACCTGGAAGCAGCCTAAGTGTCCATCAGCAGATAAATGGATAAAGAAAACGTAGTAGTATATGGTTGCAATGAAATATTGTTCAGCCATAAAAAGGAAATCCGGCCATTTGGATGAACTGGAGGACACCATGCTAAGTGACATAAGTCAGACACAGAAGAAAAAATGCTATATGATACCATTTATATAAGGAATCTAAAATAGTCAAACTCATAGATACAGAGGCTGGGGGAGGGGAAATGGGAGGTATTACTCAAAAGGTACAAAGTTTCAGTTACACAAAATGAATAAATCCTAGAGATTTACTATTCAGTATAGTGCCTATTATTAATAATACTGCACTATATACTTTAAAATTTTCTAAGAGGGTAGACTTATGTTGAGCACTCTAATAACAGTAATAAAGAAAGAGGATGGATGGAAACTTTTGGGGGGGATGATATATGCATGGCATATTGTAGTGATAGTTTCATAGATATATACTTATCTCCAAACTTTACCAAGTTGTATACCTAAATATGTACAGCTTTTTGTATGTCAACAATACCTCAATAAAGTGGGTTTTTTTTAAAAGAAAAATTCATTTAGGAATTTATTTTATGAAGAAAAATATCAAAAGCTGTCAAGTTCGACCACTTGTTTAAATAGGATCCTGAATCACCGAGAAACAATATTTAGCTACTTATTTAATCCAAGGCACAATATGAGATTTAAAAAGTAAATGTAAGAGGTAACATGATTATAAAAAATACTTTAACTGTTTCAAAAATGAGAAGGCATGTTTCTCTTAAATAATCAAGGATATGATAATTCCAACAAAAAGCACAGGAAATAATTCTGTTATTATTTCCTGACACAGAATCTGTTGTGCCTTATAAGTGGAATACTCAAAAGATAAATAAAAACCTTGTACAACCTCTTATTAAGGGTAGACCAATAATCCAAGACAATTTGGTCATTTAATTTAATTTATTTATTTATATTTATTTATTTTTTTTTAAATTGGGGAATTGTGGGAGGGGAACAGTGTTGGGGAATTGGGGAAGGGGAACAGACAAGTTGTTCTTCAATCTTAGTTGTGGAGGGGCTGGCTGAGTGGTGCGGTGGTTAAGCGCTGGCTTAGGAAGCCAGTGGCCCCGGTTCGGGTCCCACATATGAGGGCCAGTGACACTGCCCTCAAAAAAAAAAAAAATTCTTAGTTGTAGAGGGCACCAGTTGCCATCTGGCTGCCTGTTGGCAGTTCGTGGCCTCTAAACTCAAGGTGCTGTGTTTAATCTTAGTTGAGGTTGGGCATAGCCACCATCCCATGCAGGAGTCAAACCAGAAGCCTTGTTGTTAAGAGTGCATGCTGTATCCACTGAGCCCTCCGGGTGGCAGCTCAGCTCAAGGTGCCGAGTTCAGTCTAAGTTGTGGGCGTGCGTAGCCCACCATTGAACAGGCAGTCTTGTTAGGAGCACATGCTCTCACCAGCTGAGCCATCCTGCCACCTGTTAGCAGCTCAGTGACAGCTCAGCTCGGGTGCAGCATCACTTCACTGGCCCATGTGGGAACTGAACCAGCAGTCCTGTTGTTCAGAGCTTGTGCTCTTAAGCTAACTCTTAACCAACTGAGCCGCCCAGTCGGCCTGATTTTGTCATTTTAAAACAGAGGTAATCAAACTATATTTTTCCATCAGTATACTATTTATTTAAAAACCTTAGAAGTAAATCTATCACGTCTGTGTTGGTCAATATTTTCCTCAGGTCCACTTACTCTTCTGGGCCTATCACAAGCATACTAAAAAATTGGAGTTCTATATAAAAAATGGGATCACAAAATTGGAATTCAGAGTTGAGGGTAGGTATTATATTTCCCTCCCAAAAGTGAAGAGGCTAGCAGTTAAGGAAGTCTCCCTGTTATCACCGGGATAGCAGTTCATTCCATCCGCTAGGTGTAATTCCTTCTTCCCTGACAAAGCAATGCTCTGCCAAGAAGTTTTAACTTTGGAGCTAGAGGAGTAGGCTTCTTTGATCAAGGACACCTACTTCTCTTTCCAGCTTTCCCTTTTGGAAATCTAGTCACTTGCTAGCACTAATTGAGCTTGCCATATGCCACTGCATATGACAGTGTTAATCAATTCCTCCTTCAAAAAAGTTTTTCTTCCCTTGCTTTTCTATTTTTCCCTCGTCTCCTGGAAAGCTGCCCAAATGGGAGACCTTTAGTCATCCTGACACCTCCCTCTCTCTTATCTTTCACATTTTGTTTACATGACCTCTCTAATTCTCATTCTGATATTCCTTCTGTATAGCAGAGTATTGAAGAGTGGGGACTTGAAGTCAGAGACCAAAATTTAAATTCCAGCTCCATTGTTTATTAGTGTTATCATCTTGGTAAAGAATGATAATAGTAAAAATAATAACAGAAATAAGAATAAGGCTGTGTGCTAGGCACTATTCTAAATAATTTACATATATCAACTCACTTAATTATCACAAAACCTTATGAAGTAGGTCTCATTATTACTTTCATTTTATAGATGAGAAAACTGAAAAGTAGAGGTAAAAGAATTCATTAAAGGTCACATCGATAGTAAATGTTTGGCCAGGATTCAAGCCCAAACAGTCTGACTGCAGAGCTCTTGTTTTTAACCATTTCATTTTTATTTTTGGCCCTAGGTTTCAGTTTGGTTCCTACTATGTAGTAAGTAATAAATACTAGTATTCTTATTAATACAAGTGTATGACTTTTATCATGCTTCCATCATTGCTTACTTGTACTATTGTATTAAATTTCATTGCATGTTCCCAGGTTCATCGACCTCTCACTGCTGCTAAGAACATCTTTTAAAAAACAGAACTGGGGGCTGCTGGTTAGCTCAGGTGCTTAGAGCACAGGATCTTAACACCAAGGCTGCGGGTTCGATTCCCACATGGGCCAGTGAGCTGCGCCCTCCACAACTAGATTGAAAGACAACGACTTGACTTGGAGCTGATGGGTCCTGGAAAAACACACTGTTCCCCAATAAAATTTAAAAAACAAAACCAAACCAGAACTAACCCTATTATTTACCTGAATTAGAAACTTTTAGTGATTTCCATTTATCTTCTAAATAACATGCAAAGAGCATGGTGTTCAAAGGCCTTACTAGTTTTGCTCCCTATTAATTAAGCCCCATATTTTATCATCTCTCTTTCCTCACTCATTCCTCCCTAATCCCCAGCCATGCTAAATTTACTGGCCCACATGGCTCTGAGGGTTTTTGCATCTTGGGAGAAGCTCAGTGGCACCACCCCACTGTGTTGGACAGGTTGATATCGGCTGGGCCCAATTTGGTTTCAGTTGATAAGCATGGGGTCAGGGTGCCCCTAGATAAAATCTGTTTTAGTGTGGAGATGCCAGGTAAGAGATGGGAAGCTCTTGGAGAGAACCATGGTGTCCCGGTCCCACGTACGAGGTCTGATTTCAACAGAGATGGCAGCAAACAGAAACTGAAGGGGATTTTTCACAGGAGACTTAGGGCCCCAGCCCGAAATGCTCGGGAACTCAGGGGACCAAGCTTAACACCAGCTCAGGAACAGGTGCCCACCCACCCACCTGAATCAAAGGCCAGTCAGCAACACGGGCAGAAAGAAGGCAGAGGATAGCACACTATTCAGCACCCAGGGAGTGGAGACACTGACAGAAAGTTCCGCAGGCAGGTAGGGGGGCCGTCACTGAGAGGATGCATGAGGATATTGGTTTTGAGGGCATGTGAGGTATCCAGAGACCCCAGGACCAATAGGAGACATGTGACTGCTGGGTAGCTGAGGTACAGACATAAATATTCTGCAGCTGGGCTTGGGGATGGGATGGGGAGATGGGCACAAACCAGTGAGAAATGGCTAATAATGTGCCATTTGCACCCACGGGGGATTACGGAGACACTTAAGTATCGTCATCACAATTTCTTTTGTGATATGCTTGCTCTATAACTGACCTGGCTAGACCGGTATTTGGTAGCATTATGTTTCCGAGTTACTGTTCTCCCAGGTTTGCTGATCCTCTCCTGACAGCACCCCAGTAAGTCTCTGGTTTTTCTCTGCCCTGTTCATCCATAAGCGTGAAAAAAAGGGGCCTAGTACCCAGTGCAAGCCTGGGTTTAAATCCTGTATGCTGGAGTGTGAGTCTCAGGATTGAAAACATGACTAAAATCAATCTTGACTTACGGCAGACTGCAGCGGTGCACTGTGAATGCTAAAAGACACCAATGTCTGCAGCGGTCAAGCTCCAGGGCTCAAAATTAGAATCTTACACGACATGTTGTGCCTTTTCCAAGACACCCACAGATGATTCACACTCTTACTCTGTTCTCCAAACAGCCCCTCCATCACTCATCCAGGGCTGACTCATCTGCCCCTGTTTATGCTTAAGTGCATCAGACTGCAGCTATCTTCATACATGTTGTGATTTCCTTGAGTGACATGTTTCTGGAGGGATACTGGGACACACACCTGTGCAGAACTTCTCTACCTTGTGATGTTATTACCTAGAGCACTAGTGAGGGGGCTGGCATGGGAGCTTAGAGTCTGTCGCTAGGCATCAAAGAGTCCTTAATGGGGATTCTAAATAACCTCCCATTCCTCTTATGTTTCTGGTTAGTAGTAAAGGAACATGAAAATTTAGTGGATGCGAATTGCTAGCAGTGCACAGTGTAGGAGAAGGACCAGTAAGTAGGCATTTTAAAATTCTAATCAAAGGGCCGGCCGAATGGCTCAGTTGGTTAAGAGCTCGCTCAAGAGTGCAAGCTGAGCTCTGAGCAACAGTGGTTCAAGGCCAGCCCGAGCTGAGTTGCCGTTGAGCTGCCAACAGGTGGCAGGATGGCTCAGCTAAAAAAAAAAAAAAAAAAATTCTAATCAGCCTGATCCTTGAATCCAGTCCTGAGTGACTGGCCTCCTGTTCCCCACCTGAGACCTCAGTGAATTTGATTGTATCTAATTACCAGTGAAAAAGTAGACACTTCATTCTTTGTGATCTCCCTGCGATATGACATTTAATCTGGTAGCTCATAATTCTGAAAGTAAGTATCATTAATAGAGCATTCATTTTTACTGTACCACCTTATCTGACAATATTCTACTTATGTTTCCCTGTCACCAAAGATGTCCATTAATACTAATTTTGTAATTAATATACCTTTTGATGCAAGCCATAGATACTTATGCATCTTCTTTGAAGAGGCTGTAACTCTGAAATGTGTGGCATATGTTCCAATAAGAAAATAAAAAGAAACTAGCAAAGATGACACTCACCCAAGTCAAAATCTTTCAGCTAAAAGGGAAAAACATAGAAAATCATTTTAGTAATTGATTTACATGTCTTGAAAAAGTATATTTTTAAATATTAAAAAGCAAATAGAAACCACATAAACAAATTAAAAGGTTCTTGCATTGTAGCATTTGATTCACAGTAGACTTGTAAAATGAACTTTTCAATAGTTCCAGACTATGATGGAATGTGCACAGAGGGAGAAATTCTGTAGATACACATGTGTATCAATTCTCCAAATTGTAAAATGGAGATTAAAAATATATCTCCAGATATTGTTTCCTAGTGATTTCATGTGAATAGATTAAAAAACCCAAGTGATTCCATTGGCTTAGAAAATACTGTTTTTAGCAAAGAAAGCAATTTTTCCTCTTACATAATAGCTAGTCTAATTTCACCAATGGGCTTAACACAGCATCAAATCCCTCCTCTGGGGGCCGGTCAGTATCCTTACAACATTCAGGAACCAGTGAACATAATCATAATCATAATAGCTAATTATCACTCCATGAAATTAAATGGTACCTAAAGCATCTAAGTTATATCCTTAATTATACTGTATATATCTGGGAGGGACACTGTGGTCTAGAAATTGCCACAGGAAATATTTTTTCAAAACTTACTTATGGAAAAAAAATTGACTTGGGGGTGAAGGGCTGTTTTGGGTTGGCCTGAGCAGCTAAGCCAGGGAGGGCAGGAACGGGAGTATGTATTGGAGCCTGAGCCTTGCACCCCTACCATCAGCCCCACAATGGCTGTGTGTGGTCCACAGCCCCTCCAGCTGTGGATCTCCCTGCGATATGACATTTAATCTGGTAGCCCATAATTCTGAAAGTAAGTATCTGAGAAGAAGGACCCTTCATCCAGGACTAGCAGCAGGTCAAAGTAAGGGCCAGGACTCAACTCACCCACACTGAACCTCCTGGACACTGATGAGTCCAAGCACAAGGGAGGCTATGGCCACAGTAAACCACTACAGACACAAACATGACAAGAGGGTGGCTCCATGAAGGCAGGGATTTAGGGTCCTTTGATGCACTGCTGAATTCCCAGGTCCTAGATTAGTGCCTGGCACAGAATAAGTGCTCAATAAACACTTGATGAATGAATCTCTGCTTCCTATGTAATAACCAGTATGGCCACCCATAGGCATTACACAATGTCTGGTTTATAAATAGTGTGTTTGGTCTGTACACACTAAATATCTGAGACACGATGATCACCCAGCAATCTCAGACACACAGATGTATTGGGCATATGTTTCTTTCTTTCTTTTTTTTTAAATTGGGGAACAGTGTGTTTTTCCAGGACCCATCAGCTCCAAGTCAAGTAGTTTCAATCTAGTTGTGGAGGATGCAACTCAGTGGCCCATGTGGGGATTGAACTGGCAACCTTGATGTGATGAGCACTGCATTCTAACCAACTGAGCTAACTGGCCACCCCTGGGCATATTTCTTTAATTTAAAAAAAATATCCTTAATGCTATAGAGAAAGGATAGTCTCTTCGATAAATAGTGCTGGGAAAACTGGACAGCTATATGCAAAAGAATGAAACTGTCTTATACCACACAGAAAAATCAACTCAACATTGATTAAAGACTTGAACATAAGATTTGAAACCATAAAACTCCCAAAAGAAAAGATAGGGGAATAAGTTCCTTGACATTGATCTTGGGGGTGATTTTTTTTGGATTTGACACCAAAAGCAAAGGTAAAGAAAAGCAAAAATAAGCAAGTGGGATTACATCAACCCAAAAAGCTAAACAGCAAAGGAAACCATCAAAAAAATGAAAAGACAAACTATGGAATGAGAACATATTTGCAAATCATGTATCTGATAAGGGGTTACTATCCAAAATATATAAAGAACTCATACAACCCAATTGCAAAAAGACAAATGATCCAATTAAAAAATGGGCATAGAATCTGAATAGATATTTTTCCAAAGATGACACACAGATGGTCAACATGAAAAGATGATCAACATCACTAATCATTAGGGCAATGCAAATCAAACCACAATGACACATCACCTCACTCCAGTCAGAATGGCTTTATCAAAAAAAAAAAAAGTGTTGGCAAGGATGTGGAGAAAAGGGAACCCTTGTGCACTGTTGATGGGAATGTAAATTGGTCTAGCCACTATGGAAAACATATGGACGTTTCTCAAAAAGTCAAAAAAAGAACTATCATATGATTCAGCATTCCACTCCTGGTTATTTATCTGAAGAAATCCAAAACACTTAATTTAAAAAGATATCTGGGGCCAGCTGAGTGGCGCATTGGTTAAGAGCTGGTTTGGGATGCCAGTGGCCCCTGTTTGGCATATGAGGGCCAGTAACACTGCCCTCTACAGCTAACAACAGCTCCACCTGGAGATGGGCTGCGCAAGCCCCAGCGACGGTGTAGGCTGCAGCCCCTGCTGCAGTGGGCTGCCATCGGCTACAGTGAGTGCCCGGCAGCCAGCGTGTGGCCGGCAGCCAGTGTGAGCTGCCAATAGCCGCAGTGAGCGACCATCCAGGGTCTGGCGACCAATCTGCCTCATCCGGGAAGAGCGCAATGACGATACCAACATGGGCCAGTGAAGCAACGTCCTCCGCAACTAGACTGAAGACCAAAAAGACAGCAACTTGTCTGTTCCCCTTCCCCGATTTCCCAACGCTGTTCCCCTACTCCAACTCCTCAATATAATCTTTAGGAAAAAAAAAGTGTCACACACACAAGAATATTATTCAGCCATAAAAAGAAATGAAATCTTGCTATTTGCAACAACATGGATGGACCTTGTGGGTATTATGCTAAGTGAAATAAGTCAGAGAAAGACAAATACCATATGATCTTACTTATATGTGGAATCTAAGTCAAACTAACAAACAACCCAAGCTCACAGATACAGAGAACAGATTGGTGAGTGCGAGAGACAAGGGTCAGGGGTGGGTGAAAAGGGTGATGGGAGTCAGAAGGTACAAACTTCCCATTATAAAATAACTAAGTCATGGAGATATAATGTACAGTGTGGCAACTATAGTTAATAATACTGTATTATATATTTGAAAGTTGCTAAGAGAGATCTTAAAATTTCTTATTACAAGAAAAAACATTCTGTAACTATGTATGACAGATGTTAACTAGACTTCTTGCGGTGATCCTCTCACTACACAAATATTGAATCATTGTGTTATGCACCTGAAACTACTATAATGTTGTATATCAATTATACCTTATTAAAAATAATATTAAATTTTAAAAGGTAATAATCTTAGAATTTCTACAATGCATTAATAATTTCAGCCATTTTGAACTTCAGATACTGTATAAAATGGCAAACTTGTATGCACCTCTTAAAAAATTGTATTAGTAAGAACACAAAATGAAATCCGCCCTCTTAAAATTTTAAGTGCACAATACAGTGTTTTTAACTACAGACACAATGTTGTACAGATCTCTAGAATTTAATCATTTTGTATAACTGAAACTTTATACTCATTTAATAGTAACTCGTTATTTTCCTCTTCCCACAGTGCATAGTAACCACCCTTCCACTCTGCTTCTGAGTTTGGCTACTTTAGACATCTCACATAAGAGGAATCCTGCGTATTTGTCCTCCTGTGACTGGTTTATTTCATTTAGCATGATGTCCTCAAGGCTCATCGATGTTGTTGCCTGGGGCAGGATTTTCTTATTTTTTTAAGGCACCTGTAAGTCTTGATAAAATTTGCTCATATCTTCCATAAGAAACTGTTCACTGATTTCTCAAAAGTTTATTCAGTAGACTTAAATGTTTTCTTTTACTTATATTTAAATTAAATATAAGAATAAATGTGTTAAAAATTTATAATTAACTAATATATTCTGCTAGAATGGCATGCAGCACATAGGATATAGCTTAAATAATAATCACCGGCACCATTCACTTAGTGCAAATATGTACCAGATCCTGGGCTAAAAGCTTTTCATACGTTTAAACAATTTTAATCCTTGCAAAAAATCTGTGAAGAAAATATTGCTATCCTTGTTTTATAGGCAAAGAAACTGAGGCTTAAGAAAATTGTACATTCAAGAAAGTGAATTTTATACAGAGCGTTATACAAAATATAAGTGATGTGTTCACACTGTAATGTACTCACCAGGTAAGAGCAAGTGCTGTTCAAGCAGGGCGTCTCAACCATGTGTTATGGGTCCAACACGAGATAAGAAGTTTGTGTTGGAATGTAAATCAAATGAATCACAATTTCTTTTCCCACTAATATATGAGAATTGTCAACCATAGGTGTCTGTTATCCCTGCTATAATAACAGAATTTCTCGGTGTTTGTCAATATGCTGATGCTTTCTTCATCAAGAAAGAGAGTGGCACACTGGTTAAGAGTTGGCTTGGGGCCACAGCTCCGAGCAGCAGGGATCTGGTTTGGATCCCACATGAGGGCCAGTGACGCTGCGCCCTCTATAGCCAAGATGGTGAACAACAGCTCGACCTGGAGCTGGGCTGCGGGAGAGTCCCAAGAGACGTGTAGGCTGCAGTGAGTCCGCAATGGGCTGCTGTAAGCTACCGTGAGTGGCGGCAGCCGGTGGGGAGCTGCCAATAGCCGCTGTGAGCGGCCGTACAGAGGCTGGCGACCGATCTGCCTCCGCCAGGAAGAGAGCAATGATCACAATACCAACATGGGCCAGTGAAGCAACGTCCTCCACAACTAGACTGAAGAATAAAAGGACAGCAACTTGGCTGTTCCCCTTCCCCGATTCCCCACCGCTGTTTCCCTCCCCCAATTCCCCAATAAAATCTTAAAAAAAAAAAAAAAAAGAAAGCCTTGCTTAAAAAAGCTGTCTGCTGAACTCCACAATGTGCTTAATGCAGTATTTACATCCTGACGCTTACCTGGGCACAGCCCCAGCAGCCAGTTCATGTTCCAGAAGGCTCTGCAGGCCTCTGAGTAGCGCTGTACTTGTGGATCTGAGCAAATACTGAACACTTCAGTCCAGGCAGAATCCCAGCTGGACTCACAGAATACGAACATTTGGGTGAAATGTTGAGGCAGTCTGTAATCCGTTCTTTCAATCAAGGATAGAATGAATATTTATTCAGTATGCATAATGAGCAAGGCACTATAATAGAAGGTGGGGAGGATTTAAAACATCAGGGTCCTTGACCACTTTAGGAAGCTTGCCACCAGAATGAAGAGAGAAAAACGAATGCGAAAAACAACTAGCGATATTTAGGCAGTAATGGTGAGGGCTAAATACACGCCGGAGATGGGAAGTGCTCAGACCCGCAGCTGTGCCTGCCCCAGCTCCACCAGACAAGGAAAATGTAAGCAGTCCTTTAATGAGGAAACACAAGGTCTGAGAAGAAACGAGGCAGAGGCAGAAGAAATGAGCACATCCCAGGAAAATGAGGGAAAGTGATGAAGTGCAGAATTTGAAGGGAAGCGGGAGAGGTGGACTGGGAAGGTAGGCTTTCCCTTGGGACGTGAGGTGCAGGAGCTCAATATGCACAGGTACTGAGTTTCTTGAAGGAAAGAAAGGTTTCTATTACTGAAGGCTGATTTAATAAGTGAGCAGGGACTTGGGTAGGGAGAGTGTTTTCCATTTTAGTATGCAAGGGCGCACTTTTTTTTTTGTTTTGTTTCATAATTCTGACTGTGCGTGAATTGTCATGAATACCCTGCAGGTTTGGTTTTAGTTCAGGTTTATGTATTAAGGATGGGACATATTATGTGTGAACAACTTCTAAAAAGTCCTACCCTGGTAAATAATGCATATATTCATAGGCTTTAGAAGTATCTGATTCAGGGTTTAGGCTTAAATCAAATGAATTTTCCTAGGAAAACTTTAGTAATATCCTGGGATACATTCCAGGAATAATCAGTTTCCATGATAGTCTCCAAATTTTATGTGGTGAATTTAAATTAAGAAATCTCTTTAAACTATAGACATTTGTTACAGAAAAGAAAACAGCCAATTTACTAGGGGCAAATATTTCTTTAAGATTGAATATGTATTTTCCTCTCTGTTGAGCCCTTTTCTCACACTATGCTTTTATTTTTACAAAATGCTAAGTACATGAATCCACAAATTCAAACTAGTGAAAGACAATTGTTAAAGGTGATGTTTGGCCCTTTCCCTTTCTAAGTTCCAATGCTTGTCACTGTCCTAATTCATGAGAGAACTATTCAGGGAACAACTAAACTGCCCATTATACACGTACCTCCATGCAATTTGTGTAGTGTATAAAAGGCCTATAATTCTGCATAGTTGAACCTGTGTAAGTGACTGAAAATCATTTATTGAAGGATTTAATGGCCTAGATTACTTCATGGGAGGAGGAAAATACCTCCCCAACAATTCATTGACATGCCAATAATTTCACTAAATTTTAGTAAGTGGTTAAGGTGAAATCAAGATGAGATAAATTTGCATTTCAGCTTAGAATAATAAATTGACATTTGCCTAACATTTCTAAGTGAATTTGCACATTTTTCCCACAAGCATTTGTTTTCATATTAGTTGCTTCTCATTCCCAGATGTATCCTTGTGTAATCAGTGTTAACTCCAAGCTAAGCCTGAAGCATTCGTTCGAGAGAGTTAGAGAGCCAGAGGAGAATGGGAAGTCCCTGTCCAATATAATCACACAAAGTCGGGTAGAGATACCTGGCTAGGGGTATAGGCTCCATGATAATGAGGAATCTGTCAGGTCAGAGGCAGGGAAGCTCTTGGGAAGAAAACACAAAGAAAGGGAAGAGAACAGGATGATAAATTACAATCGGAATCTGAGCACAGAAAGGAGAGACGGCTTGCCAGGTTGTTTTTTTTTCCTTATCAAGTTTTAAGAGCTGATGGATCAAATGAAAGATGTCATGACTTTGGGGGTCAGTGAGATGAGTTTGCTGCTTAGAGGGGGCGTGATATTAGAGTAGGTCTTGATAGCCAGAATCCCTCACAGTGGCCGTCCAATAAAGCCATGTGTGCAGATAAAGGTATGCCTCCATGAGGTTTTCTGTTGGCCTGTGCACACACATGTGTAGTCTGTGGAAAGGACTTACTGTCTGAATTTCTATCTTTTTTTTCAGTACCCTTTCATTAGTGACCTTCAGATACAAAAATAGGGATTCAATAGGTTCCTTGGGGTCAAAATGTAGAAGAAAAGATTTTCTAATTCAGAGCTCTGGGTAAAAGCTTCCATAAAGCTATGACACTGCTTTCCTTGCTACCTTTTTGCTGTCAATTATGAGTTTCACTTTGCCTGCAGAGAAATTTTTTCATAAGCAATTGCTTCCCTGTAAGATGGAATCACACATTTGACAGCATTCTCTGTGCCTGTCATTAATTTACTTTATTCAGTGTAGTTGCAAAGATTAAAACCAAATCCCTGATGCGTTTTAGACATTCACAGAATTCAATTTGAATTCAGCATTTAATTAATGTGCCATTAAGCATGTTGTCTTTTTTTCCCTGACACTGCATGATATTGAATCCTTTTAAACTTTTAGTTGTTCTTAGTAATTTACACTGTTTGAAAATAATATGTAGTGACATAACAAGTAGAAGTCA
This sequence comes from Aselliscus stoliczkanus, assembly GCA_033961575.1. Taxonomy (NCBI): domain Eukaryota; kingdom Metazoa; phylum Chordata; class Mammalia; order Chiroptera; family Hipposideridae; genus Aselliscus; species Aselliscus stoliczkanus. The sequence continues at coordinate 38,168,049 of CM066733.1, forward strand.
AATCTATAACTGGCTTAACTCAGTGCCTTCCAAATCACACTTCATTTTCCTATTAATATATCATGATTGTCAATGAGGTGTCTGTTATCCTTATTATAGTAACAGAATTTCTATTGCAGTGTTTGTCAAAAAACTTCATGGAAAATACTTTTGGATGTGCTTGAGTCTCATTTTTGTGAGAGAAGTCCTGCTATGCGTGGAAATAAAACTAGATACCCTAGAAATCCTATTGTAGAGAAGAAGTTGGAGTAGGGATAGGATACTAAATTATTTGTTCTTAGGACGGAAAAGAAAAATTATTATAATAGACTTGATAAATGGCTTCCTAATGTTTAACAAGAATCTAGTATTTTTGTGTTGCCATAAGTCACCCGATCTTTATAAACTCAGAGCATGTATGTAAGGTATTAACTCATAGATGTTTTTGTGAACGTCAATTCTGAATGAGTATCGCATGTGTTTACGCATTTGTCTAGGATATTAAATGATAGAGACAAGTCATTTTATATTCACATTTTTGAAAAGCAGTACTCAGCTAGGTGATATTGGCTCTTATATTCAAAGAATATGTGCATGCACACCTGAGTTTGAGAGGAAACAGGTTAATGCCATAATGTGAACAGCACCTGTTTTGGCGGCTTCTTTTCTTTCTCATTCAGAAAGAAAAATAGAAAAAGAAGGCCTTACATAAACATTTTGTCTCTTCTTTCTCAGACAGTGTAAATTTTCTTTCTTTTTAAATGACCTTCCATTTTTAGGAGCATAAAACCATAATTGTCACAGCTAAAATTTATCAAGCATATTATGTTTGTAACATTTCAAACATGTTACCTGTGACGCAGTCAGTGTTGTATAGGTGAGGCTGACAAAGTTATGCCAGGTATCCTATAAATCCTATAACAAAGAGACAGAGAGATGCTGTAGCAAGTGGGAAGGAATTCTTACTTAAATTGGTTTATCTGAACTACCTGTACTAAATATATATTATACAATATTATAGATGACTATATTTATTAATCAAATGAGCACATTAATGTATTTCATTATGAAATATAAGCTAATCCCTCTAAGATATCACACTTGCGTCCAATGATTAAAATTTTGACATAGTCTTACTTTTCCATAGCTAAATACAAATTATAGAAGCAGATTCTAGCAAAATGTAAAATGCTTGTACTTTAGGCTCTATTAAGTTTAAAATAGGAGACATCTTTGTGATGCTTTATGTTGTAGCACTTCCAAGATTGATTTCTAAAGATCCAGTCAGTACTCTGAATTGTGTTCATGTCTCAAGCCAATCACCACCTGCCAGAATCCTGTAAGCGCTAGCCTTGATAAGAGAAAAGAACAAAGAAAGAAAAATGGGTATTGATTTTATGCGATTCATGGGTGCTTTTGCATTCAGAGCTGGTAGTAGTTAAATGAGAAGCACACTTTTTTTTTTCTTTTTATAACTACAAGGAGAGACGATGGCCTGCTGGAAATGTTGAGCAATCTCAGCCTCAACTTCTTTCCCAGCATCAGTGCGGTTGGATCCAGCTAGGATGGTCAGTGGGCAGAAAGATGGACTCAGACTGGTTGTCTGGTCTGAACTAGTGGGTCAGGCCTATTGGGGTGTCTAGACTGGTCAGTGTGGATGCTGTGGAAACATTCGATGTGGTCAGTGTGTCTGTACTGACAATGTGTCCAGAATGTCAGCTTGAACAATTCCTGTGTCCAGGTTTTCAAATGATTATTGTATGCTCAGTGAGTCACTGGCTGCAGTTTAACCTATGAATCATGACCAGCAAAACCTTGGGGGGAAACCTCTATGTTTGGAATGTACAGATTATATTAAAGGTAGATAGGTGACGTGATAAGCTCTCCTCACCAGAGTTCAGGCCTGGATGCCTGACTCTGTTGACTAAGTTCCTGGTACCACAGATCTGATGTAAAACTATAATTATTTTGAACCCTGATGGAGAGAGGAAAAAGGAACAGCAGCAGTTTTATCTCTCACTTTATCTAATGAAAAACACTGCATTTTGTTGTTAGCATTACAAAACACAGACACTGATGTTTGCCAGGGTTTCTCTTTTTGCCCCTACCCCACCTCCAACTATAAGTTCTCCAGTCGCTCTGTGAAAGATCACAGGGCCCCAGACCAATTTGCCTTCTCCTTGCTCGGGAAAGACACCTTTCTTCTGGAAACAATGCAATGGAACCTATGCCTTCCGCAAGGGTCTCTACTGGGTTTCAAAGACTTTGGGGGTGAAAGGTGTTTCTGCCTCTTGGGAAGTTTAGATGACCAGTCCCTTGGATGGTGCTGGCACTGGTTAGCACATTTTTCAGCTGGGCGGCAGGATTCATGCTTCCAAGTAGCCTGGTATTATCTTGTGTAGGCCAGATAATATCACAACGGGTAGAGGAATAATCACACACATGGCCTCGTTTTAAATTTGTCCAGGCATTCAGCTACACAAACTATTCCTCTTCACTAGGTCCTAAATGACACATTGATGGGGGAAATACAAGGGAACAGTAAAGAAATTTATCTCAAATTACTGCAGGGAATTCAATGTGTGGCTCAACTGAAATAGGTAACCACTTCTATTTATCGAGCTCCAAAGAGATATCAGATGGCATTGTGATATATATTCTTTAGGATGACCTCTGGCAGGCAATGGTGGGTCCTGAGGCATTTGAGGCCATGATTAATGGGATTGCTTTCTTGTGAATTTTCTCTGTGACTCAGAGGAATCCAGAGGCTGGTTTCTCATCTAACAGATTTTTTGCATGCACTTATTTCAGCTATTGTAGCAGACCATCAAGTAAACAATGACTTTGGGGGAAAGTTAGGGGAGGTTTGAATTCCAACATTTAATAAGAAGACATGCACTGCATTTGGCCTTCTGGTAGGCTTGTTATGGTATACTTTGTCATTTAGGTTTGTGATTCAGACTTAATTAAAGCAATTTCAACTAACATATATAGAAAAGATTACAATTCTCCCCAAGTGGTTCTCTGACCTTCCTTTATTGCGAAATAGTAACTCAGATTAATGTGAACAGAACTGCAAAAAAAACGTAGGTAAAGATAAACTACTCTTAATTGAGGATCACAATATTTAATAGATAATTATGACTTTTCCAGAATAATCAAAAAGTTATCTATACAATTATTAAATACAATTTATTAAAGTCACTTCCTACAGCTTCCTTCAGATTTTTCAGAGCTATCATATTAGAATTTAAAATGCTCTTAGGCTGTGGTACTGGCATAAAAACAGACACATAGATCAATGGAACAGATTAGAGAGCCCAGGAATAAACCCATCCATATACGGTCATTTAATATATGACAATGGAAGCAAGAATATACATTGGAGTAAAGATAGTCTATTTAATTTACGGTGCTGGGAAAATTGGACTGACACATGCAAAAAAATGAAAATGGACCACCTACTTACACCATAAACGAGAACAAACTCAAAATGGATTAAAGACTTAAACGTAAGACCTGAAACCATAAAACTCCTAGAAGAAAACATAGGGAGTAAGTTTGCAGACATTACCCTGAGTAATATTTTTACCAATGATATATCCCCTTGGGTAAGGGAAATGAAAGAAAAAATGAACATATGGGATTACATCAAACTTAAAAGTTTTTTCACAGCAAAGGAAATCATCAATAAAACAAAAAGGCAGCCTACTGAATGGGAGAAGATATTTGCCAACGATATATCTGATAAGGGGTTGATATCTAAAATTTATAAAACACTCATGAAACTCAACAGCAAAAAAACAAACAACATAATTTAAAAATGGGCAGAGGATATGAAGAGGCATTTCTCTAAAGAGGACATACAGATAGCCAACAGGCATATGAAAAAATGTTCAACCTCACTAATCATCAGAGAAATGCAAATAAAAACCACAATGAGATACCACCTCACTCCAGTCAGAATGGCTATCATCAATAAATCAACAAACAACAAGTGCTGGCGAGGGTGTGGAGAAAAGGGAACCCTGGTACACTGTTGGTGGGACTGCAAATTGGTGCAGCCATTATGGAAATTAGTATGGAGGTATCTCAAAAAACTGGAAATGGAACTGCCGAATGACCCAGCAATTCCACTTTTGGGTATCTACCCAGAGGAATCCAAGACACTAATTAGAAAAAATATATACACCCCTATGTTTATTGCAGCGCTATTTACAATAGCCAAGACTTGGAAACAACTGAAATGCCCATTGGTAGATGACTGGATTAAGAAACTGGTACATTTATACAATGGAGTATTACTCCTCTATAAAGAAGAATGAAATCGTACCATTTGCAATGATATGGATGGACCTAGAGACTATTATGTCAAGTGAAATAAGTCAGTTGGAGAAAGACAAATACCATATGATCTCACTTATATGTGGAATCTGAAAAACTAAATGAATGAGCAAAGTAAACAGAAACAGTCTCGTAGATATAGAGGAAAAACAGGGTTGCTAGTTGGGAGGAGGGTGGGGATGAGGGAGAAGGGGAAGGGATTAGACAGCATAAATAGGTAACTACAATATTGCCACAGGGATATGAAAGACAGTTCGAGGAATATAATAATGTAAATATTTTGTGGGGTGTCAGATGGTCACATGTCTTGCTAGGGAGACCACTTGATGGATGGAGTAGAGGCTTGATCACTGCACTGTATGCCTTAAACTGATGTTGTATAATATTGTATACCAACTGTAATTGAATATATAGATAATCATGGGATGTGGATTATATGGTGGAAGGGAGTCAAAGGAATTGTAATAGATATGTATGATATGGGGGGGGAGGAATGGGGTGGAGAATTAGGGGAGAAGGGCTGTCACTTTGAGGGGTAAAAAGTATAACTAATGCACTGTGTTGTACACTTAAAGCTAACTAAAAAATAAATAAATAAAATAAAATAAAATGCTCTCAGGCTTCTGACATGAAATGTGTTATTTTAATAGGAAATACCCTTCTGAATTCACAATTAATCTAAACTCAGCAGTACCTTCTTAATGCTTCCAAGTTTCCATGAGGTTTCCTAAATTATGTGTATTATAAATATAACCATCCTTATCCAAGTCATCTTTTACAAAAGTTTTACTAAGTGTTTTGCAAAACAACACTGAGACATGGGAAGCCTAAACTTTCACACAAAGATTACTCATACTCAAACTGAAAGGAGGAAGAAGAAAAAGGAAGAGGTTGTGCCAAGTTATTAAAAGCAAAAGATCCAATCATGTTAAGATAGACACTATTCCAGATTTCATGATATTATTCATCCATGTGAAAATATGAAAGAAGCAAAAATGCATAAGGGAACCCTATAAAGAACAGGAAGAATAGCTGAAGAATAAAATGAAAATAAAAAAGGAATAAGAAAGTAAATGAAGAGCTAGATGAAAACAAAAAGTAGATAATTTGCATAAGAAAAGGAATTTGAAACATTCTTCCTAGGGTGTGTCTAATCTGCCTGACTTATTGCTTGGTTACAAATTCAAGTATCACATTAAGTGAACTAAAATATATCTGCACATTGTGCAGAGGAAAGGGGACAATTAGAAAAAGAATAATTCTTATCAATTAGAAGTAATAATTCCCAAAATGAACAATTCTATAGAAAACAGGGATGACTGCATGGAAGATATTTCTTAGCATGTGAAGGAAAAAATTGGAAAAAAGCAAAAATATTGAGAAAAGTAGCATCATGAGAAATAGAGCATCACTTCATCATTCAACTTTTAGGAAGTCTAAAAAGAAAGAAGTGAAAAAATACAGGAGAGAAAATAATTATCAAACAAGTAATATAAGAAAATATCTTAGAGTAAAAATATTATATTAAAAGGACCACAACAAAAGAATCAGTATCAGATTAGCATCAGTACTTAAATACAGTAGGTATGCAATCCATGTCTGTTAAAAGGGTGAGCTACTCTGGATGCTAAAATAATGATGTAGTAATACCTTTAGAGTATGAGGAAAAACCATATTTGATTTATGATTCTATGCCCAGCCCAACTATCAATTAAGTGTGTGTTCAATAAATTTGTTTTCAGAAATGCAAGGACTCAGATTTTGTCATCTATGCATTTTTTTTGTTTTTTGTAGCTGAACCATCCTGCTACCTGTTGGCAGCTTAGTGGCAGCTCAGCTTGGGCTGGGCATCGAACTGCTGTTGCTCAGAGCTCAGCTGGCACTCTTGAGTGAGCTCTTTACCAACTGAGCCACTCGGCTGTCAGCCCTCTATGCATTTTTTTAATGAAGAAAAAACTTGAGGTTTACTCGATGAAAATTAGAAGAAAATCAGACAGTGAAACTAAATGGTGATGTTAACTAAAAGGCAAAAAAAGAGATTGTTTTAATATTTCATTATTAATTCCTGATTATACAAATACTGAAAACAATCTACTAAGAACTTTGTGCAAGGATTATAATATTAATATGCAAAGTATGAATTATTTAGAGTATAAAATGAACTGACGAGCCTAAATAAGAGACAACATTGTAAAGAACGCTATCCTGCCTAGCTGACCTCACTCGCAGGTAGCTTCTCAGGATGGAAGGAAGGTCCATTATCAATGGTCATCACAACATCCTCTGACAACACTTAAATTAATGCATTTATATGTAAACTTATGTTACTAACTAGTTTTACCACTTATTACAGATACTATTAAAATGTTTTCCTTCTGGTACACACATATTTCATTGTTTTAAAAATGGGTACAGTTGTACTGGGATGTAGTAGTTGAATACCAGCCTTGAAAGGGTCCAAGTTAGAAGAGGAAGTGAAGCTCCTAAAAGAATGCCTCCAAGAAAAATGAAATGGAGTCAAACAGTTGGTCAAAAAGGAAACTAGAAGATGCTGGGAAACAGTAAACTTACTTCTTTTAACAAGAAAACAGAAATGCAAGAAATCATAGTCCAAAAGCAACAAAGGTGAATTTTAAATGAAAACAATCTATTTAACCTTGAGGCTAGAAACATGCATCATTGAGGAGCATAAGGGTGATGATATTATAACTCAGAAAAGGGAATGTAATTGGAGCATATTACCAAGATAAAAATGAGACAATAATATAAATGCTGTTCATTTAGGCTCATCCTTTAAAATTAATCTTTGTCTATAACTTTTCTATAAACAAGTAATTATGGTAACAGAGGAGAATTTAAATTGTGTCCACCATAATCATATATATGCCAAGTGGAGCTGACGAAAGCTAAGGATGCAGTCAGGCAGGAGTGGCGAGACAGAATGATGGGGTGCAGTGCAAGGAATAAGTATGGCTGTGGCTGAAATTGATGAAGCATTAAGGAGAGGTATAAAGGCATGTCATTTAAAGTTAAAAGTAGGAAGAATCAAAAAAATGTTATAACTATTGAAAGGAAAGATGATATGCCATTTGAGTTAATCCTCATTTTTCATAGTGGAGCAGCAATAGGTACCATCTCAAATTGACAAACTAAGAAACAGTAATATGTTCTTAGAGGAATGAAGGCAGGCATGTGCATGTATACACACACACATACAAAAACTAGAAAAATCTGAGAATGGTTATCTCCAGAGGACTGGGGCTCAGAAGAGGTGTAGAGCAGAATATTGCAAGTATAAGGTATGCAGATTTATTATTTGATAAACCTCTTTTCATTATTTAAACACTTAAAGACAAAGGAAAGCTACTGAAGATTTATAAGACAGGTGACATGATCAAAACTTTGCTGGAGAATGAGGCTTTATGAAAGACAGAGATTATGGAGACGGATGTTTTGATGGGTACAGAAATTTTAGAAGGATGGTAGCAAGGCTAATTTTATGGTTTGAAAATGAGGCTTAGAGGGTTTAAGTGATTGCCCAAAGATGTACTGAGAGGAAACAGGGAATGAATATGGAAGTAGGACCTGATCTCCCCAATTTGATGTATTTTATATCCCTTGAGATTCATCCTTATTCTAAGCCTTATATATATTCATAGAAAAGTGAGAGCAACATTTTCCAAATCCTTTTTTATATTCTTTTTTGGTATTTATTTTCCTGCAAAATACAAACTTAAAAAAAATTCTTTCGGCCTTTAAAGTGATTCAATTAAAACCAACCACATAATATCTATCTAGGGATAGAAAGTGTACAATGTGGTAAGATAAAGTGTTCTTCCTACTGTGCATAATTGATAATCCCCTGACTCCTGTAAATTC